>OV702285.1:490426381-491823881 GCA_916181665.1 Avena sativa
TTCTTACTGAGGGAAAACTTGTTGTTGTGCTTCTTCACACCTTGCTCTTTGGGTTCCCAACGAAGTGCTCCTACATCAACTCAGTCCTGCATCAGTGAAGTAACTCTGTGATTATGAACTCCATATCTCCTCAGCAAATTTTCAAGTTGGTAGTTGTTGAAACGAGTGCCACCATCACTAATAACTCCTCTGGGCATTCCAAACCTTGGAAATATCACATTCTTGAAGAGGTTGCAAACTGATGTGGAATCAGCATGAACAGTTGGAACTGCCTCTACCCATTTTGATGCATAGTCAACACCTACAAGTTTGTACTTATACCCTTTAGAAGGAGGAAATGGTCCCATGTTGTCAATTCCCCAAACATCAAACAGCTTAACCTCTACCCCTCCTGAGGCATCTCATTTCTTTTTGAAATATTTCTAGTATTTTGACAAGGATCACATTCTTGTATATATTTATACACATCTTTGAACATACTTGGCCAGAAAAATCCTGCTTGAAGATTTTTTGCATGTGTTTTTGTAGAGCTAGCATGCCCTCCATATGGAGCAGAGTGACGAAAATTATGTCTGCAACTTCTTACTCTAGGACACATCTTCTCACAATTCCATCAACACAATGTTTGAACAATAATGGTTCATCCCAATAGTAATTTTTGACATCATGAAGAAATTTCTTCTTTTGTTGAAAAGTAATTTCCTTGGGAAAAATCCCACAGACCAAGTAGTTAACAGTGTCAGCATACCATGGTGAATTGCTTTTTAGAGACATAATTTGCATCAGTCTTTCTCCTGGCAAATAATCTGCTATGGTTCTTTCATCACAAGAATTGTGAGTTACTCTAGAGAGGTGATCTGTGATGTCTACGCACTTCTATTCTTGTAGACAGTTGTTGGGCCTCCAAGTGCAGAGGTTTGTATAATAGCAGCAAGTTTCTCTTAAGTGGATTGCCCAAGTTTTATTGAACTCAGGGAGGAAGTTGTAACATCCCAAAAATATTAATCAAGGTTATCAAATTCCAATCACCCAAAATTAGGGTTAACAAAAAATTTGTTAATTAAAATCAATATGAATGCATGTGTGTATGTGGTGAATGCATGAATGCTTGTATGGACTTGTGTGATTGTTGTGAATGGCAAGGTTTGGTTTAAAGATGAAAACAAAATCATCTAAATCATTTCCAAGCAGAATCAAATACATAGAAATTCAAAACAAACAATATAAGCAAATGGTCACTTTTGTCAATCTTGCTCAGTAGACCACTTTGAGTGTTTCTAGTCCAAGATTTCAAACGAAAACAAATCAATTATTTTCACCCCTTGCTAGAACAAGTAAAAGTGAACCCAAGCCCACCTTGCAAACCCACAGAAACATTTGGCAACCCTATTCAAATGACAATTAAAAAAATGAATCTAGTTCATATGGTAAGATCACCATTTCTCAAAACCCCACCAAACCAGTTCACCTTGACAAATCCAATCAACCAGATACTCCCTAGTATGTGCCCAGTACACTCACCAAGTTTCATCCAAAAATTCAAATATTAATTTATTTCAGCCATTTTATCAAACACCTAGAGACACAAACCAAACTCTACCTAACTACACTGTTTTGAGCAGTGATCACCCCAAACCGTGTCTCCCCTTGATCATCCTTGTCTCCCCCAGTGACAACCGTGGCATTAAACCAGCTAGAACCCTACCCAATGCTCCATGTCGTGCATGCCCGAGCCACCCCTTGCTAACCGACCATGGCAAGCTATCCAGAGCCATCGCCGCGCCTAGCCGCCATGTCCAGGAGGAAGGCCACCGTCCACCGCCACCCTATATCCAGCCCTCGAGCCTTGCCAAGCCGTGGACCACAACGAACACGCCGCGCCCAGTTCGCCACTGCCATGTCCAGAGCACGCCAGCTCACCATAGCCGACCGCCTCGCACAGACCATGCCTTGCCTTCGCCGCGAGTCTACACGATCACCATGATCCCAGGAGACCACCAGACATGCTCGTTCGACGCCGCGCGACCAGGAGCGCCGGTGCATCGTCAAAAATGTCGTCAGTGCCGCGTAGAGCATCACACGTTACCGACCGAACCACACCGCCCCTTACCGCGCCATCAAGCCGTTGAGCACCGCCAGGATACCGCGCATCATCCCTAGCCTCAGCCATGCCGATAGCCGCCTGTACCGTCGCCTCCGACGACCTTTGCCCATGCTATGTTGCCCCTCTCACTCGCCTATAAAAGGAGGCCTCCCCCGCACCATTTATTCACACCAGTTCACTCCCCCCTCTCACTGATCATTCCCACTTCTTCCCGGAGCAAGGCAAGCTTTCTCTCGCTGGAATTTGGCCGGAGCCTTCCGCTGTTGGAGGAGAAGGGCGCCGTCGATTATGGCCACCCCAGGAGAAGCCGCCAGTACCAGGAGAAACACCATCGTCAACATCGTCGTTCGCCACCATCGCCGACCATCACCTGAGCCCCGGTGAGCCACCCCGGACCCCCACTGGTCGTGCTAGGGTTCGTGCCCGTCGTGTCATGTTCAGACGAGGATGATGGCAGTGAGCCGTTGATCCTTGATCTAATCCTACGGTCGTAATCGCTCCATACCCCTTTGCCACTCCCTATTTCACTGACGTGTGGGGACACCACTTAACCATCCCCCGCGTGCGCTGTGCGCAGTGGGCCGGCCCAGTTAGATTTCCCGCGCGACCCAGCTAGTTCAAATTAGAATTTTTTATTTTAATTTCAAACCTAGTTCTGTCTATTGATTCAAAAATCAATTCAAAGAGTTTTACTGAGACAAATAGCATGAAACCAATTTTGTTAGAAATATATGGAAATCCTTAATCCAAGCCCATTGGATTCAACCCATTTGGAGTTATAGATCACCTATGGTAAAAATAACAAGGCAGAGACTTTTCTGCATTCAAACATTTTTCAAAAATCAACCATAAATGCTTTTGAGTTGATTCCAACTCTCAAAAATCACATTTGATAATACCTTTTTGAATATATAAAAATATCTAGGTTTACTTGCAGTAATAATGGACAGGTAATAAAAGAATGCCCCATAGGCATTTCTAGTCACTTTAATTAATTAAAATAATAAGGTTAAACATTATTAAATTGTGACACCACTTTAAATCACATTCCCAAGTATTAAAATATGTGGTGATGACATGTGTCAACATGATCCCATATTTTAATTGGAGAATATTAAATCTTAAGTAGTTTTTCAATGATTAGAAATTACTTTTCTAAAATAAAATGAATAAGACTATTGCTTTAATCCTGGTGATGATTGTGATGATGCTAGATCATCTAGTGTAAACCTTGTGTGCTAAATAGAAGTAGTTAAGTATTGTTTGGTGATTGTGTACCTCGTATTTATTTATAGACGCTAGTACCGACCAAGGATACGAAGAGGAAGGAGACTACTACGAAGAGGAAGCAAAGGAGAACTTCAACCACTTCACTATTCACGGCAAGCTAGAACTTTGGAAGCTAACACTTGCATGATAACTATGAAAACTAGATTCCTTAGGCATATTTGATTATACCCCTTGATTATACCAAATCCCAGTTTTACTTGCAATCTTGATTATTTTATTTTATTTATCAAAACTCTTTATTTATGTTTATTAGTGACTTCTAAATTTTGGAAAGATATTAGAGGTAGCATAAAGAGTATAAAACCTGGCCTAAGTTAGGTAGAACTAGATGTCATCCTGAGGCATGGGATTAGATTTGATAGTCAGACTTGATTATCACCCCTCATTAGTGACTACCCTCAAATTTAGTACGTGGCTAGTGCTAAGCATAAAACTTGATCACTTTAGATGGGAATACTTGGTGAAAATGGTTATGAAAACTTTAGAATGATGAGTCATTATAATGAAATGTTTTGACATGTGTTATCGAACACTACATGATTTTGATGATGAAAATGTCGAGGCATGAGCCTTAGCCCTTTTTAAAACTGATGGTTGTGTTCGGATGCGATACCATTCCAATTTTACCGTACAACCACAATACCCGAATTTGGGTAGGGCTTGACTGGAAGTTTATAAACTTTAGTATGGGTTCCCTTATGGCTGAGGTTTGAGCTGAGGCTACCTTGTGATGATTGTCCACATGTGCAGTTCCCAAGATGACAGATGGTCATGGTTGGGAGGCCAAACTCATAGGACAGGTGCCTATACTAGGGTGTGTAATTGAAAGGTTAGGATTGATTATCCGCATACTAAGTATGGTGATTCAGGATTGTTCCTGACGAATGTATCAAATATTGTGGTGAAAGTGTACCACCTCTGCAGAGTGTCAAACTATTTGAATACCCGCGTCCGCGGTTATGGACAGTTGGAGTGGTCATACTGTTCTATCGTCCGATGTTTTCAAAATGAATTGTGAAATGAATCATGACTTTGACTTGACCACAACAAGGTTGTGAAAGTGAAAGCTAAGTTCCCACTTAGGTGTTATAAAACCTTAAACTAGTTTTCTTTGCTTCTAAACCCAGCTAGAGATAAACCTGGCTTTTTGCAAAAAAAACCTAGAGCTTAGTATTCCTACTTGAACCACCTTACCTGTTAGTGATAGTTTGCGAGTACTTAAAGAGTACTCATGGATTTGTCCCTGGCTATTCCTATGGCCAGACTATGAGGAGGACTACCAGGATGATGGACAACAGGAAGTCTATGACAACTAGGATCATCTCCCATCGTTAGCATTGCGTGTGACCCTGAAGATGGAGCTTCGCCCATGCTAACGTTATTATATTATTGCGCTACGTTGATTTTATTAAGACAGGATCATGAGATCCTTTATTTGTAAGACCTTTATTATGGTTTGTAATGGATGATGAACTATGGTACCAATCTGTTATTTCTTGCAAAAATGGTAATCTTGGGATTGCGATGTATGGCATAACAGGCATCTAGGATTAAAAATTGGGTGTTGACAAGTTGGTATCAGAGCCATCCTAACCATAGGAGACCCTAGTTTGAATGGACGCTTGAATCAAAAGCTTAGTTTCAAAACAAAAGAAGTGAGTATTTATGAAAACCTATTCTCATTCGTACCACTTAGATTCTTTTATGAAAATTCATGTTCCTCAAAAATTCTTGCAAACTTGCATAAAATTTGACACACTTGATCACTCTACTAACTTACTCATCCTACATTCTTATACATGGACGTGAAGTATAGCAAGTTCTATCAGTTGGGCAATGGAGGAGATCTCATCTTTGAGCGTGATTGGACCAACTCTCGTAACTTCTGGAGCACCCGCACCCCGAGTTCTTTGGATCCCAGCTCAACAATCAGCAAGGAAGAGAATTGCAATGGATGATTGTTGCAAGTCTCAGAGGGAAGATTGAAGCCCCCACCTCAGAGGGAGTCCGGTTCACCTTAAGGGAGAACAACTGGCTGGATGGACTCGCTAGGGCCATGCAGGAAGCTCTTGCCCATCTGTGTGGGCAAAGCATCAATCAGATCAAGGGCACGCGCTTTGAGTATTACCCAAGGCATGATGCTATGGGACAGCCATTGGAGGTACCACGTCACCCGGAGCTGAAACATCAAGTGGACCATGATGTATGACAGGCAGAAGGAGTTGGACAATGCCCGCGCCTATGCCAACCACAACTATGCCATCACAGTCAAGAAGGACTAGACCATCGCAATGCTTGTGAAGGATCGCCAGTCACGTCGTCGTCATCTTGACAAGAAGGATCGCGTTATTGCTCGCCTTCATCACAAAGTGACAGACTTGGAGGAGACCATCCACGAGCGGGACATGCAGCTTGAGGAGAGGGAGAATGCAGGGAAAGATATCCGTGCAGACCCCTACTCCTACCTCAGTGATGATGATGACTTCCTGGAGGATCAAGCCATGGACTTCCACACTGATGACGATGACTCCGCCTTCATTGATGATGATGATGATGATGAAGACACCGAGTCTGATGAGTAGTAGCACTTGAGCACTATCGTAGGTTTGAGTTGTATCCGGTCCCACTGTATCATAGTTTCATGGAATGGTTCTTAAAACCATATGTTTCCTTGTTGTGGTGTGTGTGTTTGTATTGTGTGCTATGAATGAATGAATGAAAAGCAAGTTGCTAGTGGAAAAACCAGAGTCAAAACTCAAAGTTTAAAAACTTTCAAAAACAAATCCTGAACCTTAGAAATTTCCCTCTTGTCTCATGATATATCTCAAACAATGCCTCGCGGAGGAAGCAGTTCATCCCCGGACCCAATGCTGCAAATCTTGCCAATGTTGGTTTCTGACCGCGAAGCTGAAAGAGCCAAACGTCAAGCCAATTTATCCACCCTTCAACACATAGATCAGATGGCCAACAACAACCAAGGCCATAGAAACCAGGACAACCATGGATCTAAGCTCAAGAACTTTCAGAATACCAATCCACCCATATTTAGGAAGTCTGAAGAGACATTATATGCTGATGACTGGCTGCAGACTATGGAGAACAACTTAGAAGTCACAGGAGTGGAGGCCAACGAGAAAGTACCGTTTGCCACCCACTATCTGGCAGGATATGAAAGAGCGTGGTGGAATAGTGTTTGTGCCATGAATGGAGGACAAATAATGACTTGGGATGAATTCAAACTCAAGTTCAGCAGAACCCATGTGCCATTAGCTTTAATCAATAGGATGAGAGATGAATTCAGAGAATTGAAGCAAGGTAGGATGACAGTAGTTGAGTACCGTGACAAATTTATGTCATTAGCTAGGTATGCACCAGATGAGATTGATACTGAAGCCAAGAAGAAGGAGAGATTCTTGAATGGTCTGCATGATGAGATGTAGACAGTGTTAGTCAATATTCTATTTGCTGAAATTGAAGCCTTAGTGGATTCTGCCATTCAGATGGAAGGCAAGATCAACCAAGCCAATGAGTACCGCAAGCGTTGAATGATGCATCAACCAGGAACCCATCATACCCCCAAAGTATCGTCCCAACCCGTCTACAGGATTTGCCCCAAGAAACAATAGACCCCCAAAGAACCGTCCGAACTATCCCAATCGTGGAGGAGGAAACCCAAGGCCCGGAGGAAACCACAACACCAACCCCGGCAACTCCAACAACTTCAACTATGCACCGCCAAGTTCAACAACAACAATGTCGCCAACAACACCAATACTGCCCCAAGGACTAGAAGCAATGGTGTGCCTGTTGCAGGAAAGGACAAATCTCAGGTGACTTGTTATGAATGCGGAACCAAAGGGTCACTACTCCAATGAGTGACCCAAGAAGCTTGCAGCATCCCCCAATGTGAATTCCCTAGCTCAGCAGCAGCGCCGTGTTCATCCTGGAAGAAGATTTGCCCCAGGGAATTCGCTCAACCACAACGGCCGTCTGTTTCTCATGAATGCTTAATAAGCCCAAGACGCGCCAGATGTCGTGCTGGGTATGTTTTCTGTTAACTTAGTACTTTCAAGAATGTTGTTTGATTCTGGAGCATCGCACTCATTTGTTACAGAAGAATTTGCATGCACTAGTAAGATTCAACCAAGAATTGAAGCATGTTATGATAGTTCAAATACCTGGTTCAACCACCAAAGCTAGACAAATTTGCAAGGCCATACCTATCAGAATCCATGGCATAGATTTTTATGCTAATCTAATAGTACTTGGAACTAAAGTTTTGGAAGTAGTACTAGGAATGGATTGGATGTCGAAAAATAAGGGATTAATCGACTGTGCCAAGAAAGCCATAACCATGACCAGTACCACTGGAGTATCAGTAGAGCATGTATCAGAAACCTTGCCTCGTCAATTCAAGTGCAACAAGAGTCTAGCCCAACCAACCATTGTAAGATCCCTCCTTTGTAAAGGATAGGATCCCTATGATTGCAATGCTAGTCCCGGGATCAATGCTAGCATCCACAGTTTAAGATGAAGTACACAGAAACAAAGGTCATTATTACAAATCATTCCAGAGACAAACATAGCCTTTTACAACTCCATGGCCACAGGCCTAATACAAGAGTTCAAATATATAATAAGATAATAAGTCTTCATCTTCATGTGCCACAGGCAAGCATGTTGAGTGTAGACTCATGACTCATAATCATCATCAGAATATCCTGCAACATCACAAGTTACAGCCATAGTGGGTCAATACATTGGAATAGTATTGGCAAGTGATACCTTAGTAGAATATTGGTGGACTATATACTATATGAATTTTTGGCTAAGTGTAGCTTAGGCTTGCTTTGCACAAAATAGGTTTTACCTATCAGTTGAAAACACTAGTTTTTCTTTGTTTCCCAAGGAACCACCAATAGACATTGGGGTCCTTCACCCTTGTTCAACCACAAGTTTTTACTTAGAAATTGGGATGAGGAGATTCTTGATAGCTTCCATGTCTTGATGCTCAAGTTGTCCAATACTAGGGACAAGGCTAAGTACTTAGATTCTTCCATCTGCAGAGGTTGTGCACTTTCCCCACAAGACTTGATTTTCACCAAGACATGACCTTTCAGAAGCCTTCCCTTAGACCAAATGGACGCGTTCTAACCTATCATCCCACTACCACAAATTGTCCAAATGGCTAAGTTATTGCAACCTATATGATCCAGGCAGAGCCCATATTGCCAAGTGGCTGCACTAGAAGCTTCTTAACATTTGGCCTCTCAAATCCCTTTGTTCCTGGGTGGCTTTCCATAAGTGTGATACACAAGGTAAACCATATAAATGGGCCTTGTGTAACCAATCAACATAAACCATTCACCAAACATGCATCACAATAATAATAGTTCAACAACATAAACGACAAGTTTGCAAAGTAAACACACCAATAGCAAGCCATCCACATGTTGGATGGTCATTGCGACACAATAATCAAAGACATGATAAATAAAGGTAAATGAGTAGTCATCTCTACTCCTCGGCATCAACCTCCTCTTCAACAAATGTAAGACCTGCATTCTCCATAGCGGTCTTGTATTCCTCGACATTGGTGGTCAAGGTCTCTACTTTGGCTTTGAGAGCCCTCTTCTGTGAACGAAGCCTCTCAATCACAGTCTGCTGATGCTCAAGATCGAAGTCCTTGGCCTCCAGTTCTATAGTCATGTCTCGAATCCTCTTGTTCCTATCTTGGACTCGCTTCTCTTGACTCTTGAACTTTCTGTCCTGACTCTCGAACTTGGCCTCCATCTCCTTGACTATCTCATCTTGCTCCGCGAAGAGCTTGTCCTTCTCACGAAGCTGCACCTAGAGTTCGTCATTGCTGAGCATGACGTTGGTCCTATCAGTGTCCACGTGCCTAAGAAGAACCTCTAAGTCCTGGAGGTATAGACGAATCGGCTCTGCTGTCTCCCTCAAAGTATCCTCGAAGTCAATGGCCTCACCATCCTCATCACTTCTACCGAAGGTGTGGAAGTGAGTACCTCTAACCTGTCGAGAGTGTCTCCCTAACAGACGTCCAATCAAGTCCTACATGACTGCCTCTAGGCCTCTCTCCTTGTCATCGTGCATGAGCTTGAAGATGATAGCCTCTGTGGTAGGCTCAGTCTGGCGTCCGGGCTGATTGAACTTGAAGCCCCAAAGGTATTTCCTCTCAAACTTGGTGAGGGGAAGCACCATGATGGTAGGAAGAGGGAGATTGAGCAAACTAGTGAGCTCAATAATACGAGGGCCAAAACGAGTTCCTTGGAACTCTTCAACAGTGCTGATAGTAACATTAGGCATCTATTTAATAAGATAGAAAAAGTTAGAATCAACACAATTCAAGACAAATCACAAGTCAAGGCATCACATGCATAAATTTTGGAAATCAAAACACACAAGTCATGGCATACATGGATCCATTACAAACAACCAAGGTTCTACTTATTTTAAACAACATTTGGGAAAAATAAAATGATAAGTGTGGTGGTCCAACTAATGTGGTACATTACAATCCCATCTCACTTGCCAAGTTGGCTAACAGGGCATCCCTAGAGGCAATTTGTTTGTCTAGATCACAAGACTCCATTGCTAAGTCTATGATGTCCTTCATTAGACTTTGGTTGGTAGCCTCTAACTCTTGGGTATGCTTATTTTCTTCCCTAAGGTCATTCTGGGTGTTAAGCATCTGCACTTGATTCTATCACCAAATTCTTTGATGGCCCTCCAAGCTGCATCCTTTGCTGAATCAAAGAATGTGGTGTGCATCATTGTGTTGGTGACCATGCAGAATCCTGAGTCCTTGTGGTTGTCTTCCTTGTTTTTATACAAGTGAAGTTGCACCCACCAGTACTCAACTCCTTCATCCATCACAGGAAAACCTTTGTACAAAGCTGCACCATGTATTCCCATGGCAACCATGAGGTCCTTGAGAGCCTTGGGGAACTCTGTCTCACATTCCAAAGTCAGTCATGAGTGGTCCCTTCTTCACGGCTTTGTTGATGGAGTTCATCTACAAATAGAGATGAGAAAGAAGATTAGAAAAGTTTACGAGAAGAAAAGACAAGTGTGGAAATTGTTGAATTTTTTTTCCTTAGTGGTTTCCAATCCTAGGGTCATAATCCTACAGGCAACACAGTGCTCTGATACCATCTTTAAGTTTCCCAACCTTTAATAAGGTAGAGATCCCTGTGTTTACAATGCTAGTCCCTGGATCAATAGCTAGCATCCATAGTTAAGATGTAATATCAAGAAACAAAGGTCATAATACAACTTTATAACCAGGAATAAAATAATTTATTAAATCTTACATAGCTCATTTGGCTATCTCATTACAATGCAGCAGAATATAACAATATCATGGGGTCCTTCATCTTCAAAGTGCCATAGGCAAACATGTTGGTTGTAGACTTGTAATCCTAATCAACACATCTCACTAACATCATATAAACCTGCAACATAATAAGTTACAGCCACAAAGGTCAATACATTTGAATTGTATTGGCAAGTGATACTATGGTAGTATAGTGGAGTTTATCATCTATATGCATTTGGCTAAGTGGAGCTTAGACTTGCATTGCTCAAAATAGATTTTCCTTATCATTTGTAAACACTAAGTTTTTGCTTGACAAAATCATTCCCAAGGCATCTCCCAATAGAAATTGGTGATCCTTCAACCCTTGTTTAACCACAAGTTTTTAACTTAGAAATTTGGATGAGGAGATTCTTGATAGCTTCCATGCCTTGATGCTCAAATTGTCCTTTACCAGGGACATGGCTAAGTACTTAGATTTTACACTCTGCAGAGGTGGTGAACTTTCCCCACAAGACTTGGTTTCACCAAGACAAGATCTTTCAGAAGCCTTCCCTTAGACCAGAATGGACGCGTTCCAACCTATCAAACCCCTACCACCAATTGTGCATTTGGCTAAGTTATTGCAACCTATATGATCTAGGCAGAGCCCATAATTCCAAGTGGCTGCACTTGAATCTTCTCAACATTTGACATCTCAAATATCTTTGTTCCTGGGTGGCCATCCACAAGTGTGATACACAAGGTAAACCATAGAAATGGGCCTTGTGTAACCACTCAACACAAACCATTCCTTCCATTCCACCCAGGTGATTCATTCACTTAGTTGTTTTATTAAACAAAAACATAAGTCCTTGACTTAGAAATATTCCATAGCATGAATATAATCCACCCTTGTTTTCTACTAGCTAAGCTAAGCATGATAGTAGTAGGAATCTTGACTTAGGATAATTCTACTAAGGTTTCATCTACTAGGATTTCTCATGGCATAGTTTACACTTAGCAAAAATTCCATGCAAGTCCTACTTAGAGATATCACTAATGCATAGTGAAAATAATGGGACAAAAGTATGTAGCATCACTTGCCTTTTTGGTAGAGAATATAAGTTCACTCCTTGATCTTGCAACAATCACACTCTTCAAGTTCCACTACAATTCAATCAAGCAAGCAATATTTCAATCTACCATTCAAGCAAAACATCACATAAAATGATAGAAACAAAACAATGCATGCAAGAATGCTAAAGATTGCTTTATTTGGAAAAGTGGTTTCTAATAGGTTATAAACATTTGAAAACATCTATTGGTCATTTTATAAAGTGGCAAAATTATTTGCAAAAGATTTTACTTCATAAACCATTTTTAAACCAAGTCAATATTTTATGTGGTTGAAAATGTCTTTAGCAAAGTAATAATTTTTATAGGGTTCACCAAATACATTTTCAAATCATAAAACTTGGTGTTTGGGGTCAGAGAGTTTAAATCAAAACATTTCTCAAAGGTTTTCCTCCAAAATCATTTTTAAACCATAATCAACATTTTTATTTGGCTAGAAATGTTTTTAAATCAAAGATTCATTCTTTTGCTTCACCAAATACATTTTTGAAACCACAAGTTGATTTCTATGGTCAGTAGGTTCAAAACAAACCATTTGCCAAAGATTTTATCTCAAAAACCATTTTAGAACAATTTTTATATTCCAAATATGCCTACACAAGTTTCTGCAAAAACATTCAATTTAACAGAAACATTTTACTAAACAAAGTGCATGGTCAGAAAGTACTTGTTCTGCTGAATCTATTGATATAAAATTTGCAAAATTTGGACATGTGGTTTGAAAGTTATGAATTTTTCAAATTGGCACACCAAATAGAACATTTCTGTTTTTATTCAAACAGACAGGGCCACGCGTCACGATTCTATTCGCCCATACCGTTTCATGCGGATCGCTTATTCTGGTGCGTTGGATCTAAGTATAATCGTGCGGCTCAGGGCACTACTTACCCCTTCGATAAGTGGATCAATCGCATCCAATGGATCACGATCCAGCGGCTTAGGGCACCTTGACCAAATAACAGCGGCGCTCGACGGTGGCTGGCGGCGGCGACGCTCGGCTCACGGCGCTGCGGCGACTACAGGAAGCGAGGGAGAGGAAGGAGGTGCTCACCGGGTTCGCGGGGTCGTGGTGATGCTCAAGGTGGCCGCAGGATGGACAGGGGCGCACGGAGTTGGCTCGGATCGCTCGCCGGAGTTCGTGTCCGTGTCGGGCTCGTCCTGTTGAAGATGATGGCGAAGGTACGGTGCACGCCAGAGGGAAAAGGAGATGCAGTTAGATGCGCGGGGTCATGGAGAGCATGTGCATGCGAAGGAGAGGGGTTAGGGCGGTCAGATTTTTACCAGGGGCTTCGCCGGAGAGGTAGTAGACGATAGCGGCGCTGCTGGTCGTCGTCGTTGTCGATGCTAGGGGGCATGCACGAGCGAGCTGATGCCACTGGGAGATGCGTATGGAAGAGGGGAGCAGGCTAGCGTGGTTGAGGAAGCAAGGGGCGGCGAGAGGTGGCCGAAGTCATCGTCGGAGCTCGTCGGAGACCGCGGCGATGCAAGGAAAAATTGACACAGCCTGGTGGCTTTCTGATTCGAGGAAAAGGAGGAGAAGTGGGGAGGAGACAGAGGGGGTTAAGACAGCAGGGTCAAGGGGGAGAATTAACCGCGCATTTAAACGAATTCAACCGAATTCATTTGGCCAGAAACGGTGAGGTGAGAGACGGGGAGGAAATGGTCGCGAGGTTAGGGATGACGAACTGACAGGTGGGGCATCGTTGTCAGCGAGTGAGAGAGAGGGGCATGGGGTCCACTGCTCAGTGACCCTGCGGGTTCTATTCTGAGTGTATAACGTTTCGCTGCGGGGGCGAGCAGGTGGGCTGCTGATGGGCTTAATGGGCTAGCTAGTCTGGGCTGAATCTTATTCCATTTTTTTTGATCTGATTGTTTTTCCTTTTTACATTTCTATTAATCTGTTTTGGTTTTGTTTAATTAATTCAAACAACAATTTGATTTCAAACCTCAACCAAAATTTGTGTAGGTTCATATACTGATTAATAGCACATTCCAAAGTCAAATTTAGAATAATATATTTATTCTTTTTAGGGTCTTTTAATTATTTAAATAGGCTCTAGTATTAATTAGATAAGATTTAATAATATTTTTAAATCTCCATTTGAATTCAAATCATCACCAAACTTTGGGTGAAGTTTAATTTTGTTTATCAACATATTTCAAAGTCAAAAATAAAATAATTCTTTTATTCTTTTAAGATCTATTAATAATTAAATAAATAAACCATAGTCTTTAATTCAAATAGGTTTTAATTTATTTTAAAACTCTTTTTGAAATCTAAATAATATCAAAACCCTTTCGGTAGGTTTTATTTGAAAAACTAAAACACTTGGAAATCTTATTTAAAATAAATTAACAAGTTTTAGTGTTTATTTAAAATGGAAAATCCTTTACTTTAATAAAAATGGATATTAATAAATCCTCATTATTTTATTTAAATAAACCTTTACTCTTTTTATCAAATAGAAATATTTTATTTCAAAAGCTTGGCCAAGATTTAATTTGGCTCTATAAAATAATACTTATTTATATTTCTACCTTTGCTTTATGAAAACCATATCTTTTTTATTTAAAGATCCAAAAATAGTGATTCCAACTATTATAACTTTATTTATTAATTATTTATAATTTTAAATCCCTTTAGGATTTTATTTGATCAAAATAGGTTTTGATGTTTCCAATTGGATTCAAAAAGTTTCTTCTCACCCTAAATTTCAACAAAATTTTATTTTGTTTATTTATTTTTTACATTTCAAAATTTGGAAAATTTTGGGATGTGACAACCATTGACCAAGTCAGAGTAGTCTGTGAATACCCTGACGTATTTCTAGATGTTTTGCCCGGTATGCCCCCAGATCGGGATATCGAGTTTATCATTGAACTAATCCCTAGAACCGGACCCATAGCCCAGATACCTTATAGTATGAACCCGTCTTAATTAGTGGAGCTGAAGAAGCAACTGGATGCTATGCCGGAGATAGGACTGATTCAACCAAGTGCGTCTCCATGGAGATCACCTGTCTTGTTTGTGGACAAGAAATATGGAGGTAACTGTTTGTGTATGGATTATCGGAAGCTGAATGATGTCACCATTAAGAACAAGTATCCACTATCGAAGATAGAAGATCTGTTTGACCAGTTGACCGGTGCCAAAGTGTTTTCTAAGATTGATCTTAGAACTGGTTATCATCAACTCAAGATTCACGTAGAGGATATTCCAAAGACTGCCTTTACCAGCAGATATGGACTGTATGAGTGCACTGTCATGTCTTTTGGATTAACCAATGCCCCCGCTTATTTCATGAACCTCATGAATAATATTTTTATGGACTTCCTGGATAAGTTTGTCGTTGTTTTCATGAAGGGAATATGCCCAAGAGGCAATAATAAAGTGGTTATTATCGTATTCCTTATTTATGATAAATGTTTATTTTGCATGCTATAATTGTATTATTACGGAAACGTTAATTCATGTGTGTTTAATAAACAAAAAGGAAGTTCCTAGTTATGCCTCTCTTATAAACTAGCTCATTGATTAACAAGATGATCAAAGTTTCCTGATCATGGACATTGGATGTTGTTAATAACGAGGTCACAACATTAGTGTAATGATGTGATGAACATTCATACGAAGTATAGCATTACGATCAATGTCATTGAGTTTATATTGCTATAACTACTTACGAAGTGATCCTAATCCTTAGACCATGAGATCATGTCAATCACTAACACCGGAAGAGTTTCTTGTTGACATCAAACGTCACACCGTAATTGGGTGATTATAAAGATGGCTTCAAAACTACTAAAGTGTTATGTTGAGACTCATGGATCAAGAGTGGAATTTGTTCATCCCGATGACGGATAGATATACTCTGGGCCCTCTCGGTGATATCACATTGATTAGCTTGCAAGCAAGTGATTTGATCACTAGAATGTTATATCACGGGAACGACAAAAGAGTGCATGTCGGTAACGAGATCAAACTATGTATGGAGATACCGATGATCGAATCTCGGACATGTAATATATCGTGAAACAAAGGGATTAAGATACTAACGTAAAAGGTTCACACGATCACAGAAGTCACCGTTGAATGTGTGGGAGTCAGTATGGATCTCCAGGTCCCGCTACTGATTATTGATCGGAGAAGGGTCTCGATCATGTCCGCATTATTCGCGAACCGTAGGGTGACACACTTAAGGGATACCGACACCATTCGGAGCAAATGATATGCCAGAAAAAGAAAAGGAAAGCGCAGGAATTTATTTCACTAGACACCGAAACTGTTTTGGTTGAAATTGCTGAAACTGGTTCTGCATGTGAAATTGAAATGTTGTAAGGGGTTTTATGTGAATGTTTGTTAATTAAAGTAATTAACAAAATTCTGAATAAATAAATAAAAGAGTTTTATTTAAATGAGAGCTTGCATTAAATTTGGTGGAAATTTAATGCATGTGAGTGGATTTTTGAGTGGAGGATTTTAATGGGAGTGGAGGCTTTTCATTTTGAGTGGGAGCTCCACCCACATGAATGTGGATGAGGTGGGGGCAGCCCCATGGCTGGGCGCCATGCCCCTTGGGTGCCCCCCCCTCTCCCCTATAAAAGGCCCCCCTCTCCTCCTCTCAAAGCACACCTCCTCACGAAGGATCTCTCTCCCCCCTTTAGAATTTCCCCATGGTCTCGGATCAGCGAGATACATGTTCCCGGTGGCTTTTTCTGGAAGGATTTGTTGCTTTCGCTGCTCCGCTGGAGCGAGGGCGTGGAGGTTGTCGGTGTACCCGTACGTGTGTGCGATCACGGATGCACCACTGCTTTGAGGTGCTGGACTTGATCGTGCTGGACCGGCTGGACCAGATGGACTTCATCACGATCTTGAGATCGACAAGTGTTCGTCTACATCATCCATGAGTACAACCTCGTTAACTCTATTCGGTCTTCGAGGGTATGTATTCTATGGATGTATATCCACCCGTTGCTTGTATCTAGTAGATAGATCTTGGTACTTAGTTGTTCCCATCGTAGGAATTTTTTTGTTTTCTATGCTGCGAACCCTACAGTGGTATCAGAGCCGGATCTATGCGTAGATACTTTGCACGGGTAGTACACATATGAGTATGTGGGCGATGATGATCATTTTATTGCTTCTTAGTTGTACTTTGGATATTGGTGGCATAGTGGGATGAAGCGGCCCGGACAAACTTTACATGTCCTCGCATATGAGACCTGTTCCACGCTTGACATGCAACTAGTTTTGCATAAGTGGCTAGTGGGTGTCTGTCTCTCCTACTATAGTCAATATCTAATTTGCAACAAGTTGTCAACAATTTGGTTATCCTCGTTGTGGTTCATGTTCGTAGGTAAGAACGGTTCTATCTTCAAAAGCCCTAAGCCACGTAAAATTTGCAATGGATAAATTAGAGGCGTCTAGTTTAGATTGTTGCTGGGCTAGTGTTATGATATGGTGATGTTGTAAGTAGAAGTATGAGATGATACTATTACAACACACATAACGTGTAAACTCCATAGACCTTGGATTTACACATAAAGATATGATAGTGATCATACCACGGTGCACATGATAGAGATCATATGCGGGAACCATATCATTTCACTAAATAAACATGTGATGTTTGATTGCATCTTATATTGCTCGTTTGGCATTTTATTAGCATAATAAGATGATCCCTCATTTAGATATCAAGATAAAAATGTGTTCTTCCTTAAGTATGCACCAAAAATGTTTCGTCGCTTCAAGGCATCACGTGATGATCGGGTGTACTTGAATCCACGAGCATATCTCGGGTGTAAGATAGTTACACACGCGAATACTAAGGTTCTTACTTGGCGAGCCTAGCATGTACAGACATGGCCTCGGAACACGGACCGAAAGGTTAAGCATGAGTCATATAGTAGATATGATGCCCATTTGATGCTCGCCTTTGAAGCTACACCGACTCACGTGATGATCGGACTTGGTGTAGTGGATTTGGTTCATGTAATCACCAAAAAGACACGAGGGATGTCGTTTTTGAGTGGGAGTTCATTTCTAATTTGGATTAGTAGAACTCAATTTATCATAAATTAAATCAAAGTGAATTTGCATAATTTGTTGTAGTCATTGGCATTCGTTCACCACCTTATGCATAGTTGTAATTGAGATAATAGAACTATAGAATTCTGGATATATACTTTACGAACTGGTATCGTATTGTGTTGAGTGTCAATATAAAGTTTAAAGTGCAAACTTTCAGCAAAATTCTATTTACTTCGTGAAATTTAATAATTGGTATTAAATCGAGAGTAACAATTCCAGTGTTAGTATCTTAAGTATCATGTTTGCCTCCATGATTCTTGATTGTTTTAATATCAAGTTTATATAGGAGCTGAAAGAATTGTTTCAGAAACCATCATGTGTGATAGATATAGCGATATCTGAAACAATTTTTTAGTTGCAATATGATAGAGTATAATATGTGTTCTCATATAGGATGAGAATTTGCAAAGGTTGGAGATGCTAGACATCCTAATCATCCAAAAAGGGTTTTGGAAAGTAATGTTATACTCACGATTCGTCTTTATAAGCTACAGTAGCTTGATCATGAAAGTCGTCATGATAAGGATGAATAGAATATGTATGTAAAATGTTTACTATACTAAAAGATTATTAAAGAATGGATTTTGAAAGAACGCCGATCATTTGATGATGGTGATCTACTTCAAAGTGCAAGTCCAAAGGTATTATTGTTTGAATATACACGCTTTGGACTATGTGTCATGTATATGGCGCCACTTTTGATGTTGATAGATTCTTTTAAAAAGGAAAAGGAAATGCTGAAAGAGAATCTATAAAATATACTTGGCAGAAAAGAAAAGATTGGAAATATCCAATTTAGGTATATATATGATATACATGTTATGGTTCTATTCTTTGCTTGTTAAACAATGTGGTTCTTGGGTATTGGATACCGAATTGGTTGGTATGAAATTTCATACGGAACGACACAATTCATGAACCACAATGGCCTAAGTAACTAGGAAGAGAATATGTGATGATGTTCATCGAAAACAAACAAACCATTGTTTGTATTTCTCGTTGACATCAAGGCTTGACTTCAAGATTTGTTTTAATAATTGTTATTTGAATCAGGTATTATGAGAACAAAGGTTGTTCAAATAATTACCGTATTCCATATAAGATGGATGATTTACAAATCTAGTTGGAGAAATCACATCCATAAAACCTAATGCTAAAATGTTGCAAGACAAATGATTGAAAGATCACTTACGAAGTGACATCGCCGTTTAAATTATATTGGAAAGAAAACATGAAGAATCTCCATATTCATGGATTTTTGGAGTCTTTGATTTGATCAAGTGACGCTTGTGAGACTTTCCTCGGGATAATTAAAACTTCGTTCAAAGGCCAAAGAAGAACGAACGACTAAAATATTGGAATTTATACATATCGATGTATGTAGTCCATTATGTGTAGTCGTAAGCGATGGGTTTCAACTTCATATGCTTTCTCCGGAAATTTGAGTGAATGTTCACTTAATGAGAAAGAAGTATGAAATATTTGAAAAACGTTTCAAAGACTTTCAAGATGAAGTGAAAATCATAGTAACAAGAAAATAAATGGTTTATGATTTTATCATAAGGGATTTATTTGAGTTACAAGTGTAACAAGAAAAATAAATGAATTATGATTTTATCATAAAAGGGATTTATTTGAGTTACAAGTTTAGCAAAACACCTAGATTTACATCTCCCGAAACACCATAGGAATATGGAGTGTTTGAGATTTGTAAGGAAACCTTGTTTGAAATGGTTGGATCAAAGGTGTTATTTATAAAACTGCCATTATGTTTTAAAAGATTAAAGCTTTAGAGACTACCGCTTTTACACTGAAAAGAGCTCCATCTTGATCCGTTGAAATGACACCATGGAAGTTATGGTTTGGGGTAAAACCGAAGTTGTCATTTCTTAAATTTTGGTATGCTAAACATAAGTAAGATGTATACAACCGAAGTCGGATGAGCATGGCTTTGTAGGTTATTTCGAATAACAATTGGTTATTCCTCCATCACACCAAGGACAAAAGGGTTTGTCGCTTGAAATATGAAGTTTCTTGAACAAGGAATTTTTCGTAAAAGTTAAGTGGGAGGACAATAGAACTTCGATAAGGTTAACAAACCTTAGCTATATGTGCTGAGTTGCGCAGCACCGGAAATCGTTCCGAAGGCTGCCATAAGGCTCATAGCTTATGTGCCTCAAAGGTTGTGGTCACGGAGATCTAAGTTCCTATTGAACCAAGTAGGTCGGTTAAACAATCAAATGCTAAGATTTGAGAGTAAATCATTATTGTTTGACAATGTTGAACCGAATACATACAAAGAAGCGATGATGGGCCCTGACTCCGTCAAATGGCTTGAAGCCATAAAATCCGTGATAATTCCATACACGATAAATCAAGTTTTGAACTTGGAAGACCCTTCGGAAAGGTGTAAAAACCTATCGGTCGTATTTGGATCTATAAAGAAACAGACATGGATATTTCAAATCTATGAAATAGTCGACATGTCGTAAAGTATTTTATGACAATGTTCAAGGAGTTGACTATGACAAGATTTGATCTTTCATAGCGATATTTAGTCTGGACGGATTAAAGTAGCAATCACTACATATAATTTGGTATATGATAGATGAATAAACAAAACAAAGTTCTTCTAATAGAATGGTTACCTAGGACGTGTACATGACACGGTCCAAAGGGTTTTGTTAATTCAAAGGATGCTAAAAGGGGCATGCAAACTTCAATGGTTGAAGTAAGCATTGCGGAGTTGGAATCTTCACCTTAATGAAAAGGAGTTTTCATGAGGAGACGATGAAGATGCTTGCATTTGCAAGAAATTAAGTGGGAGCGCTGACACATATTTCTAATACATTATGTGGAGGACTACTTGTTGATTAGAAATGATGTATCTTTTATTGAAAAAGGTTAAGAATTTCATTTTGATGAAATACTTAGGCAAAACCCGAATATTTAGTGTGAATGTCTATAGTGGATAGACTGTGACACCAATATGGTTATGCCAAACGTACATATATGAGATATTGAAGGAGTTCAATATAGAAACAACAAGAAACGGTTTTTGTCGCATGGAAAGGAATTGAATCAAGATTCAAGTGTATCGACACTTGATAAGTGAAACAAGATTCAAGTGCTTTGACACTTGATGAGTGAAATCACGAGAATGTTTTGATCAATCATACCATGATATGTACACATCCAGATATGTCCTATGCTCTAAGTGTTATGAGCATATACCAGAATGAATCGTAAAATGATCATTGGACTATAGTAAGGATATTCTTATGGTCTTTTGGAAGAACTAAGAATATATTTGTGTAGAGGTGACAAACAATTACAAATAGTTCATTGTAAAGCGTTACATTGATACTAGTTTTGTCACAAGATACAAATTAAGTTTATCTCAATTTAAACTATGGGTGGCACAATGAAATGGAAAGAAAGTTTCCATGATGGATTTGGATGAAATCCAAAGTTAAGACATTGTGACGAATACTACAACAAAAGGCTAAGTATATGACTGCTATAGTAGCAGCAAAGGAGGGAATTTGTGTCAAGTAGTTTGTTATCAAACTAAGGTGTGGTTCGCAACGGGATAACACTAAAGATATATTGTGTGACAATAGTATCGACGTGTTTTAAACCCCAAGGAACTAAAGGTCTCACCGAAAGACCAAATTTATACAATGCCATCTCATTGGAGAATGAGTGATGCGTGAAGACGCAAAGACATGCAAATACACACGGACCTGAAAGTGTCAGATCCGTAGATTATGTTAACCACTTGCAGTTACGTATTTGGAACACCAGAAAGCCATAGGTGTTCAATACGCAAAGTTTTCAAACTAGATTATTGTCTCTAGTGCAAGTGGGAGACTGAAGGGAATATGCCCGAGAGGCAATAATAAAGTGGTTATTATCGTATTCCTTATTTATGATAAATGTTTATTTTGCATGCTATAATTGTATTAATATGGAAACGTTAATGCATGTGTGTTTAATAAACAAAAAGGAAGTTCCTAGTTATGCCTCTCTTATAAACTAGCTCGTTGATTAACAAGATGATCAAAGTTTCCTGATCATGGACATTGGATGTTGTTAATAACGAGGTCACAACATTAGTGTAATGATGTGATGAACATTAATCCGAAGTATAGCATTACGATCAAAGTCATTGAGTTTATATTGCTATAACTACTTACGAAGTGATCCTAATCCTTAGACCATGAGATCATGTCAATCACTAACACCGGAAGAGTTTCTTGTTGACATCAAACGTCACACCGTAATTGGGTGATTATAAAGATGGCTTCAAAACTACTAAAGTGTTATGTAGAGACTCATGGATGAAGAGTGGAATTTGTTCATCCCGATGACGGATAGATATACTCTGGGCCCTCTCGGTGATATCACATTGATTAGCTTGCAAGCAAGTGATTTGATCACTAGAATGTTATATCACGGGAATGAGAAAAGAGTGCATGTCGGTAACGAGATCAAACTAGGTATGAAGATACCGATGATCGAATATCGGACATGTAATATATCATGAAACAAAGGGATTAAGATATTAACGTAAAAGGTTCACACGATCACAGAAGTCACCGTTGAATGTGTGGGAGTCAGTATGGATCTCCAGGTCCCGCTACTGATTATTGATCGGAGAAGGGTCTCGATCATGTCCGCATTATTCGCGAACCGTAGGGTGACACACTTAAGGGATACCGACACCATTCGGATCAAATGATATGCCAGAAAAAGAAAAGGAAAGCGCAGGAATTTATTTCACTAGACACCGAAACTGTTTCGGTTGAAATTGCTGAAACTGGTTCTGCATGTGAAATTGAAATGTTGTTAGGGGTTTTATGTTAATGTTTGTTAATTAAAGTAATTAACAAAATTCTGAATAAATAAATAAAAGATTTTATTTAAATGAGAGCTTTCATTAAATTTGGTGGAAATTTAATGCATGTGAGTAGATTTTTGAGTGGAGGCTTTTTAATGGGAGTGGAGGCTTTTCATTTTGAGTGGGAGCTCCACCCACATGAATGTGGAAGAGGTGGGGGAAGCCCCATGGCTGGGCGCCATGCCCCTTGGGTGCCCCCCTCTCCCCTATAAAAGGCCCCCTCTCCTCCTCTCAAAGCACACCTCCTCGCGAAGGATCTCTCTCCCCCCTTTAGAATTTCCCCATGGTCTCGGATCAGCGAGATACATGTTCCAGGTGGCTTTTTCTGGAAGGATTTGTTGCTTCCGCTGCTTCGCTGGAGCGAGGGCGTGGAGGTTGTCGGGGTACCCATACGTGTGTGCGATCACGGATGCACCACTGCTTTGAGGTGCTGGACTTGATCGTGCTGGACCGGCTGGACCAGATGGACTTCATCACGATCTTGATATCGGCAAGCGTTCGTCTACATCATCCACGAGTACAACCTCGTTAACGCTATTCGGTCTTCGAGGGTATGTATTTTGTGGATGTATATCCACCCGTTGCTTGTATCTAGTAGATAGATCTTGGTACTTAGTTGTTCCCATTGTAGGAAAATTTTTGTTTTCTATGCTGCGAACCCTACATTTCATCGATGACATTCTGATATATTCCAAATCAGAAGAAGAACATGAGCTGCACCTAAGGACCATCCTTGGAACCCTTAGGGAGCATCAGTTGTATGCCAAGTTTAGCACATGTGAATTCTGGTTACAGGAAGTAGGATTCCTCGGACATATCGTGTTGGCCGGAGGAATTGCTGTTGACCCTGCCAAGGTTAAGGATGTTGAAGAATGGCAAGCCCCAACCACTCAAACTCAAGTTCGCGCATTTCTATGATTAGCAGGATATTACCGCAAGTTCGTAGAAGGATTTTCGAGCATCGCAAGACCCATGACCTAGTTGTTGAAGAAAGATAAGCAGTTTGAATGGATGGACAAATGTGAAGCAAGTTTTCAAGAGCTTAAGAAGAGATTGATCTTAGCCCCAATCTTGATCATGCCGGATATTGCGAAGCCTTTTGATGTGTATTGTGACGCATCCAAGGTCTGTCTCAGATGTGTGCTAATGCAAGAAGGAAAAGTCATATCATATCTATCCCGACAATTGAAGCAGCATGAGCAGAATTATCCTACCCATAACCTTGAACTAGCGGCCGTAGTTTTAGCCTTGAAGACATGCGTCATTACCTCATGGGAAACCGTTGTGAAATTTACTCAGATCACAAGAGCCTGAAGTATATTTTCACTCAGAAGGAGCTAAATATGAGGCAGAGGAGATGGATGAGCTAATCAAGGACTATGATCTGGACATTCACTATCACCCCGGTAAAGCCAATGTGGTAGCAGATGCCCTTAGCAGATTGTTGTGTCGCTTGAACTCCATGATTCTGAAGGGGCAACCAAGTTTGCAGTAGGAGTTGGAAGATTTCAGAATGGAGCTAGTAAGTGAAGGATTTTTGTCTAGCATAGAACTTCAACCCACCTTGATCAGTCAAATCAAGGAGGCGCAGAAAGGAAATGCTAGTATTGATGGAATCAAACGTCGTATCGGTACAGGGAAAGTACCTGGATTCACCAAAGATGAAGAAGGAGTTTTGTGGTAGAATGGACATATCTGTGTGCCAGCAGATTCAGAATTTAAGCAAGCTATTTTGAAAGAAGCCCATGATACTCTTTATTATATCCACCCAAGAGGAACCAAGATGTATCAGGATTTGAAGGAGCAATTTTGGTGGCATAAGATGAAGGGAGAAATCGGAAGCTACATAGCCAAGTGTGATATTTGTTAGAGAGTCAAGGCGGGATATCAGAGACCCGCAGGACTGTTGCAACCATTGCAGATTCCGGAATGGAAATGGGATTCAGTTGGAATGGATTTTATCACCGGTTTGCCTACATCTAGTAGGTGAAATGACTCTATTTGGGTCATAGTGGATAGACTGTCCAAAGTCTCCCATTTCTTACCAGTCAAGACCACTTATCAGAGTTCGAAGCTAGTAGAGTTGTACATTGCTAGAATAGTCAGTTTGCATGGAGTACCCAAGAACATTGTGTCGAATCGAGGAACCCAGTTTTCCTTGAGATGTTGGAAGAAATTCCAAGAAGGATTAGGATCTAGACTGGATTTCAGCACAGCGTATCACCCTCAGACTGATGGACAAACGGAGCGAGTAAACCAAATACTCTAAGATATGCTGAGAGCCTATGTGTTAGAATATGGATCAAAATGGGAAGATGGTGTGACTTCACAGAATTTTCATACAACAACAGTTACCAAGCCAGTTTGCAAATGGCCCCATTTGAATTTATGTATGGAAGGAAGTGTCGTACCCCTTTGAATTGGTCGGAAGTAGGAGAGAGTCAGATTTTCGGACCCGACATCCTATGAGAAGCCGAAGAGAAAGTTCACAAGATCCGTGAGCACCTCAAGACCGCCCAATCCAGACAGAAGAGTTATGTCGACAAGAGACATTGAGATCTAGCCTTCAATATCGGACATTTTGTGTATCTCAAAGTATCACCTTTGAAGGGAATGCAACGTTTCCGACTCAAAGAAAAGTTAGCCCCCAGATATATCGGACCCTTCAAGATTTTGAACCGCCGAGAAGAAGTATTGTATCAACTAGAACTGCCAGAGGAAATGTCAGCCATGCATAATGTGTTTCATATCTCGCTACTTCGCAAATGCCTAGAAGTCCTAGAGAAGACCAAAGTTTTCAAGAATATTGATCACCGAACCATAGATATCAACGATGACTTGACATATCCCGAAGTACCCATCCGTATTTTGGAGGAAGCCTTCAGAAACACCAGGACCTGGAGTATCAAGTTTCTCAAGATCCAGTGGAGTAACCACAGTGAAGAAGAAGCTACCTAGGACCAAGAAGATTACATTAGGACGGAGTTTCCAGATCTCTTTAAATCCTAGTTTTCTTTTTTCTCGAATCTCGGGACGAATTTTGTTTAAGGAGGGAAGGTTTGTAACATCCCAAAAATATTAATCAAGGTTATCAAATTCCAATCACCCAAAATTAGGGTTAACAAAAACTTTGTTAATTAAAATCAATATGAATGCATGTGTGTATGTGGTGAATGCATGAATGCTTGTATGGACTTGTTTGATTGTTGAGAATGGCAAGGTTTGGTTTAAATATGAAAACAACATCATCTAAATCATTTCCAAGCAGAATCAAATCCATAGAAATTCAAAAACAAATAATATAAGCAAATGGTCATTTTTGCCAATCTTGCTCACTAGTCCAAGATTTCAAACAGAAACAAATCAAATTATTTTCACCCCTTGCTAGAACAAGTAAAAGTGAACCCAAGCCCACCTTGCAAACCCACAGAAACATTTGGAAACCCTATTCAAATGACAATTAAAAATTGAATCTAGTTCATATGGTAAGATCACCATTTCTCAAAACCCCACCAAACCAGTTCACCTTGACAAATCCAATCAACCAGATACTCCCTAGTATGTGCCCAGTACACTCACCAAGTTTCATCCAAAAATTCAAATATGAATTTCTTTCGGCCATTTTATCAAACACCTAGAGACACAAACCAAACTCTGCCTAACTACACTATTTTGAGCAGTGATCACCCCAAACGTTGTCTCCCCTTGATCATCCTTGTCTCCCCAATGACAACCGTGGCATTGAACCAGCTACAACCCTACCCAATGCTCCATGTCGTGCATGCCCGAGCCACCCCTTGCCAGCCGACCATGGCAAGCTAGCCAGAGCCATCGCCGCACCTAGTCACCATGTCCAGGAGGCAGGCCATCAGCCACCTCCACCCCATGTCTAGCCCTCGAGCCTTGCCAAGCCATGGACCACAACGAACATGCCACGTCCAGTTCGTCCTGCCATGTCTAGAGTGCGCTAGCTCGCCGTAGCCGACCGCCTCGCACAGACCGTGCCTCGTCTTCGCCGTCCATCTACACGTTCACCTCAATCCTGGGAGACCACCAGACATGCCCATTCGATACCGCGCGATCAGGAGCGCCGGTGCGTCGTCAAAAACATCGTTGATGCCGCGCAGAGAATTGCACATCCCCGACCGAACCATGCCGCCCCTTACCGCTCCATCAAGCCGTTGAGCACCGCCAGGATACCACGCATCATCCCCTAGCCTCAGCCATGCCGATAGCCGCCTGTACCATCGCCTCCGACGACCTTTTCCCATGCTATGTTGCCCCTCTCGCTCTCCTATAAAAGGAGGCCTCCCCCGCACCATTTATTCACACCAGTTCACTCCCCACCTCTCATTGATCATTCCCACTTCTTCCCAGAGCAAGGCAAGCTTTCGCTCGCTGGAATTTGGCCAGAGCCTGCCGCTATTGGAGGAGAAGAGCGCCGTCGATTATGGCCACCCCAGGAGAAGCCACCAGTACCAGGAGAACCGTCGTCGTCAACATCGTCGTTCGCCCCCATCGCCGACCATCACCTGAGCCCCGGTGAGCCACCTCGGACCCCCACTGGTCGTGCTAGGGTTCGTGCTCGTCGTGTCCTGTTCTGACGAGGACGATGGCAGTGAGTCGTTGATCCTTGATCTAATCCTACGGTCGTAATCGCTCCATACCCCTTCGCCACTCCCTATCTCACTGACGTGTGGGGACACCACTTAACCATCCCCCCCCCCCCGCGCGCTGTGCGCAGTGGGCTGGTCCAGTTAGATTTCCCACACGACCCAATTAGTTCAAATTAGAATTTTTATTTTAGTTTCAAACCTAGTTCTGTCTATTGATTCTAAAATCAATTTAGAGAGTTTTACTGAGCCAAATAGCATGAAACCAATTTTGTTAGAAATATATGGAAATTCTTAATCCAAGCCCGTTGGATTCAACCATTTGGAGTTATATATCACTTATGGTAAAAATAATAAGGCAGGGACTTTTCTGCATTCAAACATTTTTCAAAAATCAACCATGAATTCTTTTGAGTTGATTCCAACTCTCGAAAATCACATTTGATAAGACCTTTCTAAATATATAAAAATATCTAGGTTTACATGCAGTAATAATGGACAGGTAATAAAAGAATGCCCCATAGACATTTCTAGTCACTTTAATTAATTAAAATAATAAGGTTAAACATTATTAAATTGTGACACCACTTTAAATCACATTCCCAAGTATTAAAATATGTGGTGATGACATGTGTCAACATGATCCCATATTTTAATTGGAGAATATTAAATCTTAAATAGTTTTTCAATGATTAGAAATTACTTTTCTAAAATAAAATGAATAAGACTATTCCTTAATCCTTGTGATGATTGTGATGATGCTAGATCATCTAGTGTAAACCTTTGTGTGCTAAATAGAAGTAGTTAAGTATTGTTTGGTGATTGTGTACCTCGTATTTATTTATAGACGCTAGTACCGACCAAGGATACAAAGAATAAGGAGACTACTACAAAGAGGAAGCAGAGGAGAACTTCAATCACTGCACTAATCAAGGCAAGCTAGAACTTTGCAAGCTAACACTTGCATGATAACTATGCAAACTAGATGCCTTAGGCATATTTTATTATACCCCTTGATTATACCAAATCCCAGTTTTACTTGCAAGCTTGATTATTTTATTTTCTTTATCAAAATTCTTTATTTATGTTTACTTAGTGACTTGTAAATTTTGGAAAGATATTAGAGTTAGCATAAAGAGCATAAAACTTGGCCTAAGTTAGGTAGAACTAGATGTCATCCTGAGGAACACTTGACTATCACCCCTCATTAGTGACTACCCTCAACTTTAGTGGCTAGTGCTAAGCATAAACCTTGATCACTTCAGATGGGAATACTTGGTGAAAATGGTTATGAAAACCTTAGAATGATGAGTCATTCTAATGAAATGTTTTGACATGTGTTATTGAACACCAGATGATTTTGATGATGAAAATGTTGAGGCATGAGCCTTAGCCCTTTATAAAACTGATGGTTGTGTTCGGATGCGATACCATTCCAATTTTACCATACAACCACAATACCCGAATTTGGGTAGGGATTGACTGGAAGTTTATATACTTTAGTATGGGTTCCCTTGTGGCTGAGGTTTGAGCTGAGGCTACCTCGTGATGATTGTCCACCTGTGCAGTTCCCAAGATGACAGATGGTCATGGTTGGGAGGCCAAACTCATAGGAGAGGTGCCTATACTAGGGTGTGTAATTAAAAGGTTAGTATTGATTATCCGCATACTGAGTATGGCGATTCAGGATTGTTCCTGACGGATGTATCGAATATTGTGGTGAAAGTGTACCACCTCTGCAGAGTGTCAAACTATTCGAATAGCAGCGTCTGTGGTTATGGACAGTCAGAGTGGCCATACTGTTCTATCGTCAGATGTTTTCAAAATGACTTGTGAAATGAATCATGACTTTGACTTGACCACAACAGGGTTGTGAAAGTGAAAGCTAAGTTCCCACTTAGGTGTTATAAAACCTTAAACTAGTTTTATTTGCTTCTAAACCTAGCTAGAGGTAAACCTGGCTTTTTGCAAAACAACCTAGAGCTTAGTATTCCTACTTGAACCACTTTACCTGTTAGTGATAGTTTGCGAGTACTTAAAGAGTACCCATGGCTTTGTCCCTGGCTATCCCTATGGCCATACTATGAGAAGGAATACTAGGATGATGGACAACAGGAAGTCGACGACAACTAGGATCATCTCCCATCGTCAGCATTGCATGTGACCTTGAAGATGGAGCTTCGCCCACGCTACTATTATTATATTATTCCGCGGCATTGATTGTATTAAGACTAGATCATGAGATCCTTTTTTGCAAGACCTTTATTATGGTTTGTAATGGATGATGAACTATGGTACCAATCTGTTATCTCTCGCAAAAATGGTAATCCTGGGATTGCGATGTATGGCATAACAGGCATCTGGGATTAAAAATCCGGGTGTTGACAGAAGTGGTCAAAGGTATCCCTCTCAAGCAACCCTACAATCAAGATACAAGAATTCTCTTGTGTCCCCAACACACCCAATACACTTGTCCGGTGTATAGATGCACTAGTTCGGCGAAAATATAGTGAAATACAAGTGGTATGGATGATTATAAGTGGTAACTATGCCAGAAAAGATCTTCTGACGGGGAGGAAAAGACTAAAGCAAAAAGATGGAAGCAATCAAACATGTAACAGATCTAGTTGTGAACGGTGTTTCAATGTTTAGAAACAAGGCCTAGGCTCATACTTTCACTATTGAACTCTCTCTCATATAAATATCTTCTCTTCATGATAATATTCTTAACTACTCTCTGGTTGGAACTCTAATCCATGGTAGGGCTATAAAAACACTCCTCAAAGTCCGCCTTCCCCATCTAGATAACCCCACACTGTCACCTTGAGCGCTAGACGGTTCCAACAAACACCACAATTTCATAGAGACATCAAACTCCAAATATACTCATGATAAGTATTTGTAAACTCTATCCTAAGTGCCACCACGGTGTGCATGCTTTCACTTTCACACATGTGGGGAGAGCCGAAGATCTATTAAAGCACTTGAGTATTTATGTAGACTCTAGCCTAAGTGCCACCACGGCGTGCACGCTGTCACTTTCACACACGTGAGGAGAGCAGAGATCTATTAAAGCACTTGAGTAGCAGAGCAGATCTACTTGATTATAAATCTCATGATTGCAATATGATCATGCATAGAGAGAGAGAGATGAACACATAGCTACCGGTAGATCTCTTAGCCTCGAGGAAGAACTACTCCATCCTCGTCATAGGAATCAGCAACGGTGATAAAGATGGCGATGGAGATCAATGGAGATGGCTCCGGTGGCACTTCCCCATCTCGGAAGAGTGCCGGAACAGAGACTTCTGTCCTCCGAATCTCCCCTTCGGTGGCGGAGGTGCTGCGGAGGTTTTTGTGGCTTTCTCCTAGATGATTTAGGGTTTGTGAGTCACGGGCATCTTATAGGCAAAGAGGGCAAGGCCAGTGGAGGCTCAGAGGGCCCACACCCCTGGTGGCGTGGCTAGGTGGGCCCGTGCCACCCTAGGGTGTGCCCACCCTGGTGCCCTACTCCGTCTCTGCTTCGATTTTCCGTATCGTTCCGGGGAAAATATGAAGATTGGCTTTTGTCCCGTCCAATTCCAAGAATATTCATTTTTTAGATTTTCTGAAACCAAAAACAGCAGAAAATAGGCAACTGGCACTGCGACATCTTGTCAATAGGTTAGTTCCAGAAAGTGTATAAAAGTACCTCAAAGTGTAGATAAAACATAAGAAAAATGATATAAAACAAGCATGGAGCATCAAAAATTATAGATACGTTTATAATGTATCAAGCATCCCCAAGCTTAACTCCTTCTCGTCCTCGAGTAGGTAAGTGATAAAAAGAATAATTTTCCAGGTGACATGCACCATCACAACCAAGATCAAACCATTTGCAAGCATTGAAAGCTGGGATCAATGTACTCTAAACATGAGCATGAAAGATGTAGTTCTAACAATAAGACAATGTAACTATGTTGCAACATGAAATAATACAAACAAAGATCATGAATAACAATGCATTGGAAGACGTTTGTTTGTTTCACATATAGAAAACATAGCATAGTAGCATTCAGCTTGTCCCTCATGGAGTAGCAAAATATAAATGCATAGGACACCTTCAAGGTTCATAAGGGTTACTAGATACAAATAGTTCAAGAACAAGCAATATCAACATTATGAATCAATCAATAAGTTTTGGGACAATGCACATAGAAGTAAGAATGGCAACTATGCTCTCTTAATTGGTGCCTAAGGATAGAAGGTGGAGACTCAATATAAAAGTGGAAGAAAGGCCCTTCAAAGGGAAGTAGGGATTTCAAGTTTCATAAAGAGCTTCCAAAAATTATGGTACTTATTAGCTTTCAGCTCTCATTGCCCCTATCATAAGCATCTTGAAGTGATTAAGGTTAAAGTGAACAAACTATGGAGTATATGCTTGATAAAGTATAAGTTGGCAATCTCATGTCCCTTGAGTACGAGGGTCGCTCCTCATCCTACTCAACTTTAGTCACCGGTAAGTTCTTGACATAGTAAGTAGATGTGTATCATAGATAACCGCCAACGGGGTACCCCTTGAACATCATACAGGAGCTATCCCATATCAAAATGACAAGGCAAGCATACAATGAGCATCTCAGTAATCTTCTTATTTACCATGGGAAAATTGTGTTTTTTTCTCTCTTTCCTCTTTTCTATATCTCTCTTTTTTATAATAAGAATGCTTCATAGATTGCTCACTATGGTGATGTTGCAAGTTTCCACCATGATTAGGCATGGCTTAGGCTAGTGGCCTACGCATTTCTCTAAGACATATACAGAAATCCATGGACTTACAAGCTCCCCTTTTATTCCACACCGACGACATCCATAAACAAAAGAGCATGATATCAACTGGGTAGATATTTACAAGTGTTGAAAGCATTCCTCGTGACAGCATGGTTCTGCTAATTCCCAACTTATAAGTGCAAGAATATACAACATATATGACACAATGGTTCAAGTTTATTAGGGGCAATAAAAATAAAGTGTGTCATCAAGTTTGTGAGAGCTTTAATCACTAATTTTCATATAACAAGTTTAATTTGGAAGATAGATAAAACAAGAATATACTTGGAATGGTGTAACACACCATGCATGGGAATTTATAGTGGACACTTTGGAATAACTTGGTTTCTTGGTAGTTGGATGCATGAGTAGAGCTTACTCAATACAAGTGGAGGCTAGCAAAAGACTGGGAGCGGCCAAGTAAGAGAGCAATAATGGCCATAATCATGCAAAGCGACAAAATATTATCAACTAAATCATAAAGTGGTACCACAAGTCAAAAAATAAATTATCATAGACGCTAAGGTGACTGGTTCATAGTCATAACATGGTGTGAGCATGTAACATTCCTAAAATCACATTTCAAACTTATGCATATCATCCATGCATCCAAAATCATTTAGGGCTTCATTTTCAGAAAACCATTTCAAAACAGGAGCATATGAGCTCATTATTTTATGTGATCAGCATTTGAAACAAATGCTACTCTCTAATGAGAGATTGTTGTTCATGAAACCAAATTTTGTTGTCTTATTACTCTTAGGTTGTTTTTCTAGATTTCTAAGGTTTAAACCAAAATTTTCAAAGCAAATACAATTTGAAAACCAATTTCAAAACCAATATTAAAAAAGTACTATGACACTGTTTATTTTATTTTATTCCAAATGACCAAGCCAATTCAAAGTGACCACTTGATTTTATGCCCAGAAGTGTGAATGTTGCACCCTACAAAATCCTGGAAAAAGTTTGAATTCAAAAGCTTTTGAAACCATTTGAAAATCATTCCAGAAAATCAAAACAGATTTAGAAAAGGAATAAAGAAAAGGAAAAAAGGCTGGCGCTGCTAATCTAGCCCAACTAAGGAAGCAGCCCATTTAGCCCACCCGGGTCCCCTCTCTCTCCCTTTCACTCGCAGACGCACCCACAGAGTCGCTGACACCAGGACCCCACCCCCTCTCTGATTTATTCGCTGACAAGTGGACCCGTGACCACGTCGTCGTCTTCGTCAATCACGCGCGCCTACGACGCTCACGCCGCCGTTACTCGCCGCAGTCACTGCCGTGTTGATTCCCATTGATTCCACGAATAACTCCACGCCCAGCTCCGGCTACATAAACCTCTCCCCCTCGCGGTCATTTTCCCCCACACTACACACTCTTCTCGCCACCAGGCTGCCAGTATTCGCCCTTGCGCCGCCGCCGACAGAACCTACTCCGGCGACCAATCCTGGTAAACCCCGTGCGCCCCTTCCCCTCTGGTTCATACGAGCCGCTTCGCAACTTCCTTGCGCACCTCCTGATCCCCTTTGTCCGTCTGTTTGTGATCCAGAGCTTCGACTTCGACGAACACCGTGAGCATCCGACGCCGTCTCCAACTCCGGCGAGAGATTGAGGTAAAATCTGACCGCCCCGTGCCTTCCCTTTGATGCTGACTTGTTCGCCTGACCTATGCACACACACTTATGTCCTCCGTTTGCGTTAGGGCGGAGCAGAACGTCGCCGTCCACCCGAGCCCGACTCTGTCATCCACTCCGACGAGATCCCACGGCCACTACAACATGCCCCTTGCCAAGCTACCACCACGTTGAGCATCAGAGCGTCACTGCGAGTCTGGTAAGCATTTCCAATGACCCCGGCCCTCTCTGTATCCACTGCGATGCCGTAGACCGAGCGCGCCGCCGCTCGCCGTCGTCGCGCGCCGCCAGACCTTGGTCGTTTGATCAAGAGCCGTTAGATCTAGATCTAACGCGTGCAACAGAATCACTTAACGGAACGGTACGTTTAGATCTGAGCCGTGCACGATCACTTTAATCCAACGATCTGCATCGACCGGTCCGTGCGAACCGGTACGCGCCAATAGGATAGCGCCGCGTGGCAGCTGTTAGAGTTTAAAAACAGAATTTGAATCTGATTATTGTTTGAATTTGATTTAGCTATAACTTTTGATCCCCACGTTAGAATTTGACAAATTTTATACCGTTGGAATCAGGAGAGCAAGCTCTTTCAGAATATTCAATGTGTTTAATGTTTTTCATCTGTTAAAATGGTTTCTTTTGCAGAAACTTGTGTAGGGCTATTTTGATTATATGAAATATTTAGGAATTGTTTTAGGGGTTAAATCAATATTGTTTGGCAAGTTTTTTTTAACTTGTTAGTGAATCAGTACTGTTTACTTGCTTGGTTGAATTTTAAAAATCATCATTTACCATCTTGCATGCATGCATATATTTTTGATTGTATATGTTTTGTGTGTAATTTGTTGCTACCAATCTTTGTGTAGATTTTGGTGCTAGTGATTGTGATTGTGAGGAGTGCTACTCTCCCAACTACCAAGGCAAGTGGTACTTCATGAATATTATCATTCCTATGATTTCTACTAAGCATTAGAAATATTTTTGTTAGACTTGCATGCTATATTTTTCTTATATGCCATGTTGGGAAATCCTAGTAGTTGTAGAAATGCTAGGGAATTTCTAAGTTAAGTTACTATTTATGCCATGCTTAGCCTAGCTAGTAGTAACCAAGGGTTGGTGAATTATATACATGCTATGATGAAAATATTTCTAAGTCCTTTGGACTTGTGTTTTGCCTAATAAAACAACTAAGTTAATGAAACACCTGGGTGGAATGGAAGGAAAGGTTTATGTTGAGTGGTTACACAAGGCCCATTTCTATGGTTTACCTTGTGTATCTCACTTGTGGTAAGCCACCCAGGAACAAAGAGATTTTAGAGGCCAAGTGTTAAGAAGCTTCTAGTGTAGCCACTTGGCAATATGGGCTCTGCCTGGATCACATAGGTTGCTAGAACTTAGCCGTTTCGACAGATGGTGGTAGTGGGATGATAGGTTGGAACGCGTCCATTTGGTCTAAGGGAAGGCTTCTGAAAGGTCCTGTCTTGGTGAAACCAAGTCTGGTGGGGAAAGTGCACAACCTCTGCAGATGGAAAATCTAAGTACTTAGCCAAGTCCATGGCAATGGACAACTTGAGCATCAAGACATGGAAGCTATCAAGAATCTCCTCAATTTCTAAGTAAAAACTTGTGGGTGAACAAGGGTGAAGGACCTCAATGTCTATTGGTGGTTCCTTGGGAAAAGTTTTGACAAAGAAAAACTTAGTGATTTCAACTAATAGGCAAAATCTATTTTGAGCAAAGCAAGCCAAGCTACACTTAGCCAAATTGCATATAGTATCTAGTCCACTTAAAATTTACTAAGGTATCACTTGCCAATACTATTCCAAAGTATTGACCCACTGTGGCTGTAACTTGTGATGTTGCAGGTTACTCTGATGAGGATTAGGTGTCATGAGTCTACACTCAACATGTTTGCCTGTGGCACATGAAGATGAAGACTTTTATTTATTTACTTATTCAAACTCTTGTATTAGGCCTGTGGCCTTGGAGTTGTAAAGACTATGTTTATCTCTGGAATGGCTGTAATAAATGACCTTTGTATCTGTGTACTTCATCTTAAACTGTGGATGCTAGCAATGATCCAGGGACTAGCATTGCAATCACATGGATCCTTTTTCCTTTATAAAGGAGGGATCTTACAGATGGTATCAGAGCACTGTGTTTCCTGTAGGATTATGACCCTAGGATTGGAAACCATTAAGGAAAAAATTTCAACTTCTACACTTGTCTAATCTTCTCGTAAACTTTTCTAATCTTCTTTCTCATCTCTATTTGTAGATGAACTCCATCAACGAAGCCGTAAGGAAGGGACCACTCATGACAATGACTTTGGAGTGTGAGACAGAATTCCCCAAGGCTCTCAAGAACCTCATGGTTGCATTAGAGATACAAGGTGCAGCTGTGTACAAAGGTTTTCCTATGATGGATGAAGGAGTGGAATACTGGTGGGTACAACTTCACTTGTATAAAAACAAGGAAGACAACCATCAGGAAAAAGGATTCTGCATGTTCACCAATTTAGTGGTGCACACTACATTCTTTGAATCTGTTGCCTGCCAAAACCCACCGGCGAGCAGCGACGGGCAACACGGAGAGCCGGGAGGCTCCCAGGACTGCTGGTGGGCCCTGGTCCCTCGGGCAACGGCCCGCAAAACTCCGGCAAACGTCCTGGCTGGTTCGAGGGCGTGCCACCTGACCTATACCTGATCAGGAAGGTGAAAGATTTCTTCGATTGGTTTCCTGCATGGCAAACAAACATACGTAAAATTCACGCCGTGACCAGCTTTCAGGTTTCCCTGTGAATCGGCTCTTGGAGCCGATTATCCCATGGTTCTGCATTAGATCTATGATAACATGGGGTTTTGCTTCATCAATACAAGTTAAATCGATCTACGACAGTTTAACGTTTTCACCACATAATTGGAACATCTTACACGTAATTGAGCCTGGTAAATACGAAAGATGATAGAAAACTAACCCTAGAGAAGGCCTAACAACCGACGTAAAGTCAATTCCCGGAACAACTCCTCTCGAATTAGCAAACCATATCTTTTCGTATTACTGGATCATTCAACCCGTTTGCAAGGCCTGACTACGTGGATATCAAACTAAACCTTGGAAAACAAGGCAAAACTATAACGGATCGAATCGACGGAATAAAGATCAAGCAAGATGCTACCCTTACACCCCGAACAGGTGCAAAGGCAGCGAGATAAGCAAAGGCAGCATAGCTAAACAATCATAGCAAAAAGTACCGATGCTAGCCTAAACAAATCTATGATAAAAGTATTACTCGCCATCAACAAGGCTTCAGCACGAGTAACACCAAATAACGCATAAGTAGATACTGCCTAGATCGCAAGATGCGATCTAGGCAGCATGACACTTACCCGAAAGAAAACCTAGAAACAAGGGGTGGCGATGCGCCGAGATTGTGTTTGTTGTGAACGTGATCGTCCTCCTTTTCTCAATAACCTTAGGTACATATTTATAGTCCGGAGACTTTCTATCTTTGGAATAAACCTAGCAATCCTATCTCTTTACTTAAACCGAAACGTAACCTACTACAATATAAGATACAAGGGCAATTTAGCCCAAATCAACGCACAAGGCCGATTCAACAACATGTTGCATATATATATCTTCCAAGCCCATCTTGATTACGGCCCATCTCCTCCTTTGGCCAAAATATGGCGATAACACATGCCCCCCTGGTTTTGGCAATAATAATTCCAAAACCACTCTGCTGATGTTTTTTCTCTTCTCTTCCAAATTCTCTCTGTCTTGGCCCTCGCACAGAATCTAGTCCTGCCCATCTGATCTCTTGCGAAGCAAACAGAATCCCCTTCGTAAGCCAAGACCTAGATTTAAACTCTTGGGCCGACTGCTTGCGAGCCTGGCCTAATCCCCCTGAACATTGGGTCTCTTGGTTCAGCAGGGTAGCTAGAGCTTACCAATCCCAATGGGAAACCACGGGAATAGCCGATGCCTTGCATTTGTCATTGTCTCCCCTTGAGAAACATGAGAATCTTCTAAAGACCATCGGCTACTTCTAGTCTGACGCTCTGAACTGCTTCATGTTCGGTCATGGCCCCATGTCACCAACCCTGTTAGACGTGGTGATGATTACTGGTCTGGATGTTACATCACCCAGCCCCTCTGCTTTTAAACTGACCAAAGTCCCCTACAAACTGTCTTCTAAAACAGACTGCACGAACTGGGGTGCCTACCTCCAACGCCATATGAAAACAAAGGGCCCTGTCACAGAGAAAGAACACACAGCCTTTCTCAACTTCTGGCTGGAACATTTCATATTCTGTGGCCCTTCCCTGGCTCCAACCAAGAATTATCTCCTTAGCCCACGAACTGGCCAAAGGCACTCAACTTGGCATCGGCAAACTGTTCCTTGGAGAGGTCTATCGATATCTCCAGTTGATGTCTGTCAAGCTGTTCTCTGGCATAGCAGTCAAAACAGGTGGTCCTTGGTGGTTCATTCAGCTATGGGCTCAGCTGTATTTTCAAAACCACGTCCCAAACTTCCCCCTTTTGGCGAGTTGCACCTTTCCAGATGTCAAAGGGAAGCAGATCCGATGCACCAGCTATGGCCAAGCTTTGTATAGACTGCCAGGTAGTAAACTGACCCCTCAGGAAGCATCTAAATGGTTCAGCATTTTCTTTCAAGGCCTGGACAATCCTATCTTTTTTTCCTACATGGAAGAATCGGAACACTTCGAAAATCCAATCTCCTTCAGGCTAGACAATTTTGCCGATGACACCAGCACTCGGCAGCTCTTTTCCACTGTGATTCGTCCCTGTTTCCTTCCAGTTGGCATGAGTACATCCAAATGAATAATCAAGCCTGGGTATGAATTCTACCAGCCGGTCGTAGTGGCTCGGCAATTTGGCCTTGGACAAGTACCTCCCCATTTCTTTCTCCACCACCTTACAGAGAGCAGAGCCGACCTGCCTGATCCTCTCACCAGCCAAAGGTGTTATTCCTTCTTTGATGCTCTGACCATCCCTATTCCTAATGACCTCACCTTCGCCTGATCAACTGATGGCTTTGAAGACTGGTGGTCGATGTGGAAGACTCATGCCTTCAGGAGAGCTCTGGGACCGTTGCTGAAGCAGCTCGATGCTGACTATGACATCCCCGTGGAACAGGTACCACTACTTGTAAATTTTCTTGATGCAGCTCACAAATGATTCTTCTACTAACCCACTCTTTCTCTTTGCAGCAACAAGATGGCCCTGAACCTACGCACAGTGATGGCTCCCCCTTCGAGTTCTTTCCGCCAGCTCCTGTGGTTCTTTTCTACAAAAACTCGCCACCTTTGAAAAAGGTCATGATGCAGAACCAGCCGATAACACCACAATCGGCTTCCAAGAACCAAGCAACTCCTAGGTCAGCTGCCCCTCGAGTTCCAACTAAGACAAGAACGATGGTGAGGAAGGTAGCTGCCAGGAAGACCTTGAGGCGCCGGAGCCCTTCTCCAGAAAGCTCGCATGTAGGCTGATCCATGTCTTGGTCGATCCTTCTCATTCTTCCATTCTTGCAGACATGCTCGTGCTTACTGGTTCTCCTTTTTTACAGGCTTCCGTCGAAGATACCTCTAGCGAGGACACTCAGACCAATCGAGGAGAACTAGGCCCCACAGATTCTGAGAGGACCATCACACCGAGCCAGCCGGGTTCACCACCATCGGCTTCCAGGAAAAGGTCGGTTCCTGAACCTACTGCCCCCCGAGCACCAGTCGAGGCGGGGCCAGCTGTGGGTCCCAAGAGAGCTCGCAAAGGACTGCAAGCTTCTTCGTCGAGCCAGGAGGTTTCGAAAATCATCACCCTTCATGCTCTTACCACTTACTTCTTTTTATCTGCCGATTCATCATCATTTACATCGGCTAAACACCTTCAATGCAGACGACTGACGTTTCTAGTGGGAAAGCTGGGGCAGTGCCGATGCCTTTAGCCAAGCCGGATCCAGCAATCCCCGAAGGTGCAGATGAAACGGCTACCACTTTGGCCAAGCCCCCAGCAACCACACACAAACCGATCGTCTCCTCATCTGCTATCCCCTCGATCTTAGGAGAGGTATGTTAGCTTTTTTCGGCTCATCCTTACACGTTGGACGCGTACTGACGCTCTTTTCGGGCTGCCAGAGTTGTGATATTTTAGGCTTGCTGACGTTCGACCCTGAATCCATCGAACCAACTCCCTCTGTTGCCGATGATGAACCACGAGCCAGGGCTGTTCCACCTCAATTCCAGCGTCTTAAAACCCTGCTGTCCTCCCCGATCGAAGAGTTGATCGAGGGTTCTGAGGAGGTGAAGAGCGTTCTTGCTGAAATAAAAGACCAACTCCCAGTAGCATTGCAGGTGAAGCTTTGGCCAGTTGTAACTCTGTATTTCTTCGGGTCAAGGGTGAAGTTAGCTCGTGAGAGGATCAGTCTGCGCCGCGCCCAACTTCCACTGAAGGCCAATATCGCAGACAGATGTCAGCAGCTCAACGAGAAAAAGGCGTCTCTGGATGCCAAAACTGACACCTCTGTCAGTACCGCCGAGCTCGCATCCTTGAAAAGGGAGTTGGAAGATCTTGAAGAGAAGGCCCGGGCGACTAAACAGCTCATTCGTGACAAGGAAGAATCCATCGCCCGCTCCCAAGACGAAGCAGAAAGCCTCAAAGCTCAACTGAAGACCGATCTGGCAGAAATACGTGCCCTGAACAAGCAGCTAGTGACGGGCAAGGACGAAGATGACGAAGCCGAGATCGCCGAGGTGGATCGTGTCCGTGCTGACGCCCTCCACGCCTTCGAGGCATTTCTTCAGTAGCTCGTTTATGTAAACTGGCATCTGCTTGTAACAGTTTGAACCTCTAGAGTCGATGACTGTGCATCGGCTATATATTTTCCCCTTTTTTTTTATTTGGCCGATTTCATGTATCGGCCCCCACATTTCACTGTCCATCATCCCACATGCTTGGGAAATATTTCTTGAGATGTTGGCCGTTGACAGCCACTAGGAATTTTACGCCGTCCAGCTCCTCAAGCATGTACGCGTTCCCTCTTAAAACCTGATCGACCCTGTATGGCCCGTGCCAATTTGGAGACCATTTACCATATGTTGCATCCTTAGTTCCCAATGGCAATACAGCTTCCCATACCAGATCGCCAACGTGGAACTCCTTCGGTCTCACCTTCTTATTATATGCACGAGCTACCTTGGCCTTGTTCTCTTTGATTTTCTCAAGCAACCACAGCCTAAGCTCCGTTAAATCCTCAACACTGTCACTCATCAGGGCCGTATATTCTTCAGTCGTTAGATCGTTCTGAAAGGTGACACGCCTCGATCCAGTCGTAATTTCCCAGGGCAATACGGCTTCTTGTCCATAGACTAGATGGTATGGCGAGGTTTTTATCGCTCCATGACATGACATGCGATAAGCCCATAAAGCCTCTGACAAAACCTCGTGCCAACGCCTAGGGTGCTCATCGATCTTCCTCTTGATCAGCTTGATAAGGCTCTGGTTGGACGCTTCAGCTTGCCCATTTGCTTGAGCATAGTACGGAGATGATCGGATCAGCTTAATTCCCGTGTCCTCACAGAACTCTCTAAACTCGTAAGAAGTGAAGACCGAACCTCCATCGGTCGTGATCGTTTGGGGGATCCCGAATCTATGAATAACATGTTCTTTCACAAAATCGATAACATCCTTTGAGCTCACTGATTTCATAGGGACGGCTTCAACCCATTTAGTGAAATAATCCGTAATGGCCAAAATCCACATGTGGCCTTTGCTTGATGGAGGATTGATCTTGCCAATCATATCCATGCCCCAACCTCGGAATGGCCAAGGTTTGATGATGGGGTTCACTGCTGACGCGGGCACCATCTGAATTTTTCCAAATTTCTGACATGCTTGACACCCTTTGTAGTACTTAAAACAGTCCTCAAGCATGGTGGGCCAATAAAACCCTGATCGCCTGATCAACCATTTCATCTTGTGAGCCGATTGGTGAGTTCCACAGGCGCATTCGTGTACCTCGTGCAGGAGCCGATTGGCCTCGGTTGGCCCTAGACATTTGAGCAACAACCCTTCCAGGGTCCTGTAGAACTGTTGCCCCCGATAAGCACGTACTTCATGGCCTTGTACCTTATCCGTTTAGGTGCCCCCCGAGCCGAATCTTTCAAGTAATTGAAGATATCGGCTCTCCAGTCGTCCGTCTCCAGGAACTGAACTTGAACATCAGTTCCCTCTGCTACGTCCTTGTAGCCTGAAGCCATTTGTGCGAGATCATTTGCCTCTGTATTCTCCGATCGCGGGATCCAGTTAAAGTTTATGTACCGGAACTGTGCCATGAGCTCACGGCATTGCAACCATAATGGGAAGAGCGACTCGCTCTCACACTTGTATTCCTCCGTGAGCTGGGAAATCACCAATTTGGAGTCTCCAAAAATTTCCACTGCCTCTGCCCCAGCTTCTATGAGCAACTCCATTCCCTTGCGTATCGCCTCATACTCGGCGATGTTGTTGGTGCACGGGGTAGCTAGCCTGATGGAGAAGGAATATGTTGCCCCCTGGGGTGACACGAGTAGAATGCCAATGCCGCAACCATCATCACAAACCGATCCATCGAAAAACACAGCCCACGCTCGTATAGACAGTGCTGCTATATCAGTGTTGATCCTTTCAGCAATAAGGTCGGCTAATGCCTGACCCTTAACCGCTTTCGCAGGTTGGTACCGGATGTCAAATTCCGATAATGCAAACATCCATTTGCCGAGTCGGCCTTTCAACATAGGAGCCGACAACATGTGCTTTATGACATCTGATTTGCATATAATGATAATCTCTGCCGAGAGCAAGATGTGGCGCAGCTTGGTGCAGGTGAAAAACAGGCAGAGGCACAACTTATCGATCTCAGGGTACCTTGTCTCTGCGTCGAGCATCCTTCTGCTGATGTAAAACACAACTCGCTCCAGACCATCATAAACCTGCACCACCACCGAGGCGATGGACGTGTCAGCTACTGATAAGTAAATGTAGAACGGCCTATCCGGCTGGGGCGGAACCAATACTGGCGGCTTCGTTAGATATTCTTTGATTTCGTCGAAGGCTCGTTGTTGCTCTGTCCCCCAGCGGAATTCTTCATCAGATTTAATTTTCACCAGTCCCATGAATGGCTCTATTCTTCCTGACAGATTGGAGATGAATCTTCTGACGAAGTTGATCTTGCCGATGAGAGACTGCAGTTCTTTCTTCGTGGTAGGTGGCTTCATTGTTCGCACTGCCTCCTGAATTTTCAGGCCGATCTCAATTCCTCGTTCATGGACCAAGAAACCCAAGAACTGACCGGCCGTCACACCGAAGGCACACTTCTTTGGATTCATCCGCAGCCCTAATTTCCTTGTTCGGTCCAGGACGCGTCGCAGATCGTCCAAATGTCCTTGTATTGAAGCTGACTTGACCACCACATCATCGATATAAATTTCCACCAGCTTGCCAATCAGATCATGGAAGATGTAATTCATGGCTCTTTGGTATGTGGCGCCGGCATTCTTCAGTCCAAACGTCATGACTACATATTCAAACAACCCCACCGAACCTGGGACTCTGAATGCAGTCTTGTGTATATCTTCCGGAGCCATAAAAATTTGGTTGTAACCGGCATTGCCATCCATGAAGCTCAAGATTTTATGACCAGCAGCTGCGTTGATTAACGTCTCTGCTACCGGCATCGGATATTCATCCTTCGGAGTGGCTCTATTGAGATCCCGAAAATCTATGGTGACCCGCCAGCGGCCATCCTTCTTCTCTACAGGTACGATACTAGAAATCCACTCAGCATACCTGCATGGCCTGATTAACTTGGCTGTCAACATTTTCTCGATCTCCTTCTTGACTTCTTTCAAAATTTCGGCCTTCATCTGTCGTGCTCGCTGCTGGAATGGCCGAAATCCTTTTTTAAGCGGGAGTCGATGCTCAATGATGTTCCTGTCTAGCCCGGGCATCTCTGTATAATCCCAGGCAAAGCAATCTGGATATTCTTTCAACAAAGCTATCATCGAACCCCGCAGATTCGGATCTAACTTCTTGCTGATAAATGTTGGTCTTGGCTTATCCCCAGGACCGATGTCAATCCCCTCTAGCTCATCAGCGGATGTAAACCCATACCCTAGCTTTCCGTCACCTGTTAAATCGATGCTAAACACGGGGCAAACAGCTGGTGAGGATAACAAAGATAGTTTGGGCCGATTGCCGGAATCGGCCCCCTTTTTTATTGCATTAGTCAAGGAAGGTTTACAACTTATCTGTGCTCTACAATGGCAGGGAACCTCCCTGCTACGACTGCATGACCTGTTTGTCGTAAGATTGCTGCTTTTTATTTTTTGTGGCCGATCGCAGGGATCGGCCTTACCACGTATGATCGTGGACTTTGCTACTCTGTCAGGCCAGTGGATAAGACCAGCCTCACCCCGTTTTTTGTAGCTTCAATGCGCTCACAGCCGTCTAGACTGACTCCAGAGATCGGCTCTTGGTCTCCTGCCTCCCAGATGTTCATGCCAGCTATGGAGATCTCGATCGAATCATCTGCATGAATGACCTCCACTTCATCTCCATCCCACTGTATCAAGCACTGGTGCATCGTGGATGGAATGCAGCAGTTGGCGTGAATCCAATCCCTCCCCAGTAAGACAGCATAGGTGCTTTTGCTGTCAACGATGAAGAATGACGTAGGGATGGTTTTTCTGCCCACGGTCAGATCCACATTCAGAACGCCTTGCGTCTCTGAAGTTTGGCCGTTGAAGTCGCTTAACGTTACGTTGGTTTTGATCAGATCTGCAGTGGAGCGTCCCAAACGCCGTAGCATGGAGTATGGCATTATATTCACTGCTGCTCCGGTGTCAACCAACATCTTGCGGACAGGCTGCCCGTTGATATAACATCGCAGGTACAGAGCTTTCAGATGTTTGTAGCCCTTCTCTTGTGGCTTTTCAAAGATAACCGGTCGTGGGCCGCAGTCAAGCTGTGATACTGGTAGTTCTTTGGCTCTTGGAGCACAGAACTCTGACGGAAGTGTGAACACCATGTTTGTGCCAGCCTATGTCTTCGCATCGGCTTTTACTGGTTTGGGGCGCCATTCTTTTCTTTTCGGACGAGCCTCCGTCTCCAAGGTTTGCTGCACTTTCACGGCCAGATCGGGCCGTGCCTTCCTTAAAGCGTGGAGGTACTGCGCTTCGGCTTCCTCCAAGTTACGCAGCCGCTGAACTCGACGCTTTTGGGTGTGCCTGAGTCCATCGGGGCACCACCTTGGCCGGTGATATCTGTCTTCTTCTTTTCCACCCATTGGCTCCTCGAAGCCTTTCGCTCGAGAAGGGAGAGGCCCTAGGCGCTTGAACACTAAGACTGGACCTGTGTCATCCTTCTGCTGTCCACATTCTGGGCAGTTGTCGATTGTAGGCAATCGGCTCATTCCGGCATCCCAGCAATGCTTGAAGAAAGGACAATCCCAATGTCTATCCACGCCTTCTTTTTCCTTCGACTTTTTGTTAGCGAGGTGCTCATATCCTTCATCATCTCTATCGTGCCGGCGACGTCGGTCATACTGACGCTCATACTTGCTAAGGAGGTGTGTGGAGTGTGGCTTCTGATATCGCACGCTTCTCACTTGCTCCTCGGTCAAATACCGCCTGTCATCATAACGGGGCCGGTCACGTGGGCCGGCCTCCTCTCTTTCTCTGCCCCGAGAGCGACCGTCTTCCTCCTTATATGTGTGCCATGGTGGTACACAGGTCCTGCCATATTAACATCGAACGAGAAATCCAACTGACGCCTCGTGGACTGGCTGTGTTCTACCATGTTGACGCCGGGAAATGGGTTTGTGTCTACTTTCATGGCGAACTGCCCAAGGATCAGACGGCCCTGTTCTATCGCCGTTTGGATCTGGCGACGTAGCTCTTTGCAGTCATTGGTGGTGTGGGTGAACGAGTGATGCCACTTGCAGTAAGGTCTCCCGTTCATCTCTTGAGCCGTAGGGATTTTGTGGCCTTCGGGTAACTTCGGCTGCTTTTCTTTCAGCAGTAAATCGAATATCTGCTCAGCTTTGCTCACGTCGAAGTCGAACCCTTTTGCAGGCCCTTGCTGTTTTACCCATTTGCAGGACACAGGATCTGCCCCCCGAGCCCATTCAGCCACGGCCACCTCCTGGTCTTGTGTAGGATCCTCTTCTTCTGTATCGACCAGGCTTATCGGACGTTTGAACTTGTCTTGGTACAACTCAGGGTGGCGATGTTCATACATTGTCAGCTTCTGGGCCATGTGCGCCAATGAATTGTACTCTACTTGGAAAGCCAGATCCTTGATAGGTGCTGAGAGACCCAACACTGCCAGCTCGACCGCTTCTTTCTCAGTTAAACGAGACGAATAACATCGGTTCTTGATAGTCCTGAAACGTTGAATGTACTCAGCTACCGTTTCTCCCCGCTTTTGCCGCACCTGTGCCAGATCTGCAATGCCAGCCTCGGTAGCTTATGAATGATACTGAATGTGGAACTGTTCCTCCAGTTGCTTCCAGGTCTGGATCGAATCTGGTGGCAACGAGGTGTACCACCCAAAAGCTGGTCCTGTCAGAGATTGCGCAAAGAACCTTATGCGTAACTGATCCGATGCTGAAATCATGCCTAACTGTGCCAGGTATCGGCTCACATGCTCGATCGAGCTCGACCCTTCTGATCCGCTAAACCTTGAGAACTCAGGGAGCCGATACTTGGGTGGCAGCGGAATCAGATCAAACTCGTTGGGGTACGGCTTGGAGTAACCGATTGTCCTTCTCTTCGGCACGAAGCCGAACTGGTCTCTTAAGATGGTACGGATTTGCTCCACCGTTTGAGCTGCAGGGGCTAAATTCTCAGAACTCGCTCCGGTGGCGTACTTGGCTAGCCATGCCTGTTTATCAGCGTCCATCCCAGACATCCCTGCTCCGGAAATACCTGCTCCCGAAGCCCCTGCTCCAGAAACTCCTGTAGCAGAAATCCCTGCAGTTGCCACCTGGTTCGTGCGCGTCAGGTTATTGCAGTCCGGCACGTAGGTGCACACATATCCATGTGGGATCTCTTTAGGTGGTTCAAACAGGAATTGGTAATCGCCAGGGTCACCTCCAACCTTGTAGACGACGTACGCCGGTGCCCCTGGCGGCTCCGAAGCTGCAAGCGTGAATGGCAGCTGTGGCCTAGTCTGGAGTGGCCTTTCTCCCTGGTGCGTCCTAGAGTAGGCCCCGACGGAGAGTACTGATGTTTCATGATCTCCTGAACTACGCGAACCGCGACACGCTCGAAAGCGTTCACTAGGCTCTCAGAATGGCGATGAAGAGAATGAGCCACCATGTAATTGACTTCCTGTCGCAGAGCTCTGGTGCGCTCCTCTGAAGGAACAGACAGATCCACCTCATCAAGAGCACCTTCAGGTGAAAACCCTTTCCACCTGATACCATGTTTACGAGTCCTCTCAAAAGAGCCGATGAGATCGGCTTCGAAGAGAGCTTTGATATCATCATACTTCGCCTTGTGCTCCTCAGGCAGATCGTCGTACGTGACCGGTCTGTTCTCCATCGCAGCGTCGGATGTTGATGTAGACGTTGTTGAATGTCTCACCGGGCGTGCCAGAATGTGTTGCCTGCCAAAACCCACCGGCGAGCAGCGACGGGCAACACGGAGAGCCGGGAGGCTCCCAGGACTGCTGGTGGGCCCTGGTCCCTCGGGCAACGGCCCGCAAAACTCCGGCACACGTCCTGGCTGGTTCGAGGGCGTGCCACCTGACCTATACCTGATCAGGAAGGTGAAAGATTGCTTCGATTGGTTTCCTGCATGGCAAACAAACATACGTAAAATTCAAGCCGTGACCGGCTTTCAGGTTTCCCTGTGAATCGGCTCTTGGAGCCGATTATCCCATGGTTCTGCATTAGATCTATGATAACATGGGGTTTTGCTTCATCAATACAAGTTAAATCGATCTACGACAGTTTAACGTTTTCACCACATAATTGGAACATCTTACACGTAATTGAGCCTGGTAAATACGAAAGATGATAGAAAACTAACCCTAGAGAAGGCCTAACAACCGACGTAAAGTCAATTCCCGGAACAACTCCTCTCGAATTAGCAAACCATATCTTTTCGTATTACTGGATCGTTCAACCCGTTTGCAAGGCCTGACTACGTGGATATCAAACTAAACCTTGGAAAACAAGGCAAAACTATAACGGATCGAATCGACGGAATAAAGATCAAGCAAGATGCTACCCTACACCCCGAACAGGTGCAAAGGCAGCGAGATAAGCAAAGGCAGCATAGCTAAACAATCATAGCAAAAAGTACCGATGCTAGCCTAAACAAATCTATGATAAAAGTATTACTCGCCATCAACAAGGCTTCAGCACGAGTAACACCAAATAACGCATAAGTAGATACTGCCTAGATCGCAAGATGCGATCTAGGCAGCATGACACTTACCCGAAAGAAAACCTAGAAACAAGGGGTGGCGATGCGCCGAGATTGTGTTTGTTGTGAACGTGATCGTCCTCCTTTTCTCAATAACCTTAGGTACATATTTATAGTCCGGAGACTTTCTATCTTTGGAATAAACCTAGCAATCCTATCTCTTTACTTAAACCGAAACGTAACCTACTACAATATAAGATACACGGGCAATTTAGCCCAAATCAACGCACAAGGCCGATTCAACAACATGTTGCATATATATATCTTCCAAGCCCATCTTGATTACGGCCCATCTCCTCCTTTGGCCAAAATATGGCGATAACAGAATCAGCAAAGGATGCAGCTTGGAAGACCATCAAAGAACTTGGTGATAGAGTCAAGTGCAGAATGCTCAACCTCCAAAATGATCTAAATAAAGAGAAGGAACATACCCAAGAGTTGGAAGCTACCAACCAAACCTTAAGAGGAGACATTATAGACTTAGTGATGGAATCATGTGAGCAAGATAGGCTGATTGCTTCTAGAAACATTGTGTTAGCCAACAGATCCAGTGAGATAGGATTGTAAACGTACTTCGTTAGTTGGACCACCACCTATCACCTTATTTTACAAATGTTGCATTAAAATAAGATTGAACCTTGGTTGTTGTAATGGTTTCATGTATGCATGACTTGTGTGTTTTGCTTTCCAAGGATATGTATGTGATGTTTTGTCTTTTGTTTTATCTTGATTGTGCTGTTCTAACTTTTCTATCTTATAAATAGATGCCTACTGTTACCATCAGCACTGTTGAGGAGTTCCAGGTTACTCGCTTTGGTCCTCGTATTGTTGAGCTTACTACTTTGCTCAATCTTCCTCTTCCTACCATCATGGTGCTTCCCCTCACCAAGTTTGAGAGGAAGGACCTCTGGGCTTCAAGGTCAACCAGCCTGGACGCCAGACAGAGCCTACCACTGAGGCCATCGTCTTCAAGCTCATGCATGATGACAAGGAGAGAGGCCTTGAGGTAGTTATGCAGGATCTGATAGGACGTCTGCTGGGGAGACACTCCAGACAGGTTAGAGGTACTCACTTCCACGTCTTCGGTAGACGTGATGAGGATGGAGAGTCCATCGACTTCGAGGACGATTCGAGGGACACAGCAGAGCCGATTCGTCTATACCTCCAGGACTTAGAGTCTCTCATTAGGCACGTGGACACTGACAGGACCAACATCATGCTCAACAATGACGAGCTCCAGGTGCAGCTTCGCGAGAAGGACAAGCTCTTCGCGGAGCAAGACGAGATAGTCAAGGAAATGGAGGCAAAGTTCGAGAGCCAGGACAGGAAGTTTAAGAGTCAGGAGAAGCGTGTCCAGGATAGGAACAAGAAGATCCGGGACATGACTGAAGAACTGCAGTCCAAGGACTTCGAGCTCGAGCAGCAGCAGACGGTGATTGAGAGGCTTCGTTCCCAGAAGAGGGCTCTCAAAGCCAAGATAGAGACCTTGACCACTAGTGTCGAGGAATACAAGACCGCGATGGAGAACGCAGGTCTTACCTTTGTCGAGGAGGAGATTGATGCCGAGGAGTAGATTTGACTACTCATTTATCATTTACTATCTTACTTGTTGTTTGAGAACTTGTTATTTGACCATCCGACATGTGGATGGCTTGCTACTTGTGTGTTTTACTTTGTGAACTTGTTATCTTGTTGTTGAATCTTTATCTTTGTGTTGCATGCTTTGTGTTTGCTTATGTGATGTAATGTGCATGAAAGCATCTATGGGTATCTCATTCTTATCTCTATTTGAACAAACCACAGATGCCTCCCCGTCGTGCAAACCCCAACCCCAACAACAAAAACAACAACAACAACATCACTCCAGAAATGCAGTAAATGATGACCGCTCAAACTCAGCTGATGCAGATGATGACGATGTTCATCTAGAACCAAAACAACAACAACAACAACAACAACAACAACAACAACAACAACAACAACAACAACAACAACAACAACAACAACAACAACAACAACAACAACAACAACAACAACAACAACAACAACAACAACAACAACAACAACAACAACAACAACAACAACAACAACAACAACAACAACAACAACAACAACAACAACAACAACAACAACAACAACAACAACAACAACAACAACAACAACAACAACAACAACAACAACAACAACAACAACAACAACGACAACCACAACGACAACGACAACGACAACGACAAAACAACAACAACAACAACAACAACAACAACAACAACAACAACAACAACAACAACAACAACAACAACAACAACAACAACAACAACAACAACAACAACAACAACAACAACAACAACAACAACAACAACAACAACAACAACAACAACAACAACAACAACAACAACAACAACAACAACAACAACAACAACAACAACAACAACAACAACAACAACAACAACAACAACCCACCGGGTTTGGATATGCTTACTAGGTTCTTGAGATTGAGGCCAGCAAAGTTCTCAGGGACGACTGATCCCATGGTGGCCAATGATTGGCTACGTTCTGTGAACAAGGACTTAGTAACCGTGGGCTGTACTGATGCTGAAAAGGTCAGATTTGCAGCACATTTGCTGGAAGGACCAGCCGCCACTTGGTGGGATAACTTCCAGATCACCACTCCCATCGAAGATGTGACATGGGCTATCTTCGAGGATGGCTTTCGTACTGTTCATATCTCATCTGGAGTGATGAGTCTGAAAAAGAAGGAGTTCCATAACCTGAAGCAGCGCCACCGCAGCGTGGCTGAATATATTGAGGAGTTCAACAATCTGGCGCGTTACGCACCGGATGAAGTTGACACCGATGCTAAGAGAAAGGAAAAATTTCTTGAAGGCTTGAATGATGAGATGAACCTGCAGTTGGCTGTGGCATATGTTCCCACTTATCAGTCTCTCTGTGACAAGGCTGCTATTCTGGAGAACAAAATGAAGCAAGTTGAAAGCAGGAAGAGAAAGCACTTAGACAAGCACAGCTCGGGGTCGTCTCACAAACGTTCCCATTATGATGACAGTGGAAGCTCAGGATCCCACAAGCATGGGAAATTCAACAAGCACCACAACCACAACCGTCATGACAACAAGCATCACCGCAGTCATGACAATTACAAGTATAAGAACCACAAGGGTGGATACAAGAGCCACCACAGTGGTAATGGAAGTGGAAGTGGAAGCCAGCCTGTCAAGAAAGACATAAGTCAGGTTGAATGCTTCAAGTGCAAGAAGATGGGGCATTATGCAAATGAATGCCCAGAAAAGAAAGTTGAAGGACCCAACAAGCCCAACCCTTTTCAGAAGGTACATGTGAACCACATCAGTGTGGAGGAGGTCTATGAGGAGCCTGATGCTGTTGCTGGTAAGTTCAGACTCAATTCTATTCCAGCATTTGTTCTTTTTGATACTGGAGCATCGCATTCATTCATATCAAAAGCATTTGTTGATAGAAATGGGTTTCCAACTGAAAACATTGGGTGTCCAATAAAAGTTAGTTCTCCGGGTGGAGATATGGTAGTAAGTCTTGGATGCCAGGATCTAGTAATAGAGTTTGGAAAGCATAAATTTCCAGTGAGTCTGATAATCCTAGATTCCCAAGGACTGGACGTAATATTGGGAATGGATTGGATGGCTAAGTATGAAGGAGTACTAGATTGTGCTAATCGTACTGTTGCACTCACAACCCCGGAAAGAAAACGGATTAAATTCAAGTCCAACTTTGAATCAAAAGGAAGTAAGCTAAATTCTCTTAAGGGGGTTAGCATGGACAGTGTGCCAATTGTGAGTGAGTATCCAGATGTGTTTCCGGAAGAATTGCCGGGAATGCCACCAGATAGAGATGTGGAGTTTCTTATAGATTTGGTACCAGGATCTGGACCAATAGCATATAGACCATATAAGATGTCAGTTGATGAACTGAAAGAACTCAAGAAACAACTTGGAGAACAGTTGCAGAAAGGATTTATTCAACCAAGTTCTTCATCTTGGGGAGCCCCAGTTTTGTTCGTGGAGAAGAAAGATAGAAGTCAAAGGTTATGCATAGATTACCGTTCACTCAACGAGGTAACTATCAAGAACAAATACCCTTTGCCTAGAATCAATGACTTGTTTGATCAGCTAGAAGGAGCTTGTGTGTTCTCAAAGATTGATCTCCGGTCAGGCTATTTTCAACTCAAGATAAGAGAACAAGACATACCTAAGACAGCGTTCACTAGAAGGTATGGGTTGTATGAGTATACTGTAATGCCTTTTGGGTTGACCAATGCTCCAGCATACTTCATGAATATGATGAACAAGGTGTTCATGGAATTCCTTGACAAGTTTGTTGTCGTCTTCATCGATGACATTTTGGTCTACTCCAAGAGCAAAAAAGAGCATGAAGGACATTTGCGTTTGATACTTGAGAAGTTACGAGAGCATAAACTTTATGCCAAATTCAGCAAGTGTGAATTCTGGTTGAATGAAGTTGGATTTCTTGGTCATGCTATGACAAAGGATGGTGTAGCAGTTGATCCTGCAAAGGTTTCAGCTGTAACTGAATGGGAATCTCCCAAGTCAGTAAAGGAAGTTCGTAGTTTCCTTGTCTTAGCAGGTTACTACAGAAGGTTCATTGAAAATTTCTCCAAGGTAGCTAAGCCTATGACTGAATTGCTAAAGAAAGACAAGAATTTTGCTTGGTCTGAAGGTTGTGAACTCAGCTTTTAGGAATTGAAGAAGAGACTTGTGACAGCACCAGTCTTGTGTCTGCCAGATTTGGAAAAAAGATTTCCAAGTATATTGTGATGCATCTCATCAGGGTTTGGGTGCAGTACTTATGCAAGAAGGAAAAGTTGTGGTGTATGCCTTGAGACAACTCAAAACTCATGAAGTGAACTATCCTACTCATGATTTAGAGTTAGCCTCTGTTGTCCATGCACTCAAAACATGGAGACACTATCTTTTGGGAAAGCATTGTGAAGTGTTCACAGATCACAAAAGTTTGAAGTATATATTCACCCAGAAGGAAATTAATATGAGGCAAAGAAGATGGATAGAACTCATCAAGGACTGCGACTTAAGTGTGCAATACCACCCTGGTAAAGCAAATGTTGTAGCAGATGCTCTAAGTCGTAAGGTTTTTGTGAATGGCCTTACCAAAGGAGAATTGCCAGATGATCTGTGTACCGAATTTAGAAAACTCAGATTGGAGATTGTGCCTGAAGGACATCTCATGACTTTGGATGTTCAACCCATTTTGTTGGACAAGATCAAAGAAGCCCAGAAGATTGATAAAGAAATCGAAGAGATTAAAGAAAATATTGGCAAAGGAAAATCCAAAGGGTTCCATGAAGACGAACAGGGTACTTTATGGCATGGGAAACGTATCTGTGTTCCACAAGATCCGGAGCTGCGGAAATTGATTTTGCAGGAAGCACACAACTCTCTGTATTCCATTCATCTGGGTAACACCAAAATGTACATGGACATGAAAGAAAGATTTTGGTGGAATAATCTCAAGAAGGACATCGCCGAACATATTGCTTTGTGTGATGTGTGTAGTAGAGTGAAAGCGGAACATCAGAAACCAGCAGGTTTGCTTCAACCACTACCTATTCCTGATTGGAAGTGGGACAAGATTGGTATGGATTTCATTACCGGATTACCAAGGACCCGGTCAGGATACGATTCTATTTGGGTAGTAGTGGATCGCCTAACTAAAGTGGCTCATTTCATACCCGTGAAGACAGCCTATACAAGTGCTAAGTTAGCCAGAATCTACATGAGTAGAATTGTATGTCTACATGGAGTGCCCAAGAGTATTGTGTCTGATAGGGGAACTCAATTCACTTCCCATTTTTGGAGACAGCTACATGAGTCATTGGGAACGAGGTTGGAATTCAGTACTGCTTTTCATCCTCAAACTGATGGACAAACAGAAAGGACTAATCAGATTCTTGAAGACATGTTGAGGGCATGTGCCCTAGACTATGGAGCCAGTTGGGATGAAAGTCTGCCTTACGCAGAATTTTCTTATAACAACAGCTATCAAGCCAGCATTGAGATGGCACCATTTGAGTTTCTCTACGGAAGAAAGTGTACCACCCCATTGTTATGGAATGGTGTGGGAGAAAGAAGTTTATTCGGGCCAGACCTTATCAAAGAAGTCGAAGAGAAGTTCAAGTTGGTTAAGGACAGGTTGAAGATAGCACAGTCCCGACAGAAAAGCTACGCAGATCCTAAGCGTAGAGAAGTCACCTACGAAGTTGGTGATAGAGCTTATCTTAGAGTGTCACCACTTCGTGGAGTGAAGAGGTTCGGAGTCAAAGGAAAATTGGCACCAAGATATGTTGGACCATTCAAGATTCTGAGTCGAAAAGGAGAAGTTGCCTATGAAATTGAACTGCCAGAATCTCTGTCAGCTGTCCATAATGTGTTTCATGTGAGTCAACTTAAGAAATGTCATCCAGAAATGGAAGAAACTTCTTTGAAGGACGCTATACCTTTGGAGGAGGTTCAACTGGAAAGTGATCTCACTTATGAAGAGAAACCTATCAAGATTCTTGAGACTGCAGAAAGAGTCACACGGACTAAGACTATCAAGTTCTGCAAAGTGCAGTGGAATCATCATTCCGAAGAGGAAGCAACATGGGAAAGAGAAGATGATCTTCGGAAAGACCACCCTCACCTATTTGCTAACCAATCCGAATCTCGAGGGCGAGATTCACCTTAAGGGGGTTAGATTTGTAACATCCCTAAAATCACATTTCAAACTTATGCATATCATCCATGCATCCAAAATCATTTAGGGCTTCATTTTCAGAAAACCATTTCAAAACAGGAGCATATGAGCTCATTATTTTATGTGATCAGCATTTGAAACAAATGCTACTCTCTAGTGAGAGATTGTTGTTCATGAAACCAAACTTTGTTGTCTTATTACTCTCATGTTGTTTTGCTAGATTGCTAAGGTTTAAACCAAAATTTTCAAAGCAAATACAATTTGAAAACCAATATTAAACAAGTACTATGACACTGTTTATTTTATTTTATTCCAAATGACCAATCCAATTCAAAGTGACCACTTGATTTTATGCCCAGAAGTGTGAATGTTGCACCCTACAAAATCCTGGAAAAAGTTTGAATTCAAAAGCTTTTGAAACCATTTGAAAAACATTCCAGAAAATCAAAACAGATTTAGAAAAGGAATAAAGAAAAGGAAAAAGGCTGGCGCTGCTAATCTAGCCCAACTAAGGAAGCAGCCCATTTAGCCCACCCGGGTCCCCTCTCTCTCCCTTTCACTCGCAGACGCACCCACAAAGTCGCTGACACCAGGACCCCACCCCCTCTCTGATTTATTCGCTGACAAGAGGACCCGTGACCACGTCGTCGTCTTCGTCAATCACGCGCGCCTGCGACGCTCACGCCGCCGTTACTCGTCGCAGTCACTGCCGCGTTGATTCCCATTGATTCCGCGAGTAACTCCACTCCCAGATCCGGCTACATAAACCTCTCCCCCTCGTGGTCATTTTCCCCCACACTACACACTCTTCTCGCCACCAGGCTGCCAGTATTCGCCCTTCCGCCGCCGCCGACAGAACCTACTCCGGCGACCAATCCTGGTAAACCCCGTGCGCCCCTTCCCCTCTGGTTCATACGAGCCGCTTTGAAACTTCCTTGCGCACCTCCTGATCCCCTTTGTCCGTCTGTTTGTGATCCAGAGCTTCGACTTCGACGAACACCGTGAGCGTCCGACGCCGTCTCCAACTCCGGCGAGAGATTGAGGTAAAATCCGACCGCCCCGTGCCTTCCCTTTGACGCTGACTTGTTCGCCTAACCTATGCGCACACACTTATGTCCTCCGTTTGCGTTAGGGCGGAGCAGAACGTCGCCAACGTCGTTGTCCACCCGAGCCCGACTCTGTCATCCACTCCGACGAGATCCCACGGCCACTACAGCGCGCCCCTTGCCAAGCTACCACCACGTTGAGCATCAGAGCGTCGCTGCGAGTCTGGTAAGCATTTCCAATGACCACAGCCCTCTCTGTATCCCCCGCGATGCCGTAGACCGAGCGCGCCGCCGCTCGCCGTCGCCGCGCGCCGCTAGACCTTGGTCGTTTGATCAAGAGCCGTTAGATCTAGATCTAACGCGTGCAACAGAATCACTTAACGGAACGGTACGTTTAGATCTGAGCCGTGCACGATCACTTTAATCCAACGATCTGCGTCGACCGATCCGTGTGAACCGGTACGCGCCAATAGGATAGCGCCGCGTGGCAGCTGTTAGAGTTTAAAAACAGAATTTGAATCTGATTATTGTTTGAATTTGATTTAGCTATAACTTTTGATCCCCACGTTAGAATTTGACAAATTTTATACCGTTGGAATCAGGAGAGCAAGCTCTATCATAATATGCAATGTGTTTAATGTTTTGCATCTGTTAAAATGGTTTCTTTTGCAGAAACTTGTGTAGGGCTATTTTGATTATATGAAATATTTAGGAATTGTTTTAGGGGTTAAATCAATATTGTTTGGCAAGTTTTTTTTAACTTGTTAGTGAATCAGTACTGTTTACTTGCTTGGTTGAATTTTAAAAATCATCATTTACCATCTTGCATGCATGCATATATTTTTGATTGTATATGTTTTGTGTGTAATTTGTTGCTACCAATCTTTGTGTAGATTTTGGTGCTAGTGATTGTGATTGTGAGGAGTGCTACTCTCCCAACTACCAAGGCAAGTGGTACTTCATGAATATTATCATTCCTATGATTTCTACTAAGCATTAGAAATATTTTTGTTAGACTTGCATGCTATATTTTGCTTATATGCCATGTTGGGAAATCCTAGTAGTTGTAGAAATGCTAGGGAATTTCTAAGTTAAGTTACTATTTATGCCATGCTTAGCCTAGCTAGTAGTAACCAAGGGTTGGTGAATTATATACATGCTATGATGAAAATATTTCTAAGTCCTTTGGACTTGTGTTTTGCCTAATAAAACAACTAAGTTAATGAAACACCTGGGTGGAATGGAAGGAAAGGTTTATGTTGAGTGGTTACACAAGGCCCATTTCTATGGTTTACCTTGTGTATCTCACTTGTGGTAAGCCACCCAGGAACAAAGAGATTTTAGAGGCCAAGTGTTAAGAAGCTTCTAGTGTAGCCACTTGGCAATATGGGCTCTGCCTGGATCACATAGGTTGCTAGAACTTAGCCATTTGGACATATGGTGGTAGTGGGATGATAGGTTGGAACGCGTCCATTTGGTCTAAGGGAAGGCTTCTGAAAGGTCCTGTCTTGGTGAAACCAAGTCTGGTGGGGAAAGTGCACAACCTCTGCAGATGGAAAATCTAAGTACTTAGCCAAGTCCATGTGTCACATCCCAAGATTTTCCAAATCTTGTAATGTGAAAATAAATTAATAAAATAAAACTTTGTTTGATTTTCAGAGCCAGAAGAAACTTTTTGAACTCAATTGGAACTTCAAACCCATTTGAATTAAATAAAATCCTAAAGGGATTCTTAAAGATAAACATTTAATAAAGGAAATTAAAATGTTTTGGAATTACTATTTTGGATATTTTAATAAAAGGATTTGATATTCAAAAGAAAAGATGGATTTACAAATAAGGATTATTTTATAAAACCAAAATAAAACTTGGCCAAGCTTTTGAATTAAAACATTTTATTTTAAATAAAATAGCAAAGGTTTAATTAAAAATAATAAAGGATTTCTTAAATAAAATAATAAGGGAATTAATATCCAAACTCTTTTAAAATAAAAGGTCTTACCAATTTAATGGAAACATCAAAACTTATTAAATTATTTAAAATAAGTTTTCCAAATGTTTGTTATTCACAAATAAAACCTACTAAAGTGTTTTAACTTTATTTTAGATTCAAAATAAATATCTCAATAAAATAAAACTTATTTGAAATAATAATGAAAGTCTATTATATTTAATTATTAATGGACTCTATAATAAAATGTTTTTCCAAGTATCTTATATTCTCAAATAAAACCTACTGATTTGGTTTTGAAAATATTTAGGTTTCAAATAAAGATTTTATTAATAGAATCAAACTCTATTTGATTTAATAACTAAGGCCCATTTTATTTAATTACTAATGGACCCTAAAATAATAGGTTATTTTGTTTTACACAAATTTTCCAAATATTCTTTATTTCCAAATAAACCTACTGATTTAGATTTGAAAGTGTTTGGATTTTAAATGAAGATTATATTAATTAAAACAAACCCTATATTATTAAATAACTAAAATATCCATTTATTTAAATTAAAGAATGGATCTTAAAAAGAATAAAATTATTATTTTGTTTTGAGATTTGGATTATGTTGAAAAACAGAACCAAATTCAAAGTAAAGTTGAGTGTTTGTTTGAATTAATTTGAGTGTTGTTTGAATGTGTGAATAATTGTTTGAAATTCAAAACAGAAAAGAATTAGAAAAGGAAAAATAAAGCAGACAGAAAAAAATAGTGCAAAGGCCCAGCCCACTAAGCCAGCACAGCCCAGTTTCCCCTCACCCCGAAGAAAACGATCCGCACCAAATAACTAACCCACACCGAGACTGACTGGTGGACCTCCCCCTTTCTCTCCTTTTCTCACTGACAGAGGACCCCACACCTCCTGTTCTTCTTCCCCACCCGTGAACCACACCTTTCCCCCTCGCCGGCCGTTGCAGGCAAAATTAAGGGCGACGTAATACGCGTTAACTACACCATTACTCAGTCCCTTGACCACGCAGGTTAAAGCGCCCCTCTCTCCTCTCTCGTTTCCCTCAGACTCCTCCCCAAAGCTCGCCCCCAGGCCGCTCCATTTCCTCCCCGAACGTCCTCTGCTCCGACGAGCTGTCGCAGCAATTCCGGCCAACTCCGACCACCCCTCTGCCTATACTTCACGTGAGTAGACTCCTCTCGACCTCACGCATCTCCTAGTACTCCTGGTTCGCCCGCGGGTGCACCAGAACCCCGACTACTACAAACTCCCGACGCCGCCGCGTCTGCCTTCTTCTCCGACGAGCTCCTCCGGTAATTCTAGACCACCCCGACCCCTTACGTTCACGCACACATCCTTGCCATGGTCTTGCGCAGCTAACCCCGTCCTCCGTTTGTCTTCTCGTGGACCTCAGCCTCGTCTTCGACCGTGGACAGAATCGTCCGTCGCCGTCCACTACTCCGGCGAGGAATCGCGGTAGAACCCGAGCGCCCCTCGCCCGACCAACACCTCCCCGAGCTTCGCCGTGACCCCCTGAGCCCGGTGAGCATGCCCTTTTTCTCTCTCGCTTCCTGTATCGCCGGAACCGTCGTTGACCGACCGCTCCGCCGCCACTAGCCACCGCAGCGCCGCCCATGTTAGGTCGAGCCTGCTGCAACCATTCGATCTTGATCCAGCGGCTAGGAAAGAAAGTGAGCGAAGAGGTATGCGTCGATCTGAGCCACGCGATGTCAATTAAATCCAACGGCCAGCGTCGCCCGATCCGGCCGAACCGGTACCGTCCAATCAGAGTGTGCCGCGTGTCACTTATTCAGTTTAAAAACATATTTTAAAACAGAATTATTTGCAAACTTCAAACCTTTGTAACTTTCAAACCACACGTCCAAATTTGGCAAATTTTATATCAATGGATTCAGGAGAACAAGCCCTAACCAACCATACCCTTGGTTTGACAAATAGTATTTGTTATGTTGTTTGAATTTGCAGAAACTTGTGTGAGCTTGTTTAGAGTATAAAAATTGTTTAAAAATGATTTTTGGATTAGAACCTTTGCAAAATGGTTTGTTGTGACCTTACTGACCCTAGGAACCAACCCTTGGTATTAAAAATGATTTTAGTAAGATTTAGGTTGGATTACTTGACTTAGTCATTTTCTAGCCAAATAAAAAGAATAGTTTTTATTATGAAAATGTTTATGGAAAGAAAACTTTGAGTAGATGGTTTGGACCAAACCTACTGACCAAAACACCAAGTTTTGCAATAGCAACTCATTTGGTGAACCCTATAGGCTAATGCCTTAGTAAAAAAAATATTTCTACACCACATAAAATAACACTTTGTTTTGAAAATGGTTTTAAAGTGAAACCTTTTGCAAATGACTTGGCCACTTTAGGAAATGACCATTAGATGTACCCAAATGACTATGACCCACTAGGAATCACTTTTTCAAACAAAACAAAGCTTGGCATGCTTGCATGCATCTCTTTGACTTTGTTATTTATGTGTGTTGTTTTGCTTGATTGGTAGATTGAGTTTGTGCCTTGCTTGATTGATTTGTAGTGACTTGAAGAGTGTGATTGTTGCAAAGATTAAGAAGTGAACCTATACTCTACCAAAAAGGCAAGTGATGCTTCATACTTTCTATCCTATTACTTTCACTATGCATTAGTGATTTTGCTAAGTAAAACTTGCATGGATTTTGCTAAGTATAGATCTTGCTATAGGGAAACCTAGTAGATGAATCCTTAGCAGGATTTTCCTAAGTTAGAGATTCCTACTACTACCAAGCTTAGCCTAGCTAATAGAAAACATGGGTGGGATATATATTCACACTATGGAAAAATATTCTAAGTCTGAGGACTTAAGTTTTGTTTAATAAAACAACTAAGTTAATGAATCACCTGGGTGGAATGGGCTTGCTTGGTGGAGAATGGTTGAGTGGTTCACAATGCCATAGGCTTGGATTGTGTATCTCACTTGTGGTATGCCACCCAGGAAACAAAGAGATTTGAGATGTCAAATGTTGAGAAGCTTCAAGTGCAACCACTTGGCAATATGGGCTCTGCCATGATCATATAGGTTGCAAGAACTTAGCCAAATGGACAGTGGGTGGTAGTGTTTGATAGGTTGGAACGCGTCCATTTTGGTCTAAGGGAAGGCTTCTGAAAGATTTTGTCTTGGGAAACCAAGTCTTGTGGGTAAAGTGCACCACCTCTGCAGAGTGTAAAATCTAAGTACTTAGCCATGTCCCTGGTAAAGGACAATTTGAGCATCAAGACATGGAAGCAATCAAGAATCTCACCATTCAAATTTCTAAATTAAAATCTTGTGGTTTGAACAAGGGTTGTTTGAATTTTTCAATCATTGATGGAGAGATGGCTTGGTACAAGGATCTTGAAATCTTTGATTGAGAAAAATGATTTTGTCAAGCAAAAACTTAGTATTTTCAAAATGATAAGAAAAATCTATTTTGAGCAATGCAAGCCTCAACTCCACTTAGCCAAATGCATATAGATGATAGACTCCACTGTATTATCATAGTATCACTTGCCAATACAATTCAAATGTATTGACCCTTTGTGGTTGTAACTTGTATGTTGCAGGTTTGATTGTTTTTAAGTGAAGATTGATTGTTTAGGATTACAAAGTCTACAACCAACATCTGCCTGTGGCACTTTGAAGATGAAGGACCCCATGCTTATAGTTATTCCGCTGCAATGTAATGTAATAGCCAATGAGCTATGTTTGATGTAATAAACTTATGTTATTCCTGGTTATAAAGTTATATTATGACCTTTGTTTCTTGATATTACATCTTAACTGTGGATGCTAGCTATTGATCCAGGGACTAGCATTGTAAACATAGGAGGGATCAATCTTATTAAAGGTTGGGACCTCTACACCATGGCAATGGACAACTTGAGCATCAAGACATGGAAGCTATCAAGAATCTCCTCAATTTCTAAGTAAAAACTTGTGGGTGAACAAGGGTGAAGGACCTCAATGTCTATTGGTGGTTCCTTGGGAAAAGTTTTGACAAAGAAAAACTTAGTGATTTCAACTAATAGGCAAAATCTATTTTGAGCAAAGCAAGCCAAGCTACACTTAGCCAAATTGCATATAGTATCTAGTCCACTTAAAATTTACTAAGGTATCACTTGCCAATACTATTCCAAAGTATTGACCCACTGTGGCTGTAACTTGTGATGTTGCAGGTTACTCTGATGAGGATTAGGTGTCATGAGTCTACACTCAACATGTTTGCCTGTGGCACATGAAGATGAAGACTTTTATTTATTTACTTATTCAAACTCTTGTATTAGGCCTGTGGCCTTGGAGTTGTAAAGACTATGTTTATCTCTGGAATGGCTGTAATAAATGACCTTTGTATCTGTGTACTTCATCTTAAACTGTGGATGCTAGCAATGATCCAGGGACTAGCATTGCAATCACATGGATCCTTTTTCCTTTATAAAGGAGGGATCTTACAGATGGTATCAGAGCACTGTGTTTCCTGTAGGATTATGACCCTAGGATTGGAAACCATTAAGGAAAAATTTTCAACTTCTACACTTGTCTAATCTTCTCGTAAACTTTTCTAATCTTCTTTCTCATCTCTATTTGTAGATGAACTCCATCAACGAAGCCGTAAGGAAGGGACCACTCATGACAATGACTTTGGAGTGTGAGACAGAATTACCCAAGGCTCTCAAGAACCTCATGGTTGCATTAGAGATACAAGGTGCAGCTGTGTACAAAGGTTTTCCTGTGATGGATGAAGGAGTGGAATACTGGTGGGTACAACTTCACTTGTATAAAAACAAGGAAGACAACCATCAGGAAAAAGGATTCTGCATGTTCACCAATTTAGTGGTGCACACTACATTCTTTGAATCAGCAAAGGATGCAGCTTGGAAGACCATCAAAGAACTTACTGATAGAGTCAAGTGCAGAATGCTCAACTCCAAAATGATCTAAATAAAGAGAAGGAACATACCCAAGAGTTGGAAGCTACCAACCAAACCTTAAGAGGAGACATTATAGACTTAGTGATGGAATCATGTGAGCAAGATAGGCTGATTGCTTCTAGAAACATTGTGTTAGCCAACAGATCCAGTGAGATAGGATTGTAAACGTACTTCGTTAGTTGGACCACCACCTATCACCTTATTTTACAAATGTTGCATTAAAATAAGATTGAACCTTGGTTGTTGTAATGGTTTCATGTATGCATGACTTGTGTGTTTTGCTTTCCAAGGATATGTATGTGATGTTTTGTCTTTTGTTTTATCTTGATTGTGCTGTTCTAACTTTTCTATCTTATAAATAGATGCCTACTGTTACCATCAGCACTGTTGAGGAGTTCCAGGTTACTCGCTTTGGTCCTCGTATTATTGAGCTTACTACTTTGCTCAATCTTCCTCTTCCTACCATCATGGTGCTTCCCCTCACCAAGTTTGAGAGGAAGGACCTCTGGGGCTTCAAGGTCAACCAGCCCGGACGCCAGACAGAGCCTACCACTGAGGCCATCGTCTTCAAGCTCATGCATGATGACAAGGATAGAGGCCTTGAGGTAGTTATGCAGGATCTGATAGGACGTCTGCTGGGGAGACACTCCAGACAGGTTAGAGGTACTCACTTCCACGTCTTCGGTAGACGTGATGAGGATGGAGAGTCCATCGACTTCGAGGACGATTCGAGGGACACAGCAGAGCCGATTCGTCTATACCTCCAGGACTTAGAGTCTCTCATTAGGCACGTGGACACTGACAGGACCAACATCATGCTCAACAATGACGAGCTCCAGGTGCAGCTTCGCGAGAAGGACAAGCTCTTCGTGGAGCAAGACGAGATAGTCAAGGAAATGGAGGCAAAGTTCGAGAGCCAGGACAGGAAGTTCAAGAGTCAGGAGAAGCGTGTCCAGGATAGGAACAAGAAGATCCGGGACATGACTGTAGAGCTGCAGTCCAAGGACTTCGAGCTCGAGCAGCAGCAGACGGTGATTGAGAGGCTTCGTTCCCAGAAGAGGGCTCTCAAAGCCAAGATAGAGACCTTGACCACTAGTGTCGAGGAATACAAGACCGCGATGGAGAACGCAGGTCTTACCTTTGTCGAGGAGGAGATTGATGCCGAGGAGTAGATTTGACTACTCATTTATCATTTACTATCTTACTTGTTGTTTGAGAACTTGTTATTTGACCATCTGACATGTGGATGGCTTGCTACTTGTGTGTTTTACTTTGTGAACTTGTTATCTTGTTGTTGAATCTTTATCTTTGTGTTGCATGCTTTGTGTTTGCTTATGTGATGTAATGTGCATGAAAGCATCTATGGGTATCTCATTCTTATCTCTATTTGAACAAACCACAGATGCCTCCCCGTCGTGCAAACCCCAACCCCAACAAGTAAGATAGTAACCCACTTCCTATGCATAGGAATCTTGTAAAGAAACAAGTCATGAAAGCACAAAGGAACAAGCATAGGAAAGCAAAACAAGTGCAACTTCAAGATTTTCAACATAAAGAGGGGAAACTTAATATTGTTGAGATGCATAAAACCATGTTTCCCTCTCTCATAATAACTTTTAGTAGCATCATGAATAAAATTAACAATATAACTATCACATAAAACATTCTTATCATGAGCCACATGCATAAAATGATTATTACTCTCCACATAAGCATAGTCATTCTTATTAATTGTAGTGGGAGCAAATTCAACAAAATAGCTATCATTATTATTCTCATCACCATAATCATCAAATATAGGAGGCATATTGTAATCATAATTAATTTTCTCCTCAATAGTAGGTGGACTGAAAATATCATATTAATCATTGTAATCATCATATATTGGAGGTTTGGTATCATCATAACCAATAGAATGGCTATCTTCCAAAGCTGGGGAACTAAAAAGATCTTTTTCATAAAAACTAGCTTCCCCAAGCTTAGACGTTTCCATAGCATTAGGAACAATGGTGTTCAAAAAGTTCATACTAATAACATTGCTATTAGCATGCAAAGAAAGTTCCATAGGTTTTTTAATTTTCTTTTCAAACACTTCATGTCCTAACTCAAGATAAATACTATAAAGCTCTCTAATTTTGTTGTTTTCCATTAAGCCTAACTAGTGAAAACAAGAAACAAAAAGACAAAATTGTAGGATCTAAAGGAAATAACTTCAAGCACTCACACCGGAGGATATTAATACCTTTTACCTTACCTCCCCGACAACGACGCCAGAAAATAGCTTGATGTCCACGCACTTCTATTATTGTAGACAGTTGTTGGGCCTCCAAGTGCAGAGTTTTGTAGAACAGCAGCAAGTTTCCCTTAAGTGGATTACCCAAGGTTTATAGAACTCAAGGAGGAAGTGGTCAAAGGTATCCCTCTCAAGCAACCCTACAATCAAGATACAAGAAGCCTCTTGTGTCCCCAACACACCCAATACACTTGTTAGGTGTATAGGTGCACTAGTTCGGCAGAGAGATAGTGAAATACAAGTGGTATGGATGATTATAAGTGGTAACGGTGCCAGAAAAGAGCTTCTAACGGGGAGGAAAAGACTAAAGGCAAAAATATGGAAGCAAGCAAACATGTAACAGGTCTAGTTGTGAATGATGTTTCAATGTTTAGAAACAATCCTAGGGATGATACTTTCACTAGTGAACTCTCTCTCATATAAATAACTTCTCTTTATGATACTACTCTTAACTACTCTCCGGTTGGATACTCTAATCCATGGTAGGGCTATAACAACACTCCTCAAAGTATTCCTTCCCCATCTAGATAACCCCACACTGTCACCTTGAGCGTTAGACGGTTCCAACAAACACCACAATTTCATAGAGACATCCAACTCCAAATATACTCATGATAAGTATTTATAAACTATAGCCTAAGTGCCACCACGGCGTGCCCCGGTAGAGTTGTAAAGGCACCGGTTCCCGCCTCGAAGGGTGCCAATAGTGGAGAAGGTGGATCAGGCCTTTCGTGGCGAGATCCATCGGAGAATAGGGTGAGGCCTATTGTGGCGTGGTGGTCTTAGAACCGCCCACCCCTCCAACACAGTTGTACTTCCCTTAACAAGGAAGGAACTGCGGTAAAACAAATCCCTTTGTCTCCGCGTGCTCCACTACGGTTTCCTCGCTCCTCTCTTTACGTGCTTAGTAGCTAGGTTTGCATATAGGGAAATTCTCATAGTTGCATATCTAGAGAATTTACTTTGTGTCAAGCCTAAAATTGAAAAAGAACAAAAAAATTGAGTAGCACCTATTCACCCCCCCCCCCTCTAGGTGCCCATACGATCCATTTCAATTGGTATAAGAGCCCCGACTCTTAATTCGGGCTTAACCGCCTAAGAGAAGTATGGGTTCCAAGGGAGATGGGAGTGATGCTCCGGAGGTAGTCACCATGAACGATCTCAAGACGTTGGAAACAACCTTGGTTAGTTCTATGGAGGCTAAGATGGAAGAGATGCGTCAATTGATAATGCGTCTCTCCACATCCGCAGCATCACCTCCATCTACTCTTGAGGCTACCACTCCGCAATCCAAGGAAATGGGTAAAACCGATTCCAAAGATAACGAAGTGGTTGGTGATGGCACTAGCAAGAGCTCCTCCTCGAAAAAGTATAGTGGTAAGGAAGGATACAATGATGTTTCCCATGTGTATTCTCCTGATCCACCTATCCCACACCCACATATACATAATAGGGGTGATCCACCAAAACTTCTAGCATCTACTTTTAATCAATGGCAATTTTTGATGAAGTCTCATGTGTGTGAAGCTCCTCCATTGAGTTGTGGAAAATCATAGAGAATGGCCTTCATGTTGGAGATCCCAACAACCTAACAAGAAGAGAGGTTGTTGATAGTCAACTCAACACTACAGCTCTACACATGATCCAGCTTGGTGTGGGTGACAAAGACATGCCACACATTCAGCATCTTAGTACAGCTAAAGAAGCTTGGGATGCCCTCACCGAGCTCTTCATTGTAAATCAAAGTATGAGAAGGAATAGATATGATGCTTTGAGAAATGAAGCTAGAGGATTTTATATGTTGGATGGAGAAAACCACGAGGACATGTATAGGAGGCTCAAGTCAATAGCCACCACTTTCAGGAATCATGGTGCCTCTCATGTTGATGATGCATGGATCAAGCGCAGGTATGTCAGTGCTCTTATGCCATTTGAGCCCACAGATTTGAAGAGTCTCCAAGGAAGGCATAACTACCACCTTATGACATCCAATGAGGTAATGCAAGAAATGGCAGCTTTCAAAGTGGCTGCCAAGAATGCCGAAGATGCCCGTGCACGAGCTATGGGGATGCAAAAGGGGGTCAACATGGCCTTGAAGACAAGTGTGGTTGATCATGATGAAGATGACATAGAAGGTATGGACTGTCCCGAGGATGTCAAAATAATTCATGGACAATACATGGCCTTCTATGCTAGAAAATTTTGGAAGGATCCAGCCAAGGCCAAATCTGAACTAGAACGCAAGAGTGGAACTTATGGAAGAAAGGAAAACAGTCCCAAGCTGAGAACTTGTTTCAACTATGGAGACCGGCTGAACTTTGTAGCCGAGTGTACATATCAAAGTAGGGAAGATAATGGGGGGAGACTCATTCTCAAGGAAAAGTCAAAGGCTCCATGCAAGAAACAATTTGTAAAGAAGAATGCCCCTTTCAAGAAGCAACCAAAGATTGTTCTAGTGGCTCAAGAAGAATATTCTTCGGGAAGTGAAGATGAATACGAGGACGATGACTCTCGAGAGGTGGCTGCTATAGCCACCACATCTACACCAACATCTCTCTTCGACTCTCTGAATGAAAACGTCATCAACAAGAACGCTACTTGTCTTATGGCAAGAGGTTCCGAGGTATCAACTTCTAACACTTATTTTTCTAAGGCTATGATTGACATGGATGATCCTACTAGTCTTAAGGTTAAGGAAGAGATTATTGCTTTGGACTATTTCTTCACTAACTTGCAAGATGAGCACAAATTACATTTTGAGGCTCTTATGGACCAGCTAGCCCAAAATGAAGTGCTCCTAGAAGAAAAGGGCAGAATTGAAAGGGAGGATGCAATGGAAATTGCATCCTTAAAAAATGCTCTCAAAGAAGAAGAGGCTCGGGTTTCTCTTGAAGAGAGGCTTGAGTCCATTGAGGAGTCACATGAAGAAATAGTGTCAAAGCTTGTTAAGGAACGCGACAATAAAGTCGCCAAAGCAAAGAAGTTAAAGAAGGAAAAGATTGACTTTGGGGATGCTCATGCTGGACTCTCCGAGAAATTGGAGAAACTTGACATCGCTCACAAGGCGTTGAAAAGTGAATTCTCCATTCTCAATGAGTCACATGATCAGCTCCAAATTCGATTGACCAAGTATGATGTTCCTAGCACATCTAAATCAACATATATTCACAATGAAAATGCTAGTGTGGAAGAAGGGTTTGTCAACGACATCACTCCCAAAGATAAGGGTGTTCTTGATGAGGTACTTAGCAAGCAAAGGTCAAATCTTGGTAAAGAGGGACTTGGATATGTCACCAAGTCCAAGAAGAAGAAGAAGAAGAAGAAGAAGAAGAAGAAGAACAAGAAGAAGAAGAAGACCAAGAGTGAACAATCAAAGACAAGCACCGCTAAGAAGAATGTCACAAAAGACAAAACTAACAATATTGGTTTTGCAGGGTCTCACAATCCAAATTATGAACTATTTTGTGATTATTATGGCGATGTTTATGCTTATTATGTTGGTCCTTTTGATGAATACGTTGCTTGGTCTATTTGGGTTTCAAAGACCCTTGTTACTAACATGAGAGGACCCATTGAAAAATGGGTACATAAAACTAAGAAGTAATTATCTTGCAGGGCTATGCTTCCGGTGGGTCGAAATGGGTGCTAGATAGTGGATGCACTAGTCATATGACCGGAAGCAAGGAGATCATCACGGAGATGGGACCCAATCATGATAATATTACATTCTCCTATGGTGATAAGTCTAAATCTTAGGTATTGGGTCTCCGCAAGGTTGTGGTCGCCCACGATATCTCTCTCGTGGACGTCATGCTTGTTGAGACCCTCCGTTACAACCTTCTTTCTCTTCGTGCTCTTGGTAAGATGGGTTTTGCTGTTTTTATTGATGATGATTTGGTGGTACTCTTGTGGAGCAAGTCTCTGTAAGGTTCCCAACCTTTAATAAGGTAGAGATCCCTGTGTTTACAATGCTAGTCCCTGGATCAATAGCTAGCATCCACAGTTAAGATGTAATATCAAGAAACAAAGGTCATAATACAACTTTATAACCAGGAGTAAAATAATTTATTACATCTTACATTGCTCATTTGGCTATCTCATTACAATGCAGCAGAATGTAACAATAGCATGGGGTCCATCATCTTCAAAGTGCCATAGGCAGACAAGTTGGTTGTAGACTTGTAATCCTAATCAATAAACTTCACTATCATCAAACAAACCTGCAACATAATAAGTTACAGCCACAAGGGTCAATACATTTGAATTGTATTGGCAAGTGATACTATGGTAGTATAGTGGAGTCTATCATCTATATGCATTTGGCTAAGTGGATATTAGGCTTGCTTTGCTCAAAATAGATTTTCCTTATCATTTGAAAAACACTAAGTCTTTGCTTGACAAAATCACCCAAGGCATCTCCCAATAGAAATTGGTGATCCTTCAACCCTTGTTCAACCACAAGTTTTACTTAGAAATTGGGATGAGGAGATTCTTGATAGCTTCCATGTCTTGATGCTCAAATTGTCCTTTACCAGGGACATGGCTAAGTACTTAGATTTTACACTCTGCAGAGGTGGTGCAAGTCCTACTTAGAAATATCACTAATGCATAGTGAAAATAATGGGACAAAAGAATGAAGCATCACTTGCCTTTTTGGTAGATAGTATAGGTTCACTCCTTGTCTTTGCAATGATCACACTCTTCAAATCACTACAATTCAATCAAGCAAGGCACAATGTCAATCTACCATTCAAGCAAACATCACATAAAATAATAGAAACAAAGTAATGCATGCAAACATGCTAAATATGGTTTATTTGTAAAAGTGGTTTCTAATGGGTTATAAACATTGGAAAACACCTATTGGTCATTTTATATAAGTGGAAAAATCATTTGCAAAAGATTTTACTTATAAATCATTTTTGAACCAAATCAATATTTTATGTGGTTGAAAATGCTTTAGCAAAGCAACAATTTTTATATGGTTCACCAAATACATTTTTAATTCTAAAACTTGGTGTTTGGGGTCAGAGAGTTTAAATCAAAACATTTCCCAAAGGTTTTCCTCCAAAATCATTTTTAACAATTAAACCATATTTTTTTAATTTGACTAGAAATGCTTTAATTCAAGGTTTTATTATTTTGCTTCACCAAATATGTTTTTGAAACCACAAATTTATTTCTATGGTCAGTAGGTTCAAAACAAACTATTTGCCAAAGATTTTATCCCCAAAATTATTTTAGAACAAATTTTATATTCTAAATATGCCTACATAAGTTTATGCAAAAACAATTAATTTAACAGAAACATGTTACTAAACAAAGTGCATGGTCATAAAGTACTTGTTTTTCTGAATCCATTTATATAAAATTTGCAAAATTTGGATGTGTGGTTTGAAAGTTATGAATTTTTCAAATTGGAACATCTAATAGACAAGTTTCTGGTTTTTAAAACAATCACAGGCCACGCGTCGTGTTGTTATTGGTATGTACCGCTTCATGCGGATCGACAGATGCGAGCCGTTGGATCTAAGTGTAATTGTGTGGCTCAGGGCACTACTTACCCCTTCGGGTTAGATTCTATCCTAGCCACTAGATCGAAATCGAACGGTGCACAGCATGTTTGCCATCGAGTGGCGGCGCTGGCGGCGGCAGGTGGCGGCGCTGGCTCTGCTACAGCGTCGCGGCGATTACAGGAAGCAAGGGAGGAAGGGAAGTGGCTCACCAGGTTCCCGTGGTCGTGGTGATGCTCAAGGTACTCGTAGTTGACGAAGTGGCGAACAGAGCTGTTGTCAATTGCTCGCCGGAGTCCTTGCTTCCGTCGGGCACGCTCGGCCGTTGTCGGGGACGAGGCTACAAGGCATGCCAATGTAAAACAAAGGGTGCGTTAGACACATAGGAGAGTAGGAATTGCGGAAGCATCAAAGAGAGGGGGCGGCACGGTCGGAGGTTACCAGTAGAGCTCGTCGGAGTTGGAGCAGACGGTGGCGCGGTCAGTCGAGGTGGTTGCCGACGATAGGGGGCATGCGCGAGCAAGCTGAGGCCACAGGGAGATGCATATGGAAGAGGGGAGCAGGCTCGCGTGGTCGAGGAGGCGAGGCGCGGCTTGGGTTCGCCGGAATCGGCCGGAGAAGCTGTCGGAGACAGGGACGATCTCGCAAGCAATACAGACAACCTGGGGGCTCTGGTGGTGTGAGGATTGGGGGGAAATGGAGAGGGGAAACGGGCGCTTAAGTGAGCATGGTCAGGGGGCAGGAATCACGCGGCATTGATGCGAATTTACCACACGAATCAATCGGCAGAAACGGGAGGAAGAACTGGTAGCGCGGGGAAGACGCTGACGTGGTCGTGGGGTCCGTTTGACAGCGAGAGAGGAAGAGGGGAGATGGGGTCCACGCGTCGGTGACTGAGCGGGTGGGTTTGCGCGTGAGAAAAGAAACGGTTCGGGGGAGAGAGATGGGCTCCTGCTGGGCCAGTTGGGCCGGCTGGCTGGGCTGAGTCCTATTCAATTTTTTTTGTTCTGATTGTTTTTCTCTTTTTCCATTTCTAATTTCTGTTTTGATTTTGTTTAATTATTTCAAACATAAATTTGATTTCAAACCAAAACCAAAATTTGTGTAGATTCATATACTGATTAATAACACATTCCAAGGTCAAATTTAGCATAATTTATTTATTCTTTTTAGGGTCTTTTAATTATTTAAAATAGGCTCTAGTATTAATTAAATAAGATTTAATAAAAAAAATCAATCTCCATTTGAATTCAAATCATCACCAAAATTTGGGTGAATTTTAATTCTGTTTATCAACATATTTCAAAGTCCAAAATAAAATAATTCTTTTATTCTTTTAGGATCTATTAATAATTAAATAAATAGACCATAGTCTTTAATTCAAATAGGTTTTAATTTATATTAAAACTCTTTTTGAAATCTAAATAATATCAAAATCTTTTCAGTAGTTTTCATTTGAAAAACTAAAACACTTGGAAATCACTTATTTAAAATACTTTAATAAGTTTTAGTGTTTATTTAAAAAGGAAAAGCCTTTACTTAAATAAAATTGGATATTAATAAATCCTTATTATTTTATTTAAATAAACCTTTACTATTTTTATCAAACAAAATATTTTCTTTCAAAAGCTTGGCCAAGGTTTGATTTGGCTCTATAAAATAATCCTTATTTATAATTCTACCTTTGCTTTTAAAAAATCAAATCTTTTTATTAAAAGATCCAAAAATAGTGATTCCAACTATTTTAACTTTCTTTATTAATTGTTTATCTTTGTAAATCCCTTTAGGATTTTATTTGACCAAAATAGGTTTTGATGTTTCCAATTGGAATCAAAAAGTTTCTTCTCACCCTAAATTTCAACAAAAAAAAATTTTGTTTATTTTTTTTTCACATTACAAGATTTGGAAAATCTTGGGATGTGACAGTCTCTAAAGGTCGCTTTCGTTGGGTACGTTGAAAATGACCTGTATGTGGTGGACTTTTCGGGGAAAACCACTTCGGGTCCGATGTGCCTATTCGGAAAGGCCGACGTGAGCTGGTTATGGCATCGCCGTTTAGCCCATGTCAACATGAGAACTTTGCAAAGTCTTCACAAGGGTGGCCACATCCTTGGACTAAAATACAATGTTTCCTTTGCCAAAGATCGTGTTTGCAGGGCTTGTGTTGAAGGCAGAATGCATGACTCTCCCCACAAGAGGAAAACTATTGTTTCTTCAAAGAGAATCTTGGAATTACTTCATGAGGACTTATTTGGTCCCCCATATCATGCCAGTCTCGGTGGGAAGAAATACTGCTTGGTCATAGTCGATGACTACTCAAGATATACATGGGTCTATTTTTTAAAGCTAAAGAGTGAGACTCAACAAACGGTCGTTGACTTCGCCAATGAGGTCCAGCGCCAACACAATGTTCCCATCTTGGCAATAAGAAGTGACAACGGCTTCGACTTCAAGAACTACACATTGTATGAGTTTCTAAGTGAAGAGGGGATAAGACATCAATATTCCACTGCGTACACCCCTCAACAAAATGGTGTAGCCGAGAGGAAGAACCGCACTTTGATGGATATGGCAAGATCAATGTTGGCTGAATTCAAGTCTCCTTACAAATTTTGGGCTGAAGCCATATCCACCGCTTGTCACTCATCTAACCGGCTCTACCTCCGAAAGATCTTGGACAAGACTCCGTATGAAATACTTACCGATAACAAGCCCAACATCTCATACTTCAGGGTATTCGGTTATAAGTGTTTCTTTCTTATCAAAGGTGTCCGCTTGTATAAATTTGAGTCTAAGGCTTTAGAAGGTATTTTTGTTGGTTACGGTCCCGAATCCCACACTTATAGAGCCTACAACAAGCTCACTGAGACTGTTGTAAAATCATGTAGTGTGGAGTTCGATGAAAATGACGGCTCCCAGGTGGGGCAAGTTGATGTTTGTGATGCAGATGTTGAAATACCCCAAGATGCCATAAGAAGAATGGGCGTGGGATTTTTCTGCCCCATTGAGGAACCCCTTGTGGCGGATCAGGAAGGACAATGCTCCACTCAAGTGGAGCCCTCATCTACACAAGATCAACAAGCCCCTACTGCTGGAGAAAACTCTGCACCAACACCGCAACCTGCTAAAGATCATCAGTCTTCTGGGAAAAATGATAGTCACAGGCCGGACTATCTTCCCCCTCCAAGGGGTGGACAGTCCGCCCCTGTCACTCCAAAACGTCCCAGGGGATCAGAAGAAGAAGAAAAAAGCCAAGAAAATTCCAGGCCGGATTCTCTAGCCCCAAGGGGCGGATTATCCGGCACTGGAACTCCCAGCTCTGCCAGGCATTCACAGGAAGAGGAAGTTGCAGCCGCATCTCCCAGGCCGGATAGTCCAGCCCCACCCAGGGGCGGACTATCCGGCCCTAAAGAACCTGTTCAGCATCAAGCTCCTGTTATCAACTCAGATCAATATCAAGGGCAAGGTAGTGGACAAGACAAGGATCCAAATGCTAAATCAACTCCTTCTAGAAACAATAAGGAAATTCAGGCTCGACGCAAGGCTCGTGCTGATCGAAACCTTGAGTTAAGGGGTCACACTCTTGACAAGGTTGTCGGTGATCTATGAAGAAGGTTGTCTACTAGAAGAGAACTCGCAAGCTTCTGTGATCATCAAGCTCACATTTCTATGGTTGAACCAAATAAGGTCTTTGATGCTCTTGAATATCCCGATTGGGTGGTTGCAATGCATGAGGAATTAAATAACTTCGAGCGCAACAAGGTTTGGAAGATCGTAGAGAAACCCAAAGAATGCAGCAATGTTATCGGCACCAAGTGGATTTTCAAGAACAAACAAGATGAAAATGGCATTGTTGTGAGGAATAAAGCAAGGCTAGTGGCTCAAGGATTCTCTCAAGTGGAAGGAATTGATTTTGGCGAGACTTATGCTCCTGTGGCTCGTCTTGAGTCCATCCGTATCCTTCTTGCCTATGCCGCTCATCATAATTTTAAATTATAGCAAATGGATGTTAAGAGTGCGTTTCTTAATGGTCCACTACATGAGTTGGTATACGTCAAGCAACCCCCGAGATTTGAGGATCCCAAATTTCCGAACCATGTCTACAAACTCGATAAGGCGCTCCATGGCCTTAAACAAGCCCCACGTGCGTGGTATGAGCACCTTAAAGATCTTTTGTTAGACCATGGATTCGAAGTTGGGCAAATCGATCCCACTCTTTTTACTAAGAAGGTTAATGGGGAGCTTTTTGTATGCCAACTATATGTAGAGGACATTATTTTTGGCTCTACTAACCAAGCTTTTAACGATGAATTTTCAAAGCTTATGACTGACAGGTTTGAGATGTCTATGATGGGAGAATTGAGGTTCTTTCTTGGTTTTGAGATCAAACAACTTAGAGAAGGAACTTTTATTAATCAAGCCAAGTACATCCAAGACATGCTCAAGAGGTTCAAGATGACGGATCGCAATGGCGTTGCTACTCCAATGCAAAGAAAGTGTCATCTTGAGCTTAATCCCAAGGGTAAAGACGTGGACCAAAAGGTATACCGATCCATGATTGGCTCTCTCCTTTACCTTTGCGCATCTAGGCCCGATATCGTGTTAAGTGTAGGAGTGTGTGCAAGGTACCAAGCCACTCCTAAAGAAAGCCACTTAGTGGCGGTCAAGAGAATCTTCAGATATTTGGTTCATTCCCCAAATTTTGGTTTATGGTATCCCAAAGGTTCCAGTTTCTCTCTATGTGGTTACACTTATTCAGATTGGGCTGGTGACAAAGATGATCGAAAATTAACTTCTGGTGCATGTCAATTCTTGGGCAGGTCTCTACTGTGTTGGTCTTCAAAGAAACAAAATTGCATATCACTCTCAACCGCCGAATCTGAATATGTTGCTGCTGCAAGTGCTTGTACACAATTATTATGGATGAGGCAAACTTTAAAGGAATATGGTGTCAATTGTGACAAAGTTCCTCTTTTATGTGACAATGAAAGTGCTATCAAAATTGCTTACAATCCGATGCAGCATACAAGAACAAAACATATTGAGATTCGCAATCATTTCATTCGGGATCATGTTGCTCGTGGCGACATTGCACTATCCTTTGTGAGCACGAAGAACCAACTTGTTGATATCTTCATGAAGCCTCTTTATGAAGCAAGATTTTGTTATTTGAGGAATGAGCTAAATATCATAGATTCAAGGAGCTTGGCTTGACTACCCTTGCACACTCACTTGCTCTTATTCATCTATTTGGTTTAGATGCGGGCATATACATAGGGGGAGTGTGGTCCTAAATGATTGGGCTAACCCTCCCCCCATAATGCCGAAAGCAAGAAAAATCATTTCCCTTAATATCATTTTGTGATATGTGGGTCATCGATGAGCATTGGTTTTGGACTCAAGATACATCTTCGCGGTGTCATGCCATGTGCTCCAACATGGTGGCTTCGACCACCGCCCTCTTCCTTGAGAAGAGTTGGTTTCTAATGGCTCTCTTTGGATTTTCTTGCATATCTTTTGTTCTTATGGAAAACACACCCAATTTTGGCTTTTGGTTGATTTGATTCTTGCAACTTTGGGTGTGTAGTACCATTAGAGTTTGTTGCTCTAAACCCAAGACTTTTCCCTCCTTGAACCATCTATTCTTGCACACAAGTCCTCTATACACCTTCGAGGGGTTTTACAAGGTTACTCCGGCCTGAATCTGTTCTGTACATAAAATTCAGAGGGGGCGGACTATCCGCCCCGGGAGAAATATGCCTCATAAGGGCTGGGTCAGGGAGGAAAGGCTCAAATAGAGCAGCCAGTCATCCCCCAACCCGTGCTCTGCCCCAAGCCATCGTCGGAGCCTCCGCCCTTCCCCGGAGTCGATTCGACCACCGGATTCTCCGGGCCCTCGCCTCCGGGTACCTTCTCCTCCGAGCTCTTCCTCCAATGAGTGAGGGTAACTCCCTCATCCATCTCTTTTGCATGAGATTCATTGTTTTGGTGTAAATCTCATGGTAGATGATACTTGGTGTTTCCCTTGCGTGTTAGAATCAGTAGTAATGCAACCCTAGTGCCCGATCTGTCTTGCCTTGGTAAATCTGGGCCAAACCAGAATTTTTTTGCAAGGGCGGATTATCCGCCCCTAGGGCCGGAAAGTTCGGCCTGGAGACTACTTGTTTGTTCTGGTTTGGTTCAGATTTTCTCCAATGCACATCTCTAGCCCATGGATTGTTTTCCTACTATTTCTAACATGCCTCTTGGAATTGTGTGTGTGCTTATCCCCATGCTACCTATCCCATGCTTTTCACAGGTGGTTCACGCGCTCCTAAGACCTACAAGCATCGTCCTCGTGCCCTTTATCTCAGGCCCACTGCAGAGGGCACATTTTTTGATGAAATAGAGGTCCGCAGGTTAGCCAGAGAATCTGAACAGATGGTAGAGGCAGCAAAGAAATCCAAGCGGGTTGCATCTTGCAAGGGAAAGGGTAAGGGTAAGAAGGCCCAGCCTAATTACAAGGCCATGGACAGCGTTGAGTACTCATCCATGTGCCAAACAGATTACTATGCAGATGCTGACAGTGATGGTGAGCTAGAGGATTCTATGTTTTGGTGCTCTCCTTTTAGGTTTATCCATGATGATGTCTATGTTTCTCTCAAGATGCGCCCATGCATCCTATGATATGCCTAAGGCCCAATCAAAGGCACGCCTTCGTGAAGCTTTGGATGTGACTAACAAGATGGGACTTCATCACCTTATGACTCTTCAGTGTGACTATGATTCCAAGGTGGTGAAGCAGTTTTTCTCCACTCTTGTAATCTGCGGAGATGAGCTTCGTACCATGAAGTGGATGACAGGGACAACAATGATTCAGTCTAATTTCCGCACCTTTGGTCAGGTTCTTGGGTATGCTTTTCACGGATGGGACACGGCTTCAGGACACCGCATTATCTCTCCGGTTAGGCCATCCAAGGACACTGTGCTTGCTCCATGTATGACACCTAATGGCATTGCTAGTACCTTCGCTAGCCTCTCGCCGTTGTATGCCACCCTTGTTGGCATGTTTAGGGACAGCATTACTCCAAGTGGAGGAAACAATGACAAGATCTGTGGTCACCTGGTTCCTCTTCTTGCCTTTGCTCACGAGTGTGCCACCAATGCTGGCTTGTCTATAGGATATAAGTTGGATGTGATGGACTTTATCTATCATGAGATGACCGATGCGATGCTCAACAGGCTCTCCATCCCATATGATCCTTTTATCATGATGCTCATCAAGCATATGCTGCCACATGAGGACTTTGGCACTGATTTGGATGGTTAGCACAAGTCAAAGAAGATCTACAACAAGGTTCAGAAGACCTCTCACCCTTCCACTGCCCCTAAGTCCAATTTACAACGGGTGATTAACAATACTAGTATCAATGTTGTGGTTCATGTTCGTAAGTTAGAACGACACTTATTGAAAGCCCCAAACCACGTAAAACATGCAAAGAAAGTAGAGGCGTCTAACTTTGTTTTGCAGGGGTGTGCAGTGATGTGATATGGCCAAGATTGTGATTATATTTGATGTATGCAATGTTCCTTATTGTAAGTTGGCAACCGGCAGGAGCCATATGGTTGTCTTTAATTTATGTTAAGACCCGCGTGTCTATTCAAAGTAGTTGTAATAGTTGAAGCCGGTGGACGACAACCATGGAGAAGCGTCATTGACCTTGATGCAATGCCGGTAATGATGGAGATCATGTTCGTGCTTGAAGATGGAGATCGGAAGCACAAAGAAGAAAGGCCATATCATATCACATATTATGAATTGCATGTGATGTTAATCCTTTATGCATGTTGTATTGCTTAGTAGACGACGGTAGCATTATAAGATGATCCCTCATGCACATGAATTTCAAGTCATAAAGTGTTCACCCTTAGTTAGCACCGTTGCTAAAGCTTGTTGTTTCGAAGCACCACGTGATGATCGGGTGTGTTAGATTCTGCAAGTGTATACAACGTGAGCAAGCCAGATTTGCTCATGCGGAAACTAAGGTTTGATCTTGACGAGCCTAGCATGTACAGACATGGTCTCGGAACACGGATCACCGAAAGGTAAAGCATGAATCATATAGTAGATATGATGAACATGACAATTGTTCGCCATTGAAACTATATCAACTCTTGTGATGATCGGTGTTGATGTGGTGGATTTGGTTCGTGTGATCACTAAAACAATGTGAGGGATATTGTTTTGAGTGGGAGTTCACCTAGATTAACTTTATTATTAATTTGAACTCAATTTGTCATAAACTTAGTCTAAACTATTGCAAATATGTTGTAGATCAATGGCAGCCCCTACCATCAATTTTAATGCGTTCCTAGAGAAAGAAAAGTTGAAAAACAATGGAAGCAACTTCGCGGATTGGTTCCGCAATTTGAGGATTGTCCTCACAGCTGGTAATTTGACCTATGTGCTGGATGCACCGCTAGGTGACCCACCTGCAGCTGATGCTTCCGATGAAGTAAAGAATGTTTACCTCGCTCGGAAGAATCAGTACTCCATAGTTCAGTGTGTTATCTTGTATGGTTTGGAATCGGAGCTTCAGAAAAGGTTTGAGAATTCAGACCCATATGATATTGTCGAGGATCTCAAATTGATCTTTGAGACTCATGCGGCAATTGAAAGTTATGAGGCTTCTGAAAAGTTCTTTAACTGCAAGATGGAAGAGGGCAGCTCCGTTAGTGAGCATGTGCTTAAGATGTCTGGGCACGCAAACAAACTTCAAAGCTTGGGTATAGTGATTCCTAATGCTTTGGGGATTTACCGTGTCCTCCAATCACTACCACCAAGTTACAAGAACTTTGTGATGAACTACAACATGCAGAACATGAACAAGCAGTTGCCAGAACTGTTTGCTATGTTAAAGTCTGCAGAAGTGGAGATCAAGAAAGAGCACCAAGTGTTGTTGGTCAATAAGACCACAAAATTCAAGAAAGGCAAGTCTAAGTAGAAGGGACACTTCAAGAAGGGTGGTAAGAAAGTTACCGCACCGGCGAAGAAGACCAAGGCTGGACCTAAGCCTGATACTGAGTGCTTTTACTGCAAGGGAGAAGGTCACTGGAAGCGGAATTGCCCAAAGTACTTAGCGGATTTGAAGAACGGCAACATCAAGAAGAAAGGTATATCCGATATACATGTTATTGATGTGTATCTCACTAGTACTCGTAGTAGTGCCTGGGTATTTGATACTGGTTCGGTTGCTCATATTTGTAACTCGAAACAGGTGCTGCAGAATAAACGGAAGCTAGCGAAGAACGAGGTGACGATGCGCGTGGGAAACGGATCAAAGGTTAATGTGATCGCGGTCGGCACGCTACCCCTTCATCTACCATCGGGATTAGTTTTATACTTAAATAATTGTTATTTGGTGCCTGCGTTGAGCATGAACATTATATCGGGATCTTGTTTATTGCGAGACGGTTACTTGTTTAAGTCCGAGAATAATGGTTGTTCGATTTATATGAGTAATATGTTTTATGCACATGCACCTTTGATAGATGGTCTATTCTTGTTGAATCTCGATAGTGGAAATACACATACTAATAACATTGAGGCTAAACGTTTGAAATCAAGCGATAATTCGACCTATATGTGGCACTGTCGTCTTGGTCACATTGGAGTGAAGCGTACGAAGAAACTCCATTCCGATGGACTTCTTGAATCACTTGATTTCGAATCACTTGATAGATGCGAAGCATGTCTGATGGGTAAAATGACTAAGACTCCATTTTCTGGTATGATGGAGCGAGCTACGGACTTATTGGAAATCATACATACCGATGTGTGTGGTCCAATGAGTGTAGCGTCGCGCGGTGGTTATCGTTATGTTCTTACCTTCACGGATGATTTGAGTAGATATGGGTATATCTATTTCATGAAACATAAGTCCGAAACTTTCGAGAAGTTTAAGGAGTTTCAAAGTGAGGTAGAGAATCAACGTAACAAGAAGATTAAATTTCTACGTTCTGATCGTGGAGGTGAATATCTAAGTTACGAGTTTGGCGAGCATTTGAAGAAATGCGGAATACTTTCACAATTGACACCGCCGGGAACACCACAGCGTAATGGTGTGTCCGAACGTCGTAATCGAACTCTCTTAGATATGGTTCGTTCTATGATGTCACTTACAGATTTACCGCTATCATTTTGGGGTTATGCATTAGAAACAGCCGCATTCACTTTAAATAGGGCACTGTCTAAATCCGTTGAAACGACACCGTATGAATTATGGTTTGGGAAGAAACCTAGATTGTTGTTCCTTAAAGTTTGGGGTTGCGAAGCCTATGTAAAGAAGTTACAGCCGGACAAGCTTGAACCCAAAGCGGAAAAATGCGTCTTCATAGGATACCCGAAGGAAACTATTGGGTATACCTTCTATCATAGATCCGAAGGCAAAATCTTCGTTGCCAAGAATGGATCCTTTCTAGAGAAGGAATTTCTCTCGAAAGAAGTGACTGGAAGGAAAGTAGAACTCGACGAGGTTGTCGAACCTTCTCTCGAAATTGCGAGTAGTGCAGCACTGGAAGAAGTTCCTGTGGTGCCTGCACCAATTAGAGAGGAAGCTAATGATGATGATCATGAAACTTCGGTTGCAGTTGCTACAGAGCCTCGGAGGTCAACGAGAACTCGTACCACTCCAGATTGGTATGATCCCGTTATGAGTGTCATGTTGGTGGACAACACCGATGACCCTGAGACATATGAGGAAGCAATGATTAGCCCAGATTCCAATAAATGGCAAGAAGCCATGAAATCCGAGATTGGATCCATGTACGAAAACCAAGTATGGACTTTGGTGGACTTACCGGATGGCCGGAAGGCTGTCGAGAACAAATGGATCTTCAAGAAGAAAACAGATGCTGATGGTAATGTTACTGTCTATAAAGCTCGACTTGTCGCAAAAGGGTTTCGACAAATTCAAGGAGTTGACTACGATGAGACTTTCTCACCAGTAGCGAAGCTAAAGTCTGTGAGGATTATGTTAGCAATCGCTGCATATTATGATTATGAGATATGGCAGATGGATGTCAAAACAGCATTCCTCAATGGAGATATTGATGAAGAGTTGTATATGATGCAACCCAAAGGTTTTGTCGATCCTAAAGATGCTAACAAGGTATGCAAACTTCAACGGTCCATCTATGGATTGAAGCAAGCATCCCGAAGTTGGAATCAACGTTTTGATAAGGTGATCAAAAGTTTTGGTTTTATACAAACTTATGGAGAAGCTTGTATTTACAAGAAAGTGAGTGGGAGCTCTGTAGCATTCTTAATACTATATGTGGATGACATATTGTTGATTGGGAATGATGTAGACCTCCTTAATAGTGTCAAGGAATATTTGAATAATAGTTTTTCAATGAAGGATCTTGGCGAAGCAGCTTACATATTAGGCATAAAGATTTATAGAGATAGATTGAAACGCCAAATATCATTGTCACAGAGTACATATTTGGACAAAGTTCTAAAGAGGTTTGGAATGGAAGATAGCAAGAAAGGGTTCTTGCCCATGTTGCCCAATACGACCTTGAGTAAAACTCAAAGTCCGACATCGGCAGAAGATAGAGAAAGGATGAGTAAGACTCCCTATGCCTCGGCCATGGGATCTCTAATGTATGCCATGCTATGTACTAGACCCGACATTGCATATGCTGTTAGTTTGACTAGCAGATATCAAAGTGATCCAGGAGTGGATTATTGGACAGCGGTCAAAAACATCCTTAAGTACTTGAGAAGAACTAAGGATATGGTTCTTTCTTATGGAGGTGATGAACAGCTCGTTGTTAATGGTTACACCGATGCTAGTTGGAACACCGATCCGGATGATTCTAAATCACAATCTGGATACGTATTTATTTTGAATGGTGCAGCAGTTAGCTGGAGGAGTGCAAAGCAAAGCGTTGTGGCGAGATCTTCAACTGAGTCGGAATACATGGCTGCTTCGGAGGTTTCACAAGAAGCGATATGGATGAAAGAGTTCATTACAGAGCTGGGTGTGGTTCCTAGTGCGCTGGACCCAATGTCTATCTACTGTGATAACATGGGCGCCATAGCCAATGCGCAAGAACCAAGGTCACACAAGAAGCTGAAGCATATCAAGCTACGTTTCCACGCTATTCGAGAACATATCCAAGATGGGGATATAAAGATTTGCAAAGTACACACAGATCTGAATGTGGCGGATCCGTTGACTAAACCTCTCCCGAGGGCAAAACATGACCAGCACCAAACTGCCATGGGTGTTCGGTATATTACCATGTAATCTAGATTAGATGACTCTAGTGCAAGTGGGAGACTGTTGGAGATATGCCCTAGAGGCAATAATAAATGTAGTTATTATTATATCTTTGTGTTTATGATAAATGTTTACATTCATGCTATAATAGTATTAACAAGGAAACATTGATACTTGTGTGATTTGTAAACTTAATTTGAAGTCCCTAGTATAGCCTCTATACATCACTAGCTTGTTGGTTGATAAATGATTGTGGTTTCCCTATCATGAACATTGAGATGTTATCAACAACAAGATCATATCGTTAGGAGAATGATATGGTGGACATACTCCTATAGATAAGCATAGCATAAAGATCAAGTCATTTTAATAGTTCAATTGCTATATGCTTTCTGATACATAGTAACCTAATTCCTTCGACCATGAGATCATGCATATCACCTTTACCGGATGGATGCTTTGATGACATCAAACACCACACCGTAACTGGGTGGCTATAAAGGTGGCATTGAGTGTTCGGAAAGTATTGGTTGAAACACATGGATCAAGAGTGGGATTTGTCCATCCATATGACGGATAGATATACTCTGGGCCCTCTCGGTGGAATGTCATCCAATTAGCTTGCAAGCATGTGACTGGCTCACAAGGGATCACATATCACGGGAACGAGAAAAGAGTACTTATCGGTAACGAGGTTGAACTAGGTATGCAGAGATACCGACGATCATAACCTCGGATAAGTAAACTATCGTGAGACAAAGGGAAATTGGTATCGTATGTAAGTGGTTCATTCGATCGCAAAGTAATCGTAGAAATATGTGGGAGCCATATGAATTTCCAGATTCCTCTATTGGTTATTGTTCGGAGAAATGTCTCGATCATGTCCGCATAATTCACGAACCGTAGGGAGACACACTTAAGGATTCGACGTTGTTTGAGTAGTTATGGTATTATGAGAAAGAGACCGAATGTTGTTCGGAGTCTCGGATGGGATCTGGGATATCACGAGGAGATCCGAAATGGTCCGGAGAATAAGATCCATATAAGGAAAGTCCCGTTTCGGAGTTCGGGAATGATTCCGGTGTTTTCATCGGGAATGTTCTAGAAGGTTCCGGAATGTCCGGCACGCCGGAGGGGAAGGGTACATGAATGTGTTGTATAAAACTTGGTATGATTGCATCATGTACTAAGTTTCATTGTTGTTCCAAATAAAGGATTAATCGAATCCTAGTTTGAAAAGTCAAATAGCTAAATTGAAAAGTCAAACGGCTAAATTTGGAAAGTGGAAAAGAGGAGGAGGAGGTGAAACCGAGTTGGGGAGGGAGTCCTCCTCCCCAAGCCGGCGCACCACCCAAGCCGAGTTGGGGAGGGACTCCACTCCCTCCCCTTGGCCGCCGGCCCCTCCACCTATATAAGGAGGGGCAGGGCTCCCTCCTAGCACACACAAGTCCCTCACCTCAAACCCTAGAAGCTGCAGCCCACCATAGCCGCCGCCGCCCCCTAGGGTTTTGCCCTAGCCGCCGACTTGGGGTGTCTCGGAACCCTAACCGCCGGCTCTAGCACCTCCTCCTTGGTGTGTCTAAAACCTAGATCGCCGAGGAGCTCTCTCATACTCCACCATACTCGCTCCGGCTTAAGGCGAAGCCCTGCGGGATCTCCCCTCTACTTCCGGTACCACGCCGTTGTGCTGCTGGAATCGCGAGGAGAGTGCTACAACCTCCGCTTCCTGCTGGAACAAGGGAGAGGAAGGTCTTCGTCGAGTACCGAACGTGTGACCGACTGCGGGAGCGCTGCCGGAACGCAGCGCCGGAAGGATCGTCTACGCGATCTTGAGATCGGAAAGAGTACGACTACATCACCCACGAGAATCCGCTCTTGTTAAACACTTTGGAATCTTCGAGGGTAAGTTATTCCATCGACTCGTTGCTACAATCTAGTAGATAGATCTTGGCTTGTTTGTTTGTATGCGATAGAAAAATTTTGTTTTCCATGCTACGAATCCCTACAACTCTATCGTGTGATACTCTGTCTGGAATTCTGGATTTATCGTATGGATCTACTCTTATGGAATTCTGGATTTATCTATGGAAGTATGGTAGTCTATTGATGGCATATGGACTTATGGTGTTTTCTATTGGTTACATAAATATTGTAGGATGTGCCTAGAGCCTAATAATTTCATTACTCTCTTTGGCTATTTACACATCCCGATGGTATGACTTCATTTCCTAACATTTCTTAATCCCTAGTGTTTTGTGTGTTAGATAACAATATCAAGGATTATTTAATGTGTGTTGAAGTGCTGTAGATATCTATCTTGAAAAAGGAAAAGAAACTGCTTTTGGGGGGCGGATAATCCGCCCCTTGAGGATTTTCTTCAAGACACGACCTGCGTTGCTCTCTGTATGGAGGGCAGAGTTTCCCCCGGACTTCCCAGCTCTAGGGCAGATTTTCTCCCCAGGCCGGATAATCCGCCCCCTCGAGAAATTTCATCAAGTCAAGGTTGCGTCACTCTCTGTATGGGGGCGGAGTTTTCCCCGGAGTTTCCGTCCTCGGGGCGGATTTTTTTCCCAGGGCGGATAGTCCGCCCCAGAGGGGGCGGATAATCCGCCTTATCCGCCCCCAAATTTCTCCAACAGCTTGTTCTGGGCAGGGGGTATTTAAGTCTGCCTTACCCCTCCTGCCAGAACTCTTGATTGATTCGAAAAAGTCAGGACCTGTTCATCATTCTTCAACCAAGAGAGTTCCACCTTCATCCACCCAAAGGCCTCGTCCCTTGGGGAATCGAAGGAGGATAACTCGATCTTCAACTACTGCAATCAAGCTCTTCATCTCCTCTCCATTCATTTGAAGAATCACCGATCTAGTATTTCTTGAGAATACCTAGATCCTTGCTTTTGTTTATATTGATAAACCTTGTTCTTGTGACAGCTTGTTTTCATCTCGGGAGCCCCCAATTCAGTTGTGGGTGTGTGCCCCGGTAGAGTTTTAAAGGCACCGGTTCCCGCCTCAAAGGGTGCCAATAGTGGAGAAGTTGGATTAGGCCTTTCGTGGCGAGATCCATCGGAGAATAGGGTGAGGCCTATTGTGGCGTGGTGGTCTTAGAACCGCCCACCCCTCCAACGCAGATGTACTTCCCTTAACAAGGAAGGAACTGCGGTAAAACAAATCACTGTGTCTCCGCGTGCTCCACTACAGTTTCCTCGCTCCTCTCTTTACGTGCTTAGTAGCTAGGTTTGCATATAGGGAAATTCTCATAGTTGCATATCTAGAGAATTTACTTTGTCTCAAGCCTAAAATTGAAAAAGAACTAAAAAATTGAGTAGCACCTATTCACACACCCCCCCCCCTCTAGGTTCCCATGCCATCCATTTCATCTGTCACTTTGACACACGTGGGGAGACCAGAGATCTATTAAAGCACTAGAGTATCAGAGCAGATCTACTTGATTACAAAGCTCATGATCACAATATGATCTTGCATAGAGAGAGAGAGAGATGAACACATAGCTACCGGTAGATCCCTTAGCCTCGAGGAAGAACTACTCCCTCCTCATCATGGGAATCAGCAACGGTGATGAAGATGGCGATGGAGATGGCTCCGGAGGCACTTCCCCGTCCTGGCAGGGTGCCGAAATAGAGACTTATGTCCCCCGAATCTTCCCTTCGATGGCGCCGGTGCTGCGGAGGTTTTCGTGGCTTTCTCCCAGATGATTTAGGGTTTCTGAGTCGGGGGCTTCTTATAGGCGAAGAGGGCAAGGTCGGTGGAGGCCCACGGGTCCCACACCCCTTGGTGGCGCGGCCAGGGTGGGCCCACACCACCCTAGGGTGTGCCCCCTGGTGCCCTACTCCATCTCTGCTTCGATTTTCCGTATCATTCCGGGGAAATTATGAAGATTGGCTTTTGCCTCGTCCAATTCCGAGAATATTCATTTTTTAGATTTTCTAAAACCAAAAACAGCAGAAAACAGGCAACTGGCACTGCGGCAATGTAAGATCCCTCCTTTGTAAAGGAAAAGGATCCCTGTGATTGCAATGCTAGTCCCTGGATCATTGCTAGCATCCACAGTTTAAGATGAAGTACACAGATACAAAGGTCATTTATTACATCAATTTCAGAGATAACATAGTCTTTACAACTCAAAGGCCATAGGCCTATTAAAAGAGTTTGAATAAGTAAATAAATATAAGTCTTCATCTTCATGTGCCACAGGCAAACATGTTGAGTGTAGACTCATGACACCTAATCCTCATCAGAGTAACCTGCAACATCATAAGTTACAGCCACAGTGGGTCAATACTTTGGAATAGTATTGGCAAGTGATACCTTAGTAAAATTTAGGTGGACTATATTACTATATGCAATTTGGCTAAGTGTAGCTTGGCTTGCTTTGCTCAAAAATAGGTTTTTCCTATTAGTTGAAATCACTAAGTTTTTCTTTGTCAAAACTTTTCCCAAGGAACCACCAATAGACATTGAGGTCCTTCACCCTTATTCACCCACAAGTTTTTTTTACTTAGAAGTTGGAATTATGAGATTCTTGATAGCTTCCATGCCTTGATGCTCATGTTGTCCATTGCCATGGACTTGGCTAAGTACTTAGATTTTTCCATCTACAGAGGTTGTGCACTTTCCCCACCAGACTTGGTTTCACCAAGACAGGACCTTTCAGAAGCCTTCCCTTAGACCAAATGGACGCGTTCCAACCTATCATCCCACTACCACCAACTGTCCAAATGGCTAAGTTCTAGCAACCTATGTGATCCAGGCAGAGCCCATATTGCCAAGTGGCTGCACTAGAAGCTTCTCAACACTTGGCCTCTAAAATCCCTTTGTTCCTGGGTGGCTTTCCACAAGTGAGATACACAAGGTAAACCATAGCCATGGGCCTTGTGTAACCACTCAACCAAAACCACCAATCAAGTCCCTTTCCACCCAGGTGATTCATTGACTTAGTTGTTTTATTAAGAAAAAACATAAGTCCAAAGACTTAGAAATATTTCCATCATAGCATGTATATATCACCAACCCTTGTTTTCTACTAGCTAGGCTAAGCATGGCATAGATAGTAACTTAACTTAGAAATTTCCTAGCAATTCTACAACTACTTAGGATTTCCTAACATGGCATATAGGCAAAATAATAGCATGCAAGACTTAGCAAAAATATTTCTAATGCTTAGTATAAAATATAGGGATAGAAATATTCATGAAGTACCACTTGCCTTGGTAGTTGGGAGAGTAGCACTCTTCACAATCACAATCACTAGCACCAAAATCTACACATAGAATATAGCCACAATCACATACAAAACATATACAATCAAAAAAAATATACATGCATGCAAGATGCTAAGTGATGATTTTTAAAACTCAACCAAGCAAGTGCATAGTACTGAATTCTAAACAAGTCAAAACTTTGCCAAACCAAATTTATTTGACACTAAAAACAATTCCTAAACATTTCATATGCTCGAATAAGCCCTACACATGTTTCTACAAATAAAACTGTTTTAACAGAAGCAAAACTTTAAACACATTGCATAAATGGAAAGGGCTTGCTCTCCTGATTCCAACGGTATAAAATTTGTCAAAATCTAACATGGGAATCAAAAGTTATAGCTAAATCAAATTTGGATATAAATCAGATTTCAAATTCTGTTTTTAAACCAAACCCTAGCCACGCGGTGCTATCCTATTGGCCGATACCGTTTCACTCAGGATCACCCTTCCGCGCCGTCATATCAAGTCAGATCCAACACACCAGATTCAAAGAAAACGTTTCGCTCAGATCTAATCTGGTCCTTACGATACAGATCTAACGGCTACCGTTGCTCTGACCATAGCCTAGCGGCGGCGACTGGCGGCGGCGCGTCTGTCAGTGGCGGCGCTGGCGTTCTAGGTCGCCCGGGGAGGGGAGAGGGTGCTTACCAGAACCGCAGAGAGTTGCTGAAGCTCAAGGTGGCGGTGGCTTTGCAAGGGGCGCACGGTATGGGCTGCTGGAGCTTGTCAGAGTCGTGCACGGCGTCAGGTGGTTGTTGTCGAAGTCGTTGCCGAGGTTCCGCGTCGCCCTAGCACGAACCAGATGGTTTAGGAGACGCGCAAGACAGTGGCGAACAACCTCGTATGCAAGAGGGGGCAAGGGGCACTCGGAGCTTAACGCAATTGATTGCCGGAGTTGATGGGGTCGTCTGTCTCGTGTGGTTGCCGACGTTGCCGAGGCTTTGGATGTTCCTAGCATGCACCAGAGGGGTCAGGGGGTGCGCATGGTCGCGGAGATTGTACTGGCAAGTTTAGGTAGCAAGGGGCGTCGGGGTCTTACCGGAATAACTCGCCAGAGTTGGCTCTGGCTGCGGCGGTGCAACGCAAATTAGGGGCAGCCTGGTGGCGAGAAGAGTGTGCAGGGTGGGGGGAAATGACCGCGGCGGGGTGTGGTTTAAATAGGCTGAAGCGCGACAGGAAACGCTCGCGATATCAAGGCTAATTACGCCGCGCCATTACCGGCATCAACGGCAGCGGCGACGTGGTCTGCGGGCGCGATTTGGGGAAGAAGGAGTCGACGTGGAGAGGGCCCGCTTGTCAGCGAATAGAACAGAGGGGGAGTGGGGTCCGGGTGTCAGCGGCTCGTTGGGTGCGTCTGCGCGTGAGAGAGGGAGAGAGGGGACCCGGGTGGGCTAGCTGGGCTGGTTTCGCTGTTGGGCCAGAATAGTAGCGCCGGCCCTTTTCCTTTTCTTTATTCCTTTTCTTTTTCTAATTTGATTTTCTGGAATGATTTTCAAATGAATTCAAACTCTATTTGAATTCAAATCTTTTCAGGATTTTTGCAGTGTGCAGCAGTCACAATTCTAGGCATGAAACCATGTGGTCACTTTGAGTTGGCTTGGTCATTTTTGGAAAGACAAAATAACAGTGACATAGCACTTGGTTTGCAAATGTTTGAAAATGGTTTTGAAACCATTTTTATTTTGTATAATTTTGTTCAAACTCTACACTCAAACCAATCAACAAGGAAGCAAACAAACTTGGTGTTAAAACACTAAGCTCTCAAATGAGGATGGTCATTTGATTTAAGTTTGCTCACATAAAATGATAGCACTATGTGCTTCTGTTTTTTTGAAATTGGTTTGAAATTGATCTCAAAACTATATGCATGCATGAATGATATGCAATATTTGAAATCATGAATTTAGGGATGTTACAGGCATCTTGTCAATAGGTTGGTTCCAGAAAGTGTATAAAAATACCTCAAAGTGTAGACAAAACATAAGACAAATGATATAAAACAAGCATGGAGCATCAAAAATTATAGATACGTTTACGACGTATCAATCTGCAACAAGATTCTCAGCACCCTTCTTATCTCTTATTTCTATGTCAAATTCCTGTAAAATCAGTACCCATCTGATCAATCTGGTATTTGCATCCTTCTTGCTGAGTAGAAACTTAATTGCTGCATGGTTAGTGTACATAATCCATTTGTTTCCTACCAGATAAGGTCTGAATTTATCAAAAGCATAGACAACTGTGAGGAGTTCCTTCTCTGTTGTTGTGTAATTTGCTTGAGTGTTATCTAGTGTCTTACTAGCATAGCAGATTACATGTTGGTTTTTATCTTTCCTCTATCCCAAAAATGCTCCTAAAGCATAATCACTGGCGTCACACATTAACTCGAATGGACTTCCCCAATCTGGAGGTTGAACTATGGGTGCTTCTGTCAAAGCTTGTTTGAGTTTCATGAAAGCTTGATGAGACTTTTCATCAAATACAAAGGGAACATCATGATTTAGCAACTGAGTGAGTGGTCTGGCATCATGATTTAGATAAAAATCCTTAATAAATCTCCTATAAAAACTAGCATGCCCTAGAAAACTCCCCACTCCCTTGATGTTTAAATGGGCAGGAAATTTGTTGATGACTTCCACTTTTAACTTATCCACTTTGATCCCTATGGCTGAGACTAAGTGGCCAAGGACAATGCCAATTGAGGATGAGTCCATGTTCCATGCATTTTTGAAGCACAGTTTCCAGATTTTCTAAGCATGCCTGGAAAATTTTCCCATATACTATGAAGTCATCCATGAACACCTCCATGATCTTCTCAATCAATTCTGAAAAGATGGACATAACTAGCCTCTAAAATGTTCCTGGTGCATTGCAAAGTCCAAAAGGGATCCTCTTATAAGCAAATGTTCCATAGGGACAAGTGAATGTGGTTTTCTCTTGGTCATCCGGGTGAATAGGAATCTAGATAAAGCCCGAGTATCCATCAAGGTAGCAAAAGTATGTGTGTCCAGCTAGCCTCTCAAGCATTTGATCAATGAATGGCAATAGAAAGTGCTCCTTTCTTGTTGCTTTATTTAGTTTTTGTATAATAAGTGCACATTCTCCAGCCAGTAACGGTTCTTGTGGGAATGAATTTCCCATTATCATTTTCCACAACAGTCATACCCCCTTTCTTTGGCACAACATGGATGGGGCTCACCCATTCACTGTCAGAGATTGGATAGATGATATTTCTAGACAACAGTTTCAGTAATAGCGTTTTAACCACTTCTATAATTTTGGGTTGAGTCTTCTCTGGTGCTCTCTTGATGGTTTTCTTCCTTCTTACAAGTAAGTTATGTGCACAAGTCTGGGTCAATCCCCTTCATATCATGGAGTATCCTATAACTGATATGTACTTTTTAAGCACAATGAGCAAGGATTGCACTTGTTCATGTGTGAGATCTGAACTAACAATAAATGGTAACTTGTTGTCACTATCTAGGAATTCATATTTCAAGTGAGGTGGAAGCGGCTTAAGCTCAATCGGCAATGTATTATTTTGAGAGATAGGATTCCCTTTTTCATCAGAGATTCTATACACAGCATAATACTGAACTTGTCCTTCTGTTATCTGCTCAGTTAAAATTGTCTAATAATCTTCGTTTTCATCAATCTCATCTTGCAGGATTTGTTCCATAACATCCACACTGAAACACTATTCTCTTGGGTTGTTAATATGTATGGCATGTTTCATATCAAACACACCTTCTTCACTTCCAAATTTAATTGCCAATTTCGCCTCTCTTACATCAATCATGGCTCTAGCTGTGGCTAAGAAGGGTAAATTTACCCACCATTACAGGAACATCCTCCAAAATACCAACTAGCTTTTTGATTGTCCTACCGACTAACTGTAAAGTCATAGAAGTATACCTCGGCTCTCCCAGGTCCATGCTGAATTGCACAGTAAGAGGTAAAACACTAACACTGGATCCAAGATCACATAGTGCATTGAATTATCTTGTTCCTATGACTATTGGAATGCAGAAAATGCCAGGATCCCCCCAATTTCTCAGGTAGCTTGTTCTGAATAATAGCACCATCTTTAGTAAGTGTGACAATTTTTGGTTCTTCAATGCTTCTTTTCTTTGAGAGCAACTCCTTGAAAAAATTGTCATAACTTGGCACATGAAGCACATCATCCAAGATTGGGATGGTGATATGAACATCTTTCATGACGTCAAGGAATTTAGCAAATTGTTTATCTTATTTGGGCTTCTCTATCCTCTCAGGAGAAGGGACTTTGCTGCAACTAGGTGTTGTATGGAGTCCATTCTCTATAGAAACTTCTACATTTTGAGTGGGAATTCCACTTGCTATCTCTACATTCTCTGCAACTGGAGCTCTTCTGGCAGGAGCAACATACAAGGGAGCGGGTGTTGATAGAATTGGTTCAATGTTTTTTCCACTTCTTGTTTTTATGGCTCCATTGATCATTAATTCCCCACAATGTCCCTTTGGATTTTCCTCAGGCTGAGGTGGAAATTGTTGATCCTTCTTTACTACCTCTTGAGTTAGCTTATCCAACTTATTGGTGATCCGCCTCACTGAATCCTTCAGACCATCAACATCAGAAGTCATTTTTCTCATCAATTCTATCTGCATCTTCATAATATCTTCAATTGAGGACCCTTGTGACTGTTGTGAGATTATAGAATGACTACCACCTCCATATGCCTGAGACTGATTTTGCTTGAAATTCTGCCCAGAATTTGTAACACCCCGGTCACTCCGGACCGACGTCTGTCACTTCTGGTAGCTCAATAGGATCTCTAGACTAACCCCACAGAACAACACTAGTCTTTTATGCGCACTTTGTCCTCACTCATGCGCACCCGGTACCCACCTCCCGGTCGGTCACTCATCCTAGAATTGCTCTAGGCCAAGCACGCTTAACCTTAGAGTTCTTTTCGAATGAGCTTCCGGAAAAAAAGTTCCAACTTGTTGGTATGGATTTCCTATCAATCCTATTGAGCCATGCGCCAGGGTCTCACATACACCCACCCTTAGAAGATCGACGTCCTCGTCGATCAACCACAAGCCAGGAACATCCCCTCTTGGCATACGTCTGTGCGTCCAGTGCCGGCACATGTTCCATGCCATGTCCACTCTGGGCCACACGCGCCATGCGCCACATTTCCGCCACTGACCGGCACACGCCCGTGTAACCGCAAGGGTCGTCTATGATACCAGTTGTAACACCCCCAGTCGCTCCGGACCGACAACTGTCACTTTTGGCGGCTCAATAGGATCTCTAGACTAACCCCAAAGAACAACACTAGTCTTTTCTGTGCACTTTGTCCTCACTCATGCACACCCGGTACCCACTTCCCAGTCGGTCACCCATCCTAGAATTGCTCTAGGAGAAGCACGCTTAACTTTAGAGTTCTTTTCGAATAAGCTTCCGAAAAGAAATGGCAACTTGTTGGTATGGTTTTCCTACCAATCCTATTGAGCCATGCGCCAGGGTCTCACAGAATTGTTCTGATATTGAGAACCAGTTGAATTGCTAAAGTTGTTCTTGTAAGACAAATTCGGGTGGTTTATCCATGATGGGTTATAACTCTGTGAGAATGCACCTTGACTTTATGCATAACTAACTTATGAAACAGAGGGACCAACTGCTGAATAAAGTGTGCACTCCCCAGACATGTGTCCGTGTTTCCCACACACATCACAATAGGTAGGACTTTGGCACATTGAGGAAGTTTCTGAAGAACCATTCGACTGCAAGATGGTTGCCATTTGTTTGTTGAGAAATTCAACCTAAGCTGCTATATAGTCAGTAGCTGATATGCTGTGAATTCCTGGATTGCTTGTCAAGAGTTATCTTTCATTGGACCACTGAAAATGGTGATCAGCCATGCTATCTATTAGATCAAATGCTTCTTCAAGGGTTTTGTTCATCATTCCACCCCCTGCAGCAGAATCAACTAATGCCCTTATCTTGTGGTTCAAGCCTTTGTAGAATGTATGAAGCACAAGCCATTTTCCAATCCATGATGAGGACACATCCTAAGCAAGGTGTTGAAACTTTGCCATGCTTCAAAAAGACTTTCTCCATGAAGTTATGTGAATCTAGTGATTTTGTTCCTGTACTCGGCTGCTCTTGTGTTGGTGGGAAATATCTTTCCAGAAAATCCTGAAGCAAATGTTCCCAAGTATCTGTCAGAGTTCTTTGTAAAGAATGGAGCCAAACCTTAGCACCATCTCTTAATGAGAATGGGAACAAAGAGAGTTTGATAGAATATGCAGGGACTCCATCCTGCTCGTTCGTGTTGTAATACTCCAGGAAGGTTCTAATATGATCATCTGGATCCTCCAAGGGTGATCCACCAAACTGAGAATGCTGAACCATGGTAATAAGAGAAGGTTTCAGTTCAAAGTTGTTGGCCTGGATAATTGGTTGAATGATTCCATATGTAACTCCCTGGTTCTTTGGTATCCATAGGTCCCTCAGCAAAACTTTATCAGGATCACCCATTACTACAGCAGAAACTAAACTCCTCTCCTTCAGTTCTATCTGCCTCTTAAAAAATGTTCTCTCAATTTCATGATCTAGAGGAAGTAATCCATCTCCCTGGCTCATAGATCAATTTCTTGCATGACGAAATCTTCTGTATAATTCACAACAAAAACTCAAGATCAGTAGGTTAGTTCAATCAAATCAAAATCAAAAAACCGCAAAGTCTGCAACAAAGATTAATCCTAGAAGTTAATCCCCGACAACAACGCCAAAATGATCATGATCATAAAGTGATTAAATATCATTCTCTCTGCAAGGATTAAGCTACTAAGATCTATCCTATCATACAGCTTCGCAATCGACAAAATTCGGGTGAGGATTTAAGTAATGGAATGATATAGCAGTGATCAGTAACCAAGAAAGAAGAATCAAGAAGAAAGAGACCCTGGCGCACACAAACTTCACCAAGACTGCTACTCAACATCAGCTGAGCAAGGATCGGTACCCAGAATAGGTACCAAGTAATTACTTCAAATCCTGAAGTATCTGTCAAAGTTCTTTGTAAAGAATGGAGCCAAACCTTAGCATCATCTCTTAATGAGAATGGGAACAAAGAGAGTTTGATAGAATATGCAGGGACTCCATCCTGCTCGTTTGTGTTGTAATACTCCAGGAAGGTTCTAATATGATCATCTGGATCCTCCAAGGGTGATCCACCAAACTGAGAATGCTGAACCATGTTAATAAGAGAAGGTTTCAGTTCAAAGTTGTTGGCCTAGATAAGTGGTTGAATGATTCCATATGTAATTCCCTGGTTCTTTGGTATCCATAGGTCCCTCAGCAAAACTTTATCAGGATCACCCATTACTACAGCAGAAACTAAACTCCTCTCCTTCAGTTCTATCTGCCTCTTAAAAAATGTTCTCTCAATTTCATGATCTAGAGGAAGTAATCCATCTCCCTGGATCATAGATCAATTTCTTGCATGACGAAATCTTCTGTATAATTCACAACAAAAACTCAAGATCAGTAGGTTAGTTCAATCAAATCAAAATCAAAAAACCGCAAAGTCTGCAACAAAGATTAATCCTAGAAGTTAATCCCCGACAACAACGCCAAAATGATCATGATCATAAAGTGATTAAATATCATTCTCTCTGCAAGGATTAAGCTACTAAGATCTATCCTATCATACAGCTTCGCAATCGACAAAATTCGGGTGAGGATTTAAGTAATGGAATGATATAGCAGTGATCAGTAACCAAGAAAGAAGAATCAAGAAGAAAGAGACCCTGGCGCACACAAACTTCACCAAGACTGCTACTCAACATCAGCTGAGCAAGGATCGGTACCCAGAATAGGTACCAAGTAATTACTTCAAATCCTGAAGTATCTGTCAAAGTTCTTTGTAAAGAATGGAGCCAAACCTTAGCATCATCTCTTAATGAGAATGGGAACAAAGAGAGTTTGATAGAATATGCAGGGACTCCATCCTGCTCGTTCGTGTTGTAATACTCCAGGAAGGTTCTAATATGATCATCTGGATCCTCCAAGGGTGATCCACCAAACTGAGAATGCTGAACCATGTTAATAAGAGAAGGTTTCAGTTCAAAGTTGTTGGCCTAGATAAGTGGTTGAATGATTCCATATGTAATTCCCTGGTTCTTTGGTATCCATAGGTCCCTCAGCAAAACTTTATCAGGATCACCCATTACTACAGCAGAAACTAAACTCCTCTCCTTCAGTTCTATCTGCCTCTTAAAAAATGTTCTCTCAATTTCATGATCTAGAGGAAGTAATCCATCTCCCTGGCTCATAGATCAATTTCTTGCATGACGAAATCTTCTGTATAATTCACAACAAAAACTCAAGATCAGTAGGTTAGTTCAATCAAATCGAAATCAAAAAACCGCAAAGTCTACAACAAAGATTAATCCTAGAAGTTAATCCCCGACAACAACGCCAAAATGATCATGATCATAAAGTGATTAAATATCGTTCTCTCTGCAAGGATTAAGCTACTAAGATCTATCCTATCATACAGCTTCGCAATCGACAAAATTCGGGTGAGGATTTAAGTAACGGAATGATATAGCAGTGATCAGTAACCAAGCAAGAAGAATCAAGAAGAAAGAGACCCTGGCGCACACAAACTTCACCAAGACTGCTACTCAACATCAGCTGAGCAAGGATCGGTACCCAGAATAGGTACCAAGTAATTACTTCAAATCCTGAAGTATCTGTCAGAGTTCTTTGTAAAGAATGGAGCCAAACCTTAGCACTATCTCTTAATGAGAATGGGAACAAAGAGAGTTTGATAGAATATGCAGGGACTCCATCCTGCTCGTTCGTGTTGTAATACTCCAGGAAGGTTCTAATATGATCATCTGGATCCTCCAAGGGTGATCCACCAAACTGAGAATGCTGAACCATGTTAATAAGAGAAGGTTTCAGTTCAAAGTTGTTGGCCTAGATAAGTGGTTGAATGATTCCATATGTAATTCCCTGGTTCTTTGGTATCCATAGGTCCCTCAGCAAAACTTTATCAGGATCACCCATTACTACAGCAGAAACTAAACTCCTCTCCTTCAGTTCTATCTGCCTCTTAAAAAATGTTCTCTCAATTTCATGATCTAGAGGAAGTAATCCATCTCCCTGGCTCATAGATCAATTTCTTGCATGACGAAATCTTCTGTATAATTCACAACAAAAACTCAAGATCAGTAGGTTAGTTCAATCAAATCGAAATCAAAAAACCGCAAAGTCTGCAACAAAGATTAATCCTAGAAGTTAATCCCCGACAACAACGCCAAAATGATCATGATCATAAAGTGATTAAATATCGTTCTCTCTGCAAGGATTAAGCTACTAAGATCTATCCTATCATACAGCTTCGCAATCGACAAAATTCGGGTGAGGATTTAAGTAACGGAATGATATAGCAGTGATCAGTAACCAAGCAAGAAGAATCAAGAAGAAAGAGACCCTGGCGCACACAAACTTCACCAAGACTGCTACTCAACATCAGCTGAGCAAGGATCGGTACCCAGAATAGGTACCAAGTAATTACTTCAAACAATCAAAGCAGAGGGTTACACTACATTTAGAACAGCATGAATCTAAACGGGGCGGCACTATGTTACCAATTTCTCTTACAGACAGTAGAGAACGAAGGAAGAAGAAGGAGACCTTTGGGGTCAGATCAGACCGTGAGTAGCATCAACAGCACGGACTAGGGGGAAGATCTACTCAGTACTCATCATAGGGCTTCATCTCCAGCTCTCCGTCATCTCCCTTTCTCCTGATCTTCTTTCCTTCTCTTGGATCTGGTTACGACATGCCCCAGCTTCTCTCGTTCCTATGTCTTCTTATCCCCCACAACACCTGCCTTGGTGGCATATTTCTTCTTCTCCCCTTCAGCTTGTTGGTCCAGTGCGCAAGAAGGTCCCTGGGTTTTCACACTCTCCCCCTCTACTTTCTTCTCTTGACTTCAGTCATGTTCATTCCTTGTAGTAGTATTGCGCCTCGTCGCGCTTATGTGCAATTAAATGACTTGGCTAGTGAAAAATATCTTTGCATGTGTTTTTAGATTTAAAATGTATAAGTATGTCGTAAATTGTAAGTAGAAATAAGGCAAATTATGGACAAAACTATCATGAGAATGGCCATGATCATAGCCTAACATTTTTTATCGCTATAAGTATGTCACCACCTCTACCATTCAACTCATGAAATATATTATTTCATATGTTATCTTTACCTTTGAACAAGAAAAATCAAATCAATATGTAAAACAATAAAAACAAACAACTTATGAACTTTTATTTAACAAATCAGCTAGCTTTACGCTCATCTCCTATACCAAAACTTACTATCAGTAACTACAAATAGCTAGCCATCTAATGAGGATGACATTTTATGCTGGAAACCAACTCCCAATGGGAAATGCAATTCCAAATCCATATACAAAACTTGTTTGTCTTGGCTGTTTGACACATGTACTCCAAAGCCAGAACAGGTCCAGGAATCTAATAAAACCATATTGAAGCAAATCTGGAAATGCAAAAGGATGATTCCTAGAGTGAAAACATTTGCTTGGAGGCTTCTAAGACATGCACTCACCACTGTAGATAGGGCTTCTGAGTTTTCCTCACACATTGAAAAGGTTTGTTGTAGATGTGATGTCCCTAAAACTGATCTTCACCTCTTTTTCCTTTGTCCTTTTGCAAAAGTTGCTTGGTTCTTGCCTCCTTGCTTCATTAGGTCAAAAAGCTTGATTAATCCCTCAAATGACATACCCCAAATTATTCTGAACCTGTTAAATCAAAATCATCCAACCTTAAATCTTAATTTCCTATTCACTTTCCTTTGGTGCATCTGGAAAGCAAGAAACGATCAGCTGTTTTGTAGGAAAAGACATCCCCACAGCAGGTGCCAATAAATGTGTTTGCTCTTCTCCACGATCTAGAGATGGAACATCTAATCCAGCCAAAAGAAACATCGAAGATCAGGAGTGCCTAGGTATTTCTGTTCCCACTGATTTCTATTTTACAGGACCGAAGCTATATGTTGATGCGGCTTGGAAAAGACAATCCACTGGCCCCCTGGCCACAGCAGGAATTAGAATATACTATGCAGAGTCGTTCCGGGAGGGAGGAAGAAATGATGTCTTCATCATGGCATACAGAAAGGAGGTGCAATCCCCATTGCAGGTTGAAGCTTAGGCAATGGTTCTTGTAGCACACTTTGCTACTGCTATGAAGCTTGCAAAGCCTACATTCTTGACTGACAATTTAATCTTTGCAAAGGCGGCGGTAGCACCTGGAACTAAGGATCACAAGATGATTTGGGAAATCAGAAGGCAAGACATTCAGTTCCAGAACTTAACTCATCCTCTGCTGGCTTCGAGCTTCCATATCTCCAGAGAGATAAATGGAGTTGCTCACAACTGCGCTCGTCAGGCAAAACGATCACTTCGATCTGAGCCCACTAGTTCATGCAGGAACACAGCTCATAACAACCTTTCTTGCCCTGTGATTGTTGCAATCAACATGATTTAGCATCTAGGTTTTGTAATCCTCGATATACAATGTTTCTGAGCTGAAATATATGTAGGGTGCTCTTTGCACCCTATTCCCGTTCAAAAAAAATTGAGATATGTGCGCTCACCTTATTGGAAGTCGACAGTGTTGTTAGGTGGGACCTTTCACACTTGAGATATATTTCTCACTCGCATTGTTGTGGGCGTAAGGCAAAGCACCATGAAGGAGTTAGGCGGAGATGGTATCGGTGGATTTGGAGGAGCCGTTGACGACATAAAAAACGCAGAGGTGTGAGCGAGGTGGATAATAATGACATAAGTATTGATTACGGAAATAAATGGTGTGCGCCCTCTTATGATCTCCTACGTGCGACTCATAGAATCAAGCAGTAGGATCCCCCTATATGCGAGAGTGAGAGGTTGGTCAAGCGCTCTGATTTTATGGACAAATATCTATATATTAAATAGTATGGTGTCTTATATTAACAACATACCGAAAAAACATATAGTATTAATCAACACCTATCAAATATCCTAATATTAGCATGATTTTATTTGCAGGGACGATTTTAGCATGGTTTTCATTTATTTGTCAAAAACACCTACATGATAATTATCTTTGGGCATGTGCAAAGATATGATCATGCCACGTCCAATACTATTTAGGTGGAGGAGAGAGAATGCACTCATGTGTTTTCATCCTTGAAAGTAGGAGTGAGCAAATTCTCTGCATTGCCTTCAAGAAGTAACGATGCCGAAGCAATACCATTGCTAGGTATAACCGACATTTTTTAGACCAAGGGTTTTCACCCCAGAGCTCCGTTCCCGACGCTGAAGGAGCACCCAAAACCTCCACAATAATGTTTTGTTGTCTCTACTTGACCGCTACCTCTATTCCTTCTAGCCACGACACTGTCGAACATAGACATAAGCCATACGCCCATAGATAAGCCACCTCCACATGATTGGCATCGACTCAAAGTTGGTCAATTACGGTCATTATGGGCTTGCGCGAATCTGAACTGAACTTGTACTCTTGTCTTGGGATGAGCAACCATCATTGGTTTCCCATCGACCACAAAACACAATTAACATTTCATGTTTGCTTTCCACATGAGGATTTTGTTTTCAAGGAGGGGCTTAAAAGAGGATGACGGCCTCATGATTTTGCTGTCCAAATTGTGAACCCTCCGCTGCACTGATATTTCTCAAAACAATTATTAGTAAGTAATAAATATATTTCCTTGAATAATGTAGATAGAAATTGAACCACAAATGTGCCACTACGTTCTGTTTCTTAGAACATGTCTGTACAGACAGGACATGGATGCAGTTCCACAATTTCCGTACCAGCCACTGCCAGCCAAAATTTCATCAACTAATAAACGTTCAGTAGTTGGCATGCCTTGAATGTCCATGGGAATATTTCTTCATACCGTTCACCATAAGTGGAATGGTCAGTAAGAAATAGTTATCCAGATAGTGATAATACAGATTGCAGTAACAAGGTTTGACAGTGGATAGAGCTGGAGCAGAGAGATCCACTGTTGCAGGTGGGCAGATTCACCCTCCCGAGAACATATGGTGAGCACAAGGGTGCAATTTGGCAACCGTATATATATAGCAGCTCTCAAGTCTCAACTACTTCTGCCGTCCCGTTACAGACTCACATGGTAAACTGATTAGGCAGAGGCCAGGTTCTGAGGATGCTAAAGCACGACTAACAAGATCACTTCAGACTTTCAGAGTTGATGCTGGAGGCTTTCACAATCAACACAATCTAACCTAACGTTGCAACTCATACCAAAGAAATAACTCAAAGGAGCTGGAGGTTTTAAACCTCCCAACATCTGATGAAAAGGATCAGTTTGCATTACATTATTAACATAGCTCACAACGATTCCAGAGAACCGTCTAACAAAAACACAGGATTTATCAAATCAAAAACACATGAGGATGGTAGGAAAAATGCCCTACTGCACATCTGCAATACTTTCAGGAATTCATCAGAAGGGCCTTACCTGGAATATTTCCACCACAATCTGAAAAGAAACAGCTTAAATAAACTATTTCGAAAGAGTCAATGAGAAGAGTAAACAAGGAACGAGTAAACATAAAAATAATCATGCATGGACCATTGATAACATTTAGCGGTTTCTCAAGACCCAATACCCTCTTGCTTGACTTGCATTTTTACAGGACAAAATGAATTAAGATTACACACAGACTCTGAATGGCAGATCAGCTAGGGAGGCCAATAGGGGTATTACAAGTATTGTATGAGTGAAATAAAGAAACCCAATCATGACACCAAACCAACCTGAATAAATATTAGAATATATAATAGAATGGGCATGTTACATTTTCCATAAAGAAATTACAATGTACAAAATGAATGATAAACTGCACATCAAACTATTCCAAATGGCTTAACTTTCACCTGTGGACTTCCTGTACAATTGCATTTTCAACAAAAGAAGGCTGTGGAAGTAGGTGTTTGTCTTCAAAATCATCATCATCTTCAAACGGTTCCTTAAGGGTTACATTGGAACCATCTATATACAAAAAATAAACATGAGTCGCACAACGAGATTAGCATGACCAATGAAAATAAACTAATGAGGAAAATAGGTATCTACCAGAGAAATCACAGTCTGTGAGGTTCTTTGTCTCAGTAGACTCCAAACGCATACTTTCTGGTAGAAGGCAGTTGCAAAACACACCTGAAATTGTAGTAAATTAGTAAGAGTGAAAATGTAACTTTATTTTAAGATGTGATATCGTTTTGAAGCAGAACAAAAAATGATTTTTTTTATATCAAGCGTAGAAAACAGAAAACTTGGAACACTGACGGCCTTGTGTTTCATTTGCCACCTACAGTCTAAATGGCCATCATGGAAGAAATCTAGCAGCCCTGTTAGTCAATCAAGATGTATGGCTACTGATGTACTACCATATGTCATGTGATGCCGGTAATGTTGACACAAGGTACTCTAGTGTAAACAGTACTCGCATTGGTCCAGAGATCAGTTAAGTTATAGCAAGTGGTTTGCTTATATTGCATCCTATTTTTACTTGGTTTATTTTAATTTATCTTCAGAATTTGTTAGTATAAAAAGGTGTTATATGTATGTCCATAAGATCCCGTTAGGGAAAGTACAATTAGTTTCTTGGGAGCCAACTTATCTATCATTGAATTATCTTTTAGGTAAGGCTACTAATTCAACTAGGTAACAGCTGATAACATACCACGGGGCCACTCCATGTTTCATGAATAAACCATGTTTCCTCCTATGCCTAAGCGTTAAGCACTAAAACAGTTCCATACTCTCCTCATCTCTAAATTTCCCCCATCCTTGCAGATATCACATATTACTCCATATTTGCCCAAAATATTGTTTCCCTACCTTCATAACTTGTCTAGAAATCCCAATTCAGTTGCCTAGCAGATCACTCTACTAGTAAGTGGTGATCAGAACATGACAAACACAATTTTGGAATAATGTGAAGTTGTGAACATACCCTTAGAAGTAATAAAATCATTAGAAGGTGGCAATGAATAATTTACAAGGAGCAGACTAATTACCTATCTTAGCGAGTCGATTAACCCAACCAGGAATTGGCTTTCCTGTCAATCTGGTGCTAAGATCATCAGTGAAGTGGTTACAATTCTTGGAAATGAGGTGGTATGTATCTCCATGATATTCCGAGGCCATTCTCTGAATGAAATCTCGAAATTCCAAGGGTTGTAAACTTGTACGCCCTATGAAAATCGAAGATCTGTACAAGAAGCCTGGGCAGTTTTTCGGTTCCACCTCAAAAACACCACTTGTTGGATAATCATGAGCTCCAAAACTGTACTCCGATCCGTGGACTGTTCAACACAAAATAATATAAATCGTAAACGTGCTGTAGAGTTGGATGGAAAACATTATGCTTACTGACAAGGAAATAACTTCACACACGATATGAGAACTCCAATTTTTGCACATGGGTGGGTCTACATTTTGCTGATCTCACCTACTTCTATGTGATCAATTGATCATACACGAGTTACCAACAAATTTCATATGTACAGCTGGGTTATAGTGATGTATCAAATTGCTTTCACACCAAAATACTTCTAAAATGGTTTCATCGTCATCATAGAAGGATGGCAACGAAAAACATGCATATTATCCTTTGGGAGATAAAAGTTCTACTGCTATGTGTTTTCATTCCTAATAAATCAATGGCAAGGTTCAAAAAAGCATAATTAAGTGTACGCTTAAGCGCTGAGCGATGGCAAAACACCTCACTTAGGACATAAGCGACTCCTTAAGCGCTGATAGGGCCCATTAGCGCAATAAGGGTGTAAGAGACTCATGCCCATAGTCTCCTTCGTGCTACAGAGCAGACACGATAAGGCCCATTATGAAACCTTATCCTGCTAACCCAATCTGAGCCGTTCACCTTTTCTAATCTGAGTCATCTGTCTACTATCCTCATCCCTTTCTCTCACCTACTTCACTTTCATGCACATCAACAATGGCGGCGGCGCAGGCACAACCCCTTCCCTGCCTCCTCCACCTCTCTTTCCTGCAGCAATCAGCACTCTCCTCTACTTCTCGTCTGCTTCCGGATGTAACTCCTCTACTAGAATTTCTTCCCTGTTTTCTGTCCGTACGGTTTCCAACAAAACGCTTAATCAGCACTTTTTTGAACGTTGATCAATTGTACTGCCTCAATTTAAAAAATTCCATCTGCTCTAACTCAGATACACAGGAAAAGAAATAAGAACGTGGAAGTTATGCATTTACTCTTAGTTTGCGAAGAAACTGCTAAGAGATTTCAAATAAAGAGTACTTGGACAGGAAATTTCACACGGTTAAATATATGAACAACCAGCTGGTAGCCTTTAAGGACCTCAGAGTTAACAAAACAAATACCTTTGAAACTACTAAGATATCACCAGGATAAGTAAATAATTGGCCAGTGATCGAAGCCGACGAAGATGGTCCGGTTGGGTTGAGGGCGATATGAAGGCTGAGTAGATGCTGACTTTCAGTGATGTAACTAGACATGGTATGTATAGTGCGGGGATATGAAGCTCAGGAGCCCCTTCCCTTTTTTTCTAAAAAATCGAAAATAGCAACTATTTTTTAATAAATTTTGATTTTCCTACACATATAGCAGATGCATAAAAATGATTTCCATAAGCATGTGAGGTTGTGTTGAGGAACAAGTTGTATTTTGAGCTACACAAAAGCATGGCTCTGAGTAGGAATTAAAAAATTATATTTTGGTCTTGGCATCTTTGTGTAGGTCACAGAGGGTCATCAACGAAATTTTATAAGTACATATACTATAAGTGACAGTTCCATCAATAAATACATACAAGACTACACAAGCCATTTCAGTAAATTCCAAATATTTCTTTTGTAGTAACAGTAGCCAGAGAAGTGCAGTAGTTTGTTTAAATAATGTCAAAAGAATGCTCTTTCTGAGAAAAGGTGGACCACTTGGGCATCGCATCAAAAATTCTCATAGAATGCATATATCGAACCAGGGTTAGATCCACAAGAATACAATAAAATTTGTCAATCAAAAAGTTCAGTCTTCAATACAAATAATGACTAGAACACATGGTCAGTGCTCTTTCTATGTTCAATTTAATTTACCACAAACTAGGAAAGACAATTTCAAGATGGTACAATAAATTATAAACCTGTGTGTAGGTCACAGAGGGTCATCAACGAAATTTTATAAGTACATATACTATAAGTTCCATCAATAAATACATACACGACTAAACAAACCATTCAGTAAAGTCCAAATATTTCTTTTGTAGTAACAGTAGCCAGAGAAGTGCAGTAGTTTATTTAAATATGTCAAAAGAATGCTCTTTCTGAGAAAAAGTGAACCACTTGGGCATCGCATCAAAAATTCTCAAACAATGCATATATCGTGCAAGGCTTAGGTCCACAAGGATACAATAAAATTTGTCAATTCAAAAGTTTCGTTTTCAATACAAATAATGACTAGAACGCTTGGTTAGTGCTCTTTCTATGTTCAATTTAATTTACCACAAACTAGGAAAGACAATTTCAAGCTGGTACAATAAATTATAAACCTATATACTGACAACCCTAGAGAGGTCCTACTAAACACAAGCCTAGTATACCATTTGCATGCCACACGAAAACTTTCTTATGCTACTCTAGAAGGACCGATAGTATTAGAAAAACATATCAATTGTGGCACAGAACCAGAATCAATAATACTTCCTCTATTCTGAAATAAGTGTCGCAGATATGTCTAGATACACATGTATCTACACACTAAAACGTTTCTAGATACATGCCTATCTAGACAAATCTCCAACCCTTATTTCCGAGCGAAGGAGTAGAAAAGATGTCTGGTGTCGTCTTCAAACTTCAAAGTAATGATTGCCATGTCGGCTTGCCCCATCTCAACATTGAACGCTATAGTTTATAGGTGGCAATTGCAAAAATAAATACTCCTACAAGTAAAGCTAGATAGCCCCTACAAGAAGACTTTGGGCTTTCAGTTGCCAATGTTCAGAATCTGGTACTTCAAACATGTACTATAAGACACATCAGCACCCCTCAATCACCTGCCATTGTCAATTCGCATAATTGAACACCTAGAAGGAAATCAAGATCTAGTAGATAGTACATACCCTGGAAAAACCAACTACACCCAAAAAGAACTCACTTCTCTATAAAATCAATAGATTCCCGAACTCCAAAGAACGCCGTACGAAATTATCAAATCGAGAAAAAGGTGCCATGGACCCTATACTCCCGTTCCTATCTCTCCCTCGATCGAATCAATATCATATACCCAAATTCCACATAATCAACCGGGCCAGGTCGAGCTGCCCCCTCTCACCTTCAACGGCGGAGTGGAAGATGCCGAGCCCGCACCAGTGCATGTAGTTGTTTATCGGCGTGAGGTCGTAGACGTTGAGAACCACCGGGAACTGCCCCGTCGGCGCGACGCCGCCGGAGACCGCCCCGCCCATCGCCTCCGCCTTCCTACGCTCCGAGAGGAGATCCGAGCAGGCTCGCGGGGGACGCGCACCCACCGCCGGCGAGGCCCTAGGTCCTCCTAGGGCTAGCTAGGGTTTTGGTCTGGGCGGAGGTGGGGAGGCGATGCGGAACTGCGAAGGGAGCTGGAGGAGAGAGGGCGGAAATGACCGACGAGTCGACGACGAGCCTGCGAGTCAGAGGTGGGTCCGGAAATAATTTCCTTCGCGTTCCGGTGGTGGTGGGTTGCACGGCCGAGAAGTCACTGCCAGGTGGGGTCAACAACATTTTGGGTCCCCGTGTCATCGGGCTGCTCCGTATGGCGGATGGTGGCATGTCAGTGTTTGGGACAGGGCGGGATCCGTCACGGAAGGGTGAGATAAACACGTAGGATCTGACTGTGGTGTGGGGCCGGATTGAGAACCTGAGGAGATATTTTGTGCTGCACGACGACAGCAGATGAAGCTATTTTTTTTTAATAATACATTTTTTATTCAATTTTCGTCATCCGTTGAAAAGATGAAGGTGGTGGTTCGTAAAGACGAAGGGGTGGTTCGCGTTAGATTTATAATTTTTAGATTTCATATATTATTTATAAAATTGAATAAAAAAATATATTGTTTAAAAAAATTAGCGCAGACGAGTATATGGTCTTTTTTCTCAAAAATGGGTTTTTTTTCGTCGTATAAATAAAGGTATATGTACAGCTGGCGAACAAGGTAACTGGCTGAATACTCGTCTGCAGTGGCGGTTAAGGATGATAATGGACAGGGCATAGTAATAACATACTCATATCCATATAGCCAATTGGTATAAAAGTTTACCCACATTCATACCGGCGGATATAAAAGTTTATCCATATCCATATCCGACGGGTACCTGTAACCGGCGGTATATCCAATAGTATACAAGTTATTCAAAATTTTACTTTCATCAATAGAATATTTAAAAAAAGACAATAATCTCTACTTACTAATAGTACACGAGTATATAGACGTATCAAATTAAAGTTTAGAAGTCGTAATCTTATACTCGTCTCTAGGCTTCTCGGTCACATAGGTCCAAACTCTATAGATAAATTTGACATGTCAGTTTAAACACGCAGGGTATGGATATACCCATGGGTACAAGTCTATACTCGTGTCCGTACTCGTGGCTTAACGGGTAGAATATAAGTATTACACATGGGTATAAAGTGTGCCAATACCCTACCCATGAGGGTACAATACCCGCGGTACTCACACCCATGGGTAAAATTGTCATTCTTAGTGGCGGAGCGTGACCAAAAGCGGAGGAGGGACAAAAAAAATTGGCCGCCACATCAACTATTACACTAATTTGACTTGATAAACCCTATAGATGGACAGTGAAATGAGGAATTGTTAAGTGAAATATTTTGGCCTATTGATGCTTATAGAATAATGCAGATCCCTTTAACACCGGATAGAGAGGATTTTGTAGCTTGGAATTACACGTCGACAGGGATGTACACAGTTAGATCGGGCTACTATTGTCAATGGGATTACAAGTTTGGAAGACATCACCGAAATTCGGATATTGCTGAGACTACTAATAATCAAGTGTGGGACAAACTATGAAACCTAGAAATTCCGAGTAAAATTAAAAAAAATGGATGGAGGGTTTTACATGTATGATCCCATGTCGTGGAATTTTAGCCAATCGGCATATTGGAAACGAAAGTGGCTGTCCAATCTGCTTTTCAAGCTATGAAGATATCAATCATGTTCTTTTTGCATGTGATAGAGCTAGAGAAGTTTGGAAAGGAATTGGCGTATGGGACAAGATCGAAGAAGTGATGCAAATTGATAGGTCAGGATTGGTGATTATAGAAGAAATAATCAAGCAGGGTGGCAGTTTATCTCAACTTGATGGTATTGGTTTTGCAGAGCTGGTCCTAATTGGTGGATGGTATATTTGGTGGGAAAGGAGACAAAAAGTGTTAGAATTTGATGAGTTTTGGGCTGCTGGCCCATTAGACAAAATCTGATATTCTCTTTGGCCCACTTGTATATGGCAGCATATAATTGTGCTAGTGGTGCTAAAGTTTAATCTCACATTGCTAGTTGAAGGGGAGTTAGACCATATTATATAGTAGAGTGTTGCATCACTCACTAAGGTGTGACGAGAAGAGTAGCCCTCGCGCACTCCTTCTCCGACGCCGCCCGCCTCGCCACGCCACGACGCGCGCGCCGCGGGTTGCGGGTTGCCGGAATCTCGTCGAGTCGAGCTTTATTTTGCTGGTTGGAAAAAATAATTATGAGTCATTAACTGACGCGTTAATTACAGCCGTTTCCAGTTTATATGGACGTGGACTGTTACCGACTCGAACTTGGGCTGAGCCCACGATCTTCCTAACCTGCACTATATAAGCGTCTACGCTAAACCTAATCGGTGAATAAATCCACACACGCGCCTACCTCCAGAACCTTGCGCCGTCGCTTTCATCTTCCCCATCCCGGCTTGCGACGTGCACCGCAGATCGGGACAGTAGGCCTCCGGACCCCGCCTCTCGTGAACCTGTACGGGTGAGGGGCGATCAATTTTTTGGGGAGCGCTCAAGCGCGACTACTGGCAATCATGACGTCGTCCGACGACGAGTTCCCGAACGACGACTTCTTCCCGAACGTCAGCGACCTGTTCGACAACCTCAGCATGGGCGACGCTGCTGGGGCTGCTATTCAGCCTACATTGTATGATCTTCAACTGTCTTTTTTTGATTATGCTAGAGTTCTTTGTTATAGAGTTTGGTGTAGATGTGATAGGTTTATCTTGTATAGATGTAATATGTCCATCTACTTTGTTGATCTGCATGATTGGTTTTACTACTGTCAGTATGATCATGCTTTATCAGTTTATTATTCGGATTAAATCATATGGATTATTGCTTATATTTCCAACAATCCAAAAACCTGATTATAGGCAACTGAACTCCACTGGTGTAGCCGCGGCTACTAGGCCGCCTCATTTTGATGATATGCACTATAAGAGATGGCGCAAGAGAGCAGTTCTCTGGTTTGAAAACCTAAACTGCTATAGCGCCACTCTTGGCAAGCCTGAAGGAGATCTTTCTGCTGAGCAGGAAGCGACCTTTAAGAAAGTCGATACCATGTTTATGGCGGCTTTGTTCAGTGTTCTTGGGGACAACATTTTTGACCCGTATATGTCATTTGATAATGGCAAGGACGCGTGGGAAGCGCTCGAGGCCAAGTTTGGGGTCTCGGACTCTGGCACTGAGTTGTATGTCATGGAGCAATTCTATGACTACAAGATGGTTGATGAGCGCTCCGTCGTTGAGCAGGCTCATGAGATACAATCACTTTCCAAAGAACTTGAGCAGTTCAAGTGTTCCTTACCGGACAAATTTGTGGCTGGTGGCATTATTGCCAAGCTTCCTCCCTCGTGGATAAACTTTGCTACTTCTCTGAAACATAAGAGACAAGAGTTTTCCATTACGGATCTCATTGGTTCTCTTCATATGGAAGAGAAGGTGAGAGCAAAGGACAAAACTGCTCGAGGATTTGAGGGAGGTTCTACTGCCAATTTAGTGCAGAGGAAAAACTCCCAATCCCACAAGTTCAAGAATAAGAACAAAACTCAAGGGAAGGGGAAGTTTGATGGCAAGAACAAGGCCACACACTCAACCAAATTCAAGAAGAAAAATGATAAGAGGAAAGGCTCTTGCCACGTTTGTGGCGATCCTGATCATTGGGCTCCTAGCTGTCCTAATCGCTTTGACAAGAGTCAACATGGGAATAGCGGCAAGGCCGCTAATGTTGTTATTAGCGATACTGATATGAAGGATGCTGGGTATGGTATTTTACCTACTATCCTTTCAGTATGCCATTCTCCTGATTGGTGGATAGACACGGGTGCTAATACACATGTATGTTCTGATATTTCCATGTTCTCCTCTTATCAGGTCTCAAGGACTTCTTCCGTGCTGATGGGAAACGGCTCACGTGCTTCTTTTCATGGTGTTGGTACGGTAAATCTGAAGTTTACTTCGGGGAAGACCGTATAGCTGAAGAATGTGCAGCACGTTCCCTCCATCAATAAGAATCTCGTCAGCGGATCGCTTTTATGTCGAGATGGCTTTAAGTTGGTTTTTGAGTCCAATAAAGTTGTAATTTATAAGTATGTACAATTTGTTGGAAAGGGTTATGAGTGCGGAGGTTTGTTCGCTTGTCTTTTTTAGACTCATGTACTAAAGTTATTAATCATGTGTGCAATAATAATGAGTCCAATGTTTGGCATTCACGACTCTGTCATATTAACTTCGGTTGCATGACGCGGCTAGCCAATATGAGTTTAATTCCGAAATTTACCACTGTCAAAGGTTCTAAGTGCCAAGTTTGTGTGCAAGCAAAGCAACCCCGCAAGTCTCATACGACTACAGAACCAAGAAACTTAGCATCGCTAGAACTTATACATTCAGATCTTTGTGAGATGAATGGTGTGTTGACAAAAGGTGGAAAAACATACTTTATAACGTTGATTGATGAATCCACTAGATACTGCTATGTTTATCTCTTGAAATATAAAGATGAAGCTTTGAACTACTTCAAAATCTATAAAGCTGAGGCAGAAAACCAACTTGATCTTAAAATCAAGCGGCTAAGGTCAGATCATGGTCTAGAGTACTTTTCAAATGAATTTTATTTATTTTGTATGGAACATGGTATTATACATGAGAGGACGCCTCCCTACTCACCTCAGTCAAATAGGGTGTGAAAGAAAATTTTATAATCCCTAGTGTTTTGTGTGTTAGATAACAATATCAAGGATTATTTAATGTGTGTTGAAGTGTTGCAGCTCTCTCTAAGGTTAAAAGGAAAAGGAATCTGCCTTTGGGGGCGGATAATCCGCCCCCACCAGGGGCGGATAATCCGCCCCACCCTTTTCCCCAATAGGCGCAAGCCCCAGAAGGGGGGCAGAGTTTCGGCCGGATTTTCCGGCCCCGCCAGATAATCTGCCCCTCATGTTAATGACCAAGGCGCAAGCCCCAGAGAGGGGGCGGAGTTTCGGCCGGACTTTCCGGCTGGGCCGGATAATCCGCCCCAGGAGGGGCCGAATAATCCGCCCCCCCCCCCCCCCCCAAAGGTCTTCTTCAAGTTCCGCAGGTGCTAGCCCCAGAGAGGGGGCGGATTTTCTCCCCGGAATATCCGCCCTAGGGGCAGAGTTTTCCCACGGGCGGATAGTCCGCCCCAAGTGGGGGGCGGATAATGTAACATCCCAGCATTTAGGAACTAACGAAAGGTAGGTTTAGGAATTTGGAATGTTGCATGCATTTATCTGTGAAAATGTGGGTAAATTTTCGCCAAATAAAAACCTAAAGTGATCAAGGTTTCTTTCATACTTTGAGATTAGGTTTAGTCTTAAAGGATGATTGCTATAGACTTTGATATGATCTTTGAGGAATTATGTGTTTTAAAATGAATTTGAATTTTAAACTTGAGTGTTTGAATTCTAATTCAAATGAATTAAGAATAAGGTTTGAATCTTGACTTAATTAAGAGTTAATTATTATAACTCAAATGATATCTAAAGAAAACAATTAAGAATATGAAAACTTATTTCATATTTTTATTTTATAAATAAGTTACAAAATTGTAACTTATTGAAATCATCCACACACTTCACAATAACAAATGAATAAAGAATAAGAATATTTCTTTATTGAAAATAATATAATCTTTATTACAAAAGAATAAAATAAAGATTACAAAATAATAAAATGAAAATTACAAAAGTATAAAGAAGATCACATTGGATTGTTCTAACTTAAAGTAAAATCTTCACTTTAAATTTGTACCTGCAAAACAAACAGAAACTAAATAAAAAAGGGAAAGTTAGGGTTAGTATTGTTTTTCTCTCAGACATGTCAGTGAAGTGCACTAAACAAGTTCATCATTGAGAAATTATAGAAGGGGCAAGTTTCACCAATATGAAAAGATAAATCTTCCATAATTTGAAAGCCAGAAGTCAAATGACAACCAAGAGGGGCAAGTTTCACCAGCCAGGTAAAAGTAACCAGCCAGCCAAGAGGCACTAGTGCATCTCTTCACTGCACACACACAAGAACAGCCAGCTTAGACAGCAGCTAAACCAAGCACAAGAGCCAATAACCAAGCCAACCAAAGCCCAGATCTCATCACCAGGATGGTAACATAAGGAGGGGGAAGGATCAGGTGGACAGCAAGATCAAGTCCAGGAGCTAGGAGGAGCAGGCTAGCTCAAGGTCAATCATAGGAGCTCAGCAAAACAAGATCAACATCACCACCTTACTCCACAATCATCAGATTTTGTGGTGAGCATCATAAAACCCTCACATGATCTAATCATATTATCTAGACAGAAGCATGTGTTGTTTTATGAAACAAACTCTCAGAAAGCACCCAATTGGGGTGGATCCATCATAGAGATTTTAAACTCTAAAATCAAACAACAAAGTACAAGGATCCAACCAGAGCTCAAAACAACATCCTTGCTTTGGTTGTCAAGCTATATATTACAATTCAAGCATAAATATAGCTAAGATCTAATTTCTAGGCACATCCCTAAAGTAAGGGTAGCACCTTAGAAACTAATCTTTTGGATCCAGATAATGATCAAGCTTACTATCATTTTTACCAAGCTTTGATTCAAAAACAATAGCTGGTACCACTACCAGGACTACCTATATGAATCAATTTGATAAGGCCTAAAACCCCTAAGCATCAGACCAACATCATTGGTCTTAGGGATTTCAAAGAAGAACATTTCCATTTATCTTTTAAAGCTAAGCGTGTATTAAGCTTAAACCAACCCAATCAATGGATTAGAATCAATCTTCTGTGCCATACCAAGATGGTGTCACAAGAACAATTCTATATGAATCACGATAAACATCCAATCATCACAGGTTCAACAAATCAATTTACTAATCATTTTCCTGTTAATATAGGAATCATAAATAGGATATTCCTATGTTAATATTCACTGTTTGAGATCATCATGATGATGATCTCAAACCACATATTAATTTCCAAGCCAACAACACTAAGACAGTGATTTCATCACACCATAACCATGATCCTAAACCATGAAATGTCAGTGGAAGGTTATCAAGTCACTGACTTTACCAAGCATTGATTCCAAAGCAACTATACCATCTGAATCATATGCAATCCAAGCATAAAAGAATCTAATAAACCATTAGAACCATTATAGTTCATCTCAAGCAACAAGCCTCAGGCTAATAATCATTTAGCATGCTGATCAATCACATGATAAGAACCCTAAATGAAATAAACCATCCTAATCAGGACAAGACAGTCACTAGAGAGGTCATTGCCAACATCCAGCATGGGATGAGCAAGCACAGAGAGCACAAGGGGATAGGAAAATAACTCACCAAAGGTCCTCGCTAGAGACTAGAAGAGGAAGCAGAGGGGCCGACGACCATGGCGGCACGGGGAGCACCCCAGAGGGGGCGCTGCAACCCATACAGCGCCACGGCGGCGACCATGAGCATGCATAGAGGCGAGGAACATCACCACGACGCACGACGGCGGCGACAGCACCAGGATCCACGCCAACCCCCAAACCCTAGGGTTCGGGACGGCATCGATCCATCGCAGGAGAGCCCCATACCCAAATCCAGTTGGATAGAAAGGACGAGCGTCGTCGACAACCTCCTGTTGCACCACGGCGGCAACTAGAATGACCCACGGTGGCAGGAATCGCCGGCGGCGACATCACCGACCACGGGGTCGAGGTCAGAGGAGGAGAGGATGAGCTTCAAGGAGAGAGGCAGCGAGGGAGTGGGCTGAGTTGGGCCAGACCCTTCGGGGTGGTTATTTTTGACTATGTCTAATGGGCCAATAGGGCCCAATAAGATTAAGCCAGCCCAGAAATCTTTTAAGGCCTGTTCTAGTAAATAGGAAAAGACCAAAATACCCCTGAACTTAATTAAATTCTAAAAAAATAAAATAAAAGTCCAAAAATTATAAATAAAATATTTTTGGATTCACAATAATCCACACTATCCAAATAAATTAAGATGTAAAATTTTAGACATTTAAATTTTATTAAGGATTTTGTAATTTATATATTCCTTATGGAATTTTACAAAATTATTGAAAGATGATAAAAATAAATAAAAATCACTTTCATTGTATATTAATATTGTAGTATTTTTGAAAAATACTAAATAAATATTTAACAACAATTTTTTATGTTTAAGTGATAACTCCTAAAAGAATTATTAAATCAATAAAAGTCAAATAAAAGGGAAATAAAATAAAATAATTCAATATATGTTATAAATATTAAAAAGTAATATTTATAAATCCTTTATTATTAAAAAGAACTTTTTATAATAATGGGGTGAATGCATATCAAGTTAAATGATGAATTACATTATTGCATAATCATTTTGCTTCTTTAAATATTGTCCTTACCGGGCAATAATGATGTTTTTGTAGACATAGAAGCTCAAGGTCCAGTGCAAGCATCAGACTTCACCACCTTGCCATCACAAGGCAACATCACTTGCTCATGTCCTTTGAAGAGTATTTATCAAAGTATTGGCAAATTGTGTGTTATCATATATGCTATAAAAGAAAGAAAATATTATTTTCACAAATAAAGAAATCATAGATATCATCCTAAGTGGTGATATAATGGAGCAATAGAACTTAGGGTTCTATTTGCAACAATGATGATCAAGTAGGGACCTAATAACCCCTGACATCAGTGATTCTAGCGCCGTATATTACGCGTTAGCCATGAGATTTGGAATGGGACAGAGAAGTCAGTTGTATCTTCTTCCTCTCGCATGAAGCCGGATGTGCAGGTCGTGGTTGTTATCCTCGTAGCGTGCATATTAATTGGTAACTCATAGAGGATATGCAGCATATGGGTGGGAACCCTCATCGTTCCATGATAGTTCTAGCATCTAACGGTTTGTACAAACCATTGTCGTAATTCATTATGTGGGCATGGTGTACACCAAGGAGGCATGCGAGGTCGCGAAGGGGGCAGTGATTGGCTTGGAACAACTACTGGGCCCCACATCATGGAATTGTGGACGGGAAAGTATGCCCTGTTGTGCAACAAGGAGTTGATCTCTCATGGGTAAAGTAACGCACCTCTGCAGAGTGTAAGAATTGTAACTTGTTACTCCATGTTCCGGGAAGGAGCTGCGAACGCGGCAGGAAAGGAACTCCATGAAAGTTCTGGTCAACCTATGAAGGCTAATTGTCATAGTTTTTCAGAATAAAATCAATCTTTGAAGAAAGATTTACAAAAATTGCGTAGTGCCAAGGATTTATAATCCGAGGTGGTAGTTAGAGCATCAAACTTCCCACCTTGCATATAATGAACTTTTTGGGTAACTCTATTACTCATTCTTTCCTTTGATCCCTTGCTTGGACTCAGAGGATCCCGAAGACGTGCCAATGTATGCAACCGAATGTCAAGAAGATGTATTCTATGAGGAACCCGATCTGTCCGAAGGTGTTGAAGGAGTGGATTACGAAATCCGCTACGGTGTCGATGATAACGAGTCGAACTAAGTATCCCTAGTTAGTAGTAACCAACGGAGACGAGCAGCATGAACTCTATAGAATAAGCTGCTGAGCTCAACTCCTAGTCGGTGTTACTACTTTTTAAATTCCGCTGAAACACTTTATATTATGGTTTGTAAGTTGAATCTTTTGGAAGCCTTAAACTTCCGGTATTGTAATAATAATAATGTGTGTACTTTTGTAATAAGGACCCACAATGTTTCTATCGTACCACTCTGAGGGATGTGATATTTACGGAACGGTGTTCTGTGGATGTCATGTCAAGGACTATAGTGTACTACACATGAAGTGGTATGATGGGTCACCGCAGTTGGTATCAGAGCAAATTGTTTTGACCTTAGGTTGGAAACCTAGTAAAGGGTATTACCTGTAGGAAAATTAGCAACGATAAAGAATTCTCTAAAAGATAATATAATGGGTATTCGAATGAGAATATTCCGTTATATATTTTAGTGCGATAATTCTTTGTTATGATGCAATATATCATTGGATACTAATCAAAATTATTTTTCTGATATACAGAGATATGGCACCAAAGTTTCCAAAATAGACTTTGGCAAGGAAAGAGGAGACTCTTGATGATTATCAAGGATCATTCACAAACCAACTTCGTCAACTTTTAAAGCTCTTTAGTTGTCCAACTAGAATTCCAGTGAACACTATCACTTACCTTGATGGCCGGATGTTATCCAAGTATCGTGTGAGTATCCAACTTCCAGAGAAGTTTGGATTATATCACGATCTACCTATAGGAGAAGGTAGGAGTCATTTAGTGGCATATCATGTTGTTGTTGTGGAGGCGATAGCCAATATCCAGGAGCAGAAAACCAAGGAGCTAGAAGGTAGCACATTCTCTATGATACCTCATGATTCTATAGACTCGGAGCCTATACTGGATCATCTTACTTTGGTTAAGAAGCATCCTAAGTTAGCTTCCAAGTTTATGGATAGATATCGAACACTCGTTGCGTCTTTTTATAAGACCCATCAAGTGATTGTCGAAGATAAAAATGACATGTTAGAGGATCTAACTGATCTAGAAAGGAGGAAGCAGTTAGCATTCCAGTTAGAGAAGGAAGCAAGTAGTAGTGCAACACCTATCTTTAAGGATATACCTATAGATCCTGAATCTTTTATACCATATCCTTATTCACCAAGACCTGAACCCATACATGATCCTACTATGGATATGAGGTATGCAATACCATAGGGCTCAGGGGATGGTTCTGACTCAGAACTTCCTATTGAGAATTCGGATGGTTGGAGAATGGGATCATATAATGGATCTCATGAACACCAGATGTCCACAGATGGTTCTGACAGAAATGTTGGACAATCTAGTTGGATGGGTGCAAGGATGAACCCTAATAATAGTAGTAGAAATACCATGTCAATAGATAATCAGGATGAAGAAGAAGATCCTGAGGAGAGAGTGTTTGAATCATCAACATCTTCTCAAAACCCAGGGAATATACAGTATCCAGTGTTTAATTATCTTGCCCAAGAGAGCACCTGGGAAGCAGCAGGATCTGCGTATCCTGTTGACAACTCAAGAAATGAAGCTCGGGAGATGCAGGCTGGAGATAATGTTGAATATGTTTCTGAAGACTTTTCAGCTGAGCTGGAGGGAGTCAATGCGCTCAGGTTGAGTAATGACTCAAGTCCTGACACTTCAGATACAGAGTATGTTCCTTCTGGAAGGCCATATGTTCCAAAAACTGTGCGACGAACAACACGTCATCACGGTTGGACATCAGGCATGTACGATGAGCGTAGTTACTACTAGAAGGAGGCAATTAGTTAGTGATATCAAGTACCATGTATTGTACTTTAAGAAATAAGATAGTGAGATGAATAAGGTAGTTTTGTGATTATACCTATGTGGTATATGTTGTAATGACTTTGTATTATTATGATAGTATGTATCATATGTGAAATGCACATTTGGATTTTCATTGGATCTTCATTGTGTGACTAGTTCTGTGCGTAAAGTCAAGCTCAGAACACATGTGCATGATGTAATTATGAGTATTCGCTTTATGTTGCAGGACTAGAGGGTCGTGGATACGGGTGTAGAAATGGAAACTGAGCAGCAGCGGATGGAGCGAGAGGCCAAGGAGAAGGCCGATGCAGATGCAGCAAATCAAGGAGCATTACCACCACCACCACCAATGAGGCCGTTAATGGAGCATAAATTTATGCAATGCATGCAAATGATGCAAGAGACCTAGAACAAGTTTATGGAAGAGTTGCTGGGGCGAGAAAATCAGAGGGCACCTGAAGGTGGAGGAGTGAGTCTATCTGATTTCTAGAATGCAAGACCGTTACCTTTTGCATCAGCTCCTGAACTAATGGATGCAGAGGACTGGCTAGCAGATACTGAAAGGAAGCTGAAAACTGTAGGTTGCAATGATGAGGAAAAATTGAGGTATGCAACTCATCTTCTGATTGGACCTGCAGCATTGTGGTGGGAGAATCAGTTAGCCATGCAACAACCAGGAAGGGAGTTTACCTGGGAAGAGTTCAAGCAGAGATTCCGTGAATATCATGTTCCGAAAAGTGCTATGGAGTTGAAGCGGAGAGAATTTGAGGAGCTTCAACAAGGATATACTAGTGTTATGAAGTACATCCGGGACTTTAGTCAACTATCTCGCTATGCTGAGAAGGATGTCAACACTGAAGAGAAGCGGAAGAAGCGTTTCCTGTGTGGATTAAATCTATTTGTGAAGATGCAACTAAGGTTAGCCAATAAGCAAACTTATCAGCAGTTGTTGGATGCAGCCATTACTTTTGAAGATGATTATAAGAATGTCCAAGAGGACCGGAGGAAGAGAGCCAAAAAGGAAACCAAGAGGAGGCAAGCAAACCTAAACCTAACCTGGAGTTCAAACCTCGGAATAGGAATTATGGCAACAATAACAATAACAATAACAAGGGCAGTGGTGGAAATAAATCCAATCCTAGAAGGAATGTTATTTGTAACAACTGTGGAATTCCAGGGCATTTCCAGAGGGAATGCAAGAAGCCTGTAGTGATTTGTTATGGTTGTGGTCAGAAGGGGCATATCAAGCCCGATTGTCCGAGCAAACCACCAGGAGGTTGGCCTACCAAGGGAGGAGGACAAGCTAGTGGAGGAAATGGACAGCCCAATAAAGGAGGAAATAATGGCAAGAACAACAATGGCAAGAGGAACCGACCTACCGGGAAATTGAACTGTGCAACCCCCGAGGAGGTGGATAATTCGGAGCATGCAGTGATAGGTACGCTCAATATCCTTACCAATCCCGGCAAAGTTCTATTTGATACTGGTGCAACTACTTCATTCATTTCTGAAGAATTTTGTGATAAGTTTGGGATTAGAAGGGCAACGTTAGAAAGACCTATGACCATAGTTACGGCAGGAGGGAATGTGATTGTACGCCACATAAAACAAGATCAGGTTATCTCGATCTATGGTTGTACATATTTCGCAGACCTTTAGGTGATTCCTTTGAAGGGAATTGCAGTAGTGCTGGGGATGGATTGGATGATGGAACACGGAGATCAGATAAATTGTGAGGAGAAAACCGTCTCAATCAAAACTCCAAGTGGAGCAAGGATAGTTTACCAAGCAGATAAACACAGTCATATCATGGTGGATCTGCAGTTGAACTCAATGAAATAGGTCAAATTGGAAGAGATTACTATAGTAAATGAATTTCAAGATGTTTTTCCAGCAGAGCTACCAGGAATGCCACCAGACCGGGAGATAGAGTTTACCATTGACCTAATTCCTGGTACAGCACCAATAGCTCAAGCACCATATAAAATGGGACCCAAAGAGTTGAAAGAACTCAAGGAGCAAATTGATGAGTTAACTAGAAAAGGATTTATTTAGGAAAGTGTATCTCCATGGGGAACACCAGTAATATTTGTGGATAAGAGATATGGTGAAAGACGGATGTGTGGTGATTATAGAAACCTAAACAACGTTACTATCAAAAATAAGTATCCTTTACCAAGAATCCAAGATTTGTTTGATCAAGTGAAAGGAGCTGGGGTATTTTCAAAGATCAATTTAAGATCTGGATACCATCAAATAAAAATCAAACCGGAAGATGTTCCAAAGACAACATTTGTCTCAAGATATGGACACCATGAGTATCTGGTAGTACCATTTGGTTTGACCAATGCACCGACAATATTCATGAATCTGATGAACAAGATCTTCATGCCATATTTGGACAAGTTCGTCATAGTGTTTATTGATGATATTCTGATATATTCCAAGGATAAGGAAGAGCATGCTGATCATTTGAGAATAGCATTGCAGACTTTAAGAGAACACAAACTTTATGCTAAGTTCAGTAAGTGTGAATTTTGGCTTGATGAGGTAGAATCCCTCGGTCATGTGATTAGTAAGGATGGAATTGCTGTGAATCCATCTAAAGTTCAGTCGGTACTAGAGTGGACTGCACCGACCAATGTGAAGCAAATTCGAGGTTTCTTAGGAATGGCTGGTTATTATCGGAGATTCATTGAAGGTTTCTCCAAAATAGTCGGACCAATGACCAAATTATTAAGGAAGAATACACCATTCAAGTGGGATGAGAAATGTGAAGCAAGTTTTCAAGAGTTGAAGACTAGATTAACCATAGCTCCAATCTTAGCAGTTCCTGAAACAGGAAAGGACTTCACCGTATATTGTGATGCGTCTAAAGAAGGTTTGGGTTGTGTATTAATGCAAGATCGGAAAGTGATTGCTTATGGTTCAAGACAACTGAAACCACATGAAGTCAACTATCCAACTCATGATTTAGAGTTAGCAACAGTAGTTTTTGCGCTGAAAGGATGGAGACATTTTCTATATGGAGCCAGATGTGAGTTATACACTGACCATAAAAGTCTCAAATATTTCTTCACTCAAAAGGAATTGAATATGAGACAGAAGCGTTGGTTGGAACTAATCAAGGATTATGATTTAACAATCAACTACACCACAGGGAAAGCAAATGTTGTAGCAGATGCTTTAAGCAGAAAGAGTGCAGATATTCAGCCTAATAATCAGGAGTTACCAAAAGAGTTACAAATGGACTTGGAAAGATTATAACTTCAATTCATTAGAACAGAGGTTCTTGGAGGATTAGCCACTATGCAGGTAGTTGTAGAGCAGGACAGTGATCTTAAACAAGAAATTTTTAGACATCAAGCAGAAGATCCTTTTATTGCTGAGGAAATTCGGAGGATATCTCAAGGGCAAAAATCAGTTTTTCGCCTTGGGGATTATGAGTCTTTATGGTTTCAAGACCGCCTTTGTGTTCCAGATGTGACTGAGATTCATGAAATCATACTCAGAGAAGCACATGAAACACCATATTCTATACATCCAGGGAGTACTAAGATGTATATGGATTTGAAAGAACTATTCTGGTGGAATAACATGAAAAGGGACATTGCAAAATATGTATCTGAATGCCATACTTGCCAAAGGGTGAAAGCTGAACATCAAAGTCCAGCAGGACCATTACAACCCTTGGAAATTTTTGAATGGAAGTGGGAGGAAATAGGTATGGACTTCATCACAGGATTGGCCATGACACCAAAAAGGAAGGATATGATATGGGTAATTGTGGACAGACTCACTAAGAGTGCACATTTTATTCCAGTGAATCAAAAAGATAATGCCGAGAAGTTAGTTGAAGTATATGTCAAAGAGATTGTAAGTAAGCATGGAGTACCGAAAAAGATCGTAACTGATAGGGGATCAGTGTTTATTTTAGCATTTTGGAAGCAATTGCATGAAGCACTTGGTTCAAAGTTAGATTTCAGCACAACATATCATCCTGAGATAGGAGGTCAAACTGAAAGAAAAAATCAAATACTAGAAGACATGTTAAGAGCTTGTGCACTAGATTTTGGAGGAACATGGGAAGATCATCTACCATTGGCAGAATTTTCTTATAATAATAGCTATCAGAGTAGTCTGAAGGCAGCTCCATATCAGGTTTTGTATGGAAGGAAGTGTAGATCACCAATATGTTGGTATGAGCCTGGAAGCAGCAAATAATTTGCGCCAGATTATATCAAGGAAAGACAAGATATCATTGATAAGATCAGGGATAGACTGAAAATAGCCTAGAGCAGGCAGAAAAGTTATGCAGATCAAAATCGAAGATCATGGCATCCAGAAGTGGGAGATATGGTCTATTTAAAAGTAAGTCCAATGAAAGGGGTAAAAAGATTCGGACTTAAAGGGAAATTGAGTCCAAGATACATCGGACCGTTCAAGATACTGAGTCAAAACAAAACTATAGCTTATGCTTTAGAGTTACCATCAAGATTAGCTGAAGTGCATAATGTTTTCCATGTATCATAACTTCGTAAATGTTTGAAAGTTCCAGATGATGCAATCACACACCAAGAGATAGAACTACAAGCAGACCTGACCTATATTGAAAAAACCTGTAAGATTCTGGAAGAAAACTGGAAAAGATTGAGGAACAGAGCAATCAAATATTGCAAGGTACAGTGGGAATCACCCTGAAAGGGAAGCCACGTGGGAGAAAAAAGAGGACTTAAGAAAAGCCTATCCAGAACTATTCAGGTACATATTCGCAAACTTCGGGACGAAGTTTAATTTAAGGGGGGAAGTCTGTAACATCCCAGCATTTAGGAACTAACGAAGGGTAGATTTAGGAATTTGGAATGTTGCATGCATTTATCTGTGAAAATGTGGGTAAATTTTCGCCAAAATAAAAACCTAAAGTGATCAAGGTTTCTTTCATACTTTGAGATTAGGTTTAGTCGTAAAGGATGATTGTTATAGACTTTGATATGATCTTTGAGGAATTATGTGTTTTAAAATGAATTTGAATTTTAAACTTGAGTGTTTGAATTCTAATTAAAATGAATTAAGAATAAGGTTTGAATCTTGATTTAATTAAGAGTTAATTATTATAACTCAAATGATATCTAAAGAAAACAATTAAGAATATGAAAACATATTGTGTCTGAGCTGTCATCATCTGCTGCATCTCCGGAGTGATGTTGTTGTTTTGGTTGGGGTTGGCACGACGGGGAGGCATCTGTTGGTTGCTAGGGGTGAGTAATAATAGATAGGTTTAAAGAAGTCCTAACACACAACTAAAAAACAACCAAGTTCAATCAAACAATCAATCAATCAACAAGCAACTATTCACTTAACAACTTATGAGCTTAACTCATGAGTTGAAGGAAACAACAAGTTTTCTTGAAATAATTAACTTAGTATAGTCATACCTCATAGGTCAATATGATCCATACTCTAACTTGACATCAATGTCTTTGGTAGGCAATCTAATGTCTCTTGGTTCTCACTTGTCGTCCTTAGTGATGTCTAGGTTGCAATCTTTGGTGAGACTAAAGTTGAAGTCATTGGTCATGGTGAAGGCTTTGTCCATCAAGTTGAAAAGGAAGAGGTGTAGAATCAAAACCAAAAGGTTGAGGAAATAGTTTTCAAGATTGTTTGTAAATAAGTTTTGGAACAAATACAACTCCTATTTTTCTAAGGGGTTTTGTCCAATCCTAGGGTTACAATCCTATAGGCAACACAGTGCTCTGATACCATCTGTAAGGTTCCCAACCTTTAATAAGGTAGAGATCCCTGTGTTTACAATGCTAGTCCCTGGATCAATAGCTAGCATCCACATTTAAGATGTAATATCAAGAAACAAAGGTCATAATACAACTTTATAACCAGGAATAAAATAATTCATTACATCTTACATAGCTCATTTAGCTATCTCATTACAATGCAGCAGAATAACTATATAGCATGGAGTCCTTCATCTTCAAAGTGCCACAGGCAATCATGTTGGTTGTAGACTTGTAATCCTATTCAACACACTTCACTAATATCAAACAAACCTGCAACATAATGAGTTGCAGCCACAAGGGTCAATACATTTGAATTGTATTGGCAAGTTTCACTACTATGTAGAAATATGTGGATCCTATCATTACATGCATATTTGGCTAAGTAGGGTTTAGGCTCATTTGCAGAAAGCAATATAGTTTTATCCTATCTTTTCAAAATAGTTTTGATCTTTTGTCAAATCTTTCTGAACTTCTTGGAAAACTCCAAGTGCTTCTAATCCCTTGTTGTCACCATCAAGTTTTAACTTTGAGAAATTGGAATGTCGAGATATTCCATAGCTTCAGGCCTTAGAGTTGTCCAAAACCGGGGACACGGATAAGTACTTAGAATTTGATCTTCTGCAAAAGTTGTACACTTTACCCACATGACACAATCTCGTCTTGACGCCACCAGTGGTCGCTGGATAAGTACTCATCCAATGGAGTACTGCAGATCGAGAATGTGACAAAGTCTTTCCATAGAAGTCCTCCCAATACACAATGTTAGCTTGTCAACCAGGCACCAATGTAGGGATAAATTTCCCTTACACAATTCTAGTTAACCTGAAGATGCCAATGCATGGGTCTTCCACTATGTAGTTGACTAAGCCAGAGCCCATTTAGCATGTGGCTGTACATGGAAGCCACTATACGAGAAACATGTTCAATCTCTAAGTCCCTGGGTGGTTTTCTCCTAGTGCACATACAAAAAGATAGCCATATAAACATGGTTCCATTTGTTGCCACCTTGTCCAAAACTTGAGTATCCTTGTCCACCCAGGTGGTTCATTGAGTATTTGTTTTATTATATAAAACATATATCTTTTCAATACTTCATATAATCATATCATGTACCCCATCCCAAATATATAGTAGGGCTAAGCTTACTACAACTACAATGTTTCCACTAAGGGAGATATAAGGGTATCCTATTAGGATTTAGCATAGCATAAAATATAGTAGTCCTTATCATGCATGTTACAAAAATCCACTAAGTGTAATGAAAATAGTAGGACATGGATGATAGTGTCACTTGCCTTTTAGTAGAGAATGTTGGTTCACTTCTTGATCTTGCAATTATCACACTCTTCTAACTTCACTACAATTCAATCAAGCAAACACAAATTCAACTAGCATTCAAACCATTTCTCACACATAAAATAACAAAAACAAGGTCATCCATGCAAGCATGCAAAAGATAGTTTTATTTGGAAAAGTGGTTCCTACTAGGCTCTAAACATTTTCAATCTCACATTGGTCATTTACAAAAGTAGTAAAACCATTTGCAAAAGATTTTAGCTATAAACCATTTCTAAATCAAATCAATATTTTATGTGGTTGAAAATGCTTTTAGCAAAGCAATAGTCTTTAAAAGGTTCACCAAATATGTTTTTAGATCTCAAAACTTAGTGTTTAGGGTCAGAAGGTTTGAATCACAACATTTCCCAAAGGATTTACTCAAAAATAATTTCTAAACCAAAAACAATATTTTTATTTGACTAGAAATGAGTTAATTCAAATATTTATCCCTTAACTTCACAAAATACATTTTAAATCCATAAGTTAGCTCCTATGGTCAGTAGGTTCACAACAATCCATTTTTCAAAGGTTTCACCTTAAAATTATACCTAGAACAATTTTTATATTCAAAATATGCCTATACATGTTTATGCAATTTCAACCAATTTTCCAGAAGCAAAACATTAAACAAAGTGTATGGTTGGGTAGGATTTGTCTTGCTGATTCCATTGATATAAAATTTGCAAAATTTGGACGTGTAGAACTAAAGTTATGAATTTTACAAGTTTGCAAATCTAATAGAACATTTTCTGATTTTTATTCAAACAGTCTGGCCACGTGGCGCAATCTAACTGGACGGTACCGCTTCGTGCGGATCACGCACTGAGGATATTTGGATCTAATTTAAAACGCACGGCTCTGATGAAAACATACCTTTTCGTTTAAATCTAATCCTAGCCGTAAGATCAACATCTAACGGGCACTGTGTCTCTGACCATGGTTGGGCGGCGCATGCTCTGGCTACGGCGGAGCCGGCGATACAGGACGCAAGGGAGATGGAGGAGTGTCTCACCGTGTTCAGGGGATCGTGGCGATGCTCAACGTGAGGTCTGCTTGACGAGGGGCGCTCAGGAACGAAGGGGATTGCTCGCCGGAGCTTGCAGCGGCGTCGGGCTCGTCTGGATGTCGACGGGGATGGAGCTGCAGGTCGTGACGAGGCAAAATAAATGCATGGTTAGTCGCGGGCGAGCATGGGGAGTACGGGAGCATCATCAGGAGGGCTCGAGGCGGTCGGAGCTTACCGGAGGAACTCGCTGGAGAAATGGCAGAAGACGGTGGCGCTCGGGTGTGGTCGTTGCCGACTATTTGGAGCGCACGCGAGCGAGTGGAGCACACGGGCAGGTGCGCACGGGACTAGAGAGCAAGCTCGTATGCTCTAGGAGTGGAGAGGTGGTCGGGGTCGTCGGGATTTCGCCGGAGAAGCTCGTCGGGGACAGTGGGTTCGAGCTCAAAATTAGAGCAGCCCGGTGGAAGAGAGTGGCTGGAGTTTGGGGGGAAAGAGAGAGGAGGCGTGGGCGTTTATGTACGCGTGATCACAGCGAGGAATAACTCAGGCATTAACTCGAATTTCATCGCCGCAATCAAGGGCAGCAACGGCGAGGGGGGAACAGTCGCGGTGAAGACGACGATGACGTGGCGTGGGGTCCAACGGTCAGCGAGAGAGAGAGAGAGAGGGCGCGGGGTCCACTTGTATGTGACTGCGCGGGTGTGTTTTCAGTGAAAAACGGTTCACTGCGGGGGGGGGGGGGGGGGGTTAGTTGGGCTGCGTGTGGGCTTGCTGGGCCTGTTTCATTTCATTTTTTATACCAAATGTTTTTCCTTTTTCTGTTTGAATATTATGATTTGATTTTCATTCAAACAATTCAAACACCAATTCAAATCAAACCACCACCAAACTTTAGGTATAGATTAATTCTGTTTAACAACATAATCCAAAGTCCTAAGTAAATTAATTTTCATTCTTCTAGGATCTATTATTAATTAAAATAAAAAGACCTTAGTTTTTATTTCAAATAGGGTTTAATTTATTTTTAAAACTCTATTTGAAATCTAAACCAAACTAAAACCTTTTCAGTAGGTTTCATTTGAAAAACAAAAACACTTGGAAATCTTAAAAATAAATTAACAAGTTTTAGTGTTTATTTAAAATGGAAAAGCCTTTACTTTAATAAAATTGGATATTAATAAATCCTCATTATTTTATTTAAATAAACCTTTACTCTTTTTATCAAATAGAAATATTTTATTTCAAAAGCTTGGCCAAGATTTAATTTAGCTCTATAAAATAATCCTTATTTATAATTCTACCTTTTCTTTTGAAAACCAAATCTTTTTATTAAAAGATCCAAAAATAGTGATTCCAACTTTTATAACTTTATTTATTATTTGTTTATCTTTTAAATCCCTTTAGGATTTTATTTGATCAAATTAGGTTTTGATGTTTCCATTTGGAATCAAAGAGTTTCTTCTCACCCTAAAAATCAACTATTGTTTATTTGTTTATTTATTTTTCACATTTCAAAATTTGGAAAATTTTGGGATGTGACAGGCTACCACCCTTAAAAGAAATCTTGTCCCGAGATTTGGGAAAGCTAGGGTTACAAGTTGGCTTCAAGGCAACTAGGGTACTACCACCCTTAAAAGAAAGTCTCAAAGGGTTACATTGATGGTTCACTTGACTATGGGTTCAACACTTAATATCCAGACAAGGAATTCTTATTTGGAGCCGAATGTATGCAGCCGAATGTCAAGAAGATGTATTCTACGAGGAACCCGATCTGTCCGGAGGTGTTGAAGGAGTGGATTATGAAATCCGCTACGGTGTCGATGATAACGAGTCAAACTAAGTATCCCTAGTTAGTAGTAACCAACGGAGCCGAGCAGCATGAACTCTATAGAATAAGCTGTTGAGCTCAACTCCTAGTCGGAGTTGCTACTTTTTAAATTCCATGAAACACTTTATATTATGGTTTGTAAGTTGAATCTTTTGGAAGCCTTGAACTTCCGGTATTGTAATAATAATAATGTGTGTAATTTTGTAATATGGACCCGCAATGTTTCTGTTGTACCACTCTGAGGGATATGATATTTATGGAACGGTGTTCTGTGGATGTCATGTCAACGACTATAGTGTACTACACATGCAGTGGTATGCTAGGTCACCTCAGATAATCCGCCCCCAAAGTTGTTCAACGGCCAGATCTGGGCAGGGGGTATTTAAGCCAGCCTTCCCCCTTCTTCCAGATCTCTTGGTTCATTCGAAAAAGTCAAGATCTGATCTGCAACCTTCATCCAAGAGAGCTCCACCTAGATCCACCCAAAGGCCCCGTCCCTTGGGGAATCGAAGGAGGAGAACTCGATCTTCATCATCAGTAATCAAGCGCTTCATATCCTCTCCATTCATTTGGAGAATCACCGATCTAGTATTTCTTGCAAATACCTAGATCCTTGTTTTTTTTATATTGATAAACCTTGTTCTTGTGACAGCTTGTTGTCATCTCGGGAGCCCCCAATTCATTTGTGGGTGTGTGCCCCGGTAGCGTTGTAAAAGGCACCGGTTCCCGCCATGAAGGGTACCAATAGTGGAGAAGGTGGATCAGGCCTCTCATGACGAGATCCATCGGAGAATAGGGTGAGGCCTATTGTGGCGTGGTGGTCTTAGAACCGCCCACCCCTCCAACGCAGATGTACTTCCCTTAACAAGGAAGGAAGTGCGGTAAAACAAATCCCTGTTTCTCCGCGTGCTCCACTACGGTTCCCTCGCTCCTCTCTTTACGTGCTTAGTAGCTAGGGTTGCATATAGGGAAATTCTCATAGTTACATATCTAGAGAATTTACTTTGTGTCAAGCCTAAAATTGAAAAGGTACTAAAAATTGGGTAGCACCTATTCATCCCTCCTCTAGGTGCCCATACGATCCATTTCAATTGGTATCAGATCCCCGACTCTTATTTCGGGCTTAACCGCCTAAGAGAAGTATGGGTTTCAAGGTAGATGGGAGTGATGCTCCGGAGGTAGTCACCATGAACGATCTCAAGACATTGGAAACAACCTTGGTGAGTTCAATGGAGGCTAAGATGTAAGAGACGCGTCAATTGATAATGCGTCTCTCCACATCCGCAGCATCACCTCCATCTAACTCTGAGGCTACCACTCCGCAATCCAAGGAAACAGGTAAAACTGTTTCCAAAGATAACGAAGTGGTTGGTGATGACACGAGCAGGAGCTCCTCCTCGAAAAAGGATAGTGGTAAGGATGGATACAATGAGGTTTCTCATGTGTATTCTCCTGATCCACCTATCCCCCACCCACATATACATAATAGGGGTGATCCACCCAAACTTTCAGCATCTACTTTTACTCAATGGCAATTTTTTATGAAGTCTCATGTGTGCAGTTCCTCCATTGAGTTGTGGAAAATCATCGAAAATGGTCTTCATGTTGGAAACCCCAACAATATCACAAGAAGAGAAGTTGTCGATAGCCAACTCAACGCTACAACTCTACACATGTTAAAACTTGGTGTGGGTGACAAAGATATGCCACACATTCAACATCTTAGTACAGCTAAGGAAGCTTGGGATGCTCTCACCGAGCTCTTCATCGGAAATGAAAGTATGAGAAGGAATAGATATGATGCTTTGAGCAACGAAGCTGAAGGATTCTATATGTTGGATGGAGAAAACCACGAGGACATGTATAGGAGGCTCAAGGCAATATCCACAACTTTCAAAAACCATGGTGCCGCTCATGTTGATGATGCATGGATCAAGCGCAAGTATGTCATTGCTCTTATGCCATTTGAGCCCACAGATTTGAAAATTCTCCAAGGTAGGCATAACTACCACCTCATGACATCCAATGAGGTAATGCAAGAAATGGACGCTTTCAAAGTGGCTGCCAAGAATGCCGAAGATGCTCGTGCGCGAGCTATGGGGATGCAAAAGGGGGTCAACATGGCCTTGAAGACTAGTGTGATTGATCATGATGAATTTGCCATAGAAGGTATGGACTGTCCCGAGGATATAAAAAGGATCCACGACAATACTTGGCTCTTTATACTAGAAACTTTTGGAAAGATCCGGCAAGGCTAAAGCTGAACTAGAACGCAAGAGTGGAGCCTATGGAAGAAAGGAAAATGGTCCCAAGCTGAGAACATGTTTCAACTATGGTGACCGGCTGCACTTTGTAGCTGAGTGTCCATATCAAAGTAGGGAAGATAATGGAGGAAGACTTATTTTCAAAGACAAGTCAAAGGCTCCACGCAAGAAACAGTTTGTAAAGAAGAATGCTCCCTTCAAGAAGCAACCAAATATTGTTCTAGTGGCTCAAGAAGAATATTCTTCAGGAAGTGAAGATGAGGACAAGTACGATAGCTCTCAAGAGGTGGCTGCTATAGCCATCACATCTACATCAACATCTCTCTTCGACTCTCTGAACGAAAACATCATCAACAAGAATGCTACTTTTCTCATGGCAAGAAGCTCCGAGGTAACTACTTCTAACTCTTCTTTTCCTAAGGCTATGATTGACATGGATGATCCTACTAGTCTTAAGGTTAAAGAAGAGATTACTGCTTTGGATTATTTCTACACTAACTTGCAAGGTGAGCACAAAATACGTTTTGAAGCTCTTATGGATTAACTGGCCCAAAATGAAGCTCTCCTCGAAGAAAAGGGCAGAATTGAAAGGGAGGATGCAATGGAAGTTGCATCCTTAAAAAATGCTCTTGAAGAAGAAGAAGAAGCTCGGGTCTCTCTTGAAGAGAGGCTTGAGTCCATTGAGGAGTCACATGAAGAAATAGTGGCTAAACTTGTTAAGGAACGTGAAAACGCAGTCACCAAAGCAAAGAAGGAAAAGAAGGAAAAGATTGAATTTGGGGCTGCTCATGATAGACTCTCCGAGGAATTGGAGAAACTTGACAACACTCACAAGGCATTGAAAAGCGATTTCTCCATTCTCAATGAGTCACATGATCAGCTCCAAATTCGATCGGACAAGTATGATGTTCCTAGCACATCCAATTCAACATATAGTCACAAGGAAAATGCTAGTGTGGAAAAATAAGTGGTCAAGGACATCACTCCCAAGTATAAGGGTGTTCTTGATGAAGTTCTTGGCAAGCAAAGGTCAAATCAAGGTAAAGAGGGACTTGGGTATGTCACCAAGTCCAAGAAAAAGAAAAACAAGAAGAACAAGACCAGGAATGTGCAATCAAAGAGAAGCACCGCTGAGAAGAATGTCACAAAAGACAAAACTAACAATATTGGTTTTGCAGGGTCTCATAATCCAAATTATGAACTCTTTTGTGATGATTATGGCGATGTTTATGCTTATTATGTCGGTCCCTTTGATGAATATATTGCTTGGTCTATTTGGGTTCCAAAGACCCTTGTTTACTAACATGAAAGGACCCATTGAAAAATGGGTACCTAAAACCAAGAAGTAATTCTCTTGCAGGGCTATGCTTCCGGTGGGTCGAAATGGGTGCTAGATAGTGGATGCACTAGTCATATGACCGGAAGCAAGGAGATCATCACGGAGATGCGTCCAAATCATGATAATATTACAGTCTCCTACGGTGATAAGTCTAAATCTCAGGTATTGGGTCTTGGCAAGGTTGTGGTTGCCCACGATATCTCTCTCGTGGACGTCATGCTTGTTGAGACCCTCGGTTATAATCTTCTTTCTATTCGTGCCCTTGGCAAGATGGGTTTTGCTATTTTTATCGATGATGATTTGGTGGTACTCTTGTGGAGCAAGTCTCTAAAGGTCGCTTTCGTTGGGTACGTTGAAAATGACTTGTACGTGGTGGAATTTTCGGGGAAAACCACTTCGGGTATGATGTGTCTATTTCGGAAGGCCGACGTGGGCTGGTTATGGCATCGCCGCTTAGCCCATGTCAACATGAGAACTTTGCAAAGTCTCCACAAGGGTGGACACATCCTTGGACTAAAAGACAATGTCTCCTTTTCCAAAGATCGTGTTTGCAGGGCTTGTGTTGAAGGCAAAATGCATGACTCTCCCCACAAGAGGAAGACTATTGTGTCTTCAAAGAGGATCTTGGAATTACTTCATGTGGATTTATTTGGTCCTCCTTCTCATGCAAGTCTTGGTGGGAAGAAATATTGCTTGGTCATTGTCGATGATTACTCAAGATATACATGGGTCTATTTCTTCAAGCTAAAGAGTGAGACTCAACAAACTGTCATTGACTTTGCCAATGAAGTTCAACGTCAACACAATGTTCCTATCTTGGCAATAAGAAGTGACAACGACTCCGAATTCAAGAACTACACTTTAAATAAGTTTCTAAGAAAAGAGGGGATTAGACATCAATATTCCGCTGCGTACACCCCTCAACAAAATGGTGTAGCCGAGAGGAAGAATCGGACTTTGATGGATATGGAAAGATCAATGTTGGCTGAATTCAAGTCTCCTTACAAATTTTGGGCTGAAGCCATATCCACTGCTTGTCACTCATCGAATCGGTTCTATCTCCAAAAGATTTTGGACAAGACTCCATATGAAATACTTACTAGTAACAAGCCCAACATCTCATACTTCAGGGTATTTGGGTGTAAGTGTTTCTTTCTTATTAAAGGTGTCCGCTTGTCTAAATTTGAGTCCAAGGCTTTAGAAGGTATTTTTGTTGGTTACGGTGCCGAATCCCACACTTATAGAGTCTACAACAAGCTCACTGGGATTGTGTAGAATCTTGTAGTGTGGAGTTCAATGAAAATAACGGCTCCTATGTAGGGCAAGTTGATGTTTGTGATACAAATGTTGAAATAATCCAAGATGCCATAAGAAGAATGGGCGTGGGATTTTTCCGCCCCATTGAGGAACCCCTTGTGGCGGATCGGGAAGGACAATGCTCCACTCAAGTGGATCCCTCATCTACACAATATCAACAAGCTCCTACTGTTGGAGAAAACTCTGCACCGCCACCGCAACCTACTGAAGATCATCAGTCTCCTGGACAAAATGGTAGTCCCAGGCCGGACTATCCGCCCCCTCCAAGGGGCGGACAATCCGCCCCTGGCACTCCAACTTGTTCTAGGGGATCCGAAGAAGAAGACAACAGCCAAGAAGAGTCCAGGCCGGATTCTCCGGCCCCCGAGGGCGGATTATCCGGCTCTGGATCTCCCAGTTCTATCAGGCATTCTCAGGAAGAGGAATCTTGGTGCCTCATCTCCTAGGCCGGATAGTCCGGCCCCACCAAGGGGCGGATTATCCGGCCCTAAAGAACAAAATCAGCAGCAAGCTCCTATTGTTAACTCAAATCAATATCAAGGGCAAGGTAGTGTACAAGACAAGGATACAAATATTGAATCAACTCCTTCTAGGAACAATAAGGACATTGAGGCTCGTCGCAAGGCTCATGCTGATCGGAACCTTGAACTAAGGGGTCACACTCTTGACAAGGTTATTTGTGATCTACGAAGAAGGGTGTCTACCAGAAGAGAACTTGCAAGCTTTTGTGATCATCAAGCTCACATTTCCATGGTTGAACCGAAGAAGGTCTTTGATGCTCTTGAAGATCCCGATTGGGTTGTTGCAATGCATGAAGAATTAAATAACTTCGAGCGCACCAAAGTTTGGAAGCTCGTAGAGAAACCCAAGGATTGCCGCAATGTTATCGACACCAAGTGGATTTTCAGGAACAAACAATATGAAAATGGCATTATTGTGAGGAATAAAGCAAGACTCATGGCTCAAGGATTATCTCAAGTGGAAGGAATTGATTTTGGCGAGACTTATGCTCCTGTGGCTCGTCTTGAGTCCATCCGTATCCTTCTTGCCTATGCAGCCCATCATAATTTTAAATTACAGCAAATGGATGTTAAGAGTGCGTTTCTTAATGGTCCACTACATGAGTTGGTATACGTCAAGCAGCCCCCAGATTTTGAGGACCCCAAATTTCCGAACCATGTCTAAAAACTCGATAAGGCGCTCTATGGCCTTAAACAAGTACAATGAGCGTGGTATGAGCACCTTAAAGAGCATTTTTGTTAGACCGTGGATTCGAAGTTGGGAAAATCGATCCCACTCTTTTTACTAAGAAGGTTAATGGGGAGCTTTTTGTATGCCAACTTTATGTAGATGGCATTATTTTTGGCTCTACTAACCAAGCTTTTAACGATGAATTTTCAAAGCTTATGACTGACAGGTTTGAGATGTCGATGATGGGTGAGTTGAGGTTCTTTCTTGGATTCGAGATCAAACAACTTAGAGAAGGAACCTTTATTAATCAAGCTAAGTACATCCAAGACATGCTAAAAAGGTTCAAGATGACGGATCTCAATGGCGTCGCTACTCCAATGCAAACAAAGTGTCATCTTGAGCTCAATCCCAAGGGTAAAGACGTGGACCAAAAGGTATAATGATCCATGATCGGCTCTCTCCTTTACCTTTGCGCATCTAGGCCCGATATCGTGTTAAGTGTAGGAGCGTGTGCAAGGTACTAAGCCCTCCTAAAGAAAGCCACTTAGTGGCGGTCAAACGAATCTTCAGATATTTGGTTCATTCCCCGAATTTTGGGTTATGGTATCCCAAGGGTTCAAGTTTCTCTCTATGTGGTTACACTGATTCATATTGGGCTGGGGACAAAGATGATAGAAAATCAACTTCTGGTGCATGTCAATTCTTGGGCAGGTCTCTAGTGTGTTGGTCTTCAAAGAAACAGAATTGTATTTCACTCTCAATCGCTGAAGCTGAATATGTTGCTGCTGCAAGTGCTTGCACACAGTTATTATGGATGAGGCAAACTTTAAAGGAATATGGTGTCAATTGTGACAAAGTGCCTCTATTATGTGACAATGAAAGTGCTATCAAAATTGCTTACAGTCCTGTGCATCATACAAGAACAAAACATATTGAGATTCACAACCATTTCATTCGGGATCATGTTGCTCGTGGTGATATTGCCCTATCTTTTGTGAGCACGAAGAACCAACTTGCTGATATTTTCATGAAGCCCCTTGATGAAGCAATATTTTGTTATTTGAGGAATGAGCTAAATATCTAGATTCAAGGAGTTTGGCTTGACTACCCTTGCACACTCACTTACTCTTATTCATGTATTTGTTTTACATGCGGGCATAGACATAGGGGGAGTGTGATCCTAATTGATTGGGCTAACCATACCCCCATAATGCCGAAAGCAAGAAAAATCATTTCCCTTAATATCATTTTGTGATATGTGGGTCATCGATGAGCATTGGTTTTGAACTCAAGATACATCTTCGCGGTGTCATGCCATGCGCTCCAACATGGTGGCTTCGGCCACCGCCCTGTTCCTTGAAGAAGAGTTGGTTTCTAATGGCTCTCTTTGGATTTTCTTGCATATTCCTTGTTCTTATGGAAAACACACTGAACTTTGGTTTTTGTTTGTTTTGGTTCTTGCAAATTTGGGTGTGTAGTACCATCTCAGTTTGTTGCTCTAAACCCAAGCCTTCTTTCCCTCCTTGAACCATCTATTCTTGCACACAAGTCCTCTATACACTAGCGAGGGGTTTTGCAAGGGTGCTCCGGCCTGAATCTGTTCTTAACAAAACATTTAGAGGGGGGCGGACTATCCGCCTTAATTGGGGGGCGGATTATCCGCCCCGGGCGAAATCTTCCCTTTAAAGGCTGAGTCGGGGAGGCCAGGCTCAAACAGAGCAGCCAGCCCTCCCCTAACCCTACCTCAGCCCCCAGCCGCTGCCGGAGCCTCCGCCCCTCCCAGAGTTGATTTGACCACCGGATTCTCCGGGCCCTCCCCGGATCTTCTTCACCTCGCCTCCGGGTATCTTCTCCTCTGCGATTTTCCTCCAATGGGTGAGGGTGGTTCCAAGCCTACCAAGACCTTCTCTCGTCGTTCCCGTGCCCGTTATCTCAAGCCTTGCAGAAGGGAAGTTCATTGACGAAACCGAAGTTAGCAGAGCAGCAAGAGAGGCTGAACGGATGGCAGAGGCAGGAAAGAAAACAAAGAGGACTGCATATCACAAGGGCAAATAGTCTCGGCCAAACTACAAGGCTATGGACAGTCTTCAGTATGCCTCCATTCGCCAGACTGATTAATATGATGAGGCTGACAGTGATGGTCCCCCCGAGGACTCTATGTTTTGGAATTCCCACTTTCGGGCTATTCATGATGATGTGTATGCTACCCTCAAGCTTCGCCCAATGCACCCCATCAATTTGACTGAGGCTCAATCCAAGGCAAGGCTCCTTGAGGCATTGGATGTGACCAACAAGATGGCGCTTCACCACCTTATGACTATCCAATGCAACTATGATTCCTCTGTGGTGAGGCAGTTTTTCTCGACACTTGTGATTTGCGGTGATGAGCGCCGTACTATGAAGTGGATGACCGGGACAACAATGATTCAGTCGAACTTCCGCATATTTGGGAAGGTTCTTGGTTATGCCTTCCATGGCCGTGGCACCCCTTCTGGTCACCATATCATTTCTCCACTGAAGCCATCCAAGGATACTGTGCTCGCTCCTTGCCTTACTCCTGATGGTATTGCTGTTACTTTCGCTAGTCTCTCTCCCTTGTATGCCTCCCTTGTTGGCATATTTAGGGATTGCATTGATCCGAGTGGTGGCAACAATGACAAGATCCGTGGCCATCTGGTTCCTCTCCTTGCTTTTGCTCATGAGTGTGCCACCAACTCTGGTTCAGCTACACGCTACAAACTGGATGTCATGGACTACATATATCATGAGATGACGGATGCTATGATCAACAGGCTCTCTATTCCTTATGCTCCTTTCATTATGATGCTCATCAAGCATATGTTGCCTCATGAGGACTTTGGCACTGCTTTGGATGGGGTTCACAAGCCCAAGAAAATCTACAACAAGGCTTAGAAGACCCATCACCCTTCCACTGCCCCTGAGTCCTTCATGCGTGATGCACGGGCTAGTGGTCGTCGTTCCGCGGTGTCCCCAATGGCACGCGAGGTTAAGCAGCTCACTTGGTTCCAGCGGCACATCCTTTGCATGGGAATTGACACTCACAAGGGCCAGTATGAGGTGTACCGGAGGGATCATGAGAGGGATCACACTCAGCAGCTTATTCATCACCATGTCTCAGGTGCCACTGGCCATCCACCTCCTCCCACTGCCCCGGAACCGTATGCTCAGTGGAACACTTCAGGGATCAACTATGGAGAGCTCGAGAGTTGCCTCTTTCCTCCACCTTCGAGGGCACCCACTCCTCCAACTGATGACGATGATGATGAGTATGATGAAGAGGAAGGGGATGGGGATGATGTGGCGCCCCGCAAAACCACTACTAGAAAATCGCGTTGTTTTTGTGCATTGCATCAACATGACCGCATGCTCATGTCATCATGCCACATTGCATTTGAGCATCGTCATGTCATCATGAATGGTTTTGTCTAAAACTATTCCTAAAAAAAGCCTAATTTTGTTTTCTAGATATTCCCTCTCTAGTTCAAACGAAACTCTGGTCTCTTCCAGATTATTTTGTTGTCTAAAAATTATTTGCAAAAGTCTATTAAAGCCAAAACAGATAAATAAATGTTTTCGGGGAAGGCCGCGACCGGCCAGGCCCAAAGGGCCCAGCTGGCAGCAGCCTACTACCCCAAATAAATATCTAAACCTAATCCTAGCCCTGCCCTACCCAAACCCTTTTATACCTAAACCTAGTCTACCCAGCCCCCTCATCCCCACCAATCCCCTCCCTCCACCTCGCCCCTCCACCTCACTCCCTCCAATCCCAGCCCGCCACCTCATCCTACCCCACCTCTCTCACCCCCTCTCCCCTCCACCTTACCCGCTGGCCCCACCCACACCACAGCACTCACACACCACTCAGCCTGGCCTCCACACCGATCCACCCACCCGCCGCCACCACTCTGGCGCATAGCACGCTAGCGTGCCCCTGATCCCGCACGCACGCTCCCTCCCCCCTGGTCAAAGCCCGCGGGTCCCACCTGGCGCACCCCACACCCCTCCCCCAACCGCCTCGTGCTCCACCCCGCGGAACCTACCCCGACCCCACCATCCTCCTTCTCCTCTCTCCCCGCGACCCATCTTCCTCCCTCCACGCACCAGGGAGCTGCCGCCGGCAGGCCTCCCTGCTGCGTCTGCCCCGACGCCCTCAACCGCCTCACCGGCCCGTCCTCTCACCTCCCCGCCTCGCCTCCGACCCGTTCACCCCCGAGCCAGGCCGCCTCGCCGGCCCCACGCTCGAGCGCCGCCGTCCCCGAACCGGCCTCACCCACGCCGCCAGGTCCCCTCCTCGCATCCCCGGCGCCGCCTCCGGTGCCTCACCTCGCCCGGCTTCCTCCCTGACCCTGGCCGCGACCTCCCTGGGCCTCATCGCCGAGCACCGTCCGCCCCTGAGCTCGACCTTCGCGCCTCTCCTCCCCGACCCACGCCATCGTCGCGAGTCCGGGTTCCCTGCGTCGCCCCTGTGCTCCGGCCTCCCCCATCTGCGGCCATGACCGCTGCCCCGGTGCTTTCCCGGCATCGAACCGCGTCCCCTCTGCGGGACCGCGTCGGCCCTGTGACCCCCGGCCTCCCCGGCCCTGAGCTGCGTCACCGTCGGTCGAGCTCGCCGCCCAGGTCTGCGTGACCGCCTCCACCTTCCAGAGCGCGGCCGACATCCCCATCTCCCGCGCCCCCTTGCCTCCAGCGAGCACGCCTTCATCGTCATCTGCGTCGACCTCGTCTGTCCCAGCTTCCTCCTCGAGCTCAAGCCCGCTGCTCCCCGTGGCCTCGCTGCATCGCCCCTCCATGGGTCGCCTCCGGTTGTGCTCCCTGTAGCGCGTGGCCTCCTACAAGGCGGGCTCGTCCGTGTTGGGATCCTGCAGCGACACACTGCCCTCCCCTCGTGTCAAGACCGGCCGTCCTTCTCCTAGCCACGTGTGTGCCCTGGTGCCTTTCGCTGTTCAGTGCAGATCCTGTTGCGTGTATTGTTGTGTGGTGGTACTCTGGAGACAAGAATACGGTGTGGCGCTAAAGACAAGATCGACCAAGAACAAGTTGAAAGGATCCGACAAGATCGCCTACATGGATGTCAAGTTCCCCTTCACGAACCCGAAGCCTCGAGCCTCCTACACGGATCCGTTGGCGAACCCCGAAGACCGATCCCGTACCCGGCGCCGCGCCAAGTGCATCCTTCCCGGGATTTGAAGACCGAACCCTCGGCACGCCAAGATCTTCTCCTCGGAACTCCATGATATCCTTCACAGATCCAAAGACCCGTTCCCGGCGTTCGAAGACCGACCACCGAACCCTGTCGAAACCAAGATCATCGAGCCCTCTAATGTGTGACCCTTTCTCGAGCCCTATTTTATAAATGTAATACCAAATTGTTGCATATTAAATTGTTCATCTTGCATGCATACTTGTCTGTGGGTTGGGGGCATTATGCCAAGTCATCTCATAATGAAATATGGAGTCTATATGCGGGATATCTTTGTCTTATTCCGGACTCCATTTAAATTGGTGTAGCGAACCGGTGCTATCTTTTGCCATGTTAAGACAACATTTAAAATGCGGGGTAGCTAAATAATAAGAACCTATTAATTAAATGTCGGGACCCCGGTTCCGTTTAATATGATCTAATTGCATCGCATCTTTGCCATGTCATACATCATACATGCATCATGCCCGATTTTCTACCGTAGTATTAAATAGTGCATCCGGTGTTTGTGCTAGTGTTTTGCTTCTTCACGGACTAGGCCGATGAGTTGATGCGAGTGTCGAACTGATTCCGGTGAACCTTCGGCAATGTTTTCAGGCGAGCATCTCCCCCTTTCTACCTATCTTACTTTTATAGTATTTATTGCCTCCTGTTGATCTATTGCTATCTGTGTTGCGATGCTCTAGTTTTCGTACCCGTGATATCCCTTGCAGCCTTATATTGCCTTGGACACCTCCTATTACCTGTTGTTTGGTAGATAGTTGGACCTGCGCGTCGTAGTCGCTTGCTCAAGTGCTGTTGCGTGTCGTCAAGTACCACAGTTGTTGGAGTATTGCCGTGTGTTTATTGTTGGAGATGATCAAGACTTTAATTACTGTTTAACAACTAAAATTGAAGTAGGTAAATGCAGAGGCACAGGTGGGCAATAGATGTTATTTGGTTGTTAACCGTCCACTTGTGTCCCGTAGGACCCCGAGTACTTGATACCTGTTCCTTGAATATTCGCGCTATCCACATCCGGGAGGATTATGGGACCCCCCTGAGCCAGAGCTTGATTCAGTCTTATTTCTTGGGGCCACAAACTAGTTTGAGGTTTTATTTACTATCCTGAACTTATGCCATGCTTTACTGCTTTATTTACGATTGTGCGAGGAGCACCTGTACTGTTTAGGATCGGGACACGTTTTCGCGGTATCGACAAGCCCAGTCACACTTTCGGGTTCCCAGTCGTTTACAGCCGTCCACCCAAACCTTGAGTCCGTCTCGGAGTCAGCTAACTTCGTTGCGGGTATACTTAATAGGGTGGCCCCCTGAAATATTTCTGAATCTTGTGATTGCTTTGTCGTGAAGGCCTCGTTGGGTTTTGATTTGGTTTTTCCGAGGTTGATCGAGTGTGTGTTGCTATTTGTGCACCCCTGCAGGGTAAAACTTTCTGAAAGCCGTGTCCGCGGTTATGGATGACTTGGAGCACAGTATCTCGATCATAGACAACTATAACTAAAGTAGTGCTATAAATTTGACTTTATAATGACTAGTAATCAGCTTCACTATAATGGAATGGCTAAATAAAATTGCCAACAATTGCTTGTTTGGGTTGTCGCTTGCTACCATTGTACCTGACTAGTAAGTATTGCAACTATAACGGAATGGCTAAATAAAAGTACCAACAACTGCTGGGTTTTGGGATATCTCATGCTAATTGTATCTGACTAGTAAGTGTTGCAACTACAACGGAATGGTTAACTAAAACGGCCCACTGCTTATTTTATCAGGATGATTATCTACACCTGACTAGTAATTGCTGCAACGATAACTGAATAAATAAAACTGCCAACTGTGTGAGTTCCTCGGTTGACTTCCTCGTTTGGTCCCGAGGGGAACACCAGGATGGGTATGTTTGGTGGTAGAATCAGGTTGGTTCCGAATAGGCCTTTCTTATCCCTCTCTGATAGCCGACAGTTATCTCGAGTCTCTATAGGTTGATTAGTGCATGCCGCGCTGCCGCTCAGTCCACCATACCTATGTAGGCGAGGACCGCCGAATTCTAGCCTCGCCGTGTATTGGCCTCAGTACTGACCGCTCCTCTTTTTCCTTTGCCCTTTGTCGGCACCCCTTTTGTTTTAGCAGGTTTCGACGTCGTTAGCAGGGTTACCCTTCCGGCTTGGCCTGGGCAGGGTTATGGACGCCATTGGTTATTCTTCAGGGCTCTTAGCCCCATTTGCATCTTGTCCGTAGACGGACGCTCTATCATTTTCAAGGTGATTTGGATCTTTGTATATTATATCTGTATTCTTGACTCATGGAGTCGTGTTGTATATATATATCTGTTCTGTGGGTCCCATCGAGGACTGTTGTGTAATGTTATTACTTCGTTTTCCACCCGCACGCAAGTGCCTGGTGGGCACCTTTGAATCGATTCTATGCGGGTTTGGCGGGAATCGCTGAAACTTGCATAGGGCCGATTCTGAGGGTGTTACAGATGACTACGACAAGGATGAGGAGGCGTGATCTTCAGGGGCGTTAGCATCGCTCTTCTTCCTTTTTGGTGTTTCGATGCCAAAGGGGGAGAAGTAGTTCTATTAGGTCTCGTGGATTTGCAAGGGTCGGGCGCAAGCACTTGTCTTTTCGTCTCTTTATTTGCATGCTTGTTCGTTTTTAGCGTGAACTTATTTGCTATTTGTGCTTGGATTATGTAAGACTATGTCGTGCTCTACTATGTTTGGTTTTTTGGAATCCCGAATTTATATTGTGGGTCTACTATCATGGAATTCTGGATTTATCCATGGAGTCTGCTTGATGACATATGGAATCATGGGATTATCTAGTGTATGCATCAATATTATGGGATGTGCTTGGAGTCTAACAATCTCATTATTTTCTTTGGATATAATCACATCCCGGTGGTATGACCTTGTTTCCCAACCCACCTTGTTTCAATTATCTTTGCTATGAAAGTTGTGTTCTCTCTAGTGTGTGTATTTGTATTCAAATGCAAATTGTAAATATGCACACATCTAGGGGGAGCGTCTTTCATTTTTAAGGTGGCGTTAGCCGATTTCATTGCAAATCCTAGTATTGTCATCGAACACCAAAAAGGGGGAGATTGAAAGAACATTTTATAATCCCTAGAGTTTTGTGTGTTAGATAACAATATCAAGGATTATTTAATGTGTGTTGAAGTGTTGCAGCTCTCTCTAAGGTTAAAAGGAAAAGGAATCTGCCTTTGGGGAGCGGATAATCCGCCCCTTTCCCAAATAGGCGCAAGCCCCAGAAGGGGGCGAAGTTTCGGCCGGATTTTCCGGCCCCGCCGGATAATCCGCCCCTCAGGGGGGCCGAATAATCCGCCCCTCATGTTCACGACCAAGGCGCAAGCCCCAGAGAGGGGGCAGAGTTTCGGCCGGACTTTCCGGCTGGGTTGGATAATCCGCCCCAGGAGGGGGCCGGATAATCCGCCCTCCCAAAGGTCTTCTTCAAGTTCCGTAGGCGCCAGCCCCAGAGAGGGGGCGGATTTTATCCCCGGAATATCCGCCCTGGGGGCGGAGTTTTCCCAGGGGGCGGATAGTCTGCCCCAAGTGGGGGACGGATAATCCGCCCCCAAAGTTGTTCAACAGCCAGATCTGGGCAGGGGGTATTTATGTTGGAGATATGCCCTAGAGGCAATAATAAAAGTGGTTATTATTATATCTTTGTGTTTATGATAAATGTTTACATTCATGATATAATAGTATTAACCAGAAACATTAATACTTGTGTGATTTGTAAACTAAATTAGAGTCCCTGGTAAAGCCTCTTTATAATACTAGCTTGTTGATTAATAGATGATCGTGGTTTCTCGATCATGAACATTGAGATGTAATTAATAACAAGATCATATCATTAGGATAATGGTATGATGGACATACTCCTATAGATAAGCGTAGCATTAAGATCAAGTCATTTCAATAGTTCGTTTGCTATAAGCTTTCTGATACATAGTAACCTAATTCCTTCGACCATGAGATCATGTTAATCACCATCACCGGAAGGATGCTTTGATGACATCAAACACCACACCGTAACTGGGTGACTATAAAGGTGGCATTGAGTGTTCGGAAAGTATGGGATGAGGCACATGGATCAAGAGTGGGATTTGTCCATCCATATGACGGATAGATATACTCCGGGCCCTCTCGGTGGAATGTCATCCAATTAGCTTGCAAGCATGTGACTGGCTCACAAGGGATCACATATCAGGGGAACGAGAAAAGAGTACTTATCTGTAACGAGGTTGAACTAGGTATGTAGATATACCGACGATCAAAACCTCGGATGAGTAAACTATCGTGAGACAAAGGGAAATTGGTATCGTATGTAAGTGGTTCATTCGATCGCAAAGTAATCGTAGAAATATGTGGGAGCCATATGAATTTCCAGATTCCTCTATTGGTTATTGATTGGAGAAGTGTCTCGATCATGTCCGCATAATTCACGAACCGTAGGGAGACACACTTAAGGATTCGATGTTGTTTAGTAGATATGGAATGTTAATAGGGATACCGAATGTTGTTCGGAGTCTCGGATGGGATCTGGGATATCACGAGGAGATCCGGAATGGTCCGGAGAATAAGATTCATATAAGGAAAGTCCGATTCCGGAGTTCGGAAAGTTTCTGATATTTTCATCGAAGAGGTTCTAGAAGGGTCTAGAAGGTTCACCGGTCCGGAAGGGGAATGTTCCATGTGTGTCATGGATATGTGGAATGATTGGATCATATCCTAGGTCACTTGGTGTTGACATTTGCAAGAGAGAAATAAAGCTCTAAATTAAAAGTCAAACGGGAAGTTTGAAAAGTCAAACAGGAAGTTTGAAAAGTCAAACTGGAACAATGGTTTCCTAGTGGGAGAAGAAACAAGTCCTTCTCTCAATCCAACTTGGGTTTGGGTTTGGATTCAAACCCACCCCTCCCAAGGCTGCCCCTCCCTCTCATAAATAGAGGGGGAGGGCTGCCCCAACAACACAAGAGCTAAGCCCTCCCCACACACCCGCGCCGCCGTCGCCGCCTCGCGCCGCCGCTGGTTCGTCGTCGCCGCCTAGCCGTCGTCGACACCTTCTCCTCCTCCCGGTTTTCTAAACCCTAGATTTCTGGGAAACCCTAATCCACCATAACTCGCACCGGCTTAGGCGAAGCCCTGCGGGATCTTCCCTCTACTTCCGACACCACGCCGTCGTGCTACCGGAATTGCGAGGAGAGAACTACAACCTCCGCTGCCTGCTGGAACAAGGGAGAGGAAGGTCTTCATCGAGTACCGAACGTGTGACCGACTGCGGAAGCGCTGCCAGAAGGATCGTCTACGCGATCTTGAGATCGGCAAGTGTACAACTACATCACCCACGAGAATCTGCTCTCGTTAACCGCTTTGGAATCTTCGAGGGTGAGTGCTTCTATCGACTCGTTGCTACAATCTAGTATATAGATCTTGGCTTGTTTGTGTGCATGCGATAGATTTTTTTTGTTTTCCATGCTACGAACCCCTAAAATTTAAGCCAGCCTTCCCCCTCCTGCCAGATCTCTTGGTTCATTCAAAAAAGTCAAGATCTGATCTGCAACCTTCATCCAAGAGAGCTCCACCTAGATCCACCCAAAGGCCCCGTCCCTTGGGGAATCTAAGGAGGAGAACTCGATCTTCATCATCAGCAATCAAGCGCTTCATCTCCTCTCCATTCATTTGAAGAATCACCGGTCTAGTATTTCTTGCAAATACCTAGATCCTTGTTTTGTTTATATTGATAAACCTTGTTCTTGTGACAGCTTGTTGTCATCTCGGGAGCCTCCAATTCAGTTGTGGGTGTGTGCCTCGGTAGCGTTGTAAAAGGCACCGGTTCCCGCCTCGAAGGGTACCAATAGTGGATAAGGTGGATCAGGCCTCTCGTGGCGAGATCCATCGGAGAATAGGGTGAGGCCTATTGTGGCATGGTGGTCTTAGAACCACCCACCCCTCCAACGTAGATGTGCTTCCCTTAACAAGGAAGGAATTGCGGTAAAACAAATCCCTGTGTCTCCGCGTGCTCCACTACGATTCCCTCGCTCCTCTCTTTACTTGCTTAGTAGCTAGGGTTACATATAGGGAAATTCTCATAGTTACATATCTAGAGAATTTACTTTGTGTCAAGCCTAAAATTTAAAAAGTACTAAAAATTGGGTAGCACCTATTCACCCCCCTCTAGGTGCCCATACGATCCATTTCAGGGTGGCCAAAAGGAAGAACCGCACTCTAACTGATTTGGTTAACGCCATGTTAGATACATCGGGTCTTTCCAAGGAATGGTGGGGAGAGGCGCTAATGACTGCGTGTCATGTCCTAAACCGTGTTCCTGTAAAGGATAAAACCATGACTCCATATGAGGAATGGGAAAAGAAAAGGCTTAAACTCTCTTACTTACGAATTTGGGGTTGTTTGGCGAAAGTCAATATTCCAATACCCAAGAAGCGAAAGCTTGGACCAAAAACCGTTGATTGTGTTTTTCTGGGATATGCTTTTCATAGCATTGGCTATAGATTTTTGATAGTAAAATCTGAGGTATCCGACATGCATGTTGGTACAATTATGGAGTCGAATGATGCTACTTTCTTTGAGGACATCTTTCCTATGAAAGGTATGTCTAGCTCATCAAATCAGGAGATGACTAGTTCATCTAGTCAGGAATTTTCTATAATTCCTGAACCCACTATGCCGATATAACACTCTGATGATCCTGTGGAGGATGACAATGAATCTCCCAAAAGGAGCAAGACACAAATGACTGCAAAGTCATTTGGTGATGATTTCATTGTGTACCTTATGGATGATACTCCCACTTCTATTTCAGAAGCCTATGCATCCCAAGATGCTGACTACTGGAAGGAAGCTGTCCGAAGCAAGATGGACTCCATCTTAGATAATGGTACTTGGGAAGTCACTGATCATCCTTATGGGTGCAAACCTGTAGGATGTAAGTGGGTGTTTAAGAAAAAGCTTAGACCTGATGGTACTATTGAAAAGTACAAGGCACGTCTTGGGGCTAAGGGTTATACCCAAAAGGAAGGTGAAGACTTCTTCGATACCTACTCACATGTAGCCAGATTGACCACTATTCGAGTACTACTTTCCTTGGCTGCCTCACATGGTCTTCTCATTCATCAAATGGACGTTAAGACAGCTTTTCTGAATGGAGAGCTAGATGAGGAAATTTACATGGAGCAGCCTGACGGATTTGTAGTAGATGGTCAAGAAAGAAAGGTGTGTAAGTTAGTGAAGTCTTTGTATGGTCTTAAGCAAGCTCCTAAACAGTGGCACGAGAAGTTTGAAAGAACTTTAACTGCTGAAGGCTTTGTTGTAAATGAAGCTGATAAATGTGTGTACTATCGCCATGGTGGGGGCGAGGGAGTTATTATGTGTCTCTACGTTGATGACATATTGATATTTGGGACCAACCTCGCTGTTATCGAGGAGGTCAAAGATTTCCTATCTCATTGCTTTGAGATGAAGGACTTGGGAGTGGCTGATGTAATATTAAACATCAAGCTACTAAAGGATGACAATGGTGGGATTACATTGCTTCAGTCTCACTATGTGGAAAAGATATTGAGTCGCTTCGGGTATAGAGACTGCAATTCTTCTCCAACGCCTTATGATCCGAGTGTGCTACTTCGAAAGAATCGAAGGACTGCTAAAGATCAATTGAGATATTCTCAAATTATTGGCTCGCTCATGTATTTAGCCAGCGCTACTAGACCTGACATCTCCTTTGCTGTAAGCAAACTGAGTCGATTTGTGTCAAATCCTGGAGATGATCATTGGCATGCTCTTGAAAGAGTTTTGCGCTATTTGAAAGGCACTGCGAGTTATGGTATTCACTATACTGGGTATCCACGGGTACTTGAGGGTTATAGTGATTCAAACTGGATATCTAATGCTGATGAGATTAAGTCCACGAGTGGTTATTTGTTTACACTTGGTGGTGGCGCTGTTTCCTAGAAGTCTTGCAAGCAGACCATCTTAACGAGGTCAACAATGGAAGCAGAACTCACATCATTAGACACAGCCACTGTTAAAGCAGAGTGGCTTCGTGAGCTCTTGATGGACTTACCTGTGGTTGAAAAACCAATACCCGCCATCCAGATGAACTGTGATAATCAAACTGTGACCGTCAAAGTAAACAGTTCTAAGGATAATATGAAGTCATCAAAGCATGTGAAGAGGAGATTGAAATCTGTCAGGAAACTGAGAAACTCCGGAGTTATTGCATTGGATTATATCCAAACATCTAAGAATCTGGCAGGTCCCTTCACAAAGGGTTTATCACACAATGTCATAAATAATGAATCGAGGGAGATGGGTTTGAGACCCACGCTATGAGTTGATCCCAGTGGCAACCCACTCCATGTGATCAGAAATCCCGTGAATTAGAGCTGAGAGACAAGTTGTTGGTCAGCTGAGAGGAGAGTATTCCCATATTATATTTACATCTCGATAAAGATGCAATACTCTCTTAATCTGCATGGCAGGTTGATATTTATCTTAATGTGTTCCAAGTGGATTTTATAAGCGGGGATATTGTCCTGCAGAACATCTCTTGAGGAACACACCTATATGAGCCTGACTGTCAAACGTCACAGTCCGTGAGAGTTGGGTGCTCTCTAATAAACTCATGAAAGGCCCTGGAGTATGACGCATAAGCTCCAAACCGCGGGAAAGCCGACGGTAGCCCTGTACCGGTCTAGATTTTGTGTGAAACTGCGCAAAAAACGTGTAGTTCAAGGCAAAGTCCACTATTAAAGTTGCTAGCTAGCGTAGCATGAAGTTTAACGTGGAAGTTCAACTTAACAGTCTCCACTACACACCGGTATATAAAACAATGTTCTAGAATAAAGGTGATGTGATGTGCCAATGAGACTTTGTGGGGGATTGTTGGAATTTGACGAGTTTTGGGTTGCTGGCCCATTAGACAAATTCTGAAATTCTCTTTGACCCAGTTGTATATGACAACATATGGCTGTTCTAGTGGTGCTAAAGTTTAGTCCCACATTGCTAGTTGAAGGGGAGTTGGACCACCTTATATAGTAGAGTGTTGCACCACTCACTAAGGTGTGACAAGAAGAGTAGCCCTCACGCACTCCTCCTTCGACGCCGCCCGCCTCGCCTCGCCACGACGCGTACGCGCGCCGCGGGTTGCGGGAATCTCTCCGAGCCGAGCTTTATTTTGCTGGTTGGAAAAATTAATTACGAAGCCGTTTCCAGTTTGTATCTGGGTCAATAAACCCCCTAGTTTTATCCTTAGCAAGCTTGCGAATGATGCAATAGTGTTATCGGATTTGTGAGCAACAGGTCTTTTACGCACTCTTTTCCTTACCAGGATACCTAAGAGGACTGGAATGTTTTTAATGAGGCGGCCTGCTTGCTAATATATTATGTTTCAAAAAAAAAACTATTACACTAATTTTGCTGCAGTCTTATTTACAGTATCTAGAGATGATTTTTAAGCTTGAGAGCATATTTCCTGATTTACATAGGAATTTACATCGCAAGTAAGAGGGGAAAACTAATTTTTTGGAATGCCATGTTGTGCACTGCAAACTGTTTGGACTGCTATATAAGTCTCAATGTTTTTTTGGCAAGATCTAACTATGGCCAGTGGCGGTTTCCTGATTTCATAGAAATTAGCATACTAAGGAACTTGTATATGTAGTCTATTTGTAATAACTTGTATATGAAGAGCTGGCCAATGGATATGAAGAGAACAAATCAAGATTAAGTCTATGGCCCAAGCCCTACTGGTAGTACGATTTTTCTTATTGCCTGGCGCAGACCCATCTTATCACATAGCTATTGAATAATCTAGCTAGATGTTCAGAACCGAGGCCTCTTTCTCTTCGCTCATAGTATGTGCTTGCTTGACAGTAGGAAACAGAAGACGGCAGATGTAGAGTAGGCAAAGAAGTAACTTTTGCAAGGGGGGAGGGGGGTCGTAGATTCACCTCCAAGGCGCTCTGCTTCCTCCGTCTACAAATATAAGACGTTTGAGTTACTCGTTTTACTCATTATAAGTATGTCAACAAGGACACATATGAGAATTAAAGCATTGACAATCCTTCCGCAAATTTTACAAGGGAAAAATCAACGAAAAAGATACTCCCTCCTATCCAAATTGGTGCACTTATATTTATCTAGATACGGATGCATCTAGTTATATTTTATACATCTGAATCTAGATAAATCTGAGTGCATTAATAGTAGATCTACATGAAATTTATTTTGATGGAAGGGCTCCATGGAGCCCTTTATGAATATTTGAAAAGGCCTCAGATATTCTCGAAAAAAATATCCGTGTAGCCAGCAATAATAAATATAAGTTTGCAAATTCTCAATGAAAAATACTATGTATTTCGAGCACAAAAAAGACAAATATTTTTTTTTTAGAAAAACCTAGGCCCGTTCAAAATTGCACTATTAATACCTAGATTTGACAATTTATCTTTTCCGCTGAGGCTAGAATACAAAGTTCTTTTAAAAGATTTTTTACACCCATGTATTATAAATCATTATCTACATCAGATATTTCCTTTTGGATTTTTTAAATCTTGAAATTTAAACTTTTCAAAAAAAGGTTCTCCATGGTGTCCATCCACCGAAACGAGAAACGAGTCTCTCGTAGATCTACACCATTATAGGTGCAAAAAAACATTAGCATTTTGGCGAAATTCCACAGATCTATTAACAATCATCAATAACAGTAAAAAAGAACCAAAAGTAATAAAAATATAAATAAGTCATTGGACCACCTAGCGACGACTACAAACACTAGCGCGAGCCGAATGCGCGTCGTCACCCCTTGCACCTCCATCACCGGAGCCGGAAAAAACTTGTCATAGTAAAGTTTGTCGTAGTAGACAGACGGGGAGTCGCCAATGGACCAGCGCACTAGAGCAGCAACCATCGCCAATGATGACATCCATAGAACGGAAGAGACTGACCTGAAAACAAACCGACGAACACGAAAACGAACAGAATCCCAGGAAATCCGTCGGACAAGCGACTCCACGCGCCCTCCATTATCACTAGATCACCACGAGAGCGAGGATAGAACCGGAATAACCTTTATTCTGACTTTAGGATGTAGCCATCGTCTCAACATCTTAAAAAATACACTAAAAAGCATACGAAACAAAGAACGGAAAACCTCACTCCGGCGAGAGGCCATGGTCCGCCACAGCTCCAAGGCCTTTGGGCCACCGGAGACAGAGCGAACGACCAACGACGTCGTTGGTGAGGGGTGCGGAACCCTAGATAGGTTTTTCTCCTTGGGTTGCCTCTCGTGGCGTCTGCTCTAGGTACGTACAGGTCGGAAAAGATGTTTGGACACCAAAGAACAGCTAGCTAATTAACCTCTTGACTCTATATATTTAAACGTGTTTAAAAAGCTAAACGAGTAGATCATATTTGGCTCGTTTAACTTGGTCAACAAACAAATTCAAATTATTCACGCAAAAAAAATCTAATATAAAACTTGACTTGACCCGTTACATATCGAGTTCGTTTAGCTCAACCTAGCTGATAGCACACGTGACTGGGGAACTACCCTTGTGGATCATTCTGGACTCGGGACTCCGGACTTTCTGGATTAGTGTGCTTAATAAAGAAACGCATCGTGAAGAGGACGATGTCCTCACTTCACAGCACGCCGGAGAGAAACAGGCAAAGTTCGTGTTCGAGACGAATGCTTGGTCAAGTGTTCATTGAAGGCCAACAACGCACTTGTCACCCGCCTAACCACCTGCTCGAAATATCACATCGCCCCTTGCGTAGAGAACCCCCTCAGTTGTTGGGACGCTTGCTCGCCGCCAGAGATCTACTCGCCCTATCGCGCATACCTAGGTTGTTAATTTGATCAATAAAATATAATTTATATATCACAAAATTTATACCGTTAAAAAATATAACCTCTAAAGTTTCTAATGGTATAATTTTTATGCTATAAAATTTATATTTTCTTGTTTAAATTAGCAACCTAGTTATCCGCGCGGGACTTATAATCCCAAACGGAGAAAGTATGCTTAACCAGAACACGGTAAAAAAAACCATTTTTTTAAACAAATTTGATCCTTTAGCTCATTTGATCCTTTGCCGAGACTACTCTCTGCTCCATATTATAAGATGTTTTGGCAAAAATATGACATCTAGGTTCGGCGCCTACTAGAATGGAGTCATTGTATCTTTGGCCTCACTTTGGTGCCGGGTGGCGTGGTGCTGACCTGCTTCCGTCTTGTTCTTTCCATGAGGCCGTTCTATATAGTTTTAGCTCCATTTTTGTTGGCGTCTAACTTAGAGTTATTAGATTTAAAAACAGTACCGCGAAGAGGTCCAATGAGACGTTAATTTCGCTAAAAGATCAGATTTATCAAAAAATACTAAAATAACAGCGAAGTTGTGCCCCAGACCCCTCAGGGTTGTACCGAGTACTGCACGATCCATATATATTCCGGGCTCCGGAGGTTCGCGGCAGCAGCATCAAATTTTACCGTACGTGTTCTTGCAGTAAGTGCATGCATATCCATAGATCGATCTCGGTGTCTCCTGCGGCAAAAACCTACCCGCATTCAATCAGCCCGTCAGGTGTAGTACTAGCTGTTACGCACCGCCCTCTTCTGCCTACAAGTAGCAACATTGCTGTGCCATGTGCCAGGCAGATTAAGCAAGTCAAGCTCGCGGATACTTTTACTGCTCCTCCTGTCACAGCTCCATCTCGTCTCACCGTCAATGGCCATGGCCAAGCTCGTCGGGGCATCTCTCTGCCTCTTCGCCGTGCTAACAACACAGCACGAAGCCGCCGCCGCCTCGACGAGGTCGAGGAGCTGCCACGGCGGCGGCAGGGCCACGGGGATGGTGGAGGCGGTGTTCGTGTTCGGGAGCTCGCTGGTGGACAACGGCAACAACAACTTCCTCAACGGCTCCGGCGTGCGCGCCAACTACCTGCCGTACGGCGTCGACTTCCCGCTCGGCCCCACCGGCCGCTTCTCCAACGGCCGCAACACCATCGACGCGCTCGCCGAGCTCCTCCGCCTCCCCGCCGGCGGCCTCATCCCGACGTTCGCCGACCCGGCCACCAGGGGCCGCGCCGCGCTGCACGGCGTCAACTTCGCGTCCGGCGGCTCGGGCATCCTCGACCGCACCGGCAAGGACACTGTGAGTACATTTGGTTCGTTTCCTTTCAGCGCAGTGGCATATTCTGTACTGTACCTGTCATGTGTGCTTCAACTGCTTTTTTGCTACCTGAATGTCAAACTGTTGCGGAATGATACGTGCAGGAACCATTTACTACTCCAAGCTAATTTGGTCATGCCAAAACTGTAGTGGTAGCAGATTTATTTATTTTTTGAGCAAAAAGTAAAGTGATATTTCCATTGTTCAGAAGCACAAGAATAGTGCTCGTACGGTGGAATGAGATGCTACACTTACTGAAAAAAAAGAGATAATGCATTTAATGAAGGTGCATCACGTTTAGATAGGTGTACCTGAATAAGTACCTGATGTGCGTGAGAGCGTGCGTATTTAGGGCGAGGTGTTGAGCCTGGAGCAACAAATCACCAACTTCGAGGCGGTGACTCTCCCTGACCTGCGGGCCCAGATGCAGCGATCAGCGAGAGCCAATAATCGCGAGATGAAGGGCCAGGATTTCTTCGAGCGGTGCTACTTGCCGAAGAGCCTCTTCATCATCGGGACAGGTGGCAATGACTACCTGCTCAACTACTTCAGGCCCAGGAAGAGCGGGGATACCAGGCCCGACTTATCAGACTTCACCAGGTCGCTCGTCACCAAGCTCTCGGCTCATCTCCATGTAAGCTCCTGTTCTTGGTACAGAAAGGAAAATTGTCTTCATTGCATACTATTAAATGTGGACCATTTGGTTTTATTTTCCTCATGGTACAGTACTGAATCTTGCAGTTCTGTCTCACGCACACAGGCAGTTTAATTGCGGCACAATTTATGTACATTTGCAGAGGCTGTATGCTCTGGGAGCTAGAAAGTTTGTGGTCTTCTCCATCCAGCCCATCGGGTGCACCCCTGTGGTGAGGGCGTCGCTCAACGTCACCGGCGCGACCTGCGTCAAACCGGTAAACGCCGCGGCGCTCCTCTTCAACTCGGAGCTCCGGTCGCTCGTCGACGCCGCGAGGACACGCATGCCCGGCGCGAGCTTCTCCATGGTCGACTCCTACAAGATCACAATGGAAGTGCTAGACCACCCAAGGAAACACGGTAATTAAGTCGATCGATCGCGTTTGGTCATGTGGAACTCTTTGATGCAGGTTGGGATCGATGTGGTTGATGGTGTCTTTTGGTCTTTTTTTTTTTCAGGAATCAGTGAAACGTATAAGCCTTGCTGCAGCGAGATGGGGCCGTCGGGGGTGCTCTGTCGGAAGGGAGGGCCCATCTGCAGGGACCGGACCAAGTACGTGTTCTTCGACGGGCTCCACCCGACGGACGTGGTGAACGCCAGGATCGCGCGCAAGGGGTACGCTTCCGGCTCGCCGCAAGAAGCATACCCCATCAATGTGAAGAAGTTGGCAATGTTGTAGGCCGTGATCTTCCAGGAGCACATATAAAAATATAAGATGTTTTAGATTGAAGCAAATGTATTTAGACTATTTTTAGTATGTAGTTTTACCAAGGTTTGGAGTGAATCTAGACACTAAAACAAGTCTAGATACATTTTGTTCATAAACCTAAAACATCTTATATTTTAACTAGCAGCTAGTTAGTGATCTGGCGATGCAGCAGGTTAGGATTCACCGGTCACCATTTTCTATCTATGTACTTCTGTGGGAAATCTAAGCAGGTGCCAAGATTTGGTATAGTACTTTCTTGTGACTTTTTGTTGCGAGACAAAATGCAAGATGTGGTACGACTAGCTTTGCCGATTCATTACAGAGAGAAGAAAATCTAATTACACTCCCGGAGGATAAGAAAAAATCCATTGTTTCTAACCTAGGGCGACTCGGGCTGATCTCCAAGCCCGGCCGCCGCACGCCCGCGGCCAACCCAAATACCCTAGGTTAAAAACAACATTATTTTGAATGTTCACAAAGCCTAAGCTAAAGCTCAGACTCCCAACCAAATTTGAGACAACACAACACGCCCAAGGCAACAAAAAGGAAAAAGAAAAGGACAGAACATGGAGCTCCCACTACGAGGCCGCGGAAGCAAAAGCAGGTGCCGCAAAGCGCCACACCGATGTCCTGAGCGTCTGCAAGATGTCGTCCATGCTCTTCCGGTCCCGCTGCCAAGATAGGGGATACCACTGCTGAAGGTAGGCAAGCAAAAAAACACAAAGTTAGACGCCCGGCGAGGGAAGATCTGCTTAATCACCATCTTATTTCGAATATTCCATAGCGTCCAGGTAATGGCGCCAGAAGATGTGGCGCTTTCCTCCTGTACAGTTTGCCTCCGTCTCCAAGAACTTACCGAGGTCCTGGGCCTGCCAAGTAGGCCCAAGCGCTTCTCAGATGAAGTTCCACAGAAACTGAGCGGCAGGACATGTGAACATAATGTGGGTGCACGTCTTTAGCGTCTCACATAGCAGACACCGCCCATCGCCCGGACCATTGTGTTTTGACACCTCCAACCCCCGAAGGCAGATGATCACACAGCAGTTGCCACATGAAGATCAGGCTCAGGGGCAGGGGAGACTTCCAAAGGTGAGACATCCAAGGTAATTCCAGACCCTGGAAGCGGGTCCGATAAGACGAACTAACAGAGAAGGCTCCCGAGGGAGCCTGGCCCCAAGCCACCTTATCCCTCTCAGCTGAGAGAGATAGGGTCAAGGAGCCCCGCAACCTCAAGAAGTCAGCGGACTCGGCATCGTTGAAGAGCCTCCAGAACGGGATGTTCCAGTGGCCTTCTTGAAATACCTCGTCTACTAACATCGAGGGAGCTGCGCAAATAGCGAACGGAGCAGGGAAAGCCTAGCAGGGGGACACCCTGTAGCCAGGGGTCGAGCCAAAACAGGACCTCCCGACCATCCCCCACCATAACAAGATAGCCCCGGCGAATGCAGTGCTTAATGTCTTGGATATCCCTCCTGAACTGGGATCCCTCCCGGTGTTCACATCGTCTTCTTCTTATGCTCTATATTATTTAGGTTCTAGTGTTTCCATGATGTGCCTAAAAGTCCTTATGTTAAGTTTGGACTGAATGCTATGGATCCTCGTACTCTCAATTTAAATCTCACCGATTCCTCAACTAAACAAACTCTTGGTATGGTAGATGATGTTATGATTGGTACTCATGAATATATTCCCTTTGTCAAAAAAAATGTTCCTATTAATTTTATTATCTTGGATAAATAGAGTTATTCTTCTTGTCCAATTATTTTGGGAAGATACTTCTTAAAAACCTTAGGTACACATATGAATGGATGCAATTAATATAAATTTCAACTCCCTTAAAGGAATGCCATGGAGCATTTTCGAATGAAGAAATTGAAGGTAACCACTCGGTTTTCCATTCGGTCATGTTCTAGTTCTACGAGTGATGAGTACAACAATAGCTAAAAGGTACCAAAAGCCTAGTTATATGGATATAAAGAAAAAACTCCTATGAGGCCATGGCTCCTGAACGATGTCTAGGCATGGACACTGAAATCGGGCATTTTCACTGTCTGAAGTGCATACTGGCTTCGTGGGAGAACATCAATCACCACCATTGGCATAACGAGTAGGGAACTGGATGGCACTCGTGCCATCTGGAAGGCAGTGTGCATCCCTCTCCTATTGAGGAGTTCATTGTGGACTTCCGAGCCCCGAAGGTGTCTTCGTCGATCGGAGGGTCGGGATGTGATGAAACGAGGGGGTTAGACCTCACTTCCTAGCCTAGGGAACTACCCAAATAACTGCTTGTATTGTCAAATCTACTGGTTTATGTGCCACGTCCCCACTAGGTTGGCGGGGACTTACGGGTCATGTGCCTCTCGGTATGTCTAGCAGATATGCTATGCTAGCCATCTACATCGGGAGACAACTGATACGTCGGAAACGTATCTTTAATTTTTGATGTTTCATGCTTGTTTTGTATCTACTTTGCTTTGCTTTGTCTACACTTTGAGGTGTTTTTATATATTTTCTGGTACTAACCTATTAACAAGATGCCACAGTGTCAGTTGCCTGTTTTTTCTGTTTTTGGTTCCACAAAGGTAAAACATCAATATCTCGAAATTGGACGGGACAAAAGCCAAAGTCAATATTTTATCGTGGGGAACACGGAGCCAGAATACGAGATGGAGGGGAGGCACCAGGGGCCCACACCCCCTGGCGGCGCAGGCTAGGGTTAGCCGCGCCTGGGGGGTGTGACCACCCTGGCTGCCCCCTGCCTCGCCTCTTCGTCTATAAAGACCCCCCGATGCAGAAACCCTAAGTACCCGATCAATATTCCACGAAAACGACTTTAGCCGCCGCCACCATCGTCCCTAGATCAGGGGGATCTGAAGCTCTTCCCGGCACCCTGTCGGAGGGGAGATCATTCTGTAGGCCTTCTTCTTCATCATGCCAGCCTTCGATATGAAGCGTGAGTAATTCCACCTTGGACTACGGGTCCATGTAGTAGATAGATGATTGTGTATCCTCCTTTGTGCTACCATGTTTAGATCTTGTGAGCTCCATTCATGATCAAGATCATCTATTTGCAATCATGCATGTTGTGTTTACGGGGATCCGATGGATATTGAGATTACTGTGTCAGATTGATTAATGATTTTGTCTTATTAATTCTATCATGTCTGTGTTGTTTGTGATCTTTCATGCTCTCCGTTTCTTGTAGCTATCTTGGCTAAGTAGATGCTAGTGACTCCAAGAGGGGGTATTTATGCTAGATAGTGGGTTCATGCCTGTATTTAATCTAAGGGAAGTGACAGAAATCTCTAAGGTTGTAGATATGTTGTTGCCACTAGGGAGAAAACAACGGTCTCTTGTTCATGGAACAGGTAGATTGTTTACCTTACACACTTTGCTTAAAGCGGTTATCTTTTGCTTGCAACTTAATACTGGAGGGGGTTCGGATGATAATCTGAAGGTGGATTTCTAGTCCTAGATGCAGTTGGATGGCGGTCTATGTATCTTGTTGTTGCCCAATCGAATCTCATAGGATCATGAATGTCTAGTATTGCATTGTTATGCCTTGCTTAGTCCTATCAATTTCCCTGCTGTAACTTGTTTACCCATCATGCCATGTTTGTTTATATTAAGGAGAACACCTCTAGTGAACTGTGGACCCCGGTCCAATCTTTACCATTGATATATCTTCCACTGTTACTGTTTACTTTCTGCAAACCACTATTACCTTTCACACCATACAGTTAATCCTTTATTACAGCAACCAGTGAGATTGACAATCTCACTGTTCGTTGGGGCAAAGTCTTAAGTTTGTGTTGTGCAGGTCTCCAAGTTGCTAGCAACACCTTTGAGACATTTCCTTCCTCTTACTGGTTCGATAACCTCAGTTTTTTACTGAAGGAAAACTTGCTGTTGTGCTCATCGCACCTTGCTCTTGGGGTCTCCCAACGAAGCGCTACCATGCGCCATCAACAACAACCAACCGGTTTGCCATTCTTGTGTTGGATTCACACTTAGCTAATTGATGCGACATGAGGACTTAGTTGGTATAATGAAGTTTACCCGCATATGGGTACTGGTTACCCATGACCCCGTCATTGGGATCCTCTCCGCCATTGGGCCCCTCGCCACAACGTCTCGTGGAGCCACAACACTGACGCAGCCATTTAGAGCTTGGGGAGAAGCCATGGCTCCATGTCAACCACCCCTCAAGAGAGTCACCTCCTCTTATCCTCATTTCCTCTCTCACCTCCACTCCCAGCCAAAACAGCCAAGATATTTTTTTAGGTGGGGGAATTGAGGAGGGAGCTCAGTGCGGAAAGAATAGTAGTTTGGGGGCATTTTAAATAAAACACAACAATGGCCTAACATGTGGGTTCATAGAGTGCCACATCAGTGAATATGTCGCTCTAATCACTCCAGTAATCATAGATGAGACACTGCTCCATCTTTAGTTACTATAAGTAGCATATTTCATAGGTGAGTGACCGTATTGAATGTATATGTGAAGTTCGGTGACCGCCGATAAATTTTACTCTTGCGTAAATAACCCTATGTCATGTGTCTCTCGTTGGAGTCATAGTGACAGTTATTCTATCCCTCAGCCAGCCGAGAGCACATCTCTTCCTCTTGGGTCACTTGCTTGGTGGGTCATCCCGGTTTGCCTTGGTGACCTCTGCAGGTGAGACCAGGTTACTGAAAGAAGAGCTCCATTAGCAACATCGTATGAATCTTGCAGCACTGGACTGGGGTCATGCAACGTCTTCAGGAGGATGTATTGTCACGAACCTCTATAAAGACTCGGAATGAAGTCGATGCAAGCAGGAAGAGAAGGGTTAAATACATCGGTAGTCATTGAACTTGCTTATAAAAGTCAATACGATCACTATATAGACAGAATACGAGTTTACGTAATTAAAATCGTGCGAGAGCGTCACCCACAGTCAATGAGCGATACAACACACTGTATGTGATGACTAGTCGCCCAATGGGACCCGCTGTCAGCTTCACATTTGAATTGATGGTGTATGCACCGAATATTTATTAGCCCATAGGCCCCCTGGACAAGTAATTAATTTCAAAGATCCCCTACCACCACCTTGTAAAGATTCTCACCTCCGCGGAGTGCTCGAGTTGATGGTGGAGAGAGGAAGCAGGAACAGCGCGACCCAATTGGGAAGGGGAGAGAGGGAACGAGGTGGTCGAGGCGGTGGTGATCCAGATTGCTAGCGAATCTTCTTCGATGATGGCAGGCGAGGTGTTGCCATCTGATGATGCGGCGAGGTGCCGCGACCATGTTTCCAATCCGACGCGACGATGGAGCTCGAGTCCCGTCTATGGTAAGCCCTCTGCTGGCATGTAGTTGGTATGAATCAAAGGTTTTGTTGGCGATTTTCGCTTCAAGAGGTGTGAATTAGTCCATGACCTGAGTTTTCTGTCACTGTTAAGTTGAGTGATTTGGGTACAGTTTTGCAAGATGATTTGGATGCGCTTAGATCTTAGGGTTTAAGAAAGTACCAATGTTTTACACAGAAATTGTTCAAACTTCAGTAAGATAACATGTCCAGTACTATATGATGGTGGAATTTGCAAAGAAGGAAGATTTGGTCCTCATGTTTGGTTGCAGAGAAGGATGTGTTATGTTCATTGTTTAGTATTAAATATTTCACTACTTAATTAACTAGTACAGTGATCATATGTTTCTCTTGTTATAATTTGCAGGGGAGAAAAATCCATGTTTTTCATTGGAGATCAATCATGGTGGATATTTCCTAGGAACTGGTAGCAACAGAAGCTATATTGGAGGGCACATTATCTACTATGATGAAGTTGACAACTTAGAGCATCACTAGCGGGGTTCCTAAAAGGGCAACCCGTATTCACAGTTTACAGGCCACGAAAAACTTGTTTTACGGGCCAGAGGCGCGCCAGATAGGAGCTGCTCCGTAAAATAGAATATTCTGTTTTACGGTTTGTGTTTATGGGTGCTGCTCTGCGCCTTCACCATGCCCACCCATAAAACAGTGGACAGTTTTTTTTGCATAATTTCATATACTCAAATATACACAAGGCATTCAAGCAATAGTAATAATCAATCAAAAAAATAGTTTGAGCATACAAGAATCATCCAAATTATTACAACAATGTTTCAATCAAATTAAAATAAATAGTTCGAAGTAATCTTTGTTGAGCTTGGCGTGGCCGAGGGCGCGGTTCCTATAGATGCAGACGCGGCCCGACACTGACCCGCGCCGCCAATCTAGCAGCCTCCAGCGGTCGTCGAGGTCCTTGGTGGCGAGGAGGAGGGCCGTGATCTCCAAGTCGTCGTCCTAGGGTAGCTTGTCGATGTCGGAATCGTCCGAAAACGACCAGTTGGAGAGATCGACCTCCTCGTCGGAGTTCATTTCCGATTCCGACGGCTCGACAGCGTATTCCGGTGGAGGAACGGTGGGCGGTGGAGCAGGGGAGTCAGGGCCTCCAGGGCGCGGGGGAGACTTCCAATTTTGTCCTCAGGTGGCGGCGACGGCAACTGCATGGAATGGGGAAGGAAAGGAGGCAGGTGGGAACTAAAATTTCCTCTCGCGGGCGAGTGAGGGTTGCCCTACAGGTCGGACCATGAACCCCCACTAGTAGAGGCCGAGAGGCTTTTTTCGGTCGAACCCTTAAAAAAATTACGGGCAACGCAGTTTAGGGGTCCTGATATGCGCCGTTCTTCGCCCGCAACCCGTAAATTGCCAGTTATTTTTATGGTTTGTCCCTTTTAGGGGTCCTGCTAGTGATGCTCTTAACATGGTTAGAAGTCATGCTAGAGAACATAATTGAGTAGATAGGTTATGAGATGGCAGGTAGAATCAAGGTACACTACTGTATTCCAATGCTCACACTTACCAACAATGTACTGAGAGAGTTAGATGATGATCATGTCTTCATGGCTATGGTTACATTAGTTGACATTGGCCGCCATTTATTCAGTATTTACCTAGATCATGATGAGAGCTTGGGCTTCAAAGGTTGAGATGATGTTGTAAATTTTCCAATTTCTCACTTGCCTCCTATCATTAGCCCTAAGAATTCAAGTACCAACAACCAGCCTGTAGATGACAGTTCATATGTTCCTCCAACACCACTACAAGTTGTGGTTCCAGCAAGCAATGTTGAAGATTCAGTAGAGAGGGCAAATGAAGACTGTGTTGCTGGTAGAGTGAGGCAAAGGAAGAGGGTGAGAACCAATTACTCTCAAACTTGGAGCACCCAATAAAGTGAGGAAGTAACTAACCAGGATGACAGTGATGTAGTTGCCGACAGTGTTTATGGAGCAGATTCAGACTTTGAACTAACCAGGATGGATCCCAATGATTGTATTTTTCCTATTGCTATGGTTGTTGTTCAAGTTGAAGATACAGTAACCTGGACATGGTTTCTAGAGACCTTGAAATCTGATTTAGGAATAGTGAACACAACACCTTGGACTATAATGTCAGACAAGCAAAAGGTGAACTTGTTTCTGCTTTCAATATTTTGAATTGTAGCTGCTTTTATCCATGTCAATGACTAATCATTCATTATGAATTGCTTGCAGGGACTAATAAATGTTGTCAAAGTTGTGTTCCCAGATGCAGAACATAGGTTCTATGTGAGACACCTTTGGCAAAACTTCCAACAATTGTTCAAGGGTGATGTACTGAAGAACCAACTCTAGAAAATTGCAAGGAGCAACACAATTACTCTATATGAGAAGCACATGGATGAAATGAATGCTCTTAATTCAAATGCTCGTGCATGGTTACAGAATTTGGATCCAAAGACATGGGTGAGAACCTTTCAGAGTGACTTACCCAAATTGACATCCTCCTCAATAACAACTGTGATGTTTTTAACAAGTAAGCTATATATATCTCTTAGTTACTAGTTGATTTTGGAAGCTATGTTCACTATGAGGTTTCTAACTGTGTGCTTTACATCAGATACATCTTGGAAGCTAGAGAACTCCCTATGCTTTCAATGCTAGCAACAGTGAAGTCTTAGATTCAGACTAGGCACTACACAAAAAATAAAGAGAGGCAAACTTGGTCTGGTCCTATTTGTCCAAAGATAAGGAAGAAACTTGACAAGCACATCCAACTTTCTAACAATGTATATGCAGATGGAGCAGGTGATGGCTTGTTTGCAGTAGGGGAACTAATTTCATATAAACTAGTAGACTATGTTGTAGACTTGAAGCATAGGACATGTAGTTGCATGAGGTGGCAGAAAACTGGAATACCTTGTCCACATGTCATAGAATTCTTAAGGTATGATGACACAGACCCTGTCACACTGGTTGACAAGCGCTATTCAGTGGAAATGCATGACAAGGCCTATGGTAACATAGTGTACCCATGCTTGGACAAGACTGAGTGGCAAAATATAAATGGACCTCCAATATTGCCACCAATGTACATAAAAACATTTTTTAGGGATAATAAAAGTAGAAGGAAGGCACCATTTGAGGTAAATGCTAGAGGAGGAGGCAAGAAGATGACAAGACATGGTGTAATAATGCATTGCAAGTACTGTGGTTTCCCTGATCACAACATTGCTGGTTGTAAATGGATGAAAGCTGGTCTTCCACCACCAACTACAGCTTATCAAACATTACCTCCTTCTCATACTAATCTAGTGACCAATACTGAACCAGTGGTCAATGAACCAGTGGTCAATGTTGATCCAGTCATGAATACTGATCCAGTCATCACACAAGTAACCAACAACTACTGTCAGTATTGGTTTTGACATGTACTTCTATCAGTATTGGCTTTAACCTGTCTCAACTACTTCTGACATGTAGGAACATCCTCATACTGATCCAGTTATCGGTAGCAATTACCCTAATGATGACCTACTTGTCAACAACTTGATTGAGCAGGTAAATCATGACCCAACTTAGTAAACCATCACTATTTATTTTTTTTCTTAGTAAAAGATCTGAACTAATGATTAATTCATATACAAATGTCAGTGTAGAGAAATTTGGAGGCAAGAGCGGTTCCTGAATATCCCTTCATCAAAACAACACAAAATTTGGTCAACTAGCCAGCTCCAAGCCAGTCAAGTGGTGCTAGCAGTATCAGACAGGGGGAACTAGCTCAAAAGCTGCTACAGATGCAACAAGAGAAGAATAAAATCAATGAAGAAAGAAGAACAACTTTGCTAGAGGCAAAGTATCAAGATGAAGTCAAAAAATGAAGAGAGAGCTAAGAAGAAGCTAGAGCAAGACAAGTTAAAGGCTGAACTTGCAGTAGCCAAAGCAAAAATTGCTGAAGAGAACAGAGAGAATAGAAAGCAAGAGGCTGAGCTAAAGAAGTTAGCTAAGGCAGAGACTAGAAGAACGACAACTGAAGGTTGGTTGGAGAGACGTGGAGCACTACCTGCTCCTGCGCATCCCCCGCGGGCGACGCAGGGGCGCCGCCGCGCTTCTAGCCCTCCTCTCGCACTCCTCCTCTCCCTCCCCGCCGCCGCCGGCGGGAGCCATTGATCGGACGGTGCTGGCGGCGGAGGGTTTGACTTTCCCCGGCGCCTGGAGGTTCTCGCTAGGAGGATGCGACAGGCGGCGGTGTGCTGATGCGCTTTGGGCGACGCCCGGCCAGGCGGCGATGGGGTGGCTCGGCGGGGCGGTTCCTGGTCGTCGGCAGCATGCCCTGCCATGGCCGACGGCGCGGTCCAGATCTGGGCTCGTTCGGGCCTGACCTGGGTTGGGCGGGCTGGCGTCGTCGTCCTCTGGCGGGTGGCGGCCATGGAGGGCGGCGGCTGGCGGTGCTCCGCGGTGCCGGCAGGGGGCGGGGCGGGTCTGGCTGCGGCGGGCAGGGCACTCCCACAGTGCCGTGGCGGCGGGGTTCCCCTCAAGGCGGGCGACGGGGAGGAGCGACGCCCCCCGGTGGTGGAATCTATAGGGCCCGATCTGGGCTAGTTTGGGCCTAGATCTGGGCCATGCGGGCTCCTAGGACCTTTGGTCTTCGGGCGGGTGGCTGGCACCTCCCTTGGCTGCGTTGTGGCCGGTGCTGGATCTGGGGCGGGCGGGCCTAGATCTGGCTGTTGCCCGAATCTTGCTTAGGGACCCGTGGGCGGTGTGGAGGTGTTGTGCTCGCCATGCTTGGTCCTCCGCGTCCTTGTGGGCCTAGTGGTGATCCTCAGACCGGCGACGGTCCGGTTCTCCCGGGTGAGCGCAATGGTGGTGGTGCTGCTATTTGGCGGCAGGGATCAACGGTGGTAGTTGATTCACTGGGGGACGGCGTAGGAGGGGCTCGCGTGGGGTTGGTCTGGACGACGATTCCCTTGCTGCAGTGCGGCGGCGGGGCTTCACGAGCCCTGATGGGCTCGGCCAAGCCAGGTGGGCCTGGTTTGCCCTGCGGCTGTACCCGGTCGGCTACCACCCTCTGGTGGTGGAGGCAGTTCCCTCCCGCACATCGTGGTTCAGGCAACCCCTACTGACGCTTCCTCTTTGCTTATCTCTCGGCCCTACTTTGTGTGTCTCGGTGCGACGGCGGTGGCGGATGCAAGACCGTGGTGGCGTGCATTGACGGATGGCGAGCATGGTGGATCACTTTGAAGCGTCCGGGGATGTGGTTTTTTTGAGGGGTCGGGAGAAATCCTTGTCTTCTTGACACCGACGTGGTGACGTCTGCGGGTGCCACCGTCCTTATTGAAGTACGTCGGGTGTACCTCTTTCCCACCTCCAAAGCGTACCGGGGGAAACCCTAGGACCTGTCCGGGTAGCAGCGTCGTCATCGTCGCTTCCCTTCCTGAAGGTGCTGCTTGGTGCGCGTCGCTTCGAAAGGGATAGGCTTGTGGTGGGACTTAGCTGGAGGGCGCAACGGTTGCAGATTCGCCTCATTTTCGTCAAGCCGCTGTTACCGGCTTTATTTTCTTTTCATTTTCTTCTTCGGTTTCTTTGTTTTTTTCTTTTGGGCGTTGTGCTGTCTGGCCCAGCAGCGGTATCAACTGGTTGCTATATTTATATAGCTGGGCGTATGCCTGTTTCTAGGAGGCAAAGACTAGAAGAATAGTATCAGAGGTTAGAAAAGAGGTAGCCGACAAGAAAAGGAAGGAAGCTGCAGAGAAGAAGGCACTAGACAAGATAGCAGCAGCTGAAGAGAGGAGAAAAGCAAAGAGAGATGCTACTATTGCAGTAGAAACATCAAGGAAGGAAAATCATGAAGCTAAAACGCTAGTTCAAAGAGCTATGATGGCAAGCAATGCTGAAAATGAAGATGCACATGTCCCTGTTGTCCCTCATGTGCATTCTGCAATGACTGAAACAATTCCCATGTCCCAGGTAGTTACAGAGGCAGTGCCAAGAGCTAAGCGGATGGAGTGGTATTTAGGTGTCAACTAAGTACCAGGAATAGATCTAAATTACTGTGTCCTTTTGATGTACCAGATACTTATGAATTATGCACTTGTTAGCTCTAGTGTCCTTTTGGTGTGTTGGCTTTCTGAAACATGTTATGAATTGTTGGTTATGACCATTTGGTATGCACCTCTTGAATGAATGCTTTCTGTAATCCAAGCACACTTAGGTGTATTTGAGTCCTGTAATTATGTGTTCTGGAATACCTAAGTTAAGATGGACCTCTATGTTATCACTTGTCCTAATGTGTATTGTTATCAATCTTGTTTGCTCTTTTTGATGTCTCTTTATTTAGTAGTTAAGAATCTTGTCTGCCAATGTAAATATGCAGAATATTGTTTGTATTGAGATTGAGAACAATATAACTTACAATGCAACAGAATCTTGTCTGCTAATGTTAATTCAGAGTATTGCAGAAGTAAACTCAAGCACTTGTGAGCACAACACAGTACATTTAACTCCATTACTTCAGGTTCACATACATTATGCCAAAATGCATCACATTCATCAGGTTCACCGAGTACTATATCAACAAAAGCATCACTAGATCATCACAGTACACCATACATCAGTACTAGCCTATCATACCACACACTAGAACTGTTGGAATTATGCCCTAGAGGCAATAATAAAGATGTTATTATTATAATTCTTGTTCATGATAAAGTTTATATTCCATGCTAGAATTGTATTAAGCGGAAACATTAATACTTGTGTGGTTTGTGAACAACACCGTGTCCCTGGTACGCCTCTAAGGACTAGCTCATTGATCAATGATGGTTAAGGTTTCCTAACCATAGACATGAGTTGTCAATTGATAATGAGATCATATCATTGGAGAATGATATGATGGACAGACCCAAACTAAGCGAAGCAATTAGATCGTATCATCGTGTTCATCTTTGCGAAGCTTTTCCTATGTCAAATATTGTATTCCTTAGACCATGAGATAATGCAACTCCCTGGTACCGGAAGAAAGCTTTGAGGTCATCAAACGTCATCCTATGAGAGGGTGATCATAAAGGTGTCTCTCAGGTGATCGGAAAGTATCTGTTGGGTTGTATGTATCGAGATGGAATTTGTCCCTCCCAAGTCGGAGAGATATACTTCGGGCCCACTCGGTAATCGATATCAACACCGCTTGCAAGCATGTGGTTAAGGAGTTAATCACAAAGTGATATCGAATTACGGAACGAGTAAAGTACTTGCTGTGAACGAGATTGAACTAGGTATGACGGTACCGACGATCGAATCTCGGGCAAGTAAAATATCGCGAGACGAAGGGAATATATACATGGGATTGTTTGAATCCTGGCATCGTGGTTCATCCGATATGATCATCGATGAATGTGTGGGAGTCAATATGGGTGCCCAGACTCTGCTGTTGATTATTGATAGAAGATCATGTCTGCATATTCTCGAACCCGCAGGGTCACACACTTAACGTGTCTTGACGCTAGGATAGATTGGATAATTGGTTTATGAATTTTTGTTCGGAGTCTCGGATGGGATCCGGGACATCACGAGAGGTTCCGGAATGGTCCAGAGAATAAGATTCATATAAGGCAGTGCAGTTTTTGGAGTTCGGAATTGTTCCGGGTTAATCGGTATTGTACCGGAAGCTTCTAGAACCTTCCGAAAGGGGACCAACGTGGCCCCACCTTCCGGGAGGGGGCATGGGCCTATGAGGGAGTGTCCTGGCCGCATTGGGCCAGGGGCACAAGGCCCCATAGGGCCCAGCCGATCCTAGAGAGTTTAAATCGTTTAAACTAGAGATAGGGTTTCTAGAAGAGGGGACAGTCCATGCCCCCCACTCCTTATCCTTTGGGCTTGGGGGAGGGGCTAGGGATGCGCCCCCCTCTATATAAAGAGGGGTGGGGGCGCACAAACCACACACACCTCTCCTCCAAACCCTAGCCGCCTTGCTAGCTTTCCTCTCTCCCTCCCGACTGTTTGTAGGCGAAGCCCTGCTGCAGAAATTCTCCACCATATACACCACGCCGTCGTGTTGTAGATCCAATCTATCTCTCCACCATACTTGCTGGTCCGAGGAAGGAGGAGACGTCGAGGTGCTGCACGTGTGCATCTCACGGAGGCACCGCCACTTGTGGTGCTAGATCGGATCGGATCGCGAGGAGGAGAAGCGAGTACGACTACATCACCCACGTTCCGACGAACGTTCCGCTGTGCGAATCTTCAAGGGTATGAAGATCTAATCCAATCTCTCTCGTTGATTGCATCTCCTAGATTAGATCTTGGCTTTCCCTCTGTTCGCATCCATAGAAAATTTGATTTACTATGCCGCGAAACCCTTAAGTGGTATCAGAGCTAGATCTATGCGTAGATGTGTTTCACGAGTAGAACGCAACATGGTTGTTGTGGGCGTTGATGTTTTCTGTTGTAAGCCTCTTGTTTGTGTTCTTCTTATGACGCGGGATAGTGAGATTGAAGCGGTCCAGGCCAACCTTACGCGACGTTGTTCGCGAGACCGGCTCCGCACTTGACGTGTGGCTTGTTCCACACATGCGGCTGGTGGATGTCAGTTTCTCTCACTATAGTTGTCATGGGATTAACACCGGAGTTTGGCAACCATAATATCACCGTTGTGGCTTTCCGTAGGTAAGAATCGTTCTTAGCATCTACTCCCATAAGCCACGTAAAACATGCAACAACAAAGTATATGCGTCTAACTTGTTTTTGCAGGGAGTGTTTTCTGTGATATGGTATGGCCCAAGATGTGATGTGTATATTGTATGCGATGATCATGTTTTGTAATGTTTCACGACTTGCATGTCGATGAGTACACAACCGGCAGGAGCCATATGGTTGTCTTTATAATTGTGTATGACGTGCGAGTCAACTTCTTATACGCCATGTAATAGCTTTACTTTATCGCTAAGTAGTTAGCAATAGTTGTAGTTGCTATTCGTGGTGGAGGCAATCATGGTGGAGTGATGGAGATCATGCCGGAACGCACAAGATGGAGATCATTGCGCGAAGATTGGCTATACCATGTCACATAAAGTTATATGCATGTGATGTTTATCCTTTTATGTATCTTATTATTCTTAGATCGCGACGGTAGCATTATAAGATGATTCCTCACTTAAAGATCAAGATAAAAACTGTGTTCTCCCCAAGTATGCACCGTTGCGAAAGTTCGTCATGTCCAAGCATCACGTGATGATCGGGTGCTATAGACTCTACGCTCACATACAACGGGTGCAAGCCAGTTTTGCACACGCAGAAATACTTGGGTCTAGCTTGACGAGCCTAGCATGTACAGACATGGCCTCGGAACACAAGAACCGAAAAGTTAAGCATGAGTCATATGAATGATATGATCGACACTTTGTTGTCCACCATTGAAACCACATCTCTTCTCGTGATGATCGGATTAGGTGTGGTTAATTTGGATCGTGTTCACTAAACAACTTGAGGGATGTTGAATTTAGTGGGAGTTCATCTAGTAATTTGATTAAATTGAACTATTTATCATGAACATAGTCTAAATTGTACTTGCAAATACTGTAGATCACATGGCCAAGTCCAACTTCAACTTCAACGTTTTTGCTGAGAAAGAAAAACTTAGAAACAATGGGTCTAACTTCACCAATTGGTTCCGCAATCTAAGAATCATTCTGTCTGGCGGACAAAAGGACTATGTCCTTGGGAAGGCGTTAGGTGACCCCCCTGCTGCAACTGCGCCGGCTGATGAGAAAGTTGTCTATCAGTCGCGCAAAGATGATTATGGTGTGATTAAGAGCACCATGTTGTTTGCTATGGAACCGGAGCTTCAAAATCGTTTTGAAGAGTATCCCGGGCCCTTCGAGATTCTCGAGGAGCTAAAAACCATGTTTCAGACTCAGGCCCGTTCTGAGAGATATGAAATCTCCGAGAAGTTCTTTAACTGCAAGATGGAGGAAGGGAGTTCCGTTAGTGAGCACGCCATAAAGATGTCGGGCTACACTCAACGCCTTGAGCAACTGGAATGCACGATTCCAGAGGAGCTCAAGATTGACAGGGTTCTGCAATCACTCCCTCCCAGCTACAAAAGTTTTGTAGTGACTTATAATCAGATTGGATCCACTGATACGATCACCGAGCTCTTCGCAAAGCTGAAGGTTGCGGAGGTGGACATCAAAAAGGATAATCATGTGTTGATGGTCAACAAGCCCTCCTTTAAGAAAGGTAAGGGAGCAAAGAAGCCCTTCAAGAAGGGCGGCGGCAAGCGCAATGCTCCTGCTGAGAAGAAGCTCAAGTCTGGTCCTAAGCCCGACACTGAGTGCTTCTATTGCAAAGACAAGGGTCACTGGAAGCGCAACTGTCCGAAGTACTTAGCGGACAAGAAGGCTGGCACCATCAAAGGTATATTTGATATACATGTTATTGATGTTTTCCTTACTAGCCCTCGTTGTAGTGTCTGGGTATTTGATACCGGTTCAGTTGCTAATATTTGTAACTCGAAACAGGAGCTACGGAATAGACGGCGGCTTGCGAGGGATGAGGTGACGATGCGCGTTGGCAACGGATCAAGAGTTGATGTGATGGCCGTCGGCACGCTCTCCTTAGTTTTACCTTCGGGATTAGTTTTAAACCTTAATAAATGTTATTATGTGCCTGCGTTGAGCATGAACATTATTTCTGGATCGTGTTTATTGCAAGACGGTTATTCATTTAAATCGGAGAATAATGGTTGTTCTATTTATATGAGTAACATCTTTTATGGTCATGCACCTCTTGTGAATGGTTTATTTCTTCTAAATCTCGAAAGGGATGAAACACACATCCATAACATTGAGGCTAAGAGATGCAAAGTAGATAGTAATAATACTACTTATTTGTGGCACTGTCGTCTAGGTCATATTGGTGTAAAGCGCATGAAGAAACTCCATTCTGATGGACTTTTGGAGTCTCTTGATTTTGAATCATTTGACACATGCGAACCATGCCTCATGGGCAAGATGATCAAAACCCCGTTCTCCGGTATGATGGAGCGAGCAACGGACTTGTTGGAAATCATACATACCGATGTATGCGGACCGATGAGTGTTTCGACGCGCGGTGGATATCGCTATTTCCTCACTTTTACCGATGACTTAAGTAGATATGGGTATATCTATTTAATGAAACATAAATCTGAAACATTTGAAAAGTTCAAGGAATTTCAGAATGAAGTGGAGAACCATCGTAACAGAAAGATTAAGTTTCTACGATCCGATCGTGGAGGTGAATATTTGAGTTATGATTTTCTCACGCATCTTAAAGCAAGTGGAATCGTTTCACAACTCACGCCACCCGGAACACCACAACGCAATGGTGTGTCTGAACACCGGAATCGAACCCTATTAGATATGGTCCGATCAATGATGTCTCTTACTGATTTGCCGTTATCATTTTGGGGTTATGCATTAGAAACCGCTGCATTCACTTTAAATAGGGCTCCATCTAAATCCGTTGAGACGACACCGTATGAACTGTGGTTTGGTGCTAAACCTAAGTTGTCGTTTCTTAAAGTTTGGGGATGCGAAGCTTACGTCAAGAAGTTGATGCCGGACAAGCTCGAACCCAAAGCGGAGAAATGCGTCTTCATAGGATACCCTAAGGAAACTATTGGGTATACCTTCTATCACAGAACCGAAGGCAAAGTGTTTGTCACAAAGAATGCTTCCTTTCTTGAGAAGGAGTTTCTCTCGAAAGAAGTGAGTGGGAGGAAAGTAGAGCTTGACGAGGTTATTGAACCTTCTCTTGAATTGGAGAGTAGCGCAGCACCTGAAATTGTTCCAGTGCCGCCTGCACCACCAATAGAGGAAGCTAATGACAAGGATCATGAAGCTTCGGACGATGCTGCTACTGAACATCGCAGGTCGACAAGGTCGCGTGCCCCTTCTGAGTGGTACGGCAACCCTATCTTGACTGTCTTGTTAGTAGAAGACAGTGAACCTACGAACTATGAGGAAGCGATGATGAGCCCAGACTCTGAGAAATGGCTAGAAGCCATGAAATCCGAATTGGGATCCATGAGCGAAAACCAAGTATGGACTTTGGTGGACCCTCCTAGCGACCGAAAGGCCGTTGAGTGCAAATGGATCTTCAAGAAGAAAACGGACGCGGATGGTAATGTTACCGTCTATAAAGCACGGCTTGTCGCGAAAGGTTTTCGACAAGTTCAAGGTGTTGACTACGATGAGACTTTCTCTCCCGTAGCGATGTTTAAGTCCATTCGGATTTTATTAGCAATTGCTGCGTTTCATGATTATGATATATGGCAGATGGATGTCAAGACTGCGTTCCTCAATGGCAACATTGATGAAGAGTTGTATATGATGCAACCCGAAGGTTTTGTCGATCCTAAGGATGCTAGTAAAGTATGCAAACTTCAGCGTTCCATTTATGGACTGAAGCAAGCATCTCGGAGTTGGAACCTTCGTTTTGATCAAGTGATCAAGAGCTTTGAATTTGTTCCAAATTGCTACGAAGCTTGTATCTACAAGAAAGTGAGTGGGAGCTCGGTGACGTTTTTGGTACTGTATGTGGATGACATATTGATTATCGGAAATGACATCAACATGCTTAACGATGTGAAGAGTTATTTGAACAAGTGTTTTTCAATGAAAGACCTAGGTGAAGCTGCTTATATATTGGGCATCAAAATCTATAGAGATAGACAAAGACGCCTGATAGCTTTAAGCCAGAGTACATACCTAGACAAAGTTCTGAAAAGGTTCAGAATGGATAAGGCAAAGAAAGGTTCAGTGCCTATGTTGTCAGGTAAGATATTGAGCAAGACTCAGTGTCCAGCTACGGTAAATGATAGGGAAGCTATGAGCAAAGTGCCTTATGCCTCGGCCATAGGTTCCATCATGTATGCCATGCTGTGTACTAGACCGGATGTGTCCAATGCTCTTAGTTTGACGAGCAGATATCAAAGTGATCCAGGAGTGGAACACTGGACAGCCGTGAAGAACATCCTAAAGTACCTAAATAGAACTAAAGAAATGTTCTTAGTCTATGGGGGTGATGAACAACTTGTCGTAAAAGGTTACGTCGATGCTAGTTTCGACACTGACAAGGATGATTCCAAATCTCAGACAGGATACGTTTATATTTTGAATGGAGGAGCTGTGAGCTGGAGAAGCTGCAAGCAAAGCGTGATCGCGGGATCTACAGTGGAAGCGGAATACATGGCTGCTGCAGAAGCGTCAAGTGAAGGAGTTTGGATCAGAAACTTCATCACTGAGCTTGGCGTGGTTCCAAGTGCATTGGACCCACTGGAGATATTGTGTGACAACACTGGCGCCATAGCACTCGCTAAGGAACCAAGATATCATCCAAAGACCAAGCATATCAACCGCAAGTTTCATATAATCCGAGATTATATAGCAGATGGAGATCTGAAGATTAGCAAAGTACATACGGATCTGAATGTCGCAGATCCATTGACTAAACCTCTTCCACGTGTAAAACATGATCAACACCTCAGTGCCATGGGTGTGAGATTGTTGCCAGATGTAAACTAGATTATTGACTCTAGTGCAAGTGGGAGACTGTTGGAATTATGCCCTAGAGGCAATAATAAAGATGTTATTATTATAATTCTTGTTCATGATAAAGTTTATATTCCATGCTAGAATTGTATTAAGCGGAAACATTAATACTTGTGTGGTTTGTGAACAACACCGTGTCCCTGGTACGCCTCTAAGGACTAGCTCATTGATCAATGATGGTTAAGGTTTCCTAACCATAGACATGAGTTGTCAATTGATAATGAGATCATATCATTGGAGAATGATATGATGGACAGACCCAAACTAAGCGAAGCAATTAGATCGTATCATCGTGTTCATCTTTGCGAAGCTTTTCCTATGTCAAATATTGTATTCCTTAGACCATGAGATAATGCAACTCCCTGGTACCGGAAGAAAGCTTTGAGGTCATCAAACGTCATCCTATGAGAGGGTGATCATAAAGGTGTCTCTCAGGTGATCGGAAAGTATCTGTTGGGTTGTATGTATCGAGATGGAATTTGTCCCTCCCAAGTCGGAGAGATATACTTCGGGCCCACTCGGTAATCGATATCAACACCGCTTGCAAGCATGTGGTTAAGGAGTTAATCACAAAGTGATATCGGATTACGGAACGAGTAAAGTACTTGCTGTGAACGAGATTGAACTAGGTATGACGGTACCGACGATCGAATCTCGGGAAAGTAAAATATCGCGAGACGAAGGGAATATATATATGGGATTGTTTGAATCCTGGCATCGTGGTTCATCCGATATGATCATCGATGAATGTGTGGGAGTCAATATGGGTGCCCAGACCCCGCTGTTGATTATTGATAGAAGATCATGTCTGCATATTCTCGAACCCGCAGGGTCACACACTTAACGTGTCTTGACGCTAGGATAGATTGGATAATTGGTTTATGAATTTTTGTTCGGAGTCTCGGATGGGATCCGGGACATCACGAGAGGTTCCGGAATGGTCCGGAGAATAAGATTCATATAAGGCAGTGCAGTTTTTGGAGTTCGGAATTGTTCCGGGTTAATCGGTATTGTACCGGAAGCTTCTAGAACCTTCTGAAAGGGGACCAACGTGGTCCCACCTTCCGGGAGGGGGCATGGGCCTATGAGGGAGTGTCCTGGCCGCATTGGGCCAGGGGCACAAGGCCCCATAGGGCCCAGCCGATCCTAGAGAGTTTAAATCGTTTAAACTAGAGATAGGGTTTCTAGAAGAGGGGAGAGTCCATGCCCCCCACTCCTTATCCTTTGGGCTTGGGGGAGGGGCTAGGGCTGCGCCCCCCCTCTATATAAAGAGGGGTGGGGGCGCACAAACCACACACACCTCTCCTCCAAACCCTAGCCGCCTTGCTAGCTTTCCTCTCTCCCTCCCGACTGTTTGTAGGCGAAGCCCTGCTGCAGAAATTCTCCACCATATACACCACGCCGTCGTGTTGTAGATCCAATCTATCTCTCCACCATACTTGCTGGTCCGAGGAAGGAGGAGACGTCGAGGTGCTGCACGTGTGCATCTCACGGAGGCACCGCCACTTGTGGTGCTAGATCGGATCGGATCGCGAGGAGGAGAAGCGAGTACGACTACATCACCCACGTTCCGACGAACGTTCCGCTGTGCGAATCTTCAAGGGTATGAAGATCTAATCCAATCTCTCTCTCGTTGTTTGCATCTCCTAGATTAGATCTTGGCTTTCCCTCTGTTCGCATCCGTAGAAATTTTTGATTTACTATGCCGCGAAACCCTTCAAGAACAACATCCACTAGTCTATCACCATCAGACCTCACTGCTTCACCAGAAGAACAACCACCATAGCACAAAGCAGACACATGACACCAACTGCAATCTTCAGAAGAAGATTGAATTACCTGAGTTCTAGCAAAATCAGGATCAATTGCTTCTCCTCGCCATGCACACGTGTAACTCTTGCCTCCTGCTTCCTAAGCTCAAGTTCTTCGCTTCTTTCTTCTGCCCAACCATAAGCTTCAATGCAAGCATCCCCTCGAATGTGATTGTTCTCGATCAAATAGCTGATGTACTCGAGCTCCAAGTGGCAGAAATTGCACCCAGACTGCACAGAAGAACAACTGAATCAGAACGGAAGCTAAATCGAGCTCAGGCTAAATCCTAAGAGCGAAAATGCTTACCCCGTGATTTCTTCACTTGTAGTAGATCCATCTTGGGTGATCTGACGTCCCTGACCTCGCCTGCTTCACCATACGGTCACAATCGGGGCAACCGATGAGGGGAAATGGAGGAGCAGCACGGCGGAGCGCACAACGGGATGAGCTTGCGTTGGACATGGCGGATCATCTCCCTTGGTCGGCGGTGGTCCCTTCCTGTGGCGGCGGCCACTCTCCTGCGGCGGCGGTCACTTTACTGCTGCGTGCTGCCGATTTAGGGTTAGGAGAGGGGAACGACGCGGTTAGGGGTACGACGCGGGCGGACTAAACGGGTCTGCTCGGAACAGGGGGGTTAGTACCAGGTAGGGAATTTTGCAAGAACCACCTCCAGACTTCTTCCTTCTCCAAATATTCCCGTCTATTTATCTGACAGTGGGACCAAATTCTCTAATACAGAGCTATGCCTCGCTTAGTGACCTCGCGTAAAGAGTTAAATTACCGTGAACTTACATTTTCAATGTACAGTTACTGTATTGAACATGCTAAGCAAGTATAGGCACCTACGATGGATTTAACTCGAAAGAGAAGATGGCTAAGCGGGCTATCCAACGAGCGGCCTGAGCTCTTCGGACCGCCAACAAAAGAATCGATCCACCAAGAGCCCAACAACCGCAAGGGAAGGATATTCTCACTATACCACGATTGATTATTAGAGGCACAAAAAGGTGCCTTAAAAAATATTATAAGTGCCTCCAAAAATCTTTGAAGGCAATAAAAATAATTTCGAATCAAATGGTGTAGGAAAAATTTTATTTAAGACACTTTAAAAAGTGCCTTTAAAAATAGTTTTTTGAGGCACTTTTAAATGCCTTTAAAATATATTGTTTAAGGCACTACAAAAATTGCATTAGAATAAATTTTAAGGCACTCTTGAGCAAAGCCTCTAATATTTTTTGTTGGCGGAGTGGTGAGGTAGATGTGACGCGAGCGGGGGTTTGGGATGGCTTGATTATATTAGACCGAGTGCTTAAGATGAGGTAGTTGAAAGGATTATCTAGCTTACCTTAATATGCAGGAGAGTTTTTATAAAAGCTGACACCTATTTTCTGAGGCACTTTTTAAAGTGCCTTATGAAATCTATTTTTGCAGGAATTTTTAAAAGTGCCCTAATAAATCATACTTTTACAAGAAATTCTGAATACTGCCCCTAAAATTTTATTTTCCCGGGCAATATTCAAAAAGTGCCAAAAATATAAATTTTTAGGCATATTGTAGAAGTGCCTCTAGCAATGTGCCTTAAAAAATAGACCGTGATATAGTGTGTGCCCAGGACCAACAGTTATATGGCCATTGAGGTCGTCACAAGAAGGCAGCATTTCATAACATCTTACAGATTCATCCGATCTCATACTTTAGCGATAACCTGATTCCAGCGAGATACACAAGTAGTACACGACAAGCAAAGCTACTCCCTCCGTCCGCAAATAAGTGTACTTCTAGCTTTTGCTAAAATCAAACTTTCTCAAATTTGACCAACTTTATAGATAAATATAGCAATATAGATTAAATAAAAATTATATATTATGAAACTAGATTTGAAAACATATCTAGTGGTACCAATTAAGTGTTATAATTATTGCTACATTTTTCTATAAAGTTAGTCAAACTTTACTAACGTTGACTTAGGACAAGACTAGAAGTACACTTATTTGCGGACGGAGGGAGTAGCTAGCAAATACACAGCACACGAGTCAATCGGTATTATTAGCAGACATCATAATCGTGATAAGCACGTCGGAGTAGTATTATCAGTATTATTGACAAACATCCAGCGGGAAAATTAGGTACGGAGTAGTTCCTAAAATGAAGAGATCCATGGTAGGTTGCCACGTACTGTTTCGCCTACTCTATGGAGTATAATGTACTACGACCTTCTTCTTCCCGAGCATATCCATCTCTAGCTATAGAATCTATAGTACTCTATCTGCCAGGATATCAGTACTACCAGTTTCTCCAAGACATAACGGTCAACCGAGGGAAGTGGCATTTTCATAACGACATCACTCTTTAATTGGGATTCTTGAAACGACGACTAATTTGATGCATTGTCGGAATGCAACAATAGTTTGGTGGCATTTTAAGATTTTCCTCCATACTTTAGCGATATAACCTGATTCTGGCGACATACACAAGCACACTACTAGTAAGTAGCGACAAAGCTAGCTAGTCATAGGGTGTCAAATGGGATCCCACTAAAGTATCACTTTTAATTCATTTGCTAAAATGTAGTATAAATTTTTGGCAAACATTTGAACTAAAATTTGACAAATAAACTAGAAGTTGCATTTGGCGGGATCCCACTTCCAACGCATAGTACACGGAGTCAATCAGTACTATTGACAGACATTACAATCGTGATAAGCACGTATTACTGTATCAGTGTTATTAACAAACATCTAGCAGGAAGATCAGGTAGTTCCTAAATTGAAGATAATCCATGATGGGTTTCCCTCGCGTACTGTTTTGCCTACTCTAATAATGTACGACCTTCTTCCCGAGCATATTGATCTCTAGTTCTCTATAGAACCTACTACTCTATCAGTATTATTGACACACAGCACACAGAGTCTAATCAGTATTATTGACAGACATTACAAACGTGTTAAGCACCTATTAGTCATAGTCAATCGTGATAAGCACGTCTTTGTCATAGTCTATCAGTATTAGTTACAAACATCCATGATATATTACGCTTTCGCATACGAGTGAAGATTTTTTTTTTTGGCTCCCGAGCTCTAGTGCTCTTGCTATTCTTTTTAAAATTAAAATTATGTTTGTGAGTTTCAAAAAATATTAAAAAATTATCTGGATCTAGCGTATGATCTATTCCACAAAACGCAAAGTATCAATTTTATATACTTTGTATTCTAAGCTGTACAAAAATGACAAGAGTGTAGATCTGTGCAAATATGTTTTCAAATCTATAAATTCTACCATTAGATTTTTTCATTTTTGTGTAGGCCAAAATACAAAAAAAAAATTGTGTAAAAATACAAAGAATTTCACAAGTCACAGTTTTGCATGCTCGTGGGATAAAATATTGATTATGTCCGAATTTCTTAAAATATTTTTGGAAACTATGAAATATAATTTTAATTTTTTTAAACGAAGAGAGGTTTGGTGCTCAGGAGTCAAAAGACACTTTCCGTTTGCCCTACTTTCTATATAATGTACGACCTCTTCTTCCCATTCCCAAGCAGATCGATCTCTATAGAACCTAGTACTGTATCTGCAGGATCTGCACGCAGCGGCTCCCAAGATATCAGTACCAGAATTCCAGGAACAATGTCCATTCTCCTCTTCTTATTGTTGGCATCCATTTTATCCATCATCTACGCTTCGCCGTTGCAGATACGTGAAAACTCCAATTACACCATACCATTGCGCCGAAGAATGCTACTACCTCGGAGCTGCGGCACCGGCAACCCGGTGGACGACTGCTGGCGGTGCGACCCCAGCTGGTCCGAACACCGGCAGCGGCTCGCCGACTGCGCCGTCGGGTTCGGCCGCAACGCCGCCGGCGGCAAGAACGGCAGGATATATGTCGTGACGGACCCGAGAGATGACGATCCAGCGAGGCCAGCTCCGGGCACGCTCCGCTACGGCCTCGTCCAGGACGAGCCCCTCTGGATCGTCTTCGACCGCGACATGACTATCCGCCCCAAGCAGGAGCTTATGGTGGGCTCGTACAAGACCGTGGACGGCCGTGGCGCCGGCGTCGTGGTCGGCGAGGGCGGCGCGTGCTTCACGGTGTACGACGTGAGCAACGTCATCATCCACGGCATCACCATACGCAACTGCAGGCCTGCCAAGACCCTGAGGCCAGCATTCCCGTACCCTTCCTCGGACGGGGACGGCATCACCGTGTACCGCTCCAGGGACGTGTGGGTCGACCGCTGTACGCTCGAGGCCTGCGCCGACGGCCTCGTCGACGTGACCATGGCCTCTAACGCCGTGACCATCTCCAACTGCCTCTTGACCAACCACAACAAGGCTATGCTCCTTGGGCACAACGACACCTTCTCTGTTGACAGGAGCATGCGAGTCACCGTTGCGTTCAATCGTTTCGGACCAGGTCTCGTGCAGAGAATGCCAAGGTGACCGATGCAACTATTCATGTATTGTTATGCACAAATCTCTCATCGGACTAGCTAGGGCACTGATCAATGTGCTGATGATTAACTTTGACAGGTGCCGGTTTGGTGTGTTCCACGTCGTCAACAATGACTATGTCAACTGGGAGAAATACGCCATCGGTGGCAGTGCATCGCCAACAATACTCAGTCACGGCAACAGATTCTACGCTGGCGAGAAGAAAGAGGTGCGATTTCGTTGCGCTGCACTGCACCCTCATCTCGGGTCCTCTTCTGATCCTGGCTGACCATGAAACACATGCAATTCCTGCAGGTGACGAGACGCAACGTCAAGGGGCCAGAGAGCAAGTGGCGAAACTGGACGTGGGTATCGGACGGCGATCTGATGCTCAACGGCGCCTTCTTCACGGCGTCGGGCAAACCGGGACCTGAGGTTAAAGCGCCTAGCTTTGCCAAGCCTGCCTCTTCCGTGGCAGCGATGACTGCCTCCGCAGGGGCGCTCTCATGCAACAAGGGTTATTTGTGCTGAACAGCTAGCAGCAATGGATCGTTTTTTTCCCTCTGCACAATCAGATTTTCTTTTGTTGAGATTTGCACGAACATAATTCCCAGTTCCTTCACGAGGATCCATATATAACTATAAGACAAACTTGGGACACAGTAAAAAGGTCATTCTTCTGAGAATATGTGAAAGCGTACCTTGACATTACAAAAGACAAAGTTTATAACACAACAAGAAAGGGTCCCAAGTGCAAACACTAGAACCTAAATTATTCCGGCGGCACAGAGGTGCTCGGCCAGGAGATGCTGCGCGAGCGGCGGCCGGGCCGCGCGACAGGACCTACTCGTGGTGCTTCCTCCTTCATGCATCGACGCGGATTGTAGACGGCGGGCATGATGGGCCAGATCTGGGCCGTAGGGCCGTGCGCGGAAGTCTGCATGGAGTTGGCCTAACTCCGGTGTGTGGTGCGGCGGCCATGGCCAGGAGAGGAGGTTGAGCGCAGAGTCCTCTGCCGTAGGGCGATGGTGGCTGCGTGCTTCCGCCCATGCGGGTCTCGGTGGACCGCAACATCTCGGCTACGACGATGAGGTGCTGCGGTGGCGGCGGCGGAGCAGACAACATGGATAGGTTGCCCCAATCTAAGGGCAGGGTTAGAGGTGTGCGATGGTTCGGACGAAAGTCTTGCCTGTCCTTGGTCGGTGCCGGCGGCGCCTTGGAGGCATCGCCAAGGTGCGTCGGCACCATTATCCCTCGCACTTGCGTTGGTAGTTGTCTCCAGGTGAAAGCCTAGATCCGGAGTTGGATCGGCGCGTTGGCGACATCCTTGACGTCATTCCTCTATTGGGAGCAACATGTTTGGAGGCACGGCTTGGAGGTTCTTTATTGCGCTTCTCCGGTGATAGCTGTTGTTCAATATTAATCTTCAAGGGCGCAATGTACGTCGTCACTGGTGAGTCCAAGACGGTGTCTTTCTCGGGACTAACTAAGCCCCTCTACCCACTTGCCACCTCCTTTTAGGTATCAAGGGTGGATGATGCGTTATGCGGCGATGTTTGGTTATCTAGGCTCTTCTCACTTTTTAGTTCTAATGTCGGTCGTGACTATCTTCGAACTAGTAGGGTGTGGAGTTTGAACTGTGCTTGTTGTTTGGAGCGAGTTGTAGTCGTCTTGTACTTTTATTCTGCCTTTTATAAAAATATGGTAAAGATTACTCAAATTCAGCTTGAGCAATTCATTCTTGGCTAAAACAAGAAAAATGGCATCTTTCATAAGACCACTAGCGCTTTCTAACCGAACGACTTGTTGGCTCGGGTAGCGTACTCTAAAAAAACTCCAAAACACACACACCGCTAACTCTCTCCCTAAGTTAAAAAACTCCAAAAAAGCGTCTATGCTATTCTAAGACACTCTTGATGCTACCTGGAAATACCCTTTCGTTTTAGGGTTTAGGTCTCTTCCTGCCGCGAACCTGCAGGAGTCCACCAAATCGCCGATGACCGGAGATCTACTTCGATCGACGTCGATCTAAATCCACCAACACTACTGGGAGCGATCTGCTTGCTGAGGGGATCTCTCTTCTTGGTCATGGCGGAGAACAGGGGAGGGGAAGAAGCCACGCCGACGGGGTTGCCGCCGTTGTCTAGGAAAGGTTCTGGAAGAGATGGGGAGGAAGAACGGGGAGCTGTTGGCCCAGAATCTGCTGAGAAGATCGAAGAGATGCTGAATCGGCTTGAAATCACGGCCGATGAAGGAGATGACATTTATCTGACCGAGTTGGTTGCGGAAAATCGCTCATTGTTGAAGTGGGCGGTGATCATTAGGGTTTGCCTAAAAACCTCCTTCATCCATGCTACTTTCTACCAGAAGATGCTGGTGGCGTGGGCGGTAGCACAGGAGGTAACGTTCCGTGATATTGATGATTTCACTTTCATTGCACAATTCAGATGCCTTGGGGACCGGAAAACATCTATGCATGGAGGGCCGTGGCTGTTTCACCGCAATGCGGTGGTGATTGAGGATTATGATGGTCTAGTGAACACTGAAACAATTCCTTTAGACTCTATCCGAACATGGGTTCAGATCATGGGCTTACCAGACCTTGTTCGCAGCCTGGCAGTGGCTAGGATACTTGTGAGAAGGTTGGTGAAGTAATTGAGGTGGATATGGGATTGAATGGTACGAACTATGTGAAGTTTGTTCGGGTGTATGTTCATATCAAATTGAAGAATCCTGTTATGCGATTTGTGATAGGGAGAGTTGACCCTGGAAAGGAACCACATCGTTTTCGTGTGTTGTACGAGAAAATGCCGCGCTTCTGTGTGAAATGTGGGATTATTGGACATGTGGCTGATGAGTGTGGAGATGGATCACATGATCCGAAAAAATTCCAGTATGGTGATTTCATGATGGTACCTCAGGAGGAGTTTTGGTATCAGCCTAAGAAGGAATATGTGATTCGGCCCCAAGCAAGTAGCTCTCGGGGCAGAGGAGTAAGGGGTCGTGGTGGCCGGTTTGGTCCTTCCCATAATAGTACTGATATGGAGGAGGATACACCGGTTTCTAAAACCAACCAAACCAAAGTGTACTCTACTTGGTTGAAGAAAAGGGACATGGATACTAGGGACAACCAGGGTGGAGGTGATGGTAGGCTGGCTATTATGCCGGCATCACATGTTGCTGGGATTCTGTAGACGTTGGAGGGGAAGGCTGCGGGGGAAACCACTCCACAGAAAAATCATGTTTCAAAGAAGCAGAAGGGTGATCCATCAAACGTTTTGGCGGGCTCCTCCGAGGAGCGCCGCCGGGATCAATAAAAAATGTGACACATCCTCGGCAATTCGACCGCTTCTAAAGATTTGGAGGAAACATAGGCCCGATATACTATTTCTATCCGAGACACACCTAGATAGGGATAGTGGTGACGGACTAAGAATTGCTCTTGGTTATGCTCACAAGTTTGTTGTAACAAGCAATGGTAGGGCAGGAGGTTTGATGCTTCTCGGGGATCAACATGTTAACGTCCAACTTAAGTATGAGCACACCAACTATATTGATGTGTTGGTTTCTCATGAAACACCTGATGAGGACCGGAGACTTACTGGGATTTATGGAGAATGTGTTTGGAGACATAAGCACAAGACATGGCGTTATTTGCGTGATCTACGCCGCCAGGCTAATGTTCCCTGGCTGGTGTTGGGGGACATGAATGAAATTCTCTCGGGGTCAGAAAAGGAGGGGGGGGGGTGCTCCTCACACCCTAGCTTATATGCAAACATTTCGCGACTGCCTGTCAGACTGTGGCCTTGATGACCTTGGGTTCATTGGTGACAAATTCACGTGGAACCGGGGTCAGATCTGTGAAAGCATGGATAGGGCGGTTGGCAGTGCTGGATGGGTGAGTTTATTACCAGATACAGGAGTGCATATTTTGACATCTACTGGGTCAGACCATAGGCCCATTCTGGTTGACACTGATACTTATGCTATAAATGTCAATAGATCAAAGTACCAACGCCAGTTCGAAGGTCGGTGGCTTAAGGAGGAGAAGGTTGGTGACATAGTGACCACGACGTGGACACATCCTCCACCTAGTGCGTCTGTGATGAAGAAATTGGCCGCAGTACACTCGGAACTCCACGAGTGGTACTGATCGGTGCTTAAAGCACCACATAAGAAGGTCAAGTAACTTACCGAAGAACTTGAACAACTCCTTAGTGGTCCAATGACTGAGGATTCGGCCCAACAACAGAAAAATATTACAAGGCAAATTGAAGTAGCCCTAGAAGAAGAGGAAGTTCATTACATGCAACGTATCCATGCTAATTGTCTTATGCATGGTGACAGGAATACGACGTTTTTTCATAACTATGTGAAAGCATGTTGGAAGAGGAATACCATATTGAGGTTAAAGGATGTAAATGGTAAATGGATAGAAGGCAAGGAGGAGATGGGAAGGCTGATTCATGATTATTTCTCATCGTTATTTAGTTCTGAAGTGCAACAAACCAATGAGCTATTGTTAAGACGGGTTATTCCTCGAGTAACCCCGGATATGAATGAGGCACTTCTAAAACCCTTTACAGAGGAAGAAGTGAAGAGTGCAATGTTTAGAATCGGGGACTTCAAAGCACCAGGTACAGATGGTCTTCATGCTGTTTTTTACAAGAAGTTTTGGGATGTGGTTGGTGCCGATGTTACCCAGGAAGTTTTATAGGCGCTGATGACATGGTTATACCCCACGGGTACACAACATTGGCTACCTAGTCCAGCCCAAAGAAGGCCCACGACAAGATACACAGCCTGTGGAGATTTCAGGTGGCCCAAGCCCATGATGCCTTCGGATCCTTGGAGAACAAGACTAGAGTATATAGAATTTCAAAGGGTACAAACCCTAATCTGTAACCAACTCGACCTGCGCCCGGGACCTGCCTATTTATATAAAGGCTAGGAGGGCACGGCGAGGAGGATCATACTCACCTCATACGCACCTCACGCCTAATTATATTTGCGCACCCCTGTAACCCTCGATTCCGCCGTAATCAATAGCAGACAAGCATGAGTAGGGTTTTCCCTCCGGGGGCCTGAACCTGGGTAAACCTCGTGTACTCGTGTTGCTTGTCTGTTAACCGTTCCGCAATCTCCAGCATCCCCATCTTCTCCAAAACCCAAGTCCATAACAATGGGCATTGACGAGATCGAACCTCGTCAATTGGCGCCGTCTATGGGAACTGGGGACGCTGATTGTACGATCGTGACGGTCCCATCCAGAGTGATCTACAACTCGTCGACGACGGAGAATCACCTCCTCTTCGGCACCTTCGACTTCACCACCTACTCGCTAGCCACCCTGAGGGATTTCGAGTCCGTTGGCGATGGGCTCGAGATGCTGTTCGGGAGCTTCTGCTTCTAGGTGGGGCAAACCGGCACCCTCCGCCTCCTAGAGCGGGTGCCACCACTCTCCATCAGGCCCGCTTCGTGGGTCCCACCCATCGGTGCACTGCGCGTCAATGCTGACAGACGAGTCAGATGACAACAGCAGCTGCAAGTTAGATCTGTGCGACCCTCCCTCGGATGAAGGAACCTACGGTTCTGGATTCAAAAGGTGCGGCAGCAGCGATCCAGTCCGCAGGCGTTACCTGCGCCATTGTCATCCAGAACGAATCGGAACTGCCACCAGGTTCGAGTGCACCAAACCCACCTCCCAACCCACCTCTCAACCCGCAAGCTGAGAACGGAGGAAACGGGGGAGATCCACCGCTTAGGCCCAACGAAGGCGACGCCAACGCCTACCAGAAGATCAACCTCAATGAGGAAGGCTGGCGCCTAGCACGCGAAGCCATAGCAGGAAACATCATCCTACCTGTGAATGCTTCACGGGATCTGCTGATGGCCTACCACCTCCTCCTCATCAACGAGCATAACCGGCAGGTGAAGCTGATGGAGGATCTCGACAAGCGTAAGCAGGCGGCTTTGGAGTCTAGTGCGCGGCGAGCTATGCTCTCTGCCGCTGGAGGCTCTAGCTCACACGACAATAACGCCAACAAGCATCGCTCCCGCACGGAGCACATGGACCCCTCCGCGCGCCGCGATGTCACCAGGGCCCTCAACACGTCCTTCATGACGATGAACGTAAACGGCAACGTCATGCCGAAAACACCACAGGCTGCGATCATGGCGGCCACTACATACCTCGCATCCCATCCACCTCCGGTGGGTGACCCGAAGAGCACCATGCACAAATCCGCGCTTGCTGGCCTCGAACTCGTCGGAGCTGCGCTCCACGACGAGGCTCCTACGGAGCCGAAGAAGAAAATCTGCAGTCAAGTTCACCCGCAGACCTACACCCTCATCTGACGAGGACGAGCACGATATGCCTCGACATCGCAAGAGCCCATGGCGCCGCAGTAGCGACTATGACGCTCGAAACAATCTCACCCAGCGCAAGATCGACAAGGCATGCGCTAAACGCGCGTGTTCAAACGAATACGACGAGGAAGACGACGGAGAGCTGTGCGGAGCCAGATGCTTCAGTATATCCATTTGGCGAACACGGATGCCAAAAAATTTCAATCTCCCTTCGGGCACTTTGAAGTTCGACAGCACACATGACCCTAAGCCCTGGCTCAGCGACCACCTCTCATCCTTCAAGTTGCATGGCGGTAATAGGAACACCGCCCTACAATGCCTTCAGCTGCAGCTGATAGGCGCATATCGGATTTGGCTCAGCAGTCTGTCCTCCGGCTCCATCCAAAGCTAGGAGGAGCTGGCGTACAACTTCATCCGCAACTTCAAGGGCACCAGCAAGAGGCCAGCCTCGATCAAGGAACTGCGAGCCTGCACCCACGTACCGGTGAGTCCATTCGCTCGTATATACTATGCTGGTCCCACATCAAGAACTCCGCCGCGCACATCCCCGAAGAAAGGACAATCGATGCCTTCAAGGATGGTATCAAGCTCTCGGACTTCAAGGAAGAACTTGGGCGTGTCAAGCCCAAGACGCTCAACCACCTCATGCACATCGCCAACCGATGGGCAGATGGCGAGGACTCCCTCCACCGAATGCATTCGGAGACGACTACGGCGGCAGGCGAGAGCATCGCAGCAAATGAAGATTGCGCTTCTACGACGATCGCGACAGAGTCAACATGGTCGTGGCTGGATACGTTGACCGACACAACGACGGCAACCGCAGCAGCGGATACCGCAGAGGCAATTTCCGCGATGGAGGGCGACCCACACAAACGTGGCAACGTCACAGCCGCGACGATGAGACTTTGGCATACGACAAATTGTCTGGTCCTTGAACCATCCACTTCTACAGTGACAAGCAGGATGGCAAGAAAAAGGCCAGCCACATGCTAAAGGACTGCCGCGAGTTCCAGAAGCTTAGCGAAGGTCTCACCCAAATTCGACGCGAGATCGTGAACCCTGGATTTGGGCCCGCACTTGTACCAGGTGACATCGCCAACAGAGCTCCTCCACCACCACCTGCTGGACCGTCGAATCCAGCGATCGCACCAGCACCAAATAACGGCACAGGAGGGTATCCGCCGTCGAAGGGGGCCCTGATGATCAGAAGGGGCGCCCAACCAACAGGGTGCAAAAGCACCCGCCAAGTGAGCCTGGCGGTAGCCTCCCCACCGGCCATCCCTGAGTACCTCAGTGGCTCGGAGTCCTGCATCACGTTCAACCATTCGGATCACCCACGCCAGATCCCTCGCCCAGGTCATGTTGCCTGGTGCTCGAAGCGTAGATCAGAGGATTCGAGATGAGCCGCGTCTTCATGGACGGCGACAGCGGCATCAATCTGATGTTCGCCAGCACACTCACAACAATGGGGATCCCGCTGTGCAACCTGGAGCAATCAGATACAACGTTCCAATGCATAGTCCCAGGGAAAGGCATATATCCCCTGGGGAAGATATGGCTTGACATCATCTTCGGCCAACCCGAAAAATTCAGGCGCGAGATATTGGAGTTTGAAGTGGTGGACTGACCATCACAGTACCACGCCATCCTCGGGTGCGCGGCATTCGCAAGATTCCTGGCAGTACCGCACTACGCATACCTGCTACTGAAGATGCCAGGACCCAGAGGTGTCATCACCATCCAAGGAAGCTTCACCCGATCCGACCACTGCGATAGAGACTTCAACAGAATCTCCCAGTCATTCGGCATGTAGGAGGATCTCACGAGGCTCAGAGAGGTGACAGACAATGGGGCACCCCCAGTCGCTAGACTAAATGCACCCGATATGCCGTTCGACTCCACGGTCAACACGAAAAAGGTGCAGGTCCACCCGACGGATGCCTCCAAGACGGAGCTGATCGCTAATGACCTCATCCCTGCATAGGAGCGCGCTCGTCGAATTCCTCCATGAGCACTGGGAAATCTTCGCCTGGTGTCTTGCGGACATGCCAGGAGTTCCCAGGGAATTCACCGAGAACGCACTCAATGTATTCCCTGACCCAAAGCCAGTTAATCAGTCAATCCGACGACTATCCGAGCCAAGAGCTAAAGCGGTTGGAATCGAAGTCAACAGACTGCTCGATGGCAACTTCATCCAGTAAATCAAAGAGAGCGAGTGGCTGGCCAATACTATGCTGGTCCCCAAAAAGAACGCGGATGTGCGTGGACTTCACATCGCTCAATAAATATTATCCCAATGACCACTTCCCTCTACCACGGATCGATCAGATCATTGATTCGACTGCAGGATGCGAGAAACTCTCCTTCCTTGACGCCTACTCAGGCTATAACCATATTCGGCTGAAGGTCGAAGGCCAGGAGAAAACGGCGTTCATCATGCTGTTCGGAGTGTTCTACTACAACACCATACCCTTCGGGCTGAAGAACGCAGGTGCCATGTACCAAAGGTGCATGTAGGCGTGCCTGAAAAACCATATTGGTCGCAACATTCAAGTCTATGTCGACGACATAGTAATCAAGACCAGGGAGGCCAAGACACTGATCGACAATCTCCGCGAGACGTTTGATAACCTTGATCACTATAAGATCAAGCTAAACCCAGAAGAGTGCGCCTTCGGCGTCCCATCTGGCCAACTACTCGGCTACTTCATCTCCCAACGGGGGATCGAGGTGAATCTGAAGAAAATCAGGGCCATACTATCCATGGAGAAGCCGAAGAACCTCAAAGGTGTCCATCAGCTAGCTGGGCGGATCGCAGCACTGAGCAGATTCATCAATCGCATGGGTGAGAAGGCCCTACATTTTTACCAGCTGCTGTGCAAAGCGGACAAGTTCGAGTGGACACCCGAAGCAGACGACGCATTCGAGGACCTCAAGCGGCTTCTCTCCACCTCGCATGTCCTGGTCACACCAAAGGAGCGAGAGACTTTGCTGCTATACATCGTAGCTATGCACCAGGTGGTAAGCACCGTACTCGTGGTCAAACGACCCGAAGATGGCAAGACCCACGGGTTCCAACGTCCAATCTACTACCTCAGCGAGGTACTGACTCCAACAAAGTAGAGGTACCCTCACTACCAGAAGCTCGCCTATGGCGTATTCATGACGGCTCGTCGGCTGAGCCATACTTCCAGGAGCACCAGATCATGGTCGTCAATGAGGCCCCACTGTCCAACATCCTGAACAACCCCGAAGCCATGGGACGCGTAGCCCTGTGGGGCATCGAGCTGTCTCCCCTAGACATAGTGTATGAGGGGCACAAAGCATCAAATATCAAGTCCTCCCCGACTTCCTCGTCCACTGGATGGAACTCCAGCTGCCGGACACTCCGGACATGACGCAATCATGAACGATGCACTTCGATGGCTCCAAGCGTGAGGCTGGAGCAGGAGCTGGTGTCATACTGACGTCCCCTTAGGGCAACAAGATGAAATACGTCCTTCGGATGAAATTTCGCGCCTCCAACAACGAGGCCAAATACGAGGCCCTCATCCATGGCATGCAGATGGCCAAGATCTACGGCGCAACGCGCCTAGTCATCTACGGTGACTCGAACCTTGTCGTCCAGCAGATGATGAACAAGTGCGACACTCACAATGCCAACATGATCGCATACCGCGCGCTCTACAACTCACAAGGGGATTTTGATGGCTGCGAGCTTTGGCACGTTGGAAGGGAAAGCAATGAAGAAGCCGATAGGCTCGCCAACATTGGCTCCACCTGTGCACAGGTGCCACTAGGTGTGTTCCTCGAAAAAATCTACGTACCCTCTATCAAGAGGAAATTCCCCAAGGGATCAACCGAAGAAGCAGAGCACTCGAGGGTTGCGCCACCCGAAGGACAGGACGGACCCAAAAATCTCGACACCGAGGTCGAGCTGGTCAGCCTAATGCAGGTCATGGTGGTTGAAGAAACATGGACGCAGCCATATGGTACCTGATAAACAATGAACTACCCGATGACCCAACAGATGCCCGACGCATAACTCGCCGGTCTAAAGCCTTCACCATCCACAACAGAGAGCTATACACGTGCAGTATTTCGGGTGTGCTCCAAAGGTGCGTCACCATCGGTGACGGCAAAACCATCCTCCAAGACATCCACGAGGGCATCTGCGGCCATCATGCAGGCAGCCGCGCCCTAGTCGCCAAAGCTCTACGAGCTGGATTCTACTGGCCAACATCCATGAACGACGCTAAGGACATCGTCTGAAGGTGCAACACCTGTCAGAGGTACGTGGACAAGCCGCACGCACCAGGGTCGGAGCTAAGACCCATACCACTGGTCTGGCCCTTCGCCCAATGGGGCCTCTACATGATCGACAAACTGCCCAAATCATATAAAGGAGGCCACATATACCTCTTGGTCGCAGTCGACAAGTTCACAAAGTGGATCGAGGCCATGCCCGTCACCAACCAAAGCGGAAAAACCGCCGTCAAGTTCTTTGAGTCCATAGTCTACAGGTTCGGTGTGCCACACAGCATCATCACGGACAACGGCTCGAACTTCATCTCAAAGGAATTCCAAGACTTCTGTGAGGGCCTTGGCATCAACATATCATATGCCTCCGTGGCGCACCCGCAGACCAACGGACAGGTCAAAAAGGCCAACGGCCTCATAGGCAACGGAATCAAACAACGCCTGTTATACCCACTCGAAAGGCTTGCGGGAGCCTGGGCAGAGGAGCTACCCTCCGACCTCTGGAGCCTGCGTACAATGCCGAATAGCTCAACTGGCTTCACATCTTTCTTCATGGTGCACGGAGCCGAAGTCGTGCTACCTGCCGAGGTACGTCACAAGGCCCCGCGGGTCGTCGCCTACAGCGAAGCCGAATCAACGGCCGCACTCGAAGATGTCGTCGACACACTCAACGAGGCACACGACATTCTCGCGACTCGCTTAGTGGTCTACCAGCAGAGCCTCTGCAATTACCACAACCATCGGCTGTGCCCAAGGTCCTTCGTCGAAGGAGACCTCGTCCTACGACTCAAACAAGAGCGGCCGAAGAAGCTCGAGTCACCCTGGGAAGGACCCTACATCATCATAGAAGTCATTCCAGGTGGCGCCTACCGCCTCATGGACATCGCATCAGGAGTTGAATACTCCAACCCCTGGAACGTCACACGTCTGCGATGCTTCTACCCCTAGCTACCTCTTTACTTTTAATAAGGCTACTCAGCCGAACAATGTACCTCCTCGTTATGCTATGAATAAAAGCTAAGTCCCTTGGCCAAAATTTCTTTTTCTTTGCATTGCTTTTCTCTATAACACGCTCGTGGGCTACGCCTCATCTCACGACCTCGTCGACTGAGAACAATGCATACAACCTGAGTAGCTGACCACGTCAGGCTAACGAAAAGGACATGCACATAACAAAGCACCACATGCTAGTACAAATAAACTTTACAAAGGGCACTGCGAGCCCACTCGAAAAAATACAAATTTTACATTAAGTTTTCTTTACAGGATCTACCTATTCTGGAGAATCACATTTGCCTGCTGCTCAAACAGATCTACGATCTCCTCAGCATGTTGCGCCACAGCTGCATAATGCGGGCGCATGTCCCATAGGGTGCCATCAGGACGAAGGGGTGGTCCAGTCGCCACCTCCTCGAGATTAACATCACGGCAATGCAGCCGAACAAGAGACAATGTAGCCTTCACCCCAGCGATCAGCTGACGCCGCACCAACTCTTTGACGTGGCCCATGTTTCGAAACTTCGAAAGAAGGCCCCAAAGGGTGGAAGGTGCCTCATCCAAGGGGAACATGACGGCCCAAATGGATTCTAGAGAAGTCCTCGCCTGCTTCAGCACCCGAGAAACCTGGTGCACACGATCTTGCACCATTGCAAGGATGATGGCCCGGTCACGGTCCACCCAGAAGAATCCACCAGTCTCTAGGTCCTGTTGCGTCAGGCAATTCATCCGAATAGAAACGCGGTCTTTCTCTTCCTTCGGAATGAGATTCACACCTGCAGAACGCACAAAATGAGCAAACATGCAGAACTTCACCTGAAAGAATAACAGTTCGCAAAGACTCACATTGCAGTTGCTCGCTCATCTGCCACAACTCCCCCATCTAGAAATCCTCCCTAGCAGTGGCCCGCTCAGCCTTCGACTTCCACACGTCTGCGTGGCCTTGAATGCCAAGGACGTCCTTTTCCAAGCCGCGGACACGATCACGCTGAAAAATCAACTGCGACGCATCATCCAAGGATGGTCGCGGCTCAGGAGCATTTGGAGTGACAACACGAACCTCATCTGAAGGACCCTAAAGACAAATATGCAAGTGTAAACATCGCAAGAACTCCTGACAGCAGCTCAAAAGATAGGCTTATATACATAAATAAAGCCACCTCGTGGCATAATCGAGCTTGTCCATCAACTATTCTAGCTACAACACATGGGCCTAAGCACCCGCATCCGGAGTGGCCTTGGAGCCAGACTGCCTGCTCTTGGCCTCCTCCTGCTGCTTCGCCGTGTACTTGGCCAGGAGGTCGATAATCTTAGGCCTATAGTGCTTATAGCGAGAGGCAAAGAGGGCGAACGCTACCTTTGAGCTATCTGCAGCCGTCGGCATCCGGGACGTTATGTGCGGGAGGTCCAGCTCCGCTCCAGACGCCATCGCCAACCCCATGGAGGCGCCGATGCCCTTCTACTTGCGCTTATACGCCACCGGAGCTTCCTCCGACAGAGCATCCGCGAGGGCGTCGACATCCTCAAGGGCAATGCCCTTGGGGACAACCTCCTTATAGAAGCGCCTGAGCACTTCCTTGGTCTTCGCCAAGGAGCCAGTAGCAGTGCTGCAGCGATCTTCAATCGTCGTGGTGGCATTGGCCAGAGCATCTCCATGCTCCAGCGCACCATGATCAAACGTGATGCCTGAAGCATCTGAAACAAAGAAGAAAAAGTAATCGAATAAGAGCAAGACAAGATTCAGTCGAAAATGCACGGGACCCAAACAAGTCAAGGGAAACTCACCAAAGAAGTGTTTGGCCGCAGCCATAAGCCTATCAGCCATCTCCTTCTCACGAGCAGCCGCAGCAGCATCGAGCTACTCCTCGTGATCGGCAGCCTCTTTCTGCATACGCTCCTTCGCCTCCACGGCATCTGGAGCCTTCTTCTCCGCTCGACCAAGGCTCTTCTCGAGAGCGTCCAGCCGTCGGAGGGCCGCATTATTTTCATCTGCAACATCAAGAACCACATGATCAATACAAGCAAAATCCATGGGACAGACGAACTACAAAAGGGTGAGCAAACTATATACCTTGAAGATGTTGCATGCTAGCCTCCAGCACCAGGTGCTGCTAGATAAGGAGGTTGGTGTTGTGCACAAAAGGCTGCAAAAGAAACAGAAACAAAAGAAACCATCAGAAAGGGCTCGGGGGCTACGCCCCGCGAGAGCAAAATAACCAACAGGTCACCCAAACTGCTCGGGGGCTCTCCCAAGGGATAAAGTAGAAAATACTTACGTGTTCAGGCGGGGACTCCGAAGTTCCGCGTGCAGTCTTTTGAGCTACGATTGTCCGAGCTTCTCGCCTGGAGGAGTTTGGGTCATAGTCCTCAGAGTCGGCCACCACTTGGGGGACAGCAACCATCGGCTTCGACTTCCCTACAGCCTTCTAGGTATCCTCGTCAAGGGGCTCCTCCGAAGAATGGCTGCAAGTAAAAGCTTTACCAGAAAAACAACCTACATTACCCAAACAGATGACAACAAATGATTCGGGTGAAGTCACTTACGACTTGATGTCCGATAAGTTGAAGATGGGAGCCGCCTTCTGCTTCTTTTTCTTGGCCGGTGATTCCGGAGCCACTGCTCGAAGGGGCACGTCAGGAAAAGGTGTACAAGATGCACCATCTTCCTCGACATGACACTCGAGGAAGGAAGGACCCCTTGGAGTTGGCGGAGTAGACGCATCCGAAGACTCGCTCCAGGAGAGCTTTCGGGTATGTCCTTCACTCGCCTCGGGAGCATCTGCAGTAGGCGACTGCGCCGGAGGAAGCTCAGACTCGGAGTCCACCTCCTCATTGTATGATGCTTCCCTAAACTTCTCAGGAGGAGGAGGCATAGACCCTTAACCTGGAGGTGCTGCAAGCGAAAATAAAAAGAGAAACAAGATAACTAACAACAGCAAACATCAAACACTCAAAAAAGCGCTACGCGCACGAACAAGCATCACCTATGAAACCCCTTTATTGGCGCTAAGAAGAGGGGTCAAAGATTTCCCCGGGAGGTCCTCATCGACCTTGGCCTTCAGCAGGGGACGAAGAGCCCTATCAAGGTCACCTGAAGACAACTCTTTGGATGAAACCCTCGTTGGATCGCTGGAGCCGGCGTAGAGGAACATTGGGTGCACCCTAGCCTGGAGCAGATGCACCCGGCGCTTCAGCAAGGTAAGGATGATGTAGACACCATTGACCTATTTGTCTGGCACCCGCTGAAGAGCCTCCACCCGCTGGTAGAGTCTCTCCACCTCCGCAGCTTCACCCTCCAAGATGTGGTTCTTCCACGATCTTTTTGGGACGATATTCTAATCGGAGTTGAAGGGGGAAAACCCATATTGCTAACCGTCCATCTTAGCATCGCGGATGTAGAACCACTTCTGGCGCCATTGGACGAACCCGCAGATAGAAAAAGAGAAGAATTGGACAAAAGGGCGGACATAAATGATGCAGCCGCCAAGCGGATAGACTCCGCCGGTGCCGGACTGCCTCTTCATGGAATAGAGCTTCTGGAAGAGGCCAAAGTGTGGCTCGATACCGAGCCAGCACTCGCAAAGAGTTATGAAGAAGGTGACATGGAGAAGAGAATTGGGAGACAGATGATGTAACTGAATCCCATAGAAGAAGAGGAGTCCACAAAGGAAATCGTGGACAGGAAGCGAAAGACCGTGAAGGATAAAGGCAACAAACATCACCTGAAACCCTATGGGTGGGCGGGGGATTACCTCATCACCAGGAAGGATGACGTCCTCCTTGTTCTGGGGGATCAACCCAGAATTGTGCAGCTTGCGCAGATCCCCGTCGCGCACCTCCACCCGCTATCCATGATGCGGGTGCTCATGGCAGTGTTCTTGCTGCCGGCGGCGGCACTCGAACCAGCTCCGCCAGCAGCTTTCTTGGTCTTGCCCATCATGCGCCGACGAGTGCGGCAGTGCGCGCGAAGAAAAGAGGAAGGAAAAGAACGAAGAACTTCTAGTGCGAAGTGGAGAGAAGTAGTGCTCGTGAAAATGGAGGCAATGGCGATGAGCAAATGGCAAAGGGTAAAACGAAAATCACTGTTTACCCACGGTATTAAGAGGAAGACGACGAACACGAGCTGTTGATCTAGAAGCCCTAGCGCGCACCCAAGATCCAACCCTACACGTGTCAGCACAACAACGAACCGTCGACAGCATACCTTCCACTATGCACGGTAATCGAGGAGACACCATAATTTTTGCCACATCTGCGCGTGACTAGTCAAGTTCAAATCAGACGGTGGGACCCACGGTCGTTCCGTCGCATCATCTCTGCCGCCACAGACGGTTCAGATCACCAATCGTCAGCACTGACGTCATCAAGGCTAAGCTAGCAACGGCTGGAAGTTTTCGGCTGATCAATCAAGTACTTACTTGAATCTAAGATTCGAGCAACTACTCGGGGACTACTCCTATCAGAAGCGTTGGCCGCGCACCTGAGAAATGACTAAGACACTACACCTCGCAACTATCTCCGAGTCCTACGTCGAGTCTACGACTCCACTAAGGACTCGGGGGCTACTCCCATAGGGAGGATTGGTTGAGCATCCGAAAAAATTGTGTGCTTCGTACCTAAACTAAAAACAACTGAACTAAAGTCTCTACTCGAGTCTACGACTCGAACAGACACTCGGGGGCTACTCTCATAGGGAGCGCTAGCCGTGCACCCTATGAATTCTTTGACTACGATCCTTCGGACCAAACACGACAGAATATTTTTGGCAACTCTGCCCAAACCAACGCTAAGTGAGAAGCAATCTCCTTGGCCACCCGAAACACCTCCGCGGTGATAAAATTTCGGATGTTGTGTCTGCAACACAAAGATAAGCCCTACAGATATCATCTGATGGCCTAGTAACGCACCTGACTGCGCTCTGCTGGTAAAAGTTCCATGTCAGCAGGCACGACGAAAATCCTGACGGACGCGTTGGGTATACCACTTGAAAACCACTGGGATTTGAATCCTATAATACCTCAACGACCTGAGTCGAATTACGCCAGCATTCGTTCCGGATTTGAGTCTAGGGACTCGAGTCTGAAGAAGATCGTGTTGTTTTGTCCTATGACAGTTAACTAGCCCTGATCCGTCGGGAAAGTCAGGCACACGCATCAACAATCCCTATGAACTAAAACATTTTCTCTTAAACAGGTTCAACTGCACCCGAAAGATTGAAGAGTCCTCAGCCGAATCTACGATTCGACTGAACACTCGGGGGATACTGACATGGTTATACCCCATGGGTACACAACATTGGCATACCTAGTCCATCCCAAGGAAGTCCCACGACAAGATACGCGGCCTATGGAGATTTCAGGTGGCCCAAGCCCATGATGCCTTCGGATCCTTGGAGAAGAAGACTAGAGTAGATATAATCTCAAAGGGTACAAACCCTAATCTGTAACCGACTCGACCTGCGCCCGGGACCTGCCTATCTATATAAAGGCTAGGAGGGCACGGCGAGGAGGATCATACTCACCTCATACGCACCTCACGCCAGATTGCATCTGCGCACCCCTGTAACCCTCGGTTCCGTCGTAATCAAGAGTAGACAAGCAGGAGTAGGGTTTTCCCTCCGGGGGCCTGAACCTGGTAAACCTCGTGTCCCCATGTTGCTTGTCTGTTAACCGTTCCACGATCTCCAGCATCCCCATATTCTCCCAAAACCCAAGTCCATAACAATGGGCATTGACGATATCGAACCTCGTCAGCTGAATTCTGGTGTTATTCCTAAGGGATGGAATGAAACCGCTATTGTTCTGATTCCTAAGATCCAGAGCCCGGAGCTGGTCACACAATTCTGCCCTATCAGCCTTTGTAATGTTATTTACAAAGTGATTGCTACAGTTCTCTCAAAGAGACTTAAAGCTATTTTGCCAGAAATAATTTCGAACACGCAGAGTGCGTTTGTACCAGGTCATTTGATTACTGACAATGTCCTGGTTGCCTATGAAAGTTTTCATACTATAAACAACAAAAGGCAAGGAAATAAGGGTATTTCTGCTGTGAAGTTGGATATGCACAAAGCATATGATTGCGTTGAATGGAGTTTTCTACGAGATATGATGTTGAGATTGGGGTTTGACCAAGCTTGGGTTAACCTCATTATGGCATGTGTTACTTCTGTCAACTATAGGGTCCGGTTTAACTCTGAGGAAACAGAAGTCTTTACCCCATCTCGGGGTTTTCGGCATGGGGATCCTCTATTGCCGTACTTGTTCTTGTTATGTGTTGAGGATTTGTCGAGCCTTCTAGCGTATGAGGAGATGACTGGTGGTATTCAAGGGATTAAAGTGTGCAGGGGTGCACCGTCAGTATCTCACCTTCTTTTTGCCGATGATTCTTTAATCTTGCTGTCGGCTAATATGACCAACACCACGGATCTTCGTAATGCACTAGATTTGTATTGTGCAAGCTCAAGACAACTGGTGAGTGATTCTAAATCCAGTGTTTTTTCAGCCTGAATACAAATGTATTGGTCCGGGAGGAAGTTTGTATACATCTGAATATTATGGTGGAGGCACTAACAAATAAATATCTTGGGCTGCCATCTTTGGTGGGTATTGATCGTTCAGATTGCTTTCAACATTTGATTGAAAGAGTTTGTCAAAGGATCTGTGGATGGAATGAAAAATTGTTGTCGATGGGAGGGAAGGAGATACTCCTGAAATCAATTGCGCAGGCTATCCCGGCGTATGCTATGTCGGTATTCAATATCCCCAAACAAATATGTAAAGCCATTTGTAATGCTATTGGGCAAAGTTTGGTGGGGTGGAACTGAAATCCAATGCAAGATGCATTGGATGGCGTGGTGGAAAATGAGTATACCAAAATATGAAGGAGGAATGGGTTTTCGTGATCTACATTGTTTTAACCAAGCGATGTTGGCAAAACAGTGCTGGGGCTTCTTAGTGACACTGATTCTTTGTGTGCATAAGTTGTAAGAGCTAAATATTATCCAGATAGAGATCTTATCAATGCAAAACTGAAGAAAGGGTCTTTACCTGGCAGAGCATCATGGCAGGTTTGAAAACTCTCAAAAGAGGATGTATCTGGAGACCAGGAAGTGGTAGTACAATTAACATATGGTATGATATGTGGGTCCTGATAGCCCATCCAGGATGATTGTCACCCCAAGAGGTAACTGCTTACTCACAAGAGTGGAAGATTTAATTGATCCTATCTCTCGGAAGTGGGATGAAGTATTAATTCGGGATAATTTTCTGCCTATGGATGCGAACCGTATTTTACGGATACCACTACCGAATTTTGGGCAATCTGATTTCATTGCATGTCATCTGAATAAAAATGGTTTCTTTTCTGTCAAGTCGGCATATCACCTTGAGTGGAGGGTGGAGTATAGGAGAAGGGCAATGCGCCTTAGTTCCTCGGACAGATCACCTCCTCATGTAGTTTGGAAGAGAATTTGGAGTGCTAAAGTTGCTCGGAAGATATAAATTTTCAATTGGCAAGCTCTACATGGAATTGTTCCATGTTTCTGTACACTGGTAGACCGTCATGTTGCCACATCTATTAATTGTCCAGTATGTACAACAAATGCTGAGGACTTCCGACATATGCTTTTTCAATGCCCTAGGGCGTTGGAGGTTTGGGATGGTCTACACTTGGGGGAAATCTGTAACACCCCAGTTTTACTTAATCAATATTAGGGTTAGTTTTGTGCATCATGAGCATCATAATTTAAATTGTGCATTAAAGAAACTAAATCAAACCCTAAAAACCCTAATCTTTTCCCCCTCTTTGAAACATTCAAATGGTTTTGAAAATATTTGAAAGTACAAAAAATAATTGGAGCCCAACTGGATTAGAAGGGCCCCATGCTATTTTATATATATTTACAAAGTTTCTGGTATTTTTGGAATATCCTAAAACAGATTTCAAATCAATTTGTAAAAGAAAGAAATAAGAAAGCTAAATAGAAAAGATTTCTGAGAAAAAATAACTAGAATAGCACCTGGGCCGCGCAGCCCATCTCCTTCCTCTCCCCTGCAACCTTTGCTCCAGCCCACCCTGCAGCCCACCTTGGCCCAAGCCGGCCCGTACCCGTTCGGCGTGTTTCGCCTTTCTTCCTCCTCGCGACGGAGGAAGCACCTCGTTGGCGCTGCAGTGACCGTTGCCGAGCGCTGCGATGCGTGCCGCGCCACGATGCTCGCCGCCGCTTCGGACGAGGATAAGACCCCAGTGTCGTGGCCATCCTTCTCAGTCTCTCTCGCCTGCTCTCTCGCCCTCTCTCTGCAGTTCCCCACCGCGAGCCCGAAACCCTAGCCGCCGACCGCCGTCATGTTGCGCCTACCCGAGCCACGCCGAGCTTGCTATCGTGTTCGCCTCGCCCTCCTCTATCTTTTGCCCCAAACGGCGCATGCAGGAGAAGACCGAGACGTCGCAATCGACCCTCTGTTCCCGACGAGCTCCGCCACCGTTGACGCCGATTCCGGCCGCGTCCGCCCTTGCCCGACCTCGCCGACCTCTCCATGAGCATCTAGGTGAGCTCGCGGTTCCCCAGAGCCTCTCCAACCTCTACCTCTCGCTGTGTTGCTTGCTCGCACCGTGCGCCGCCCTCTGCCGCCGCTGTCCGCCGTCGGAGACGTTGCTCCGGCGACCAATAGATGGCGGCGCCGCTACCATTAGGCTCCCCTCGCTGCTCCGAATCGAACCGTCGTAACCGCGTAGTCCCGCGCGTCCTCTAGCGCCGTCCCGCTCCGCCGTCTGGCCGCTCCCCGGCGATGTCCGCGTGGTGCCTCCGTGGCTTGCCCGCGTGGACCAGGCCCACCCGTCAGTTGCTGTGGCTAGTTCTACCTAGGTGAAAAATAACAACCAGCCCCCCTGTCCCACCTTGCTTGCGTGGCGTGCTGAGGTGGCCATGCCCACTGGTCAGTCACAGTGGCTAGGCCCAGTAGTGGTGAAAAAAGTTTAAATGCCTCTACTGACGCAATAAACCTTTTTAAATTGATTAATAATTCCAGAAAATGATTGAATATTGTAAATTCAATAACTTTTAATTTGTAAGTCAGAAAAATGTGTATAATATACCAAAATGTTTAGAAAAATGAGAACTATCTATGTATGCTATAATCATGCATTATTCAACAACTTAAATGGAAAGTTTAATTAGAAGAACAAACCAACCCCTCTCAAACACATCCGGAGTTTCCCCGAGTTAGGGTTTGTGCCCCTCGGAACCCCTATTAAATTGCCGAGCATGCTTTAGGATTTCAATTTGATACAAATTAACTTGTCATATCATCATTCCTATTTGAGCATTGCATCGATGCCATGTGTTGAATGTTTTCCCTCTCTTTCCGGTATTTAGTTCTTCCCGGTAGAATACGATATCGAGATCGAGATCGAAGCCAGAGATCAACACCGTCAAAGATTGAAGATCGACGAACAATACTTGACCAACTATAATCAAGTCAAGTACAAGGCTTCCGAAGATCTATTTGTCTGCTATCAACAGGCAAAGGCAAGCATAGCCCCACCATGATATAATCCTATGTTTTTCGAAAGCATTTCAATTTCTGCCATGATGCATACGATTCTACTGTGGTCTTTTATCGATAGATAGAGTATCCTATCTATTGCATTACTCCCTTTTGAGCTTATATTACCTAATCCACTGCTCCTAGCATAACTAGGTTTGGCTTGTGTGCACTGCTAGAGCTCTTATTCGTGTCTGCTTAGCCAAGCATAGCTATTGAGTCTGGTCCATCTAGATGATGTATCAGATGCAGAGAATCTAGTATAACAAGAGAACGTGATGAGATGATATCAGAGGTGATATGAGTTAAACATGCTAAGGCTTGTATGGGAGGCCACGGTAGGATGTGGTTTTTCTAGTCCCATGCTCGCCACCACTAGGAACTGAGTTCTTGCCTTTGGAACCGAGACGAGCATACATCCACACGGGGCTTGGGAATCCCTCGCCTGATTAACTTGCCTAGTAGATTCCATGAGTCACATAGTTCGGGCGTTCCATTCGACATATGCATAGAAAATCTTTTGAAAGATTTGCCAGGTGAAGTTGGTGCATTCATAACAGGTAGGTAAGCGTGGCCGAGGTTGCTTGGGGTAGATGGCGCCCCTGGTAAACCAATCTCGCCTCACATCTTTAAGTACTGGCTTCGGGATTTAACCCGTTACGGCGGAACCATACTTATTGCGTGACTCATGGTCTCGGCGAAAGCAAGGTAAAGGTCGTGGCCAACCACCCTCTGTCGGCCTTCCAAGGAAGAGGGCTAATGTACTGGCATTAAGAGTCGGTTGGTACGTATGGGTAAAGTTGTACACCCCTGCAGGGTTAAATCTTTTTGAAAAGCCGTGTTCACGGTTATGAACGCTTGGTGACCAGATTCTAAGATCATAGAGAACTTTAACTTAATCATAAAACTTGGCAGATCAACGTGTGATTAAGGATGCTTCCTCATGGGTACGAGGGGGTGATCCTAGTTGGTAGATGATGATGACTTGGTGGATATCAACATATGATGATCAAAATTTTGGAGACGTCGCTCTCTTATCCCCTTTTATAATACTTTGACTAGACGAGCTTTTTTTCTCTCTCTCTTGTTTTATAAACAAAGATGGCTTTATGCAAAACCACTCCACCAGCCATAAGTCTTGCGGAGTACACCCTATACTCACCCTTGCTTTGTTGTTATTTTTTCCAGAGTAAGTGTTCACCTGAAGACGAGTTCCGTACTACATCGACATCGACGAGTAGCTTGGGGTTCCTGGCTGGCAGCCTAGAATCTATGGGCTGGGACGTCATCGTTATGCTTGAGGCCTCTTAGGCCATTTGTTAAGTTTGCTATACTTAATAGCATAATTTGCCTTCCGTTGTTTGATGTTTGTGGTCAGTGACCTCTGCTTGTAATAATTTGGTTCTCTGCTCTGTTATGAGCTTGCTATAATAAATTTTGTGTCGTAGGGTCACTATTGTGTTATCAATTCTTCACTGGATATTCTCGAGCTCAAGGTTAAGCTTATGTCAGATGGAATTCTGGGATTTGTTTAACCCTGATTCCGGGGGTGTCACAGTTGTTGGTATCATAGCAGTACCGACTGTAGGAAACCCTTGCTATTGGTCGATGTTGAGTCTAGTGTTTGTGAAAACTATTTTAAAGAAGAAAAGTATTCGTGAAAACTCTAGTATGCTTCTTTTTCTCCTTATCCAGTTTCGCTCTGACTCTGGGTTATCTTATCTTGTGTTGATTTGGAAAAATTTTGATATCTCTTCTAGTCTTTCAAAACTTTGGTGCCTTCTAGGCATGTCGATTCTCAGCCAGTTGACCTAGTGTTGAGTTCTCTAGAGTTGTGTGCGTTGTGTATCCCTTGTTACCCCTTGCTCTTGTTCATCTGAGAGATTCCTTTCTATCATGATCTCTCTATATTTTGGACCCACAATATTATATTGTTGGATATTTAGTTTTCTGTTGTAGGCTTCGAGGTTCCCTTTCGCCTCGTGTGCCTCCTTTTTGTTTGCTTGGGTACTTCAGAAGGTGTTACTTCTCTTGGAAGCTACCTTGTGATTATTACCTTGTAGTGTACGCTACGTCACTCAAGCAGTAGTTACTCCTTTCTTTGGGCTTGAACCCTTGGACTTGAACTTAAGATCCCTGATTGTGCTGGATTCTGGTGTTATGAATCTTGTACATGAAGCTGACCTTTGACCCAAGATCCACTCCTTTGACCCTTGTTGTTAATGTTCACACATTACCTCAGGATGGCTGGTATTACAATTCTAGCCTTCAAGCTTGTGGTCCTTGTCGCGATTGAATTGTGACAATTAAGGACTTCCCCTACCGCTAGCTATGCCAGATGTTCTTTAATGGAACCAAATAGATCACGACAAGAGTACTCCTCGAGAGTCTCGCATCAATACTCGTGACTCTACCACACTTTACCTTTTCTCTGCATTGGTTTTCAGAAGATTGTTGACTTATGCATCTACATCTCGGGATTCTACCCAGAGCATGTTCTTCTTCCCTTGTTGTTTTCCGACCTTTGTTTACCAGTTAGTAACCAAGTAGTATATGTGCATTGGTGTCTTCCAATGCAAGATACTCTTGTGGTCCGTCTAGACAAACCATTTCGGGATGTCTAGGAGAAACAAACTCCAGTACCTCGTCGTATCTAGGACCAGGTCAAACTGTTGTACTCCGCAGATTAAGAATAATTGATGAGATTCTGTTTGTTCTACCTTAAAAGTATCACACTCTTTCATACTAAGAGGTCGTGCTGAGTTTTATGACCCCTTAATGAAGTGATGCTTTTACACATATTTACCCACCCTTACTCGAGCTTTTGTGCTCGTGAGTGATGCGTGTGCGTAATAATGTGACCATCTGAGATTCTAGCAATTCTTATTGTTTGAACTCTAAGGATATTTGAGTCATTCTTAGCGTGATTGGTTAACCCCGTCACTAAGCAAAGAATGATTGTGCTACCAAGTCTGTTATTTTGGTACACTCTTCTTGGTCAAAGAGTTAGGTTATTGCCGAAGCTCTAGACTATGTCTCCTTGCCTTACAAAGCAAGTTTCCTCTCGAACTAAGTGACATATCGGGGGTTCGTGATATTCTAGATGTCTTTCTAGAAGTATCTCCTTGTTGCCACATGACCGTGTTGTCAAGTTCTTGATCAAGTATGTTCTCTGAACTGCTATTTTCTCCAAGGATCCGTACTGGATACCCCTGAGCAAGTTGGTTGAGCTTAAACAACAACTTGGAAAGTTGTAAGACAAAAGTTATATCCGACTTTGTTTCTTCTAAAAGGTATGTCTAGTTTTGTTCGTGCTGAAGAAAGATAGTATTTCCTTCGTGGACATATTATCTCCCCCATCTTTGATTTGATTTGGGTTATCGTCAAATCAAACTCAGTTCCAAGGACTATTTTGACAATGTTTCCTCTTGTGATGTCTCACTGGGATACATCTTCATGTCCTTTGGTCTGACCAGTATTTTTGTCTTGTTCACGCAACATATGAGTCCATCTTCTTGGAGTGTTCTGATAAGTTTGTTGTTGAGCCCATCAGTGATATCCTTATCTTCTCCATGCTATATTTGATTCATATGGAACATTTGGCATTAATGTTGTAAACATTCGAGAACCATCTTCGAGTCATCTCGAAGTATGTGCTCTGGATGTTATAAGAAACCCTCTCCGGTTCACGTGCAAATGCTGAAAGATGTCGTCGTGGATTCAAGAAGAGTTATCTCCGTTCCTTAAGGATACATGTGTGCTTATTGTTAGTACCTTATATGTATGCAGTTGTCTTTTGACAAGTTGCTAAATACATGGGTATAGCAATCTAGCTCAGTCTTTTGGAGCTTGACATTGTAATCCTTGTCTTGAGAATCTAGTGACTTTACCTTTGCGGTAAATGTTGCGAACTTTCTATTCGGACATGCTAAGTCTAAAATATCACCTCACTTAATCAAAGCTGAATCTCAAGCACCCATGATGGTTGGTGTTACTCAAGGTTTTTACATAGGTCTCTTTGTAAATCTGGCAAGATTAATGTAATGGTTGACAAACTTAGCCGGAAAGACCTTTTGTTATATTCCTGTGATTCAGCAATATCAACCACTCTTCATGAGGCTTCTTCTATAATTAATTATAGGAGTTGTGCTTATGGTTTCTTTGTATCCGAAGTCTAACTCGAACATCAAGGAGAACATTTAAAGTAGTGTTGCTAAATGTCTCTCGGTCAATCCTACAGACCCTTTATGTTGGCAAGCGTCTTGTTGTGCCAAGTAATTGAAGTCTGAGAATGAAGTTTCTTTCTTCTCGTGTCATCAGGAATCTTCTTAACTATTCATCTTAGTGGTGCAAAGTGATATCATGATCTTGGCAAAGATTTTGATAAATCTGGATGAATAAAGAGTTTCCTTTGTTCTATCAACCATGTTTTAAGAGTGAATATGATTTTGGTAATCAGAAGTTTCTCTTGTTACATGTTCTTTGTGACTCTTACGAGTCCTCGCCACCAAAACACCTTTATGTCTTAAGCCTTCTGTTGAATGAAAGAGTGATCCTTCTGTGTCAAAAGTAGTTCAACAGCTTGGTTTTGTTGATCCATATCTCTGCAACCTAAAATCTCTACTTAAGCTATTTAGTAGAGGTTCATTTCTTGAAGTCCGTGGTCATGTTCTCTCTGTTGTACCCTTCCTTTTCAGAAGCTTAAACTCTTCTGTAAGATCCATGGTCTCAATCCTTATGAAGACCAGCTATCCAACAACTTGAAACCATCTCCTCGTGTTTCCTCCGTTACCTTGACGTGTTTCATGTTTATCATCTCAGAGTTGTTTCTAAACACTCCATCCATGAGTTGACCATGAGATACTCCGTGTGTTGTTTAGTGTTTTTCCCTCTTACCTTTAGAGTGACCCTGTTTATTTCTCTCCCCATCTCTTTTCCTACCTTTGGAATCTCGGGTCGAGATTCTCGTAAGGGGGATAGAGCTGTAACACCCCAGTTTTACTTAATCAATATTAGGGTTAGTTTTGTGCATCATGAGCATCATAATTTAAATTGTGCATTAAAGAAACTAAATCAAACCCTAAAAACCCTAATCTTTTCTCCCTCTTTGAAACATTCAAATGGTTTTGAAAATATTTGAAAGTACAAAAAATAATTGGAGTCCAACTGGATTAGAAGGGACCCATGCTATTTTATATATATTTACAAAGTTTCTGGTATTTTTGGAATATCCTAAAACAGATTTCAAATCAATTTGTAAAAGAAAGAAATAAGAAAGATAAATAGAAAAGATTTCTGAGAAAAAAATAACCAGAATAGCACCTGGGCCGCGCAGCCCATCTCCTTCCTCTCCCCTGCAACCTTTGCTCCAGCCCACCCTGCAGTCCACCTTTGCCCAAGCCAGCCCGTACCCCTTCGGCGTGTTTCGCCTTTCTTCCTCCTGGCGACGGAGGAAGCACCTCGCTGGTGCTGCAGTGACCGTCGCCGAGCGCTGCGATGCGTGCCGCGCCACGATGCTCGCCGCCGCTTCGGAAGAGGATAAGACCCCAGCGTCGTGGCCATCCTTCTCAGTCTCTCTCGCCCGCTCTCTCGCCCTCTCTCTGTAGTTCCCAACCGCGAGCCCGAAACCCTAGCCACCAACCGCTGTCGTGTTGCGCCTACCCGAGCCACGCCGAGCTTGCTATCGTGTTCGCCTCGCCCTCCTCTATCTTTTGCCCCAAACTACACATGCAGGAGAAGCCTGAGATGCCGCAATCGACCCTCTGTTCCTGACGAGCTCCGCCACCGTCGACGCCGATTCCGGCCGCGTCCGCCCTTGCCCGACCTCGCCGACCTCTCCATGAGCATCTAGGTGAGCTGGCGGTTCCCCAGAGCCTCTCCAACCTCTACCTCTCGTTGTGTTGCTTGCTCGCACCGTGCACCGCCCTCTGCTGCCGTTGTCCGCCGTCGGAGACGTCGCTCCGGCGACCAATAGTTGGCGGCGCCGCTACCATTAGGCTTTCCTCGCTGCTTCGAATCGAACCATCGTAACCGCGTAGTCCCGCGCGTCCTCTAGCGCCGTCCCGCGCCGCCGTCTGGCCGCTCCCCGGAGATGTCCGCGTGGCGCCTGCGTGGCTTGCCCGCATGGACCAGGCCCACCCGTCAGTTGCTGTGGCTAGTTCTGCCTAGGTGAAAAATAACAACCAGCCCCCCCGTCCCACCTTGCTTGCGTGGCGTGCTGAGGTGGCCAGTGCCCCACCGGTCAGTCACAGTGGCTAGGCCTAGTAACGGTGAAAAAAGTTTAAATGCCTCTGCTGACGCAATAAACCTTTTTAAATTGATTAATAATTCTAGGAAATGATTGAATATTGTAAATTCAATAACTTTTAATTTATAAGTCAGAAAAATGTGTATAATATACCAAAATGTTCAAAAAATGAGAACTACCTATGTATGCTATAATCATGCATTATTCAACAAATTAAAAGGCAAGTTTAATTAGACGAAGAAACCAACCCCTCTCATACACATCCGGAGTTTCCCCAAGTTAAGGTTTGCGCCCCTCGGAACCCCGATTAAATTGCTGAGCATGCTTTAGGATTTCAATTCGATACAAATTAACTTGTCATATCATCATTCCTGTTTGAGCATTGCATCGATGCCATGTGTTGAATGTTTTCCCTCTCTTTCCGGTATTTGGTTCTTCCCGGTAGAATACGATATCGAGATCGAGATCGAAGCCAGAGATCAACACCGTCGAAGATTGAAGATCGACGAACAATACTTGACCAACTATAATCAAGTCAAGTATAAGGCTTCCGAAGATCTATTTGTCTGCTATCAACAGGCAAAGGCAAGCATAGCCCCACCATGATATAATCTTATGTTTTTCGAAAGCATTTCAATTTCTGCCATGATGCATATGATTCTACTGTGGTCTTTTATCAATAGATAGAGTATCCTATCTATTGCATTACTCCCTTTTGAGCTTATATTACCTGATCCACTGCTCATAGCATAACTAGGTTTGGCTTGTGTGCACTGCTAGAGCTCTTATTCGTGTCTGTTAGCCAAGCATAGCTATTGAGTCTGGTCCATCCAGATGATGTATCAGATGTAGAGAATCTAGTATAACAGGAGAACGTGATGAGATGATATCAGAGGTGATATGAGTTAAACATGCTAAGGCTTGTATGGGAGGCCACGGTAGGATGTGGTTTTTCTAGTCCCATGCTCGCCACCACTAGGAACTGATTTCTTGCCTTTGGAACCGAGACGAGCGTACAGCCACACGGGGTTTGGGAACCCCTTGCCTGATTAACTTGCCTAGTAGATTCCATGAGTCACATAGTTCGGGCGTTCCATTCGACATATGCATAGAAAATCTTTTGAAAGATTTGCCGGGTGAAGTTGGTGCATTCATAACAGGTAGGTAAGCGTGGCCGAGGTTGCTTGGGGTAGATGGCGCCCCTGGTAAACCAATCTCGTCTCACATCTTTAAGTACCGGCTTCGGGATTTGACACGTTACGGCAGAACCATACTTATTGCGTGACTCATGGTCTCGGCGAAAGCAAGGTAAAGGTCGTGGTCAACCACCCTCTGCCGGCCTTCCAAGGAAGAGGGCTAATGTACTGGCATTAAGAGTCGGTTGGTACGTATGGGTAAAGTTGTACACCCCTGTAGGGTTAAATCTTTTCGAAAAGCCGTGTTCACGGTTATGAACGCTTGGTGACCAGATTCTAAGATCATAGAGAACTTTAACTTAATCGTAAAACTTGGCAGATCAACGTGTGATTAAGGATGCTTCCTCATGGGTACGAGGGGGTGATCCTAGTTGATAGATGATGATGACTTGGTGGATATCAATAGATGATGATCAAAATTTTGGAGACGTCGCTCTCTTATCCCCTTTTAAAATACTCTAACTAGACGAGCTTTTTTTTTCTCTCTCTCTCTCTCTCTTGTTTTATAAACAAAGATGGCTTTATGCAAAACCACTCCACCAGCCATAAGTCTTGCGGAGTACACCCTGTACTCACCCTTGCTTTGTTGTTACTTTTTCCAGAGTAAGTGTTCACCTGAAGACGAGTTCCGTACTACATCGACATCGACGAGTAGCTTGGGGTTCCCGGCCGGCAGCCTGGAATCTATGGGCTAGGACGTCATCGTTATGCTTCAGGCCTCTTAGGCCATTTGTTAAGTTTGCTATACTTAATAGCATAATTTGCCTTCCGTTGTTTGATGTTTGTGGTCAGTGACCTCTGCTTGTAATAATTTGGTTCTCTGCTCAGTTATGAGCTTGCTGTAATAAATTTTGTGTCATAGGGTCACTGCTGTGTTATCAATTCTTCACTGGATATTCTCGAGCTCAAGGTTAATCTTATGTCAGACGGAAGTCTGGGATTTGTTTAACCCTGGTCCCGGGGGTGTCACAAAATCATTAGATCGGTGGTTGCAATTGACCGGTCAGGGTCTATGGTCCTGGAAGAGCTGTTGTGTTCACCAACCCCGGATGGGATTACATGCAATATGGAACATCGGCTGGAAACAGTTATGATCACATGTTGGTATCTATGGTGGTCTCGGAGACGGATCAAGAATAAGGAGGCAGTGCCTATGCCGGAGAGGTCCATTATTAACATTCTGGGAATCCTGGCAAATAGTATTAAACTAAGAGGAAGTGGCAATGCAATCCGTCATGTAGGTTGGTCGAAACCAGCTTCTGTAGTGCACAAACTGAACGTCGATGCATCTTATGATGAGGACTCTGGCATTGGTCCAACTGGGGCTATAATTAGAGATTATGGTTGGAATTTCATTGCGGCTTGTTGTGAGTTCAATGATGATGCAATTGATGCAGCAGCTATGGAGGCCTTGGCTTTACTTGACGGACTTCGCTTAGCAGAACAGTTTGGTGTCATGTCTCTAGTGGTGGAATCTGATTCTCTAGAGGTTGTACAAGCTATCACTGATCCTTTGGCGTGCAAAGGAGTTAGCCGGTGGTTATCGATGATTGTCGGCATCTACTTATGATGCTTGGCATGGCAACAATCCAACACTGTCCACGAGAGGCTAATGGTGCCACCCATGAGCTTGCTCGTTTTTGTTCGACCCATGATGCTAGGGAGTTTTTGTTTACGGATCCTCCTTTTATTCTCCCTGTACTTGTACAATACAGTGTTTTGATTCATTAATAAATTTGCGAATTTCAAAAAAAACTTCAAAAAAGACACACTACTACTCTCTCTCCCTAAGTTGGACTCCTACTCCGACTCGCTCCTCATGCCTCAAGGATAGTCTGAGCATGTGTATCTCCTCCATAATAAGAACATTTAGGCTGCTGGCTCTAGGTTGCCTCATGTGCTGGTCAGCCAGCCACATGAACAGTCTGCCTTTGGCGGTTGCCTGCCTCCTCCAAATGGCCTCTTCAAGTTCAAATATCTCGTGGCCCTGTGTGATAACATGTCGTATGTGGATTTGGGTGAGTAGACCCCGAGCCTGATCACGACCAGGTGAAGATATCCGGGCCATCCACCTCCCAGACCACTCCATTAATGGCAAGCCAAAGTGCTAGACACTCCCTTACCCCCGATAATCCTGGGATATCTAAGAGCCAGCGATTTCCTTTTAGTCCTTGCTCTACTGTTCTTGAGTTACGAACCCTTATGCTGACTATAAGCATGAGGCCGGGCACGAAGTCATACGCTACTTTCCCTGCAATCCATCGTTCATGCTAGAAAAGTGTACTCTTCCCATCTCCTACTCCCTCCATTCCAATTTATGTTGCTAGAAAAGTTTGACTTGCACGCAAAATTATGCGCAACTCGTATTATGGGATTGAGGGAGTATTTGGATGTGGACTAGGTTGTCAAAGGCGCTTCAAGTCTCTTTGTCGTGAGGCATAGGGAGCCATTGCCATGGCTTGTTCTTGTCTGTAATCCGTAGCCATTCCTAGCGTCTTCGGAGCGTCAGACCTTGTCTCCTTAGGTTCTTGATACCAAGCATCGGAACTCTAGTGGGTTGCAGATCTAATCCCACGCAACTCAACGTTGTCCTCCATTAGCACGATCCGTCTGCCCAGAAAAAACCTTTGTGACTCTTCTCGATCTCCTCAAGGAGCCAAACAAGCGCCTCTTTGGTGATCAGATGATGGACCGGCCTGTCCGCCATACCAGCCTTAACTAGCACAAGTCTTCCAGGCCACACAATGGGGCCCCTTTGAAAGGCAGGGAAAATTTTCACTGCCGACATCAAGCATGGGCTGCCATTGGGCCTTGGTGAGAGGGCGCAAGGCCAACTGCGGTCTTAGGTAGCGTATCGGAACGTGACGATCTCGCAGTTCAACATATTTGACATTAAAGTTTCCACCTTCTCTCCTCCTCTCATTATTGTTGCAGTTGTCTTGGGATAAGTCACAAATAATCCCAGTTCCCACTTGTCCCACCTAACATAAAGTTGGTATAGGGATGCAAAAATGAGAACCCGCATAGTATCTCATTTGTCCCACTTATCATACTTAAAGCATAAATAAACCAAAGTCTGCACACATCTGCGCAGGTTAGCCAGAGCCATGATATTCAGATGCATAAAATGGCTACGAGCAACCAGTCATGCCCCTAGAAAATCAATCCCATAGCCCAAGTCACGGAAAAGGAACCGAGTAGCAAATTTTTTTGTTGGATTGACGGGAATCATCTATATTTTTCATTTGCTTGTCCCTTTCCTAAACTCACACTTGATAGCGTTTTGCACAATATCTATCTTGGAATCTACCCTCAACACAGTCAAACACATGTTGCTTTCTTCGAATAAACAAGATGTTATCTTCTCGACTCTCCTCACGCATACCATCTTCCTTATGTACCATGTTCATAGGCGGACCCAATCGTCTCTAAGCCTGGGCACGCGTCCAGGCTTCCGGCCGGCCGACAAGACTAATTTGATAGCAAATTGATTAAAAAATAATGTCATTGGTCTTTAAATATATGGTTTGGTCAGGCTTCGACTAATTCTTAGGTCCGCCACTGACCATGTTCAGAGGATAAAAAATGATCACAAAAGAACCTAAAATTTAAAGAGAAAACATGTCCTCCCTAATCTCTCGGAGCACACACAAATATAAGTTGTCATTGTACTTTTCATTTTGTTTTCATGGCACTTTTTATTTTTCGTTGGGTTTTTTGCAGTTTTTTCTAGAAACGTCGACTCGGGATCGTAGGGGTCATCGGAGAGGTTCTTGCACCGTATCAGAATCTCAAGGTAAGTGTTCGTATCCTGCACTATCTTTGCGATGGGCTAGCTATAGATGGAGTTGTTGGGTTGAATCTGGCTGGACCCCGGCCGTCGCGTCACTAGCTAGCTTGTCACTTTATTGTTTTGCAGCTTCGTTACGTTTGTTTGCATTTGGCTATGGCTTCTATTGCATTTGTTACCATTTCAGCTAAGGAACATGCAACAACCTCCTGTCAAAACAAAAAAAAAGTGCAGCAACCGCAGTACTGCATACGTGTCCTGTTTCCCGACCACGCATGCTTTAATTATATTTTACTTCCTTCGTTTAAAAATATAAGGCGTTTTAGCTTTATAAATCGAATATATTCAGATTCAAGTCGTCTTTTAGTTTACAGATTCGTAAAGATCGAAATGCAACCTTACACTAAAAAATATCTAGACACAATCATTTCATAAAACTAAAATGTTTTATATTTCTAAAAGAAGAAAGTACTATCCAGCTGGGATGCAGTGAACTTTCGTTGGTCAGCAATTGAACAGCAGGGCACGCCAACAACATGGGTCTCACCTCACACCGTCACAGTGTCACACACAACTCTCGTGTATAGCTGGAGTATACACGAGTTACATATGCATGGAAGCTAGGCCTGAAGCTTCAGGGGGGTTGCGTCAGCAAAAAGATGCATGCGAAAGCTATATTAGCTGTACGTACGAAAGGCCAAGCTACCAGTTGACAACTTGGACTTGGATCCGGAGCTTTGCTGGACACTCGATCGTTTAGATAGCTTCCGTGCATGACATCTTTTGGCACCCTCCTCGTCCCATCTGAAAATGATCCTTCAACATGCAGTGCATGTAGCGCCACAGAGTTTCTATCTTCAGAAAGAAAAAAAGATGAATCGTACGTTCCTTACCAACCTCAGATTTCCTTGCCAACGTACACAATCGAACGCTCCTTACCAACGTTCCTGTTGCCACCTATCCTGCAGGATTGCCTCGCACACAACACAATCTCTCATACTTTTCTCAAAACAAAACAAAAATCTCTCCTCCTAAGAGATATCTTTATGCGTGAAAATATTGAATCCCTAGAATATTATGTTATATTGCAATGATCCTTGTGGGGTTTATATAGAGTTATACGGGATAGGTGGAGACTTGAAGTATAAGATATAGAGTCCTAGTCTATCTCTAGCCTATACACGTATACGTACTCTAACATCCCCCTCGGTCGGAGCGGGAGTGAAGCGAACGCTTACGACTGGATTTAAAATTTTGCGCTTACGTCGTCTTCACCTCCTTGTCATCATCACCTGCGTGTGCATAATCATGGCTGACACCTAGGGGCGATGACTGCGTCCTCTTCTACTGTCTCTCTTTCCTCCCGCAGTCACAGCGGGAGTGGCGTGGACGCAAGTGACGACACGGACGCTATTGACTAGAGTTCTTGAGTTGTTGTAGACGTTGTTCTTGATGTCTGATGTCGAGGTAGCCGATCGTGACGTAGCCGTGGTCGAGGTGGTATGGTCGATGTTGTAGTCGTCGTATGTTATGTGGCCGCCATTGTCGGAGGCGCAAAAAATTGCGCGTTTTTTTTTGTTGTTGTTGATGAAGCTACAGTTGTGAACGTTTTGCACCTTGTTGAGGTACCGTCGGGGCGTCTCTTGGACGTGGTCATAAGTGAGACCATCGGTTTTGCCAGGACCGGAGGAACCCACCAAAGCACACGAGGTTTTGCCAGAACCATATGCGCGGTCGTAGGAGCGTCACAATTGTGATACCGGTTTGTTGATGCAGTCGCCGGGTTGTGGACGCGGCAATGCCTGTCAGAGGGCGTCGTAGTTGTATGTCCATCATATGGACGTGTATATCGGCGGTGGCGGTGTGTTGACGAACGAAGATGTTGATGTAGACCTTGGCGATGATGCGTCGGCGATGAAGGAGTAGGCGTGTCGGCGATGATGTCGAAGCCTTGATGTTGGAGAAGTCGGCGAAGTCGTGTTCCACACCGGCCTGGCGTGTGGGTGATGTTGATGTTGCTTTTCCGTGGATGTGGTCGACGAAGATCTTGGCTTATAGCCTGGCATAGTCGTACAGCTCGATGATGTATATGTTCGGGTCGTTATAGTCCGGTTCGACAAAGTGTAGATGTTGGTGTAAATTCGTCGTTCATGTGAAGTCCTGATCTCGCCGTGTGCGGTGTTGTAGCAGACTTGAGATCTACGCATTGGCATCTGATCAGCAGAAGCCCTGTGCAAGCACAACACGGACGCATGCATCTCCTTGTAGATTTTTTTCTTTATGCAGGTACATACCGTCCGCGTCCTTGGCCGAATTGATGACTTGGAGATCTCTCTCCAGGGGCGGCGTGTGTTGCGGAAGTGGAGAGAACCTATGATCGGCGCCGTGAGGCTAACCGCTCTGATACTATATGGAAACTATTGAATTCATACAATATTGTGTTATATTGCAATGATCTTTATGAGGGTTTATATAGAGTTACACGGGATAGGTGGAGACTTGGAGTACAAGGTGTAGGAGTAAATGACACCGTGGGTCACTGAACTTGTCTTGCATGTGCGCTTAAGTCACACTTCTTAAAAACTAAACTAACCGGTCACACAACTCGCAATCATGTGCACCCGTGGTCACAAAGTGGTCTGCTAGTCGGTTTTTAACAAAAACCAGTCACATGTGGGTCAAGGTAGACAGACTTTTTACAAAAACAACCATCTATATTTTTTATTTGTCAATATGGATCATGTACTATTTTATATGAGAGGGCCACTCGTCAGCTATGAAAGAAGTGTCTAAAATAAAATACAAGCTATATGTGATTCGAACTAACAACCTGCCAGCATGATTACTGAAAGCTTGCCAACAGACTAGACAACTTTGCTTGAATTAATTTAGAACAACTTTATATAACTATATGAACATTTTCCTTCGCAAAAAAAACTATATGAACATTTTATTTAAAAGCAAAGACAATTCCGCACGTCTTTCATGTGTTGCGTTTATTAAAAACCAAATCACCCAGTGTCACGATTTGTCCATTTACAATCGGCGGGTGGTCTGAACTGCTCACCCTTTTCTAAAAATAATAAAATTAAAGATAGATTCCTGTAGTTTTCTTTTTTGGCATCGATAGATTCCCATAGTTACAGAAGGCTAAATAGAATTTAAAGCATAATCTAGTTGTACGTGCAGTGTTACGCTAAAAAAGACTAACGTGCAATCAATTACGTGCCTATGATTAGTGCTCCATGATTCTCACACACGTGCATACTTTTCTAACATATTTATGGAGTTATATAAGAGAGCTCGTTGTCCTAGCAGTATATGAGTGATGAGCCGTGGTGTACTGGCAAACATTTGGAGGTCGCGTGACAGGCTATGAGTTCGAATCCTAAGCAACGCATTTTGTGTCAGTATACTCACAAGTATTAATATTAACAATATAAAATATGGGTGAACAATGTGTTAATTGAATCGATATGCAACAAAATAGAAATATAGGTTGGTTTTTGCAAAAAGTTTGTTTACATTGGCACTCACGTGACTGGTTTTTTTAAACCGGCCAGCAGACCGGGTTGTGACCGCGGATGCACACAGTTGAAAATTGTGTGACCGGTTAGTTCAGTTTTTAAGATGTGTGACTTAAGTGCACATGTGAAACAAGTTCAGCGATTCACGGTGCCATTTACTCCAAGATGTAGAGTCCTAGTCTATCTCTAGCCTATACACATATAGGTACTCTAACATCATGTTCCTCAAAATAATAGTCATTTTACAGTAGCCAAAAATAACCCGATCGGATACCTCATTTTTGCAATAAGCATTAAAAAGAAGTAAAAGGTCCCTATATTTCAACTGAGGTCATCAGCGACCATCGATGGCATGTGGGTTTGGCAAGAAGAAGATAGGGTCATAGGAATAAAATAAAAAATGGGAGGCCCCACGTGTAAACAGTGTTAGGATGCATCCCCTCTAAACAAGCCCGCGGGATGCAAAAATCAGTTTATTGGATACTCGATCGGGGTCTATGTTGTTTCTTGCATGCTGCCAAAAGCAGTTATCGACCTGGCCCGTTGAAAACTACTGTATCGGTCGTTTATGTGGAGCATGCCCCGATCGTGCGCGTGGGAGCCTGACGCGAGATGGTGGGAGACCCAATTTTGACGGCTTGGTTTTGTGGCAAAGCTCAGTGTCAACTTGAAGGAGCAGCAAAAATCTGGTATATTTTTTCCTTTCGACGCTGGTAGCGGCGGAGGATCTATCCTTAGGTGTGTTTGATAGACAGGGCAACCAAGGTATTTCCAACCCAACCTGGCTCAACTGCCTATTTGTTGTTTGTTAGCCCAGGCCGAATCATCTCAGCAGTGCCCAACTCATACGAAAAAGGGCTCTCAGCCAGGCCGGGTTGAGAAGCTCAAATCGAGCTTCGCAAGTGAGCTCGGTTCACTTCATCCCGCAAAACACTATAGCGACAACGCTCGGCCCCCCACCAAACACCCACCCTCACTTCTTTCTCATCTCATTTTCCCGCACCTCCGCTCTCCGCTCACCTTGAGACTTCCTCCCGAGCTCCTCCCGTCGACCCGGCTTCCTCAACGGCACACGACTTCCTCAACGCTGGCCGACTCCTCAACGCCGGCCTGCTTGACGCCAGCTCCGTCACCAGTGCCTCCGCCGCCGGCCAGCTCAACTGCCAAGATCTGCATCAGTACAAGGAGTTAGTACCCATGCCTCCGCCGCCGGCTAGCACGGACGAGAGCCTCCATGGACCTCAACGCGCACGGACCAGAGCCACGCCAGCGCCGCCACGGCGAGCCACGAAGCGCCCATACGGCCGTCAGGACGCGCCGCCATGGCCGTCGGCAAGAACTGCCTTCTTGCGCCGCCACAGAAACCATCCACCGCCGCGACGACCTACTGCTTCCACCACCGCCACGATGCGCCCCTACGTCCGCCAGCAAGTGTTGCCTCCACGCGCAGCCATGGTCGGAGTGGCCTCCTCAATGCGGTGGTCAAATGAAAGGACCCAATTGATTTTTCATTTTTCTGTGTAGGGACCTTTGTGTAAAAATCTAGACTCAGCAGTATCTCAACTCATACACCCCACCAAACAGCATCTCAACTGAGCATCTCTCAACAAATACAGGCCACCAATCAAGGCACAAAATCTCGGCTCAGCATAGCTGAGGTGGGAAACACTTGTTGAGGTCACCCGACCTACCAAACACACCCTTATTGGCTGATTCCATCAACTCTGGCATGGATCAATTTCCTTTGTGAGCTGCAGCAGCCCATCTTTGTCATCTTCCACACAGATCCGCCACTTTGTCTCCATCGACGGCATCACTATTGGACAAAGGGCATATAGTCCCAGTTTGTAAGGACCTTTAATCCCGGTTTTGCACCCGGGACAGCGAAATCGGGACTAAAGGCCCCCTATATCTAGTCCCGGTTTGTTACTGTCAACATCTGGATTTTTAATCCCAGATGCCTGTTATGCCATACATAACAATCCCAGGATTACCATTTTTGCGAGACATAACAGATTTGGATATCACAGTACATCATCCATTACAAACCATACATAAGGTCTTACACAAATAAGGATCTCATGATCCAGTTCTTAATACAATTCAAGCAGCGGAATAACATAATAGCAACGACAGCGGGGGCGAAGCTCCATCTTCAGGGTCACAGGCAATGCTGACGATGGGAGATGATCCTAGTTGTCGTAACCTTCCGGCGGTCCGTCATCCTGATACTCCTCTTCATAGTATGGCCACGAGAATAGCCAGGGACAAAGCCATGAGTACTCTTTAAGTACTCGCAAACTAATACTAACAAGTTAAGGGGATTTTTGTGTAGTAGGATGCTAAGCTCTAGGGTTGTTTTGTAAAAAGCCAGATTTAACTCTAATAAGTTCAAAAGCAAAGAAAGCTAGTTGAAAGTTTTATAACACCTAAGTGGGAATTTGAATTTCATATCACAACTCTGTTGTGGTCAAGCCAAAGTCTCAATTTATTTCATAAGTCATTTTGAAAACATCTGACAGGGGAACAGTATAGCCACTCCAACTGTCCATAACCGCGGACGCGGCTATTCGAATAGTTTGACACTCTGCAGAGATTGTACACTTTCACCACAACATTCGATACATCCGTCAGGAAAAATCCTGAATTCACCATACTCAGTATGCGGATAATCAATCCTAACCTTTCAATTACACGCCCTAGTATAGGCACATCTCTTGTGAGTTTGGCCTCCCAACCATGACCAACTGTCATCTTGGGTACTACACAGGTGGACAATCTTCACAAGGTAGCCTTAGCTCAGACCTTGGCCGCGAGGGAACCCATACTAAGGTATATAAATTTCCAGTCAAGCCCTACCCAATTTTCGGGTATTGTGGTTATACGGTAAAATTGGAATGGTATCGCATCCAGACAACCATCGGTTTTATAAAGGGTTAAGGCTCATGCCTCAACATTTTCTTCACCAAAATCATCTCGTGTTCGGAAACACATGTCAAAACATTGCAGTAGAATGACTCATCATTCTAAGGTTTTTATAACCATTTTCACCAAGTATTCCCATCTAAAGTTGATCAAGTTTTATGCTTAGCACTAGCATCTACAAGTGGTGGTAACTACTAATGAGGGGTGGTGAACAAGTGGGGATTTTCTAGGTTCAATCTCATGCCTTGAGATGACATCAAGATTATCTAACTTAGGCCAAGTTTTATGCTCTTTATGCTACCTTTAGTTATCTTTCTAGAATCTACAAGTCACTTAAGTAAACTCTAAGAGAAGCTTTGGTAAAGAAAATGAAGTATTAAACTTGTAAGTAAAAATAGGATTGGGTATCATCAAATGTGTCTAACCAAGCATGCTTAATGCATTGCATAGGTTATCTAACTTTCATAGTTGCAAGTGTTAGCTTGCCTTGTGCAGAGCAGTGGTTGAAGTTCTCATCGGCTTCCTCCTCGTAGTATCCTTCTTCCTCCTCGTATCCTTGGTCGGTACTAGCGTCTATAAATAAATACGAGGTACACAATCACCAAACAATACTTAACTATTTTCAATCATCACACAAAGGTGTACTATATATGATCTAGCATCATCACTAACATTACAAGAATTAAAGCATTTGTCTTATTTATTTTAATTTGATAAAAGTAATATCTACTCATTGAAAAACTACTTAAGATTTAATATTCTCCAACTCAAACATGGGATCATGTTGACACATGTCATCACCACATATTTTAGTACATGGGAATGTGATTTAAAGTGGTGTCACAATTTAATAAGGTTTAACCTTTTTATTTTAAATAAATAAAGTGACTAGAAATGCCTATGTGGCATTCTTTTATTACTTGAACATTATTTCTGTAAGTAAACCCATATGTTTTTATATATTCTGAAAGGTATGATCAAATGTGATTTTTGAGAGTTGAATTTTGAAAAATGTTTGAATGCAGAAAAGCTTCTGGCTTGTTATTTTTACCAAGGATGATCTATAACTCCAAAGGGTTTGAACCCAACGGTCTTGGATTAAGCATTTCAGTAGCTTTCTAACAAAATTAGTTTCATGCATTTTGGTTCAGTGAGTCGAGCTGGTTTGATTTTTGAATCTATGTACAGAACTGTGTTTGAAATTAAACGGAAAATCTAAATTTAAACTGTTGGGTCGCGCGGGAGATGCTAACGGGCCGGCCTAGTGTCACTCCGTAGCGCGGGGTTCAACTGACAGGGGGGTCCACCATTTAGTGGCTCATAACGTGCGAAGCAGTACAGGGTGGTGTGGGACGTTGGATTAGAGTGGGGATCAACGGCTGTGGGTCGTCGTCGTTGACGGACCTGTCGCCGGTGAGCTCTAACCCTAGCGGCTCGGTGGGGGTGCATCAGGGGCGTACCAGGGCTCCAGCGACGACGGCGAGGCGGGAAAACAGACTGGTGGTCGACAGCGAGCTCAGGGATGGTCGAGGCAGCTCCGAGGGTGGTCGCAATCAGCGGCGCCCTTCTCCTCCAAAGGCGGCCTGCTCCGGTACAATTCCGGCGAGTTGCTGCTCCCCGTGCTCCGGCTAGAGGCGTGGGACGATCAGTGAGGTGAGGGGAGTGGAGTGGTGTGCTGCAAACGGCTGGGGGTGCCCTCCTTTTATAGGCTCGACGGCGAGACCGAGAGGGATGTGCAGGCGACGTGGCGACATGGCTACGGCTGCTAGCGGCATGGCTGAGGGTGGCGATCGACGCGCGGACTCCTAGCGGTGCTCTAGGACTTTAATGCAGGCTTAGGGGTGGTGGTAAGCGGTCGGGCGGAGCTGGGGCTCTGAGCGGCAGAGGCGGCGGCTTCGATGGTGAGCGGTGGTTGTAAGGCGTTGGACGACGAATGTGGGTGTCTGGCATGCTCCCTGGGTCGTGGCGACGCGGTGGGCGCGTGATGCGGTCGAGTGGCGGCTTGTGCACGCGTGCCGGGTGCGACTCGCTGGCTCGTGCTCTGCATGGCGCGGTGGCACTGGGCGCGGGGATTTCTCGGTGGTCCATGGCTAGGCCTGGCTCGGGGAGGGGTCAGTGGGCGGCGGTGAGGTGCTGGCTATCTCCTAGACATGGCGAGAGAGGGGGAGGCGGTCTGCTACGGTGGCAAGCAAGTTGGCCAGAGAGGTGGGGCTCGGCTTGGCATGGTCATGCTGCTAGGAGGTAGGGGATGGGGTAGTTATGCCCTGGTTTGATCCAGAGGGGACAATGTGAGCAAATGGGGGTCAAATGGGAGACAAGTTTGGCCAGAACACTATTCAAAATAGTGAATTTGGTTTTGTTTGAATTCTGCCTACCAAGTGTTTGATGAAATGGCCGCAAGAAAATTCTTTTTGAATTTTTAAAATATTTTTGGTGGGTGTGCTAGGCATAAGCTTGAGACTCTGTGGTTGCTTGTGTTTTGAAAATTGAGCTTGTTTGAGTTGTTTTTTAAATAGTGGGATCTTCCCATATGAGATAGATTCAATTTTAAACTGTCATTTAAACTTAGCATTTGAATGTTTTTGGCATATCACAAAGTGGGCCTTGGTACCTCATTATGTGTACTAGCAAGGGGTGCAAAGATCTACAACTGTTTCTGTTAAGTTTTGGGTACTAGGAATAGCCAAAGTAGGCATGATAGTTAATTTGGCAAAAATGACCATTCACTTCATTTATTCATTTTGAGTTGTTTTTCTTTGGGAAAAGTTTGGGAATGATTTAGATGATGTTTATTTTACCTAAGAATCATTTTACAAGCAATGAATCACAGAACCATGGCAATTGAAATGAACTCCTAATTTAAATGCACATACACATGAATACTTTCATATTTTGAGATGGAAAAGTTTTTGTTAACCCTAATTTTGATGATTTGGATCTTGATCAACTTGGATTAAAGTTTTGGGATGTTACAAACCTTCCCTCGTTAAACAAAATTTTGTCCCGAGATTTGAGAAAGAAAAACAAAGATTACCTAGGATTTAAAGAGATCGGGGAACTCCGTCCTGATGTGATCTTCGCGCTCCTAGGTAGCTTCTTCTTCCGTGTGGTTGCTCCACTGAATCTTGAGAAACTTGATGCTTTGGGTTCTAGTAGTTCTGAAAGCTTCTTCCAAAATACGGATGGGTACTTCGGGATAGGTCAGGTCATCATTGATTTCTATGGTCTGGTGATCAATATTCTTGAAAACTTTAGTCTTCTCCGGAACTTCGAGGCATTTACGAAGTAACGAGATATGGAACACATTGTGCACGGCTGGCATTTATTCTGGCAGTTCTAATTGATATGATACTTCTCCTCGACGATTCGGAATCTTGAAGGGTCTGATATATCTAGGGGCTAACTTTCCCTTCAGCTGGAAACGCTGCATTCCTTTCAAGGGTGACACTTTAAGATACACAAATTCTCCGATATTGAAAGCGAGGTCTCGACGTCTTTTATCGGTGTAACTCTTCTGTCTTGACTGGGCGGTCTTGAGGTGCTCCCGAATCTTGTGAACTTTCTCTTCTGCTTCTCGTAGGATGTCGGGTCCAAAAACTGACTCTCTCCTACTTCCGACCAATTCAAAGGGGTGCGACACTTCCTTCCATACATGAATTCAAATGGGGCCATTTGCAAACTAGCTTAATAACTATTGTTGTATGAAAAATCTGCAAACGGTAGACAGCCTTCCCATTTAGATCCATACTCTAGCACACATGCTCTCAACATATCTTCGAGTATTTGATTTACTCGCTCCATTTGTCCATCGGTCTGAGGGTGATAAGCTATGCTGAAATCTAGTCGGGTTCCTAAACCTTCTTGGATTTTCTTCCAGAATCTCGAGGTAAACTGTGTTCCTCGATCCGATACGATGTTCTTGGGGACTCCATGCAAACTGACGATTCTAGCGATGTATAACTCCCGCTAGCTTCGAACTCTGATATGTGGTCTTGACTGGTAAGAAATGGGCTACTTTGGACAATCTGTCAACTATGACCCAAATAGAGTCATTTCCCCTACTAGAAGTAGGCAATCCGGTGATAAAGTCCATTCCTACTGAATCCCACTTCCATTCCGGTATCTGTAAGGGTTGCAACAGTCTTGCGGGTCTTTGATGTCCCGCCTTGACTCTCTGACATATATCACACTTGGCGATATAGCTTCCGATTTCTCTCTTCATCTTATGCCACCAGAATTGTTCCTTCAAATCCTGATACATCTTCGTTCCTTCGGGGTGGATAGAATAAAGAGTATCATGAGCTTCCTTCAGAATAACTTCTTTCAACTCTGAATCTGCTGGTACACAAAGACATCCTTTGTACCACAGAACTCCTTCTCCGTCTTCAGTAAATCCGGGTACTTTGCCTGTACCGATACAACGCTTTATTCCGTCGATACTAGCATTTCCTTTCTGCGCCTCTTTGATCTGGCTGATCAAATTGGGTTGAAGTTCTATGCTAGCCAAAAATCCTTCGCTCACTATTTCCATTCGGAAATCTTCCATCTCTTTGTGCAAACTTGGTTGCTCCTTCAAAATCATGGAGTTCAAGCGGCACGGCAATCTGCTAAGGGCATCTGCTACCACATTGGCTTTACCGGGGTGATAGTGAATGTCCAGGTCGTAATCCTTGATTAGCTCAATCCATCTTCTCTGTCTCATATTCAGCTCCTTCTGAGTGAATATATACTTCAAGCTCTTGTGATCCGAATAAATCTCACAACGGTTTCCCATGAGATAATGCCTCCATATATTCAGGGCTAGAACTACGGCTGCGAGCTCGAGGTCATGGGTTGGGTAGTTTTGTTCATGTTGTTTCAGTTGTCGAGATGATAGGATATAACTTTTCCTTCTTGCATTAGCACACATCCGAGACCGATCTTGGATGCGTCGCGATACACATCAAAGGGCTTTGTGATATCCGGCATGATCAAGATGGGGGCTGAAATCAATCTCCTCTTGAGTTCTTGAAAACTCGCTTCACATTCGTCCATCCATTCAATCTTCTTGTCCTTCTTCAGCAATTGGGTCATGGGTCTGGCGATACTCGAGAATCCTTTTATGAACTTGCGGTAGTATCCCGCTAATCCGAGAAATGCACGAACTTGGGTTTGAGTGGTTGGGGCTTGCCAATCTTCGACATCTTTCACCTTTGCAGGGTCAATGGCAATTCCTCCGGCTGATACAATGTGGTCGAGGAATCCTACCTCCTGTAACCAGAATTCACATTTGCTAAACTTGGCATACAACTGATGCTCTCTAAGGGTTCCAAGAATGGTCCTTAGGTGTAGCTCATGTTCTTCCTCTGATTTGGAATAAATCAGAATGTCATCGATGAAAACAACGACAAACTTATCCAGGAAGTCCATAAGAATCTTATTCATGAGATTCATGAAATAAGCGGGGGCATTGGTTAATCCAAAAGACATGACAGTATACTCGTATAATCCATATCTGGTGGTAAAGGCAGTCTTTGGAATATCCTCTGCGCGAATCTTGAGTTGATGATAGCCAGTTCTAAGACCAATCTTAGAAAACACCTTGGCACCAGTAAACTGGTCAAACAATCTTCTATCTTCGGCAACGGGTACTTTTTCTTGATAGTGACATCATTCAACTTTCGATAATCCGTACACAAACGGTTACCTTCATCTTTCTTGTCCACGAACAAAATAGGTGATCTCCATGGTGACGCACTTGGTTGAATCAATCCAATTTCCAACATGGCGTCCAGTTGCTTCTTGAGTTCTGCTAGTTCAGACGGGTTCATACAATATGGTCTCTGGGCTCTGGGTCCTGTTTCAGGGATTAGTTCAATGATAAACTCGATATCCCGATCTGGGGGCATACCGGGCAAAACATCTGGAAATACATCGAGGTATTCACAGACTATCCGGGCTTGGTCCATGGTAGGTTGGGCTATACTCTTGCTGCACTTGAATTGACGAGGTAAGGTTTCAGATACATGCTCGACTGATACTCTGGCTGTACTGGTCATGGTTATGGCTTTCTTGGCACAGTCAATTAATCCTTTATGTTTGGACATCCAATCCATTCCTAGTACTACTTCCAAACCTTTAGTTCCGAGTACTATTAGATTAGCATAAAAAACTATGCCATGGATTCGGATAGGGACGACTTTGCAAATTTGCCTAGCTTTGGTGGTTGAACCGGGGATTTGAACAATCATAACATGCTTCAGTTTGGTTGGTTGAATCTTACTAGTGCATGCAAATTCTTCAGTGACAAATGAGTGCGATGCTCCAGAATCAAACAACACTCTTGCAAGTACTGAGTTAACAGAAAACATACCCAGCACGACGTCTGGCGCTTCCTGGGCTTCTTCAGCATGCATGAGAAAAAGACGGCCATAGTGATTGAGCGAGTTCCCTGGGGCAAACCTTCTTCCAGGCTGAACACGACGCTGTTACTGAGTTGGGGAATTTGCATTGGGGGCTGCGGCATTCTTCTTGGGGCACTCATTGGAGTAGTGACCCTTGGTTCCACATTCATAACAAGTCACTTGCGACTTGTCCTTCGCTGCAACAGGCACAACATTGCTTCCAGTCCTTGGGGCAGTGTTGGCGTTGGTGGCGGCATTGTTATTGTTGAACTTGGGTGGTGCACGGTTGAAATTGCTAGAGTTGCCGGGGTTGTTGTGGTTTCCTCCGGGCCTTGGGTTTCCACGGTTGGGATAGGTCGGACGGTTCATCGGGGGTCTGTTGGTTCTCGGGGCAAATCATGGAGATGGGTTGGGGCGATACTTTGGGCTATGATGGGTTCCTGGTTGATGCATTATGCGGCGCTTGTGGTTCTCATTGGCTTGGTTGATCTTTCCTTCCATCTGAATGGCAGAGTTAACTAGAGCTTCAATATCAGCAAGGGGGATATTGACCAACACCGTCTGCATCTCATCATGCAGACCATTCAAGAATCTCTTTTTCTTCTTGGCTTCAGTGTCGATCTCATCCGGGGCATACCTAGCTAATGACAAGAATTTGTCACGGTATTCCACTACGGCCATCCTTCCTTGCTTCAGTTCTCTGAACTCGTCTCTCATCCTCTTGATCAAACCCGGTGGCAAATGGGTTCTACTGAACTTGACCTTGAATTCATCCCAGGTCATCATCTGACCTCCGATCATTGCACGAACGCTGTTCCACCATGCTCTTGCATCTCCGGCTAGATAGTGGGTGGCGAACAGAACTTTCTCGTTAGCTTCCACTCCGGCGACTTCCAGATTGTTCTCCATTGTTTGCAGCCAATCATCTGCATCTAGGGGTTCCTCTAACTTAGTGAAAACAGGTGGATTGGTGTTCTGGAAATTCTTGAGCTTAGATCCATGGTTGTCTTGATTTCCTTTGCCTTGATTGTTGTTGGCCATCTGAGCTATGTGTTGAAGGGTGGCTAGGTTGGCTTGACGTTCGGCTCTTTCAGCTTCGCGGTCAGAAACCAGCATTTGCAAGATCTGCAACATTGGGTCCGGGGATGATCCGCTTCCTCCGCGAGGCATCTTAAGATTGAGATAAATCATAAGAAAAGAGGGAAATTTCTAAGGTTCAGAGGTAGTTGAAATTTTTTGAAAGTTTGACTCAGATTTTTCTAGCAACTTGCTTTTCATTCATTCACTCATAGCACACGATACAAACACACACCACAACAAAGGAAAACAGATGGTTTTAAGAACCATTCTGGAAACTACGATATAGTGGGACCGAATACAACTCACTAAGGCTAGTGCTTAAATGCTACTACTCCTCGGAGTCGGTGTACTCATCATCCTCCTCATCATCATCGTCATCGATGAAGGCGAAATCCTCCTCATAGGTGAAGAAGTCCATGGCCTGATCCTCCAGAAAGTCATCATCATCGCTAAGATAGGAGTAGGGATCTCCACGAAGGTCTTCTCCGGCATTCTCCCTTTCGTCCAACTGCATGTCTCTCTCGTGGATGGTCTCCTCCAAGTCCGTGATCCGGTGGCGAAGACGAGCAATGATGCGCTCCTTCTAGTCGAGCTAACGGCGACGAGACTTGCGGTCCTTCACTAGCATGGCGAGGGTCTGATCCTTCTTCTTAGCGATGGCGTACTTGTGGTTGGCGTAGGCACGGGCGTTGTCCAACTCCTTCTGACGATCGTACATCATGAAGATGAGGTGGTCCACTTGACTCTTCAGCTCGGGATGATGTGGGGCCTCTAGTGGATGTCCCATAACATCACGCCTTGGGTAGAACTCAAAGCAAGTACCCTTGATCTGATTGATACTCTGCCCACATAGACAGGCAAGAGCTTGCTACATTGCCCTGGCCAGTCCATCAAGCCAGTTGTTTTCTCTTAAGGTGAACTGAATTCCCTCAGCAGTGGGAGGTTCAATATTTCCTCGGAGACTTGCAACAACTAGACACTGCAGATCTTCTCCTTCCTGATCATTGAACTGAGCTCCGAAGAACTCGGGGTGCGGACGCTCCAGAAGTTCCGAAAGCTGGTCCAAGTCACGCTCAAAGATGAGGTCTCCTCCATTCCCCAACTGATAAAAATTGTTGTACTTCACGTCCATCTATAAGAATATAGGATGAGTAAGTTAGTAGAGGGATCAAGTGTGTCAAATTTTATGTATTTTGCAAGAATTTTTGAGGAACATAAATTTTCATGAAAGAATCCAGGTGATAAGAATGAGAATAAGTTTTTGTAAATACTCACGTCCTTTGGTTTTGAAACTAAGTTTTTGATTCAAACGTCCATTCTAACTAGGGTCTCCTATGGTTAGGAGCGCTCTGATACCAACTTGTCAACACCCGGATTTTTAATCCCAGATGCCTGTTATGCCTGTTTTATAAAGGGTTAAGGCTCATGCCTCAACATTTTCGTCACCAAAATCATCTGGTGTTCGGAAACACATGTCAAAACATTTCAGTAGAATGACTCATCATTCTAAGGTTTTCATAACCATTTTCACCAAGTATTCCCATCTAAAGTTGATCAAGTTTTATGCTTAGCACTAGCATCTACAAGTGGTGGTAACTACTAATGAGGGGTGGTGAACAAGTGGGGATTTTCTAGGTTCAATCTCATGCCTTGAGATGACATCAAGATTATCTAACTTAGGCCATGTTTTATGCTCTTTATGCTACCTTTAGTTATCTTTATAGAATCTACAAGTCACTTAAGTAAACTCTAAGAGAAGCTTTGGTAAAGAAAATGAAGTATTAAACTTGTAAGTAAAACTAGGATTGTGTATCATCAAATGTGTCTAACCAAGCATGCTTAATGCACTGCATAGGTTATCTAACTTTCATAGTTGCAAGTGTTAGCTTGCCTTGTGCAGAGCAGTGGTTGAAGTTCTCCTCGGCATCCTCCTCATAGTATCCTCCTTCCTCCTCGTATCCTTGGTCGGTACTAGCATCTATAAATAAATGCGAGGTACACAATCACCAAACAATACTTAACTATTTTCAATCATCACACAAAGGTGTATTATAGATGATCTAGCATCAACACTAACATTACAAGAATTAAAGCATTTGTCTTGTTTATTTTAATTTGAGAAAAGTAATTTCTACTCATTGAAAAACTACTTAAGATTTAATATTCTCCGACTCAAACATGGGATCATGTTGACACATGTCATCACCACATATTTCAGTACATGGGAATGTGATTTAAAGTGGTGTTACAATTTAATAAGGTTTAACCTTTTTATTTTAAATAAATAAAGTGACTAGAAATGCCTATGTGGCATTCTTTTATTACTTGAACATTATTTCTGTAAGTAAACCCATGTGTTTTTATATATTCTGAAAGGTATGATCAAATGTGATTTTTGAGAGTTGGAATCAACTCCAAAGCTCTTATGGTTGAATTTTGAAAAATGTTTGAATGCAGAAAATCTTCGGCCTTGTTATTTTTACCAAGGTTGATCTATAACTCCAAAGGGTTTGAATCCAACGGGCTTGGATTAAGAATTTCAGTACCTTTCTAACAAAATCATTTTCATGCATTTTAGTTCAGTGAGTCGAGCTAGTTTGATTTTTGAATCTATGTATAGAACTGTGTTTGAAATTAAATGGAAAATCGAAATTTAAACTGTTGGGTCGCGCAGGAGACGCTAACGGGCCGGCCCAGTGTCACTACGCAGCGCGGGGTTCAGCTGACAGGGGGTCCACCAGTTAGTGGCTCATAACACCCGAAGCGGTACGTGGTGGTGTGGGACGTTGGATTAGAGTGGGGATCAACGGCTGTGGATCGTCGTTGATGACGGACCTGTCGCTAACGAGCTCTAACTCTAGAGGCTCGGTGGGGGTGCATAGGGGGCGTACCAGGGCTCCATCGACGACGGCGAGGCAGGCAAACGGACTGGTGGTCGACAGCGAGCTTAGGGACTGTTGAGGCATCTCCGGGGGGTGGTCGCAATCAGCGGCGCCCTTCTCCTCCAGAGGCGGCCTGCTCCAGTACAATTCCGACGAGCTGCTGCTCCCCGTGCTCCGGCTAGAGGTGTGGGACGATCAGTGAGGTGATGGGAGTGGAGTGGTGTGCTGCAAACGGCTAGGGGTGCCCTCCTTTTATAGGATCGACTGCGAGACCGAGAGGGATGGGCAAGCGACGGTGTCGACATGGCTACGGGCTGCTAGCGGCATGGCTGAAGGTGGCGATCGACGCGCGGACTCCTGGCGGTGCTCTAGGACTTTAATGCGGGCTTAGGGGCGGTGGTAAGCGGCCGGGCGGAGCTGGCACTCTGAGCGGCAGAGGTGGCGGCTTCAACGGCGAGCGGTGGTTGTGAGGAGTTGGACGGCGAATGGGGTGTCTGGCGTGCTCCCTGGGTCGTGGCGACGCGGTGGGCGCGGGATGCGGTCGAGTGGCGGCTTGTGCACGCGTGCCGGGTGCGGCGCTCTGGCGCGTGCTCTGCATGGCGTGGTGGCACTGGGCGCGGGGATTTCTCGGTGGTCCACGGCTGGGCCTGGCTCGGGGAGGGGACAGTGGGTGGCGGTGAGGTGCTGGCTATCTCCTAGACATGGCGAGAGAGGGGAGGTGGTCTGCTGCGGTGGCGACCAAGTTGGTCGGCGAGGTGGGGCTCGGTTTGGCATGGCCATGCTGCTAGGATGTAGGGGATGGGGTAGTTATGCCCTAGTTTGATCCTGAGGGGACAATGTGAGAAAATGAGGGTCAAATGGGAGACAAGTTTGGCTAGAACACTATTCAAAATAGTGAATTTGGTTTTGTTTGAATTCTGTCTGCCAAGTGTGTGATGAAATGGCCGCAAGAAAATTCTTTTTGAATTTTGAAAAGATTTTTGGTGGGTGTGCTAGGCATAAGCTTGAGACTCTGTGGTTGCTTGGGTTTTGAAAATTGAGCTTGTTTGAGTGATTTTTGAAATAGTGGGATCTTCCATATGAGATAGATTCAATTTTAAACTGTCATTTAAACTTAGCATTTGAATGTTTTTGGCAGATCACAAAGTGGGCCTTGGTACCTCATTATGTGTACTAGCAAGGGGTGCAAAGATCCACAATTGTTTCTGTTAAGTTTTGGGTACTAGGAATAGCCAAAGTAGGCATGATAGTTAATTAGGCAAAAATGACCATTCACTTATTTATTTATTTTGAGTTGTTTTTCTTTGGGAAAAATTTGGGAATGATTTAGATGATGTTTATTTCACCTAAGAATCATTTTACAAGCAATGAATCACATAACCATGGCAATTCAAATGAACTCCTAATTTAAATGCACATACACATGAATGCTTTCATATTTTGAGATGGAAAAGTTTTTGTTAACCCTAATTTTGATGATTTTGATCTTGATCAACTTGGATTAAAGTTTTGGGATGTTAAAGTTACAACCTGGAACTAGAGGTCACCGCATGGGCCACCGCATGGCCTTTTTGCAGCGGAGGGACGAAGGACCTTTAGTCCCGGATCGTAATACGGCCCTGGGCTAAAGATCTTTTTTCAAAAAAAAAATCGAATTTTTTCTTGATCTTTTGAATTGTTTGACTCGTTGGAACATTTTTAGCACTAAGTATATTTAATCTTAAGTCAAATTACACTTGTGGTAAACTTCCCGGTCGATCACCCATTCTAGCACTACTTCACCTTCAGCACGCTTAACTTCTCTGTTTTATCAGGATGCCCTCACGCGAAGTCCATTTGTACCTTGTTGTCAACACTACCATATCAATCCTATTAGCCCATATCAATATGCCATACATCTTTATTTTTTGAAATTACAAACAACTATTTTAGTAAACAACAATAAATAAGTAATAATAATATTTTAATTCAATGAAAGTAAAAAACTAAATGAAATAATATTTTATTGTTTTTTGCCATTTATTCATTTAATATGGTATAAATAATATATTTAAATCTGTATATCGAAATTCAACAAATAATATATCCATAATTATCAGAAAAGCGAGGAATCCAAATATGGAATAAATAAAATTGCAAAAAAAAAATCTTAAATAACTTTTTTTTCTTTTCGGATTTTAAAAATCTAAAATAATCCAAAACGGCCTAAGGCTGTTGAAATCGAACTCACAATTTTTTCCCGCACATTTTGATAGGTTGTACCTTTTTTCGATATCATACGCAAAAGTTATAGTCATTCTAAGTTTTCCCGTCGGGGCCCACAACCCTTTAGTCCCGGACCGTATCATGACCCGGAACTAAAGGGTTGCCCGTGCCCGAACCCCTTTAGTCCCAGGCCATATCACGACCCGGGACTAAAGGTTCAAAACGACTTGGGACTAGAGTTTCCTCGGGCTCCTAGGCACCGAAAACGGTACGAACCAGGACTAGTGCTCATACTAGTCCCGGCTCGTAACAAATCGGGACTAGTGTTAGACTCTAGACCAAACCGAAGACCCTTTTTCTACTAGTGCATGATCATTTCTTCCTCGACTCTGACTATTCTCCTCTTCTTCCATGGTGGAGGTAAACGACGGTTTCTTCCCCTACTACTTGTCTCCGCCGTTAGTAGATAACCTATAGAGTCGAATTCATTAGTACTCATGCTAGATTGATTTCAATAGGTCGACCAGATGAATCCTATCCTTCAAGTAGCAGGACTCATAGCAGTTAGGTGTGTTGCCTAAATCTATTCCTATGCTGCTCGGAGATCAAGAGAGGGTTGAAACTCTGAACTACGTATACAATTTGAAAGATGTAGAGGCTTTACAAATGCTTTAGAGGAAAATATCCCCCTTCTATGACCTTGTCAAAAGGATTACAGAGAGAGGACTACTACAAGATAGCACCCACACCTCTATGAAAGAGCAAGTTGCTATGTTTCTTTATGTTGTAGGGCATGAACAGAGGTTTAGAGTTATCCACAAAATATTTAGGATATCCATACAAACGATATCCCGCTATTTCAAGCAAGTCTTGTTTGCAATTGGGCAGCTCAGAGAAAATATGATCAAGTCACCAGTTGGTCAAATTACAAGCAAGATAGGAAACAAATGTAGATGGTTTCCATATTTGAGGGGTAAGCACTAGTACTGTATTTTCATTTCATCACAAGACTAACATAGACATAAACTTGAATGTTTGTGCATGTCATGACATGATTGTATAGACATAATCGTTGCTACTCATGTGACTTCTAGAGTGTTGAGATCACAGTCTATAGCATATAGGGGAATGATGCACTACACCAGCCAGAACGTGCTTGCAACTGTATTTGATCTGAAGTTCACATATGTGCTAGCTAGTTGGGAAGGATCAGGCCCATGATGCAAATATTCTTACTTAGAACATGTCTATAGATGATGGCATTAATGGTATATTCTACTTAGCAGATTCTTCTACCCTTTCAGGAACACCAGGTACCATCTTAGCGAATTTTTTGCAAAAAACATACCACATAATGCCATAAAATTGTTCAATCTCAGACACTCTACCCTTAGAGTCATGATTGAGAGGGCATTTACTGCTCTGAATAATAGATTCAAGATCCTTGATCTGAAGACATTCCACCCATACGCCGCCCAAGTTAAGCTAGTTTTTGCATTCTGCACAACTGGATCTTAGGATGTGGTCTTGATGAACACATGCAAGACGAGAAATGTAATTCTTGATTACAATGACTCTGGCCATGGTGTCAAACAATCCTACAATGAAGGTTGGAAGAATAAGAGGACTGAGTGAACACATGCAATGTGTGATTACAAAGGTAATGTCGGGATCTAAATGTGAAAAAGGGGAAGGAAGAAGAACAAGGTTGAACTCATCTTGATCGCCATTGTTGAATCACCGGACTGTAATGATAAACTGGTGTTTGATTTGTAACGAGGGTCATACTGATGATCAGCCATTCCTATTAGTTGGGGACTGGATTTAATCAAGTACTACATATGTGGTAGCTATGTCTAAAATGATGAACTGCTGTTTAATTAGCTAGTCGTTGTGCGTGATGGTGATGAAGCATGTTAAAGTCGCCACTTAAGAGAAAAATATCCACAAACATAAGTCGAATGAACCAAATAATGATTGAGAGGGCATTTACTGCTCTGGATAATAGATTCAAGATCCTTGATCTGAAGACATTCCACCCATACGCCGCCCAAGTTAAGCTAGTTTTTGCATGTTGTATTCTGCACAACTGGATCTTAGGATGTGGTCTTGGTGAACACATGCGAGACGAGAAATGTAATTCTTGATTACAATGAGTCTGGCCATGGTGTCAAACAATCCTACAATGAAGGTTGGAAGAATAAGAGGATTGAGTGAAGACATGCAATATGTGATTACAAAGGTAATGTCGGGATCTAAACGTGAAAAAGGGGAAGGAAGAAGAACAGGGTTGAACTCCTCTTGATCGCCATTGTTGAATCGCCGGACTGTAATGATAAACTGGTGTTTGATTTGTAACAAGGGCCATACCGATGAACTGCCATTCCTATAAGTTAGGGACCGGATTTTTTTTTGCGAAATTCCACCGATTTATTAATAATCATTAACAGCGGTACAAAAAACCTAAAAGTAATAAATACAAATAGGTTGATGGACCACCTAGCGATGACTGCAAACACTAACACGAGCCTAAGGCGCGCCGTCGTCCTCATCCCTTCATCACGGGAGCCGAACAAAATTTGTCGTAGTAGACGGACGGGACGGCGTCGTGCTAAGCCCCAAGGACCAGCGCACTAGAGCAGCAACCATCGACAATGATGACATCCACAAATTGAAAGAGTCTGGCCTGAACTCACACCAACAGACACAAAAACGAACTAGATCCGAGGAGATTCGCCGAACACATGACTCTACGCCCCCTCTGTCGGCGCTAGAAGCACCACCAGAGCGAGGATAGAACGAAGAGGACCTTATTCTGACTTCAAAATGTTCCGTAATACTAGCTGTGTCTGAAAAGATGAACTGCTATTTAATTAGCTAGTCGATGTGTGTGATGGTAATGGAATATGCTAAGATTATCACTTAGGAGAAAAATGTCCACATACATAAATCGAATGAACCAAACATGCAACCTTGCATATCGCGAGAGCAATTCTTGCTAACGTGCACATAAGAAATCACCGTGTCTAAAACTACCCTAGTAGTGATAGGATGCAACCAGCAAGCAAAGTGAACAACGCGACCCAGAGCCGAATAATCACACCACGCCTGCTTTAATCCCTACATCAGGTCATGGTGGCACAGCGTCACGACGACATTTTGCTGACCATGCTAGCTAGCCTCGTGACACGTTTTCTTTGCGGCACCTCGTGACGCACACGGCACACCCGACCCTTTTTATCCACGAAAAAATCAACCCACCGACAGGCAGCTCGAACGGATCTAGCTACGTGCGCCGCCCAGCCAAACGGACGCGATTTTCTCGCGGCCGGGGAAAGGGCCATTCCGGATCCGCTGGTCCTGTGCGTGGATACGGGCGTAGTACGGTCATTTCAGGCCAAACGCACCTGGCGGCACCACCGGCCTCACACTCCTCCGTCCCGGTGCTGTGGAGCACCTCGTGAGTCATGACCAGCTTGGAGCCTGGGGATTACTAGATGGTGGTGGTCTCTCACTTATATATCACAAGTATACGTGTAAGTGCTGTCATTTACTACGAACTCCATTTTTTATAGGAGTACTAGGATTTCTCACTTTTACCACTTTTCATACAAGACGAAAAAACCAGCCATTAGTCACCTTTTAATTACTATTTTTTTGTATTTTTGTGCATCGTAGGCTGAAAACGGTAAAACAAAATATAGGGAGTCACAAAGATACTCCCTTCGTCAAGAAATAAGCAACATGGGTTGTTTAGATTCGTACTATGTATCTAGACGTGCTTTGGTTTATAGATACGTGCAAATCTAGACAAGAGAGTATAAAACTTCAAGCCAATAGACATGGTGGATCAACACCCAAGGCATGGTCGGGGGAATGGAAAAGAAATACATCTATACATTGATAGCCCTGGGTTTAGCTGAATTCTAGGTCCGCCATTGCAAAGAGCCACATATTATATTTTTGTCCATTTCTCTTCCTTTTCGTCTGTGATCGTTTGTTGTGATAAGAACAATAGTGCTTTAATTTTGATGGGGTGTTGACAAAGCATCATGGCTGAACTCTAAAATCGCTTGAAATATAAAATATTCCAAAAACAAGTTGTTAATCCATGTTTATCTTGTATGCAAGGATAATATCATGAGTGGAGATACGGGCTCCCGAGCTCTAGTGATCCTGTTATTTCAAAAAAAAAATTATAGTACTTACTAGTTTAAAAATTGAGAAAATATTTCGAATGAAGCCATTGATGTATCTCAAAAGTTCAATTCCAAATATTTTTTATTCTAAGCTACATAAAAATAACAAAATTATAGATTTGAGTATGCATATTTTCAAAACTTCAGGTTTTATCATATTCTGTCATTTTTGTGTAGCTCACGATACAAATAATTGCGCATTGCGATTATGCATGCTCGTAGTATATATCATTGCACTACTAGGAAACTAGCTATAGATAGAAATGCTTTCTATAGCGCATATAAAAGGGCATACAGACACAAACACCACAAGAAAAATACCAATTCTGTGACACATGGAATCCATATACGCCACATAAATGTGTGCTTCTGTGGTGCATATTTTCTCGTGTGCCACAGAAAGTGATGATTCTGTGGTGCATATAGACACATGCGCCACAAAAAATTAATGGAAAATGATGATTCTATGGTGTATATGTCTATATGCATCACAGAAAATGATGATTTTGTGGCGCATATAGACATATGCGCCACAGAAAGTGGAAAATAGATCCCACCCCTGATCGTCTTTTAAGTTTTGTAAAAAATAAAAAAATGATAAAAACTTCAAAAAAAACAATTCCTTTGATATTTAGTTATATTTTAAGGTATAGTTGTAGGGAAAATTGAAAAACATGAATTTCGATGTATTTTGCAAAAAAAAATCATGGCACGGTAAAATGGCCATAAATTTTGCATATATTGTTGGAAAAAAATGTTTTACCCATCAAAACGATCGTCTCGAAATTTCCCATCCAAATTCAATCACCAAAGGTTGTTCTAGAGTTTTTAGATTCCTCAAATTCAAAAAGAGTAAAAATGTATGGCAAAAAGAAGATTTTTTCCTATAAAAATAAAAAACAGGGAGACAATTATGTGGTGCATATCTCCAATATGCGCCACAGAATTGTTGGGCGGGATTCGAATTTTGAATCCCACTGGCGCCCTTCTTCCTCTCTTTTTCTCCTCCACTTCTCTTCCTATTCTCCCATTCTCCCCTTCTCCTCCCTCCTCTCCTTCTCCCCTTCTTCTCTCCTCTCCTCCTCCTCCTCCTCCTCCTCTACCACCTCCGGCGACCTCCTCCTCCTTCTCTGGCGACCTCCTCACCCTCCTCCTCCGGTGACCTCCTCCTCCTCATCTTCATCGGGTGGCCTCCCCCTCCTTCTCCGGTGGCCTCCTCCTCCTCCACCACCACCTTCGGCGGCCTCCCTCCTTCGGCTGCACCTTCGACCTAGACCTCCTCCGTTGACCCCCTCCTCCGGCCACCACCATCTCCTCTGGCCTAGATCTGGTCCACTTTTTTGCGCCATAGAAATTTGAGATCTGACCCACCTTTTTTTTAATTCGAAAAATAATTATTGTGCCACATAATTTTGAGATTTCTGTGGCGCATATCAATATGCGCCACAAAATTACAGTTTAATGGCATGGTAAGAGTGGCGCATCTCATATGTGCCATAGAATTCCAAAAACGTGCGCCACTGATAAGCTTTTTCCTAGTAGTGTTGACTATATCAAGATTTTTTACTTTTTAACTTATAAATATGATTATATTTTTAAATGAAGGTATAATTCGGGATCAAGAAATTTTTGCAATATCTCAACTAATAAAAAAATAATCTAGGGATCAAGGAATACCATAAATTGCAAAGATAATCATAGAATCAAAGAATGTTCATCTCTTCAAAAAAATATCTAGACATCATGGATCAACGTGATTTAGTTTTTGTGAAGATTAGTAGAGATCAAAATAGGGTTGCACATTCCCTTGATAACTTTGGTAGAAGAGAGGTGAGCACCGCTTGTTGGTTGCATCATTCCCCTCATTTTATCTCGGATGTGGTGTTAGAAGACTGTAATCTGCACACATTATGAATAAAACTCCTGCTAATTTCCCAAAAAAGTGTATTGGTCGATGGGCATGTAACAATCATAAATCATTTAGAAGAGATTAAATACATGTTAGTAGTCTGTCAATTATTAAAAGAATGTACAGGATCTCAGTTTGTTATTAAAACCTTAAAAAAGGATTTATCCCATTTTTAGCGCTTTTCATAACAGGTGAAACATTTTGCTATTAAAACATTTTACTAATTTATTTAACTATGCTCGTGGACAGATGGCAACAAATCTAGTAAAACATACATAAATACGACTTCATGCTAAGTGCTCCATGACATTTTTTTCATTTCTCATCTCTTTCTTTTTTTATTGGTCATTTTCTTATGGTTCGGAGGAGGGGACTCAATTTGGCTCTCGGGATGAATACTAAAATCACTAATACAAATTAAATATATTAAGGAAATACAAACATTTCTTGATAACGTACATATTCATATGTTTCATGTTGGTGCCAAGTTTAATGAGGGAAGACATGTGTTACGCCCTAAAAACCCAATGCTCTAAGACTTCCTACAATGGGAGTATCATAGGTGGTATCAATGCTGACATGACATTGTAATTAATAACGAGGAAGATGATAGTAATATCATAGATAGATATTGTATTGTTGCACATGTAACTAGAAAATTTAATGTCTAACAAATCGTGTACACAACTTTACATTGAGATTTTACAATTTAATAAATATCATGAGATTATGATACTATTGCATGATATCATGCATTGTAGATATGATATTATAAAGTAGTATCATATGCATGATACTACTATATAATATCATCCATTGTGACTAGTATAAAGGTAATAATACACATTCCATGAATTCGTCAATACTAATGTTAGGGACCATGGTCTCCATTAGTTACTACTCCCCTCGTCCAGAAATATAAGACACTTTACCTTTATGAAATAAATGTATCTAGACGCTTTGTAATGTATAGGTTCACTTCAAACCTCTATGAACCAATATACTAAAAGATCTAGATACATTCGATTCACAAAGTTAAAACATCTTATATTTCTTAACGGAGAGAGTACGTTCTATTTTTTATGTCATAACAGCTTATCTTAAAACTTCTTATATTTAGAAACAGAGAACATATTTGTGTGCGAGAGTAGCGCACGCATGTGCATTTTTAGGCTTTGTGTTCTAAATTAACTCTGGAAAAAAAGAAGATACAAAACAAAAACCGGGCTTCTAAAAAACAAAAAGGTTTGCCGCAATACAACCCCTCACCCAAACTCAAAAACGATAACGGCTAAGATCGCTCGATACCCATTCATAACTAAAGATATGATGATCTTAATAAATTGGTTAATTTATTGTAGCCCCTGTAAAAACCTGTATAATCCAACTAAATCTATACATACATAAGTAAGCATGTACATGCACCGGCACGCTTGGTGGCTAGCTATAGGCACAATGGCAGCATTGTCGGACAGTCTGATTACTTGTCCGACCATGAGAACATGTATGTGGAAAACAAATATCACTAGACATGTCCGGCAACAACACCAGATCAAGAGGCGGCATGCGACAACATCCACATGTGAGGACCGAAGGTGGAGGCCATGTTGGGAATATGCCCTAGAGGCAATCATGTATGATGAGATTTTCCATTGTATTTATAAAGTTATTAAGTTGTCCTTGTATGAGCATCTGATGTATATCATTGAATATGTGATTCGGTTGTGGAACTATACATTCATGTTGTTTGTACTAAATACCCTTGGTCATCGAGGTTGTGGAACTATTCGCCCAGAGGGGGGTGAATAGGCAATTTCAAAAATATTACGGTTTTGGCTTGATAGAAAATGCGGAATTAAACTAACGTTTATTTTACAAGCACAAAACCTAAATACACTAGGCTCAACTAAGTGCACCACAAACAAATTAAGCTAAGCAAGATAGCACAAGATAAATATACCACAAGTGATAAGCAAGATATAAGTACTTCAAACTCGATGGCTATCACAAGAAAAGTAAACTCGGATATAGAGATAACCGAGGCACGCGAAGACGAAGATGTATTCCCGTGTTTACCACCTTTGAAAAGGGGGCTGCGTCACGTTGGAGAGGTGTGAGATTCCACGAAGGATTCCTCACGCGCCACAAAGGCTCACCTTCTTCTCCGAGTCTATCCCACAAAGGAATAGTCCCTTTCCTTATAGCTAGCTTTTCCTCCACTCCGGAGATGGCAAGCTCCACAACCACTTCACAAGCTCCACGAAGGAGAAGCCCGGGTCTCTTCACAATCTTCCATGAAGAGAACACCCCGGCACCAACCGCCAAGCCAACTAGGAGGTCACCCTCTAAGAGTAACAAGCTCACGGTCTCTCACTCGAACAAATCGTAATGGAGAGCTCAACACTTATGCAAGAATGCAAAGCAAGAACACCAAGGGTGCTCAAATCCTTCACTCTCAAATCCCACCAAAGAAACAAGTGCTAGGGAGGAATTAGAGAGGAAGAACAATGGTGGAAGTCAACAAATGACTCCAAGATCTAGATCCAATGAGTTCCCCTCACTTAGAGGAGGAATTGGTTGGTGGGGATTGTAGATCTAGATCTCCTCTTCCAAAGCCCTCAAAAAGATTCAAGAATCATAGGAGGGAAGGGGGAGGAAGCAAGCTCAAGAGGTTCAACAATGGATGTCAATTTCGTGGTCAAGAACACACTAAAACGTTGGGGGAAGAACCCCCTTTTATAGTGGAAAGCAAATATGGCCGTTGGAAGAAATCTGTACGAACTCGGTTGAAAGTTCGGTTGGACCGGCTCCATAACCGGATGGTCCGGTTCCTGGACCGGAAAACCAAACTTAAAACCGGAATTAGGGTCAGTACACAGTCTCGGATAGACTCGGTATAGCAAAACCGAAAATCCCGGTTTCAGATCCGGTTTTCCGGTCCTGGCACCGGACCACCCGGTCTGGAAGCCGGTTGAACCGAATCCACAACCGGGATAAAACAGGCTTAACGAAAAACGCAATAACTTTTGCATCCGGACTCCGATTTCGATGATCTTGGGCTTGTTTTGACGAGGACAACAAGCTCTACAAGATTGTGCAGAGAAACATCATAGACCAACAAAGGAGGATAAAACCAAATGAATAAATGTAAGAAGCCTCCCTAAATAAGAACAGATAAAACCTTCAAACTCGAAAACGCCATAGAAGATGCATACGAATTCCGTTTTCGATGAACTTGGGCTTGTTGAAGAGCTAGCAACAAGCCCAAGAACCTCACATGGAGAAACAACAAGAAGCAACAGAATAGGAAGATGCAAAGTATGCAAAGGATTGAGCTCCCTATGACGATGTGATCAAGTTACACAACCGAAAGCCCCTCTTGATAGTGCGGCTATCTATCCTATAACCCGGTCTCCCAACAACCACCTTGTGACCGGTAAAAGGAAAACCTAGCAAGGCCATACCTTTGTCTTGCGCATACCGCTTGATCTTGATGATAACGCTTCAAACTCCACCCAAGCCGAAATGCAACACTTGATCATTGTTGCTTCGTGAAGACTCCTAATTTGCTTCCCCATACACCACTATGGGATAGCTTCATTAATACATGTCTTCACATGTCCATTATCACCAATATGGACGGCAAGCTTCAAGCAAATGATCTTCTCGAGATGCTTATCTTGAACTTGCCCTTCTCAACCTTGATGAAGATCACCACTTGATGTCATCCTCTCATGGGCTATATACTATCTTCATTTTTGAAGCATGCCCATGGAAAGATACCTGTCCCATATAGAAAACACAAAGGCAAATATATAATGGGTTAGTTCATGATGCATAATTGACAAGGCTTACCATACCACAAGACCATGTGGTACATTCTTTATGCTTCATGTGTTGACCAACTTGAAATCACTCATCACTCTTTGTATTGGTCAACCAAGTATCTTCTCGTGCTACATCTTAATATCTTGAGGTACATAAGGAACTCTTCATTTGATTACATTCTCTAAATCTTAGTCAACCATAGCTCAACTAATGAGGCTATCATGACACCGACTTAGAGCCATATCTTGAATTCTTCTATTGAGATCACACTCTCAAGATCTTGATCATATCATATTCTTCTCTTCAACTCGATGATTTTGATGCCAATACTCAAGGTATATATTTATCTTCATGGCATCCATACTTGAATCCAACACATGGACTACAAGCATGACCTATGGAATATACCTTCATATAAAACTCAGTGAAACATTAGTCCATAGGGATTGTCATTAATCACCAAAACCACACATAGGGGCCGTTATCCTTTCAATCTCCCCCATTTTGGTAATTGATGACAATCACAACAAGAGGGTTTATATAATGAATATTATAAACAAGTACACAACTTATCCGAGAATAAGTTGTATACAAGAGGTTGTATTTGATATGGTTAAGTAACACAAAGATACTAGCCCATATCAAAACCGATTCTACTCACATAAACTACAACTAATGCAGGAAATGTGAGTAGAACCAACATATATAGAACAAACTCCCCCACAATATATGCACGTGTGATGATCTTGAATTTCATTGCATACATTGTCAAGCATAACCTTTGGGAGAGTTTCCACTATATATACAACCATGCAAAACATAATAAAGACGAGATGCATGAAAGGCAAACACTTAAGAACAAACCAATCTTAAGTAGAAAACCATTTCCCTTAAAACCCTCTAAACTTCTCCCCCATTGACAACAAGTGCCAAAATGGATAACAAGGTTAGAAGGACAATATAGTATGAGTTCCTACACAAGGTGTGCATTACTCGTAATATGAGTGAAATCATGGATTGATAAAAGGATAACAAGGTGAAGGAACTTCAACGGATGAAGCAAGCAATCAAAAGATCCAAATAATCAAATGGACAAATAGTGCTATAAGTGAAATAAGGAAGCTCCCCAAGGTTCGTGCATAAATTAGTTGTTTCATTTGAATACAATATGCACAAACATGGAATCCTCACTCCCTCTATATTATTTAGAACATAACCAAGATACAAGGATTAGATATAAACCAATACACTTGTCAAGACAAGCTTAAGTCCAAGAGAAACCAAATATGAGATATGAGTGCGTGAAGATGCAATAAAAGTAAACCAAGCACTCATAAATAAAGACCTTACCAATACCATTAAAAATCAAGAGGATAAGAGAGATGGTCGGAAAAGAGCAAGCATATCAAGGCGAGAGATTAACACTCTAGTGTATATAAGTTTCTAAGGGAAAAACATGAGAATAATCCACAAAGAAACATCCACACATAAGAGGTTAATAAAAAGAATACATGATATCCAAGCGGAAGTCATAAGATATACCAAAGAGGATATTTTGCTTAAGTGCATATATAGCCCATGGCTCTATTTTATCTTATGGTATATCAATGAACTTCACCAAAGAAAAACAAAAAAAAAATCTCAAAACCATCACAACTAACACAAAGGGAACTAATGCTAGTTGGGATACTTTGAGAAAGGCAACAAGTATCAAAAGGAATGATTCAATGCAATTTCAACAATATTGCACATGAGAGTACCTTGAGGAGTTGATATGCAATAAATTTCTAGAAGGCATATTTAGAATTGGTGAATCATGAACATGATTTTATATACTCCCCATTATATGCATCATCTCAAATTACTCACATAAGCAATAAGGATACAAAAGTCTTCCAAAGATAATTGCAAGAATCGAACATTTACAAACAAATAAATTCATGCCAAGATGCAACCTACAAGAGATTGGATGGAAGAATTGTATGCATGAATAAGATACATGTTACCGAGATAGCAATGGTATGATGTAGTAGATAAGAATTTTTAGATCATCCTAGCTTGGCTCCAATTATCATATGGTGACAACACTTTCCTTATAGACGAGACAAGCATCCATTGCATCTTCAATGTACCTAAAACAATATTCAAGTACATCTCGGTCCCCAAACTTATTGGGTCCAAAGTGGTTAGAATAACCACAACACATAGGATACATTCCATAAAAATATGTGCATATTTAGATATGACATTTTAATTTCATGCACATCTTAGCCGTTTAAGGATTTGATGGAGTATACCCTATATATTGGATCAAAGAAAGCAAAACATGACATAAGATATACATTTATTAAACATGCATGCGCGAGAATTTCAAGATCCAATGAAGATATACTTTGGACAAAACACCAAAAATATTCAAGAAGGCATACAAGGTGTTACAAAACACATTTGTTGTCAAAACTATATCAAAGAATCAAATCAACACAAGATTTGTTCAACAAAATTCAACAAATGAACCGAGCAAAAACTATTAAGCATGAAAGATGAAATAAGAACACAAATGCTCAAAGATTTATCTCATTCAAGAAAATAAAATAGAGAATAAAGAATGAGATAACAAACTCCCAAAAGAGCAAGGTTTCAACAAATAAACCAAACCATTAACACTTTTCACAATGGCACAAGGTTCCGAGAAGAAAAGGTTTGTATTCCACTAAAACACATTTGATAATAATCAAGAATATCATCAAATATATGTTCAAAATCCAAGGAAGACAATGGGATCCACACCAAAGTTTTGGAAATAAAATAAGGCAATAAGAGGTTAACTCCAAAGTGAAGATGATCCACAAATGCTACGACACACAAGTATATCAATTGTCAAAGACAATGAGTGTATTGGAATAGATTTCTGGTGGTATATTGCACAAATATTAAAGATAAATCTTCACAATAAAAAGCATAGGATAGAAATAAAAAGATTAAGCACTATGCAATGATAGAGATTCTTGATAGCTTCAACTAGTCACAAATCATGCAAAGCAATGATTAGAATAACTTGAAGCAAATGGTATCCCAAATAAGATATCGAGATATGTATTTGAGAAAGACCGCACCAAGAATTTCTTACTCAAACAAAAACCAAAAGACGAGCAATAAAAGCTTCTAACAAAAATAGGACCTTGTTTGAGCCAACATGCCACCTAGAAACAAGATAATCAACAATATTAACTCTAAGTGGCACTAACTCATATGTTCACATTTCCTAGGATTGTGATATGCAAAAGAAGCATATTACTCCCCCATAATGTGATATTCATTTTTTTTCTTAATAAGAGGCAAAGCAACCTCAACTAGAGAGAATTAATGGACATTTAGAATTTGAATTTCTCATGAGTATGGCACACCACATAGTGACTAGATAAGCTTGCAATATCAATACTAAGTGGTAGTACTCATGTACACATATTTTAAGGTTTGAGATATGCGCGAGGCATGTCGCTCCCCCAAAATGGGATGTTCCATTAACCACTCCAAAAGAGCCAAATAATATATCATCAAGATGCATTAGAGGCTCAAAATAAAACACACGAGTAAATGATGTGCCAAACACCTAGACATACTTGAATACACAAAATAATCAAGCATGAGGCACGCCAAATACAAACACAAACTTGGTACAAAACCAAAACATGTAAAGGGCCAAGTAACTTACAATATAAATGAGTTAAGTACAAGTTACCATGAAGAGGCACATTGGATATAAGATAGGAAAATAATAATCCAAAGGACTTGGCTTGATTAAATACAACATATGAAGATCCCTTAATTCTTCATGAGTTAGCCAAGTCTCCAATGCCCTCCATAAACACCTATTGATCAAGTTTGAGCTAGTTGGTCCCCAACCAAGTTGGGTCCTAAGAGGTTAGTCACAATAGGCTTAGAAACCCAAATGGTTCTTTTCTTGACACCACTTTGAGTTCCAACAAACTTGGCAAACACATTGCCATCCTTATCCTTCCTAAGAGAATAATCATCATCAACAATGATAGGGTTAGATAAGGTACCGTTTGAACATGAAGAGGCAAAGTGCCCCTTCACACTACATATGTAGCAACAAGTGCCCCCCTTTCTCTTCTTCATTGATTTCTTGGCTTGGGGAGCATTATCTTGATTTTTCTTCGGAAGTGGACTAACTTCAACTTGGGCTTGAACATGAACTTGTGGCCTCTTCCCTTGTTGCTTCTCACTCAAGTGCTTTTTCTTCAATGGACAAGATCTTACATGATGTCCTTCAACCTTGCACTTGAAGCAAATAATTTTGGCCAAATTCTTGACTTGGTTTTGGCCCTTCTTATTGTTTATCTTGGACTTGTTATTGTTATTGGATTTGAATCCAAGTCCACATTTATCATTAGGGGATTTTTGTTGGAGATATGCCCTAGAGGCAATAATAAATGTAGTTATTATTATATCTTTGTGTTTATGATAAATGTTTACATTCATGCTATAATAGTATTAACAAGGAAACCATTAATACTTGTGTGATTTGTAAACTTAATTTGAAGTCCCTAGTATAGCCTCTATACTTCACTAGCTTGTTGGTTGATTAATGATTGTGGTTTCCCTATCATGAACATTGAGATGTTATCAACAACAAGATCATATCGTTAGGAGAATGATATGGTGGACATACTCCTATAGATAAGCGTAGCATAAAGATCAAAGTCATTTCAATAGTTCAATTGCTATATGCTTTCTGATACATAGTAACCTAATTCCTTTGACCATGAGATCATGCATATCACCTTTACCGGATGGATGCTTTGATGACATCAAACACCACACCGTAATTGGGTGGCTATAAAGGTGGCATTAAGTGTTCGGAAAGTATTGGTTGAAACACATGGATCAAGAGTGGGATTTGTCCATCCACATGACGGATAGATATACTCTGGGCCCTCTCGGTGGAATGTCATCCAATTAGCTTGCAAGCATGTGACTTGGTCACAAGGGATCACATATCACGGGAACGAGAAAAGAGTACTTATCAGTAACGAGGTTGAACTAGGTATGCAGAGATACCGACGATCATAACCTCGGATAAGTAACATATCGTGAGACAAAGGGAAATTGGTATCGTATGTAAGTGGTTCATTCGATCGCAAAGTAATCGTAGAAATATGTGGGAGCCATATGAATTTCCAGATTCCTCTATTGGTTATTGTTCGGATAAGTGTCTCGATCATGTCCGCATAATTCACGAACCGTAGGGAGACACCCTTAAGGATTCGACGTTGTTTGAGTAGTTATGGTATTATGAGAAAGAGACCGAATGTTGTTCGGAGTCTCGGATGGGATCCGGGATATCACAAGGTGATCCGGAATGGTCCGGAGAATAAGATTCATATAAGGAAAGTCCCGTTTCGGAGTTCGGAAATGATTCCGGTGTTTTCATCGGGAATGTTCTAGAAGGTTCCGGATTGTCCGGCACTCCGGGGGGGAGGGTACATGAGTGTGTCATTGAATGATTGCATCATGTACTAAGTGTTCTTTCTGTTCCAAAAACATGAAAGTCAAATTGCCAGTTTGAAAGTCAAACGGCTAAAACAGGAAACTGTGGGAAACAGGAAACTGTGGGAAACAAGCAAGAGGAGTTGGAACCAACTTGGAGGAGGAGTCCCACTCCTCCAAGCCGGCGCCCAGCCCAAGGCCGACTTGGGGAGGGACTCCCCTCCCCTGGCCGCGCCTCCCCACTCATAAAAGGAGGGGCAGGGCTCCCCTCCTAGAACACACAAGTTCCTATCTTCTACCTCCGGTTTAGAGCCGTTTTGGTTTAGAGCTTCTAATTGCTTTAGCCAGCGGTTTAGAGCCTTCTAATTGGTTTAGAGCCTTCTAATTGGTGTGTCTAATTACTAGACCACTAATAGCCTCTCTCATAAGCTCCACCATACTCGCACCGGCTTAAGGCGAAGCCCTGCGGGATTTCCCCTCTACTTCCGGTACCACGTCGTTGTGCTGCCGGAATCGCGAGGAGAGTGCTATAACCTCCGCTGCCTGCTGGAACAAGGGAGAGGAAGGTCTTCGTCGAGTACCGAACGTGTGACCGACTGCGGGAGCGCTGCCGGAACGTGGCGCCGGAAGGATCGTCTACACGATCTTGAGATCGGAAAGAGTACGACTACATCACCCACGAGAATCCGCTCTCGTTAACCGCTTTGGAATCTTCGAGGGTAAGTTATTCCATCGACTCGTTGCTGCAATCTAGTAGATAGATCTTGGCTTGCTTGTTTGTATGCGTTAGAAAATTTTGTTTTCCATGCTACGAACCCCTACAGTGGTATCAGAGCCGTGTCTATATGTAGATCTGTTGCACGAGTAGAACACAATGGTCATTGTGGGCGTTGATGCTTTTATTGTCGATTGCTTCTTGTGTACTTTGCATCTTGCGGTATGTTGGGATGAAGCGGCCCGGGCTAACCTTACATGACATCGTTCATGAGACCTGCTCCACGCTTGACATGCAACATGTATTGCATAAGTGGCTTTGCGGGTGCCTGTTTCTCCTAGCATAGTTAAGATCCAATTTACAACGGGTGATTAACAATACTAGTATCAATGTTGTGGTTCTTGTTCGTAAGTTAGAACGACACTTATTGAAAGCCCCAAACCACGTAAAATATGCAAAGAAAGTAGAGGCGTCTAACTTTGTTTTGCAGGGGTGTGCTGTGATGTGATATGGCCATGATTGTGATTATATTTGATGTATGCAATGTTCCTTATTGTAAGTCGGCAACCGGCAGGAGCCATATGGTTGTCTTTAATTTATGTTAAGACCCGCGTGTCTATTCAAAGTAGTTGTAATAGTTGAAGCCGGTGGACGACAACCATGGAGAAGCGTCATTGACCTTGATGCAATGCCGGTGATGATGGAGATCATGTTCGTGCTTGATGATGGAGATCGGAAGCACAAAGAAGAAAGGCCATATCATATCACATATATATTGAATTGCATGTGATGTTAATCCTTTATGCATCTTGTTTTGCTTAGTAGACGACGGTAGCATTATAAGATGATCCCTCATGCACATCAATTTCAAATCATAAAGTGTTCACCCTTAGTTAGCACCGTTGCTAAAGCTTGTTGTTTCGAAGCACCACGTGATGATCGGGTGTGTTAGATTCTGCAAGTGTATACAACGTGAGCAAGCCAGATTTGCTCATGCAGAAACTAAGGTTTGATCTTGACGAGCCTAGCATGTACAGACATGGTCTCGGAACACGGATCACCGAAAGGTAAAGCATGAATCATATAGTAGATGTGATGAACATGTCGATTGTTCGCCATTGAAACTATGTCAACTCTCGTGATGATCGGTGTTGATATGGTGGATTTGGTTCGTGTGATCACTAAAACAATGTGAGGGATATTGTTTTGAGTGGGAGTTCACCTAGTTTAATTTTATTATTAATTTGAACTCAATTTGTCATAAACTTAGTCTAAACTATTGCAAATATGTTGTAGATCAATGGCAGCCCCTACCATCAATTTTAATGCGTTCCTAGAGAAAGAAAAGTTGGAAAACAATGGAAGCAACTTCACGGATTGGTTCCGCAATTTGAGGATTGTCCTCACAGCTGGTAATTTGACCTATGTGCTGGATGCACCGCTGGGTGACCCACCTGCAGCTGATGCTCCCGATGAAGTAAAGAATGTTTACCTCGCTCGGAAGAATCAGTACTCCATAGTTCAGTGTGCTATCTTGTATGGTTTGGAATCGGAGCTTCAGAAAAGGTTTGAGGATTCAGACCCATATGATATTGTCGAAGATCTCAAATTGATTTTTGAGACTCATGCGGCAATTGAAAGCTATGAGGCTTCTGAAAAGTTCTTTAACTGCAAGATGGAAGAGGGCAGCTCCGTCAGTGAGCATGTGCTTAAAATGTCTGGGCACGCAAACAAACTTCAAAGCTTGGGTATAGTGATTCCTAATGCTTTGGGGATTTACCGTGTCCTCCAATCACTACCACCAAGTTACAAGAACTTTGTGATGAACTACAACATGCAGAACATGAACAAGACGTTGCCAGAACTCTTTTCCATGTTAAAATCTGCAGAAGTGGAGATCAAGAAAGAGCACCAAGTGTTGTTGGTCAATAAGACCACCAAATTCAAGAAAGGCAAGTCTAAGCAAAAGGGACACTTCAAGAAGGGTGGTAAGAAAGCTACCACGCCGACGAAGAAGACCAGGGCTGGACCTAAGCCTGATACTGAGTGCTTTTACTGCAAGGGAGAAGGTCACTGGAAGCGGAATTGCCCAAAGTACTTGGCGGATTTGAAGAACGGCAACATCAAGAAGAAAGGTATATCTGATATACATGTTATTGATGTGTATCTCACTAGTACTCGTAGTAGTGCCTGGGTATTTGATACTGGTTCGGTTGCTCATATTTGTAACTCGAAACAGGTGCTGCAGAATAAACGGAAGCTAGCAAAGAACGAGGTGACGATGCGCGTGGGAAACGGATCAAAGGTTGATGTGATCGCGGTCGGCACGCTACCCCTTCATCTACCATCGGGATTAGTTTTATACTTAAATAATTGTTATTTGGTGCCTGCGTTGAGCATGAACATTATATCAGGATCTTGTTTATTGCGAGACGGTTACTTGTTTAAATCCGAGAATAATGGTTGTTCTATTTATATGAGTAATATGTTTTATGCACATGCACCTTTGATAGATGGTCTATTCTTATTGAATCTCGATAGTGGAAATACACATATCAACAACATTGAGGCTAAACGTTTGAAATCAAGCGATAATTCGACCTATATGTGGCACTGTTGTCTTGGTCACATCGGAGTGAAACGTATGAAGAAACTCCATTCCGATGGACTTCTTGAATCACTTGATTTTGAATCACTTGAAAGATGCGAAGCATGTCTGATGGGTAAAATGACTAAGACTCCATTTTCTGCTATGATGGAGCGAGCTATGGACTTATTGGAAATCATACATACCGATGTGTGTGGTCCAATGAGTGTAGCATCGCGCGGTGGTTATCGTTATGTTCTTACCTTCACGGATGACTTGAGTAGATATGGGTATATCTATTTCATGAAACATAAGTCCGAAACTTTCGAGAAGTTTAAGGAGTTTCAAAGTGAGGTAGAGAATCAACGTAACAAGAAGATTAAATTTCTACGTTCTGATCGTGGAGGTGAATATCTAAGTTACGAGTTTGGCGAGCATTTGAAGAAATGCGGAATACTTTCACAATTGACACCGCCGGGAACACCACAGCGTAATGGTGTGTCCGAACGTCGTAATCGAACTCTCTTAGATATGGTTCGTTCTATGATGTCACTTACAGATTTACCGCTATCATTTTGGGGTTATGCATTAGAAACAGCCGCATTCACTTTAAATAGGGCACCGTCTAAATCCGTTGAAACGACACCGTATGAATTATGGTTTGGGAAGAAACCTAAATTGTCGTTCCTTAAAGTTTGGGGATGCGAAGCCTATGTAAAAAAGTTACAGCCGGACAAGCTTGAACCCAAAGCGGAAAAATGCGTCTTCATAGGATACCCGAAGGAAACTATTGGGTATACCTTCTATCATAGATCCGAAGGCAAAACATTCGTTGCCAAGAATGGATCCTTTCTAGAGAAGGAATTTCTCTCGAAAGAAGTGACTGGAAGGAAAGTAGAACTCGACGAGGTTGTCGAACCTTCTCTCAAAATTGCGAGTAGCGCAGCACCGGAAGAAGTTCCTGTGGTGCCTGCACCAATAAGAGAGGAAGCTAATGATGGTGATCATGAAACTTCGGTTGAAGTTGCTACAGAGCCTCGGAGGTCAACGAGAACTCGTACCACTCCAGATTGGTATGATTCCGTTATGAATGTCATGGTGGTGGACAACACCGATGACCCCGAGACATATGAGGAAGCGATGATGAGCCCAGATTCCAATAAATGGCAAGAAGCCATGAAATCCGAGATTGGATCCATGTACGAAAACCAAGTATGGACTTTGGTGGACTTACCGGATGGCCGGAAGGCTGTCGAGAACAAATGGATTTTCAAGAAGAAAACAGATGCTGATGGTAATGTTACTGTCTATAAAGCTCGACTTGTCGCAAAAGGGTTTCGACAAATTCAAGGAGTTGACTACGATGAGACTTTCTCACCGGTAGCGAAGCTAAAGTCTGTGAGGATTATGTTAGCAATCGCTGCGTATTATGATTATGAGATATGGCAGATGGATGTCAAAACAGCATTCCTCAATGGAGACATTGATGAAGAGTTGTATATGATGCAACCCAAAGGTTTTGTCGATCCTAAAGATGCTGACAAGGTATGCAAACTTCAACGGTCCATCTATGGATTGAAGCAGGCATCCTGAAGTTGGAATCAACGTTTTGATAAGGTAATCAAAAGTTTTGGTTTTATACAAACTTATGGAGAAGCTTGTATTTACAAGAAAGTGAGTGGGAGCTCTGTAGCATTCTTAATACTGTATGTGGATGACATATTGTTGATTGGGAATGATGTAGACCTTCTTAATAGTGTCAAGGAATATTTGAATAATAGTTTTTCAATGAAGGATCTTGGCGAAGCAGCTTACATATTAGGCATAAAGATTTATAGAGATAGATCGAAACGCCAAATATCATTGTCACAGAGTACATATTTGGACAAAGTTCTAAAGAGATTTGGAATGGATGAAAGCAAGAAAGGGTTCTTGCCCATGTTGCCCAATACGACCTTGAGTAAAACTCAAAGTCCGACATCGGCAGAAGATAGAGAAAGGATGAGTAAGACTCCCTATGCCTCAGCCATAGGATCTCTAATGTATGCCATGCTATGTACTAGACCCGACATTGCATATGCTGTTAGTTTAACTAGCAGATATCAAAGTGATCCAGGAGTGGATCATTGGACAGCGGTCAAAAACATCCTTAAGTACTTGAGAAGAACTAAGGATATGGTTCTTTCTTATGGAGGTGATGAACAACTCGTTGTTAATGGTTACACCGATGCTAGTTGGAACACCGATCCAGATGATTCTAAATCACAATCCGGATACGTATTTATTTTGAATGGTGCAGCAGTTAGCTGTAGGAGTGCAAAGCAAAGCGTTGTGGCGAGATCTTCAACTGAATCGGAATACATGGCTGCTTCGGAGGCTTCACAAGAAGCGATATGGATGAAAGAGTTCATTACAGAGCTGGGTGTGGTTCCTAGTGCGCTGGACCCAATGTCTATCTACTGTGATAACATGGGCGCCATAGCCAATGCGCAAGAACCAAGGTCACACAAGAAGCTGAAGCATATCAAGCTACGTTTTCACGCTATTCGAGAACATATCCAGGATGGGGATATAAAGATTTGCAAAGTACACACAGATCTGAATGTGGCGGATCCGTTGACTAAACCTCTCCCGAGGGCAAAACATGACCAACACCAAACTGCCATGGGTGTTCGGTATATTACCATGTAATCTAGATTAGATGACTCTAGTGCAAGTGGGAGACTGTTGGAAAAATGCCCTAGAGGCAATAATAAATGTAGTTATTATTATATCTTTGTGTTTATGATAAATGTTTACATTCATGCTATAATAGTATTAACAAGGAAACCATTAATACTTGTGTGATTTGTAAACTTAATTTGAAGTCCCTAGTATAGCCTCTATACTTCACTAGCTTGTTGGTTGATTAATGATTGTGGTTTCCCTATCATGAACATTGAGATGTTATCAACAACAAGATCATATCGTTAGGAGAATGATATGGTGGACATACTCCTATAGATAAGCGTAGCATAAAGATCAAAGTCATTTCAATAGTTCAATTGCTATATGCTTTCTGATACATAGTAACCTAATTCCTTCGACCATGAGATCATGCATATCACCTTTACCGGATGGATGCTTTGATGACATCAAACACCACACCGTAACTGGGTGGCTATAAAGGTGGCATTAAGTGTTCGGAAAGTATTGGTTGAAACACATGGATCAAGAGTGGGATTTGTCCATCCACATGACGGATAGATATACTCTGGGCCCTCTCGGTGGAATGTCATCCAATTAGCTTGCAAGCATGTGACTTGGTCACAAGGGATCACATATCATGGGAACGAGAAAAGAGTACTTATCAGTAACGAGGTTGAACTAGGTATGCAGAGATACCGACGATCATAACCTCGGATAAGTAACATATCGTGAGACAAAGGGAAATTGGTATCGTATGTAAGTGGTTCATTCGATCGCAAAGTAATCGTAGAAATATGTGGGAGCCATATGAATTTCTAGATTCCTCTATTGGTTATTGTTCGGAGAAGTGTCTCGATCATGTCCGCATAATTCACGAACCGTAGGGAGACACACTTAAGGATTCGACGTTGTTTGAGTAGTTATGGTATTATGAGAAAGAGACCGAATGTTGTTCGGAGTCTCGGATGGGATCCGGGATATCACGAGGTGATCCGGAATGGTCCGGAGAATAAGATTCATATAAGGAAAGTCCCGTTTCGGAGTTCGGGAATGATTCCGGTGTTTTCATCGGGAATGTTCTAGAAGGTTCCGGATTGTCCGGCACTCCGGGGGGGAGGGTACATGAGTGTGTCATTGAATGATTGCATCATGTACTAAGTGTTCTTGCTGTTCCAAAAACATGAAAGTCAAATTGCCAGTTTGAAAGTCAAACGGCTAAAACAGGAAACTGTGGGAAACAAGCAAGAGGAGTTGGAACCAACTTGGAGGAGGAGTCACACTCCTCCAAGCCGGCGCCCAGCCCAAGGACGACTTGGGGAGGGACTCCCCTCCCCTGGCCGCGCCTCCCCACTCATAAAAGGAGGGCCAGGGCTCCCCTCCTAGAACACACAAGTTCCTATCTTCTACCTCCGGTTTAGAGCCGTTTTGGTTTAGAGCTTCTAATTGCTTTAGCCAGCGGTTTAGAGCCTTCTAATTGGTTTAGAGCCTTCTAATTGGTGTGTCTAATTACTAGACCACTAATAGCCTCTCTCATAAGCTCCACCATACTCGCACCGGCTTAAGGCGAAGCCCTGCGGGATTTCCCCTCTACTTCCGGTACCACGCCGTTGTGCTGCCGGAATCGCGAGGAGAGTGCTACAACCTCCGCTGCCTGCTGGAACAAGGGAGAGGAAGGTCTTCGTCGAGTACCGAACGTGTGACCGACTGCGGGAGCGCTGCCGGAACGTGGCGCCGGAAGGATCGTCTACACGATCTTGAGATCGGAAAGAGTACGACTACATCACCCACGAGAATCCGCTCTCGTTAACCGCTTTGGAATCTTCGAGGATAAGTTATTCCATCGACTCGTTGCTGCAATCTAGTAGATAGATCTTGGCTTGCTTGTTTGTATGCGTTAGAAAATTTTGTTTTCCATGCTACGAACCCCTACAATTTTTGCACACTCAAAATATTATCGAGTGTGGATTTCCCTTCATGACTCTTTTCCAAGTCATTCCTCGAGGAAGTGATTTGGGCCTTGAGCTCTTTGATTTCCTCTACATGGTTAGTAGAAATACAAGTACTAGAGGAAGTAGAAGCTTCATTGTTAGAGTAACAAGGCAAAGCAAGTAATCCAACACAAGGTTTATCAATAGTATGGCTAGATGGATTACTAGGACTAGCATATGGCAAAATAGCATTTTGAATAGAAGTTGTGCTAATGTCCAAAAGAGGCTCACAAGATGTTACCCTGGTAATACTTGCCTAACGAGCTAACATTAGCCCATCATGGGAGATTAGAAGATCATTATGAGAGCCCGAGATCTTTTCATGACTTTCTTCCAATTTCCTATACTTGCTAGTTAGCAACTCAAGTTGAGCCCTTAGCTCAACATTTTCCTTTAGGGTAGATGCTTCACAAGAAGTAGAGTTAGTAGCACAAGCATTATTAATGGAATTTTGCTTTTCAAGCTCATAAGATTCAATTTTTTGTGTGAGGAGATAATTAGTGTGCTTCTCCTCGGCAAGCTCTTGCTTAAGGAGATTGAATCTCCTACTCACATCATCAAGTTGGAAATACAACTCCTCTATGGTTCCCGTTTGTTTAGTTATGGTGTCCATAACGTGTTTGAGACAAGTAACGGCCTTATTATTACCACGAAGAGAGGTACACAAAAAAGTCAACTCAAGCAAGAGAGAACTAGTATCCTCATCAATTTCATCATCACTATCATCATTATCATTGCTATTATCTTTACAAGATATATTGGGATCCAAAGTAGGAGATACCTTTGATCCTCTTGTCATAAGGCACATGTGAGCACAGGAGGATGAAGATGAGGATATTCTTGAATCTTCATTCATGATCATTTCTTGCTCCATAGAATGTTTGATTTCCTCTACATTGTTAGATAAACAACTAGAGGAAATAGAAGCATTTTGTTCATGGGAAGAAGGCAAATCAAGCATATCATCTACACTAGTACTCAAATAATTTCTATATGATATACAAGGACTAGCACCACAAGGGGATATAGCATTATTGTTGCAAGAAGTGCTTAAGTCCAAAGAAGAAACATTGCAATGGGATATAGATGAAGGATCATCATTAGCGAGCATAATATCAACATTGAAATTCCCAACACCACTCACCATATCTTTACCTTGTGTCTTGCCACACATTGGTGAAGTGGGTGAAGATGAGAACTCATCGCGGCCGAAGGTGGAAGCAACTTGGAGCTCTTCATGATGTGAAGGAACCGAGATCTCCTCGGAGAAACCACCGACAATATTAGAAATGGAACCACCAAATATTTCTTTAAGATTGATCCACTTCTCATGAGACGACTTGCGCTTTACAATCGTCAAGAACAAATTAACTGTGGGGCTCAAAGAGAAAATAAGCTCATTAGATACTTGAGCTTCGAGATGTAAATTTTTATCATCCTCCAAAGATAGATTTTGAGGATCCATAGGAGGAGAAAAACCTACATCTAGAAATCGCTCAATATTTGGACACAAGGTCCGAAGATTACAAAACAAGCAATTTCTCCACAAAGCATAATTTGTGCCATCAAAGATAATTGTGTCATTGTGCACTATACTACTAGCCGACATATTTACACTCTAGGAGGTGAAGCCTAAACAAGGAGAGACCTTGCTCTGATACCAATTGAAAGGATAGAGATGTCGCCTAGAGGGGGGTGAATAGGCAATTTCAAAAATATTACGGTTTTGGCTTGATAGAAAATGCGGAATTAAACTAACGTTTATTTTACAAGCACAAAACCTAAATACACTAGGCTCAACTAAGTGCACCACCAACAAATTAAGCTAAGCAAGATAGCACAAGATAAATATACCACAAGTGATAAGCAAGATATAAGTACTTCAAGCTCGATGGCTATCACAAGGAAAGTAAACTCGGATATAGAGATAACCGAGGCACGCGGAGACGAAGATGTATTCCCGTGTTCACCACCTTTGGAAAGGGGGCTGCGTCACGTTGGAGAGGTGTGAGATTCCACGAAGGATTCCTCACGCGCCACAAAGGCTCACCTTCTTCTCCGAGTCTATCCCACGAAGGAATAGTCCCTTTCCTTATGGCTAGCTTTTCCTCCACTTCGGAGATGGCAAGCTCCACAACCACTTCACAAGCTCCACGAAGGAGAAGCCCGGGTCTCTTCACAATCTTACACGAAGAAAACACCACGGCACCAACCGCCAAGCCAACTAGGAGGTCACCCTCCAAGAGTAACAAGCTCATGGTCTCTCACTCAAACAAATCGTAATGGAGAGCTCAACACTTATGCAAGAATGCAAAGAAAGAACACCAAGGGTGCTCAAATCCTTCACTCTCAAATCCCACCAAAGAAACAAGTGCTAGGGAGGAATTAGAGAGGAAAAACAATGGTGGAAGTCAACAAATGACTCCAAGATCTAGATCCAATGAGTTCCCCTCACTTAGAGGAGGAATTGGTTGGTGGGGATTGTAGATCTAGATCTCCTCTTCCAAAGCCCTCAAAAAGATGCAAGAATCATAGGAGGGAAGGGGGAGGAAGCAAGCTCAAGAGGTTCAACAATGGAGGTCAATTTCGTGGTCAAGAACACACTAAAATGTTGGGGGAAGAATCCCCTTTTATAGTGGAAAGAAAATATGGCCGTTGGAAGAAATCTGTACGAACTCGGTTGAAAGTTCGCTTGGACCGGCTCCAGAACCGGACGGTCCGGTTCCTGGACCGGAAAACCGAACTTAAAACCGGAATTAGGGTCAGCACACAGTCTCGGATAGACTCGATATAGCAAAACCGAAAATCCCGGTTTCAGATCCGGTTTTCCGGTTCTGGCACCGGACCACCCGGTCTGGGAGCCGGTTGAACCGAATCCACAACCGGGATGAAACAGGCTTCACGAAAAACGCAATAACTTTTGCATCCGGACTCCGATTTCGATGATCTTGGGCTTGTTTTGACGAGGAAAAAAAGCTCTACAAGATTGTGTATAGAAACATCATAGCCCAACAAAGGAGGATAAAACCAAATGAATAAAGGTAAGAAGCCTCCCTAAATAAGAACCGATAAAACCTTCAAACTCGAAAACGCCATAGAAGATGCATACGAATTCTGTTTTCGATGAACTTGGGCTTGTTGAAGAGCTAGCAACAAGCCCAAGAACCTCACATGGAGAAATAACAAGAAGCAACAGAATAGGAAGATGTAAAGTATGCAAAGGATTGAGATCCATATGACGATGTGATCAAGTTACACAACCGAAAGCCCCTCTTGATAGTGCGGCTATCTATCCTATAACCCAGTCTCCCAACAACCACCTTGAGACTGGTAAAAGGAAAACCTAGCAAGGCCATACCTTTGCCTTGCGCATACCGCTTGATCTTGATGATAACGCTTCAAACTCCACCCAAGCCGGAATGCAACACTTGATCATTGTTTCTTCGTGAAGACTCCTCATTTGCTTCCCCATACACCACTATGGGATAGCTTCATTAATACATGTCTTCACATGTCCATTATCACCAATATGGACAACAAGCTTCAAGCAAATGATCTTCTCGAGATGCTTATCTTGAACTTGCCCTTCTCAACCTTGATGACGATCACCACTTGATGTCATCCTCTCATGGGCTATATACTATCTTCATTTTTGAAGCATGCCCATGGAAAGATACCTGTCCCATATAGAAAACACAAAGGCAAATATATAATTGGTTAGTTCATGATGCATAATTGACAAGGCTTACCATACCACAAGACCATGTGGTACATTCTTTATGCTTCATGTGTTGACCAACTTGAAATCACTCATCACTCTTTGTATTGGTCAACCAAGTATCTTCTCGTGCTACATCTTAATATCTTGAGGTACATAAGGAACTCTTCATTTGATTACATTCTCTAAATCTTAGTCAACCATAGCTCAACTAATGAGGCTATCATGACACCGACTTAGAGCCATATCTTGAATTCTTCTATTGAGATCACACTCTCAAGATCTTGATCATATCATATTCTTCTCTTCAACTCGATGATTTTGATGCCAATACTCAAGGTATATATTTATCTTCATGGCATCCATACTTGAATCCAACACATGGACTACAAGCATGACCTATGGAATATACCTTCATATAAAACTCAGTGAAAACATTAGTCCATAGAGATTGTCATTAATCACCAAAACCACACATAGGGGCAATTACCCTTCAATTGGACCCGAACCGGATTTGGACTGAGTCAGTGCATCGGACTCACGGTGACTAATATTATATGGGCTTTAGTGAATGGGTCACGAGTGAGTGGAGCCCACGCTCACTCCCTATATATAGTGGAGCACAGTAACCCAAAAGGGTTAATCGTTAATCGATTAGGTCATTCCATGAGTTAGAAACCTAGCTCCATAGCAGTCCTGCCGACGTACTGAACCTAGCAGTTCACCGTCGGCGCTCCTCCTTGTACGTTGGATAGCAGCAAAGATGATGTACGATCAGTACCAGGACGATCGTGATCGGATTGGATCGCAAGAACTGCACTGCATCAACAAACGTGCTTGATACGTCCAATTTGCATCACTATTCTATATCATAATTTACCTCTATTTATTGATATTTGTCTTATTATAAGGTATTACTTATGGCTTTTCATCTGTTTATGCATGTTGGATGATTCTTGGAGGATGGACTGCTGGAGTCTGGATTTTGATGGAAAAGAAGGCGTTTTGGTGCAATTTCACAAAGATCAGAAAAATATGGAAACATGTTATTTTACCAGAATACGAAGGAAGCCAGAAGGAGGGACGGAGATGGGCCTCAAGGGGCCCACACCCCCCTAGGCGCGGGCCCACCTGACCCCGCGCCTAGGGCAGGTGTGGCCCACCTTCCCGGCCTACGACTCCGCCCCTTCGCCTATATCTTCCCTTCGAAACCCTAAGGCTGGGGGAGCGACCACAGATAGATTGCCGCCGCCTTTGGGGGCGGAAAACACCGAGAGAGAAAGATCTCTCCGGCAGACATATTTCTGCCGGGGAATTCCTTTCTGAAGAGGGGAGACCGTCGCCATCAACACCGTCACCAAGCTAGGCCTCATCGGGATCATCATCATCATCCACACCATCATCTCCACCAGCACCAGCACCACCACTTTGTCCCGCTGTAACAATTGTGTTGGATATTGCCTTAGTTCATAGGGGAAACTTTTCCGGTGTTGATTACTATTGTAGTTGATGCTTGTGAGTGGAACCATTGGATTATTGTTTATGTTCAGATTGTTATCCATTACCATATCTTCTTTGATCTTGATCCATATAATGTCTTGTGAGTAGTTCGTTTAGTTCTTGAGGACATGGGAGAAGGCATGTTGTTAGTAGTAAATCTGTGATGAGTTATTATTCAATGGTTTAGTATTTAAGTTGTGGTGTTATTCTTCTAGTGGTGTCATGTGAACGTCGACTACATGATACTTCACCATTTATGGGCCTAGGGGAATGTATTGTGTATTTGCCTACTAATTGTGGGGTTGTCGGAGTGACAGAAACATGAACCCCTGTTAGGACACCTTTGTACAAGGGAGTGTAGGATCTCAGAGTTTAAGGCTGTGGTTAGATTTATATCTTAATTACTTTCATGTAGTTACGGATGTTTGCAGGAGGTTTAATCACAAGTATGTATTAGTTATAGGAAGGGCGGTATGTTAGTACAGGTTCACCCACACAACACTTACAAACACCATAGAAGAGTACTCAGCTATTTGAAGCGAAAGCACTTGACAGAATTTCTATGTGTCCTCGAGAACGTTTGGTCCTTATAAGTATTTCCACCGGCTTGTCCTTTGCTAAGAAAGGATTGGGCCACTTGCTCCGTTTTTTCATTACTTCTGTTACTTGATCTTTGTTTTGTTGCCTTGTCAGAAAATCACTAAAAATCCGTTTGCTAAGTATTCACAGGGATTTCCTGCTCCATACCACTGTTCAGCATATTCTGCTCCTCGTGGAATCGACACTCCTATTTATCAAAAGTACTATGGTACACCCCTATACTTGTGGGTCATCAGTAATCCGCAACTGCGCGTCTAGTGGTAATCCTCGTGGCCTTCTACCTCAGCTAGATCTTAGAATCACCACGTTAGAGGGAAAAGTTTTGTTTTATCTCTACATGACCCAACAAGCCGATCCAACAGGTCGCGAGATGTAGGCGGACGGAGTTGATCCATGGCCGCCGGAGCTGCGATGACACGACAGATGCAGCGCCCCTCCATGTGGTCGGGCTTCCGGCCGGCCGACACAAGCTATTTTAATAAAAAATGTATGTCTAGCCTTCAAATTCATAGTTTGTCAAACTTCAAAATTTTCTTGGGTCGTGATCCTGTGGAATATTTTCCCGGTCCCGGTTCAAAGGACACATATTGGAAATCATGCAATCCCAACTCTTTCCTCCCCTAACTCCTAAGCACATGATAATTTAATTTCAGAAATAGCTAATCAGATTATTAGTAAGAGCCATATTAGTCCGAATCAGAGAAAGCCAGTTGAAACACATATCCAAGCCATGTATACCTATGTATAGGTGTACTCGATCGAGGTAGTTATACTTCACGTTCCCACCGGCTAATCCCACCTCCGGTTATCTCGATCTACGTCTTTGCATGCCATGTTTTAAACCTTTGTTGCTACTGCTATATATCTCTCGATTTCCGTCTCTCACGGGCACATGAGTATGCGTGTACTATACGGTGAGTATACGTCTAAGAGGGCTATACGGGTTCGGGTGGGTTCAAATGTTTGAAAAGAAGTGGGGCACCGAAGCAAAAGGGTTTGGATATGGGCCAGCCTGATGAACTTAATTTTATTTGTTAATAATTACTAATTTAAAGTTTATTGACCGTATTATTGTGCTTTAATGAGTTTGGGGAACGGTTGTACCGGAGGAAACGCCACGAACGAAATCAAGCCGTAGGAATTGCGAGAAGAAACAGACAGCCTTAGCTGTCCCCGTCATCCACAGCTATAGCTCCACGCCATGGCTGAGTCACCGACCCACTTAACAAATCCAAAATCCCAAGGATAGCGCCATAAATAGGCCGTCACCGTTTTACTTTTCGTCACCTCCTCCTCCTCCGCCTCCGTTTCTTACCCGGTTGTTACCCCTACGGCGGTAGCGCCGCAGCAAAAGAGGCCGCTGACACCGGCGCCCCACCTCCCCGATCCCCTGCTATAAATAGGGCTCGAATCCGCCCCTCCAGAGCCAAGCCGACCAGACGCCATTGCCGTATTCTTGGGACTCTGCTCCACTCCATTACTGAACAATCGCCGTTGAGATCTGCAGCCAGCCCCTTTTTTCCGATCAAGATGACCATCGTGATTGAGCAGCCACAGTTTGGTGAGGATCATCGTTTGGTCATCTCCTTTGTGTGCTCCTGTAGTTAGATTCTCTCTTTGGCTCCTCTAACTAATCTTCTTGTTGAGTTTCTGTTCATGATTCTTGGAGGTTGAGTTCATGAACAGAACACTAGGATCGGTACGATACTGATACTATTATGGTTCGAATTCCTTTGCTGGTTGCAGATGTGGCGGCCGAGAGGAAGGTCGCCGGCGACCCGGCGGAGCTGGTGCTCGACGGCGGGTTCGCCGTGCCGGACGCCAACGCCTTCGGCCGTACCTTCAGGTAAGCACTCGTGGCTTTTGGATCATCTAATTGAATACAGTGGAGTATATGACATCATAATTCAACCAAATTCCAGTGGAATATGCATACATTGTTATGTTCTAGATTGAGCACAATATATACTATCTCAGCCAGAACTCGAACAGTTTTTGATTTTGCTATTATTAAAAACTAAAAAGAAAGGGTTTCTCCGTTTATATTTCATATGGCAAGCGTTACGTTTTATTTGTGAGCTGGAGGAGTATATATAACCACATCTCGAACTGAAAGAGATGTGACGATGTTGTGAATTGACCCGACAGAACGAACGAACGAACAAACAACAGCTTGTCCTGCTGGCAAAAAGACCTGTGTTGGGTAGAAATAGAAAACACACGGTTTCCCACCGTCCTAGTACCTGTGTTGTGTCGTTCTACCAAGATTGACTTTTTAGCGAAAACTCTGAACTTTATACCAGTTTCTTTTGCAGTTAAATATACATGTCCAGAACTTTCTTTTGCAGCCAAACCTGGATTAGAGTTGATTTTTTTTTTGTTGTTATAAGCTTGTCCAGAATCTCCCCTTTTGCTAGAATCGCTGCTAGTGTACGAAACTAGTCAACCGGAAACCGATTCTTGTTAAGCTTTCGAACTTCGATGCCTTGTCCCCACTCCCCACTTTCGTGGCACGTGCTTCAGTTAAGCATACAACCGTTCCGTGTTTGTGTTCCCTATTTTCAGGAGAATTTGGAGTGACCTTTTAAAAGACTGAAACGTGTTGTGCCAAGCCAAGCTCTGTTTGTTTCTTGTAATTTCAGACAAACGAAATGGCCTGAAACTGAACGCGCCGCTTAATAACCTGCAGGAACTACGAGGAGGAGTCTGAGCGGAAGGAGACGGTGGAGGAGTTCTACCGCACGAACCACATCAACCAGACGTACGATTTCGTGCGGCGGATGCGGGAGGGGTACGGGCGGCTGGACAAGACGGAGATGAGCATCTGGGAGTGCATCGAGCTGCTGAACGAGTTCGTGGACGACAGCGACCCGGACCTGGACATGCCGCAGATCGAGCACCTCCTCCAGACCGCCGAGGCCATCCGCAAGGACTACCCCGACGAGGACTGGCTGCACCTCACCGGCCTCATCCACGGTAACTACTACTGCACCGTCTAACAGAGAGGCCGACCTGCACGATGAATTTCTAACAGTTGTCTGTTAAATTTGTTGGCACCTGTTTGTACATTCAGATTTTCATGTACATTTTCTCACGTTGTGGGTTGTCACGATGTGCAGATCTGGGCAAGGTGCTGCTGCATCCCACCTTTGGGGAGCTTCCTCAGTGGGCAGTCGTGGGTAAGCAAAAACAAATCCGAGAACACCTCCTGCAGACCAAACCTCTCTAAAGCATGTGCCAAATTCAGCATTTCTGAACGACTCCACCTCTGAATCTCTGACGACGAATCATGGCATCTTCTCATCAGGTGACACCTTCCCTGTCGGCTGCGCGTTCGACGAATGCAACGTCCACTTCAAGGTTCGTAAAGCTCACCGCCGATCGAAATCCTCTCAGCAGTTTTTTTCCAAATAAGCACCCGCCAGTAGATGATCAACGACTGAAAAGCCTGCTTTGCTCTCTGTATCTGCTGCAACGCGTGCGCAGTACCTGAAGGAGAACCCTGACTACCACAACCCGGCGTTCAACACCAAGTTCGGGGTCTACTCGGAGGGGTGTGGGCTCGACAACGTGCTCATGTCTTGGGGCCATGACGACTACATGTGCCTGGTATGCATACCCACACTCATCACAGTCGCCGCCGCAGCATCATCGGCGCGCACCTGCCCTGTTCTCTGAAACTGGTTTCCCCCCTTGTTCGTTTCAGGTCGCCAAGGAGAACAAGAGCACCCTTCCTTCGGCGGGGCTGTTCATCATCAGATACCACTCCTTCTACCGTAAGCGCACGCAATGTTCCTGCTTCCTTTTTTTTTCTACTCCTCTGTTTCATAATTCTTGGCATGGCTTTGGTTGAAATTTCATGCGAGATTATGAGGTCACTGAATTTCTTGCCGTCATTGGCATATACTGTACGATTCAGCTCTGCACAAGCATGGAGCCTACATGGACCTGATGAACGAGGAGGACAAGGAGAACCTCAAGTGGCTGCACGTGTTCAAGTAAGCCGATATATACCTACAGTATCAGTTACTACTACTTGCGCGGCCAGAACCAGAAGGCGGCAGCTGAACTGAACACCCTCTTTATGCAGCAAGTATGATCTGTACAGCAAGAGCAGCGTCAGGATCGACGTGGAGAAGGTGAAGCCCTACTACATGTCGCTCATCCAGAAGGTATATATATGCATCTATCTATGTGTTCCAGATCTGGATCGGCCAACTATGAATATTTATTCCGAGTGATTATTACGCCACTGACATGTCTGATGTAAACAAAATCTCTGACGGATGTTTCCTGTAATGAATTCTTCCGCATGCAGTACTTCCCCGACAAGCTGAGATGGTGAGAAGGGAACCAACCAAGACAAACACGTGTTGTTCCAACTTCCAGACTTGCCTTCACCAGAATGGGAAGGAGAAAGATTAGTTCAAAAGCTGTCGTTTATACATACTGTGTGATACGATGTGTGTTCTCAATGTCACGCCCGAGTTGAGTGAGCCAGCAGTACTAGGAGAGTGAGTTCGACGAGAGGCATCGGCCATGCTGCTTATTACTACTGCGTATCTAATAAAAAAGTTGTCGGTATTTGTTGTTTGCGGAGTGTGCTCTGATCTGCAGTTTGGAAACGAAACAATTCCCTTGAAAGCAGCCAAAACACGTGCGCAAATTCCTTTCGAGGACATTGTGAAAATTGTCTGAGGGGGAGAGGACTCCTTCATGTTTTCAAACGCTATAACACACCGTTGATCATGGTGCCGGTGCGAGCAAAGCCGAAGCCTAAGTTGGGAAAGGGGAAACGATGTCGTCAGGGAAAGAGGATGTGCAAAAAGATGATCGGTGATGTATATATGTATATTAAGCTAGAATTGTTTCTTGAGAGATGAGAGGTTCGAAGATAGAACACACTTACCCTGAAAATCGTTTGAGAGGTTTGTGCCAGCATATGCAAATAGCTCCAGTTAGCGTGCTGCTCAGGCTAAGTATACTCTTGCAGTTAAGAGTTTTGCTTTGTCCCAAACAGGCGCAAAGCCTTGTAACCGACATGTTTGGCGGCTATACAGATAGTATAAAAACCTCAAATTCTATGATCAATAAAGCGTTTGATTCCTCTCAATCTCTCATCAAATTCTATGATCAATAAAGCATTTGATTCCTATCAATCTCTCATCATTCTTAAACAGCAGCACCACAGAAGGAACTGGCCTGTGACCTCCAGGCAAAAAAAACTGAGGAGTCCTGGGATTCAAGCAAGCTTTAATCAGTGGGTCTCTTGGTTTGTCCCAGAATCAAATCACATGCTTGCCCCTAGCTAGCGAGCAATTTCTCAATAGCTAAGTTTTTTCAAATACTACATTTTACTTTATTTCATAGAAATAGAATCCACTTGATGTTAAACTACTAGTATTATATTCTAATACCTTCTATTTTATTGGATGCATGAGACAAACTATATAGTCCTTGTAATTAAAAGAAATGCCAACTTAGTTACAGACGAAATCAGATGCAGTTGTTAATTTGCAGTCTGGACTATCAGCCGGTATCTACGGCTAGCAATAGAGAATACACAGATATCTAATCTACTAATTCCAAGCATTACACAGATAGAAAGTTTAAAACTGGACTGAAGAAAACCTCTTACAACATCCCAGGTCCACACACAGCAAATACAGGATTACACATGAAAAGAACTGCAAAAAAAGCTTCCCCCTATTAATCAAGCGGGCAGCAAAAGAAATTTTCGACTATCTGCCACACAGCACAGCAGGTACCAGAATGCTATGTTATGTAAAAACCAAATAATCTGACTTCATAGATAGATAACCAGTCAAGCCCTTAATATTGTCCCCCGGCATATAACCAAAAGAAGAAACAAGGTATCACATCTTGAGAAGCTGGAATTTCTTGGTTCATGCATTCAGAAACCTCTTATTACATAAAAAAGAAGTATAATAGAAAACTGGATAGACTAAGTCATGCATTGAGTGAGTTCATCCAAACAACATATTAAAACTGCCGGCAATGTTGATGCCATTAATTCAGCAAGAAGCGCAGCAGGCATTCCTTCAGGCCAGCCTGGAGGAAACAAAACGATCAATGGTCAGTAACGTGATCCTAGTAGTAGGCATCTTCGCAGCATATATACAGGGTGCAAAACAATATTATCCTGGCAAGAGCTCAGGAAACAGCAAAACAAAGAGTTGGGCAAAAGATATCTTATTCATGCCAATACCACATAGGAATAATATAATGACAACAAACTAGAACTCTGAAGCATTTCCACTGTTTGTAGTAGCAAAGTGTGTTGCTAGTATTTATCTGAAGGAGAACAGATAGGCCAATAAGAAAAGAATACTCGGCATGAGCTCTCAAGAATTTCAACAACGTCATTTCATTTGTGAGAAGGAAAAGTGCGTTACTAGTATTTATCTGCAGGAGAACAGCTAGGACAATCAGGAAAGCAAACTCTATGCATGAACAGTTATATAGTATCTGAAGGAGAACAGCTAGGCCAACCAGGGAAGCAAACTCTAGGCATGAACAGACATATATATATAAAAGCCAAAGCAAGGAGCTCTGCAAAAGATATCTTGTTCATGGCAATATCAAATTGGATTACAGATAAAAATAATATAGATCCCTGAACCATGTGTAGAGCGAACCTATTAGTATGGAAAGACGTTTGAAGAGAACTTATCTCCATGGCCCCAGATGTTAGTTTCCAAATACAACAGCGGAATCAAGTTAATCTGACATTTGACAGTCCTATTGCCACGGTAAAATCCTGAGGTGCACATGGACCTCTTTCAGAGATCATGGTGCTACTTCATTATTTTCGCATTTAAATTAGTTTGATGAATAAGATAGTGTAGAAAATATAACAAAATCTCAAAACTTATCTTTACCTAATAATAAAGGAAGGAGTGTTTCTGTCCTTTGTCCATACGTATTTTACCGCTTTGCCCCTAGAGTTCGGAGATATTACCTACCCTGCCACCGGTGAGTGAAATTGAACCGTTCCTTCGAAAAAAAAGGCCCAACCCTACTGCTCCTTCCCCCGTCGCCAGTTTGCTCCGCATCCCCTACGGCCACTGGCTAGAGCTTAGAGGCGGAGGAGCTCTCCCGGTCGAAGGCTGGCGACACTGGTGTCTGGTGGAGGGGACATCGATTAGGAGGCAGCCACGGTCGTCGTCGTCGCGGCATCGGCATGCGCGCGGCATGCGCTAGGAGGCAAGCGGAGGGGCTCCTGCGGGCAGGGCGGGGCGTGCCGTCAACCTTGGCAAGGGAGGCGTGCCGCGCGAGGTCAGGGAAGAGGGATTCGCGAGAGGAGGCCAACGGAAGCCACCTGCTTTGGTTTTTTTCCCGCGCTTCTGGTTTCTTCCGCCTCAAATCAGTGTCCGTACCTGCCGCTCTGGCCACCTTGCTTCCGTGGTCTTGCCAGCCACCAACCGGCGGCAGTCCAGTTACCCACCGCCGTCCCCTAACTAAAGCCACCACCCCTTGCCCCCTCCATCTCTGCTGCTGTTTTACATTTGCTCCTTCAGAGCTCTGGTCCTGCAGCGCCATCGCTTCTCCCCTGTCTTCCCATCCCTCACGGGCATGCCAAACTGGCGAGCAGGAGGCTGAGCCGGATCTGGGAAAGATCATAATCACATCCAGACCTGCCCTTCCTTTCCATCCCCTCCAGTCGCTTGGCGAGCATACTGAAGACCATGGCGAGGAGCATGGGTGCTGCCGGACTGAATCTGTTCATGAATTTTTGTCTTGTTTTTTCTGTCCCGATTTGTTCATGAGCCAAGATTCTTTGGAGGAGATGAGTGGGCGACTGGCTACCCCTCGTCTTCTCCACTTCGTATGAACAGCCAACACCAGCAGCTCAAGCTCTCCGCCTCGCAAACACTACCGAGCTCCCCTGGCCAGCCGTTGTCGTCGGCCAAACCCTGAACCAATTCTGCAGAAATGGATTCCCTACACCAAACCGATAATTTATGTGCCTCCTGTTACATCTCCACACTTCTCTCATCGACTGGATTAACCCTGCCGTCAAGCATCTGTTGTGTGGCCGCCATGGGAGCAGAGCACTCTGCTCATTTTTCTGAATCTGAAAGACAGAAACAAAGGGCCACTCCTTATGTTGACGTATTTTTTTTCTTTTAGCCAAAAGACAAGTGCATTTCCGAGACTTCAACGGAACTGCGAAGGAAAAGCCATGTTGACTAACAGCATTATGTTGACAAGTAACGGTACTGGTATTGCATTTTCTTTTCATTGGTCGACAACTCCAGATTTGATCTGTCCATGTAGTCATGTAGATGTAGACAAGGGTACTGATCTAATCGCTCTAGATTTGAGAATGTATCTCTTTGTATTTTCCCTGTTTGATCAAATTCCTAAATGGTTAATGGCTTTTTTAATAGCCCGTGACAAGATGGGAGGGATCAGGAAGGGTATGAAAGCATCAATTGATGTCTGATTCAGAATTCAATGTTGCAGCAAATCTATATAGGTAGAGTTAAATAGTTACAAAATAAGCCTTCTCTATAAAATTACAAATAATAGATCCAAATTTATTTTTTGCTTGATTTCTTCTTTTCTTCGGTTTCTAGAGCAAATTGAATGCCTGCTGGTGCATATCATCCATAATAGGGATCGTGCAGGTACATGGCTAATTCAACCATAAATTGTATCCAAATCTTGAACCCCCAATCACGTCAGTAGGATGTTATATGTCTACACCGCATAAAATATTGTTAATAATAGTTAACCCGTAGCAACGCACAGGCCTATGTGCTAGTAATTACATAACTCTGTACACCCAAAAAACAAATCTTGCCTCCGCCAGCCCCAGATATATGTCCGCACAGAACATAGGTATCTAAACATTCGAACAGAAAACGTCAGCGGGCCATAGGGTCAACGCAAACATCATCAGGAAACGTGCAATTTCAGCTCTCGAATCCTGCCTAGTTTAACCCCGCTGGACACTGGTATCATCAATCAATCCATCACCGCATACCAAAACTGATATATCCTAACAACGCGGCTGGCCTCGCGCCTAAATCTGGCAGTAGGGGAACGAACTGGATCGGATCGGATTAACAGGAACGACAATCTAATTAGACAACGGATCGGGGCTGACACGATGCGACGGGGGCGGGGGGAGGAGGGCGATCTCACCTCAGTGCTTCTTGTGCTCCTGAACGAACTGGGAGTTCTTGAGGTCCTCCTCGGTGAACCCGGCGGTCATCTTGGTGATGAGGATCCCGGTGACGGCGAAGCCCGCCAGGAAGGGCCAGTTGCGCTTCCACTCCCGGCGGAAGAACACGGGCCACGGGTCGAACTTGTTCAGGAAGGCCATCTTGCTGCTCCGCGCGTGGTTGGGATCGAGGTCTGGTTGTTGCGGCGAGGGTAGGGGAATGGTGGAGGGGAAGAAGAGGGAGTAGTGGGTGTGGGGTTGTGGTGACCTTATTCTACTACTTCATCGAGCCGGGCCGTTGTCTTACTCTGCGGGCCTCAGCCTGGCCCGGAAACCCTGACCTCGCTGAGATAAATGTTCCTCAAAAAGAAGTGTGAAAAAAACTCATCTTTGCGGGAAACTTTCATGCTTATTAAACTTGAGTCGACCAGAAAATAAATTTCATTTGAAGCCAATTTGGACAAATGTGGTAGTATCATAAATAGATATATAAATGCACGACTGATTTGAGGCCTATTAGGCACCCACGTTGATCGGTAGTAAAGTTTAACGATGGTACGGTTGATTCCTGGTTTTGTCCAATGAGAAGGTAACACGTGTCCCTTAATTTTTTTGTTGCATTAGTTGACTCAATTAATGCCTTGGTCAAACGGTGCCGATTCCGTTCTCTATTTCCTTCCTTCTTTCGTTCCAAGATTGATTTGGTCCACGCGTATACCTTATTCACCACCGTCGCACGTTGACCGGTAGTAAGGTTTAACTAGGGGTGGGCAAAAAAACTGATAACCGAAAACCGATCCTAAAAAGACCGAAATAGAATCCGAATAGACCGAGACCGAAAGGACCAATCAAAAAATTGGGTAGCAAATTTTGTAGACCAAATTTAGTTCGATTAATTCGGTCATTAGTTCTTGGTAAACCGAATGAACCGAACTGACCGAACTTTAGGTGAGAGTGGCCTAGTTTTAAAGCACTAGTTGCCCATAACTACAGATTTATCTTCCTCGACTAAGCCAAATTTAGTATTATTGAATGTTAGTTTCTGCCAATTAATATAACTATATGAAGTGTATTTTATATTCAAATTATAACTAAAATAGTACCAAATGGTTTACCCAAAGAGTAATATGCACCGGAAGTCTTAAAAGTTTGGACGAAACTGTATGCAGGTCCTAAAAGTTTCAATATGTGCAGCGCAGGTCCTAATTCTCAGATCCATGTGCACCGTAGCCGGGGCTATAGCAAAGAACTAGGACTTAGGACCTGCGGTGCATAACCAACTGAGAATTAGGACATTGGTGCATAATTTGAAACTTTTAGGATCTGCCTACGGTTTCATCCAAACTTTTAGGACCTCCGGTGCATATTACTCTTTACCAAATATTATCCAATTTTTGTATTTGATATTATCTATCACACAATTCGGTCATGACCGAAACCGATCCCGAATTATCGGGTAACCGAATTTGTCGGTTAGTAAAAATAATAAGTAAATTTCGGTCTTTATTTTTTGAAGACCGATTTCAAAATAGACCGATATGCAAAGACCGAACGCCCACCCCTAGGTTTAACGATGGTACTATTGATTCTCGGTTTTGTCCAATGAGAAGGTAACACGTGTCCCCTGCATATTTTTTGCATTAGTTGACTCGATTAATGCCTCGGTCAAAGCGGTGTCGGTTCCGTTCTCTCTTTTCTTCCTTCTTTTGCTCCACGATTGGTTTGGTCCACGTGTGTACCTTATCCTCGCACGGTCGCACCGCTTTTCCTCTTCCCATCGCGATTCCTCTTGAATTATGGGTCCTAGGTTTCCATGGCTTCCTCTCCTCCACCCTGGATCCCCACGCGGGCTCTCTTTCCTCGGTGTGGGAGCTAGCGCGGCTGATCGCGGGGACTCCATCCACGATCACCGAGCAGCCCAGCACTCAGCGGCATGCTCGGCTCAATGGTTCCAAGCGGCGACGTCCTTTGTTCGTGCCTCCTTTTCCTCCGTCCTTTACCCATTATATATTCCTCCTACCACCAAGCGCTAGGCACTGTTGGCCATCCTTCCCACGACGGCGGTGGCCGCGACCAGCAGGAGAGGGAATCGTTTACGCGCAGTCATAAGGTGACTCCACCGCGGGCGAGCAGCCCGACCACAATGTCGGTGCCAACATGGGCTCTTGCGCCGCCGATGTTCGGTAGTGCGGGCAATGGCAGTGATGGCACGGGAGGCAGCAAAGCTCCGTGGCCTGTTGAAAATATAAGCAAATTACCATAATATTTAATCCGAAATAAGTAATAATAAATCATGACTATAAGTGCTGGAATTAATCTAATCATGTATACTAGCAGAATAGACGAACATATCATATTCAACCAGAATAAGCAGATCACATCTATTCCAAGAGCTAATACAAGAAACTGCAACAGAAACTGAACTAGATAGGAGGAATCGGGTTCGCGTTCAGGTTGGGGTTGAGGTTCGCGTTGACACCAGTGTCGTCAGCCATGGCGTCGATGTAGAGGTTGCTGATGTCCGGGAAGAAGTCCTCGTCGGGGAAGGAGTGGTCGGTCGACGTGATGCCGTCAGTAGTCGCGCAGACGCGCTCCCCAAAAACCTGATCGCCCCTCACCCGTACTGGTTCACGAGAGGTGGTGGTTCCGGAGGCCTACTGTCCCGTCGTCCGGTGCACGCCGGAAGAGGGGATGGAGAAGGTATAGCGGCGGCGCAAAGTTCTGGAGGCAGAGAGATGTGTATTTTTTTTCGTATTAGGGTTTATGTCCGAGTAGTAACAGTCCACGTTTCCGGAAAGACCGGAAACGGCTAACAGAAGAATAACTCGCACAATAATTTTCCCGAGCAGCAAAAAGATAAGATCGGCACCGAGGCACAATTCCGCAAACCGCGGCGCGCGCGCGCGCGCGTCGTGACGAGGCGGGCGGAGGAGGAGGAGCGCGCGTGTATGCCACTCCTCTTCACTCTCTTTAGGAGGTAGTGAAACACTCCACTATATATATTGGTCCAACTCTCTCTAAACTAGCAAGGTGGGACTAAACTTTGGTGCCACCCCTTGCTAGGCATGAATGAGCCAAGAGAATTTCAGAATTTGTATTAAGCTATGGGCCAAGGCCCACACCCAAATTCCAACATGGCCCACTATCGTTGTCGTCTCCCGACACGTCGGTGCTGCCTCTGCATCAGTTGTGATAGACATGCAGCATAGAGGCGGAGGCGATGGAGAAGGCGACCACTTCAGATTCCTGCCGGGACGACGTGTCCGTCAGCAACGCCGGCGAGGTGGAGGCAACCGAGAGGGTCGTCTAGGACGAGCAGGACCTATACATCATTGTCTGCAAGCTCCGCTGTTTCAGGTTCTGAATCTTATCCTCTAGAACTAGTCCTTACTAAGGGCAACTTCGACAGCTCTCCTATGTGTGTCTAGAAACGTCCCAAACGAACAAAGAACATTGTCCCTTTGGCATTTCACTTGGGCTTATTTTGTATTCATCATGTTTAGCACGAATCATAATAATTACGAAAAATTCATAATAGATCAATTTCATCTATCCAATTTGAAATTTCAATTTTGGCAATGTCGGGCATGCCATTAATATGACATAGAGTGATCAATCGGTGTGAGACAAGATCATTTCGCAAACTTGTTCATACCAAGACCTAGTCCTCTTGTCCATGAGGGTTGTACCGGCCAACATTACCCGGTTCTCCTCGGTGTCGTGAATTTCTTCATTTGCATCAGCTATCCCTCTCAACTTGGTCGGTGTGGCCTTTTCCGCTTGAATCATAAGCTTATCCTTATGGATCACCACCTTCTTGACAGTGCTGGTCCTGAGATCTCGAGAGCCCAGAGCGAAACTAAAATTTAGGGTCTCTTGCTAATTTTTGTATATACATATATGAAACAATAAAAGATAAATACTTTCATGTAAATCCAATTGCAACATAAAAATAACAATGTTTATGTATTATCTTAAAAAAATCCTTGAACTAGTACTAACTCATCATTTTTCGAAGCCCTTGTGCTACTCTTTAAAACATTATTAGTAAAGGTGCACATGCACATGCACGTCTATATTTGAAACACAAAAATCAAATTAAAAATGAATTATATAATAATCTATGTTTGATTGGATGTCCGTAGAGTTACATGTCATGCTCATTTCAATCCTATATTATTTTAGTAAAATATGCTTGTACACCGACATATAATCTCATGGAATTTATTTGACATCCATCGTGATGTCGATCTTTTTGAATTTATTTGCCATCTTTTGCAGAGGTCTAGGGTGTCCTCTGAAATATATAGTTGAACATATATTTGACGATCGCACTTGGACAGGTAGTTCAACAGTGTCTTGTTCGTTCGCCAGCTTCTGAGCATCCCTCCTAAGAAGTACTACCTTTTTTACCGCCTCACGGATAGATAAATCATTTTCACTTTGTTCGCGCACACCTAAAATATAGAAGATTTAGTATATATAGTAATCGAGAATATTGAAATACTAATACAAACTCTAGTCACCTTGAAGCAAGTCATTGTGTCTTAAGCTCTGTTGAAAGTTGACAGTGGATGCAGCCATAGTTAGAAGACTTCCTGTTTACGAAACCTTCGGTAAGGAAAAAATGTGAAATGGATGAGGTATATCAGTTTTCATAATTCAGGCTTACTTGAGGTTGGTCAACCTTCATAGAGGTTGCCTTGACAAATGTAGCATGTCTTTCGCCATATAATAGTTGTTCTTTGTGGCGCTCAGCAAGTTCATCCAAAAAACGGAGAGACGCGGTATAATTATTGGAATCAACCACAACTACTTCCCTCATGGCTACAGGGAAATATGTCTCGTGCTCAAGAGGGCTAACAAACACGATAACTTCCACGATATCTACAATTCATAAACGATGTTATTATATAAAATATGAAGTTGACATCGGCTGGAAATATTATAATGATGAATGAATATTTTATTAATATAAGATTAAATACCAGTTGTTGAGCCACGGGGTAAACTGAACACGTCACACACATCTGTTCATTTAAACACAAAATGGTATATGATTAGTAAGAAAAAGACTTTAAACATTTTCAATTGAGCCAATGTTGTGCGAGTGACATAGCCGTTACTATTCGAAATCAAAAGTAAGAAACTGTTGCCTGCCAAAACCCACCGGCGAGCAGCGACGGGAAACACGGAGAGCCGGGAGGCTCCCAGGACTGCTGGTGGGCCCTGGTCCCTCGGGCAACGGCCCGCAAAACTCCGGCACACGTCCTGGCTGGTTCGAGGGCGTGCCACCTGACCTATACCTGATCAGGAAGGTGAAAGAGTGCTTCGATTGGTTTCCTGCATGGCAAACAAACATACGTAAAATTCAAGCCGTGACCGGCTTTCAGGTTTCCCTGTGAATCGGCTCTTGGAGCCGATTACCCCATGGTTCTGCATTAGATCTATGATAACATGGAGTTTTGCTTCATCAATACAAGTTAAATCGATCTACGACAGTTTAACGTTTTCACCACGTAATTGGAACATCCTACACGTAATTGAGCCTGGTAAATACGAAAGATGATAGAAAACTAACCCTAGAGAAGGCCTAACAACCGACGTAAAGTCAATTCCCGGAACAACTCCTCTCGAACTAGCAAACCATATCTTTACGTATTACTGGATCGTTCAACCCGTTTGCAAGGCCTGACTACGTAGATATCAAACTAAACCTTGGAAAACAAGGCAAAACTATGACGGATCGAATCGACGGAATAAAGATCAAGCAAGATGCTACCCTTACACCCAAAAAAGGTGTAGGGGCAGCGAGATAAGCAAAGGCAGCATAACTAAGCAATCATAGTAAAAGTACCGATGCTAGCCTAAACAAATCTATGATAAAAGTATTACTCGCCATCAACAAGGCTTCAGTACGAGTAACACCAAATAACGCATAAGCAGATACTGCCTAGATCGCAAGATGCGATCTAGGCAGCATGACACTTACCCGAAAGAAACCCTAGAAACAAGGGGTGGCGATGCGCCGAGATTGTGTTTGTTGTGAACGTGATCGTCCTCCTTTTCTCAATAACCTTAGGTACATATTTATAGTCCGGAGACTTCCTATCTTTGGAATAAACCTAGCAATCCTATCTCTTTACTTAAACTGAAACGTAACCTACTACAACATAAGATACACGAGCAATTTAGCCCAATTCCACGCACAAGGCCGATTCAACAACACGTTGCATATATATATCTTCCAAGCCCATCTTGATTACGGGCCATCTCCTCCTTTGGCCAAAATATGGCGATAACACATGCCCCCCTGGTTTTGGCAATAATAATTCCAAAACCACTCTGTTGTTGTTTTTTCCTCTCTTCTCCTTTTTTTTGTATCGGGTTACGCGTTGCAGAGCAGAATCGTCACGCCACCCCTTCATCATGATGCCCTGTCTTCTCAACTTCTCCGCAGTGCAGGATTTGACCGTTTTTGGCACCACATTATGGAAACTGCTATAGCATTGAACCGTCTTCCACTATTCCCCTTATTTAAATTCATCTAAGCAGATTGCAGCCCCCATCTTCCTCCCTGAGCCAGAAAACCCTCTTCCTCCGCCGAAAAAACCCTCTTTCTCCGCCATGGCCTCCTCTTCTTCATCTGGCCTGTCCTCCCAAGCCTCCAACACAATGAGCGACCGGGAGCCGACGCCAGAGCACCCGCCGACGGCGGCGTACAACGCTCTCGCCCCACAATGGTGGGACGAGAGGGATTGGGATTTCGCCACCTGGTCCGAGGAAGACGAGTCCTTGACCGATGGCGAGGAGGGCCTGCAGTTCCTTGCCGATGGGGAACTGGAGGCGGACAGCACCGACGACGCCATGTCCTGGGATGGCGTCGAATCCTCCGATGAGGAGGAGGAGTCGGAGGAGGACACCTCCTCCGATGAGTATCCACCGGTGAAGCGCTTCCGCGCCGGGTCCAGCGAGGACACCGAAGACGACGACGAGGACGAGGAGGCCCCCGCTGGCATCTTCAGCAGCAGCAGCGAAGACGACGCCGGCAGCAGCGCTGATGACAGCGAACAAGACGACGGCGAAGACAGCGGCGACGACCTCGGCCTCTAGATTAGGAATTAGCAGTAGTAGATTTCCTTTTGTAAGCGATCAAATCCACTGTAAATAATCGTCTTTTGAATGAATGAAGATTGCTTTTCCAACTCGAAGATTGCTTTTTTTCCGACCCAATTTTGCCGATAGTCAAAATAGGTCGATGCTCCAGAAGCCGATAGCAACGTATCGGCTTTCACCATACTACGCTCATTAGCCAACCAAGTCAAAGCTCAAAGAGCCGATGACAACACATCGGCTTTCCCAAAAACGTTGACAAGGTCAAAACTTGGTCGCACATTTAGACAAATCTGAGCGGCCACTTTCCAGTTTCAAACGGTAACCTGCGACCTTCCTCAAAAAAGGGCGACCCAGATCTCCAACTGCCCACCGACCAGATCGAGCTCACAGCGACAAGAACCCTCGATCCCCAACTGCATAGATCCATCTCCGCCGGCAAACCAGATGGCGGAATCGTCCAACACCAACCCAGAGGTCTCCGGTCTGAAGGTACGCCTACTCCTCGCAGTCTGAACGCGATGCTAGAATTAATGGCGAACACCTGAATTAATGCCTTATTCCACCATTAAATTTTTTAGGTTTCAGACATCCTGCTGCCGCATCCTTCTCTCCCAAATTCTCTCTGCCTTGGCCCTCGCACAGAATCTAGTCCTGCCCATCTGATCTCTTGCAAAGCAAACAGAATCCCCTTCGTAAGACAAGACCTAGATTTAAACTCTTGGGCCGACTGCTTGCGAGCCTGGCCTAATCCCCCTGAACATTGGGTCTCTTGGTTCAGCAGGGTAGCTAGAGCTTACCAATCCCAATGAGAAACCACGGGAATAGCCGATGCCTTGCATTTGTCATTGTCTCCCCTTGAGAAACATGAGAATCTTCTAAAGACCATCGGCTACTTTTGGTCTGACGCTCTGAACTGCTTCATGTTCGGTCATGGCCCCATGTCACCAACCCTGTTAGACGTGGTGATGATTACTGGTCTAGATGTTACATCACCCAGCCCCTCTGCTTTTAAACTGACCAAAGTCCCCTACAAACTGTCTTCTAAAACAGACTGCATGAACTGGGGTGCCTACCTCCAACGCCATATGAAAACAAAGGGCCCTGTCACAGAGAAAGAACACACAGCCTTTCTCAACTTCTGGCTGGAACATTTCATATTCTGTGGCCCTTCCCTGGCTCCAACCAAGAATTATCTCTCCTTAGCCCACGAGCTGGCCAAAGGCACTCAACTTGGCATCGGCAAACTGTTCCTTGGAGAGGTCTATCGATATCTCCAATTGATGTCTGTCAAGCTGTTCTCTGGCATAGCAGTCAAAACAGGTGGTCCTTGGTGGTTCATTCAGCTATGGGCTCAGCTGTATTTTCAAAACCACGTCCCAAACTTCCCCCTTTTGGCGAGTTGCACCTTTCCAGATGTCAAAGGGAGGCAAATCCGATGCACCAGCTATGGCCAAGCTTTGTATAGACTGCCAGGTAGTAAACTGACCCCTCAGGAAGCATCTAAATGGTTCAGCATTTTCTTTCAAGGCCTGGACAATCCTATCTTTTTTCCCTACATGGAAGAATCGGAACACTTCGAAAATCCAGTCTCCTTCAGGCTAGACAGTTTTGCCGATGACGCCAGCACTCGGCAGCTCTTTTCCACTGTGATCCGTCCCTGTTTCCTTCCAGTTGGCATGAGTACATCCAATAGAATAATCAAGCCTGGATATGAATTCTACCAGCCAGTCGTAGTGGCTCGGCAATTTGGCCTTGGGCAAGTACCTCCCCATTTCTTTCTCCACCACCTGACAGAGAGCAGAGCCGACCTGCCTGATCCTCTCACCAGCCAAAGGTGTTATTCCTTCTTTGATGCTCTGACCATCCCTATCCCAAATGACCTCACCTTCGCCTCATCAACTGATGGCTTTGAAGACTGGTGGTTGATGTGGAAGACTCATGCCTTCAGGAGAGCCCTGGGACCGTTGCTGAAGCAGCTCGACGCTGACTATGACATCCCCGTGGAACAGGTACCACTACTTGTAAATTTTCTTGATGCAGCTCATAAATGATTCTTCTACTAACCCACTCTTTCTCTTTGCAGCAACAAGATGGCCCTGAACCTACGCACAGTGATAGCTCCCCCTTCGAGTTCTTTCCGCCAGCTCCTGTGGTTCTTTTCTGCAAAAACTCGCCACCTTTCAAAAAGGTCATGATGCAGAACCAGCCGATCACACCACAATCGACTTCCAAGAACCAAGCAACTCCTAAGTCAGCTGCCCCTCGAGTTCCAACTAAGACAAGAACGATGGTGAGGAAGGTAGCTGCCAGGAAAACTTTGAGGCGCCGGAGCCCTTCTCCAGAAAGCTCGCATGTAGGCTGATCCATGTCTTGGTCGATCCTTCTCATTCTTCCATTCTTGCAGATATGCTCGTGCTTACTGGTTCTCCTTTTTTACAGGCTTTCGTCGAAGACACCTCTAGCGAGGACACTCAGACCAATCGAGGAGAACTAGGCCCCACAGATTCTGAGAGGACCATCACACCGAGCCAGCCAGATTCACCACCATCGGCTTCCAGGAAAAGGTCGGTTCCTGAACCTACTGCCCCCCGAGCACCAGTCGAGGCGGGGCCAGCTGTGGGTCCCAAGAGAGCTCGCAAAGGACTGCAAGCTTCTTCGTCGAGCCAGGAGGTTTCGAAAATCATCACCCTTCATGCTCTTACCCCTTACTTCTTTTTATCTGCCGATTCATCATCATTTATATCGGCAAGCACCTTCCATGCAGGCGACTGACATTTCTAGTGGGAAAGTTGGGGCAGTACCGACGCCTTTAGCCAAGCCGGATCCAGCAATCCCCGAAGGTGCAGATGAAACGGCCACCACTTTGGCCAAGTCCCCAGCAACCACACACAAACCGATCGCCTCCTCATCTGCTGCCCCCTCGATCTTAGGAGAGGTATGTTAGCTTCTTTCGGCTCATCCTTACACGTTGGACGCGTACTGACGCTTTTTTTTTGGGCTGCCAGAGTTGTGACATTTCAGGCCTGCTGACGTTCGACCCTGAATCCATCGAACCAACTCCCTCTGTTGCCGATGATGAACCACAAGCCAGGGCTGTTCCACCTCAATTCCAGCGTCTTAAAACCCTGCTGTCCTCCCCGATCGAAGAATTGATCGAGGGTTCTGAGGAGGTGAAGAGCGTTCTTGCTGAAATAAAAGACCAACTCCCGGTAGCATTGCAGGTGAAGCTTTGGCCAGTTGTAACTCTGTCTTTCTTCGGGTCAAGGGTGAAGTTAGCTCGTGAGAGGATCAGTCTGCGCCGCGCCCAACTTCCACTGAAGGCCAATATCGCAGACAGATGTCAGCAGCTCAACGAGAAAAAGGCGTCTCTGGATGCCAAAACTGACACCTCTGTCAGTACCGCTGAGCTCGCTTCCTTGAAAAGGGAGTTGGAAGATCTTGAAGAGAAGGTCCGGGCGACTAAACAGCTCATCTGTGACAAGGAAGAATCCATCACCCGCTCCCAAGACGAAGCAGAAAGCCTCAAAGCTCAACTGAAGACCGATCTGGCAGAAATACGTGCCCTGAACAAGCAGCTAGTGACGGGCAAGGATGAAGATGACGAAGCCGAGATCGCCGAGGTGGATCGTGTCCGTGCTGACGCCCTCCACGCCTTCGAGGCATTTCTTCAGTAGCTTGTTTATGTAAACTGGCATCTCCTTGTAACAGTTTGAACCTCTAGAGTCGATGACTGTGCATCGGCTATATATTTTTTTTTTTTATTGGCCGATTTCATGTATCGGCCCCCATATTTCAGTGTCCATCATCCCACATGCTTGGGAAATATTTCTTGAGGTGTTGCCCGTTGACAGCCACTGGGAATTTTACGCCATCCAGTTCCTCAAGCATGTACGCGTTTCCCCTTAAAACTTGATCGACCCTGTATGGCCCGTGCCAATTTGGAGACCATTTACCATATGCTGCATCCTTAGTTCCCAATGGCAATACAGCTTCCCATACCAGATCGCCAACGTGGAACTCCTTCGGTCTCACCTTCTTATTATATGCACGAGCTACCTTGGCCTTGTTCTCTTTGATTTTCTCAAGCGACCACAGCCTAAGCTCAGTTAAATCCTCAACACTGTCACTCATCAGGGCCGTATATTCTTCAGTCGTTAGATCGTTCTGAAAGGTGACACGCCTCAATCCAGCCGTAATTTCCCAGGGCAATACGGATTCTTGTCCATAGACTAGATGATATGGCGAGGTTTTTATCGCTCCATGACATGACATGCGATAAGCCCATAAAGCCTCTGACAAAACCTCGTGCCAACGCCTAGGGTGCTCATCGATCTTCCTCTTGATCAGCTTGATAAGGCTCTGGTTGGACGCTTTAGCTTGCCCATTTGCTTGAGCATAGTACGGAGATGATCGGATCAGCTTAATTCCCGTGTCCTCACAGAACTCTCTAAACTCGTAAGAAGTGAAGACCGAACCTCCATCGGTCGTGATCGTTTGGGGGATCCCGAATCTATGAATTACGTGTTCCTTCACAAAATCGATAACATCCTTTGAGCTCACTGACTTCATAGGGACGGCTTCAACCCATTTAGTGAAATAATCCGTAATGGCCAAAATCCACATGTGGCCTTTGCTTGATGGAGGATTGATCTTGCCAATCATATCCATGCCCCAACCTCGGAATGGCCAAGGTTTGATGATGGGGTTCATTGCTGACGCGGGCACCATCTGAATTTTTCCAAATTTCTGACATGCTTGACACCCTTTGTAGTACTTAAAACAGTCCTCAAGCATGGTGGGCCAATAAAACCCTGATCGCCTGATCAACCATTTCATCTTGTGAGCTGATTGGTGAGTTCCACAGGCGCCTTCGTGTACCTCGTGCAGGAGCCGATTGGCCTCGGTTGTCCCTAGACATTTGAACAACAACCCTTCCAGGGTCCTGTAGAACATGTCGTCCCCGATAAGCACGTACTTCATGGCCTTGTACCTTATCCGTTTAGGTGCCCCCCGAGCCGAATCCTTCAAGTAATTGAAGATATCGGCTCTCCAGTCGTCTGCTTCCAGGAACTGTACCTGAACATCGGCTCCCTCTGCTATGTCCTTGTAGCCTGAAGCCATTTGTGCGAGATCATTCGCCTCGGTATTCTGCGATCGCGGGATCCAGGTGAAGTTTATGTACCGAAACTGTGCCATGTGCTCACGGCATTGCAACCATAATGGGAAGAGCGACTCGCTCTCACACTTGTATTCCTCCGTGAGCTGGGAAATCACCAATTTGGAGTCTCCAAAAATTTTCACTGCCTCTGCCCCAGCTTCTATGAGCAACTCCATTCCCTTGCGTATCGCCTCATACTCGGCGACGTTGTTGGTGCACGGGGTAGCAAGCCTGATGGAGAAGGAATATGTTGCCCCCCGGGGCGACACGAGTAGAATGCCAATGCCGCAACCATCATCGCAAACCGATCCATCGAAAAACATAGCCCACGCTCGTATAGACAGCGCTGCTATATCAGTGTTGATCCTTTCAGCAATAAGGTCGGCTAACGCCTGACCCTTAACCGCTTTCGCAGGTTGGTACCGGATGTCAAATTCCGATAATGCAAACATCCATTTGCCGAGTCGGCCTTTCAACATAGGAGCCGACAGCATGTGCTTTATGACATCTGATTTGCATATAATGATAATCTCTGCCGAGAGCAAGAGGTGACGCAGCTTGGTGCAGGTGAAAAACAGGCAGAGGCACAACTTATCGATCTCAGGGTACCTTGTCTCTGCGTCGAGCATCCTTCTGCTGATGTAAAACACAACTCGCTCCAGACCATCGTAAACCTGCACCACCACCGAGGCGATGGACGTGTCAGCTACTGATAAGTAAATGTAGAACGGCCTGTCCGGCTGGGGCGGAACCAATACTGGTGGCTTCGTTAGATATTCTTTGATTTCGTCGAAGGCTCGTTGTTGCTCTGTCCCCCAGCGGAATTCTTCATCAGATTTGATTTTCACCAGTCCCATGAACGGCTCTATTCTTCCTGACAGATTGGAGATAAATCTTCTGACGAAGTTGATTTTGCCGATGAGAGACTGCAGTTCTTTCTTCGTGGTAGGTGGCTTCATTGTTCGCACTGCCTCCTGACTTTTCAGGCCGATCTCAATTCCTCGTTCATGGACCAAGAAACCCAAGAACTGACCGGCCGTCACACCGAAGGCACACTTCTTTGGATTCATCCGTAGCCCGAATTTTCTTGTTCGGTCCAGGACGTGTCGCAGATCGTCCAAGTGTCCTTGTACTGAAGCTGACTTGACCACCACGTCATCGATATAAATTTCCACCAGCTTGCCGATCAGATCATGGAAGATGTAATTCATGGCTCTTTGGTATGTGGCGCCGGCGTTCTTCAGTCCAAACGTCATGACTACATATTCAAACAACCCCACCGAACCTGGGACTCTGAATGCAGTCTTGTGTATATCTTCCGGAGCCATAAAAATTTGGTTGTAACCGGCATTGCCATCCATGAAGCTCAAGATTTTATGACCAGCAGCTGCGTTGACTAACGTCTCTGCTACTGGCATCGGATATTCATCCTTCGGAGTAGCTCTATTGAGATCCCGAAAATCTATGGCAACACGCCAGCGGCCATCCTTTTTCTCTACAGGTACGATGCTAGAAATCCACTCAGCATACCTGCATGGCCTGATTAAATTGGCTGTCAACATTTTCTCGATCTCCTTCTTGACTTCTTTCAAAATTTCGGCCTTCATCTGTCGTGCTCGCTGCTGGAATGGCCGAAATCCTTTTTTAAGCGGGAGTCGATGCTCAATGATGCTCCTGTCTAGCCCGGGCACCTCTGTATAATCCCAGGCAAAGCAATCTGGATATTCTTTCAACAAAGCTATCATCGGACCCCGCAGATTCGGATCTAACTTCTTGCTGATAAATGTTGGTCTTGGCTTATCCCCAGGACCGATGTCAATCTCCTCTAGCTCATCAGCGGATGTAAACCCATACCCTAGCTTTCCGTCACCTGTTAAATCGATGCTAAACACGGGGCAAACAGTTGGTGAGGATAACAAAGATAGTTTGGGCCGATTGCCGGAATCGGCCCCCTTTTTCATTGCAGTAGTCAAGGAAGGTTTACAACTTATCTGTTCTCCACAATGGCAGGGCACCTCCCTGCTACGACTGCATGACCTGTTTGTCGTAAGATTGCTGCTTTTTATTTTTTGTGGCCGATCGCAGGGATCGGCCTTACCACGTACGATCATGGACTTTGCTACTCTGTCAGGCCAGTGGATAAGACCAGCCTCACCCCGTTTTTTGTAGCTTCAATGCGCTCACAGCCGTCTAGACTGACTCCAGAGATCGGCTCTTGGTCTCCTGTCTCCCAGATGTTCGTACCAGCTATGGAGATCTCAATCGAGTCATCTGCATGAATGACCTCCACTTCATCTCCATCCCACTGTATCAGGCACTGGTGCATCGTGGATGGAATGCAGCAGTTGGCGTGAATCCAATCCCTCCCCAGTAAGACAGCGTAGGTGCTTTTGCTGTCAACGATGAAGAATGACGTAGGGATGGTTTTTCTGCCCACGGTCAAGTCCACATTCAGAACGCCTTGCATCTCTGAAGTTTGGCCGTTGAAGTCGCTTAACGTTACGTTGGTTTTGATCAGATCTGCAGTGGAGCGTCCCAAACGCCGTAGCATGGAGTATGGCATTATATTGACTGCCGCTCCGGTGTCAACCAGCATCTTGCGGACAGGCTTCCCATTGATATAACCTCGCAGGTACAGGGCTTTCAGATGTTTGTAGCCCTTCTCTTGTGGCTTTTCAAAGATAACCGGTCGTGGGCCGCAGTCAAACTGTGCCACTGGTAGTTCTTTGGCTCTTGGAGCGCAGAACTCTGACGGAAGTGTAAACACCATGTTTGTGCCAGCCGATGTCTTCGCATCGGCTTTTACTGGTTTGGGGCGCCATTCTTTTCTTTTCGGACGAGCCTCCGTCTCCAAGGTTTGCTGCACTTTCACGGCCAGATCGGGCCGTGCCTTTCTTAAAGCGTGGAGGTACTGTGCTTCGGCTTCCTCCAAGTTGCGCAGCCGCTGAACTCGACGCTTTTGGGTGTGCCTGAGTCCATCGGGGCACCACCTTGGCCGGTGATATCTGTCTTCTTCTTTTCCACCCATTGGCTCCTCGAAGTCTTTCGCTCGAGGAGGGAGAGGCCCTAGGCGCTTGAACACTGAGACTGGACCTGTGTCATCCTTCTGCTGTCCACATTCTGGGCAATTGTCGATTGTAGGCAATCGGCTCATTCCTGCGTCCCAGCAATACTTGAAGAAAGGACAATCCCAATGTTTATCTACGCCTCCTTTTTCCTTCGGCTTCTTACTAGCGAGGTGCTCATATCCTTCATCATCTCTCTCGTGCCGGCGACGTTGGTCGTACTGATGCTCATACTTGTTAAGGAGATGTGTGGAGTGTGGCTTCTGATATCGCACGCTTCTCACTTGCTCCTCGGTCAAATACCGCCTGTCATCATAACGGGGCCGGTCACGTGGACCGGCCTCCTCTCTTTCTCTGCCCCGAGAGCGACCGTCTTCCTCCTTATATGCGCCACGGTGGTACACATGTCCTGCCATATTAACATCGAACGAGAAATCCAACTGACGCCTCGTGGACTGGCTGTGTTCTACCATGTTGACGCCGGGAAATGGGTTTGTGTCTACTTTCATGGCGAACTACCCAAGGATCAGACGGCCTTGTTCTATCGCCGTTTGGATCTGGCGACGTAGCTCTTTGCAGTCATTGGTGGTGTGGGTGAACGAGTGATGCCACTTGCAGTAAGGTCTCCCGTTCATCTCTTGAGCCGTAGGGATTTTGTGGCCTTCGGGTAACTTCAGCTGCTTTTCTTTCAGCAGTAAATCGAATATCTGCTCAGCTTTGCTCACGTCGAAGTCGAACCCTTTTGCAGGCCCTTGCTGTTTTACCCATTTGCAGGATACAGGATCCGCCCCCCGAGCCCATTCAGCCACGGCCACCTCCTGGTCTTGTGTAGGATCTTCTTCTTCTGCGTCGACCAGGCTTATCGGACGTTTGAACTTGTCTTGGTACAACTCAGGGTGGCGCTGTTCATACATTGTCAGCTTCTGGGCCATGTGCGCCAATGAATTGTACTCTACTTGGAAAGCCAGATCCTTGATAGGTGCTGAGAGACCCAACACTGCTAGTTCGACCGCTTCTTTCTCAGTTAAACGAGCCGAATAACATCGGTTCTTGACAGTCCTGAAACGTTGAATGTACTCAGCTACCGTTTCTCCCCGCTTCTGCCGCACCTGCGCTAGATCTGCAATGCCAGCCTCGGTAGCTTCTGAATGGTACTGGATGTGGAACTGCTCTTCCAGTTGCTTCCAGGTCTGGATAGAATCCGGTGGCAACGAGGTGTACCACCCAAAAGCTGGTCCTGTCAGGGATTGCGCAAAGAACCTTACGCGTAACTGATCCGATGCTGAAATCATGCCTAACTGTGCCAGGTATCGGCTCACATGCTCGATCGAGCTCGACCCTTCTGATCCGCTAAACCTTGAGAACTCAGGGAGCCGATACTTGGGTGGCAGCGGAATCAGATCAAACTCGTTGGGGTACGGCTTGGAGTAGCCGATTGTCCTTCTCTTCGGCACGAAGCCGAATTGGTCTCTCAGTATGGTACGGATTTGCTCCACCGTTTGAGCTGCAGGGGCTAAATTCTCAGAACTCGCTCCGGTGGCGTACTTGGCTAGCCATGCCTGTTTATCAGCGTCCATCCCAGACATCCCTGCTCCGGAAATACCTGCTCCCGAAGCCCCTGCTCCAGAAACTCCTGTTCCAGAAATCCCTGCAGTTGCCACCTGGTTCGTGCGCGTCAGGTTATTGCAGTCCGGCACGTAAGTGCACACATATCCATGTGGGACCTCTTTAGGTGGTTCAAACAGGAATTGGTAATCGCCAGGGTCACCTCCAACCTTGTAGACGACGTACGCCGGTGCCCCTGGTGGCTCCGGAGCTGCAAGCATGAATGGCAGCTGCGGCCTAGTCTGGAGTGGTCTTTCTCCCTGGTGAGTCCCTAGAGTAGGCCCCGACGGAGAGTACTGATGTTTCACGATCTCCTGAACTACGCGAACCGCGACACGCTCGAAAGCGTTCACTAGGCTCTCAGAATGGCGATGAAGAGAATGAGCCACCATGTAATTGACTTCCTGTCGCAGAGCTCTGGTGCGCTCCTCTGAAGGAACAGATAGATCCACCTCATCAAGAGCACCTTCAGGTGAAAATCCTTTCCACCTGATACCATGTTTACGAGTCCTCTCAAAAGAGCTGATGAGATCGGCTTCGAAGAGAGCTTTGATATCATCATACTTCACCTTGTGCTCCTCAGGCAGATCGTCGTACGTGACCGGTCTGTTCTCCATCGCAGCGTCGGATGTTGATGTAGACGTTGTTGAATGTCCCACCGGGCGTGCCAGAATGTGTTGCCTGCCAAAACCCACCGGCGAGCAGCGACGGGCAACACGGAGAGCCGGGAGGCTCCCAGGACTGCTGGTGGGCCCTGGTCCCTCGGGCAACGGCCCGCAAAACTCCGGCACACGTCCTGGCTGGTTCGAGGGCGTGCCACCTGACCTATACCTGATCAGGAAGGTGAAAGAGTGCTTCGATTGGTTTCCTGCATGGCAAACAAACATACGTAAAATTCAAGCCGTGACCGGCTTTCAGGTTTCCCTGTGAATTGGCTCTTGGAGCCGATTACCCCATGGTTCTGCATTAGATCTATGATAACATGGAGTTTTGCTTCATCAATACAAGTTAAATCGATCTACGACAGTTTAACGTTTTCACCACGTAATTGGAACATCCTACACGTAATTGAGCCTGGTAAATACGAAAGATGATAGAAAACTAACCCTAGAGAAGGCCTAACAACCGACGTAAAGTCAATTCCCGGAACAACTCCTCTCGAACTAGCAAACCATATCTTTACGTATTACTGGATCGTTCAACCTGTTTGCAAGGCCTGACTATGTAGATATCAAACTAAACCTTGGAAAACAAGGCAAAACTATGACGGATCGAATCGACGGAATAAAGATCAAGCAAGATGCTACCCTTACACCCAAAAAAGGTGTAGAGGCAGCGAGATAAGCAAAGGCAGCATAACTAAGCAATCATAGTAAAAGTACCGATGCTAGCCTAAACAAATCTATGATAAAAGTATTACTCGCCATCAACAAGACTTCAGTACGAGTAACACCAAATAACGCATAAGCAGATACTGCCTAGATCGCAAGATGCGATCTAGGCAGCATGACACTTACCCGAAAGAAACCCTAGAAACAAGGGGTGGCGATGCGCCGAGATTGTGTTTGTTGTGAACGTGATCGTCCTCCTTTTCTCAATAACCTTAGGTACATATTTATAGTCCGGAGACTTCCTATCTTTGGAATAAACCTAGCAATCCTATCTCTTTACTTAAACTGAAACGTAACCTACTACAACATAAGATACACGGGCAATTTAGCCCAATTCCACGCACAAGGCCGATTCAACAACACGTTGCATATATATATCTTCCAAGCCCATCTTGATTACGGCCCATCTCCTCCTTTGGCCAAAATATGGCGATAACAGAAACAAAGCATATCTTCTATGCACCAAGGTTTAGTGAGCAAAACACGGACTCCTAGTCAAAAGCATGCAATGATGTATACATATTATTTAATTAAAAAACACCAGTGTATGATCCATTTGGGAGATTAAACATGTGATACGTCGTAATCGTATCTATAATTTTTTATGTTTCATGCTTGTTTAGTATCTACTTTGCTTTGCTTTATCTTCTCTTTGAGGTATTTTTATATGTTTTCAGGGACTAACCTATTAACAAGATGCCATAGTGTCAGTTGTCTGTTTTCTGTTGTTTTTGGTTCCAGAAAAGTCAGAAAATGAATATTCTCGAAATTGGACGAGACAAAAGCCAAAGTCAATATTTTACCGTGAGGAACACGGAGCGAGAAGACAAGACGGAGGAGGTCCTCGAGGGGGCCACACCCCTGGCCGTGCGGCTAGGCCTGACCCGCGCCTGGGGGGTGCAGCCGCCTCGGGCACCCCCTCGGCCTCCCTCTTCGCCTATAAGAACCCCATGATACCTAAACCCTAAGTACCCGATCAATCTTCCACAAAACAGTCTGTAGCTGCCTCCACCATCGTCCCTAGATCAGGGGGATCTGAATCTCTTCTCGGCGCTTTGCCGGAGGGGAGAGATCATCCTGAAGGCCTTCTTCATCACCATGCCAGCCTCCGGTATGAAGCGTGAGTAGTTCCACCTTAGAATACGGGTCCATGTAGTAGCTCTTTGGCTATTTCTCCTCCTTTGTGCTACCATGTTTATATCTTGTGAGCTCCATTCATGATCAAGATCATCTATTTGTAATCATGCATGTTGTGTTTGCGGGGATCTGTTGGATATTGAGATTACTATGTCAGATTGGTTAATGATTCTATCATGTATGTGTTGTTTGAGATCTTGCATGCTCCCCGTTTCTAGTAGCTATCTTGGCCAAGTAGATGCTAGTGACTCCAAGAGGGAGTATTTATGCTCGATAGTGGGTTCATGTCTCTATTTAATCTGGGGAAGTGACATAAATCTCTAAGGTTGTAGATGTGTTGTTGCTACTAGGGAGAAAACAACAATCTCTTGTTCATGGAACAATTGTATTGTATACTTCACACACTTTGCTTAAAGCAGTTATCCGTTGCTTGCAACTTAATACTAGAGGGGGTTCGGATGATAACCTGAAGGTGGATTACTAGTCATAGATGCAGTTGGATGGCGGTCTATGTATATTGTTGTAATGCCCAATCAAATCTCGTAGGATCATGAATGTCTAGTATTGCATTGTTATGCCTTGCTCTGTCCTGTCAATTGCCCCGCTGTAATTTGTTTACCCAGCATGTTATGTTGTTTATCTTAAGGAGAACACCTCTAGTGAACTATGGACCCCGGTCCAATCTTTACCATTGATACATCTTCCACTATTACTGTTTACTTTCTGCAAGACACCATTACCTTCCACACCATACAGTTAATCCTTTTTTTTCAGCAAACTGGTGAGATTGACAACCTCACTGTTCGTTGGGGCAAAGTCTTGAGTTTGTGTTGTGCAGGTTTCCAAGTTGCTAGCAACACCTTTGGGTCGTTTCCTTCCTCCTACTAGTTCGATAACCTTGGTTTCTTTCTGAGGGAAAACTTGTTGTTGTGCTCATTATACCTTTCTCTTTAGGTTTCCCAACGAAGCTCTATAGTGATCTGAGCTGCATCAAGCTGTTTTCTAGCGCCGTTGTTGGGGAGGCTAAGGACGGCTTCACAAGGGGAGTCCTTCACAACCTTTCTCTTTACTTTGTTTTTGTTTTGCTTAGTTTCTTTTGCCATGTTTTGTTTGCCTCTTTTTATCAAAAAATCCAAAAAAATAGTTTCGTTTGGTTTGCTTTCTCCTATAAAAAACACAAAAAATTTAGTTCCTCATCTAGTTGCTACCATGGTCTTGCTCTTTATTATAGATATGCTTTGGATGTTGTAGCTAGGAAAGATATTTTTCGATGTAATGAGAATGAAGCTTTGGATGCCATAAAGAAGTTGATTACAATTTATAATATGCCTAGCAAGTCTGATTCTTCCTTTATAAACATCTATGCTAGGTTAAACACTCTTGAGACCCGTATAGTTGTTTTGAAAGATTGTTATAACATGCTTAGAGAGCACCATGATTATGTTCCAATAAATTCTGAGCCTTCAAAATGGTTTCCTACAATGAAAGTTGCTATAAACAGTGAAACTTTTGATGTTCGTTGTGATATCATGTCTGAATTTTATATTATGCCTAAAGATATCTATGAGTCTTTGAATCTTTGGGGACTTTCTGAAGGAGGAGAAGAAATATCTCTTACCAATAATTCAACTTTATTACCCATTGGAATAGCTAAAGGTGTGTTTACAAAGATCTCAGGGAAAGTGGTGTATACTGATTATCTTGTCATTGAATGTGTAGGAAAAGGACAAATTACACTTGGAAGATCCCTTCTGAAACACCTTGGAGCAATAATAGATGTGGGAAAAGTCATTATGCATTTTGCTTCTCCAATAAGCAAACATACATTCCCTAAAGATAATAAGAAAGTTAAGAAAGGTATGAGCAAGAAAGTTGATCTTAATGCTTCTTCATTTGAAAATACTTGATTCTTGCTTCTTGTGCCTAACTTAAAGGCGTTAAAGAAAATTACTTCTTGGGAGATAACCCGATAGTTTTATTGATTCTTGGAAGTTATTACTTCTGTAATAATCTCTCCTTATCCTTTTTATTTGATTTTTGTGACAAGAATAGCCTCTAATGAGAGGAAAGTAAGATTTGGGGAGTTGTTGTCCCGAAACATATTTATGTTCTGCACCGTAAAAATTCGTGTAAAATCTTTGTATGTCAGATTGAGCTATAAATTTCTAAATAAATCCCCCAGGTTGTTAGCTAACTTTGTTAGTTCGACACTTTTTGATTTGAGCAACAGAAGGTCTTTGAAAAAATAGGTTTCTACCTACTGGTCTATTTTGACAGATTTCTGCCATTATTTGCGTTTGCTTCTTATTGACATGGTTATACCCCACGGGTACATGATCTCAGCATACCTGGTCCAGCCCAAGGAAGGCCCACGGCAACTATACGCCAGCCCATGAAGATTTTCGGGTGGCCAAGGCCCATGACGCTTTCGGATCCTTGGAGAGCAAGACTAGAGTAGATAGGAAATTCAAAGGGGTAAAACCCTAGAACCTGTAACCGACTAGGTCTATGCCCGGGACCTGCCTGAGTCTATATAAAGGCTAGGAGGGCACGACCTAGAGCTCTCTCTCATACTTTCGCATACACACCTCCATGCCAGATTGCATCTGCGCACCCCTGTAACCTTCGGTTCCACCGTAATCAAGAGAAGACAAGCAGGAGTAGGGTTTTCCCTCAGGGGGCCTGAACCTGGGTAAACCTTGTGTCCCCGTGTTGCTTTTTGCTAACCGTTCCGCGATCTCCAGCATCCCCATATTCTCCAAAACCCAAGTCCATAAAAATGGGCATTGATGAGATCAAACCTCGTCAATTGGCGCCGTCTGTGGGAACTGGGGACGCTGACTGTGCGATCGTGACGATCCCAACCCGATCGATCTACAACTCTGCGGCGACGGAGAGTCACCTCCTCTTCAGCGCTTTCGACTTCACCGCCCACTCACCGGCCACCATGAAGGACTTCGAGCCCGTAGGCGATGGACTCGAGATCCTGTTCGGGAGCTTTTGCTTCCAGGTGGGGCAAACTGGCACCCTCCGCCTCCCTGAGCGGGTGCCCCTACCATCAATCAGGCCCGCTTCATGTACCCCACACCCTGTGCTACGCACAATATCATCAACAGATGATTCCTACGACAGCAGCAGCTGCAACTCCGATCTGTGCGATCCGCCATCGGATGAAGGGACCTACGGTTCCGGATCCGAAAGCTGCGGCAGCAGCGGACCAATCTACGAGCGCAGCCAATGCGACGTAGTCATCCAGGGCGACGTGGATCAGCAAACACCCAACCCGCCGCCCAACCCGACACCTAACTCGCCAGATCGAAACGGCGAGAACAGAAGAAGCCAGTCCCCCCCCCCCCACTCGAAGGGGACAACAACGACCATGTCATCCGCCTTAGCAAAGAAGGATGGGACCAAGCACGCAACGCCGTGGCGGGCAACATAGTCCTGCCTGCAGACTCCTCCCGGGATCTGCTGATGGCCTACCATCTGCTCCTGATCGAGGAGCACAAGAAGCAGGTCAAGATGCAGGAGGTGCTTGACAAACGCAAGCAAGCAGCCTCAGAGTCCAGCATGCGACGAGTCGCGCTCTCCGTCATGGGCATCGGCTCCAGCTCGAACAGCAACCAAGGCAACAAGCACCGCTCTCGGATGGAGAACATGGATCCCAAGGAGTGCCATGAGGTGACCTGAACCCTCGACACATCCTTCATGGAGATGGACGCCGACGGCAACGTCATCCCGAAAACGCCGCAGGCTGCGATCATGGCAGCCACTGCGTACCTCGCGTCCCACCTACCTCCGGAGGGGGACCCAAAAAGAGCCATGCACAAGTCCGCACTTACCGGACTTGGACTCGTCGGAGCCGCGCTCCACCAGGATGCTCCTACGGAGCTGAAGAAGAAAGCTCCAGTCAGGTTCGACCGCAGCCCCACCCCTTCATCCGAAGAACAGGACCATGACCTTCCTCGAAGGAAGAAGAGTTCATGCCATCACAACCGCGACTACGATGCCAGAGACGCGCTCACACAGCACAAAATCGACAAAGCGCGCAAGCTCCGGCCAGGTTCTTCTGTTCCCGCCGTTTCGATCTGGCGGGTTAGGTGTCGGGTTGGGCGGCGGGTTGGGTGTTTGCTGATCCACGTCGCCCTGGATGACTACGGCGCATTGGTAGCGCTCGTAGATTGGTCCGCTGCTTCCGCAGCTTTCGGATCCAGAACCGTAGGTCCCTTCATCCGATGGCGGATCGCACAGATCGGAGTTGCAGCTGCTGCTGTCGTAGGAATCATCTGTTGATGATGTTGTGCGTAGCACAGGGTGTGGGGTACATGAAGCGGGCCTGATTGATGGTAGGGGCACCCGCTCAGGGAGGTGGAGGGTGCCAGTTTGCCCTACCTGGAAGCAGAAGCTCCCGAACAGGATTTCGAGTCCGTCGCCTACGGGCTCGAAGTCCTTCATGGTGGCCGGTGAGTGGGCGGTGAAGTCGAAAGCACCGAAGAGGATGTGACTCTCCATCGCCGTAGAGTTGTAGATCGATCGGGTTGGGACCGTCACGATCGCACAGTTAGCGTCCCCAGTTCCCACAGACGGCGCCAATTGACGAGGTTTGATCTCATCAATGCCCATTGTTATGGACTTGGGTTTTGGAGAAGATGGGGATGCTGGAGATCACGGAACGGTTAGCAAACAAGCAACACGGGGACACAAGGTTTACCCAGGTTCAGGCCCCCGGAGGGAAAACCCTACTCCTGCTTATCTGCTCTTGATTACGGCGGAACCGAAGGTTACAGGGGTGCGCAGATGCAATCTGGCGTGGAGGTGTGTATGCGAAAGTATGAGAGAGAGCTCTAGGTCATGCCCTCCTAGCCTTTATATAGACTCAGGCAGGTCCCGGGCATAGACCTAGTCGGTTACAGGTTCTAGGGTTTTACCCCTTTGAATTCCCTATCTACTCTAGTCTTGATCTCCAAGGATCCGAAAGCGTCATGGGCCTTGGCCACCCGAATATCTTCATGGGCCGGCATATAGTTGTCGTGGGCCTTCCTTGGGCTGGACCAGGTATGCTGAGATCATGTACCCATGGGGTATAACCATGTCACTTTGTTGTCCACGATTGAAACCACATCTCTTCTCGTGAAGATCGGATTAGGTGTGGTGAATTTGGATCATGTTCGCTAAACAACTTAAGAGATGTTGAATTTAGTGGGAGTTCATCTAGTAATTTGATTAAGTTGAACTAGTTATCATGAACATAGTCTAAAATGTACTTGCAAATTTTGTAGATCAAATGGCTAAGTCCAACTTCAACTTCAACGTTTTTGCTGAGAAAGAAAAGCTTAAGAACAATGGGTCTAACTTCACCAACTGGTTCCGAAATCTGAGAATCATTCTCGCTGGCGGACAAAAGGACTATGTCCTTGAGAAAGCGCTAGGTGACGCCCCTGCTGTAGATGCACCGGCTGATGAGAAAGTTGTTTATCAGTCGCGCAAGGATGATTATGGTGTGATTAAGAGCACCATGTTGTTTGCTATGGAATCGGACCTTCAAAATCGTTTTGAGGAGTTCGCCGGGCCCTTTGAGATTATTGAGAAACTGAAAACTATGTTTCAGACTCAGGCCCATTCTGAGAGATATGAGATCTTTGAGAAATTCTTTAACTGCAAGATGGAGGAAGGGAGTTCCGTTAGTGAGCACGCCATTAATATGTCGGGCTACACTCAACGCCTTGAGCAACTGGACTGCAAGATTCCAGAGGAGCTCAAGATTGACAGAGTTCTGCAATCACCCCCTGCTAGCTACAAAGGTTTTGTAGTTACTCATAATCAGATTGGTTCCACTGATACAATCACTGAGCTCTTCGCTAAGATGAAAGCTGCGGAGGTGGACATCAAGAAATATAATCATGTGTTGATGGTCAACAAGCCCCCCAGCTTTAAGAAATGTAAGGGTGCAAAGAAGTCCTTCAAGAAAGGCAGCGGCAAGCGCGTTGCCCCTGATGAGAAGAAGCTCAAGTCTGGACCTAAGCCGGACACTGAGTGCTTCTATTGCAAGGACAAGGGTCACTAGAAGTGCAATTGTCCGAAGTACTTAGCGGACAAGAAGGCTGGCACCATCAAAGGTATATTTGATATACATGTTATTGATGTTTACCTTACTAGTGCTCGTTGTAGTGCCTGGGTATTTGATACTGGTTCAGTTGCTAATATTTGTAACTCGAAACAGGAGCTACGGAATAGACGGCAGCTAGCGAGGGATGAGGTGACGATGCGCGTTGGAAACGGATCAAGAGTTGATGTGATGGCCGTCAGCACGCTCTCCTTAGTTTTACCTTCGGGATTAGTTTTAAACCTTAATAAATGTTATTATGTGCCTGCGTTGAGCATGAACATCATATCTGGATCGTGTTTATTGCAAGACGGTTATTCATTTAAATCGGAGAATAATGGTTGTTCTATTTATATGAGTAACATCTTTTATGGTCATGCACCTGCTATGAATGGTTTATTTCTTCTGAATCTCGAAAGAAATGAAACACACATCCATAACATTGAGGCTAAGAGATGCAAGGTAGATAGTGATAATACGACTTATTTGTGGCACTGTCGTCTAGGTCATATTGGTGTAAAACGCATGAAGAAACTCCATTCTGATGGACTTTTGGAGTCTCTTGATTTTGAATCATTTGACACGTGCGAGCCATGCCTCATGGGCAAGATGATCAAAACCCCGTTCTCCGGAATAATGGAGCGAGCAACGGACTTGTTGGAAATCATACATACCGATGTATGCGGACCAATGAGTGTTTCGACGCGCGGTGGTTATCGCTATTTTCTCACTTTTACTAATGACTTAAGTAGATATGGGTATATATATTTAATGAAACATAAATCTGAAACATTTGAAAAGTTCAAAGAATTTCAGAACGAAGTGGAAAACCATCGTAACAGGAAAATTAAATTTCTACGATCCGATCGTGGAGGTGAGTATTTGAGTTATGATTTTCTCACGCATCTTAAAGCAAGCGGAATCATTTCGCAACTCACGCCACTCGGAACACCACAATGCAATGGTGTGTCTGAACGCCGGAATCAAACTCTATTAGATATGGTGCGATCAATGATGTCTCTTACAGATTTGCCGTTATCATTTTGGGGTTATGCATTAGAAACCGCTGCATTCACTTTAAATAGGGCACCATCTAAATCCGTTGAGACGACACCGTATGAACTGTGGTTTGGTGCTAAACCTAAGTTGTCATTTCTTAAAGTTTGGGGATGCGAAGCTTACGTCAAGAAGTTGATGCCGGACAAGCTCGAACCCAAAGCGGAGAAATGCGTCTTCATAGGATACCCTAAGGAAACTATTGGGTATACCTTCTATCACAGATCCGAAGGCAAAGTGTTTGCCGCAAAGAACGGATCCTTTCTTGAGAAGGAGTTTCTCTCGAAAGAAGTGAGTGGGAGGAAAGTAGAGCTAGACGAGGTTATTGAACCTTCTCTTGAGTTGGAGAGTAGCGCAGCACCTGAAATTGTTCCAGTGCCGTCTACACCAACAATAGAGGAAGCTAATGACAAGGATCATGAAGCTTCGGACGATGCTACTACCGAACGTCGCAGGTCGACAAGGTCACGTGCCCCTCCTGAGTGGTACGGTAACCCTGTCTTGACTGTCTTGTTAGTAGACAACAGTGAACCTGCGAACTATGAGGAAGCAATGATGAGCCCAGACTCTGAGAAATGGCTAGAGGCCATGAAATCCGAATTGGGATCCATGAGCGAAAACCAAGTATGGACTTTGGTGGACCCTCCTAGCGATTGAAAGGCCGTTGAGTGCAAATGGATTTTCAAGAAGAAAACGGACGCAGATGGTAATGTTACTGTCTATAAAGCACGACTTGTCGCGAAAGGTTTTCTACAAGTTCAAGGTGTTGACTACGATGAGACTTTCTCTCCCGTAGCGATGTTTAAGTCCATTCGGATTTTATTAGCAATTGCTATGTTTCATGATTATGAAATATGGCAGATGGATGTCAAGACTGTGTTCCTCAATGGCAACATTGATGAAGAGTTGTATATGATGCAACCCGACGGTTTTGTCGATCCTAAGGATGCTGATAAGGTGTGCAAACTTCAGCGTTCCATTTATGGACTGAAGCAAGCATCTCGGAGTTGGAACCTTCGTTTTTATCAAGTGATCAAGAGCTTTGGATTTGTTCCAAATTGCTACGAAGCTTGTATCTACAAGAAAGTGAGTGGGAGCTTAGTGACATTTTTGGTACTATATGTGGATGACATATTGATTATTGGAAATGACATTGACATGCTTAACGATGTGAAGAGTTATTTGAACAAATGTTTTTCAATGAAAGACCTAGGAGAAGCTACTTATATATTAGGCATCAAAATCTATAGAGATAGACAAAGACGCCTAATAGGTTTAAGCCAAAGTACATACCTAGACAAAGTTCTGAAAAGGTTCAGAATGGATAAGGCAAAGAAAGGTTCAGTGCCCATGTTGTCAGGTAAGATATTGAGAAAGGCTCAGTGTCCAGCTACGGTAAACGATAGAGAAGCTATGAGCAAAGTGCCTTATGCCTCGGCCATAGGTTCTATCATGTATGTCATGTTGTGTACTAGACCGGATGTGTCCAATACTCTTAGTTTGACGAGCAGATACCAAAGTGATCCAGGAGTGGAACACTGGATAACCGTGAAGAACATCCTAAAGTATTTAAATAGGACTAAAGAAATGTTCTTAGTCTATGGAGGTGATGAACAACTCGTCGTAAAAGGTTACGTCGATGCTAGTTTCGACACCGACAAGGATGATTCTAAATCTCAGACAGGATACATTTATATTTTGAATGGAGGAGCTGTGAGCTGGAGAAGCTGCAAGCAAAGCGTGATCGTGGGATCTACAGTACAAGCGGAATACATGGCTGCTGCAGAAGCGTCAAGTGAAGGAGTTTGGATCAGGAACTTCATCACTGAGCTTGGTGTGGTTCCAAGTGCCTTGGACCCACTGGAGATATTGTGTGACAACACTGGCGCCATAGCACTGGCTAAGGAACCAAGATATCATCCAAAGACCAAGCACATCAACCGCAAGTTTCATATAATTCGAGATTATATAACAGATGGAGATCTGAAGATTAGCAAAGTACATACGGATCTGAATGTCGCAGATCCGTTGACTAAACCTCTTCCACGAGCAAAACATGATCAGCACCTTAGTGCCATGGGTGTTAGATTGTTGCCAGATGTAAACTAGATTATTGACTCTAGTGCAAGTGGGAGACTGTTGGAATTATGCCCTGGAGGCAATAATAAAGATGTTATTATTTTAATTCTTGTTCATGATAAAGTTTATATTCCATGCTAGAATTGTATTAAGCGGAAACTTTGATACTTGTGTGGTTTATGAACAACAACGTGTCCCTAGTACGCCTCTATGGACTAGCTCATTGATTAATGATGGTTAAGGTTTCCTAACCATAGACATGAGTTGTCAATTAATAATGAGATCATGTCATTAGGAGAATGATATGATGGACAGACCCAAATCAAGCAGAGCAATTAGATCGTGTCATTGTGTTCATCTTTGCGAAGCTTTTTGTTATGTCAAATATTGTATTCCTTAGACCATGAGATAATGCAACTCCCTGGTATCGGAAGAAAGCTTTGAGGTCATCAAACGTCATCCTATGAGAGGGTGATCATAAAGGTGTCTCTCAGGTGATCGGAAAGTACTTGTTGGGTTGTATGTATCGAGATGGGATTTGTCCCTCCCAAGTCGGAGAGATATACTTCGGGCCCACTCGGTAATCGATATCAACACCGCTTGCAAGCTAAGTGGTTAAGGAGTTAATCACAAAGTGATATTGGATTACGGAGAACGAGTAAAGTACTTGCTATGAACGATATTGAACTAGGTATGCCGATACCGACGATCGAATCTCGGGCAAGTAAAATATCGCATGACGAAGGGAATATATATGGGATTAATTGAATCCTGGCATCATGGTTCATCCGATATGATCATCGATGAATATGTGGGAGTCAATATGGGTTTCTAGACCCCGCTGTTGATTATTGATAGAAGATCATGTCTGCATATTCTCGAACCCGTAGGGTCACACACTTAACATGTCTCGATGCTAGGATAGAATGGATAATTGGTTTATAAGTTTTTGTTCGGAGTCTCGGATGAGATCCAGGACATCATGAGAGGTTCCGGAATGGTCCGGAGAATAAGATTCATATAAGGGAAACCAGTTTTTGGATTTCGGAATTGTTTCGAAATGTTCGGTATTGTACCGAAAGGTTCTAGAAGCTTCCGGAGTGGGACCAACGTGGCCCACTTGTTGGGAGGGGGCGTGGGCCTACGAGGGAGTGCCCTGACCGCATTGGGACAGGGGCAAAAGGCCCCATAGGCCCAGCCGGCCAAGCACTAGGGGAAACCCTAGGGAGAGCTTCTAGAAGGGGGGGGGGGAACTTGCCCCCCACTCCACCCCATGTGGCCGCCGGCCCTAGGGTTTGTAGGAGGGGCAAGGGCAGCCGACCAGCCCTCTATATAAAGAGGGCAGGGGCGCACCCTCCCCCCACACCTCCTCAAACCCTAGCCGCCTAGTTGCTGCCCTCCTCTCTTTCTCTCTCCCGACTGCGCGTAGGCGAAGCCCTGCCCCAGAAACTCTCCACCTTTGCACCACGCCGTTGTGTTGTAGATCCAATCTATCTCTCCACCCCACTTGCTGGACCGAGGAAGGAGGAGACGTCGAGGTGCCGTACGTGTGCTTCTCTCGAAGGCGTCGCCACTTGCGGCGTTGGATCGGATCGGATCGCGAGGAGGAGAAGGCTAGTACGACTACATCAACCACATTCCGTTGAACGTTCCGCCGTGCGATTTCTTCAAGGGTATGAAGATCTCATCTATCCCCCATCGTTGTTTGCATCTCCTAGATTAAATCTTGGCTTCCCCGTTCGCATCCGTAGAATTTTTTTGATTTACTATGCTGCGAAACCCTTCAATTCATGATGTTTGTTTGTATCATTTCATCTTGCGGTATAGTTACTTTGTCTTATTGTTAAAACTTCATCTTTCATGCTCATGTTTATAGTACTTTAATCCCAGCTTTCAATGCTTGCAAATGGTTTGATTTTGATTTTGATGGTGCATGTCACCTAAAAAAATATTCTTTTTATCACTTACCTACTCGAGGACAAGCAGGAGTTAATATTGAGGATGCTTGATACGTCATAAATGTATCTATAATTTTTTATGTCCCATGCTTGTTTAGTATTTACTTGATGGCGCCTAAGAGCGCTTCGTCGGGAAACCCCAAGAGCAAGGTGTGAAGAGCACAACAGCAAGTATTCCCATAGTAAGAAACCGAGGTTATTGAATGAGTAGGAGGAAGGAAACGTCTCAAAGGTGTTGCAGGCAACTTGGATACCTACACAACACAAACTCAAGACTTTGCCCCCAACAAACAGTGAGATTGTCAATCTCATCGGTTGCTGTAACAAAGAATTAACTGTATGGTGTGGAAGGTAATAGTGGTTTGCAGAAAGTAAATAGTAATAGTGGAAGATGTATCAATGGTAAAGATTGGACCGAGGTCCATAGTTCACTAGAGGTGTTCTCCTTAGATAAATAAAAATGGCATGCTGGGTAAACAAATTACAGCAGGGCAATTGACAAGAGTGAGCAAGGCATAAAAATGCAATACTAGACATCATGATCCTATGATATTCGATTGGGCAATACAACAAGATATATAGACCACCATCCAACTGCATCTATGACTAGAAGCCAACCTTTGGGTTATCATCCGAAACCCCTCCAGTATTAAGTTGCAAGCAACATACAACTGCTTTACGCAAAGTGTGTAAGGTAAATAATCCACTTGTTCCATGAACAAGGGACCATTGTTTTCTCCCTAGTGGCAACATCACATCTATAACCTTAGATTTCTGTCACTTCCCTTAGATTAAATAGAGGCATGAACCCATTATCGAGCATAAATACCCCTCTTGGAGTCACTAGCAACTACTTGGCCAAGATAGCTACTAACAACGGAGAGCATGCAAGATCACAAACAACACAAACATGATAGAATCAATAAGACAAAACCATTAATCAATCTGATAAAGTACTCTCAGTATCCATCGGATCCCCGCAAACACAACATGCATGATTACAAATAGATGAGATCTTGATCATGAACGGAGCTCGCAAGATCTAGACATGAAAGCACAAATCAGGAGACACAACCATCTAGCTACTACATGGACCCGTAGTCCAAGGTGGAACTACTCACGCTTCATACCGGAGGCTGGCATGATAAAAAAGAAGGTCTCCGGGATGATCTCCCCGCCGACAGGGGCCAGGAAGAGCTTCAGATACCCCGATCTAGGGTCGATGGTGGCGACGGATACAGACGATTTCGTGGAATATTGATCGGGTACTTAGGGTTTAGGCATCGGGGGCTTCTTATAGGCAAAGAGGGAGGCCGAGGGGGTGACCAAGGCGGTGCACCCCCCAAACGCGGACCGGGCCTGGCCGCGCGGCCAGGGGGTGTGGCCCCCTCTAGGCCCTCCTCCGTCTCGTCTTCTGGCTCCGTGTTCCCCACGGTAAAATATTGAATTTGGATTTTGTCCCGTCCAATTCCGAGAATATTGATTTTCTGCCTTTCTGGAACCAAAAACAGAAGAAAATAGGCAACTGGCACTGTGGCATCTTGTTAATAGGTTAGTACCGGAAAACATATAAAAACGCCTCAAAGTGTAGACAAAGCAAAGCAAAGTAGATACTAAACAAGCATGGAATATCAAAAATTATAGATACGTTTCCGACATATCAAGCATCCCCAAGCTTAACTCCTGCTCGTCCTCTAGTAGGTAAGTGATAAAAGAATAATTTTTGAGGTGACATGCACCATCAAAATCAAGATCGAACCATTTGCAAGCATTGAAAGCTGGGATCAAAGAACTCTAAACATGTGCATGGAAGATGGAGTTCTAACAATAAGACAAAGTAACTATGCATGCAACGTGAAAGGCTACAAACAAAGATCATGAATACCATGCATTGAAAAACGTTTGTTCGTTTCACATACAGAAAACATAGCATAGTGGTAATCATCTTGTACGTCATATAGTAGAAAATAGATGCATAGGACACCTTTAAAGTTCATAAGAGTGACTAGATACAAACATCACAAGAACAAGCAATATCAACAATATGCATCAATCAATAAGTTTTGGGACAATGCACACAGAACTAAGAATGGAAACTATGCTCTCTTAACTGGTGCCTAAAGGTAGAAGGTGGAGACTCAATATAATGATGGAAGAAAGGCCCTTCATAAAGGGAAGTAGGGATTTCAAGTTTCAAAAAGAGCTTCCAAAAATTATGGTACTTGTTAGCTTTCAGCTCTCGTTTCCCCTATCGTAAGCATCTTGAAGTGATTAAGGTTAAAGTAAACAAACTATGGAGTATATGTGATGACGCCCAGCACTATCGTGGGACGCTTCGTTGGAAACCCCAAGAGTAAGGTGTGATGAGCACAACAGCAAGTTTTCCCTCAGTAAGAAACCGAGGTTATCGAACTAGTAGGAGGAAGGAAACGTCTCAAAGGTGTTGCAAGCAACGTGGAAACCTGCACAACACAAACTCAAGACTTTGCCCCAACGAATTAGTGAGGTTGTCAAGCTCACCGGTTTGCTGTAACAAAGGATTAAACACATGGTGTGGAAGGTAATGGTTTGCAGCAAGTAAACAAGTAATAGTGGAAGATGTATCAATGGTAAAGATTGGACAGGGGTCCATAGTTCACTAGAGGTGCTCTCCTTAGATAAACAACATGGCATGCAGGGTAAACAAATTACAGCAGGGCAATTGACAGGAACCGAGCAAGGCATAACAATGCAATACGAGACCAAAAGATCCTATGAGATTCGATTGGGCAATACAACAATATACATAGACCGCCTTCCAACTGCATCTATGACTAGAAGTCCACCTTCAGGTTATCATCCGAACCCCCTCCAGTATTAAGTTGCAAGCAACAGACAACTACTTTAAGCAAAGTGTGTAAGGTAAACAATCCACTTGTTCCATGAAGAAGAGACCGTTGTTTTCTCTCTAGTATCAACACCACATCTACAACCGAAGAGATTTCTGTCACTTCCCTTGGAAACTAGAGGCATGAACCCACTATCGAGCATAAATACCCCCTCTTGGAGTCACTGGCAACTACTTGGTCAAGATATCTACTAACAACGGAGAGCATGCAAGATCACAAACAACACAGACATGATAGAATCATAAAGACAAAACCATTAATCAATCTGACATAGTAATCTCAATATCCATCGGATCCCCGCAAACACAACATGCATGATTACAAATAGATTAGATCTTGATCATGAACGGAGCTCACAAGATCTATACATGAAAGCACAAAGGAGGAGATACAATCATCTAGCTACTACATGGACCCATAGTCCAAGGTGGAACTACTCACGCATCATACAGGAGAGAAGGCCTCCGGGATGATCTCTCCTGCGGCAGGGTGTGATACATCGGAAACGTATCTATAATTTTTGATGCTCCATGCTTGTTTAGTATCTACTTTGCTTTTATTTGTCTATACTTTGAGGTGTTTTTATATCTTTTATTGAATTAACCTATTAACAAGTTGCCATAGTGCCAGTTGCCTGTTTTCTTCTGTTTTTGGTTCCAAAAAGGCAGGAAATCAATATTCTCGGAATTGGACGGGACAAAAGCCAAAGTTAATATCTTTCCGTGGGGGACAGAAAGTCCAGAGGAGAGACGGAGGAGGGCCTCGAGGGGGCCACACCCCTTGGCCACGTGGGTGGGCCCACCCCGCGCCTGGGGGGTGTAGCCGCCTCGGGCACCCCCTCGGCCTCCTTCTTCGCCTATAAGAAGCCCCTGATGTAGAAACCCTAAGTATCCGATCAATATTCCACTAAACCTTCTATAGCTGCCGCCACCGTCGTCCCTAGATCGGGGGGATATGAAGTTCTTCTCGACACCCTGCCAGAGGGGAGATCATCCCGGAGGCCTTCTCTCCGGTATGATGCGTGAGTAGTTCCACCTTGGACTATGGGTCCATATAGTAGCTAGATGGTTGTATCTCCTCCTTGTGCTTTCATGTATAGATCCTGTGAGCTCCGTTCATGATCAAGATCTAATCTATTTGTAATCATGCATGTTGTGTTTGCGGGTATCCGATGGATATTGAGATTATTATGTCAGTTTGGTTAATGGTTTTGTCTTTATGATTCTATCATGTCTATGTTGTTTGTGATCTTGCATGCTCTCCGTTGTTAGTAGCTATCTTGGCCGAGTAGTTGCTAGTGACTCCAAGAGGGGTATTTATGCTTGATAGTGGGTTCATTCCTCTAGTTTCCAAGGGAAGTGACAGAAATCTCTTCGGTTGTAGATGTGTTGTTGCCACTAGGGAGAAAACAACGGTCTCTTGTTCATGGAGCAAGTGTATTGTTTACCTTGCACACTTTGATTAAAGAAGTTGTCTGTTGCTTGCAACTTAATACTGGAGGGGGTTCGGATGATAACATGAAGGTGGACTTCTAGTCATAGATGCAGTTGGATGGCGGTCTATGTATCTTGTTGTATTGCCCAATCGAATCTCATAGGATCTTTCTGACTAGTATTGCATTGTTATGCCTTGCTCAGTTCCTGTCAATTGCACTGCTGTAATTTGTTTACCCTTCATGTCATGTTGTGTATCTAAGGAGAGCACCTCTAGTGAACTATGGACCCCGGTCCAATCTTTACCATTGATACATCTTCCACTGTTACTTGTTTACTTGCTGCAAACCATTACCTTCCACACCATACATTTAATCCTTTGTTACAGCAAACCGGTGAGCTTGACAACCTCACTGATTTGTTGGGACAAAGTCTTGAGTTTGTGTTGTGCAGGTCTGCATGTTGTTTGCAACACCTGTGTGATGTTTCCTTCCTCCTTATGGTTCGATAACCTCGGTTTCTTATTGAGGGAAGACTTGCTGTTGTGCTCATCACACCTTGCTCTTGGGGTTTCCAACGAAGCATCCCACGACAACATTGGGTGCGCGCATCAAGGAATTTCTGGCGCCGCTGCCGGGGAACAAAGAAGAAGAAACTCTCACGTCAACAAGGCGCCATCAACAAGATTTCTGGCGCCGTTGCCGGGGAGGCTAAAGACGTCTTCACAAGGGGAGTCCTCCACTTCCTTTCTCTTTACTTTGTTTTTAGTTTGCTTAGTTTCTTTTGCTTGGTTTTGTTTGCCTATTTTCAAAAACACAAAAAAATTAGTTCCTACTTTAGTTGCCACCTTGCTCTTACTCACCATGTTGTTCCCCAAGTTCGCCCTGAAAGATCTTGCAATAGGTAGTGGCTCCATAATTTGGAAAGATAATATTGAAGAATTCTTTAATCATGTTAGCAAGCATGAGGATATTGAGCATAGATCTATAGCAGAACTTGCTCCTAATTATGAGATTGGTGCAGCTTATTTAGTTCATATGTTGGAGGATAGGTTTGTTAGATTTAACCCCTTCATACAATTCTTGTTCCTAAAACTAAAAGAAGAAGCGAATGCTGAAAAGAGAGAATTCATCCTTGAAACTTTATTAAAAGAATTCCATGATGTTGCTAGGGAAGCCAAAAAGGTCTTTGAGCGTTTCAATATGCTAGGCTCAAGTGTATATGTTGTGGGTATTTCTGATAAAACTAAGCCTAGAGAAGAATTTAAGAAACAAATACCCTTTAAGCTTGTTGGAACATGAAGCCTTTGAAAAGAATTTTGATTGGATTGCTCCTGAAAATATTTTTGATAAAGTAGTAGACCAAAGAGAGATGAGAAGGGATCCTCCAAACCCATTTGGATGAGATACCTTTCATAGTTGAAGATTTTGCAAGTATTGATGTTAATGCTTCCTCATTTGAAAATACTTGATTCTTCTTGCTTCTTGTGCCTAACTTAAAGGCGTTAAAGAAAAGTACTTGTTGGGAGATAACCCAAGAGTTTCCTTGATTCTTGGAATTTATTACTTCATTAATGACCTCTCCTTATCCTTTTTGTTTGCTTTCATAGTAAGATTTGGGGAGTTGCTGTCCCGAAACAGATTTCTGTCCTACACCATAAAAATTCGTGAGGAGTATCTATAACTCGGATTGAGCTCAAAATTTACGAATAAACCCCCTAGTATGTTAGATAACCTTAGTTAGTTCAAAACCTTTTGATTTGAGCAACAAAAGATTTTCGAAAAAATCGGTTTCTACCTGCTGGTCTGTTTTGACAAATTTCTGCCATTATTTGCATTTGCTTCTTATTGATTCCTTTTTGAGTTATCTTTTGGGGAACTGAGCTTTTGGAAGGATTTACTACAGTAGCTTGTGTTTTTAGTGAAAAAAATTCTGTTCCAAAGCTTTGCCAGAGGTCTAATATCTTTTGAATAAACTAATGTTGCTAATGAAGATTGTGTGAAGTTTTGTATGAAAGAACAAAATTTAGGTGTAGAGAGAGATTGATGCAATGAGATGAAGAATGGACAAAAGATCAAGCTTGGGGATGCCACCATGGTGTCACACCAAGAAATATCCAAGAGGTACAAGCGTCAAAGCTTGGGGATGCCCAAGGCACCCCCTTGTTCATCAATAAAAAGCTCAGGTCTGTCTAGAAACTTCATTTTTATTGTTTCATGCATAGTTGTGTTGTTCTTGGAGCGTCTTAGTTTTCATTTGCTTTGCTTAGGTTGTTTAGTTTCCTTGAATAAAGTAGTTTGGACCCCTGTTCTCGCTGTGTTGTTTTGCAAATAAGTTGCTTGGTGTTGGAAAGGAGTAGGAAGTTCCTGCTTGAAAGTGCAAGAGGAGCTTGCATTGACTATGACGTAGACTTTAGCATGACATGCTAGGTGTTGTTTTGACTTTATGCTTAGTGATTATTGATGTAGCATGTCTTGTTCCAAACAATTGGGATTGCTTAGTGTACCTTGAAGAAATTATGCGTTGTTTTAGCATGCAAAAGCATAGTATTGTGGTATTCTCCGTTGATGCTTTGTTTGGGTTGACTTGGCACATGCTCACACCATGTTATGACTATGAAAAGTCACCATAGCCTCTATGATCATTTAGTCCTTGACTTGTAGTACCACTCTATGCTTTGATTAGTAATTCTTTGTTGCTCTGCATGATTATGGCCATTATGCTCTCTTAGTTGGTTGCTCCTAGTCTTTTGCTAGCCTCCACTTGTATGAGTAAGCTCTACTCATGCTTCCAACTGCCAAGAAACCAAGTTATTCCAAAGTGTCCACTATAAACTCCTATGCATGGTGTGTTACACCATTTCAAGTATATTCTTGTTTTCAGCTATCTTCGAATTTAAAACTATTTTGTTATGTGAAAACTTAGTGATTAAAGCCCTCACAAACTTGATGGCACACATTATATTCTTTGCCCCTAATAAACTTGAACCATTGTGTCGTCTATGTTGTATATGCTTGCACTTATACGTTGGAATTAGCAGAACCATGCTGTCATGGGAAACGTTTTCAACATTGCACTTGTACATTGTACTCAGTTGATATCATGCTCTTTTGTCTATGGATGTCACCGGTGTGAAATAAAGAGGAAACTTGTAAGTCCATGGAGTTTGTATTTTGTGTTAGAGAAACGCCTGGGCCGCTAGCCTAAGCCATGCCTAATCATGGTGGAAACTTGCAACATCACCATAGTGAGCTATCTATGAAGCATCCTCAATAAAAAGCTATGCATATAGTAAATAAAAAGATCGCTGAGATGCTCATCGTCTGCTTGCCTTGTCATTTTGGTTATGGGATAGCTCCTGTACCATGTGCAAGGGGTACCCCGTTGGCGGTTCTCTATGATATGCAAATACTTACAATGACAAGAACTTATAGGTAACTGAAGTTGAGTAGCATGAGGTGTGGCCCTCGTATTCAAGGGACTTGAGATTGCCAACTTATACTTTGTCAAGCATATACTCCATAGTTTGTTTACTTTAACCTTAATCACTTCAAGATGCTTATAATAGGGGCAATGAGGGCTGAAAGCTAACAAGTACCATAATTTTTGGAAGCTCTTTTTGAAACTTGAAATCCCCGCTTCCTTTATGAAAGGCCTTTCTTCCACCATTATTGAGTATCCACCTTCTTCCTTTAGGCACCATTAAGAGAGCATAATTTCCATTCTGTGTGTAGTGTCCCAAAACTTATTGATTGATGCATATTGTGATATTACTTGTTATTGTGCTATTTGTTTCTAGTCACCCTTGTGAACTTTGAAGGTGTCCTATGCATCTATTTGCTACTCTATGAGGGACAAGCTGATTGCCACTATGCCATGTTTTCTGTATGTGAAACAAACAAAAGTTTTTCAATGCATGTTATTCATGATCTTTGTTTGTAGCCTTTCATGTTGCATGCATAGTTATTATGTCCTATTGTTCGAAATCCATCTTTCATGCACATGTTTAGAGTTCTTTGATCCCAGGTTTTAATGCTTTCAAATGGTTTGATCTTGGTTTTGATGGTGCATGTCACCTCAAAAATTATTCTTTTATCACTTACCTACTCGAGGACGAGTAGGATTTAAGCTTGGATGCTTGATACGTCAGAAACGTATCTATAATTTTTGATGCTCCATGCTTCGTTGGAAAACCCAAGAGGAAGGTGTGATGAGCACAACAACAAGTTTTCCCTCAGTAAGAAACCGAGGTTATCGAACCAGTAGGAGGAAGGAAACGTCTCAAAGGTGTTGCAAGCAACGTGGAAATCATGTTTTGCAACTTAATACTGGAGGGGGTTCGGATGATAACCTGAAGGTGGATTACTAGTCATAGATGTAGTTGGATGGCGGTCTATGTATATTGTTGTAATTCCCAATCTCATAGGATCATGAATGTCTAGTATTACATTGTTATGCCTTGCTCTGTCCTGTCAATTGCCCCGCTGTAATTTGTTTACCCAGTATGTTATGTTGTTTATCTTAAGGAGAACACCTCTAGTGAACTATTTACCCCGGTCCAATATTTACCATTGATACATCTTCTATTATTACTGTTTACTTTTTGCAAGCCACCATTACCTTCCACACCATATAGTTAATCCTTTGTTTTCAGCAAACCGGTGATATTGACAACCTCACTATTCGTTGGGGCAAAGTCTTGAGTTTGTGCTGTGCAGGTTTCCAAGTTGCTAGCAACACCATTGAGTCGTTTCCTTCCTCCTACTGGTTCGATAACCTTGGTTTTTTCTGAGGGAAAACTTGTTGATGTGCTCATCATACCTTCCTCTTGGGGTTTCTAATGACCCACAAGTATAGGGGATCGCAACAGTCTTCGCGGGTAGTATTACACAATTTATTGATTCGACACAAGGGGAGCCAAAGAATAATTGCAAGTCTTAACAACTGAGTTGTCAATTCAGCTGCACCTGGAAATAGTTCTTGCTCATAGAAGTTTATCAGTAGCAACAGTTTGTAGTAGCAACAGCAACAACAACAGTGAAACAGTAGCAATAGTAACAGTAAACAGTGGGATTCGAGTGCGGTAGGCATAGGGATGGATGGACGGGCGTTGCATGGACGAGTCTAAACATGTAACTTCAAGATCTAGGGCATTGCAAATAAATAATAACAAACATCCAAGTACTAAACAATCCTAGGCATGTGCTCCAAATATAGTCATACGTGCTCACAATGAGAACTTGCACAACATCTTCTGTCCAGCCAGCCCATGGCAGCGGGGCCTCTAGGGAACTACTGGCAATTAAGGTGCTCCTTTTAATAGAGCATCGGAGCAAAGCATTAACACTCTGTGAACACATGTGATCCTCACACCACAGCCATCCCCTCTGGTTGTCCCAATTATTGTCACTTTGGGGCCTTTGGATCCGGATAATGATATGTGTACACAACTTGCAGATAAGATCACAAACAATACTATCATAATGATTCAATAATAAGTTCAGATCTGAGATCATGGCACTCGGGCCCTAGTGACAAGCATTAAGCACAACAAGTTGCAACAAAGTCAAATAGCACAAGAGATACTAGGCACTATGCCCTAACAATCTTATTCGATTACATGATAGAACTCATCCAATCCCTACCATCCCCAAGCCTACAGCGGGGGATTACTCACTCATGGATGAGGGAAACATCGGTGGTTGATGGAGATGCGTTGGTGATGACGATGGCGATGATCCTCTCCAAATTCCCCATCCCGGCAGGGTGCCAGAACGGAGTTTCTGGATCTGAATCTTGGTTTCTGGTGGCGGTGGTGGAGCGGAACTCTTTCTGGAAAACCATCGAACCCCCCTCTGTTTTTAGGTCAGAAGGCAACTTATAGGCGCCGAGGGAAGCCGAGGAGCTGCCTAGGGTGGCCAGACCTCCCCCAGGCGCGGGGTTAGTGGGCCCGCGCCTGGGGTGGGTCTGGGCTCCCCAGGCCTCCCCTCTGTCTCCCCTTCTGGCTCCGTGGATCTTCTGGTGAAATATATTTTTTGGCATATTTTCCGGGATTTTTCCCGATAGTTCGTTTTCTGCACAAAAACAAGACACCAAGGTAATTCTGCTGAAAACAACATCAGTCCGTGTTAGTTGTATCCAAATCACGCAAGTTTAGAGAATAAACAATAGCAAAGTATTCGAGAAAGTAGATACCTTTTGGACGTATCAACTCCCCCCAAGCTTAGCTTATTGCTTGTCCTCAAGCAATTCAGTTGAAAACTGAGTGCGATAAAAGAACTTTCACGAACACTTTTCTTCATATGATGTAAATATTCTTAGCACATGAGTAGATGCTTAGACAATTCATAATGAGTATGCAACTAGGTCTACTCAATAGTCATTGCAAGCTATGAAGAGAAACCAACTCAATAATAACAAGTAGCATGAAACATAAACATAAGCAACATTGCAATGCTCATAGTAAGGTATGATAGAGTGGTATCTCGCTTGCCTTTGTTTGAAGAGCACAATATAAATGCTGAGGCACCTCTGAAGTTCACATGAAGACTAGAGATAAAGATATCAGAAATACAAGCATCAAAGTCATGACATAATTAACCAAGTTTTGGAACAAACACAAGAATGACAACTATGCTCTCAAGAAAGTGCTCATAAAATAAGTCGTGACTCAACAAAGTCGTGAAAACGGTTTTGTGAAGGTTTGAAAGGCTTCCTAATGCTGAAAGGAAGGTACTCATTAGCTTTGAGCTGGCATTGCCCCTATCATAGGTATCTTCATATGGTTAAGGTGAAAGTGAGGTCCACTCTGAATCATATGCTTTACAGACCATAGACTGGAAATCCCAAGTCCCTTGAGTACGAGGGTCGCTCCGCATGCTACTCAACTTTGGTCACCTGAAAGTTCTTGTCATTGTAAATACATGCATATCATCGAGAACCGCCAACGGGGTACCCCTTGCACATGGTACAAGAGCTTTCCCATAACCAAAATGACAAGGCAAGCAGACAATGAGCATCTCAGCAATATTTTTATTTACCATATGCATAGCTTTTTATTGAGGACGCTTCATAAATGCTCATTATAGTGATGCTGCAAGTTTCCACCATGATTAAGCATGTCTTAGGCTAGCGGCCCAGGCGTTTCTCTAACACAATGTATAAACTCCATGAACTAACAACTTCCCCTTTTATTTCACATCGTCGACATCCATAAACAAAAGATCAAAGTATCAACTAGATAAGATATCCAACAGGTGTTGAAAGCGTTCCCCGTGACAGCACGGTTCTGCTAACTCCCAGTATATAATAAGCAAGCATATAACTTTCATGGACTAGTCACAATGGTTCAAGATTATTAAGCGCAAGGAATAAAGTGTGCCATCAAGTTCGTGAGATATTTACTAACTAACTTTCTCAAAACAGACAAACATTTTATTTTGGAAGAAAACACGACATATGGAATATGCACTGAAGTAGCAAATGATGCTAATAGGTAGATATGGTGGACACACCTGGCAATATTGGTTTTAGGAAGTTGGAAGCACAGGTAGAGCACATACTCAGTGCAGGTGAAAGCTAGCAATAGAGAGGGAGCAACAAACGAGAGAGCAATAGCTGTCATAATCATGCTTGCAACAAAACAGGACTAACTATGGCATGGAAGTGATACAAGAACTCTAAGGCAAAATAAATCATCAAGGCTTACTGACTATTGATTAGTCATATGCATGCGTGAGCATGTGCCAAGTCGATTCACATGAACAGTGGAGGATACCACAATGTCATACGAAAGTATGAATATAACAATGCAAGCAAACATTCATATGACAAGCTACAAACTATTAGCAAGCTAGAGCTAATCATAGACAAGCAAGAACTACTAAGCATCCATAATGACATACACCTTACACAAACAGGCTAAGCATGCTCACAATGATGAGTATATGCACAAAAATGAAACAAATAGAGTTCGCTACTAGCCTCTTACCACACCTCGAGTTGTCTTAATCTTCATTATTGCCCTTCACTTGTGTGACTTGAATAATTAACATGAAAACCAAAATCCACAGAGGACGGCTGAACCCTGCAAAGAACTCACAAAACCAAAGAAGAACAACAAATATTTTTGGTGTTTTCGATTTTTTTAGAAGGCAACCAACGCAAAACCAAACGAAGCAAAATAAAACCAAAAACTAAAACTAAGACGCTCCAAGAACAACACAACTATGCATGAAACAATAAAAACGAAGTGTCTAGAAAGACCTGAGATTTTTATTGATGAAGAAGGGGATGCCTTGGGCACCCCCAAGCTTTGACGCTTGTACCTCTTGAGTAATTCTTGGGGTGACACGGAGTGGCTCCCCCCAAGATTGAGCTTTTGTCCATTCTTCATCTCATTACATCATCCTTTCTCTACACCTGAAATTTTTCTTTCATACAAAACTTCACACAATCTTCATTAGCAACATTAGTTTATTCAAAAGATATTAGACCTCTGGCAAAGCTTTGGAACAACAAGACTTTTCATTAAAAACACAATCTACTGTAGCAACTCCTTCAAAAAGCTCAATTTCCCAAAAAGAACCCGAAAAGGAATCAATAAGAAGCAAATGCAAATAATGACAGAAATCTGTCAAAATAGACCAGCAGGTAGAAGCCGATTTTTCCGAAGACCTTATGTTACTCAAATCAAAAAGTGTTGAACTAACTAAAGTTAGCTAACATACTGGGGGATTTATTCATAAATTTTCAGCTCAATCCTACTTACAGAGACTCCTCACGATTTTTTATGGTTGAGGACAGAAATCTGTTTCGTGATAGCAACTCCCCAAATCTTACTTCCCTCTCATTAGAGGTCATTCTTGGCACAAAAAACAGACAAAAAAGATAAGGAGAGGTCATTACTGAAGTAATAACTTCCAGGACTCAAGTAAACTCTTGGGTCATCTCCCAACAAGTACTTTTCTTTAATGCCTTTAAGTTAGGCACGGCGAAGAGCAAAGATTGGAAAGGACAAAGTAAAAAGAAAGCAAGTATAACCACAATGGAAACATTATTTTGTTCGTTAAAATCCTTTTGTTAACAAGGTTGATCAAGTCTTGTTACCAAAACAATCTTATATGAAACAAAACTTTGCATTCCACAAGGTGATTATGTTACCTCATACTTGATAGCAATGGTCCCAATCATAATAGTTTCAATATTTTCTTGCGAAATGGGACAATAAATTTCTCCAACCTTGATGCCCTCAATATTTTCAATATAATTCAGGCAATAGCTTCTGACAACCTTCTTGGGGAAATAGACAGTGTGCTCTTTGTCATTAATATTAAATGTTACTTTTCCTTGATTGTAATTGATGACAGCACCTGCAGTATTAAGAAAAGGTCTCCCAAGAATAATAGACATATTATCATCTTCAGGCATTTCAAGCACAACAAAATCAGTTAAGACCATACAATTATGAGCAACTTGAACAGGAACATCCTCACATATACCAATAGGAATAGTAGTTGACTTATCAGCCATTTGCAAAGAAATATCAGTTGGTGTCAACTTTTCTAGCTGGAGTCTCTTGTAGAGAGAAAAAAGCATAAGACTAACTCCATCTCCCAAATCACATAAAGCAGTTCTAACATAATTATTCTTAATGGAGCAAGGAATAGTTGGTATACCTGGATCACCAAGTTTCTTTGGAAACTTACCATTGAAGGAGTAATTAGCAAGTAGAGTAGAAATCTCCTCATTAGGAATCTTCCTTTTATTAGAGACAACATCCTTCATATACTTTGAATAAGGAGGCAATTTAATAGCATCAGTCAAAGGAATTTGCAGAAATAAAGGCTTCATCCACTCACAAAACTTGTTGTAGTGTTCTTCCTCCTTTGACTTGTGTTTCTTACCTGGAAAAGGCATATGTTTCTGCACCCAAGGTTCTCTCTCTTTACCATGTTTATTAGCAATAAAATCTTCCTTTGTGTACCTAGTGTTCTTAGTGTGTTTCTCAGGTTCTTCCTCAACTTCCTCCTTATCAGGAGACTCATCAATATTATCACTCTCAGTTTCAGCATCAGAGACAAATATACTATTAGGATAAACAACAGGTTCAAGTGGTTCCTCAACTTTCTTATGTTTCTTTTTCTTCCTCTTACGAGGACTACCACTATCCTCACCTTGTTGGGAATCCTGCTCTATTATTTTAGGGTGTCCTTCAGGATATAAAGGATCTTGAGTAGCTGCACCACTCCTAGTTCTAATTCCATAAGCATGTTTATTTCCTGAAGCATTAACTAGCATATCCTTTTGCACCTTAGCAAGTTGATCAAGTTGGGTTTGAACCATTTGAAAGTGTTTACAAAGCATTTAAATATCATTAAAAGTTCTTTCCACAATATCTTTCGACTCATGGATAACTCTAGAGTTTTCCAATAAATGTTTCTGAACTTGTTTATTAAACTTATCTTATTTAACAATAAATGTGTCAAGTTCCTCTAAGCATTGATCAGGAGGCTTACCATAAGGAATGTCACCTTCATTAAATTGGAGAGTGTGTACCTCAATAGTAGATGGGTGGGGAATTGGCTTACATAATTCTTCTATAGGAGGTAGATTCTTCACATCTTCATCTCTAATACCTTTCTCCTTTAGACACTTTTTAGCTTCCTTCATCACTTCATCATTTAATGCAATAACTCCGATCTTCTTTGTTGTTGGTGTTGGAACTAGTTCAGGAACAACTGGTTCAGGAGTAATAGGATCAGATGTATTCAGCTCAGTTGAAGTCCAATCATCATAATTCTTGCTTATCTTATTCATTAATTCTTCAGCATCTGTAGGAGTCCTTTTCCTAAAAACACAATCAGCAAAGCTATCTAGATAGGTCCTAGAATCATCAGTTAGTCCATTATAATAAATATTAAGAAGCTCATTCTGAGGTAATGGACATCCAGGACATGCATGAATCAAGGAACATAGTCTTTTCCATGACTCATGCAATTTCTCTTCTTCTCCCTATTTAAAATCAAAAAGTCTCTGCAAAGCAGCATGTCTAGCACTGGGAGGAAAATATTTATGGAAGAAAGAAGCAATCAAGCAATCAGGGCTATCAATGGAACCAGGATGTAATCTATTAAACCAAGCCGTAGCTTCTCCTTTTAGTGAAAAAGGGAAGATCTTAGCAACAAAGTACTTGCGCATTTTAAAATCATCAGAGAACAAAGCACTCATAGTAGAAAGCTCATACATATGAGCCACATCACTCTCATCTTCAGTACCACAAAAAGGTTCTTTCTCAACAATATCTAAATAAGATAAATCAAGAGAGAAATCATAATCTTTATCTTTAATATCTATTGGAGAGGTGGCAAACTTAGGATCATAGGACTTCTTGGGCATAATAGTTTGTCTAGCAAGGAGAATCTTAATAGCACTAGCACCATGTGTGTTTCAGCACTTTTCAACAAATTCATCATTGAGCTCTATGTAACCCTCATTAATATCAAAACTCTCACTGGCAGGTGAGCTAATAGGTGTAACAGTGTCTTCACTAGGAGTTTCGGTATTTCCTAGACTATCCATAGTAGCATCTAGAAAATGACCTAAAGAACCACTCGCATCAAGCATAGTAGAAGTAACATCATGAGTATCAAAAGCAGTTTCAGATTCAGCAGTAGTAGCAGTGTGTGTAGCATGAGCATGTGGTGGTGGTGTGACAAGCTTACTTATAACAGACGGTGAATCAAGAGAAACATAGGTGTTTAGGACTGTACCTCTTCTTGTAGTGGATGGTAAAATAGGGAACTTTCCATCACGAGACTTCCCCATGATGAAAGGAGTAGCAATGAACAATAATAGATCCAAGTGAACTTACAAATAAAGCTATGCTCCCCGGTAATGGCGCCAGAAAATAGTCTTGATGACCCACAAGTATAGGGGACCGCAACAGTCTTCGCGGGTAATATTACCCAATTTATTGATTCGACACAAGGGGAGCCAAACAATACTTGCAAGTCTTAACAACTGAGTTGTCAGATCAGCTGCACCTAGAAATAGTTCTTGCTCACAGAAGTTTATCAGTAGCAACAGCAAAGCAACAACAACAGCAACAGTGAAATAGTAGCAATAGTAACAATAACAGTAAACAGTGGGATTCGAGTGCGGTAGGCATAGGGATGGATGGACGGGTGTTGCATGGACGAGTCTAAACATGTAACTTCAAGATCTAGGACATTGCAGATAAATAATAACAAGCATCCAAGTACTAAACAATCCTAGGCATGTGCTCCAAATATAGTCATACGTGCTCGCAACGAGAACTTTCACAACATCTTCTGTCCAGCCAGCCCGTGGTAGCGGGGCCTCTAGGGAACTACTGGAAATTAAGGTGCTCCTTTTAATAGAGCACCGGAGCAAAGCATTAAATCTCCATGAACACATGTGATCCTCACACCACAGCCATCCCCTCCGGTTGTCCCAATTATTGTCACTTTGGGGCCTTTGGATCCGGACAAGATATGTGTACACAACTTGTAGATAAGATCACAAACAATACTATCATAATGATTCAATAATAAGTTCCGATCTGAGATCATGGAACTCGGGCCCTAGTGACAAGCATTAAGCACAACAAGTTGCACCAAGTTCAAATAGCACAAGAGATACTAGGCACTATGCCCTAACAATCTTATTCAATTACATGATAGAACTCATCCAATCCCTACCATCCCCAAGCCTACAACGGGGGTTTACTCACTCATGGATGAGGGAAACATCGGTGGTTGATTGAGATGCGTTGGTGATGACGATGGCAATGATCCTCTCCAAATTCCCCGTCCCGGCAGGGTGCCAGAACGGAGTTTCTGGATCCGAATCTTGGTTTCTGGTGGCGGCGGCGGAGCGGAAATCTTTCTGGCAAACTATCGACCCTCCTCTGTTTTTAGGTCAGAAGGCAACTTATAGGCGCGGAGGGAGGCCGAGGAGCTGCCTAGGGTGGCCAGACCTCCCCAGGCACGGGGTTAGTGGGCCCGTGCCTGGGGTGGGTCTGGGCCCCCCAGGCCTCCCCTCTGTCTCCCCTTCTGGCTCCGTGGATCGTCTGGTGAAATATGATTTTTGGCATATTTTCTTGGATTTTTCCTAATAGTTCATTTTCTGCACAAAAACGAGACACCAAGGTAATTCTGATGAAAACAACGTCAGTCCATGTTAGTTGTATCCAAATCACACAAGTTTAACGAAGAAAAAATAGCAAAGTGTTCGAGAAAGTAGATATGTTTTGGACGTATCAGTTTCCCAACGAAGTTCCAAGTCTGGTAAATATCTAATAGGGGTTAGACAGAAGCAAAACCGGCCAGTTCTGGCCATAGAAACACACTTAGTTAACCCCATTTCTGGTAAAATCATTTGTTTTCTAACACGGACTATTAAAATCATTTGTCAATACACAGTTCTAATATTATATCCATGATATGATTCATCCTAACCATGCGCTGGTATTCCATTTTCAAGAATTTAATATCCAATGTCTCTTGAGGGAACTTGTAAATGATAGCAAAAAATAGTAGTATTTCATTTTGACTCGGAGCTATACATAAACTTATTCGAGCACAACCACCATGCCCATGCAAAATTTCTAAATCAGTGATAATCTGGCTTGAGAGGGTGCCTAACTATATGTTATCTAATGTAAATAGGAAACAATCAGATCCATGACTAATCTCTTGGGTCATACCATCGCCTCCGAACTATAGAGGCCCCAAGTCACCTCAAAATTCCATTTGCTGGTACAATAGCTAGCATACACAATGTTTACAATGCTAGTCCCTGGATCAATAGCTAGCATTCACAATTAAGATGTAATATCAAGAAACAAAGGTCATAATACAACTTTATAACCAGGAATAAAATAACTCATTACATCTTACATAGCTCATTTGGCTATATCAATACAATGCAGCAGATATAACTATAGCATGGAGTCCTTCATCTTCAAAGTGCCACAGGCAATCATGTTGGTTGTAGACTTGTAATCCTATTCAACTAACTTCACTAACATCAAACAAACCTGCAACATAATAGGTTGCAGCCACAAGGGTCAATACATTTGAATTGTATTAGCAAGTTTCACTACTATGTAGAATTAAGTGGATCCTATCAATACATGCATATTTGGCTAAGTAGGGTTTAGGCTCATTTGTAGAAATCAATATAGTTTTGTCCTATCTTTTAAAATAGTTTTGATCTTTTGTCAAATCTTTCTGAACTCCTTGGAAAACTCCAAGTGCTTCTAATCCCTTGTTGTCACCATCAAGTTTTACTTTGAGAAATTGGAATGTCGAGATCTTCCATAGCTTCATGCCTTAGTTGCTCAGAGTTGTCCATAACCGGGGACACGACTAAGTACTTAGAAATTTGATCTTCTGCAGAAGTTGTACACTTTACCCACATGACACAATCTCGTCTTGATGCCACCAGTGGCCGCTGGATAAGTACTCACCAAATGGAGTACTGGCAGATCGAGAATGTGACAAAGTCTTTCCATAGAAGTCCTCCCAATACACAATGCTAGCTTGTCTACCAGGCACCAATGTAGGGATATATTTCCCTTACGCAATTCTAGTTAACCTGAAGATCCCAATGCATGGGTCTTCCACTATGTAGTTGACTAAGCCAGAGCCCATTTAGCATATGGCTATACACGGAAGCCACTGTACGAGAAACATGTTCAATCTCTAAGTCCCTGGGTGGTTTTCTTCTAGTGCACACACAAAAAAATAGCCATATAAACATGGTTCCCTTTGTTGCCACCTTGTCCAAATCTTCAGTATCCTTTTCCACCCAGGTGGTTCATTGAGTACTTGTTTTATTATATAAAACATTTATCTTTCCAACACTTTATATAATCATATCATGTATCCCATCCCAAATATATAGCAGGGCTAAGCATACTACAACTACAATGTTTTCACTAAGGAAGATATAAGGATATCCTATTAGGATTTAGCATAGCATAAAATATAGTAGTCCTTATCATGCATGTTACAAAAATCCACTAAGTGTAATGAAAATAGTAGGACATGGATGATAGTGTCACTTGCCTTTTTAGTAGAGAATATTGATTCACTTCTTGATCTTGCAAATATCACACTCCTCTAACTTCACTACAATTCAATCAAGCAAACACATTTTCAAACCAACATTCAAACAATTTATCACACATAAATAATAGAAACAAGGCAATGCATGCAAGCATGCAAAAGATGGTTTTATTTAAAAAAGTGGTTTCTATTAGGCTCTAAACATTTTAAAGCTCAGTGTGGTCATTCATTAAAGTGGTAAAACCATTTGCAAAAGGTTTCATTTCATAAACCAAATATTATGCTAAGGTGATATTTTATGTTGTTGAAAATATCTTTTATCAAAGTAATAACTTTATATGGTTCATCAAATATGTTCTTAAATCACAAAACTTGGTGTTTAGGGTCAGAAGGTTTGAATCACATCATTTCCCAAAGGCTTTACTCAAAAATCATTTCTAAACCATAAACAATATTTTTATTTGACTAGAAATGTGCTAATTCAAATATTTATTCCTTAACTTCACAAAATATATTTTTAAATCCATAAGTTGGTTCTTGTGGTCAGTAGGTTCAAAACAACCCAATTAGCAAAGATTTCATCTTAAAAACATTTCTAGAACAAATTTTATATTCAAGATATGCCTACACAAGTTTCTGCAAATTCAACCAATTTTCTAGAAGCAAAACATTAAACAAAGTGCATGATTGCAAAGTACTTGTTCTGCTGATTCCATTGATATAAAATTTGCAAAATTTGGACGTGTATAATTAAAGTTATGAATTTTGCAAGTTTGCATATCTAATAGATTCTAATTTATGTTTTAAACCAAACCCTATCCACGTGTCTTAATTTAACTGGATGAAAACGGTTCGCGTGGATCGGTCTCTGTGATTCGTTGGATCTTACTTAAAACGCACGGCACATATGGACGCGTACCCCTTCATCTAAAATCTAATCTCGTTCCTTCGATCTAGATCCGACGGTCTACAACAGCTCGACCATGGTTTGGCGGCGCTGGTGGCGGCCGACGGCGGCGCACGCTCGAGCGGTGGGCTTACCGGCGAACTAGGTCTCGCGGAGAAGGAAGAGTGTGCTCACCGTGCTCACAGGAGTGCGACAAAGCTCGAGGTGTGGTCGGCTTGTCGAGGGGCGCACCGGAGCAGAGTGGATTGCTCGCCGGAGTCAGTGGCGGCGTCGGGTGCTTCGGTTCGTCGTCAGGGGCGGGGTTTGAGGGCGTGCTAAGACAAACGGAGCATGTGCTTAGATGCGTACAATGCTGGGGATCATGGGAGCATCATCGGGAGGTGCTGGGGCAGTCTGTACTCACCGGGGTACTTGCCGGAGCGATGGAAGACGCGGCGACGCTCAGATGTCCAGGTTGCCGAGCCTAGGGATCGCGCGCGGTTGAGTGGAACACACTGGCAGATGCGCACGGGACTGGGGAGTAAGATTGTTGTGCTCTGGGAGGCGAGGGGCGGTTGCGGTTCGCCGGAATCGTTCGGATAAGCTCGTCGGGGCAGTGGTTGCTTGGGCGTGCAATTCGTGTAGCCTAGTGGCCGAGAGGGAGTGTGGCTTGGGGGAAATGAGAGAGGAGGGCGAGGCGTATAAGTGTGCATGGTCACAGCGGGGATTAATCGCGGCGTTGATGCGAATTTGCAGCGCGGATTAACGTCCAGAAACTGTCGACGTAAAGAGGGGAACGGCCGCGGCGGGTGAAAACGATGAACAGGCAAGTGGGACCGCGTTGTCTGCGAGAGAGAGAGAGAGTGGGAGTGGGGCCTGCTGGTCAGTGACAATGCGGGTGCGAGGTTGAGTGGAAATGATTAGCGAGTGGGGGTGAGCACGTGGGCTACGAGTGGGCTGGACTAGGCCTTGGTAGTGAGCTTCTTTGTTTTCTCTTTTTTTATACAAACCTTTTTCTTTTTCTGTATTGAATTATGTTTTGATTTTTCATTCAAACAATTCAAACTCCAAATGAATTCAAACTTCCACCAAACTTTAGTATAGTTTAATTCTGTTTATCAACATATTCCAAAGTAAAAAATAGAACAATTATTTTTAGGATTTATTATTTATTAAAAATAACCAAATAGACTTTAGTATTTATTTCAAATAGGATTTAATATATTTTAAAAGTTCTATTTGAAATCTAAATTTCTACAAATATCTTTTCAGTAGGTTTTATTAAAAACATAACACTTTGAAATATAATTTAAAATACTTTAATAATTTTTTAATGATCATTCAAAATAGGAAAATGTCTATACTTGTATGAAATTTGGATATAAATAAATCCTCATGGTTTTATTTAAATAAACCTTTACTATTTTTATCAAACAAAATATTTTATTTTTAAATGCTTGGCCAAGATTAATTTGGCTCTTTTTAAAAATAGTCCTTATTCATTATTTCTACCTTTGCTTATAAAAACCATATCTTTTTATTTAAAGATCCAGAAATGGTGATTCCAACTATTATAACTTTATTTATTATTTGTTTATCTTTTTAAATCCCTTTAGGATTCTATTTGATCAAAATAGGTTTTGATGTTTCCAATTAGAAATCAAAAAGTTTCTTTTCACCCTAAATTTCAACAAATTTTTATTTTGTTTATTTATTTTTCACATTTCAAAATTTGGAAAATTTTGGGATGTGACAAGTTTATACTGTCGATGAAATTAACAACAATGACATTTGATGCAATGCAAGAAGTAAAGGGTTAGTGAATAGACAGAAAACAATATCGACTACTGTTTTCAGTGCATCAACTTAATTAAGGATAATGACTATGTGAATCTAAAAAGGAAAGTAAACATAGTTAGCTTGTTAATTATATGACCGATCATGAATCACATGTGTACACTTCCTTTGTATCTATCTTCATTCTCTATATCTTTCTCCAGTTACCATCATCATCAACTTGCCAAATGCACATGATAAGAAATTAGGTAAATGTTCCTTTACAAAGATGAACCGCTTCCACAAAATACTGCCCTTGAAAGGTTAGTTCCTTTTTCTACATTTTTCACCAGACTGTAAAAGAGATATGTAGAAAAGGAAGTTGTATTTCTGATTAAACTGGACCTAATTCTCTTCCTACCGATTCAATATTTCACACCAAACTGTTAATTAGTTTTTTCATTTCCCAACTTCAAGGAAAACCAAAACAAACATACAGGGTACATGCAAATTGAGGCAACCAACTGGCCATATGTAACAGCATATTTCACAGGAGCTAAGCTAAAATGTTAGGGACTCATCGGCAGCAGCAAAATACAGAATAGCCCGAGGATATGCAACAAAATCGAGAGCTCCCATGAAATGGTTAAACCATCCATGCTTGCATCAAGGAAGGCTTGAGTTGCTTTTTGACATGACAGTTATGGCCACTGGAGCAGTACTCGGTGTATATTGTTGTATGAACTGAATGAAAACAGTATGTGATGAGGTTTAATCTCGTCAATGCCCATTGTTATGATCTTGGGTTTTAGAGAAGATGGGGGTGCTGGAGATCGCAGAATGGTTAATAGACAAGCAACCAGGGGACACAAGATTTACCCAGGTTCAGGCCCCCGGAGGGAAAACCCTACTCCTGCTTGTCTGCTCTTAATTACGGCGGAACCGAAAGTTACAGGGGTGCGCAGAAGCAATCTGGCGTGAATGTGTGTATGCGGTGGTACGAGAGAGATCTAGATCGTGTCCTCCTAGCCTTTATATAGAGATAGGCAGGTCCGGGCATAGATCGAGTCGGTTACAGGTTTAGGGTTTGCCCCCTTTGAATATTCTATCTGTTCTAGTCTTGCTCTCCAAGGATCCGAAGACGTCATGGGCTTGGGCCACCCAAAAATCTTGATGGGCCACGTATATTCTCGTGGGCCTTCCTTGGGCTGGACCAGGTATGCCGATGTCGTGTACCCGTAGGGTATAACCATGTCAGTAGCCCCCGAGTGTTCAGTCGAATCATAGATTCGGCTGAGGACTCTTCAATCTTTCAGGTGCAGCTATTTCTGTTCATCAGAGAATGATTTTAGTATGTAAGGATTGTTGATGCGTGTGCCTGACTCTCCCGACGGATCAGGGTAGTTAACTATCTTAGGACAAAACAACACGATCTTCTTCAGATTCGAGTCCCTAGACTCGAACCCGGAACAGATGCTGGTGCAATTCGACTCAGGACGTTGAGGTCTTATAGGAGTCGAATCCCAGTAGTTTTTGAATGATGTACCCAACGCGTCCGTCGGGATTTTCATCGCGCCTGTTGGCACGGATTTTTACTAGCAGAGCGCAGTCGGGTGCGTTACCAGGCTATCAGACGATATCTGTAGGTCTTATCTTTGCGTCGTAGACACAACATCCGAAATTTTACCACCGCAGAGGTGTTTCCGGTGGCCAAGGAGGATGTTACTCACTTAGATTTGGTTGGGGCAAAGTTGCCAAAAAGTTTTTGCATTTTGATCCGAAGGATCGCAGTAGAAGAATTCATAGGGTGCGCGACCAGCGCTCCCTATGGGAGTAGCCCCCGAGTGTCTGTTCGAGTCGTAGACTCGAGCAGAGATTTTAATTCAGCCATTGTTTGCTTCAGGTCCGTAGGACACAATTTTTTCGGATGCTTGAATCAATCCTCCCTATGGGAGTAGCCCCCGAGTCCGTAGTGGAGTCGTAGACTCGACGTAGGACTCGAAGAATAGATCATTGGCGTAGTACCTTATTCATGTTTTGGGTGCGCGGCCAACACTCCTGATAAGAGTAGCCCCCGAGTAGTTGCTCGAATCGTAGATTCGGGTGAAGACTTTAGCTGTTTAGCCGAAGATTTGTAACTGTTGCTAGTATGGCTTTGATGACGTCAGTGCTGACGATCGGTGACCTCAATCATCTGCGGGCCAGAGGTGACGTGACTGGACGACCGTGGGTCCTACTTTCTGACTTGGAGTTAACTGGTCATGCGCGACGTGGCGAGACTTACGGCGTCTCCTCGGTTTCCGTACGTAGTGGGCGGTGTGCAAGCGACGGTTTGTTGTTGTGCTGACACGTGGATGGTTGGATTTGATGCTGGCGCTAGGGCTTCCAGATGAACGGTCCCTGTTCATCGTCTTTGTCCTTATAACTATGGGAAAAATTGTGGTTTGTTTTCACCGTAGCCACTTGCTTTCTACTGGTTCCATTTTCTTGAGCTTTTCTCGCCGCGTGCTGGAAGTTCTCCGAGCATTCCCTTCCTCTTTCCTGCGCTCGCACCACCGCCATCGTCGCGCTGTAATGGGGAAATTGAAGAAGACCTCCACCAGTGCTGCTGCTGGCGGCAAGAAAGGCACCGCCACCACTCATGTCACCGATGGTGGGTGGCGACGCTCGGAGACGCGCAAGGGCGACCTGCACAAGTTGCATGAGGCGGGTTTGATCCCGTAGGACAGGGACGCCGTCAGGGTCCCTGGTGATGAGGTAATTCCCCGTCCACCCGCAGGGTTTCGGGTAATGTTCATTGCTTTTGTTCTTCGCGGCCTGTCGCTCCCAGTCCACGATTTTCTCCGTGGACTGTTGTTTTTCTATGGCATCCAATCCACCATCTTTCGCCCAATTATCTTCTCCACATCTCCTGTTTCATCACTTTTTGTGAGTGCTGGCTCGGTATCGAGCTGCACTTTGGCCTCTTTCGGAAACTCTATTCCGTGAAGAGGCAGTCCGGCTCCGACGGAGTTTATCCGATTGGTGGCTGCATCATTTCCCTTCGATCCAATTTTCTTTTCTTCTCTTTTTCTATGTCTAAGTCCGTCCAATACTAGCGGAAGAGGTGGTTTTATATCCGAGATTCCACAGTGGACGGTCAAGACTTTGGCCTTGCCCCTTTCGACTCCACCCAGAAAATCCTGCCAAAGAGATCCTGAAAGAACCATATCCTGGAGGGTGAGGTGGAGGATATAGAGGAGCTCTACCGTCGGGTGGAGGACCTCCAGGTGATTCCGGAGAAGGAGGTGAACGGTGTGGACATCATCCGCACCTTCCTCAAATGTCGGGTGCAGTCACTACAGGCTAGGGCACACCCGTTGTTTCTTTATTCTGGCCGCCACGACCCAACGAGAGTTGCGGCTGAGGAGCTCTCCAAGGGGATCTTGACAGAGTTCTCTGGCCGCTGCTGAAGTACAAGTCCGACAAGGACCTTCCGGGGAAGTCGCGGACCCCTCCGTTCAGTGCTTCTCGACCCGTTCCGCAGGTGTAGATCTGGGACATGCGCGTAGCGCTTTTTTCGATTGCTTTTTTTTGTAATTATCTTTTCTAAAAGTTTGTCTTCATTGTGCATGAGTTCAAGGTACCTGGCATGGTGCCTCCACTACCCGAACGGTTTCCGGATGCGCCGGACAACGAAGTCGTGGACTCCATGTCCGAGCTTCCCCCGACGCAGTAACCGACTAAGGAAGCCCCCGAGGCGAGCGAGGGGCAGACCCGAAAGCGAGCACGGAGCTCGAGCGAATCTTCGGATGCCTCGACTCCGCCAACGCCTAGGGACCCACCGTTCCTTGTCCGCCACAGTGGAGGTGATGGTGCCTCTTCCTCTCCCATCCCGGCCATTCCTGTGCGGGCTGTAGCGCCACAGCCGCCGGCAAAGAGGAAGAAAGAAGAGAAGAAAGGCAAGAGGGCCCTGCCTGTTTTTCACTTGAGCGACATGGACTCGTAAGTTCCTTCGGATGCCTTTTGCTACTTTTATTGTCCTTTTGCCTTTGACTGATGCTTTTCCTTTGCAGCCACTCCTCTTAAGGCTCTTTTAGCGATGCCACTCAGGAGGTAGTAGGGGAGTCGAAGATGACGCCTCCTCCCTCTCAGACGGTGGCCACCTCTGGGGACCCTGCTCCGAACCCCTCTCTGCAGGAGGCTCGGGTGATCATCTCCCAGAAGACTGCACCGGGACCTTCGGAGTCTTCGTCTGAACATGTAAGTGTTATTTCCCTTGCTGCGGGGGGGGGGGGGGGGGAGCCCCCGAGCCATATTTTCGAATGATCTGCTGATCTTTACTTCCTTTTTTGCGTGTCTCGAGGGGAGCCCCCGAGCATTTTTCATGTGTTTGATCCATTGCTCGTTTCTTGGACGCAGCCCCCGAGCCCTTTTCCTGACAAGTTGTTTATTCTTGGAGCCTTTTGTGTAAGGTGCAAATCAGCTGGTGAAGCAGCACCTGGCGTTGGAGGCCAGCCTGCGGCAGCTTCAAGGTACATCCTTAACTAATCCTCTACTTTTTAGTCTGCTTGCTAGCTTGTTGAGCTCACGTACGTTCTTGTTGCTTTTTGCAGATGATAATAATACTGCCCTCCGCGAGCTTGATGCTCTCAAAAAGAGCCTTGGGCGAGCGGAGAAAAAGGCCGAGGATGTCGTTGGGGCGAAGAAGCGCCTCGAACAGGAGCTGGCTGACGTAGCCGCGGCTAAGGAGCGTCTGCAGCAGGAAGCCACGGATCGCGAGGAGCAGCTCACCACCGCTGCGGCTTCGCGCGAGAAGGAGGTGGCCGAAAAACTAATGGTTGCTGCCAAGGCTGTCTCTGGTGAGTATTTTTGCCTTTTTTGGTTTTTTCGGCTGCCACGTCCCTGTGCCTTTATTCGATTCTTACTGTACTTTTCCGTTTCTCTAGATACCGCAGGCATTGAGTTCAATCGCAGTGCCCTGGAGCATGGTAGTGCTTTGGATGATGTTGCTGCGGCGGTCGAAGACCGCTGCAGTACTGTGGTTGGCTCTCTTGCCAAAGCCAAGGAGGTTCTCGGGCGCTTCTACAAGGAGCTCGTTCCCAAGGGCGTTGCCCTTGAGGATGTCGACTCTTTGGCGGATGCGCTGTCAGCGGATGCGCCTGCAGCCTACAAGCGCAAGCGGAAGGGCATCGGCGCGTCCATGGGGATGGCTATGGCACTAGCGTCCGGGGCAGAGCTGGATCTTCATCAGGTCACCTCCCATATGCCAACGACCCCCGACGGTTCCGAGGTATCCTTCGCTCTCTTCATCGCTCGCTGTAAGCGCTATGGGCCAAAACTTATTGACCTCCTGGCGGAGTACGCGGCGAAGCGGCAGGAGGAGGTCAAGGGCAGGCGCTCTGGCTCCGAGGCCACTCAGGATGCAGCTGCTTAGGCTTTGTCTTTGTAGTTCTAGGATAGTTACCTTCTACCTTTGTTGTAATTTCTTGATGAACACTTCCTGTGCCACGCAGTGGATTTTTGTTGTATATAATGAGCCTTCGAGCTGTTGCACAGTCGTGTGTTGTTTATATCCTTTCTGTTTTCCTTAGGGACCTTCGGGTGATGACCCCATCGATACTTCGTCTGCTCCGTAGCCGCGACCATCCTTGGATGATGCGTTGCAGCTTGTTTTTCTTCGTGACCATGTCCACATTCTTGAGAAGGAGTTGCTTGGCATCCGAGGCCATGCGGACGCTTGGAAGTCGAAGGCGGCGCGAGGTGCCGCCAGAGAGGAATATCTGATGGGGGAGCTGCGGCAGTTGGCCGAGCAGCTGCAATGTAAGTTTTTTTGAGCTGCTGCTCATTTTCGGATGCGCCTGTTTTGCGGGCCATCTTACTTTGTAGTTGTTGCAGGTGCCAACCTTGTTCCAAGGGAGGAGAAGGAGCGCGTTGCAGTTCGGATCAACTGCTTGACCCAGCAGGATATGGAAGCCGGTGCCTTTTTCTGGATGGATGCGACCATGCCACGGTCCCTGCGACTGTGCAGGATCATGCTCACCAGGTGTCGCGAGTGCTGCGGCAGGTGAAGACTTCCCTAGCGTCGGTTCTGCACGTCATGTTTCCCCTTGATGAAGCGCCTTCGACTCTCTAGGGCTTGCTGGCGAAGTTTCGAGACATGCGTCACGTCAGGGAGTTGGTGCGGCACCAGTTGGTTGCGGGAGTGAAGGCCGCTCTTTCCCTCGTGCGGCTGCATCACCCTGATGTGGATCTTGGTGCTATTGCGACTGGGTCGCCCCCTCGGCCAGATGGTGGCTTATGGGACATGTGCCCACACTATGCGGCTATTAGGCAGTATGCCGAAGAAGTTGTAGATCTCTTTGAGCATCGTGCGCAGGTGATCCTTCAGAATAGGTAGCTCCTGTAAAAAAGATAGATGTAAACTTTATATATATTTTGACTGGGCGTGTTGTGCCCTTTATTTGTAAAGGTTCACTGTGTTAGCACGTTGTGCTTGGTTGTATGCATGCCCTTTTCGTTAGCCTGACGTGGTCAGCTACTCAGGTGTACATGCGTTATCCTCAGTCGACGAGGTAGTGAGGTGAGGGGGAGCCCCCCGAGTGTGTTGTAGCATAAAGAAATGCGAGTAAAAGATAAATTTTCGGGCGAGACACTTAGCTTTATTCATATCGTGATGAGGAGGTACATTGTTCTACTGAGTAGCCTTATTGAAAGTAAAGGAGGAATAGCTAGGGGTAGAAGCGTCGCAATTTTGCGACGTTCCATGGGTTGGAGTATGCGACCCCAGACTCCACGTGCTTGAGGCGGTAGGCACCACCTGGGATGACTTCGGTGACGACGTATGGTCCTTCCCAGGGTGACTCGATCTTTTTCGGCCGCTCTTGCTTGAGTCGTAAGACGAGGTCTCCTTCGACGAAGGACCTTGGGCGTAGCCGATGGCTATGATAATTGCGGAGGCTCTGCTGGTAGACCGCCGAGCGAGCCGCGACAATATCACGTGCCTCGTCGAGTGTATCGACGGCGTCTTCGAGTGCGGTCGTCGATTCTGCTTCGCTGTAGGCGATGACCCGTGGGGCCATATGGCGCACTTCTGCAGGCAGCACGACTTCGGCTCCGTGCACCATGAAGAAAGGCATGTAGCCAGTTGAGCTGTTTGGTGTTGTGCGCAAGCCACTCGAGCCACTCGAGTGGGCTCAGTAGGCGTTTCTTGATGCCACCGCCTACGAGGCCGTTGGCCTTTTCGACCTATCCGTTGGTTTGCGGGTGTGCCACAGAGGCATATGATATGTTGATCCTGAGGCCTTCGCAGAGGTCTTGGAATTATTTGGAGATGAAGTTCGACCTGTTGTCCGTGATGATGTTGTGCGGCACGCCGAACCTGTAGACTATGGATTCGAAAAACTTCACGGCCGTTTTACCCTTTTGGTTGGTAATGGGCATGTCTTCGATCCACTTGGTGAACTTGTCGACTGCGACCAGGAGGTAGATGTGGCCTCCTTTCGAGGACTTGGGCAGTTTTCCGATCATGTCGAGGCCCCATTGGGCGAAGGTCCAGGCCAAGGGTATGGGCATGAGCTCCGATCCTGGTGCGTGCGGTTTGTCTGCGAACCTCTGGCACCCGTTGCATCTTCGGACGATGTCCTTGACATCGTTCATAGTCATTGGCCAGTAGAACCCAGCTCGTAGAGCTTTGGCGACGAGGGCGTGGTTGCCCGCGTGATGGCCGCAGATGCCCTCGTGGATGTCTTGGAGGATGGTTTTGCCATCACCGATGGTGACGCACCTTTGGAGTACACCCGAAATGATGTGCCTGCATAGCTTGCCATTGATGATGGTGAAGGCCTTGGACCGGCGAGATATGCGCCGAGCATCTGTCGGGTCATTAGGCAGTTCCATGTTTTATCAGGTACCACAGGTACGGCTGCGTCCATGTTTCTTCGATTGCCATGACCTGCATCAGGTTGACCACTGCGACCTTTGTGTCGAGCTTTTCGGGTCCTTCCTGTCCTTCGGGTAGCGTAGCCCCCGAGTGCTCTGCCTCTTTGGGTGATCCCTTGGGGAATTTCCTTTTGATGGATGGCACACAGATCTGTTCGAGGAACACACCTGGTGGCACCCGTGCGCAGGTGGAGCCGATATTGGCGAGTCTGTTGGCTTCTTCGTTGCTCTCTCTTCCAACGTGTCAAAGCTCGCAGCCGTCAAAGTCTCCTTCGAGTGAGTTGTAGAGCGTGCGATACACGGTCATGTTGGTGGCGTGTGCGTCGCACTCGTTCATCGTCTGCTGGACGATGAGGTTCGAGTCACTGTAGATGACCAGGCGTGTTGCACCGCAGATCTTGGCCATCCTCATGCCGTGGATGAGGGCCTCGTATTTGGCTTTGTTGTTGGAAGCTCGAAATTTCATCCGGAGGACGTACTTCATCTTGTCGCCCTACGGGGATGTCAGTATGACCCCGGCTCCTACTCCGGCCTCACGCTTGGAGCCATCGAAGTGCATCGTCCATGACTGTGTCATGTACGGGGTCTCCGGCAGCTGTAGCTCCATCCAGTGGACGAGGAAGTCCGGTAGGACCTGAGACTTGATCGCGTGGCATTTCTCATAGACTATGTCTAGTGGGGACATCTCGATGCCCCACAGGGCCACGCGTCCTGTGGCTTCCGGGTTGTTCAGGATGCTATTCAGAGGTGCCTCGTTGACGACCATCACCTGATTCTCCTGGAAGTAGTGACTCAGCCGACGAGACGTCATGAACACGCCGTAGGCGAGTTTCTGGTAGTGCGGGTATCTCTGTTTTGTTGGCGTCAATACCTCGCTGAGGTAGTAGATAGGGCGTTGGACCCCATGAGTCTTGCCATATTCGGGTCGTTCGACCATGAGCACGGTGCTTACCACCTGATGCGTGGCTGCTATGTATAGCAGTAGAGGCTCGCGTTCCTTTGGCGTGACCAGGACGGGCGAGGTGGAGAGCAGCCGCTTCCAATCTTCGAATGCGTCGTCGGCTTCAGGTGTCCACTCGAATTTGTCTGCTTTGCGTAGCAGCTGGTAGAAAGGCAGGGCCTTCTTACCCATGCGGCTGATGAATCTGCTCAGCGTCGTAATGCGTCCAGCTAGCTGTTGGACACCTTTGAGGTTCTTCGGTTTCTCCATGGCCAGTATGGCCCGGATTTTCTTCGGGTTCGCCTCAATTCCTCGTTGGGAGATGAAGTAGCCAAGCAGTTGGCTAGATGGGACGCCGAAGGCGCACTTTTCTGGGTTCAGCTTGATCTTGTAGCGATCAAGGTTTTCGAACGTCTCGCGGAGATCGCCGATCAGTGTCTTGGCCTCCTTTGTTTTGATTACTATGTCGTCGACATAGACTTGTATGTTGCGGCCGATCTGGCTCTTCAGGCATGCCTGCATGCACCGCTGGTATGTGGCACCTGCGTTCTTTAGCCCGAAAGGCATTGTGTTGTAGCAAAACACTCCGAACAGCGTGATGAACACCGTTTTCTCCTGATCTTTGACCTTCAGTCGAATATGATTGTAGCCTGAGTAGGCGTCGAGGAAGGAGAGCTTCTCGCATCCTGCAGTCGAATCAATAATCTGATCGATCTGAGGGAGAGAGGAGTGATCCTTCGGGCAGTGCTTGTTCAGTGATGTGAAGTCCACGCACATCCGCATGATGTCCGTGTCCTTTTTAGGGACCATCGCGGTGTTGGCCAGCCACTCGCTTTCCTTGATCTCCCTGATGAAATCAGCGTTGAGCAGTCTGTTGACTTCGACTCCAATGGCTTCGGCCCATGGCTCGGACAATCGTCGGATGGACTGTTTGATGGGCTTGGCATGTGGGAACACATTGAGTGCATGATCGACGAATTCCCTGGGAACTCCTGGCATGTCCGCGGGACACCACGCGAAGATTTCCCAGCGCTTATGGAGGAATTCGACGAGCGCGCTTTCCTATGCGGGGCTGAGGTCATTGGCGATCAGCGCCGTCTTGGAGGCGTCCGTCGGGTGGACCTGCACCTTTTTCGTGATGACTGTTGAGTAGAACGACATGTCGGGTGTGTTTTTCCTCGAGACTGGGGGTGCCCCAATTGTCCGTCACTTCTCGGAGCCTTGTGAGCTCCTCCTGCATGCCGAATAACTAGGAGATTCTGTTGAAGTCCCTGTCGCAGTGGTCTGACCGGGTGAAGCTCCCGTGGACCATGATGACGCCCGTAGGTCCTGGCATCTTGAGTAGCAGGTACACATAGTGCGGTACTGCCAGGAACCTTGCGAATGCCACGCGCCCGAGGATGGCGTGGTATTGTGATGGCCAATCCACCACTTCGAACTCGAGTCGCTCGCACCGAAAGTTGTCGGGCTTGCCGAAGATGACGTCGAGCCATATCTTTCCTAGGGGGAATATGCCCTTCCCTGGGACGATGCCGTGAACGTTGTGTCGGATTGTTCCAGGCTGCACAACAGGATCCGCATTGCTGCTAAGGTGCTAGCGAACATCAGATTGATGCCGCTGCCGCCGGCCATGAAGACGCGGCTCATCTCGAACCCTCCGACCTGCGCCTCGAGCACCAGGGCAGCATGACCTGAGCGAGGGATCTGGCGGGGGTGATTCGAACGGCTGAATGTGATGCAGGACTCTGAACCGCTGAGGTACTCAGGGATGGCGGGTGGAGCGGTCACAACCAAGCTGACCTGGCGGGTGATCTTCTTTTGCACCCTGTTTGTCAGGCGCCCTTTTGGATCATCAATGACCCTTCTGGCGCGGGCTACCCGTTTACGCCGTTGTTCTGCGCGGGTGCAATCGGGTGATTCGAAGGTACCACGGGTGGTGGTGGAGGAGCTCCGTGGGCGATGTCACCTGGTGCGGGTGCATGTCCGTACCCAGGGTTCAGGGCTTGCTGTCTCATCTGGGACAGACTCTCGCTGAGTTTCTGAAACTCGCGGCAGTCCTTGAGAATATGGCTGGCCTTCTTTTTGCCATCCTGCTTGTCGATATAGAAGTGGATGGTGCATGGGCCCGACAACTTGTCGTATGCCGAGGGCTCGTCGTCGCGGCCGCGGCGTTGCCACGTTTGCGTTGGGCGTCCTCCATCGCGGAAGTTGTTTCCACGGTATCCGCCACTGCTGCGGTTGCTTTCGTTGCGGCGGTTGGCGTAGCCAGCCGCGACCATGTCGGGTCCGTCGCGATCGTCGTGGATGCGTGATCTTCTCTTGCTACGGCTCTCGCGTCGGCGGCCATAGTCATTCTCCTCATCCGAGTGTGCTCGATGGACGGAGTCCTCGCCATCTGCCCACCTGTTGGCGATGTCCATGAGGTGGTCGAGTTTCTTGGGCTTGACGCGCCCAAGTTCTTCCTTGAAGTCCTGGCGTTTGACGCTGTCTTTGAAGGCTTCGACTGTTCTCTCCTCAGAGATGTGTGCCGCGGAGTTCTTGATGTTGGACCAGCGTAGTATGTACGAGCGAATGGATTCACCCGTTCGTTGGGTGCAGGCCCATAGATCTTCGATAGAGGCTGGCCTCTTGCTAGTACCGTTGAAGTTTCGGATGAAACTATATGCCAGTTCCTCCCAGCTTTAGATGGATCCTGAGGATAGGATGCTGAGCCAGATTCGGGCTGCGCCTGTCAGTTGCAGCTGAAGGCATTGCAGGACGGTGTTTTTGTTGCCGCCGTGCAGCTTGACGGATGACAGGTGGTCGCTGAGCCACGCCTTAGGGTCCTGTGTGCCGTCGAACTTCGGAGTGTCCAAAGGAAGCTTGAAGTTCCTCGGCATCTATGTCCGCCGAACAGATCTGCTGAAGCATCGAGCCCCGCAGAGTTCTCCCGCATCGAGCCCCGCAGGTTTAATCTCGTCAATGCCCATTGTTATGAGCTTGGGTTTTGGAGAAGATGGGGGTGCTGGAGATCACAGAACGGTTAACAGACAAGCAACCAGGGGACACAAGATTTACCCAGGTTCAGGCCCCCGGAGGGAAAACCCCACTCCTGCTTGTCTGCTCTTGATTACAGTGGAACCGAAAGTTATAGGGGTGCGCAGATGCAATCTGGCGTGAAGGTGTGTATGCGGTGGTATGAGAGAGATCTAGATCGTGCCCTCCTAGCCTTTATATAGAGATAGGCAGGTCTCGGGCATAGATCGAGTCGGTTACAGGTTTAGGGTTTGCCCCCTTTGAATATTCTATCTGTTCTAGTCTTGCTCTCTAAGGATCCGAAGACGTCATAGGCTTGGGCCGTCCTAAAATCTTCATGGACCGCGTATATTCTCGTGGACCTTCCTTGGGCTGGACCAGGTATGCTGATGTCATGTACCCATAGGATATAACCAGAATTTATAAAATCTGAACCCAACCTTGAGCATGGTCAGCTTGTGCGGGTGAGTAGGAACGCAGTGGGCATGAATGAAACAGAGATTGGCAATGCTTCAGTTGCGGAAAAAAAGGTTTTTTCCTCAAGCATTCTAGTAATTATGGACTCCAAGCGAGAAAAGACAAGTTCCAGCTTTCGGCAACTTGCTTCAAGGAAACGAGTTGTGAAAACTGGCTATGCAAGTTGAGTATTGTATGACCATCAAGAAAGAATTAGTACTGCTCCATTTGACACAGATGTCATTTTCTTGTTCGCCTGGATTTAGGATACCTAAAAGTTTAACGTTCTCATGAATATTATCCTGAATTGAGGAGCGCACAAGCAACATCCTAAAATCGATGCAAAGTTGCTTCAGTTGATTGCGATAATGAACTATGAATGCCTCCCAATTAATACCTTCTATAGGCTCAAAGATGCTCTAAGATAGCATCAAAATTTGGTAAGAGAACCTTACCATAATGCATGTCAATAATAAGCTCATGATGAAGTAGAAACTCAACAAATTGTCGACGCAATAGTGTGAAGGTGGCCTCTCGTCAGTGGTGCAGTGTGTGCCGTGAGTGGCCTACGCGTCGTGCGCGGCTGGGGCGGTGTCCTGCGCGTGGCTGCAGGGGCGGGGTTGGCGTCGTGCATGGCGGGGCTGTCGTCGTTCGCGGATGGGGCTATGGCCTGCGCGTGCCTGCAGGGGCAGAGGCTGTGGCTTACGCGACGGTGGCTGGCGTCATGCGCGGCTAGGGCAGCGCAGGCGGGGGTGCCTGCGGCGGTGGCTTGCGAGGCGGGGCTGGCGTCTTGCGCGGATGGGTCAGCGCAGGCGGGGGCGGTGACAGCTGGGTCAGCTTAGGCGGCGGCGGCTGGGTCAGCTTAGGCGGCGACGGTGGTGGCTGGGTCAGCTCAGGCGACGACGACGGTGGCTGGGTCAGCTCAGGCGGCGACGGTGGTGGCTGGCGTCGTGCGTGGCTAGGAAGCGCAGGCGGGGGCGAGGGGGCTGGAGTCGTGCGCGGGGCAGCGTAGGCGTGGGGGCGGCGGTTGCTGGCATCGTGCATGATGCTAGGCAGCGTAGGCGGGGGCGGCTGTTGCGGTGGGTGGATGACATCGAGGGATTGGAACTGTCGTTTTGTGTTAAGAGAAAATGCGAGTCGCGGGCTGGGTGTGATGAGATCCGATAGAGAGGAGGCTAATTTGATGCGTTCGATAGTTGTATCCTACGGATATCCTTGACTGGAGACCCTCTAGGTCTTTTAATATGGGAGTGCCTAGATCTCAGGCGCCTGAGAACTAGTTATGTCTAAGTCGTTGGTGTTATCATAATATTTGTGCTAATTCTCAGTTGCAACCTAGTTGCAACTCATAAGATTTGTACTAGTTCTCAGTTACAACCTAGTTGTAACTCATTAAATTTTCAGTTACACCTGAGTTACAACTCATGTGTAACTTTCATTTTGCATGAATCACGAGGTAAATCAAACGGTGAAAGAGACGAGCGACCGAGAACTAGCAAATCCGGCCCAACAAGTCCTGATTTCGCGGCTTTAGCATCTCTCCCCTCGCCTTCGAACGCCACCGCCGGACTCGAAATCCCCGTTCCATTTTCCTCCTCCAAACAGTCCAAACAACAACCAAATCAGCAGGGGGAACGCGAGGTGAGGCGGAATGGCTGAGGCAAACTCGTACGAGGAGCAGCGCAGCAGGCAGATGGAGGAGAACAAGCGCAAGCTAGACGAACTGCGGCTGCACAAGCTCTCCGCCGCCGTCCGCCAGGCTTCCGCCAAGCCCACGCCGGTCAGATCGACTCTCCCCCATCACAAAAGGTCCCACCTTTCTCTGCTCCATTATCTCCTTAACTGAACCCTGCCTGGTTTCCTTGGTGCCGCCCGCAGGCCAAGCTTCTGGTGCCGCGGAACCCGAGGCTGAACGCCCCGATCCGGCGGTCCGGCCGCATCGCCAGCCTCCCGGAGCAGCCCGACTACCGCCCTGCCAAAGCGCAACGCAATGAGAGGGCCGAATTGCCCGATCCAGTTTCGGTGTATGCGACCGACGGAGAGAGAGCCTACGCAGTCTCCAAGGCCCAAGAGCTCAAGGACCGGCTGGGCTCTGACCACCCCACCTTCATCAAGCCATTGTCCCACGGTTATGCCACCAAATCATACCATGTGGTAACATCCTCTGCTTATCTTTCATAATGTATTGTAGTTGATTCTTGGCTGCTAATTTCTTGGGCTACCTGGCAGTCCATCCCGATGCACTTCATCCAGTATCTACCGGTGCATGATGAGACGATGGTTTTGGTGGATGAGATGAATAACAAGTTTGACGTGCTCTATTCCTGCAAACCTGACGTCTCCCATCGGAGACCTATGCTTAGCCGGTGGAGAGGGTTTGTTGCTGAGCACAAGCTGGCTGGTGGTGACTGCTTGGTGTTCCAGCTCATAGAGAGGAGAAAGTTCAAGGTGAGGTTCAACCTGTTCTTGTACATCATTTTACAATTTTTTTTTTTGAAAACGAAGCAAAGTCCCTGGCAGACACGATTTTAGATGTGTGTGTTCGAGAACGGAAAAGTTGCTCTCAGTATATAGCATGATTGGAACACAGATTTATAAAGAAAGCTTCATTGTAGAGAGGATTACTTGATTTGTATCGAATTTCTGCGGCACTTTTTGGATTCCATATATGGTCTTATGATTCTGCAAATTCCTTAAACTTGCTAGGTAGGTTGTTGTAGCCATCCTCACTAATTATTAGTCCACAATTTTTCTGCATACAAACAATGATTTGAAGTTGTTTCAGTAAGATATGGGAAATAACGCCTTCTGGCCATATAATAACTAGAGTTTTTTTGCGGGTTATAATAACGAGTTAATTGTGTACAAACATCTATTTTCTGCATATTGTAGACTTAAATAATGTTGCAGTGCCATATCCATATCTATAATTGCAACTCGAATCTGTCTATAGTTATTCAAAGAATGACAAATCTGGCCTGTTTAGACTTCCAGAATTTTACATGAAGTTTGCATGATAGAGTATTATTGTTCTACAGAGTTCTTTGATTTCAAGCAGATGATGGGTAAAATCCATTTGTCTTTAACTGTGGACTTCTTTTATGTAAATGCTGCAGGTTTATGTGGTAAGAGCGAGTTCTTAGAACAAAAATGACCACTGATGGTATGAGCTTCCAATATTGCCAGCGCAGAAGGTAAAGTGTTCCTTACCTTTTTGGGCATTAGTTTGATCGTTCAATTGGCTGTTTAAATATCTGGTTCCAAATGGTTCTCGTTGTGTAGCAGGTCGGTTCATAATTACCAAGTTCACTTGGAAGATGAAATTATTTGAACCGCCTTTGAGTTGTTTTTCTTGCAGTTAGTAATAGACATTTATTTAGCTAATTATCCCACTTCCCTACTGGTTTCAGACTTTCAGCATGTGACCAGTTAAATTTCAACCTAGGAAAATATTATTTAGGGGATTGCAGTTTATTTAGGCAAAGTTGTTTATCTCTCCAGGATTGGTGCATTGTGGCCAAACTAGTTGACTGACATCTAATAGGCATTGCCTTGTTTTCCCAGTACTGCCTAGCCAAAGAAGCAATGTACGCAAACATACATTAGTCGAAGGAGAGCACACAAAGTTTTACTCAGCTGAAGTTAGCCTCTTCAATTCATTCCCCTTGTTGCTGCTTCTAGATTCTCACTTATTGTGCAGGGTTGGTTATGGACTAACATTACTGGATGATGATCTCAGTGTGATTCTTCTTACGAGCTGGAAATGACACTATTGTATTTGACTCATATGTAATTTTCTGTTTGTAGGTGTATGCATATTTTCAATCAGGATGATCAGCTGAGAACTTCCCTCGCTGCTTTTCTTTAGGATTCTGTGTTAGATATATCAATGCAGCTTACACTTTAGATTTCAGTTTTTCAGTCTGAATAGTACATGATCTGCTGACAGTAGCTAGTTTCAGTTTCCTACCGTTGCCTAGATTGATTCAGTCGCTGCATAGGATGCTCATGGGGATGGAGGTGATGCAGATAAGCGAGGTTTTAGGGGAGTTAGTGGACAGGAGTGGTGGTGGGATGGTACTGTCCAGTAGAGCTCGGTCACTGATCCTATTTTGTAGCAAATCAGTTGTTTGGATGAAATCTGAGGTATATCAGTTTTCATAATTCAGGCTTACTTGAGGTTGGTCAACCTTCATAGAGGTTGCCTTGACAAATGTAGCATGCCTTTCGCCATATAATAGTTGTTCTCTGTGGCGCTCAGCAAGTTCATTCAAAAAACGGAGGAACACGGTATAATTATTGGAATCAACCACAACAACTTTCCTCATGGCTACAGGGAAATGTCTCAGGCTCAAGAGGGCTAACAAACGTGATAACTCCCAGGATATCTACAATTCATAAACTGTGTTATTATATAAAACTAGTAAAGGTGCACGTGCACATGCACGTCTATATTTCAAACACAAAAATCAAATTTAAGATGAATTGTATAATAATCTATGTTTGATTGTGTCATGCTCATTTCAATCCTATATTATTTTAGTGAAATGTGCTTGTGCATGAACATGTAATCTCATGAATTTATTCGCCATCCTTTGCGACGTCGACCTTTTTGAATTTATTTGTCATCCTTTGCCAAGGTCTAAGGTCTCCTATGCTTCATATAGTTGAACATATATTTCACGGATCTCACTTGGACAGGTAGTTCAACAACGTCATGTTCGTTCGCCGGCTTCTAAGCATCCCTCCTAAGAAATACTACATTTTTTACCGCCTCATGGATAGAAGAATCATTTTCAATTTGTTCGCACACACCTAAAACATAGAAAATTTAGTACATATAGTCATCGCACACACCTATATGTTGTAAGTACAGAACACCTAGAAGCTGAAAGTACAGAACACATGACCTTAGTAGCTTTGTATTGTATCTGGGTGACTACAGATTGTCCAATTGCATGTATATCACATAATGTGTTTCCATCACTCATAGACGCCGTTGACTGTTTTTTGAGTTCACGCAATTGGCATCGGTGCTTTGAAATCTCATCTTTATTTTTTGCATACCGCTCCCTATCCCTCTGCCTCTTCACCTCTCCACCTCTCTAGGATCTGCATAAACAACACTTTAGTATTTTACATAATAGGTACCATATAATATAAGTTGCGTTTGTTGTCAACTACCTTTGATTTGCTCGTTGGTTATATCTTGAATTGGAGCATGGTTGGAAGATGACATAGGGATTTCAGCTTTATATATCTGGGAAAATAAATACGGGTATTAAACAGTACCGACTCTCTGCAATCATACGGCTGCATACACAATACGATTGCAGCCAGAGAGCCTATGTAGGAACAAAATTAGCAATGAAAGATGAAATCAAACTTAAAGGAGTTAAACAATACTATGATTTAAGAATTTTTTGAGTGTTCTCTCAAATGATATATATATCAAGAACTGGAGGTTAGTAAACTGCAATTTACAGAAGGCTAGAGTTATAATGGGTGTAATCTATTCATATAGCACATCAGTAATTATTTATTTCAGTCTAGCATCATAAATCATCGTTTACAGACGAACAAAAAAATTGGCAGGCTTGATGTAAACTGATCTAGTAAGCTGAACACAAAAAAGGCTAGAGTTATAGGAGAGATGGGTTTCAAAAGAACACCTCCTCTGGAGTATACTCTGCCTGTCCTTCACGAACTTGATGTAAACAGGTGAATATGTGATGGATTAATACATTAGATATTTAAGATTAAGCCCGAAATACATCTGAGTTGTTAGACACATTTGGAATTGAATATCTGCTGAGATCAGTTCAACATTCTCATGACTATCTTAACTCCCCCAGTATATCTTATATTGAAATTGAATAAAAACAGAAGAGAAGCAATAATATGATCTTTTAACCATCTAGAAAGTTGAATAAAGGAATACCTGATTGCGTAAGAACGGAAGTCTATGTTCAATTCTATACATGACCCAAAACAATCAAATACCTCGATAGGGGAGTAGGCGCATGCGCATTGTCTGTAAGAACCAACCTGAACTGCAGGCTGTTCCCCTATTCTTGTATGGCTATGGGCATGGTTGTTCTTCTGTTGTTGCAGGCTTCCTCCTTCATTTCTTGAACAGGCAGGGGCGGAGTGTGCAGGCGGGGACGCGGTCGTGCGTGGCAGGGGCGGCGGCGGCGCAGCTGGGGCGTGTTGTCTGCGGGTGGCGGCGGCGTAGCCAGGGCGGCGCACGTGGGGCGTGTTGTGTGCGGGGGAGGCTGGGGGCGGCGCACGCGGGTGAGGGGGAGGCTGGGGGCGGCGCACGCAGGGGCTGGGGAGGCTGGGGCGGCGCACGGGGTGGGGGAGGCTGGCGGTGGCGCACGTGGGCGCAGCAGGGGCCGACAGCGGCTAGCGGGGGCGACGCAGGCGGGCACAGGAGGGGTTGGCGTTGGCAACTGCTGAACGACGTGCGTTGAGTAGTCATGGACTCTCGCGCGGGGCTATGGTCGCGGGATTGTCCGCTCAGGTTGATGAGCCCTGGTAAAGACGTTGTTAATTTGAGTCGTTGGATAATTGCATTGTACGGACGGATTTGATTGGATTAGACCTTCCGGGTCATTTAATATTAGTGTAGATATGAAGTTGATACCGGCTGGAAATAGTGTAGTGATGAACGAATATTTTATTAATATAAGATCAAATACCAGTGGTTGAGCCATGGGGTAAACTAACACGTCACACACATCTATTCATGTAAACACAAAATGGTATATGATTAGTAAGAAAAAGACTTTAAACATTTTCAATTGAGCCAATGCAGTGCCAATGGTATATGATTAGTAAGAAAAGGAAGTTGTATTTCTGATTAAACTGGACCTGATTCTCTTCCTACCGATTCAATATTTCACACCAAACTGTTAATTAGTTTTTTCATTTCCCAACTTCAAGGAAAACCAAAACAAACATACAGGGTACATGCAAATTGAGGCAACCAGCTGGCCATATATAACATCATATTTCACAGGAGCTAAGCCAATTAAAATGTTAGGGACTCATCGGCAGCAGCAAAATACAGAATAGACCGATGAATAAAATGGGAATAACAGTCTTGTAGAGGATATGCAACAAAATCTAGAGCTGCCATGAAATGGTTAAACCATCCATGCTTGCGTTAAGGAAGGCTTGAGTTGCCTTTTGACATGACGGTTATGGCCGTTGGAGCAGTACTCGGTGTATATTGTTGTATGCACTAAATGAAAACAGTATGAATTTATGAAATCTGAACCCAACCGTGAGCATGGTCAGCCTGTGCTGGCGAGTAGGAACGCAGTGGGCATGATTGAAATAGAGATTGGTAATGCTTCGGTTGCGAAAAAAGGGTATTTATTTTCTCAAGAATTCTAGTAATTATAGACTCTGAGTGAGAAAAGACAAGTTCCAGCTTTCAATTAAGCTGACATGCTGGTTCATGTGAGAGAACAATAGTAAGAAACTTTCGGCAACTTGCTTCAAGGAAATGAGTTGTGAAAACTGGCTATGCAAGTTGAGTATTGTATGACCAGCAAGGAAGAATTAGTACTGCTCCATTTGACAGAGATGTCATTTTCTTGTTCGCCTGGATTTAGGATACCTAAAATTTTAACGTTTTCATGAATAGTATCCTAAATTGGGGAGCTCACAAGCAACATCCTCAAATCGGCGCAAAGTTGCTTTCAGTTGATTGCGATAATGAACTATGAATGCCTCCCAATTAATACCTGCTATAGGCTCAGAGATGCTCTAAGATAGCATCAGAATTTGGTAAGAGAACCTTATAGTGGCGTATCTAGGATTTTATCAATGGGTATGTCGCACCAATTTTTTTACGACCATCTAGATAAAATCTATTTGATAGTTCTATACAAAATTTATAAATTTGTGATGGGGATGCGCCTACCGGGTATACCCAGCAGGACGTTTCCGACTGGCCCAAGACCTGGCGAGTGGGCCTGCAGGACGGCGACTGGATCAAGGCCCGGCGTGGATCCAAGCGACTGGAAGCTGAAGGCCCAGGCGAGTAGATAGGCCCAGTCGGATTAGGTTAAACGAGTACCGAAGCTTTAACCGAATCGGTTGAGATATGTAAACCCTAGGGAAAGTGAGCCTATATAAACCTCCCTGTAGGGCGTGTAGAGATACGTTCCATCATATACCCAAGCGACTCGCCGCCTAGCCGCCGAGTTCGCCCATTGTACCACCTCCATAATACAATCTAGCAGGAGTAGGTCTTTACCCTCCCGGGGGCCGAACCTGGGTAAAACCCTGTGTCTTTGCCCTCATCTCGCACCGCAGATGGCTGGTCGCCCTTGCCTTTCGTTCTACTACTCACTGCCAATTGCAGCATCTGTCGTGACCATTCCCACGACAGTGGCGCCCACCGTGGGGCCTGGCCGGTCTGGCCGGTGTTCTGCGGCGAGATCCAATCTGCCCATCAACGAGACGGTCGCCACCGGCCGCATGATAGCAATTGGCGAGATGCTCCAAATCTTGCCGAGCAGCTACGTCCCGGCGGCGCGACCCGTCACGCACAGCGTGATCCTGCCGGTCGGCACGATCAGCCTCTTCGTCGGCCTCACCGACGTCATCGTCTCGGAGGACTCGGCTCGCATCCGCGAGTCGCCGCCACACGATCGGCTCTCTGAGAGCCAGATCCGCACGATCCATCGCCTCGCCTCCGAGTACAACTCGGCCCACAGCGACGTGGCCGAAAACTCAGCGTCGCAGAAGACGCGGCCCTCAACGACGACGCCGACTCGGCGACCCCGGCGTCACTCGCCGGATCCATCACCGCGGCTTCACCCGCGGGCTCCATCACCCAGGTCTCCAACGTGGGAGACTTCGAGGACCCCTCCATCCTTGGGATCTTCGAATTCGACTCCGGGTCGGAGAACTCCGCCGACCTCCGCGACAGAATCGGTAGCCACGCCGCGACCTACATGGCGACCGGCACTGAACCGCCGGAGGACCCGTTCTCCACCCCAATCCCTCCTAACGCCACGGCAACGGAGGTCGAGGAACTCCGCCTGAAACTGGCGGAGGCGGTGCGCAAGGAACAAGCCGAGCGCGAAAAATTTCGCCTCGAGCAGGTGACGACGCAGGAACTATCGCGCTACCACCAGCAGCGGATCAGGTCGCGCCTGAACCCCACCGTTCAGGGGCGTGCCCTGAACTTCGACGACGAAAACGACCCGGCCCGCGTGGCCAAGCGCGCGATCTGCGAGAACGCGCCACCAGGAGGAAGCGCCCGACCCCCGCCAGGGTCGACGACGATGGGCGCCCCACCTCCACCCAACCGCACACCTCCCAGGGACCAGCCGCGGATAGTAGTCTCCTCACGGGAGCGAGACGCAAACGATCTCCCACTATTCTCCACCCCGATGGACAACCTCGTGGCAGGTCGAGCAGCAGCCGACAACATCACGGCCACGGGCGACGGCGCCCTACAGATCTAGTACGTCAGGGCCCTGCTCGCAAAGTCCGTCGAGCAGCAAAACGCGGGCGCCGACTCGCAGGGTCGAGTATACTCGCGTTCTTCGGGAAGCAGAGCGGCCTCAAGCGGCCGCCCAATGGCGGAAAACACCCTCAACTGCCCGCCACCGGAGCCACTGCAGCTCCAACACCGACCCGCGAACGCGGCACTCTCCACCAACGACCCCAGGCCAGCGACCAACTTCGTCGCCGCCAACGGGCAACCCATCGACGCCCGCACCCACATCATCAACAACCAAAGCTGGCGCGCACGCCAGCCCGACGACCTGCGACACACCCTAATCAATCGCCGCGACGGCGAGCCCATGGGGTCGCTCAGTCGACTCGGCCCCAAGTGCTTCGGAACAATGATCCGAGGCGAGAAGTACCCGCCAAACTTCAAGGCGCCGAAGGAGATAGAAAAGTACGACCCCTCGTACGACCCCGCCGTTTGGCTCGATACATACCTCATGGCGATGGGGATCGCAGGCCACACCGACCTGCTAGCCGCTCGTTACCTCCCCCTAATGATGGAGGGGACGTGCAGGCAGTGGATCAACACCCTCCCCCAGGACAGTATCGATTCCTGGGAGGAGATGCGCGACGCCTTCGTCAGGCACTTCGAGTGCTCCTACACCCGCGCCACCACCATCGAGGACCTGGAGCGATGCGTCCAGGGACCCCGCGAGTCGACCCGCAACTGGGTCCAACGGTGGCAAGAACTCAGGTACAACGCGGTCGGTATCCACCCGGACACCGCGATCCACTGCTTCAAGACCTCGTGCCGCTACGAGCCCCTGGTCGCCAAGCTCAAGCGACACTCTCGCACACTCGACAACATCCCGGACCTCCTCGAGATCGCCAAACGGTACGCGGAGGAAGATGCAAACCAGGAAACTGACGACGAGTCAGGAGGTCAACGCCGCACGAGCGGCAACGACAGCGGACGACGGTCCGACCTACGCTACAACAACACTCGCCTCACCGGAAAGTGCCGCAGTGACGGGCGAGTCGACTTCGTTGCCAACGCCGGGCACGCACAACGCGAGCCCAAGAGCTTCCGCCGCGACGGCGGCAACTACAAGGCCAAGCCAAGGTTCGACCCCGCGGCCCTCCTTAACCAACCGTGTGCGTTTCATAGCAGGGAAGGGAAGCCCGCAACGCACACAACCGCCGACTGCCACACCCTCAGGGAGATCGAGAAGGCACGGCGAGCACGGGAGGACCCCGACAATGACCCGCCAAACGGCGGAAAATTCGGCAAAGTGGCCGGCTCGCTCCATACCTTCACGGGCTTCAACACGAAGCGCGAGAAGAAGGTCATCGCCCGCGCCGTCGCCGTCAACGCGGTGGCCCAGGTGGACGTTCCCCAGTTCCTCAACTGGTCGGAGCAGCCCATCACCTGGAGCCGCCAAGACCACTCGCCACGCATCGAGTACCCAGGTCGAGTCGCCCTGGTGGTCAAGCCTAAGGTCGGCGACTACTGGCTCCCCAAGACATTGATGGACGGCGGCAGCTCCATCAACATCCTGTACCTGGACACCTTCAGGCGGCTGCGGCTCCCGCAGTCGATGATCGAAACAACCCACACCACGTTCCATGGCATCGTCCCCGGTCGGAAGGCGTACCCGATCGGTAAGGTCACGCTGCCAGTCACCTTCGGCACACCAGCAAACTTCCGCACCGAGCGGATCGTCTTCGAGCTCGTGCCCTTCGACAGCCCCTACCATTGCGTCCTGGGGCGACAGGCGTTCGCCAAGTTCATGGCAGCGCCCCACTACGCGTACAACGCGATGAAGCTTCCCGGGCCGTGCGGCGTCATCACCATCAATGGCGACCCCGACATGGCCGCTGAGTGCGAGGCCAAAGGAGCCGAGCTCGCTGACGCCGTCATCGCGGCGGAGACCAACCACGCCGATGAGCTCGCTAAGTACGCGAGCGGGATCAACAACGACGACCCCACCATACTCAAGAAGCCCAACTCGGAGGGCGCAAACACCTCAACCTTCGAGGCGACGACGCACACCCGCACCGTCGAGCTGGTCCCAGGCGACTCCAGCCAGACGATGACGATCGGGACGGGCATGAGCCCAGCATAGGAAGGCGCGCTCATCGAGTTCCTCCGTGAGAACAGGGACATCTTCGCTTGCAGCCCTCTGACATGCCTGGTGTGTTGGAGATATGCCCTAGAGGCAATAATAAATGTGGTTATTATTATATCTTTGTGTTTATGATAAATGTTTACATTCATGCTATAATAGTATTAACAAGGAAACATTGATACTTGTGTGATTTGTAAACTTAATTTGAAGTCCCTAGTATAGCCTCTATACATCACTAGCTTGTTGGTTGATAAATGATTGTGGTTTCCCTATCATGAACATTGAGATGTTATCAACAACAAGATCATATCGTTAGGAGAATGATATGATGGACATACTCCTATAGATAAGCGTAGCATAAAGATCAAGTCATTTCAATAGTTCAATTGCTATATGCTTTCTGATACATAGTAACCTAATTCCTTCGACCATGAGATCATGCATATCACCTTTACCGGATGGATGCTTTGATGACATCAAACACCACACCGTAACTGGGTGGCTATAAAGGTGGCATTGAGTGTTCGGAAAGTATTGGTTGAGACACATGGATCAAGAGTGGGATTTGTCCATCCATATGACGGATAGATATACTCTGGGCCCTCTCGGTGGAATGTCATCCAATTAGCTTGCAAGCATGTGAATGGCTCACAAGGGATCACATATCACGGGAACGAGAAAAGAGTACTTATCGGTAACGAGGTTGAACTAGGTATGCAGGGATACCGACGATCATAACCTCGGATAAGTAAACTATCGTGAGACAAAGGGAAATTGGTATCGTATGTAAGTGGTTCATTCGATCGCAAAGTAATCGTAGAAATATGTGGGAGCCATATGAATTTCCAGATTCCTCTATTGGTTATTGTTTGGAGAAGTGTCTCGATCATGTCCGCATAATTCACGAACCGTAGGGAGACACACTTAAGGATTCGACGTTGTTTGAGTAGCTATGGTATTATGAGAAAGAGACCGAATGTTGTTCGGAGTCTCGGATGAGATCCGGGATATCACGAGGTGATCCGGAATGGTCCGGAGAATAAGATTCATATAAGGAAAGTCCTGTTTCGGAGTTGGGGAATGATTCCAGTGTTTTCATCGGGAATGTTCTAGAAGGTTCCGGAATGTCCGACTCTCCGGAGGGGAAGGGTACATGAATGTGTTGTATCAAGTTGGTATGATTGCATCATGTACTAAGTGTCCTCGCTGTTCCAAATAAAGGATTAAATTGAATCCTAGTTTGAAAAGTCAAATAGCTAAATTGAAAAGTCAAATAGCTAAAATTGGAAAGTGGAAAAGAGGAGGAGGGGGGGAATCCGAGTTGGGGAGGAGTTCCCTCCTCCAACCGGCGGCAACCCTCCAAGCCGAGTTGGGGAGGGACTCCTCTCCCTCTCCTTGGCCGCCGACCCCCCTCCGCCTATATAAGGAGGGGCAGGGACCCCTCCTAGAGCACACAAGTCCCTCACCTCAAACCCTAGAAGCTGCAGCCCACCATAGCCGCCGCCGCCCCCTAGGGTTTTGCCCTAGCCGCAGACTTGGGGGTCCCCGGAACCCTAGCCGCCGGCTCTAGCACCTCCTCCTTGGTGTGTCTAAAACCTAGATCGCCGAGGAGCTCTCTCATACTCCACCATACTCGCTCCGGCTTAAGGCGAAGCCCTGCGAGATCTCCCCTCTACTTCCGGTACCACGCCGTTGTGCTGCCGGAATCACGAGGAGAGTGCTACAACCTCCGCTGCCTGCTGGAACAAGGGAGAGGAAGGTCTTCGTCGAGTACCGAACGTGTGATCGACTGCGGGAGCGCTGCCGGAACGCAGTGCCGGAAGGATCGTCTACGCGATCTTGAGATCGGGAAGAGTACGACTACATCACCCACGAGAATCCGCTCTCGTTAAACACTTTGGAATCTTCGAGGGTAAGTTATTCCATCGACTCGTTGCTACAATCTAGTAGATAGATCTTGGCTTGTTTGTTTGTATGCGATAGAAATTTTTTGTTTTCCATGCTACGAAACCCTACATGGTGTTCCTAGGGAGCTCGCTGAGCACAAGCTAAACGCCGACCCCAAAGTGCGACCCGTCAAACAGTCGCTGCGGCCCTTCAATGAAGAGCGTCGCCGAGCAATCGCCGAGGAGGTGCAGCGTCTACTCGCTGCAGGCTTCATCCGGCCAATCAAATACTCCAAGTGGCTGGCAAACCCAGTCCTGGTCGAGAAGAAGAACGGGACCTGGAGGATGTGTATCGACTACACAAAATTGAACAGCGCCTGCCCAAAGGAGCAGTTCGTCCTCCCGCGGATCGACCAGATAATCGATTCAACCACGGGCTCGGAGTCGCTATGTTTCCTCGACGCCTATTCCGGGTACAATCAGATCAAAATGGCGGTCGAGGACGAGGAGAAGACGGCGTTCATCATGCCTTTCGGAGCCTTCTGCTACACCGCCATGACCTTCGGTCTCAAGAACGTCGGGGCGACCTACCAGCGGTGCATGCAAGAGTGCCTCGTGAGCTAAATTGGCCGCAACATCCACGTCTACATCGACGACGTGGTCGTAAAGTCCGCTCGTCAGGGTGACCTACTCGCCGACCTGGCGGAAACATTCGCTAACCTGCGAAAATACAAGATAAAGCTTAACCCAGGCAAATGCACCTTCGGTGTACCAGCAGGACAACTATTGGGGTACGTCGTCTCCAAACGAGGGATCGAGGCGAACCCCATGAAGATCGACACGATCGCCCGGCTCGGCAAACCCGAGTGCCTGCGCGACGTCCAGAAATTGGCCGGGCGAGTAGCGGCTCTCAGTCGCTTCATCCCCCGCCTGGGCGAAAAGGCGATGCCCCTATACCGCCTGATGCGTAAGAACCCCACCTTCTAGTGGGACAAGGAGGCAGATGACGCGCTCCGCGACCTCAAAAAGGTGCTACTCGCCGCACCGCTGCTCGCCGCCCCCGCCGACAAAGAACCCATGCTGGTTTACGTCGCGGCTTCCGAGCGCGTCGTCAGCGCCGTGATGGTCGTCGAGCGACCGGAGGAAGGAAAGGAGCGCCCAGTACAGCGACCGGTGTACTACATCAGCGAGGTCCTTACCGAGTCGCGCCAGCGGTACCCCCAGTACCAAAAGCTGGTATACGCGGTCTTCAGAGCTCAGCGACGCCTGCCGCACTACTTCCAGGAGCACCGATCACGGTCGTCTCCTCAGCACCACTGGAAGACATCATCCGCAACCGCGAGGCGACCGGGAGGGTCGCCAAGTGGGACGTCGAGATCGGCGTCCACAACATCAAATACGAGCCACGAAAAGCGATCAAGTCGCAGGCCCTAGCGGACTTCATCGCCGATTGGGAAGAGGCCCAGCAGCTAGAGAAGCTGCCATACCTCCATTACTGGAGCCTGCACTTCGACGGCTCCAAGAACACGGACGGCGCAGGCGCAGGGATCGTGCTAACTTCACCGAAGGGCGGCAAGCTCCGCTACATCCTCTGCCTCGACTTCACACCCTGCACCAACAACATGGCCGAGTACGAGGCCTTACTCCACGGTATGCGAGCTGCCAAGGAGATGAATGTCAACCGCCTACGCTGCTACGGAGATTCCGACCTCGTCGCGGGGCAAGTCGCTGGCACCTGCGACGCCGTCTCCCCCACCATGGCGGCGTACCGCCAAGCAGTGGACAAGCTGGGCGGACACTTCACAGGCTACTCCGTCGAGTGGATCGACAGGCGGAAGAACGAGGAGGCCGATGCCCTCTCTTGCATCGGGTCGGCTCGAATCGCACCACCCGCCGACATCTTCCTCGACACAATAACCAAGCCATCAGTCTCTCCCCCGAGGGAGATCGACATCGGAGTCCCGTTACAGTCGGAGGCAGCCCTAGTCGCACTCGTCACCGAGCCAGACGACTGGACCAAGCCCTACATCGCCTTCCTGGAAGCCGGCACCTTGCCGGCAGACGAGACGGACGCTCGGATGATCGCTCGTCGATGCAAGTCCTACACCATCATCGACGGCGAGCTCCACAAGCGCAGTGTCACCGGCGTGTTCCAACACTGCGTCCAACCTGCCGAAGGACGCAAGATCCTCCACGATATCCACTCCGGTGACTGCGGCCACCACGCCGGCGCCCTCTCTCTGGTCGCCAAGGCTATGCGACATGGCTTCTACTGGCCCACCGCACACGCCGATGCTGTCGACATTGTCCAGCGGTGCGCCGGGTGCTAGAAGTACGCCAACCAGACGCACGTGCCGAGCTCAGCGCTCAAAACAATCCCCATCACTTAGCCATTCGCTGTGTGGGGCATGGACATGGTAGGCCCCTTCAAGAAGGCTCCCTCCGGCTACACCCACCTGCTGGTCGCGGTCGACAAATTCACAAAGTGGGTGGAGGCCAAGCCAGTTCGGAAATGCGACGGGAAGACCGCCACTAAATTCCTACGCGAGCTCATATATCGCTACGGGTTCCCAAACAGCATCATCACGGACAACGGCACCAACTTCGCCAAAGGAGCCATGGCCGAATTCTGCGAAGAGCACCACATCCGGCTCGACCTCGCGTCGGTCGCCCACCCGGAATCCAACGGCCAGGCGGAACGGGCCAACCAAAGCATCCTCCACAGCCTAAAGCCGCGACTCCAAGTACCACTCGAGCGCACCGCCGGGTGCTGGGTCGAGCAGCTACCCTCCGTCATCTGGGGCATCTGCACCTCGGTCAACAGGTCGACAGGATTCACCCCCTTCTTCATGGTATACGGCGCCGAGGCAGTCATGCCCACCGACCTCGAGCACGACTCGCCACGGGTCGTCCACTACACGGAGGCTGCAAACGAACTCGCCCGCCAAGACGGAGTCGATCAGCTCGACGAGGCACATGACCTCGCCCGGTCACGCACCGCCATCTACCAGCAGGGACTCCGCCGCTACCATAGCCGGCGGGTGAAAACTCGCACCTTCCAGGAAGGCAACCTGGTGTTGCGCCTCATCCAGGACAAGAAGGGCATGCACAAGCTCTCCCCTCTGTGGGAGGGACCATTCGCCATCGAGCGAGTACTTGGCAACGACGCCTACTACCTCATCGACGTCCGCGGGGACGGCGAACTCGACGTCAAGCGACCATGTAATGTAAACCTCCTACGGAAGTTCTACCCCTAGAACCCCACATATGTACTCTCCAGTCGCTATGAAATAAAAAGAATCGGTTACTACAAATTGCGCCTACTCTCCATGTCTTGTGCCACTCGCACTCGTAATAACAGCGTCCAGCTAACCGCAGAAGTCAACCTTTGGTACAGCGATCGACACGGCTAAGTAGTGCGGTGCAAGAGCACTGAGTAACCTCAGGTCTTGCATCGTCCATGAAAAACGCCTACCCGGAGCCCCATTGGAGTCGCCTAGCCCGACTGGCTTTACGAGCCAAGACAACTGCCTTCGCTTCTTACAGCAACCATGGTCCTCCGCATCCTCGACATAGCGACTCGAACGGCTAAGTACCACGCTCGGGGACTGAAGACCAGTTCATCGCGAGCGGCTCGGGAAAACGCCAAGTAGGAGAGCATGCCCAAGACTCGCCATGCGACTGACCCAACGGGACAGACAGGAGTGATGCGCCCAAACTAACGCGCCAAGTCCTCAACCACCCTCGAGTCGCGCCTAGAACAACCAAGTACCACGCTCGGGGACTCGGCCACCCGACCCCGTTCGCGCAAGGGAAAACGGTGAAGTATAGAGCGTTCAGGGGAGTCGCCCTGTGACTGGCTCTTCGAGTTCGGGCGAGTAGACCACAATAACAAAACAGTCAAAAACAACAAACATATCATACACGAGGTAAACCCCACAAAAGGGCGGACGCGCTCGGGGACTCGTTCAAACCACAATCACAAAACACATGAAAAATTCCAACACAGACACGATGTCTCATCCAATAGCATGTCGCATTGTTTCACATTACAAAATATGCCCATACGGCAGACCTGCTACTAACGCCTCAGGGCAAACTACCCTATTCTGCAGGCTTCGACGACGACTCGCCAGCACCCCGGCGATTGCGAATGAACGGCGTGTATGGGTTTGACGGGTACGTCGTCAGCTCACCCGCCATCACCGCGCGGAAAGGCTGCTCGACCTTGAAATCCCGGTGCGGCGGCTCGGGGTCGTTGGGCGCGACGACTGTCTCCTGGTACGGAAGGAGGTCGCCCATTGCCCAGACACGCTCCGAGTACACCGCGGCGCGGTCCGTCAACTTGAGCACCTCGGAAAGCTCCACCGTGCCAGTCGACAAAGGGTAGCCGCTCGTCACGTCGTCGAGGTCGAAGTCCTCTGGGAAGTGAGCAAGTCCAAGGCTCAGCGTCGTTGCTGCTCCGCGTCGAAACGCCGACCGCGTCATGAATTCAACAACCGAGGGCGCCTTCTCCAAGTACTTCCACACCTCGACGAGGTCGCTGGGAATCACCTCCGTGGGTGATATCTCCTGGAGGTAGGCTCGGATGCATGTTGCCGACAACTTCGCCGAGTCAACAAGCGTGCCCACACACTGCCGCGCGTCGAACGAGCTCGCCTCTTTCGCGCTATCAATGATGCGACCTGCGAGTAGAAGACGACAGTGAGTACGTTGGACATCACAGAAAGCACAAGATACTGGCAGAGGCAAATGCACTTACCAATCAGCGGGCGGGCGAGATCCGTGATGAAGCGTTGAAGCGCAGTATGATCGTCCTGAAGCCCAGCAACAAGGGCGTCCGACACTTTACGATCTTCTTCGGCGGCTGTAATGGCGGCCTTGGCTCGTCCATCAGCCGAGCTCGCTTCTTCCTTCGCTTCCCGCAGCTCGCGCTCGAGATCGATGATCCGCTTTTCAGCCGAGCTCAAAGCCGATTGCGCCGCCGCCAATTCACCCGCGGGGACAAGTCCCTGGCGAGCTTCCTCCGCCTTCGCGGCAACCGCCTGAAGCCCCCTATTCACCTCTTGGACGGCTGCCAGTTCCTTCTCCGCGCGGTGCTTCGCTGCCAATCGGTCAGCTGATTCACGTTGCAGACCCTGCACATCGTTCAAACAGTTAATTAAAGCAAAAACTTCCTAAGTGCCCACCCGCTGAAATTCAGCGAGTGCGCACTCGGGGACTGGCAATCAAAATTTCCTAAGTTCCCACCCGCTGAAATTCAGCGAGTGCGCACTCGGGGACTGGCAATCAAAATTTCCTAAGTGCCCACCCGCTGAAATTCAGCGAGTGCGCACTCAGGGACTGGCAATCAAAATTTCCTAAGTGCCCACCCGCTGAAATTCAGCGAGTGCGCACTCGGGGACTGGCAATCAAAATTTCCTAAGTGCCCACCCGCTGAAATTCAGCGAGTACGCACTCGGGGACTGGCAATCAAAAACTTCCTAAGTGCCCACTTGCTGAAATTCAGCGAGTGCGCACTCGGGGTCTGGACGCGAAAAGTAACAATTATATATCAAAAGGATCAGACCGTTGCAAAACACCGACCTGATCCTCGGGGACTGGACATACCTGGATGGCTGCGCCGAGCATGCCATGGAGTTGTATCGCGTCCACGGACGCGAGGAGGGCTGGCGTGTATCCTCGACGCTGGTCGACTTCCGCATCGGCGACCCCAGGCGCACGGCTCGAGGGCGAAGTTCCACTCGCCGCGGCCGCTTTGGCCATGAAACGAGGGAACGTCGCGATGGAGGCACCCGCCCCAAAGGAGGTTGGCTCGGCCGTTCCAGGCGAGGGAGCGCCCTCCTTCGTGGACGCGGCCGCCTCTGTTATGGGCTCCGTAGGAGCGACCGCCGTGTCGTCAGAAATCGTGACGACGTCATCGCCCTTGGCCTTCTTGCTGCCGTCCGTAGGGGCGACGACCTCCTCTGCCTTCCTTTTACGGGAAGGATCCTCCTTGCTGACGACGGATGGCACCTTAGCCACGGTCGGGTGGCCCATCCTCTTCACTCCGGTCCTGTACATCAATCATGTAAGCAAGATAATTCAAGCTGCTATGGAAGACAAAGGAAGGTGAGTGTACTCACTTGGCGACTGGAATGAAGCGTATCCCCGTGCGGAGGCCGGCCGGCTTCTCCAGTTCAGGTCCCAGTCGGCGGCTGAGCCCCATCTCCAGGACGTCGCGTGCCCAAGACATGGACGGCTTCTTCGTCGTCGAGGCCACAACTGGAGCCTCTGGGATATCTTCGGCAGGAGCCTCCCTGCGAGGCGAAGCCGCTGCAGCCGGAGCATCCCCCAGCCTAGAGACTGGGGCGAATGGCGGAGGCATCGAATCCAGTGGCACCTCGACGGTGGCCGTGTCCAGCACGGCTGTCGTCGGCGGCGCCTCGTCCTTGGCCGGGCTGGGGGCGTCAGAACTGCTCGCCGAGTACGGAGGCGAGGCCGGCCTCGTCGGCTTCGTCTTCCTCTTCGGAGGGGCCTTTGCCTCCTTCTCTTTCTTCTTCTTCTTCTTCGACGGAGTAGCCTGGCGGCGCAAGGTGGTCTCCGGAAGTTCTTCGTCGTCATCGTGACGCTCGAGGCTTTTACTCGCCTCAAGCTCGCGCTGTCGCTGCCCGCGGGTCTTGCGAACCAGCGGGGCGACCTCCTCCTCGGACTCGTCATCGTCATTGTTCTCGTCGCTCCCGGAATCGCCTTTGGTGGGAGGCGACTCGCCCATGTCCTGGACGGACGAGCTCGATTTCTCGTCGTCCGAAGGCGGGAGCCATCCTTCCACCACTTGGAACAGCTGCAAAGAACGCAAGATGGAATTAGAATTACCGCGACTGCAAAAACTGCGACTGCGAATGAAGCGAGGCGATTACCGTTGGGGCTGGACGCTTTGCGGTGTAAGGGGCGACTCCAGCTTGTGCGTCCAGGTACACCGCCTGGGTGATCTTCTTCAGTGCTGGGATGTAGTCCTCGAGCTTCCACTCGGCGAGGCAGGCCTTCGTCGAGTCTTCCCGGCCCGTGTACTGGTACATATAGTGGTCGCGTCGAGCCAGAGGGACGAGCCGCCGCCCGAGCCAGCAGTTGTATAGGTTGATCGTCTGGAGGCCCTTCTTCTTCAAACCGCGGATGGTCTGAAGCATTTCGTCAACGACCATCCGCTGGTCATTGGGGAGCTTGCCGACTTGGAGACGGCGCGGCTCGGACCGGTTGGCGGAGTACCGCGGGATCTCCGTCTCGCCCTCCGGGGTCGCCTCGGCAACATAGAACCACGACTTCTTCCAGTCGCTTGCCGCCTTGGCGGGCAGCATCAAGTCGAAAAATGAAGCCTTCGACTTCAGCTGGAAGGTTAGGCCGCCCGTGGCAAGCATTGGGCCGCCCGCCTCCTCACGGCTGATCCGTCCGTGGAACAGATCTTGCCATAGAGGGAAGTAGGGCCGGCAGCCCAAGTAGCACTCGCAGAATGCCACGAAGATGGCGAGCTGCTCGATGCTGTGGGGACCCAGATCCGATGGTTGGATCCCGTAGTAGGCGCAGAAGCGCCGGAAGAACAGGGACGTGGGGAACCCTAGCCCCCGTTCAAGATGGCTGGTGAAGCAGATGAATTCTCTCTCTCGCGGGTTCGGGGTCACCTCTCCGGCCGCCGGGATGCGCCAGCAGCCGGCTCGCAGGATCCTGGCCTCCTCAAAGGAAGCCAGTTGCGCCCTCGTGCACTTAGATCTACCTCAAGGTTCGGTGGAGAGGGCCATGGCGGAAAGATTTGTGGGGGGTCGGAGGATTTCTGGTCGGTTGGATCGCGATGCGAAGGGAGGCGAAAGTGCGCGCAGTCGGAGGAAGTGGTGAGAAGGTGGTTCTCTGATCGCCTGCCATTCCCCTTAAATAGCGGTTGTTACCCGCCAAATCAGGGAGCCGTTACTACGCGGTGATTACGCCGAAAGTTACCGTTGGATTACCCCAACGGCTAGTTTGACCACGTTAACGGTCCAACTTCAGCCACTCGGCTCGCCGACCCGATCACTATGACAGTGTTTCACCGACTCGACTCGCCAAAGCTGCGATCAGAATGACTAGTTTTTTCCTTTATACAGGAGCCCAGCGATGATTCGACTGGATGTCTACTCAGCGGCCGTATACTCCGACTGCCAGCAGCCACCTACGCCTAATCGACGACGGCCTCGGGGACTACTGATGGGGATGCGCCTACCGGGGTATACCCAGCAGGACGTTTCCGACTGGCCCAAGACCTGGCGAGTGGGCCTGCAGGACGGCGACTGGATCAAGGCCCGACGTGGATCCAAGCGACTGGAAGCTGAAAGCCCAGGCGAGTAGATAGGTCCAGTCGTATTAGGTTAAACGAGTACCGAAGCTTTAACCGAATCGGTTGAGATATGTAAACCCTAGGGGAGGTGAGCCTATATAAACCTCCCTGTAGGGCGTGTAGAGATACGTTTCATCATACACCCAAGCGACTCGCCGCCTAGCCGCCGAGTTCGCCCATTGTACCACCTCCATAATACAATCTAGCAGGAGTAGGTCTTTACCCTCCGGGGGGCCGAACCTGGGTAAAACCATGTGTCTTTGCCCTCATCTCGCACCGCAGATGGCTGGCCGCCCTTGCCTTTCGTTCTACTACTCGCTGCCGATTGCAGCATCTGCCGTGACCATTTCCACGACAATTTGCATTGTAATGCGATGTAGAATAAGTAAACAATATGCAATTGAGGATTAAAGATGGAAAATGCATAAGTAACCATACTAATAGTCTAATCACCATACTAACAGTCACGATTTATTTGCACTGAACTATTTAATCTCAAGATGCTATATACACATGAATGTTGATAATTTAGAGAATCGGCTATTTGGATGATTACCGATGCACGGATGCAGCTTGCCGAAACCCGCGGTGGCGGCCCATACCCGATCGATCATCCCGTGCAGTTGCTGCTATGGATCACTTATTTTCTTTTTTCTACATATGGAGTACGTACGGGACTCGGTTGGCATATTTTGCACAGATCGATCAGAAGCTTTTTCACTGTCGCTCCAGGGTATGTCAAGGCCTACCCGGCATACCTGGTAGCTCCGCCACTGGAACCTTACCATAATGCAGGTCAATAATAAGCTCATGATGAAGTAGAACCTAAACAAATTGTCGACGCAACGGCGTAAAGGCGGCCTCTTGTCAGGGGGTGCAGCGTATGTCGGCAGTGGCCTACGCGTCTGTTTCCTACCAAAACCCACCGGCGAGCAGCGACGGGCAACACGAAGAGCCGGGAGGCTCCCAGAACTGCTGGTGGGCCCTGGTCCCTCGGGCAACGGCCCGCAAAACTCCGGCACACGTCCTGGCTTGGTTCGAGGGCGTGCCACCTGACCTATACCTGGTCAGGAAGGTGAAGGATTGCTTCGATTGGTTTCCTGCATGGTAAACAAGTATACGTAAAATTCGAGCCGTGACCGGCTCCCAGGTTTCCCTGTGAATCGGCTCCCAGAGCCGATTATCCCATGGTTCTGCATTAGATCCATTATAACATGGGTTTTGCTTCATCAAAACAAGTTAAATCGATCTACGACAGTTTAATGTTTTCACCACATGACTAGAACATCCTACACGTAATTGAGCCTGGCAGATACAAAAGATAATAGAAAACTAATCCTAGAGAAGGCCTAAAAACCAACGTAACGTCAATTCCCGGAACACCCCCTCTTGGATTGATAAACCATATCTTACATACTACTGGATCATTCAACCCGTTTGCAAGGCCTGATCATGAGGATATCAAACTAAACCTTGGAGAACAAGGCACAACTATAACAGATCAAATCGGCTTAAATAAAGATCAAGCAAGATGCCACCCTTACACCCGGGAAAAGGTACAAAGGCGGCGAGATAGCTAGAGGTAGCATAACTAAACAATCATAGCGAAAAGTACTGATGCTAACCTAAACAAATCTGTGATAATAGTGTTACTCGCCATCAACAAGGCTTCAGTACGAGTAACACTAGATAACGCATAAGTAGATACTGCCTAGATCGCAAGATGCGATCTAGGCAGCATGGCACTTACCCGAGAAAAACCCTAGAAACAAGGGGTGGCGATGCGCCGAGATTGTGTTTGTTGTGAACGTGATTGTCCTCCTTTTCTCGATAACCTTAGGTACATATTTATAGTCCGGAGACTTTCTGTCTTTGGAATAACTCTACAACTCTATCTCTTACCTAAATCTAAACGGAATCTATTACAATATAAGATACACGGGCAATTTAGCCCAAATCAACACACGAGGCCGATTCAACAACACGTTGCATATACGTATCTTCTAAGCCCATCTTGACCACGGCCCAACTCCTCCTTTGGCCAAAATATGGCGATAACACATGCCCCCCTGGTTTTGGTAATAATAATTCCAAAACCACTCCGTTTTTTTCCTTCTTTTGCAGGCTTCCGTCGAAGAAACATCCCACGAGGACACACAACCCAATGAGGGAGAATCGAGCCCAACGGATTCTGAGAGGACCATCACCCCGAGCCAGCCAGATGTGCCACCATCGGCTTCCAGGAAAAGGTCGGTTCCTGAACCTGCTGCCCCCCGAGCACCAGTCGAGGCCGGGCCAGCTGTGGGTCCCAAGAGAGCTCGTAAAGGACTACAAGCTTCTTCATCGAGCCAAGAGGTTCCGAAAAATCATCATCCTTTATGCTCTTGCCCCTTACTCCCTTTTGTCTGCCGGTTCACCATCATTTTCATCGGTTAATCACCTTTCATGCAGACAACTGAGGCTTCTGGTGGGAAGGTAGGGGCCGCGCCGACGCCTTTAGCCAAACCAGACCTGGCAATCCCCGAAAATGCAGATGAAATGGCTACCACTTTGGTAACGCCCCCAGCAACCACACACAAACCGATCGCCTCGCCGTCTGCTACCCCCTCGGTCTTAGGAGAGGTATGTTAACCTCTGTCGGCTTTATTCTTCCCTATTGGACGCACACTGACGCCTTTTCGGGTTGCCAGGGTGGTGACATTTCAGGCTTGCTGACCTTTGATCCTGACTCCATCGATCCAACTCCCTCCGTTGCCACCGATGAACCACAAGCCAGGGCTGTTCTACCTCAATTCCAACGACTTAGAGCCTTACTGTCTTCCCCGATCGAGGAGCTGATCGAGGGTTCTGAAGAGGTGAAGGGCGTTCTTGCTGAAATCCAAGACCAACTCCCAGTAGCATTGCAGGTGAAGCTTTGGCCCGTCGTAACTTTGTCCTTCTTCGGGTCAAGGGTGAAGCTAGCTCGTGAAAGGATCAACCTGCGTCGTGCCCAACTCCCGCTGAAGGCGAATATTGCCGACAGATGTCAGCAGCTCAATGAGAAAAAGGCGTCCCTTGACGCCAAAACTGACACCTCTGTCAGTACCACCGAGCTCGCATCTCTGAAAAAGGAGCTGGAAGATCTTGAAGAAAAGGTCCGGGTGACAAAACAACTCATTTGTGACAAAGAAGCATCCATCGCCCGTTTCCAAGATGAAGCAGAGAGCCTCAAAGCCGAACTGAAGACCGATCTGGCAGAAATACGTGCCCTGAACAAGCAGTTGGTGACAGGCAAGGATGAAGATGACGAAGCCGAGATCGCCGAGGTGGACCGTGTCCGTGCTGACGCCCTCCAAGCCTTCGAGGCATTTCTTCAGTAGCTCGTTTATGTAAACTGGCATCTGCTTGTAACAGTTTTGAACCTCTAAAGTCGATGACTGTGCATCGGCTATATACTTCTATTGGCCGATTTCATGTATCGGCCCCCATATCTCGCTGTCCATCATCCCACGTGCTTGGGAAATATATAATAATAAGTTTTTTATTGGCCGATTTCGTGTATCGGCCCCCATATCTCACTGTCCATCATCCCACATGCTTGGGAAATATTTCTTGAGATGCTGACCGTTGACAGCCACTGGGAATTTCACGCCATCCAGCTCCTCCAGCATGTACGCGTTCCCTCTTAAAACTTGATCTACCCTGTATGGCCCGTGCCAATTTGGAGACCATTTACCATATGCTGCATCCTTAGTCCCTAATGGCAACACCGCTTCCCATACCAGATCGCCAACATGGAACTCCTTAGGCCTCACCTTCTTGTTGTATGCACGAGCTACTTTGGCCTTGTTCTCTTTGATTTTCTCAAGCGACCACAGCCTAAGCTCAGTCAAATCTTCAACGCTGTCACTCATCAAGGCTGCATATTCTTCAGTCGTTAGATCGTTCTGAAAAGTGACACGTCTCGATCCAGCCGTAATTTCCCAAGGCAATACGGCTTCTTGTCCATAGACTAGATGGTACGGCGAGGTTTTTATCGCTCCATGACATGACATGCGGTAAGCCCATAAAGCCTCTGATAAAACCTCGTGCCAACGCCTAGGGTTCTCATCGATTTTCCTCTTGATCAGCTTGATAAGGCTCTGGTTGGACGCTTCAGCTTGCCCATTTGCTTGAGCATAGTACAGAGATGATAGCATCAGCTTGATCCCTGTGTCCTCACAGAACTCTCTGAACTCGTGAGAAGTGAAGACCGAACCTCCATCGGTCGTGATAGTCTGGGGAATCCCAAACCTATGAATGACGTGTTCTTTCACAAAATCGACGACATCCTTTGAACTTACTGACTTCATAGGGACGGCTTCCACCCACTTGGTGAAATAATCCGTGATGGCCAAAATCCACATGTGGCCTTTGCTTGACGGAGGATTGATCTTGCCGATCATATCCATGCCCCAACCTCGGAATGGCCAAGGCTTGATGATGGGGTTCATTGCTGACGCGGGTACCATCTGAATTTTTCCAAATCTCTGACATGCTTGACACCCTTTGTAGTACTTAAAACAGTCCTCGAGCATGGTGGGCCAATAAAACCCTGATCGCCTGATCAACCACTTCATCTTGTGAGCCGATTGGTGAGTTCCACAAGCGCCTTCGTGTACCTCGTGTAGGAGCCGATTGGCCTCAGCTGTCCCCAGACATTTGAGCAATAACCCCTCTAGAGTCCTGTAAAACATGTCGTCCCCAATGAGCACATACTTCATGGCCTTGTATCTTATCCGTTTAGGTGCCCCCCGAGCCGAATCCTTCAAGTAATTGAAGATATCGGCTCTCCAGTCGTCTGCGTCCAGGAATTGCACCTGAACATCGGCTCCCTCTGCCACGTCCTTGTAGCCTGAAGCCATTTGTGCAAGATCATTGGCCTCGGTATTCTGCGATCGTGGGATCCAGGTGAAGTTTATGTATCGGAACTGTGCCATCAGCTCACGGCATTGCATCCATAATGGGAATAGCGACTCGCTCTCACACTTGTATTCCTCCGTGAGTTGAGAAATCACCAGCTTGGAGTCTCCAAAAATTTCCACTGCTTCCGCTCCAGCTTCGATGAGCAACTCCATTCCCTTGCGTATCGCCTCATACTCAGCGACGTTGTTGGTGCGAGGGGCTGATAATCTGATGGAGAAGGAAAATGTTGCCCCCCGGGGTGACACGAGTAGCATGCCGATGCCGCACCCATCGTCACAAACCGATCCGTCGAAGAACATAGCCCACGCTCGTATAGACAGTGCTGCTATATTGGTGTTGATCCTTTCAGCGATAAGGTCGGCCAATGCCTGCCCCTTAACTGCTTTCGCGGGTTGATACCGGATGTCAAACTCCGATAATGCAAACATCCATTTGCCCAGTCGGCCTTTCAACATAGGAGCCGACAGCATGTGCTTTATAATGTCTGATTTGCAGACGATGACAATCTCTGCTGATAGCAAAATGTGGCGCAGCTTGGTGCAGGTGAAAAACAGGCAGAGGCACAATTTGTCGATCTCAGAGTACCTTGTTTCTGCATCTAGCATCCTTCTGCTGATGTAAAATACCACTCGCTCCAGCCCGTCATAAACTTGCACCACTACTGAGGCGATGGACGTGTCCGCTACTGATAAGTAAATGTAGAATGGCCTATCCGGCTGGGGTGGAACCAATACTGGCGGCTTCGTCAGATATTCTTTGATCTCGTCGAAGGCTCGTTGTTGTTCTGCCCCCCAGCTGAACTCCTCATCAGATTTAATCTTTACCAGTCCCATGAACGGCTCTATCCTTCCTGACAGATTGGAGATGAATCTTCTGACGAAGTTGATCTTGCCGATGAGAGACTGCAGTTCTTTCTTCGTGGTAGGTGGCTTCATTGTTCGCACTGCCTCCTGACTTTTCAGGCCGATCTCAATTCCTCGTTCATGGACCAAGAAGCCCAAGAACTGACCGGCCGTCACACCGAAGGCACACTTCTTTGGATTCATCCGTAGCCCGAATTTTCTTGTTCGGTCCAGGACGTGTCGCAGATCATCCAAGTGTCCTTGTACTGAGGCTGACTTGACCACTACGTCATCGATATAAATTTCCACCAGCTTGCCGATCAGGTCATGGAAGATGTAATTCATGGCTCTTTGGTATGTGGCGCCGGCGTTCTTCAGTCCAAACGTCATGACTACATATTCAAACAACCCCACCGAACCTGGGACTCTGAATGCAGTCTTGTGTATATCTTCCGGAGCCATAAAAATTTGATTGTAACCGGCGTTGCCATCCATGAAGCTCAAGATTTTATGACCGGCAGCTGCGTTGATTAACGTCTCTGCTACTGGCATCGGATATTCATCTTTCGGAGTAGCTCTATTGAGATCCCGAAAATCTATGGCAACACGCCAGCGGCCATCCTTTTTCTCTACAGGTACGATACTAGAAATCCACTCAGCATACCTGCATGGCCTGATTAAGTCGGCTGCGAACATTTTCTCGATCTCCTTCTTGACTTCTTTCAAAATTTCGGCCTTCATCTGTCGTGCTCGCTGCTGGAACAGCCGAAAACCCTTTTTAAGTGGGAGTCGATGCTCGATGATGCTCCTGTCTAGCCCGGGCATCTCTGTATAATCCCAGGCAAAGCAATCTGGATATTCTTTCAACAAAGCTATCATCGGACCCCGCAGATTCGGATCCAACTTCTTGCTGACAAATGTTGGTCTTGGCTTATCCCCAGGACCGATGTCAATCTCTTCTAGTTCATCAGCAGATGTAAATCCATACCCTAGCTTTCCATCACCTGTCAAATCGATGCTAAGCACAGGGCAAACAGTAGGTGAGGTTAACAAAAATAACTTGGGCCGATTGCCTGAATCGGCCCCCTTTTTGATTGTATTAGTCAAGGACGGTTTACACCTTATGGTTTTACAATGGCTGGGAATCTCCCTGCTACGACTGCACGATCTGCTCGTCGCAAGGTTGCTGCTTTTTGTTTTTTGTGGCCGATCGCAGGGATCGGCCGTACCATGTACCGTCGTGGACTTTGCTAATCTGTCATGCCGGTGGATAAGACCAGCCTCACCCCGTTTTTTGTAGCCTCAATGCGTTCACAGCCGTCTAGACTGATTCCAGAGATCGGCTCTTGGTCTTCTGCTTCCCAAACGTTCATGCCAGCAATGGAGACCTCGACGGAATCGTCTGCATGAATGACCTCCACCTCATCTCCATTCCACTGTATTAGGCACTGGTGCATCGTGGATGGAATGCAGCAGTTGGCATGGATCCAATCTCTCCCTAGCAAGACAGCGTAGGTGCTTTTGCTGTCCACGACGAAGAATGACGTAGGGATGGTTTTTCTGCCCACGGTCAGGTCCACGTTCAGTACGCCTTGCGTTTCTGAAGTCTGTCCGTTGAAGTCGCTTAAAGTGACGTTGGTTTTGATCAGATCTGTAGTGGAGCGTCCCAAACGCCGTAGCATGGAGTATGGCATTATGTTGACTGCCGCTCCGGTGTCCACTAACATCTTGCTGACAGGTTGCCCATTGATATAACCTCGTAGGTACAGTGCTTTCAGATGTTTGTAACCCTTTTCACGTGGCTTCTCAAAGATAACTGGCCGTGGGCCGCAGTCGAACTGTGCCACTGGTAGTTCGTTGGTTCTTGGCGCGCAGAACTCTGACGGAAGTATGAATACCATGTTTGTGCCAGCCGATGTCTTTGCATCGGCTTTTACCGGTTTGGGGCGCCATTCTTTCTTTTTCGGGTGATCTTCCGTTTCCAAGGTCTGCCTAATCTTAACGGCCAGGTCGGGCCGTGCTTTCTTTAGAGCATGGAGATACTGCGCTTCGGCTTCCTCCAAGTTATGCAGCCGCTGCACTCTACGCTTTTGGGTGTGTCTGAGTCCGTCGGGACACCACCTTGGACGGTGATACCTGTCTTTCTCTTTGTCATCCATTGGCTCCTTGAGACCTTGTGCTCGAGACGACTCCCTGCGTCGGCTCTGAGGTTGGAGAGGCCCTAGGCGCTTAAACACTGACACCGGCCCCGTGTCCTCCTTCTGCTGTCCGCATTCCGGGCAGTTATCGGTCGTAGGCAATCGGCTCATTCCCGCGTCCCAGCAATACTTGAAGAACGGACAATCCCAATGCTTGTCTGCGCCTTCTTTTTCTTTTGACGGTCCCCTAGCGAGGTGCTCATATCCTTCATCTTCTCCGTCGCGTCGGCGACGTTGGTCATACTGACGCTCATACTTATTAAGGAGATGCGTGGAATGTGGTTTCTGATATCGCACACTTTTCACTTGTTCCTCAGTTAAGTACCGCCTGTTGTCGTAGCTGGGCCGGTCGCGTGGACCAGCCTCCTCTCTTACTCTGCCGTGAGAGCGACCGCCTTCCTCCCTGTACGTGCCATGGTGGTACCCTGTTCCTGCCATGTTGACATCGAACGAGAAGTCCAACTGGCGCCTCGTGGAGTGGCTGTGTTCTACCATGTTGACGCCGGGGAACGGGTTGGTGTCTACTTTCATGGCGAATTGCCCCAGGATGAGGCGGCCCTGCTCTATCGCTGTTTGGATCTGGCGACGTAGCTCTTTGCAGTCATTGGTGGTGTGGGTGAACGAGTGATGCCACTTGCAGTACGGTCTTCCGTTCATCTCTTGAGCCGTAGGGATTTTGTGGCCTTCAGGTAACTTCAGTTGCTTTTCTTTCAGCAGTAAATCGAATATTTGCTTAGCTTTGCTCACATCGAAGTCGAACCCTTTTGCAGGCCCTTGCTGTTTCACCCATTTGCAGGTTACGGGATCTGCCCCCCGAGCCCATTCAGCCACGGCCACCTCCTGGTCTTGCGCGGGGTCTTCTTCTTCTGTATCGACCAGGCCTATCGGACGTTTGAACTTGTCCTGGTACAACTCAGGGTGGCGCTGCTCATACATCGTCAGCTTCTGGGACATGTGCGCCAACGAGTTGTACTCTACTTGGAAAGCCAGATCTTTGATGGGTGCTGCGAGACCCAACGCTGCCAGCTCGACTGCTTCCTTCTCAGTTAAACGAGCTGAGTAACATCGGTTCTTGACAGTCCTGAAGCGTTGGATGTACTCGGCTACCGTTTCTCCTCGCTTTTGCCGCACCTGTGCCAGGTCTGCAATGCCAGCCTCGGTGGCTTCTGAATGGTACTGAATGTGGAACTGCTCTTCCAGTTGCTTCCAGGTCTGGATCGAATCAGGTGGTAGCGAGGTGTACCACCCAAAAGCTGGTCCTGTCAAAGATTGCGCAAAGAACCTTACGCGCAACTGATCTGATGCTGATATCATGCCTAACTGTGCCAGGTATCGGCTCACGTGCTTGATCGAGCTCGACCCTTCTGACCCGCTAAATCTCGAGAACTCAGGGAGCCGATACTTGGGTGGCAGCGGGATCAGATCAAACTCGTTGGGGTACGGCTTTGAATAACCGATTGTCCTTCTCTTCGGCACGAAGCCGAACTGGTCTCTCAAGATGGTACGGATTTGCTCCGTTGTTTGGGCTGCAGGGGCTAGATTCTCATGACTCGTTCCAGTGGCATACTTGTCTAGCCACGCCTGTTTGTCGGCGTCCATCCCAGAGATTCCTGCTCCAGAAACACCTGCTCCTGAAGCCCCTGCTCCAGAAACTCCTGCCCCAGCACTCCCTGCGGTTGCAACCTGGTTCGTGCGCGTCAAGCTGTTGCAGTCTGGCACGTAGGTGCACACGTATCCATGTGGGATTTCTTTAGGTGGTTCACACAGGAATTGGCAATCGCCAGGGTCGCCTCCGACCTTGTAGACGATGTACGCCGGTGCCCCTGGTGGCTCTGGAGCTGCAAGTGTGAATGGCAGCGGTGGCCTGGCCTGGAGTGGTCTTTCTCCCTGGTGAGTCCCCAGAGTAGGCCCCGACGGAGAGTACTGATGTTTCGCGATCTCCTGAACTACGCGAACTGCGATCCGCTCGAAAGCGTTTACCAAGCTCTCAGAATGGCGGTGAAGAGAATGAGCCACCATGTAGTTGACTTCCTGGCGCAGAGCTCTGGTGCGCTCCTCTGAAGGAACAGACAGATCCACCTCATCAAGAGCACCCTCGGGTGAGAACCCTTTCCACCTAATGCCATGCTTACGAGTCCTCTCAAAAGAGCCGATGAGATCGGCTTCGAAGAGAGCTTTGACGTCATCATACTTTGCCTTGTGCTCCTCAGGCAGCTCATCGTACGTGACCGGTCTGTTGTCCATCGCAGCGTCGGATGTTGATGTAGATGTTGTTTAAGTGTCCCACCGGGCGTGCCAGAATGTGTTGCCTACCAAAACCCACCGTCGAGCAGCGACGGGCAACACGAAGAGCCGGGAGGCTCCCAGAACTGCTGGTGGGCCCTGGTCCCTCGGGCAACGGCCCGCAAAACTCCGGCACACGTCCTGGCTTGGTTCGAGGGCGTGCCACCTGACCTATACCTGGTCAGGAAGGTGAAAGATTGCTTCGATTGGTTTCCTGCATGGTAAACAAGTATACGTAAAATTCGAGCCGTGACCGGCTCCCAGGTTTCCCTGTGAATCGGCTCCTAGAGCCGATTATCCCATGGTTCTGCATTAGATCCATTATAACATGGGTTTTGCTTCATCAAAACAAGTTAAATCGATCTACGACAGTTTAATGTTTTCACCACATGACTGGAACGTCCTACACGTAATTGAGCCTGGCAGATACAAAAGATAATAGAAAACTAATCCTAGAGAAGGCCTAAAAACCAACGTAACGTCAATTCCCGGAACACCCCCTCTTGGATTGATAAACCATATCTTACATACTACTGGATCATTCAACCCGTTTGCAAGGCCTGATCATGAGGATATCAAACTAAACCTTGGAGAACAAGGCACAACTATAACAGATCAAATCGGCTTAAATAAAGATCAAGCAAGATGCCACCCTTACACCCGGGAAAAGGTACAAAGGCGGCGAGATAGCTAGAGGTAGCATAACTAAACAATCATAGCGAAAAGTACTGATGCTAACCTAAACAAATCTGTGATAATAGTGTTACTCGCCATCAATAAGGCTTCAGTACGAGTAACACTAGATAACGCATAAGTAGATACTGCCTAGATCGCAAGATGCGATCTAGGCAGCATGGCACTTACCCGAGAAAAACCCTAGAAACAAGGGGTGGCGATGCGCCGAGATTGTGTTTGTTGTGAACGTGATTGTCCTCCTTTTCTCGATAACCTTAGGTACATATTTATAGTCCGGAGACTTTCTGTCTTTGGAATAACTCTACAACTCTATCTCTTACCTAAATCTAAACGGAATCTATTACAATATAAGATACACGGGCAATTTAGCCCAAATCAACACACGAGGCCGATTCAACAACACGTTGCATATACGTATCTTCTAAGCCCATCTTGACCACGGCCCAACTCCTCCTTTGGCCAAAATATGGCGATAACAGCGTCGTACGCGGCTGGGGCGGTGTCCTGCGCGTGGCTGCAGGGGCGGGGTTGGCGTTGTGCGCGGCTGGGGAGCGCATGCGGGGGCGACGAGGGCTGGCGTCGTGCGCGGCTGGGCAGCGCAGGCGTGGGGCGGCGGTGGCTGGTGTCGTGCGCGATGCTAGGCAGCGCGGCTGTTGCGGTGGGTGGACGGCATCGAGGGATTGGAACTGCCGTTTTGTGTTGAGGAGAAAATGCGAGTCACTAGCGGTCCTTGCGGGGTTGTCCGCTGGGTGTGATGAGCTCCGATAAAGAGGGGGCTAATTTGATGCGTTCGATAGTTGTATCCTATGGATATCCTTGGTTGGATTAGACCCTGGGTCTTTTAATATTAGTCTAGATGAAGCGATGCCCTATGATTCTATCAACATCTATTATTGCTACATCTTTTTTCTTCTCTTACCACCGGAATTACGCACCATAGCCAATTAACCACACTGAAAATTAGAATAAGAACTACATTAGAAATAGAATTAGGGCATAAACTAATAGTGCCCAACCCAAGTTTGATTGGGGACAGATGTTTGATAATACATGGCCTCGTTTGATACCTTCAGACCATCGGTGAACAACCGTCTGCCGTCCTTGTGAGCGAGATGAGAGGAAGATGACTATTGACTAGAGGAGATGGGCGACGAGCGACAGCATCATGGCCTCATGGTGTGCATACAATCAAGTCATCGAGAGTAAAACTGTTGAAGAGTTTACATTACAGTAATGGCCAAACAGAGTCGCGTCACGAGCAGGACCTGGCCGCGAGATTGATGCGATCGACGATCTGATCGCTAGTCATGTCGTCCTGGATTCCTGGTAATCAGAAGAGTTTGTCCAGCAAAGGAAAATGGCCCAATCTAGCCAAAGGGAAACACTAAGGTCTAGTTTGGCAACAAAGTTTTTTTTAAAATTGAAGTATTACAAAACTGAAGTATTTCAGTGCATGGGAGATGAATACTACAGTTTATTGATATTGTAGTATTTCTCAGTTTTTGCAAAAACAACAAGGCGTTTGGCGGGTGTTGTTTTACCGTCCCTTTTTGACCGATTGTTAAGCATATATGATTGGTGTATTTGCATGGATTTCAGGCGCGGCGACTGTATTTTCATAAATTTCTTGGACGCCTGACAACTGTATTTGCATGGATTTGTCAGGCACGATGACTGTATTTACATGGATTTCCTAGACGCAGCTGTTCAAGTGAATAGATGGCAACGGATTGGCGTTGAATACCAGGTGTCATAGAAGGAAAAAGGGGAAAATCTAACGTATCTTCACAGAAGGTGAAACACAACAAGAGGAAACATGCATGTGAACTAAACGGAATAGATCTGCACTAAATCTGGGCTAGATTCACTCATGCAACCATGACAATAAGACACCAGTATATACAGAGATGCTACAGAACACCAAATCTTGACCGATAGGGTCCGTCTATGTGGGAATCAGTGGAAATCTCATCAAGAATATCAACTCCAGATGGCAACAATGGTACGCTCAAATTAACAAAAATATCATGCCATAGATCTTGGCAAGAATTTAGCAGAACGAACCTTCTCCCTTTACTGAGCTTGCTTTCTCCATGGATGAAGAAGAGGACATGATCGTAGGCGCTTTAGGCGATGACGATCGGGTGAAGCAGATGTGTTTTTGCAAGGGGCATGAAGCAAGCGTGTTTCTCCGTTTAGGAAAAAAGAGGTCTAGAGTGAAGTTTCTAATACGATAAAAAAACTACAGTTTTGGAGATTTTTCAGTTTCCAAAAACACCGTATTAGTTGGAAGTTGGAACCAAACGACCTGAAGTATTCGATATTTTATTATTTTTTAGAAACTGAAGTATTCTAAGAATACTTAAAAAAAAACAGAGCTACCAAACGGGCCCTAAACTGCTGTTGTTTCATTTTACTGGGGTATATACTAGGTTTATATATGAAGCACATATCTAGGGATGGGCCTCAATTTTTTTGGGGCACGGGGAAGCCGCTCCTCCAGCCCCCTAATAACCCCCAAGCATAGGGGATCACCATAGTACAATTCGATAAGTGGTTGCGATGAGATCCTTTATGGTCACTTCTAGGCGGTGACGGTGTGCGGTGACCCAGCATACCACTGCATGATGTAGTATATTATAGTCGTTGACATAACACCAATGAAACACCGTTCACTAGTATTACATCCCTCAGAATGGCACAACAGAAACACAGTGGGTCCAATACATGGCTAAAGGTTACAACTCACTCTTTACACAAGATCCAGAGAACACTCTAGGTTAAAGAGAGAGAGAAAGAACTTCTTACGAAGGAGAATCAAAGATAAACAACGCAAGAACTACTATACTATTAAGACTAGTATTTTAACTAAGGGGTTGGCATTGCTGCTATTGCAATACACTACAGAATTAGGTTCTTGGCTAGAGATTATATTTCTATCTATTCAGTAACTTCATTTTTACTTGAGTTGATGTATATGTTGACTTCCTTGACTTCATTGAAGAGATTTAGCTTTGGATGATGAGTCCTGGAGCATAACTTGATGTGGGTGTTGTCAATCCCGGCTTCAGAATCTAGCAAGGGTTAAGAAGATACTTTGAGTACGAGCGTACACAACAAATTTACTAGAAAAGGAGTGTTTGATGCACTATAACTACAGCCACAGACCATAGGTCGTAGGCAATGCAAGTTTTCGTAAAACATTTCTTTAAAGGTTGCTTTTATTCTGAAAACTATGTCCATCAGCCTTCACGGGTTTACCAGAACTTTTATGGAGTTCCTTTCCCGCAATGTTCGCAGCTTCTTCCCGGAACAGGGAGTAACAAGTTACAGTTCTTACACTCTGCAGAGGTGCGTTACTTTTCCCATGAGAGATCAACTCCTTGTTGCATAACCGGGCAGCTTACCCGTCCATAATTCCATGTTGTGGGGCCCGGTAGATGATCCAAGCCAATCACTGCCCTCTCTGCGACCTCATATGTCTGCACGATCCTCCGGGCTAGCTCACCTTCGCTAATCCCCCTTTCGGGCAGGCTAAAACCCTGATGAGTTTCCGAAGACTCTATGACCTGGTGTTGCCCTGGCAAGTGCCATATTAAATGGTCCATCCACTAAACACCATCCATAGATAATCTAGACACCAAAAGTGTGGGGCGTAAGGGTGCCCACCCATATGTTGGATCCACACAAGGAATCACAACGTCACGTTAAGGTCGTCTTGCCTCCATACAAGAGGAAAAGGATATAGCTGACTTCTCTGTCTCATTCCAAATCTCATGGTTAACGCGTAATATACGGTGCAAGAATCACTGGCGACATTGGTTGTTAAGTCCTAGATATTATGTTCCTTTACTACCGGAACTTTTATAGTAAGTTATTACCTCATGGTAATAACCTATAATCATTTTATTATGAAAATAGTATTTTTTGACCCTTTTCAAATGCAAGTGATGTCAACATTGGATTTGCAAGATACTTTATAGAAAATAATCAAAGGACATGAGCAAGTGTGAACTTGTCTTTTGTGATTGCAAGATTATGCACTCACGGTCTTCAAGATAATATAAGATCCAATATCTGAAATCAACATCATTGGTCCGGTAAGGACTAATGTTTAAAAAAGAAATATGTTCTTATGCATAAGTAATGTGATGCACTTTTATGAACGCGAATCCCAGGGATAACGTTGTTCTAGGGTTTGGATTTCGGAAATGGTTACTTTAGAATGTGTTGTACTTTTAGATAAGTTTCACACTTGTGCTTCTTATTAGAGCTTTGTGAGTGTGTGTGAACAACACATATTTATGCAGCAATAAAATATATACCTATGAAATGCTATTCAAGATTGTTTACACTTTAATTATTTATTTTCGAACTTTACTTTACAAGTAACATCACTTATAAAGAGCTTAAGCGTTATCGATCCTAAGTATACAAGTGAAGTATGAAGTAATGTGATCTTGATTATTTGTCATATATTGTTTGAAGTGGCAAAACGAATAACTTTTGAAGAAAAGATTCCTTTTCTAAGGTTTAAACAATCTTTGTGGTTAGTTAGTGGTGGTCGATGTTATTTGTGTTTGCTTGAATAGTTTGGTCTTGAGATGCTTTATAACTTAACTATTTCAAACCAAAGTTAACTATAAAACATATAACAATGTTTATAGTGTTATATTTAGATTCTTGTAGACTAAAGTTAACTTTAAAACAAAGATATTTTGAAAGTATAATGCTTATAACCTTTGTACTTGGTGTACTTGGTAATGTTGCCTTTATGGTTACTTAAGAATGGTTATTCAACTATTTAAGTAGTGGTCTCTTAATTTTGTAGTGGAACAAGATTTCTTGTTTCCTTATAAAGGTATGATTATGGTTTATGGATAAATAAATAGTACTAGTGACTACTCATGAATTATTTTTGGATTTAGTCCATTATAAGGTGGTATTTTATTGCTATATCATTCTTGAAGATTTTATAATTATTAAAGATTTTTTTAATACAATTTATTCATATAGTAGAAGGATAATTCAATATAATAGTATTTCTAATGTTTTGAATGATTATGACTTATTAGTAATATTCAAGACTAATACTTATTTATTAGACTTGATTGACTAATTTTTAGAAATATTAACAAATTTTATTTACCCTTATATGAATTTTAAACTAAGTAAATAAGTTTAAATTTGAGTTATTAAAATATTTGAATTTTTATTTAACTCAAAAGTGGAATAATATATTTTTAACTTGTAGATATTATTTTTGTGATCATTTTGGTATATAATATTTATTTTTATGATTGATAAATAATAAGATATGATTTTTATAAGATTTATTACTTTAAAAATACTTAATAAATAATAAATATTTAAGTAAGTGAAATAATAATGCATGATTATAGTTTTAAATTATAGTTCTTATTTTTCTAAGATTTTTGGTATTCTATTTATATTTTTAACATTTACCATTATTAAAATTTGAATTATCAAAGTTTTATTATTTATAAAACCTTTATTAAATCATATTTATTTAAATAATCATCATAATAATATTTGATAATAATTTTAAGTTGTAGATTTTATTTTTCTACAATTTTTCATATATTATACACATTTTTCTGAATTATAAATCAAAAGTTATTATTTAAACAATATTTAATCATTTATTTGATTTCTGGAATATTAATAATTGAGTTTATAACATTTTATTTATTTCTTAAACAGGGATTAACTTTTTACACAGCACCCACACCTAGCCTAAGTCACTTACTAGTGGGGCCTATGTCCACCTCAGCACTTGGGTTAGTAAATGTATTTTGTTACTAACTAGTTTGCTACGTCCAGACAATGACACATGGGCCCTAGGCCACGTCACACGCGACGATAGCAAAGACTAGTTGAACTAGCTGACGTGGTTCGAACCTGATGTAGGCATGACGTCATATGGTTTGATCCTCATTGGCTGAGGATCGATCGATCGATCTAATGCTCGCGCGGGGCTGTGGCTAGGTGTTGGGTTTCGTAGCATGGAAAACAAAAAATTTCTATCGCATACAAACAAACAAGCCAAGATCTATCTACTAGATTGTAGCAACGAGTCGATGGAATAACTTACCCACGAAGATTCCAAAGTGTTTAACGACAGCGGATTCTCGTGGGTGATGTAGTCGTACTCTTCCCGATCTCAAGATCGCGTAGACGATCCTTCCGGCGCTGCGTTCCGGCAGCGCTCCCGCAGTCGGTCACACGTTCGGTACTCGACGAAGACCTTCCTCTCCCTTGTTCCAGCAGGCAGCGGAGGTTGTAGCACTCTCCTCGCGATTCCGGCAGCACAACGGCGTGGTACCGAAAGTAGAGGGGAGATCTCGCAGGGCTTCGCCTTAAGCCGGAGCGAGTATGGTGGAGTATGAGAGAGCTCCTCGGCGATCTAGGTTTTAGACACACCAAGGAGGAGGTGCTAGAGCCGGCGGCTAGGGTTCCGGGGACCCCCAAGTCGGCGGCTAGGGCAAAGCCCTAGGGGGCAGCAGCGACTATGGTGGGCTGCAGCTTCTAGGGTTTGAGGTGAGGGACTTGTGTGCTCTAGGAGGGGTCCCTGCCCCTCCTTATATAGGTGGAGGGGGGCCGACGGCCAAGGGGAGGGAGAGGAGTCCCTCCCCAACTCGGCTTGGAGGGTTTCCGCCGGTTGGAGGAGGGAACTCCTCCCCAACTCGGATTCCCCCCTCCTCCTCTTTTCCACTTTCCAATTTTAGCTATTTGACTTTTCAATTTAGCTATTTGACTTTTCAAACTAGGATTCAATTTAATCCTTTATTTGGAACAGCGAGGACACTTAGTACATGATGCAATCATACCAACTTGATACAACACATTCATGTACCCTTCCCCTCCGGAGTGTCGGACATTCCGGAACCTTCTAGAACATTCCCGATGAAAACACCGGAATCATTCCCCAACTCCGAAACGGGACTTTCCTTATATGAATCTTATTCTCCGGACCATTCCGGATCACCTCGTGATATCCCGGATCTCATCCGAGACTCCGAACAACATTCGGTCTCTTTCTCATAATACCATAACTACTCAAACAACGTCGAATCCTTAAGTGTGTCTCCCTACGGTTCGTGAATTATGCGGACATGATCGAGACACTTCTCCGAACAATAACCAATAGAGGAATCTGGAAATTCATATGGCTCCCACATATTTCTACGATTACTTTGCGATCGAATGAACCACTTACATACGATACCAATTTCCCTTTGTCTCACGATAGTTTACTTATCCGAGGTTATGATCGTCGGTATCCCTGCATACCTAGTTCAACCTCGTTACCGATAAGTACTCTTTTCTCGTTCCCGTGATATGTGATCCCTTGTGAGCCAGTCACATGCTTGCAAGCTAATTGGATGACATTCCACCGAGAGGGCCCAGAGTATATCTATCCGTCATATGGATGGACAAATCCCACTCTTGATCCATGTGTCTCAACCAATACTTTCCGAACACTCAATGCCACCTTTATAGCCACCCAGTTACGGTGTGGTGTTTGATGTCATCAAAGCATCCATCCGGTAAAGGTGATATGCATGATCTCATGGTCAAAGGAATTAGGTTACTATGTATCAGAAAGCATATAGAAATTGAACTATTGAAATGACTTGATCTTTATGCTACGCTTATCTATAGGAGTATGTCCATCATATCATTCTCCTAACGATATGATCTTGTTGTTGATAACATCTCAATGTTCATGATAGGGAAACCACAATCATTTATCAACCAACAAGCTAGTGATGTATAGAGGCTATACTAGGGACTTCAAATTAAGTTTACAAATCACACAAGTATCAATGTTTCCTTGTTAATACTATTATAGCATGAATGTAAACATTTATCATAAACACAAAGATATAATAATAACCACATTTATTATTGCCTCTAGGGCATATCTCCAACAGTCTCCCACTTGCACTAGAGTCATCTAATCTAGATTACATGGTAATATACCGAACACCCATGGCAGTTTGGTGTTGGTCATGTTTTGCCCTCGGGAGAGGTTTAGTCAACGGATCTGCCACATTCAGATCTGTGTGTACTTTGCAAATCTTTATATCCCCATCTTGGATATGTTCTCGAATAGCGTGAAAACGTAGCTTGATGTGCTTCAGCTTCTTGTGTGACCTTGGTTCTTGCGCATTGGCTATGGCGCCCATGTTATCACAGTAGATAGACATTGGGTCCAGCGCACTAGGAACCACACCCAGCTCTGTAATGAACTCTTTCATCCATATCGCTTCTTGTGAAGCCTCCGAAGCAGCCATGTATTTCGATTCAGTTGAAGATCTCGCCACAACGCTTTGCTTTGCACTCCTCCAGCTAACTGCTGCACCATTCAAAATAAATACGTATCCAGATTGTGATTTACAATCATCCGGATCGGTGTTCCAACTAGCATCGGTGTAACCATTAACAACGAGCTGTTCATCACCTCCATAAGAAAGAACCATATCCTTAGTTCTTCTCAAGTACTTAAGGATGTTTTTGACCGCTGTCCAATGATCCACTCCTGGATCACTTTGATATCTGCTAGTCAAACTAACATCATATGCAATGTCGGGTCTAGTACATAGCATGGCATACATTAGAGATCCTATGGCTGAGGCATAGGGAGTCTTACTCATCCTTTCTCTATCTTCTGCCGATGTCGGACTTTGAGTTTTACTCAAGGTCGTATTGGGCAACATGGGCAAGAACCCTTTCTTGCTATCTTCCATTCCAAACCTCTTTAGAACTTTGTCCAAATATGTACTCTGTGACAATGATATTTGGCGTTTCGATCTATCTCTATAAATCTTTATGCCTAATATGTAAGCTGCTTCGCCAAGATCCTTTATTGAAAAACTATTATTCAAATATTCCTTGACATTATTAAGAAGGTCTACATCATTCCCAATAAACAATATGTCATCCACATATAGTATTAAGAATGCTACAGAGCTCCCACTCACTTTCTTGTAAATACAAGCTTCTCCATAAGTTTGTATAAAACCAAAACTTTTGATCACCTTATCAAAACGTTGATTCCAACTTCGGGATGCTTGCTTCAATCCATAGATGGACCGTTGAAGTTTGCATACCTTGTTAGCATCTTTAGGATCGACAAAACCTTTGGGTTGCATCATATACAACTCTTTATCAATGTCTCCATTGAGGAATGCTGTTTTGACATCCATCTGCCATATCTCATAATCATAATATGCAGCGATTGCTAACATAATCCTCACAGACTTTAGCTTCGCTACTGGTGAGAAAGTCTCATCGTAGTCAACTCCTTGAATTTGTCGAAACCCTTTTGCGACAAGTCGAGCTTTATAGACAGTAACATTACCATCAGCATCTGTTTTCTTCTTGAAGATCCATTTGTTCTCGACAGCCTTCCGGCCATCCGGTAAGTCCACCAGAGTCCATACTTGGTTTTCGTACATGGATCCAATCTCGGATTTCATGGCTTCTTGCCATTTATTGGAATCTGGGCTCATCATCGCTTCCTCATATGTCTCGGGGTCATCGGTGTTATCCACCAACATGACACTCATAACGGGATCATACCAATCTGGAGTGGTACGAGTTCTCGTTGACCTCCGAGGCACTGTAGCAACTTCAACCGAAGTTTCATGATCACCATCATTAGCTTCCTCTCTTATTGGTGCAGACACCACAGGAACTTCTTCCGGTGCTGCGCTACTCGCAATTTCGAGAGAAGGTTCAACAACCTCGTCGAGTTCTACTTTCCTTCCAGTCACTTCTTTTGAGAGAAATTCCTTCTCTAGAAAGGATCCATTCTTGGCAACGAAGATTTTGCCTTCGGATCTATGATAGAAGGTATACCCAATAGTTTCCTTTGGGTATCCTATGAAGACGCATTTTTCCGCTTTGGGTTCAAGCTTGTCCGGCTGTAACTTCTTTACATAGGCTTCGCATCCCCAAACTTTAAGGAACGACAATCTAGGTTTCTTCCCAAACCATAATTCATACGGTGTCGTTTCAACGGATTTAGACGGTGCCCTATTTAAAGTGAATGCGGCTGTTTCTAATGCATAACCCCAAAATGATAGCGGTAAATCTGTAAGTGACATCATAGAACGAACCATATCTAAGAGAGTTCGATTACGACGTTCGGACACACCATTACGCTGTGGTGTTCCTGGCGGTGTCAATTGTGAAAGTATTCCGCATTTCTTCAAATGCTCGCCAAACTCGTAACTTAGATATTCACCTCCACGATAAAAACGCAGAAATTTAATCTTCTTGTTACGTTGATTCTCTACCTCACTTTGAAACTCCTTAAACTTCTCGAAAGTTTCGGACTTATGTTTCGTGAAATAGATATACCCATATCTACTTAAGTCATCCGTGAAGGTAAGAACATAACGATAACCACCGCGTGATGCTACACTCATTGGACCACACACATCGGTATGTATGATTTCCAATAAGTCCGTAGCTCGCTCCATCATACCAGAAAATGGAGTCTTAGTCATTTTTCCCATCAGACATGCTTCGCATCTTTCAAGTGATTCGAAATCAAGTGATTCAAGAAGTCCATCGGAATGGAGTTTCTTCATACGCTTCACTCCAATGTGACCAAGACGACAGTGCCACATATAGGTCGAGCTATCGTTCGATTTCAAACGTTTAGCCTCAATGTTGTTGATATGTGTATTTCCACTATCGAGATTCAATAAGAATAGACCATCTATCAAAGGTGCATGTGCATAAAACATATTACTCATATAAATCGAACAACCATTATTCTCGGACTTAAACAAGTAACCGTCTCACAATAAACAAGATCCCGATATAATGTTCATGCTCAACGCAGGCACCAAATAACAATTATTTAAGTATAAAACTAATCCCGATGGTAGATGAAGGGGTAGCGTGCCGACCGCGATCACATCAACCTTTGATCCGTTTCCCACGCGCATCGTCACCTCGTTCTTCGCTAGCTTCCGTTTATTCTGCAGCACCTGTTTCGAGTTACAAATATGAGCAACCGAACCAGTATCAAATACCCAGGCACTACTACGAGTACTAGTGAGATACACATCAATAACATGTATATCAAATATACCTTTCTTCTTGATGTTGCCGTTCTTCAAATCCGCCAAGTACTTTGGGCAATTCCGCTTCCAGTGACCTTCTCCCTTGCAGTAAAAGCACTTAGTTTCAGGCTTAGGTCCAGCCTTGGTCTTCTTCGCCGGCGTGGTAACTTTCTTACCACCCTTCTTGAAGTGTCCCTTCTGCTTAGACTTGCCTTTCTTGAATTTGGTGGTCTTATTGACCAACAACACTTGGTGCTCTTTCTTGATCTCCACTTCTGCAGACTTTAACATAGCAAACAGTTCTGGCAACTGCTTGTTCATGTTCTGCATGTTGTAGTTCATAACAAAGTTCTTGTAACTTGGTGGTAGTGATTGGAGGACACGGTAAATCCCCAAAGCATTAGGAATCACTATACCCAAGCTTTGAAGTTTGTTTGCGTGCCCAGACATCTTAAGCACATTCTCACTGATGGAGCTGCCCTCTTCCATCTTGCAGTTAAAGAACTTTTCAGAAGCCTCATAACTTTCAATTGCCGCATGAGTCTCAAAGATCAATTTGAGATCCTCGACAATATCATATGGGTCTGAATTCTCAAACCTTTTCTGAAGCTCCGATTCCAAACCATACAAGATAGCACACTGAACTATGGAGTACTGATTCTTCCGAGCGAGGTAAACATTCTTTACTTCATCGGAAGCATCAGCTGCAGGTGGGTCACCCAGTGGTGCATCCAGCACATAGGTCAAATTACCAGTTGTGAGGACAATCCTCAAATTGCGGAACCAATCCACGAAGTTGCTTCCATTGTTTTTCAACTTTTCTTTCTCTAGGAACGCATGAAAATTGATGGTAGGGGCTGCCATTGATCTACAACATATTTGCAATAGTTTAGACTAAGTTTATGACAAATTGAGTTCAAATTAATAATAAAGTTAATCTAGGTGAACTCCCACTCAAAACAACATCCCTCACGTTGTGTTAGTGATCACACGAACCAAATCCACCACATCAACACCGATCATCACGAGAGTTGATATAGTTTCAATGGCGAACAATCGTCATGTTCATCATATCTACTATATGATTCATGCTTTACCTTTCGGTGATCCGTGTTCCGAGACCATGTCTGTACATGCTAGGCTCGTCAAGATCAAACCTTAGTTTCCGCATGAGAAAATCTGGCTTGCTCACGTTGTATACACTTGCAGAATCTAACACACCCGATCATCACGTGGTGCTTCGAAACAACAAGCTTTAGCAACGGTGCTAACTAAGGGTGACCACGTTATGACTTGAAATTCATGTGCATGAGGGATCATCATATAATGCTACCGTCGTCTACTAAGCAATACAAGATGCATAAAGGATTAACATCACATGCAATTCAAAATATGTGATATGATATGGCCTTTCTTCTTTGTGCTTCCGATCTCCATCTTCAAGCACGAACATGATCTCCATCATCACCGGCATTGCATCAAGGTCAATGACGCTTCTCCATGGTTGTCGTCCACCGGCTTCAACTATTACAACTACTTTGAATAGACACGCGGGTCTTAACATAAATTAAAAAACAACCATATGGCTCCTGCCGGTTGCCAACTTACAATAAGGAACATTGCATACATCAAATATAATCACAATCATGGCCATATCACATCACTGCACACCCCTGCAAAACAAAGTTAGACGCCTCTACTTTCTTTGCATATTTTACGTGGTTTTGGGGCTTTCGATAAGTGTCGTTCTAACTTACGAACATGAACCATAACATTGATACTAGTATTGTTAATCACCCGTTGTAAATTGGATCTTAACTGTGCTAGGAGAAACAGGCACCCGCAAAGCCACTTATGCAATACAAGTTGCATGTCAAGCGTGGAGCAAGTCTCATGAACGATGTCATGTAAGGTTAGCCCGGGCCGCTTCATCCCAACATACCGCAAGATGCAAAGTACACAAGAAGCAATCGACAATAAAAGCATCAACGCCCACAATGACCATTGTGTTCTACTCGTGAAACAGATCTACATATAGACACGGCTCTAATACCACTGTTGGGTTTCGTAGCATGGAAAACAAAAAATTTCTATCGCATACAAACAAACAAGCCAAGATCTATCTACTAGATTGTAGAAACGAGTCGATGGAATAACTTACCCTCGAAGATTCCAAAGTGTTTAACGAGAGCGGATTCTCGTGGGTGATGTAGTCGTACTCTTCCCGATCTCAAGATCGCGTAGAAGATCCTTCCGGCGCTGCGTTCCGGCAGCGCTCCCGCAGTCGGTCACACGTTCGGTACTCGACGAAGACCTTCCTCTCCCTTGTTCCAGCAGGCAGCGGAGGTTGTAGCACTCTCCTCGCGATTCCGGCAGAACAACGGCGTGGTACCGGAAGTAGAGGGGAGATCTCGCAGGGCTTCGCCTTAAGCCGGAGCGAGTATGGTGGAGTATGAGAGAGCTCCTCGGCGATCTAGGTTTTAGACACACCAAGGAGGAGGTGCTAGAGCCGGCGGCTAGGGTTCCGGGGACCCCAAAGTCGGTGGCTAGGGCAAAACCCTAGGGGGCGGCGGCGGCTATGGTGGGCTGCAGCTTCTAGGGTTTGAGGTGAGGGACTTGTGTGCTCTAGGAGGGGTCCCTGCCCCTCCTTATATAGGTGGAGGGGGGCTGGCGGCCAAGGGGAGGGAGAGGAGTCCCTCCCCAACTCGGCTTGGAGGGTTGCCGTCGGTTGGAGGAGGGAACTCCTCCCCAACTCGGATTCCCACCCTCCTCCTCTTTTCCACTTTCCAATTTTAGCTATTTGACTTTTCAATTTAGCTATTTGACTTTTCAAACTAGGATTCAATTTAATCCTTTATTTGGAACAGCGAGGACACTTAGTACATGATGCAATCATACCAACTTGATACAACACATTCATGTACCCTTCCCCTCCGGAGTGCCGGACATTCCGGAACCTTCTAGAACATTCCCGATGAAAACACCGGAATCATTCCCCAACTCCGAAACGGGACTTTCCTTATATGAATCTTATTCTCCGGACCATTCCGGATCACCTCGTGATATCCCGGATCTCATCCGAGACTCCGAACAACATCCGGTCTCTTTCTCATAATACCATAACTACTCAAACAACGTCGAATCCTTAAGTGTGTCTCCCTACGGTTCGTGAATTATGCGGACATGATCGAGACACTTCTCCGAACAATAACCAATAGAGGAATCTGGAAATTCATATGGCTCCCACATATTTCTACGATTACTTTGCGATCGAATGAACCACTTACATACGATACCAATTTCCCTTTGTCTCACGATAGTTTACTTATCCGAGGTTATGATCGTCGGTATCCCTGCATACCTAGTTCAACCTCGTTACCGATAAGTACTCTTTTCTCGTTCCCGTGATATGTGATCCCTTGTGAGCCAGTCACATGCTTGCAAGCTAATTGGATGACATTCCACCGAGAGGGCCCAGAGTATATCTATCCGTCATATGGATGGACAAATCCCACTCTTGATCCATGTGTCTCAACCAATACTTTCCGAACACTCAATGCCACCTTTATAGCCACCCAGTTATGGTGTGGTGTTTGATGTCATCAAAGAATCCATCCGGTAAAGGTGATATGCATGATCTCATGGTCAAAGGAATTAGGTTACTATGTATCAGAAAGCATATAGCAATTGAACTATTGAAATGACTTGATCTTTATGCTACGCTTATCTATAGGAGTATGTTCATCATATCATTCTCCTAACGATATGATCTTGTTGTTGATAACATCTCAATGTTCATGATAGGGAAACCACAATCATTTATCAACCAACAAGCTAGTGATGTATAGAGGCTATACTAGGGACTTCAAATTAAGTTTACAAATCACACAAGTATCAATGTTTCCTTGTTAATACTATTATAGCATGAATGTAAACATTTATCATAAACACAAAGATATAATAATAACCACATTTATTATTGCCTCTAGGGCATATCTCCAACACTAGGTGCGTTGGAACGAGCATGCGCTGGCGAGTTGATCTATGGTCGCGCCGCCCCTAAATGGTCATCGGAGAACGATTCACGACGGTGACCGACGGCGGTGCATGATGGCGTACGGAGAGATTTCGATTCAGGACGCAGTTGAACCAACAAAGTCTCCTAGAAGATAGAGGAGCTTACCCTGGTTGCGATGAAGTGGTCGAGGAGACTTGGGAAGGCGTGATGACGGCAAATCGACGATAATGGCCACGGCGGCCGATGAAAGGAATGCTCGATTTCACATGATTCCCGGCGCGCGGGCTTCCGTGCTTGGTCCTAGGTGAGTCAGTCCACGACGGCGCTTCCAACGGGGGCTACCATGCGGCGAGGGGTGGTCAGACCAGACCGGAATGATGAACTCCGACGAACTAGGGTTACGGGTAAGGAAGGAAAGTGGTTATGGAGAGTGAGATGGAGGATGAGATTGGTATGAGAGGATAGAGGAGGACGCGACAATCTTATCTAATCCTCCCAGGGACGGCGGCACGCATCGTAGCGCGGCGGTTGATCGACGGCAGAGCTCTGGCCAGCGAGCTGCTTCTAGTAGACGAGGTAGACGACAAAGTCATTTTTGCAGAAAACCCCCTGGCGCTTCTTTCCCCTCAACCCGCAGTCCCTCATTGGTCCCACCTGTCAGCCAGAGATGAGAACGAGCTGGGCTGGTTACTGGACCTTAGTGGGCTGCACATGGCGATAGGTTAACACATATGAGTTGGGCCACGGCCAGGATTTGTTTTTTATTTGTTTTCCTTTTTTTTTCTATTTTCTGTTTTACTTTTAGATTTGAATTTCCCTTATTTGATTTGAATTCTCCTCATATAATTTATTTGCTGGATGATTACAGTATTAATAAAGTATATTAAAGTTCTTTTATGAGTTTGCCATATAATGGTATTATTTCTTTATTTGTTTTCTATCAAAACCCTTTTTATATTATGTAGAAACCCTTATTATAAATTTTTCTTTCTACATTAAACCATGGCTTTATTATATAATATTTCTTATTTGTTTATAAAACTTAACTCTAGTTGACTCATAGTTTGCATAGAAATTTGTATATGTATAATGATCCTATATCATTATTTGATGCATGAAATGCAAAAGAAACTAATATGGTTATTACTACTTCCATTAACTTGGAAAATGGCAATGTATATATTCTATTCTGATAAACAAAGAAGTTTAGGGTTTGAATTATGAATATTTACTGTCACATCCCAAGATTTTCCAAATCTTGTTATGTGAAAAATAAATGAATAAAATAAAACTTTGTTGATTTTCAGGGAGAGAAGAAACTTTTTGAATCCAATTGGGAACTTTCAAAACCTATTTGGATCAAATAAAATCCTAAAGGTATTTATAAAGTTAAATAAACAATAAACTTCAAAATATTTAAAATTACTATTTTGAATCTTTTAATAAAAAGATTTAGTTTCAAAAGAAAAGGTGGATTTATAAATAAAGATTATTTTATAGAGCCAAATTAAACCTTGGCCAAGCTTTTGAAATAAAAACATTTTGTTTTGAATAAAAATAGTAAAAGTTTATTTAAATAAAATAATAAGGATTTAATAACCAATTTTATTTAAGTAAAGGCTTTTCCTATTTTAAATAAACACTAAAACTTATTTATTTATTTGAAATAAGTTTTCGAAGTATTTTATATTCTCAAATAAAACCTACTGAAGTGTTTTTGGTTTTATTTTAGTTTTCAAAATAAAGATTTTATTGAAACAAATCCTATTTGATTTAATAACTAAGGTCCATTCTATTTAATTATTAATGGAACCTAAAATAAAAATGTTATTTTATTTTAAACAAGTATTTCAAGTATCTTATATTTTCAAATAAAACCTACTGATTTGGTTTTGAAAATATTTAGTTTTCAAATGGAGATTTTATTAAATAAATCAAACCCTATTTGATGAAATAACTAAAGATCCATTTTATTTAATTAATGAATGGATCCTAAAAAGAATAAAAATATTATTTTATTTTGGGATTTGGTTTATGTTGTTAAACATAACCAAATTCAAGTGCAAAGTGTGTTGAATGTTTGAATTGTTTGAATGTTTGATTAGTTGATTGAAATTAAAAACAGAAATTTGAATTAGAAAAAGAAAAAGCAAACAGGAAAAAAAAATAGAAACTGGCCGACCCAACCCAGCATCCCAACTAAGCCCAGTATCAGCCCAGTCTTTCTCCCCCTCCACGAAACGTTTTTCACTTAAAGCCGCACCCACAGTGACACCGACTGGTGGACCTCGTTTCCTCTTCCTTCTCTCGCTGCCAGAGGACCCCACCGCCACGTCCCCCTTCTTCCCCACCCGCGGACTACGCCTCCCCCTCGCCGGCCGTTGCAGACGGAATAAATCCAGTGTAATACATCTTAATCATGCGTTGAATCAGCCCCGTGACCACGCAAGTTAAAGCGCCCGTCTCCCCTCTCCACTTCCCCTCTGTCGCCCCACCTCGACACGCCCCCAGGCTGCCAAATTCTGCTCAAACACCGCCACTGTCCGACGATGCTCCGGCGAGGATTCCGGCCAGCACACGCCACCTCTTGCCTCCTCGAGCACGCAGCTGTGATCAGCATCCCCCAGCGGACCTTTCTGCAGCCGAAGCTCGCTCGCGCGCGTCCCCGACGTCGGCAACGTCCTCCCCGAGCCAGCGCTGCCGTCTGCTCCAACTGCGGCGACGTCTCCCTGGTAAACCAGACCTCCCCTCTCTTCCCCGTGGACACGATGATGATCGCCATGCTCTTGCGAACCTAACAGTGTCTCCCTTTTGTCCTAGGGCGCCCCCTATCCTCGTCCTCGACGACCTCCAGCGCCGCCCGAGGCCCAGCTCATCTCCGGCTAGCAATTAAGGACAGCCACGTGCGCCCCTTCACCAACCAGTACCACGTTGAGCATCAGCAAGCGTCAACGATTCCGGTGAGCATCTCCCTAGCCACCCTTGCTTCCTGTATCGCCGGCACCGCCACCGTCTGGTCGCTCCGCCGCCATCCACCGCCGCAGCACCGCTAGTTTTAGGTCGAGCCTGCAGCAACCGTTCGATCTCGATCTAGTGGCTAGGATAGAAGCTAGGTGAAAGGGTAAGTAGCATCTGCGCACCGCACGATCTGACTTGATCCAACGGCTGCATCTGTGCGATCCGAGTGAAGCGGTACCGACGAATGAGAATAGGCCGCGTGTCACTGGATGATTTAAAATAGAATTTGAAAACATATTTAGATGCCATTTTGAAACCCTTGTAACTTTTGATCCACACGTCCAAAAATTGCAAACTTTATATCATTGGAATCAGCAAGACAAGCCCTAGCCAACCATGCATTTTGTTTAGTAAAAAGCTTCTGAAAAAATGGTTGTTTTTGCAGAAACATTTGTATGCTTGTTAAGGATGTGAAAATTATTCAAAAATGATTTTGGGGATAAAATCTTTGGCAATTGGTGTGATTTGAACATACTAACATTAGGAAACACTTTGTGGATTCAAAAATGAATTTGGTGAAACAAAATAATGATTCTTTGATTTAAAACCATTTCTAGTCAAATAGAAATGTGTTTATTTTATAAAAAATGGTTTTGGAAGAAAACCTTTGGGAAATGTTTTGTTTTAAACTCTCTGACCCTAAACACCAATTTTTGTGGTTTGAAAACATATTTTGTGAACCCTATAGATTAATGCCTTAGTAAAAATATTTCTACACCACATAAAATGATACTTTGTTTTGAAAATGGTTTAGGAGGTGAACCTTTTGCAAATGACTTTGCCACTTTACAAAATGACCATTAGGTGTTTTCCAATGTTTATGACCCATTAGGAACCACTTTTCAAACAAAACAAAGCTTGGCATGCTTGCATGCATTACTTTGACTTTGTCATTTTATGAGATGTTTTGCTTGATTGGTAGATTGAGATTGTGCCTTGCTTGATTGATTTGTAGTGACTTGAAGAGTGTGATTGTTGCAAGGACAAGGAGTGAACTTATACTCTACCAAAAAGGCAAGTGATGCTTCATACTTTTTGTCCCATTACTTTCACTATGCATTAGTGATTTTCTCTAAGTAAAACTTGCATGGATTTTGCTAAGTATAAACCTTGCTATAGAAAAACCTAGTAGATGAAACCTTAGTAGAAAATTCCTAAGTTAAGACTCCTACTACTATCAAGCTTAGCCTAGCTAATAGAAAACAAGGTTGGTATATATATCCATACTATGAAAAATTTCTAAGTCTGAGGACTTGTGCTTTTGTTTAATAAAACAACTAAGTTAATGAATCACCTGGGTGGAATGGGACTTGCTTGGTGGATTTTGGTTGAGTGGTTCACAAGGCCCATGTCTATGGTTTACCTTGTGTATCTCACTTGTGGATGGCCACCCAGGAACAAAGAGATTTGAGATGTCAAATGTTGAGAAGCTTCAAGTGCAACCACTTGGCATTATGGGCTCTGCCTGGATCATATAGGTTGCAAGAACTTAGCCATATGGACAGTTGGTGGTAGTTTTTGTTAGGTTGGAACGCGTCCATTTTGGGCTAAGGGAAGGCTTCTGAAAGATCTTGTCTTGGGAAACCAAGTCTTGTGGGGAAAGTGCACCACCTCTGCAGAGTGTAAAATCTAAGTACTTAGCCATGTCCCTGGTAAAGGACAATTTGAGCATCAAGACATGGAAGCAATCAAGAATCTCATCATTCAAATTTCTAAGTTAAAATCTTGTGGTTTGAACAAGGGTTAAAGGATCTTCAATCCTTGATTGAGAAAATTGATTTTGTCAAAGCAAAAACTTAGTATTTTCAAATGTTAAGGAAAAATCTATTTTGAGCAATGCAAGCCTCAACTCCACTTAGCCAAATGCATATAGATGATAGACTCCACTATATTACCATAGTATCACTTGCCAATACTGTTGGAATTATGCCCTAGAGGCAATAATAAAGATGTTATTATTATAATTCTTGTTCATGATAAAGTTTATATTCCATGCTAGAATTGTATTAAGCGGAAACTTTAATACTTGTGTGGTTTGTGAACAACACCGTGTCCCTAGTACGCCTCTATGGACTAGCTCATTTATCAATGATGGTTAAGGTTTCCTAACCATAGACATGAGTTGTCAATTGATAATGAGATCATATCATTGGGAGAATGATATGATGGACAGACCCAAACTAAGCGAAGCAATTAGATCGTATCATCGTGTTCATCTTTGCGTAGCTTTTCCTATGTCAAATATTGTATTCCTTAGACCATGAGATAATACAACTCCCTGGTATCGGAAGAAAGCTTTGAGGTCATAAAACGTCATCCTATGAGAGGGTGATCATAAAGGTGTCTCTCAGGTGATCGAAAAGTATCTGTTGGGTTGTATGTATCGAGATGGAATTTGTCCCTTCCAAGTCGGAGAGATATACTTCGGGCCCACTCGGTAATCGATATCAACACCGCTTGCAAGCATGTGGTTAAGGAGTTAATCACAAAGTGATATCGGATTACGGAACGAGTAAAGTACTTGCTGTGAACGAGATTGAACTAGGTATGACGGTACCGACGATCGAATCTCGGGCAAGTAAAATATCGCGAGACGAAGGGAATATATATATGGGATTGATTGAATCCTGGCATCGTGGTTCATCCGATATGATCATCGATGAATGTTTGGGAGTCAATATGGGTGCCCAGACCCCGCTGTTGATTATTGATAGAAGATCATGTCTGCATATTCTCGAACCCGCAGGGTCACACACTTAACGTGTCTTGACGCTAGGATAGATTGGATAATTGGTTTATGAATTTTTGTTAGGAGTCTCGGATGGGATCCGGAATATCACGAGAGGTTCCGGAGTGGTCCGGAGAATAAGATTCATATAAGGCAGTGCAGTTTTTGGAGTTCGGAATTGTTCCGGGTTAATCGGTATTGTACCGAAAGCTTCTAGAACCTTCCGGAAGGGGACCAACGTGGCCCCACCTTCCGGGAGGGGGCATGGGCCTATGAGGGAGTGTCCTGGACGCATTGGGCCAGGGGCACAAGGCCCCATAGGGCCCAGCCGATCCTAGAGAGTTTAAATCGTTTAAACTAGAGATAGGGTTTCTAGAAGAGGGGAGAGTCCATGCCCCCCACTCCTTATCCTTTGGGCTTGGGGGAGGGGCTAGGGCTGCGCCCCCCCTCTATATAAAGAGGGGTGGGGGCGCACCAACCACACACACCTCTCCTCCAAACCCTAGCCGCCTTGCTAGCTTTCCTCTCTCCCTCCCGACTGTTTGTAGGCGAAGCCCTGCTGCAGAAATTCTCCACCATATACACCACGCCGTCGTGTTGTAGATCCAATCTATCTCTCCACCATACTTGCTGGTCCGAGGAAGGAGGAGACGTCGAGGTGCTGCACGTGTGCATCTCACGGAGGCACCGCCACTTGTGGTGCTAGATCGGATCGGATCGCGAGGGGGAGAAGCGAGTACGACTACATCACCCACGTTCCGACGAACGTTCCGCTGTGCGAATCTTCAAGGGTATGAAGATCTAATCCAATCTCTCTCGTTGATTGCATCTCCTAGATTAGATCTTGGCTTTCCCTCTGTTCGCATCCGTAGAAAATTTTGATTTACTATGCCGTGAAACCCTTCAAATACAATTCAAATGTATTGACCCTTGTGTGGCTGTAGTTTGTATGTTGCAGGTTTGATTGATTTAGTGAAGTTTAAGTGATTAGGATTACAAAGTCTACAACCAACATGTCTGCCTGTGGCACTTTGAAGATGAAGGACCCCATGCTATAGATATTCTGCTGCAATGTAATGTAATAGCCAAATGAGCTATGTAAGATGTAATAAAATTATGTTATTCCTGGTTATAAAGTTGTATTATGACCTTTGTTTCTTGGTATTACATCTTAACTGTGGATGCTTGCTATTGATCCAGGGACTAGCATTGTAAACACAGGGGGCTCTACCTTATTAAAGGTTGGAACCTCTACAGATGGTATCAGAGCATTGTGTTGCCTGTAGGATTTGTAAACCTAGGATTGGACAAAAACCCTTAGAAAAATAGGAGTTGTACTTGTTCCAAAAACTTATTTACAAAAACACTTGTAAACTCTTTCCTCAACCATTTTGGTTTCAACTCTACATCTTTTCTACTTCAACTTGATGGAAAAACCTAACCCATGACCAAAGACTACACCAGGTTCAAAGGACTTCTTCAACTCTAATGACTTCAACTTCTTCAACTCTAATGACTTCAACATCTTCAGCATATTCACCAAGGACTTCCAACTTGGAAACCACTAAGGACTACAAGTGAAACAAGGAAATCTTGCTCAAGATTTGGAGACTGAGGTAATGCAAAAGTTAGAAGGAGCCCACATCCCTTGAAGCTTTGTGACCAAGGAGTTTGCCCAAGGAAACCATGATCTCATGTAGGTAGAAGAATCAACCAGGAAGGAAGGAAAGATCACAAGTAAACCATATAGATGGACCACCATATTATAGTTAAGTCTAACACACCAACTTATGTGGTGTAACAAAAATATTTTTGGTTGCCTAAAAATATGCTTGAAACTTGTTGTTTGAGTGGAATGTTTGTTGGTGATTTTTTGCACATTGCTTGTGTGAATTGTGATGTGTGTGATTAGAATTGATTCCTTAGAAATATTTTGTCTATTCTAATCCCTACCCAACCCAAACAGATGACTACTCCAAGAAACTCCAACATCAAGGATGGTGACAACAACAACAACCAAGAGGACAACATGAGAGAACTTATAGCAACCCAAAACTAGTTGAGCCAAGAGACAACTCAGCTTTTAGCCAACAACAATGGACTAGACCCAGCCATACAAAGGATTTTGAAACTTCAATCCCAATTGTTGCAAGGATTGGCTACTCAAATGATCAACATGGGAGAAGACTTTTTCCAAGGAGCTACTTACAACAAGGATGACAAAGATGTTATTCTAGAAGGAACCAAAGCTTGCAATATTTGTGGGGACAGGGATCACACTTCCAAGGAGCATGGAAATCAATGCCCCAATTGTGAAAAGAAACATCCAACTAATCAATTCCCCACATCTCAAGTGACTTGCTTCCTATGTGAAGGAAATGATCATGCCCCTATTCAATGCCCCATCTATCCTATAGTTCAACAAATGAAGCAAGATGGAATGCATCAAATGTTTGGAAACCTCCATAAGGGAACAACTTCTACCAAGATGGATGAAGGCAAAGTCAGTACCATGCCAAATAAGGCCAAATCCAAAGTGACCACAAGGTGTTGCTACTCTTGTGAAGAAGAAGGTCATATCTGTAGTAACTGCCCCAAGAAGAGAGAAAGATTTCCCACCTTTGAGGTGAGGTATGAAGAGCATGAACTAGAAGAACTCCTAGCTTTGGAGAGACCCAAAAAGAAGAAGAAGAAGAAATGCCCCAACCCTAACAAGGAGGATATTACTCAAGTGCAATGTTACAATTGCAAAGAGATGGGACACTATGCCAATGAATGCCCAGAAAAGAAGAAGAACAAAAGAAACAAACAAGAGGCAATGATACCAAAGGAAAAGAAAGATATCAGCCAAGTGATGTGTTTCAAATGCAAGGAACTAGGCCACTATGTAAACAACTGTCCAGGAAAGAGGAAGCCCAAGATAAACCAACCTATAAAGGATCCCAGCCTTGTCACATGTTTCAAGTGTGAAAACAAAGGACACAATGCAAATGTTTGCCCAGAGAAGATTCCCCAGGATCCTCAGAAGGCCAATATGTAAATTAGTTGGAAAAATTTTAAGGGTGGTAGTACCCTAGTTGTTTTGAGCCTACTTGTAACCCTAGCCTTCCCAAATATCGGGACGAGATTTATTTTAAGGGTGGTAGCCTGTCACATCCCAAGATTTTCCAAATCTTGTTATGTGAAAAATAAATGAATAAAATAAAACTTTGTTGATTTTCAGGGAGAGAAGAAACTTTTTGAATCCAATTGGGAACTTTCAAAACCTATTTGGATCAAATAAAATCCTAAAGGGATTTATAAAGTTAAATAAACAATAAACTTCAAAATATTTAAAATTACTATTTTAAATCTTTTAATAAAAAGATTTAGTTTCAAAAGAAAAGGTGGATTTATAAATAAAGATTATTTTATAGAGCCAAATTAAACCTTGGCCAAGCTTTTGAAATAAAAACATTTTGTTTTGAATAAAAATAGTAAAAGTTTATTTAAATAAAATAATAAGGATTTAATATCCAATTTTATTTAAGTAAAGGCTTTTCCTATTTTAAATAAACACTAAAACTTATTTATTTATTTTAAATAAGTTTTCCAAGTATTTTATATTCTCAAATAAAACCTACTGAAGTGTTTTTGGTTTTATTTTAGTTTTCAAAATAAAGATTTTATTAAAACAAATCCTATTTGATTTAATAACTAAGGTCCATTCTATTTAATTATTAATGGAACCTAAAATAAAAATGTTATTTTATTTTAAACAAGTATTTCAAGTATCTTATATTTTCAAATAAAACCTACTGATTTGGTTTTGAAAATATTTAGTTTTCAAATGGAGATTTTATTAAATAAATCAAACCCTATTTGATGAAATAACTAAAGATCCATTTTATTTAATTAATGAATGGATCCTAAAAAGAATAAAAATATTATTTTATTTTGGGATTTGGTTTATGTTGTTAAACATAACCAAATTCAAGTGCAAAGTGTGTTGAATGTTTGAATTGTTTGAATGTTTGATTGGTTGATTGAAATTCAAAACAGAAATTTGAATTAGAAAAAGAAAAAGCAAACAGGAAGAAAAAAAATAGAAACTGGCTGACCCAACCCAGCAGCCCAACTAAGCCCAGTATCAGCCCAGTCTTTCTCCCCCTCCACGAAACGTTTTTCGCTTAAAGCCGCACCCACAGAGACACCGACTGGTGGACCTAGTTTCCTCTTCCTTCTCTCGCTGCCAGAGGACCCCACCGCCACGTCCCCCTTCTTCCCCACCCGCGGACTACGCCTCCCCCTCGCCGGCCGTTGCAGACGGAATAAATCCAGCGTAATACGTCTTAATCACGCGTTGAATCAGCCCCGTGACCACGCACGTTAAAGCGCCCCTCTCCCCTCTCCACTTCCCCTCTGTCGCCCCACCTCGACACGCCCCCAGGCTGCCAAATTCTGCTCAAACACCGCCACTGTCCGACGATGCTCCGGCGAGGATTCCGGCCAGCACACGCCACCTCTTGCCTCCTCGAGCACGCAGCTGTGATCAGCATCCCCCAGCGGACCTTTTTGCAGCCGCAGCTCGCTCGCGCGCGTCCCCGAGCATCGGCAACGTCCTCCCCGAGCCAGCATCGCCGTCTGCTCCAACTACGGCGACGTCTCCCCGGTAAACCAGACCTCCCCTCTCTTCCCCGTGGACACGATGATGATCGCCATGGTCTTGCGAACCTAACAGTGTCTCCCTTTTGTCCTAGGGCGCCCCCTATCCTCGCCCTCGACGACCTCCAGCGTCGCCCGAGGCCCAACTCATCTCCGGCGAGCAATTAAGGACAGCCACGTGCGCCCCTTCACCAACCAGTACCACGTTGAGCATCAGCAAGCGTCAACGATTCCGGTGAGCATCTCCCCAGCCACCCTTGCTTCCTGTATCACCGGTGCCGCCACCGTCTGGTTGCTCCGCCGCCAGCCACCGCCGCAGCGCCGCTAGTTTTAGGTCGAGCCTGCAACAACCGTTCGATCTCGATCCAGTGGCTAGGATAGAAGCTAGGTGAAAGGGTAAGTAGCATCTGCGCACCGCACGATCTGACTTGATCCAACGGCTGCATCTGTGCGATCCGAGTGAAGCGGTACCGACGAATGAGAATAGGCCGCGTGTCACTGGATGATTTAAAATAGAATTTGATAACAGATTTAGATGCCATTTTGAAACCCTTGTAACTTTTGATCCACACGTCCAAAAATTGCAAACTTTATATCATTGGAATCAGCAAGACAAGCCCTAGCCAACCATGCCTTTTGTTTAGTAAAAATCTTCTGGAAAATGGTTGTTTTTGCAGAAACATTTGTATGCTTGTTAAGGATGTGAAAATTATTCAAAAATGATTTTGGGGATAAAATCTTTGGCAATTGGTGTGATTTGAACCTACTAACATTAGGAAACACTTTGTGGATTCAAAAATGAATTTGGTGAAACAAAATAATGATTCTTTGATTTAAAACCATTTCTAGTCAAATAGAAATGTGTTTATTTTATAAAAAATGGTTTTGGAAGAAAACCTTTGGGAAATGTTTTGTTTTAAACTATCTGACCCTAAACACCAATTTTTGTGGTTTGAAAACATATATTGTGAACCCTATAGATTAATGCCTTAGTAAAAATATTTCTACACCACATAAAATGATACTTTGTTTTGAAAATGGTTTAGGAGGTGAACCTTTTGCAAATGACTTTGCCACTTTACAAAATGACCATTAGGTGTTTTCCAATGTTTATGAACCATTAGGAACCACTTTTCAAACAAAACAAATCTTGGCATGCTTGCATGCATTACTTTGACTTTGTGATTTTATGAGATGTTTTGCTTGATTGGTAGATTGAGATTGTGCCTTGCTTGATTGATTTGTAGTGACTTGAAGAGTGTGATTGTTGCAAGGACAAGGAGTGAACTTATACTCTACCAAAAAGGCAAGTGATGCTTCATACTTTTTGTCCCATTACTTCCACTATGCATTAGTGATTTTCTCTAAGTAAAACTTGCATGGATTTTGCTAAGTATAAACCTTGCTATAGAAAAACCTAGTAGATGAAACCTTAGTAGAAAATTCCTAAGTTAAGACTCCTACTACTATCAAGCTTAGCCTAGCTAATAGAAAACAAGGGTGGAATATATATCCATACAATGAAAAATTTCTAAGTCTGAGGACTTGTGCTTTTGTTTAATAAAACAACTAAGTTAATGAATCACCTGGGTGGAATGGGACTTGCTTGGTGGATTTTGGTTGAGTGGTTCACAAGGCCCATGTCTATGGTTGACCTTGTGTATCTCACTTGTGGATGGCCACCCAGGAATAAAGAGATTTGAGATGTCAAATGTTCAGAAGCTTCAAGTGCAACCACTTGGCATTATGGGCTCTGCCTGGATCATATAGGTTGCAAGAACTTAGCCATATGGACAGTTGGTGGTAGTTTTTGTTAGGTTGGAACGCGTCCATTTTGGTCTAAGGGAAGGCTTCTGAAAGATCTTGTCTTGGGAAACCAAGTCTTGTGGGGAAAGTTCACCACCTCTGCAGAGTGTAAAATCTAAGTACTTAGCCATGTCCCTGGTAAAGGACAATTTGAGCATCAAGACATGTAAGCAATCAAGAATCTCATCATTCAAATTTCTAAGTTAAAATTTGTGGTTTGAACAAGGGTTAAAGGATCTTCAATCCTTGATTGAGAAAATTGATTTTGTCAAAGCAAAAACTTAGTATTTTCAAATGTTAAGGAAAAATCTATTTTGAGAAATGCAAGTCTCAACTCCACTTAGCCAAATGCATATAGATGATAGACTCCACTATATTACCATAGTATCACTTGCCAATACAATTCAAATGTATTGACCCTTGTGTCTGTAGTTTGTATGTTGCAGGTTTGATTGATTTAGTGAAGTTTAAGTGATTAGGATTACAAAGTCTACAACCAACATGTCTGCCTGTGCCACTTTGAAGATGAAGGACCCCATGCTATAGATATTCTGCTGCAATGTAATGTAATAGCCAAATGAGCTATGTAAGATGTAATAAAATTATGTTATTCCTGGTTATAAAGTTGTATTATGACCTTTGTTTCTTGGTATTACATCTTAACTGTGGATGCTAGCTATTGATCCAGGGACTAGCATTGTAAACACAGGGGGCTCTACCTTATTAAAGGTTGGAACCTCTACATTTACCCTAGGGTTTAGGGTTTTTAATATACTTAGATTCCTTTGTGGGTGTGAGTAAAGATTTAATAACTAAGCATATTGTCTTCTATTGGTGATATTTGATGACATCACCTTTTATAATAGAAAGTTATTAACTAAAATGTTTTATAGAAAGGAATAGATAAGTATACTTTTAAGCACATATAATGCTGATGGTTGGAATTAACAAAGATGTGCTTATGTAATTTGCTATAGGGAAATATTCCTATTAAGTGATATAGATATAAGATGAGGAATTCTTAATATGAAATGTATATTATACTTGGTTTTAAGACCTAAAGTTGATTGTTTACCAAGAATGTCCATTTTCCATAATTCACAATCCTGGATTTCTAATTAAGGAATTCCTTTCCTAGATATACTACCCTTTTCTATCTATCATCATGATTAACATGATGAGCTTTACTTCACAAGAATGTTCTTATTCACCTTTTATGCTTCTAAACTCATGGATGAATCCAATGATTTTGATACTAAAGCATTTATAGTTTCCTCATATCCATACTTGGTTATATCCACTACTCTACTGTTGATAACCTTCCATCCATCAAGTAGTTCCTTCAAACTCCACTCATAATCTTCCTTAATCATCCATCACTAATATTTCTTCATTAGATCTATACATCTTACTATATTACTCCAAAGCTTATTATCCTTTAGGATGAATAACACTATTTCCGTAACTCAATGCTATGATAGCTTTAATTGAATCATACTATCTTACATTTACTTTACTCTAATAACTCACACTCCAACCTCACATTATATTAATGTGACCTGTAATTACTACTCTAGGATAACTTATCTATACTAGGGTTTTAACCATGTTCTACACACCAATATCTTTTATACTAGATATAGGTAGACAATCCTGGTTAGTAAGACATGATCATTATAATCATTTAATCATTTATAGCTTAGGTTTCCAATTGGCTATCCAAGGTTTCATCAATCCTACTTTTCAATTGTATTGAAATTATCTTCTTAGTATCTCATATTGGATTAAGGTTATTCATGGACTATGCCCTCTTTAAAAGATTTAAGTAGATGCTATGATAAGATCAAGAAATAGTAGATCAAGTATTGATAGTTAAAGAATTTGTGAATCAATGGTTGATTACTCAACATTGATGAACAACAGAGTTTGAGATAGGTTCCATAAAGATTGCTATAGAGAGAAATATATATGGTGAATGATCTTGACTTAGTCTCTTTCCAACTCAAACTTATTAAAGAGTTAAAGTTAGGTATTACTATGATACTCATAATAAGAATAGATAAGAATAAGATAGATCAGGATTAGTCATTACATTTATATTACTTTAGTTGTAATCTTAACTTGGTATTCATAGGTTGTTATGATGAATAGTATGATATGATCCATTAAGGATCAGATATTAATCATTTAAGCAATGTATTATGAGTAACATTTATTATATCTGGTCTACCCTTAGATCAAATCATGTTTACCCAAATAAGGTTTTAACAAAGGTCGTGATGAGACTTATCATAGTCAACTTGATGATCTACTTCAATTCCATCAAGTTGAGAGAAGCTTCAATCACTTTGACAAGTTTTGTTCAAAAGCGCGAAAATTATTCATATTTTCTATGCATGAATGCAATGCACACATATGGGTTAAGCTTATTTCTAGGCTCTAATGCTGGGATGTTACACGGTGGCTCTAGTGGGTTATTTCCGGCTGAGCGACGGGATCCTGGATGTCACATCCCAAGATTTTCCAAATCTTGTAATGTGAAAATAAATGAATGAAATAAAACTTTGTTTGATTTTCAGGGCCAGAAGAAACTTTTTGAATCCAATTGGAAACCTCCAAACCTTTCTGGTCAAACAAATCCTAAAGGGATTTGAAAAGTTAAACAATTAATAAAGAAAATATATTAAATATTTAAAATTACTATTTTGGATCTTTTAATAAAAGGATTTAGTTTTCAAAGGAAAAGATAGATTTATAAATAAGGATTATTTTATATAGCCAAATTAAACCTTATCCAATATTTGAATTAAAATGTTTTGTTTTGATTAAAAATAGCAAAGGTTTATTTAAATAAAATAATAAGGATTTAATATCCAAATTTTATTTAAATAAAAGGTTTTACCATTTTGAATTAAAACATCAAAAACTTATTAAATTATTTTAAATAAGTTTTCCAAATATTTTATATTCTCAAATAAAACCTACTGAAGTGTTTTGGTTTTATTTTAGATTTCAAAATAAATATTTTAATAAAACAAATACTATTTTGATTTTATAATGAAGGTCTATTGTATTTAATTAATTATGGACCCTAAAATAAAAGGTTATTTTGTTTTAAAAACAAGTTTCCAAGTATTCATTATTTCCAAATAAAACCTACTGATTTGGTTTTGAAAATATTTGGATTTCAAATGGAAATTTTATTTAAAAAATCAAACCCTATTTGATTAAATAACTTTGGTCTATTTTATTTAATTATTAAATAGATCTTAAAATGAATAAAAATATTATTTTATTTTGGAATTTAGGTTTATGCTGATAAACAGAACCAAGTTCAAAATTGTGAAGTGTGGTGTTTGTTTGAGTTGATTTGGTTGAATGAATCATTTGTTTGAATTTCAAATCAGTAAATTGAAAATAGAAAAGGAAAAAGTTTCACACAGAAAAAAATAGAGCAGCCCACCATCTGGCCCAGCTAACCCAGCAGCAGCCCACCTAGCCCACCTGTTCCCACGCCACTGAAACGTTTTCTTTACCGCAGAAGCTACCCGCTAAGGCACTGACTGGTGGACCTTTGTTTCCTCTTCCTTCCCTCGCTGCCGGAGGACCCCACCGCCACGTCCCCTTCTTCCCCACCCCCACGACCTGTTCCTCCTCCCTCGCCGGCCGTTGCAGGCTTTGATTCGCGGCTTGAATTCGCCTTAACACGGCCACCTTAACTCGCGGTGATCAAGCACATTTAAACGCCAGCGCATCCTCTCTCGTTCCCCTCTGACTCCTCCCTCAAGCACGCCCCCAGGCCGAGGAATTTTGCCCTACACTCCCTCTGTCTCCGACGACCCTCCTCGCCGATTCCGGCCAACACACGCCCCCTCCTGCCTCCTCGAGCACGCAGCTGTGATCAGCATTTCCCAGCGGACCATTCTGCAGTCGCAGCTCGCTCGCGCGTGTCCCTAAGCGTCGGCAACGACTTTCCCGAGCCAGCGCCGCCGTCTGCTCCAACTGCGGCGACGTTCCCCGGTAAAACCTGACCTCCCCTCCTTTCCCCGTGGACACGATGATGATCTCCAAGCTCATGCGAACCTAACAGCATCCTCCGTTTGTCCTAGGACGCCCCTATCCTCGCCCTCGACGACCTCCTGAACCGCCCGAAGCCCAGCTCGTCTCCGGCGAGCAATCAAGGACAGCCCCGTGCGCCCCTTCACCAACCAGTACCACGTTGAGCATCAGCAAGCGTCAACGACTCCGGTGAGCATCTCCCCACCCTCCTTTGCTTCCTGTACTGCCGGCGCCGTCATCGACTGGCCGCTCCGCCGCTAGCCACCGTCGTCGCGCCGCCAGCTTTTGGCAAAGCACTGAGAGCCGTCCGATCTAGATCGGGCGAGCGAGATAGAATCACTTAGTCGCGAAGGGGTATGCGTTCTGGATCGCACGATTTGATTAGATCCTATGGTCTGTAGCGTGATCCACACCGAAGCGGTACCAGCCAGTCGTTTTGCGCCACGTGGCCAGTTTTGGTTTAGAAACAGATTTGAAAACAGAATTATTTGTGAATTTCAAACCTTTGTAACTTTTAAACCACACGTCCAAAAATTACAAATTTTATATCAATGGATTCAGGAGAACAAGACTTAGCCAACCATGCCCTTAGTTTAGCCAATAGTATCTGTTAGTTTGCTTGTTTTTGTAGATTATTTTGTGAGATTGTTTAGAGTAGAAAAAATTGTTTAAAATTGAATTTAGGGTTAAAACTTTTGCAAAATGGTTTGTTGTGACCTTACTGACCCTAGGAACCAACCCATGATTTGCAAAATGGATTTGGAAAAGTTTAGAATGGATTACTTGTTTAGTCCATTTCTAGCTAAATAAAACTATTGTTTTGCTTATGAAAAAAATGGTTTTGAGTAAAAACTTTGGAGAAAATGTTTTGGACCAAACCTACTGCCCAAAACACCAAGTTTTAAGAAACAACAACTTAATTGGTGAAACCACTTAAGGTTGTGGTATTGAGAAAAATGTTTTCACCACATAAAATGATGAAAGGATTTGAAAATGGTTCATGAATAAAACCCATTTGCAAATGACTTTACCATTTTGGTAAATGACCAATTTGGAACTTACAAAGTTTAGAAGCCTATTGGAGACCATCCTTGCAATAGAACCAACCTTTGCATGCTGATGCATGACTTAGATTCCATTACTTGTGTGTAAAAAATTGTTTGTTTGACTTTGGTTTGGAATGTGAATTGAATTTGTGTTTGCTTGATTGACTTGTAGTGAAGTGTGAGACTAGCAAGATCAAGGAGTGAACCACCATTCCCTACCAAAAAGGCAAGTGATACTTCATACTTTTTGTCCCATTACTTTCACTATGCATTAGTGATTTTGCTAAGTAAAAACTTGCATGGATTTTGCTAAGTATAAACCTTGCTATAAGAAAACCTAGTAGATGAATCCTTAGTAGGATTTTCCTAAGTTAAAGATTCCTATTACTATCAAGCTTAGCCTAGCTAATAGAAAACATGGGTGGAAAATATATTCACACTATGGAAAAATCTCTAAGTCTGAGAACTTATGTTTTTGTGTAATAAAACAACTAAGTTAATGAATCACCTGGGTGGAACGGGCTTGCTTGGTGGTTTTTGGTTGAGTGGTTCACAAGGCCATGGACTTGGCTTGTGTATCTCACTTGTGGTATGCCACCCAGGCACAAAGAGATTTGAGATGTCAAATGTTGAGAAGCTTCAAGTGCAACCACTTGGCAATATGGGCTCTGCCATGATCATATAGGTTGCAAGAACTTAGCCATATGGACAGTGGGTGGTAGTGTTTGATAGGTTGGAAGGCGTCCATTTTGGTCTAAGGGAAGGCTTCTGAAAGATTTTGTCTTGGGAAACCAAGTCTTGTGGGAAAAGTGCACCACCTCTACAGAGTGTAAAATCTAAGTACTTAGCCATGTCCCTGGTAAAGGACAATTTGAGCATCAAGACATGGAAGCAATCAAGAATCTCATCATTCAAATTTCTAAGTTAAAATCTTGTGGATTGAACAAGGGTTGTTTGAAATCTTCAATCTTTGATTGAGAGATGCCTTGTAAAGGATCTTCAATCTTTGATTGAGAAAAATGATTTTATCAAAGCAAAAACTTAGTATTTTCAAATGTTAAGGAAAAATCTATTTTGAGCAATGCAAGCCTCAACTCCACTTAGCCAAATGCATATAGATGATAGACTCCACTATACTACCATAGTATCACTTGCCAATACAATTCAAATGTATTGACCCTTTGTGGCTATAACTTGTATGTTGCAGGTTTTGATTGTTTTTAGTGAAGATTGATTGATTAGGATTACAAAGTCTACAACCAACATCTGCCTGTGGCACTTTGAAGATGAAGGACCCATGACTATAGTTATTCCGCTGCAATGTAATGTAATAGCCAAATGAGCTATGTTTGATGTAATAAAAAATATGTTATTCCTGGTTATAAAGCTATATTATGACCTTTGTTTCTTGATATTACATCTTAACTGTGGATGATAGCTATTGATCCAGGGACTAGCATTGCAATCACAGGGATCCTTTCCTTTATAAAGGAGGGGTCCGACAGATGGTATCAGAGCACTGTGTTGCCTGTAGGTTCGTAACCCTAGGATTGGACAAAACCCCTTAGAATAATAGGAGTTGTATTTGTTCTAAGTTATTTACAAACAATCTTGTAAATTCTTTCCTTAGTATTCTGTTTTGTTTCTACATCTCTCCCTTTTCAACTTGATGGCCAAATATTTCAACATGAACGAGGACTTCAACTATGGCATGACTAAGGACTTTAACATCACAAAGTACTTTAGCTTCAGCATCACAAATGAGTTCAGCTTCAGTTTCACCAAGGACTTCGGCTTCATCATTTCTAAGGACTTCAACTTCGACATCACTAAGGACTTCAAGACCACCTACTAGGAATTGGACTTCTCGACATCGTTAACATGCTGGATCTACCTACCTCCATCATCAAAAGAATTCAAGTGAATAAGTCTCAGAAGGAAAACTTGTGCTTCAATAGTTCTAGGACTTAGAAATTTTATGTAGGATCTTGTTGAAGATAGGAGCAACCAACTACTTAGGACATGATGAGCTACCCGCCCAACTCAAGGAGGAGGACAAGGCATTCTAGGATCAAGAGGAGAAGTCAATATCAATGGAGGAATTTCAAGTTTATTAGAAAAGAAGATAAGAGAAATTTGGAAAAAGCCTAGGATTAAGGAACTTATCTATTATGGTTTTACTAGGTTATATTTATTTTCGTTTCTTGTGGAAGTGGAACTATCTTGATTCATTTGGCAAGCGTCAACAAATCTATCAAGGAAGAAAATAATAAGACAATGGGATTTTGGATGTTCACCAACTCAAAACCTCATACGTCATTCTTCGACTCAATAAGAAGTGCCTCATGGATCCATTGAAGAACTTGGAGAGAGACTTTGGCATAGACTTCACAACACTTGTAAGGACTTCAAAAGTAAGATAAGAATAATACTCAAGACCTGGATACTAATGAAACTCAACTTAGGAGGAACATTATAGATATCGCCTTCGAACTTTGTGACAAGATGACATAATTTCTTCCAAGGATACCATGTTATCATTCCTGATGAAGTAGCTATGAAGAAGGACAGAATGATCTCAAGTAATACCCTATAGTTGGACCACAATACTAGTGTTTCGTTTAAATTGACTTGCTGGTAATTTATTGGTCATACAAACCTATGTGGTATGGCAATAATATTTTTTTTGCCTAAGATATGCTTGAACCTTGTTATTTGAGTTAGGGATTGTATGATTGAAATTGCTTGCATATTGCTTTGTGTGATTTGTTGTGTATGAGTAGAATTCTTTCCTTAGAAATCTTTTGTCTATTCTAATCCCTACCCAACCCAAACAGATGACTTCTCTAAGAAACTCCAACATCAAGGTTGATGACAACAACAACAACCAAGAGGACAACATGAGAGAACTCATAGCAACCCAAAACCAGTTGAGCCAAGTGACAACTCAGCTTTTAGCCAACAACAATGGACTAGACCCAGCCATACAAAGGATTTTGAAACTTCAATCCCAATTGTTGCAAGGATTGGTTACTCAAATGATCAACATGAGAGAAAACTTTTCCCAAAGAGCTAATGACAACAAGGATGACAAAGATGTTATTCTAGAAGGAACCCAAGCTAGCAATATTTATGAAGGCAAGGATCATGCATCCAAGGAGCATGAAGATCAATGCCCCAAGAAGAGATAAAGATCTCCCACCTATGAAGAACATGAACTAGAAGAACTCCTAGCTTTGAAGAGACCCAAAAAGAAGAAGAAGGACATAAGCCAGTTGCAATGTTGCAATTGCAAAGAGATGGGACACTATGCCAATAAATGCCCAGAAAAGAAGAAGAACCAAAGAAACAAACAAGAGGCAGTGATACCAAAGGAAAAGAAAGATATCAGCCAAGTGATGTGTTTCAAATGCAAGGAACTAGGCCACTATGCAAACAATTGTCCAGAAAAGATGAAGAACAAGTTAAACAAGTCTATGAAGGATCTCAACCATGGTCCATGAGTCAAGTATGGAAACCAAGGACACCATGCAAATGTTTGCTTAGAGAAGTTTCCCCAGGATCCCAAGAAGGACAAGATGTAATTTAGTTGGAAAATTTTTAAGGGTGGTAGTACCCTAGTTGTTTTGAACCTGCTTGTAACCCTAGCCTCCCCAAATCTCGGGACGAGATTTATTTTAAGGGTGGTAGCCTGTCACATCCCAAGATTTTCCAAATCTTGTAATGTGAAAATAAATGAATGAAATAAAACTTTGTTTGATTTTCAGGGCCAGAAGAAACTTTTTGAATCCAATTGGAAACCTCCAAACCTTTCTGGTCAAACAAATCCTAAAGGGATTTGAAAAGTTAAACAATTAATAAAGAAAATATATTAAATATTTAAAATTACTATTTTGGATCTTTTAATAAAAGGATTTAGTTTTCAAAGGAAAAGATAGATTTATAAATAAGGATTATTTTATATAGCCAAATTAAACCTTAGCCAATATTTGAATTAAAATGTTTTGTTTTGATTAAAAATAGCAAAGGTTTATTTAAATAAAATAATAAGGATTTAATATCCAAATTTTATTTAAATAAAAGGTTTTACCATTTTGAATTAAAACATCAAAAACTTATTAAATTATTTTAAATAAGTTTTCCAAATATTTTATATTCTCAAATAAAACCTACTGAAGTGTTTTGGTTTTATTTTAGATTTCAAAATAAATATTTTAATAAAACAAATTCTATTTTCATTTTATAATGAAGGTCTATTGTATTTAATTAATTATGGACCCTAAAATAAAAGGTTATTTTGTTTTAAAAACAAGTTTCCAAGTATTCATTATTTCCAAATAAAACCTACTGATTTGGTTTTGAAAATATTTGGATTTCAAATGGAAATTTTATTAAATAAATCAAACCATATTTGATTAAATAACTTTGGTCTATTTTATTTAATTATTAAATAGATCTTAAAATGAATAAAAATATTATTCTATTTTGGAATTTAGGTTTATGCTGATAAACAGAACCAAGTTCAAAATTGTGAAGTGTGGTGTTTGTTTGAGTTGATTTGGTTGAATGAATCATTTGTTTGAATTTCAAATCAGTAAATTGAAAATAGAAAAGGAAAAAGTTTCAGACAGAAAAAAATAGAGCAGCCCACCATCTGGCCCAGCTAACCCAGCAGCAGCCCACCTGTTCCCACGCCACTGAAACGTTTTCTTTACCGCAGAAGCTACCCGCTAAGGCACTGACTGGTGGACCTTTGTTTCCTCTTCCTTCCCTTCCTGCCGGAGGACCCCACCGCCATGTCCCCTTCTTCCCCACCCCCACGACCAGTTCCTCCTCCCTCGCCGGCCGTTGCAGGCTTTGATTCGCGGCTTGAATTCGCCTTAACACGGCCACCTTAACTCGCGGTGATCAAGCACATTTAAACGCCAGCGCATCCTCTCTCGTTCCCCTCTGACTCCTCCCTCAAGCACGCCCCCAGGCCGAGGAATTTTGCCCTACACTCCCTCTGTCTCCGACGACCCTCCTCGCCGATTCCGGCCAACACACGCCCCCTCCTGCCTCCTCGAGCACGCAGCTGTGATCAACATTCCCAGCGGACCATTCTGCAGTCGCAGCTCGCTCGCGCGCGTCCCTAAGCGTCGGCAACGACTTTCCCGAGCCAGCGCCGCCGTCTGCTCCAACTGCGGCGACGTTCCCCGGTAAAACCTGACCTCCCCTCCTTTCCCTGTGGACACGATGATGATCTCCAAGCTCATGCGAACCTAACAGCATCCTCCGTTTGTCCTAGGACGCCCCTATCCTCGCCCTTGACGACCTCCTGAACCGCCCGAAGCCCAGCTCGTCTCCGGCGAGCAATCAAGGACAGCCCCGTGCGCCCCTTCACCAACCAGTACCACGTTGAGCATCAGCAAGCGTCAACGACTCTGGTGAGCATCTCCCCACCCTCCTTTGCTTCCTGTACCACCGGCGCCGTCATCGACTGGCCGCTCCGCCGCTAGCCACCGTCGTCGCGCCGCCAGCTTTTGGCAAAGCACTGAGAGCCGTCCGATCTAGATCGGGCGAGCGAGATAGAATCACTTAGTCGCGAAGGGGTATGCGTTCTGGATCGCACGATTTGATTAGATCCTACGGTCTGTAGCGTGATCCACACCGAAGCGGTACCAGCCAGTCGTTTTGCGCCACGTGGCCAGTTTTGGTTTAGAAACAGATTTGAAAACAGAATTATTTGTGAATTTCAAACCTTTGTAACTTTTAAACCACACGTCCAAAAATTACAAATTTTATATCAATGGATTCAGGAGAACAAGACCTAGCCAACCATGCCCTTATTTTAGCCAATAGTATCTGTTAGTTTGCTTTTTTTGTAGATTCTTTTGTGAGCTTGTTTAGAGTAGAAAAATTGTTTAAAATTGAATTTAGGGTTAAAACTTTTGCAAAATGGTTTGTTGTGACCTTACTGACCCTAGGAACCAACCCATGATTTGCAAAATGGATTTGGAAAATTTTAGAATGGATTACTTGTTTAGTCCATTTCTAGCTAAATAAAACTATTGTTTTGCTTATGAAAAAAATGGTTCTGAGTAAAAACTTTGGAGAAAATGTTTTGGACCAAACCTACTAACCAAAACACCAAGTTTTAAGAAACAACAACTTAATTGGTGAAACCACTTAAGGTTGTGGTATTGAGAAAAATGTTTTCACCACATAAAATGATGAAAGGATTTGAAAATGGTTCATGAATAAAACCCATTTGCAAATGACTTTACCATTTTGGTAAATGACCAATTTGGAACTTACAAAGTTTAGAAGCCTATTGGAGACCATCCTTGCAATAGAACCAACCTTTGCATGCTTATGCATGACTTAGATTCCATTACTTGTGTGTAAAAAATTGTTTGTTTGACTTTGGTTTGGAATGTGAATTGAATTTGTGTTTGCTTGATTGACTTGTAGTGAAGTGTGAGACTAGCAAGATCAAGGAGTTAACCACCATTCCCTACCAAAAAGGCATGTGATGCTTCATACTTTTTGTCCCATTACTTTCACTATGCATTAGTGATTTTGCTAAGTAAAAACTTGCATGGATTTTGCTAAGTATAAACCTTGCTATAAGAAAACCTAGTAGATGAATCCTTAGTAGGATTTTCCTAAGTTAAAGATTCCTATTACTATCAAGCTTAGCCTAGCTAATAGAAAACATGGGTGGAAAATATATTCACACTATGGAAAAATCTCTAAGTCTGAGGACTTATGTTTTTGTGTAATAAAACAACTAAGTTAATGAATCACCTGGGTGGAATGGGCTTGCTTGGTGGTTTTTGGTTGAGTGGTTCACAAGGCCATGGACTTGGCTTGTGTATCTCACTTGTGGTATGCCACCCAGGCACAAAGAGATTTGAGATGTCAAATGTTGAGAAGCTTCAAGTGCAACCACTTGGCAATATGGGCTCTGCCATGATCATATAGGTTGCAAGAACTTAGCCATATGGACAGTGGGTGGTAGTGTTTGATAGGTTGGAACGCGTCCATTTTGGTCTAAGGGAAGGCTTCTGAAAGATTTTGTCTTGCGAAACCAAGTCTTGTGGGAAAAGTGCACCACCTCTGCAGAGTGTAAAATCTAAGTACTTAGCCATGTCCCTGGTAAAGGACAATTTGAGCATCAAGACATGGAAGCAATCAAGAATCTCATCATTCAAATTTCTAAGTTAAAATCTTGTGGATTGAACAAGGGTTGTTTGAAATCTTCAATCTTTGATTGAGAGATGCCTTGTAAAGGATCTTCAATCTTTGATTGAGAAAAATGATTTTATCAAAGCAAAAACTTAGTATTTTCAAATGTTAGGGAAAAATCTATTTTGAGCAATGCAAGCCTCAACTCCACTTAGCCAAATGCATATAGATGATAGACTCCACTATACTACCATAGTATCACTTGCCAATACAATTCAAATGTATTGACCCTTTGTGGCTGTAACTTGTATGTTGCAGGTTTTGATTGTTTTTAGTGAAGATTGATTGATTAGCATTACAAAGTCTACAACCAACATCTGCCTGAGGCACTTTGAAGATGAAGGACCCATGACTATAGTTATTCCGCTGCAATGTAATGTAATAGCCAAATGAGCTATGTTTGATGTAATAAATAATATGTTATTCCTGGTTATAAAGCTATATTATGACCTTTGTTTCTTGATATTACATCTTAACTGTGGATGCTAGCTATTGATCCAGGGACTAGCATTGCAATCACAGGGATCCTTTCCTTTATAAAGGAGGGGTCCGACTGATGGTATCAGAGCACTGTGTTGCCTGTAGGTTCGTAACCCTAGGATTGGAGAAAACCCCTTAGAATAATAGGAGTTGTATTTGTTCTAAGTTATTTACAAGCAATCTTGTAAATTCTTTCCTTAGTATTCTGTTTTGTTTCTACATCTCTCCCTTTTCAACTTGATGGCCAAATATTTCAACATGAACGAGGACTTCAACTATGGCATGACTAAGGACTTTAACATCACAAAGTACTTTAGCTTCAGCATCACAAATGAGTTCAGCTTCAGTTTCACCAAGGACTTCGGCTTCATCATTGCTAAGGACTTCAACTTCGACATCACTAAGGACTTCAAGACCACCTACTAGGAATTGGACTTCTCGACATCGTTAACATGCTGGATCTACCTACCTCCATCATCAAAAGAATTCAAGTGAATAAGTCTCAGAAGGAAAACTTGTGCTTCAATAGTTCTAGGACTTAGAAATTTTATGTAGGATCTTGTTGAAGATAGGAGCAACCAACTACTTAGGACATGATGAGCTACCCGCCCAACTCAAGGAGAAGGACAAGGCATTCTAGGATCAAGAGGAGAAGTCAATATCAATGGAGGAATTTCAAGTTTATTAGAAAAGAAGATAAGAGAAATTTGGAAAAAGCCTAGGATTAAGGAACTTATCTATTATGGTTTTACTAGGTTATATTTATTTTCGTTTCTTGTGTAAGTGGAACTATCTTGATTCATTTGGCAAGCGTCAACAAATCTATCAAGGAAGAAAATAATAAGACAATGGGATTTTGGATGTTCACCAACTCAAAACCTCATACGTCATTCTTCGACTCAACAAGAAGTGCCTCATGGATCCATTGAAGAACTTGGAGAGAGACTTTGGCATAGACTTCACAACACTTGGAAGGACTTCAAAAGTAAGATAAGAATAATACTCAAGATCTGGATAGTAATGAAACTCAACTTAGGAGGAACATTATAGATATCGCCTTCGAGCTTTGTGACAAGATGACATAATTTCTTCCAAGGATACCATGTTATCATTCCTGATGAAGTAGCTATGAAGAAGGACAGAATGATCTCAAGTAATACCCTATAGTTGGACCACAATACTAGTGTTTCGTTTAAATCGACTTGCTGGTAATTTATTGGTCATACAAACCTATGTGGTATGGCAATAATATTTTTTTTGCCTAAGATATGCTTGAACCTTGTTATTTGAGTTATGGATTGTATGATTGAAATTGCTTGCATATTGCTTTGTGTGATTTGTTGTGTATGAGTAGAATTCTTTCCTTAGAAATCTTTTGTCTATTCTAATCCCTACCCAACCCAAACAGATGACTTCTCCAAGAAACTCCAACATCAAGGTTGATGACAACAACAACAACCAAGAGGACAACATGAGAGAACTCATAGCAACCCAAAACCAGTTGAGCCAAGTGACAACTCAGCTTTTAGCCAACAACAATGGACTAGACCCAGCCATACAAAGGATTTTGAAACTTCAATCCCAATTGTTGCAAGGATTGGTTACTCAAATGATCAACATGAGAGAAAACTTTTCCCAAAGAGCTAATGACAACAAGGATGACAAAGATGTTATTCTAGAAGGAACCCAAGCTAGAAATATTTATGAAGGCAAGGATCATGCATCCAAGGAGCATGAAGATCAATGCCCCAAGAAGAGAGAAAGATCTCCCACCTATGAAGAACATGAACTAGAAGAACTCCTAGCTTTGGAGAGACCCAAAAAGAAGAAGAAGGACATAAGCCAGTTGCAATGTTGCAATTGCAAAGAGATGGGACACTACGCCAATAAATGCCCAGAAAAGAAGAATAACCAAAGAAACAAACAAGAGGCAGTGATACCAAAGGAAAAGAAAGATATCAGCCAAGTGATGTGTTTCAAATGCAAGGAACTAGGCCACTATGCAAACAATTGTCCAGAAAAGATGAAGAACAAGTTAAACAAGTCTATGAAGGATCTCAACCATGGTCCATGAGTCAAGTATGGAAACCAAGGACACCATGCAAATGTTTGCTTAGAGAAGTTTCCCCAGGATCCCAAGAAGGACAAGATGTAATTTAGTTGGAAAATTTTTAAGGGTGGTAGTACCCTAGTTGTTTTGAACCTGCTTGTAACCCTAGCCTCCCCAAATCTCGGGACAAGATTTATTTTAAGGGTGGTAGCCTGTCACATCCCAAGATTTTCCAAATCTTGTAATGTGAAAATAAATGAATGAAATAAAACTTTGTTTGATTTTCAGGGCCAGAAGAAACTTTTTGAATCCAATTGGAAACCTCCAAACCTTTCTAGTCAAACAAATCCTAAAGGGATTTGAAAAGTTAAACAATTAATAAAGAAAATATATTAAATATTTAAAATTACTATTTTGGATCTTTTAATAAAAGGATTTAGTTTTCAAAGGAAAAGATAGATTTATAAATAAGGATTATTTTATATAGCCAAATTAAACCTTAGCCAATATTTGAATTAAAATGTTTTGTTTTGATTAAAAATAGAAAAGGTTTATTTAAATAAAATAATAAGGATTTAATATCCAAATTTTATTTAAATAAAAGGTTTTACCATTTTGAATTAAAACATCAAAAACTTATTAAATTATTTTAAATAAGTTTTCCAAATATTTTATATTCTCAAATAAAACCTACTGAAGTGTTTTGGTTTTATTTTAGATTTCAAAATAAATATTTTAATAAAACAAATTCTATTTTCATTTTATAATGAAGGTCTATTGTATTTAATTAATTATGGACCCTAAAATAAAAGGTTATTTTGTTTTAAAAACAAGTTTCCAAGTATTCATTATTTCCAAATAAAACCTACTGATTTGGTTTTGAAATTATTTGGATTTCAAATGGAAATTTTATTAAATAAATCAAACCATATTTGATTAAATAACTTTGGTCTATTTTATTTAATTATTAAATAGATCTTAAAATGAATAAAAATATTATTTTATTTTGGAATTTAGGTTTATGCTGATAAACAGAACCAAGTTCAAAATTGTGAAGTGTGGTGTTTGTTTGAGTTGATTTGGTTGAATGAATCATTTGTTTGAATTTCAAATCAGTAAATTGAAAATAGAAAAGGAAAAAGTTTCAGACAGAAAAAATAGAGCAGCCCACCATCTGGCCCAGCTAACCCAGCAGCAGCCCACCTAGCCCACCTGTTCCCACGCCACTGAAACGTTTTCTTTACCACAGAAGCTACCCGCTAAGGCACTGACTGGTGGACCTTTGTTTCCTCTTCCTTCCCTCGCTGCCGGAGGACCCCACCGCCACGTCCCCTTCTTACCCACCCCCACGACCTGTTCCTCCTCCCTCGCCGGCCATTGCAGGCTTTGATTCGCGGCTTGAATTCGCCTTAACTCGCGGTGATCAAGCACATTTAAATGCCAGCGCATCCTCTCTCGTTCCCCTCTGACTCCTCCCTCAAGCACGCCCCCAGGCCGAGGAATTTTGCCCTACACTCCCTCTGTCTCCGACGACCCTCCTCGCCGATTCCGGCCAACACACGCCCCCTCCTGCCTCCTCGAGCACGCAGCTGTGATCAGCATTTCCCAGTGGACCATTCTGCAGTCGCAGCTCGCTCGCGCGCGTCCCTAAGCGTCGGCAACGACTTTCCCGAGCCAGCGCCGCCGTCTGCTCCAACTGCGGCGACGTTCCCCGGTAAAACCTGACCTCCCCTCCTTTCCCCGTGGACACGATGATGATCTCCAAGCTCATGCGAACCTAACAACATCCTCCGTTTGTCCTAGGACGCCCCTGCGAGGCATCCGGAATGACGTCTGACCAGTCACGCGCGGGCCTGCGATGATGACTGTTTGATCCGGTCTTTGAGTTTCCTTCATCCCTAGGGACAGCATGATGACGTGAATCGGTATCCCTTCGGGGTCTTACATCAGCGTCTGCGTCAGTGCTGCACTGCTCCGACTTTGACGCCAGTTTCCCGCTAAATGACGCGGCAGTTTTCTGCCGTTGTAGACCTTTGTCAAGCAATGCTACGCACTGCTGGACCTGTTCTAGAGACAGATTATTAGCGAGAATGGCTCAAGCATCTACAACATTCTCCACTGGTGTGTTGTAGAATCGTATCTTCTCTCTAGTTTTATCATCAAAAAATCCCTATTGGCAAGAACCGAGCCACCTCTTGTCTTGTTTGACAGTCGCTTGAATTCTGACTGGTACTAGGCAGGATTGCTGTCTATTTGTGCTTAATTTCGACGATGTGTGCAGCTTCATCGATCAAAAGCAAGCGATGCTTCTCTAGATCCTTGACCCTTTTCTCCAACTCCTCCGGAGTAAGATCCGAAGTAGTTGGGATTGACATTGTTAGTACATCTCTGTAGATTTCGCTTGCACCTTGGGTGAACACAAGTCTATCAACCGGAGGATTGATCGGAGTGGGATTGATCGGTTTTCCATCCAGATCCTCCATCTCCAATTCTATATCGACTTCTTCGTCATTGGCTTCCATCATCGGCTCTATCGGTGTTGGGGTTTTGTTCTTCTTCTTCTTTGTCCGTCTGGTGGTCTTGACGTGTGTACCGGTGGCAAAGACGGCTTTTGGTCCGGTACTGGGAGATAAGCTTCCATTTGTTTTTCCATCCTGGTTGGCTTCCGGACCTCGGAAGAATCTTCGGTGTCCATGTCATCTTGCGAGGTGTAGTCTTTGTCCATGCTATCATATGGACTTGGATTTGTAATATTATTCGTACGCTTATATTTCCTTCTCAAATTCCCGGAGTTCCTGTGATGTCAGTGATTCTTGAGGGCAAGCAGGTGGATCAACATCTTCTCCGATCGCATCGAGGACTCAGTCATTTTCGGCTCCAGCATCGATAGAGTTGGATCCAAAGCCAACGTAGCGCATGAAGCAATGCTTATTTTTCTTCATGGACTCGAGGTAGTAGTACAGTTGAGTTTCCGCCTTTGCTTCTTCAAAGCTCGGCTTGATTTTGGCGTTTGCTTCACGGTCGATGTAGGGGTGCTTTATCATCTGATTTATCCTGTGCCTCAAGAGCGATTTTCCTGCTCTAGCATCAGTAGAACCGGATCCGAAGTGAATATACTCCTCATCCGTGTACCCGATCTCAATAGGGAGATCAGATCCGGATTTTTCTTCCACCACTTCTTTCACTATAGGAGCGGGCTGGGTGGGTTCAGGTTTTTCCAGAATCTTTAACTCTTCCGCCTCTACGGACAAAGTAGATCCAAATTGTTCTTTCGCCATTGTCATCACCTCAGGGGTGGGTTGGACGGGATCATCGAAACCGAGATAGATATCGATCTCGCCGATTGGCATGACTGTGAAAGTCGTCACGGGCTCTTTAGCCGGAATCCAGGTCTCGTCAATAAGAACGAGAGAGACGTCACTGGCGTAGACCACGCGATCGATGGCAATTGTTTTGTCGATTCCTGCACACGCAGATTCCACCCGGAATGAAGGTCGGAAGGTCACCCGCCCCACGTTGGGCGCCAACTATTGTCAGATTGATGACAAGTACGCCATAGGGGGTCCTGAAGGCGTTGAGAAGATGTGGTGTGAGTCGTACGGTGGTCCGGAAGCGGTGAGCACAAGTTTACCCAGGTTTAGATCCGACTACGGTAGTCGGATTCTACTCCTGCTAGCAACCCAGTAATATATTGGCAAGAGATGGATGTTACAACGGATTACAAGATAGGTTCGTTTGTGCGAGTTGGTTGTGGTTGATCTATGATCTAGTTGGTGTTGTTTCCCTAAAGGCTCCCTCAGGTCCGGTTTATATAGGCACCGAGACCTAGGGTTATAGGAGGGTGTCACTATTGAGGGGGTGCTAATCAAGTGTAACTACCTACATCAAGTTCCAAGTTCTTGATGATACCTTTCCTAATCTTCCACTAATCACCAATTAATTACTACTTGAACAAATTTGCAAAAAAGGGGTAAAAGGTAAAACTTGCAGGTAAAAATTGGGATTGGTATAATCAAAGTGGTATCACAATTGCTTGCAAGTGAGGATTGCATGGTATGGCATGCTTAGTATAGCTTGCCTTGGTTGGTAAAGTGGTCGAAGTTCTCTTCCTCGTCTTCGTAGAATTCTTCCTCATCGTAGCCCGGATTGATACTAGCGTCTATAAATCAATATGAGTACACAATCACCAAACAATACCTAACTACCTCTATCTAACACACAAGGATCCATACTAGATGATCTAGTACCATCTCTATCATTACAAGGAAAGGGTGACAAGATTTTAATTTATCTTAGTTTAGAAAAGTAATTTAAAGGGTGATATATAAATTCAAACTGTTTGAATCCAATGGGAGTGATTAAAGATTTTCAGCTTCTTTCCAACAAAATTGGTTTCATTCAATTTGGTTCAGTAAATCTTCTTGAATTGATTTTCAAATTTTCCTACAGTATGGGATTTTCAAATAAAAGGAAAATCTAAGTTTGAATATGTGGGCTACGCGGGAATGCTAACGGGTTGGCCCAACTACGCGACGTGCGCGCTGCGGGCTGCACCGGGGTTGGTCCCTCATGTCAGTCACTGTGTTAACACAAAGGGGTACGCGCTAATCCTAGCCACACGATTAGAGCACGATCAACGGCTCAGCGTCATCGTCTCCGTCGCATGGCACGCGTGATACATAACCCTAGCGCTACGCGGGGGTCGTCGGGAGCTTACCATGGCTCCATCTAGGTCTGACGAGGTGGGCAAACGAACGAGTCAACAACGGCGGTTCGACTGGTGGTCCCGGCAGCTCCTGGGGCGGCTCCTAGGGTCGACTCCTTTCCTCCTCTGCAGCGGCGGACTCCGGCAAAATTCCGGCGGTGTGGTGCTCGCCTTGATCCAGGGACGGGTCAGAGAGGTTGCTGGGTGAGAGGGGAGTGAGATGGTGTGCGTTTTGAGGCAGGAGGAGGGCTCTATTTATACTACGGCGAAGGGGTGATACGTCGGAAACATATCTATAATTTTTGATGCTTCATGCTTGTTTATTATCTACTTTGCTTTGCTTTGTCTACACTTTGAGGTGTTTTTATATATTTTCTGAAACTAACCTATTAACAAGTTGCCACAATGTCAGTTGCCTGTTTTCTTCTGTTTTTGGTTCTAGAAAGGCAGAAAATCAATATTCTCAAATTGGACATGACAAAAGACAAAGTTAATATTTTACCGTGGGGGACACGAATCTAGAAGACGAGATGGAGACGTGAACCAGGGCGGCCAAACCCCCCTAGGCGCGGGTGGGCCCTGCCCCGCGCCTGGGTAGGGTGTGGGGCCCCTGGCCGCCTCCTAGCTTCGCCTCTTCGCCTATAAGAAGCCCCCGATGCAGAAACCCTAAGTACCCGTTCAATATTCCACGAAACCTTCTATAGCCGCCGCCACCGTCGTCCCTAGATCGGTGGGATCTGAAGTTCTTCCTGGCACCCTGCCGGAGGGGAGATCGTCCCGGAGGCCTTCTCTCAGGTATGATGTGTGAGTAGTTCCACCTTGGACTATGGGTCCATGTAGTAGCTAGATGGTTGTATCTCCTCCTTGTGCTTTCATGTATAGATCTTGTGAGCTCCGTTCATGATCAAGATCTAATCTATTTGTAATCATGCATGTTGTGTTTGCGGGTATCCGATGGATATTGAGATTACTATGTCAGATTGATTAATGGTTTTGTCTTTATGATTCTATCATGTCTATGTTGTTTGTGATCCTGCATGCTCTCCGTTGTTAGTAGCTATCTTGGCCGAGTAGTTGCTAGTGACTCCAAGAGGGGGTATTTATGCTCGATAGTGGGTTCATGCCTCTAGTTTCCAAGGGAAGTGACAGAAATCTCTTCGGTTGTAGATGTGTTGTTGCTACTAGGGAGAAAACAACCGTCTCTTGTTCATGGAACAAGTGGATTGTTTACCTTACACACTTTGCTTAAAGTAGTTGTCTGTTGCTTGCAACTTAATACTGGAGGGGGTTCGGAGGATAACATGAAGGTGGACTTCTAATCATAGATGCAGTTGGATGGCGGTATATGTAATTGTTGTATTTCCCAATCGAATCTCATAGGATCTTTTTGTCTGGTATTGCATTGTTATGCCTTGCTCAGTTCCTGTCAATTGCCCTGCTGTAATTTGTTTACCCTTCATGCCATGTTGTTTATATAAGGAGAGCACCTCTAGTGAACTATGGACCCCGGTCCAATCTTTAACATTGATACATCTTCCACGGTTTCCTTTCTCTTTGAGAGGGAAAGCTAAAGAATGGTTGCTATCCTTGCCTAGAAATAGTATTGATTCTTGGACTAAGTGCAAAGATTTTTTTATTGGAAAATACTATACTCCTGCTAAGATTATATCTATGAGAAGTGACATTATGAAATTTAAACAACTTGATAATGAACATGTTGCTCAAGCTTGGGAAAGAATAAAATCTTTGGTTAAGAATTGTCCCACTCATGGACTCACTGCTTGGATGATTATCTAGACTTTTTATGCAGGTTTGAACTTCTCCTCAAGGAACATGTTGGATTCAGCTGCTGGAGGTACTTTTATGAGCATCACTTTGGGTGCTGCAACTAGAGTCCTTGCTAATATGATGGTTAACTACTCTAAATGGTACACTGAGAGAGCTCCACATGGTAAGAAGGTAAATTATGTTGAGGAAATTCCTCTTTGAGTGATAAGATTGATGTTATTATGGCTATGCTTGTTAATGGGAAAGCTCCTTTAGATCCTAATAGTGTTCCCTTAGCCTCTTTGGTTGCTCAAGAAGAGCAAGTTGATGTGAACTTCATTAGAAACAACAATTTCAACAACAATGCCTATAGGAATAATTTTGGTGGCAACAACAATTATAGGCCTTATCCTCCTAATAATGGGAATTCCTGTGGAAACTCTTACAACAATGCTAGAAGTGTCACTTCTGAACTTGAAGTCATTCTCAAAGACTTTATTAGTAAACAAACTGCTTTCAACAAAACTGTAGAGGAAAACCTTTTAACTTTTGAGAAGAATATATCCTCTTTGTCTGAAGCTCAGTCCTTCTTGATTAATAAAATGGCTGCTAAACCTGAAACTATGGAAAATACCTTTGCTACTGCTCATTCCATACAAGTTACTATTTATGAAAATATTAGGTTGTTGGCTCAACTTCATGCTAGGTGAGAAAGGGAAGCTGAAATTGATAGAAACAATAGTGTGTGCACTATCACCACTAAACCACAAGTAGTCCCTGTTCCTCCTCCTACTATGCCTAACCCTATTGAGCCTACTACTAGAGATGCTAAGTTTGATTTTGATATTGATGGTTGCGATATTTCTGAAGTGATTATGTTCCTACAAAAGCTTGCTAGAAGTCCTGATGCTAGTGATATGCATGTTGCTTTCACCAAACACATTACAGATGCTCTTGTTAAGACTAAGGAAGAGAAGCTAAAACACAAAGCTTCTATTCCTAGGAAAGTAGAAGTTAGTTGGGAACCCATTATTAATATGCAAGTGAATGACTTTGATCTTAAAGCTTCATGTGATCTTGGTTCTAGTGTCTCTATTATGCCTAGGAAGATTTATGAAATGCTTGATTTGCCACCATTGGAAGATTGTTATTTAGATGTACCACTTAATGATAATGCTAAGAAGAAACTCATGGGGAGTATTAATGATGCTCTCATTATGGTTAACAATGCTTATGTCCCTATTGATTTCTATGTTTTGGATGTTGAACACAATGCTTCTTGTCCTATTACTTTGGGAAGACCTTTTCTTAGAATAGTTGGTGCCATCATTGATATGAGAGAAGGCACCATTAAATATAATTTTCCATTCAAGAAAGGTATTTAACACTTCCTATGAGGAGAGATAAGTTGCTTTTTGCTCCTCCTTTGAAAGCAAGCTTTGATGTGAATGCTTCTTCATTTGAAAATACTTGATTCTTCTTGCTTCTTGTGCCTAACTTAAAGGCGTTAAAGAAAAGTACTTGTTGGGAGATAACCCAAGAGTTTCCTTGAGTCTTGGAAGTTATTACTTCAGTAATGACCTCTCTTTATCCTTTTTGTTTTCTTTTTGTGCCAAGAATGACCTCTAATAAGAGGGAAGTAAGATTTGGGGAGTTGCTGTCCCGAAACAGATTTTTGTCCTCCACCATAAAAATTCTTTAGGAGTCTCTGTAACTCGGATTGAGCTCATAATTTACAAATAAATCCCCCATTATGTTAGCTAACTTTCGTTAGTTCAACACTTTTTTATTTGAGGAACATAAGTTGTTTGAAAAAATCAGTTTCTACCTGCTGGTCTGTTTTAACATATTTCTGCCATTATTTGCATTTGCTTCTTATTGATTCCTTTTTGAGTTCTCTTTAGGTGAATTGAGATTTTTGAAGGAGTTTCTACAGTAGCTTGTGTTTTTAGTGAAAAGTCTTGTTGTTCCAAATCTTTGCCAGAGGTCTAATATCTTTTGAATACACTAATGTTGCTAATGAAGATTGTGTGAAGTTTTGTATGAAGGAAAAATTTCAGGTGTAGAGAGAGAATGATGCAATGAGATGAAGAATGGAAAAAAGCTCAAGATTGGGGTGCCACCCCGGTGCCACCCCAAGAAATATCCAAACGGTATAAGCGTTAAATCTTGGGTATTCTCAAGGCATCCCCTTCTTCATCAATAAAAATCTCATGTCTGTCTAGACACTTCGTTTTTATTGTTTCATGCACAGTTGTGTTGTTCTTGGAGCGTCTTATTTTTCGTTTACTTTGCTTAGGTTTTTTAGTTTGCTTGAATAAAGTAGTTTGGAGCCTCGTTCTCACTGTGTTGTTTTGCAAATAAGTTGCTTGGTGTTGGAAAGGAGTAGTAAGTTCTTGCTTGAAGTGCAAGAGGAGCTTGCATTGACTGTGACTTAGACTTTAGCATGACATGCTAGGTGTTGTTTTGACCTTATGCTTAGTGATTATTGCTTTAGCATGTCTTGTTCCAAACAATTGGGATTGCTTAGTGTGCCTTGAAGAAATTATGCGTTGTTTTAGCATGCAAAAACATAGTATTGTGATTTTTCTCCTTTGATGCTTTGCTTGGGTTGACTTGGCACATGCTCACACCATGTTATGACTATGACAAGTCACCATAGCCTCTATGATCATTTAGTCCTTGACTTGTAGTACCACTCTATGCTTTGATTAGTAATGCTTTGTTGCTCTGCATGATTATGGCCATTATGCTCTCTTAGTTGGTTGCTCCCAGTCTTTTGCTAGCCTCCTCTTGTATGAGTAAGTTCTACTCATGCTTCCAACTCCCAAGAAACCAAGTTATTCCAAAGTGTCCACCATAAACTCCTATGCATAGTGTGTTACACCATTCCAAGTATATTCTTGTTTTCAGCTAATTAAAAACTATTTTGTTATGTGAAAATTTAGTGATTAAAGCCCTCACAAACTTGATGGCACACTTTATTCTTTGCCCCTAATAAACTTGAACCATTGTGTCGTCTATGTTGTATATGCTTGCACTTATACGTTGGAATTAGCAGAACCGTGCTATCACGGGGAACGTTTTCAACATTGCACTTGCACTTTGTACTCAGTTGATATCATGCTCTTTTGTCTATGGATATCACCGGTGTGAAATAAAGAGGGAACTTGTAAGTCCATGGAGTTTGTATTTTGTGTTAGAGAAACGTCTGGGCCGCTAGCCTAAGCCATGCCTAATCATGGTGGAAACTTGCACTATCACCATAGTAAGCTATCTATGAAGCATCCTCAATAAAAAGCTATGCATATAGTAAATAAAAAGATCGTTGAGATGCTCATTGTCTGCTTGCCTTGTCATTTTGGTTATTGGATAGCTCCTGTACCATGTGCAAGGGGTACCCCGTTGGAGATTCTCTATGATATTCAAATACTTACAATGACAAGAACTTACAGGTGACTGAAGTTGAGTAGCATGAGGTGTGGCCCTCGTATTCAAGGGACTTGAGATTGCCAACTTATACTTTGTCAAGCATATACTCCATAGTTTTTTCACTTTAACCTTAATCACTTCAAGATGCTTATGATAGGGGCAATAAGGGCTGAAAGCTAACAAGTACCATAATTTTTGGAAGCTCTTTTTGAAACTTGAAATCCCTTCTTCCTTTATGAAAGGCCTTTCTTCCACCATTATTGAGTATCCACCTTCTTCCTTTAGGCACCATTAAGAGAGCATAATTGCCATTCTGTGTGTAGTGTCCCAAAACTTATTGATTGATGCATATTGTGATATTACTTGTTATTGTGCTATTTGTTTCTAGTCACCCTTGTGAACTTTGAAGGTGTCCTATGCATCTATTTGCTACTCTATGAGGGACAAGCTGATTGCCACTATGCTATGTTTTCTGTATGTGAAACAAACAAATGTTTTTTAATGCATGTTATTCATGATCTTTGTTTATAGCCTTTCATGTTTCATGTGTAGTTCCTATGTCCTATTGTTAGAACTCCATCTTTCATGCACATGTTTAGAGTTCTTTGTTCCCATCTTTCTGTCAACACCCGAATTTTTAATCCTAGATGCTTGTTATGCCATATATTACAATCCCAGGATTACCATTTTTGCGAGACATAACCGATTGAATATCATAGTACATCATCCATTACAAACCATACATAAGGTCTTACAACAATTAAAGGATCTCATGATTCATTCTTAATACAATCAAGCAACGGAATAACGTAAAAATAACGATAGCATAGGCGAGACTCCATCTTCATGTTCATAGACAATGTTGACGATGGGAGATGATCCTAGTTGTCGTAACCTTCCTGTTGTTCATCCTCCTGATAGTCCTCTTCATATTCTGGCCACGGGAATAGCCAGGGACAAAGCCATGAGTACTCTTTAAGTACTCACAAACTAATACGAACAAGTGAAGTGGTTTTTGAGTAGGAAATGCTAGACTCTATGTTGTTTTGCAAAAAGCCAGATTTATCTCTACTAATTTCAGAAGCAAAGAAAGCTAGTTGAAAGTTTTATAACACCTAAGTGGAAACTTGAATTTCATATCACAACTCTGTTGTGGTCAAGTCAAGTCATGATTCATTTCACCAGTCATTTTGAAAACATCTGACGACGGTACAATATGGCCACTCTAACTGTCCATAACCGCGGACGTGGCTATTCGAATAGTTTGACACTCTGCAGAGGTGGTACACTTTCACCACAATATTCGATCCATCCGTCAGGAACAAATCCTGAATTCACCATACTCAGTATGCAGATAATCAATCCTAACCTTTCAATTACACGCCCTAGTATAGGCATCTCTCCTATGAGTTTGGCCTCCCAACCATGACCAATTGTCATCTTGGGAACTGCATAGGTGGACAATCTTAACAAGGTAGCCTCAGCTCAAACCTTGGCCGCAAGGGAACCCATACTAAGGTATATAAATTTCCAGTCAAGCCCTACCCAAAATTTCGGGTATTGTGGTTGTACGGTAAAATTGGAATGGTATCGCATCCAGACAACCATTAGTTTTATAAAGGGCTAAGGCTCATGCCTTAACATTTTCATCATCAAAATCATCTGGTGTTCAAGAACACATGGCAAAACATTTCAGTAGAATGACTGTAACGTCACAGCATTAGAGCTTACAAATAAGCTAAACACAGATGTGTGCATTGCATTCATGCATAGAAAATCTGAATAATTTTCGCGCTTTTGAATAAATCTTGTCAAAGTGATTGAAGCTTCTCTTAACTTGATGGAATTGAAGTAGATCATCAAGTTGACTGTGATAAGTTTCAATATGACCTTTGCTAAAAACATTATTTTGGGCAATGGTAATTTGATCTAAGGGTAGATCAAATATAATGAAACTAAACCAATACATATTGATTAATGAATTATATTTGGTCCTTAAGTAATCATATCCTAGTATTCATTACAATAACCCATGAATACCAAGCTATGAATATAATTCAAGTAACAAGAATATAATAACTAACTCTTGACCAAGCTATGGTAATACCTAACTTTAACCCTTTAGTGAGATTGAGTAGGAAAGAAACCTAGTCAAGATCATTCACCATATATCTTTCTTTCCATATCAATCCTTATGGAATCCTATCTCAATATCTGTTGTTCATCAATGTTGAGTAATCAACTATTGATTCACCAATTCTTAATCTATCAACTCTTGACCATATCATAGCATTCACTTAAGTGCCTATAAAGAAACAACTAATAAGGGGTAAATAGTAATGCTAGATTGAGATATCATCTATAGGATGGGAGTGTTGGAAGAAAATAAGATCATTGTGATAATTGATGGAGTTAACTCACTTCTGAAATGGATAGAGGAGTTATTGGAATGTACAAGTATATGGTGATAAAGAAGATTACAAGGATGAACCCTAAAGAAAGTTACCAGGAGTAATCCTATTGGATCAAGTAGGAATAGTCAATGAATTATATCTCTTAATCCAATAGAGATAAACAGAACATAATTATAATACAACTGAAATGTTGTATGGATGGAAGCCTTGATTAGCCAACTGGAAACCTAAACCATAAAGGATCAAAGGATTATAATGATCATGCCTTATTCACCAAGATTAAATGCTTATATCATGTATAAGTGACATTGGTGGATAGAACATGATTCAACCATAGTATAGATATGTTAATCTAGGTTAGCCATGACAAGTCACCTTGATATAATGTGATATTGGAGTATTAGATACTGGAGTCAAGTAAGTATAAGATAGTATGTTTAAGCTAAATCTAGTGTGGCATGGAGTTATTGAAGTAGTGTTATTCCTCTTAATGAGTAGTAAGCTTTTGAGGAAGGTAGTTTGATATATATACATCCATTGGAGTAATATTAGTGAAGGGTGATAAAGGAAGTATATGAATGAAGTTAGAAGTAACTACTTGTTAGATTGGAGGTTATCAACAGTAGGGAAGTTGATATAACCAAGTATGGATATGGGAATATTATGAAAAGCTTTAGTGTCAAACTCATTAGATTTATAAATGGAATGAGAAGAATATTTTTATGAAGTAAAGCTCATCATGTTAACACATGATGATGGATAGGAAGAAGTAGAATATCTAGGAAAGGAATTCCTTAAACAAAAGTCTAGGATTGTGAATTATGGAAGATAGGAACTCTTGGTAAACACTAAACCCTGAATCTTTAACCAAACATAATATCCATTTCATCTGATTGATCTATCATCTTGTTTCCACAATGGTTTATAGGAATATTTCTCTATAGTAAATCATTTAGGCATGTCCTTGTCATTTCCAAATATCATAATCATATGTGATTAGGAGTTATCTTTATCAATTATTTCTCATAAGTTAGCCTAGAAAACAATCCCACTATTTTACTTTAAATGGTGATATCATTAAAAATCACAAACATAAAGACAATGTGTTTAGCCATTAATCTTTATTCACATCAACAAAAGAATATAAGTATATTAAGAACCCTAAAGCCTAGGGTAAGCATTTGCAATTCAAACCCTAACTTCTATGTAGTTATAATAAAATATTTACATTGCTATTTCCTAAATTTATGAGAATAATATTAACCATATTAATTACTCAAAACTTTATGTATCAAATAATAATGAAGGATCTATATATATATAAAAGTTTCTTTAATATTATAAATCAATAAGAATCAAAACTCATGGATCAATAGTAATACATTCTTTAATAAGTTTATGGATATTAGATAAATTAAATTCATATGAAAAGACCCTACAAATACAAAAAGAAAAATATATGCATATATGTATAAGAAAATGAAGTGATAATCTTATATAATAAAAATACACACAATGAATCTAAATACACTTCATTAGTGTTGCAGCTATTATCAAATAATTTCTATAAATAAATTTGCAAACAATTGTGTAAATATAAGTTTAGAAATGAAAACGGGAAATTGAAAACAGAAAAGGAAAGAACAGGAAAAAACTAAAGGAGATCAGATCCAGCCCATAGATCAGTTTTCCTTAGCCCTATCCATCGCTCACACGCACCACACTACAGCCCACCTGGCCCAAGCTAGCCCACGACCGGCCTGCATACCCCTTCGATCTTTTCCTCCTTTCTTCTTCCTCTTGCCAGAAGGCAGCGCCGACGAAGCTGCTGCCTGGCGCCCCGACCGCCGTCGATCCCCACCGCGTCAAGATGCTCGCCATCACCAGAAGCAAGGATAAGACCAGATGAGCATGTCATCCACGTCCTTATCTCCTTATTCCCTCTCACTCTCTCTACCAACCTCTCTTTCCCCATTTCTTCCTCTGCCTGAAAACCTAGCTCTCCGGAGTTGTTGCTGTCACTGTTAGCGACCACCCCACGACTAGCTAAGCATACCACCCCATGGTGTGTAGCATCTCCAGCAAGAAGGAATCGAGCTGACGAGCTCTTAATCAGCTGCATCGATCCGATCCCCGATGACTACCGCCGCTGGTCATCGTCAACAATCGTCGATCCCGACCACCTCCGGCCTCGCCGAGCCCTTCATCGTGCTCCTGGTGAGCTCCTCGTGCGAATGCCCTTCATAGATTTTTTCCTTGCATGCTGAATCACGATCCCCGCGACCACCTGCCACCGCCGTCACTGGCCGTCGTCGTGCTGCAGTCTCCGGCGACCAAAAACCAGCCGCGCCGCCACTATTTGGCTTCCCGCATCCCGTTGATTCGAACATGACCAAAACCGCATGCCCACATGCCCTCAATCCGTGGATCAAGTCACAATCTGAGGATCATACTTGGATGATGTCAGCGTGACATCACGCTGATGTCATATATTATTTTAACATTTCATAAATTGAGTTATTCATTTCTGTAATAAATAAAAACCCCAGATATGACATGGCAAAGGTCCCACCAGTCAGTGACTGGGGTAGGATTAGTTCTGGTGAGAAAAACACCTCACTTCATGATGACATCAGCATTACCTAATAAACACATTTTGTTATTTAATTAAATATTCCCAAAATGATTAAACCTTATAAAATCAATAAATTTTGTTTTATAATTCAGAAAAATGTGTATAATATATGAAAATTTGTAGAAAAATAAAATCTATAACTTAAAACTATTATCAAACATTATTATGATAACAATTTAAATAAGTATTATTTAATAAAGATTTTATAAGTAATAAAACATTGATAATTCATAATTTAATATTGGTAAATGTTAAAAATATAAATAAAATACCAAAAATCTTAGAAAAATAAGAACTATAATTTAAAACTATAATCATTCATTATTATTTCACTTAAATAAATATTTGTTATTTATTAATTTTTTATAAAGTAATAAACCTTACTAAAATCATATCTTATTATTTATAAATCACAAAAATAAATGTAATATACCAAAATGATCACAAAAATAATACCTACATGTTAAATATAATATTCCGATTTTAAAGTAAATAAAAACTTAATACTCTAATAACTTGAATTTAAACTTATTTCCTTAGTTAATAATTATATAAGGGTAAATAAAATTTGCTAAAATTCTAAAATTGACCAATTAAAGTCTAATAAATAGTATTAGTCTTAAATACTAATATTATTAAGTCAAAATGATTTAACACCATTTAAATACAATTTTATTGAATTATCATTCAACTATATACATGTAGTTTATTTTCCAAAAAGATCTTTATTAACTATAAAATCTTCAAGAATAATTGGGATTAAATAAAACCTCTTGAATTACTTTACAAGTTTTATAAACAAACCAAAACACTATAGTGAGTCCATAAATAGTTAAGTAATGTTACTTCATTGTTTACAAACTACAACCACTCATCTATAAAAAGATAAAAGTCTCTATTCCATTATAAAATTAAGAAACCACTACTCAAATAGAAGTAATACCATTCTTAAATAACTTTAAGGAAACATTACGAAGTGAACAAAATACAAATATCATAAGCATTACAACCTAAGTTCATCTATGTTTTTAAAGTTAACTTTAGTCTGCAAAGCTTAAGTATAATACTAAAGACCTTATTATATGTTTTATAGTTATCTTTGGTCTATTATATAAGACCTAAAAAATCTCAAGTCCAAACTATTCACGCAAGCAAAAAACAACATCAACCACATCTGATTAACCACAAAGATTGTTTAGACCTTAGAAAAGAAATCTTTTCTTCAAATGTTATTATTTTTGACATTTCAGTCAACAGATAACAATTAATCGTAATCACATTACTTTATAATACACTTATAAACTTAGGATGATAACACTTAAGCTCTTTATAAGTGACATTACTTGTAAAATAAAATTTGAAGATAAACAATTATAGTATAAACAATCTTGAGTAGCATTTCATATGCATGTATCTTATTGTTGTATAAATACATGTTGTTCACACACACTCACAAACCTTAATAAGAAGCACCAGTGTGAAACTTAATCTAAAAAGTCAACACATTCCAAAGAAACCATTTCCAGTTTCCAAACCCTAAATCAACGTTATCCCCGGGATTCGAGATTATCAACTTGCATTACATTACTTATGCATAAATCATCTTGCTTCTTTAAACATTAGTCCTTACCAGACCAATGATGCTGATTTCAGATATTGGATCTTATATTGTCTTGAAGACCGTGAGTGCATAATCTTGCAATCACAAAAGGCAAGTTCACACTTGCTCATGTCCTTTGATTATTTTCTGTAAAGTATTTTGCAAATCCAGTGTTGTCATCACCTGCATTTGAAAAAGGTCAGAAAACACTATTTTTGATAATAATGTGAACTATTGGTTATTGATCCAGGGTGATCAGCTAATCTATTAAATTTGGCAGTTGGAATACCACTATTCAGGACTATATCACCTAGGATTTAATAACCAATGTCGCCAGTGATTATTGCGCCGTATATTACATGTTGACCATGAGATTTGGAATGGGACAGAGAAGTCAGCTGTATCTTCTTCCTCTCGCATGTAGCCGGATGTGCAAGTCATGGCTGTTATCACTCGTAGCGTGCATATTAATTGGTAATTCGTAGAGGATATGCAGCATATGGGTGGGAACCCCCAACGTCCCACGATAGTTATGGCATCTAACGGTCTGTACAAACCATTGCCGTAATTCAATATGTGGGCATGGTGTACATCAAGGAGGCATGCGAGGTCGTGAAGGGGGCAGCGATTGGCTTGGATCTTAGGTTGGGCCTCAAACCAAGGAAGTTTGAACGGGAACATAATCCCGGTCGTGCAACAAAGCCTAAGATCTCTCATGGGTAAAGTGACGCACCTCTGCAAAGTGTAAGAACTGTAACTTGTTACTCCTCGTTTTGGGAAGGAGCTGCGAACGCCGCGGGAAAGGAACTCAATGAAAGTTCTGGTAAACCCGTGAAGGCTGATGGACATAGCTTTTCAGAATAAAAGCAACCTTTGAAGAAAGGTTTATGAAAACTTGCATTGCCTACGACCTACGGTCTGTGGCTGTAGATATAGTGCATCAAACACTCCTTTTCTAGTGAACTTGCTGAGTACGCTCGTACTCAAAGTATCTTCTTAACCCTTGCTAGGTTCTAAAGCCAGTACAGACGACGTCTACATCAAGTCATTGCTCCAGGAATCATCATCAAAAGCTAAAGCTCTTCAATGCAGTCAAGAAAGTCAACCTATACATCAACTCAAGTGAAGACGAAGTTACTGATTAGATAGGAATATAAGCTCTACACATAGAACCTATTTCTATAGTGTATTGCAATAGCAGCAATGCCAGACCATTAGTTAAGATACTAGTCTTACTAGTATGATAGTTTTGAGTTGTTTAATACTGATTCTTCTTTGTAAAAAAATTCTTTCTCTCTATTTAACCTAGAGTGTTCTCTGGATCTTGTGTAAAGAGTTGAGTTGTAACCTATAGTCATGTCTTGGACCTGCTATGTTTCTGTTGTACCACTCTGAGGGATGTAATACTAGTGAACGGTGTTTCATTGGTGTTATGTCAACGACTATAGTGTACTACATCATGCAGTGGTATGCTGGGTCACCGCAATGACTCATCATTCTAAGGTTTTCATAACCATTTTCACCAAGTATTCCCATCTAAAGTGATCAAGTTTTATGCTTAGCACTAGCATCTACAAGTGGGGGTAAACACTAATGAGGGGTGGTAAACAAGTATATCTTATCTAGGTTCAATCTCATGCCTCAGGATGACATCAAGATTATCTAACTTAGGCCAAGTTTTATGCCCTTTATGCTACCTTTAAATAATCTTTCTAAGATCTACAAGTCACTAAGTAAACTCTAAAAGAAAGCTTTGATAAAGAAATAAAATACTAAGCTTGCAAGTAAAACTAGGATGGGGTATCATAAAGTGGGTAAAATCACATATGCTTAAGGCATCTAGTTTGCATAGTTGTCATGCAAATGTCAACTTGCAAAGTCACTTGTTTTGTGAAGCTTGCCTTGTGTAGAGCAGTGGTTGAAGTTCTCCTCAGCTTCTTCCTCGTAGTATTCTCCTTCCTCCTCGTATCCTTGGTCGGTACTAGCGTCTATAAATAAATACGAGGTACACAATCACCAAACAATACTTAACTACTTCTACTTATCACACCAAGGTTTTCACTAGTTGATCTAGCATCATCACAACATTACAATCATCAAAGCACTTGTCTTAATTATTTTTGGAAAAGTAATTTCTACTCATTAAAAAAACTACTTAAGATTTAATATTCTCCAACTAAAACATGGGATCACGTTGACACATGTCATCACCATATATTTCAGTACATGGGAATATGATTTAAAGTGGTGTCACAATTTAATAAGGTTTAACCTTTTTATTTTAATTAATTAAGGTGACTATAATAGCCTATGAGGCATTCTTTTATTGCTTGACCATTATTTCTGCAAGTAAACCTAGATATTTTTATATATTCAGAAAGGTCTTGTTAAATGTGATTTTTGAGAGTTGGAATCAACTAAAAGCTTTTAGGGTTGAATTTTGAAAAATGTTTGAATGCAGAAAAGCTTCTTCCTTGTTATTTTTACTATCGATGATCTACAATTCCAATTGATTTGAATCCAACAGGATTGGATTAAGAATTGCAATACCTTTCTAACAAAATTGGTTTCATGCTATTTGGTTTAGTGAATCGAGTTGGGTTGATTTTTGAATTTGGGTACAGAACTAAGTTTAAAACTAAAAGAATAAACCAAATTTCAAACTACTGGGTCACGAGGGAAGTTAACTGGGCCGGCCCACGGTGCACAGCGCACGTGCGAGTGGGTTTAAGTGGATGACCCCACCAGTCAGAGAGACAGGAGGTGCGAAGCGGTATGGGTTGATCTAGACCGTGCGATCAAACTCTAATCGAACGACCACGACCTATCGTCTTCGTCGGGCCACTCCGGTGAGACTAAACCCTAGCGCGACCAGTGGGGGTCTACGGGGGATCACCGGGGCTCGAGCGAGGGTCGGCGAGGGGGGCGAACGACGAAATCGATGACGATGAACCTCCTGGTACCGGCGGCTTCTCCTGGGGCGGCTCCAATCGACGGCTCCTTTCTTCCTCCTCCGTGGCAGATTCCGGCCAAATTCCGGTGATGTGCTGCTCGCCTTGCTCCGGGGGTGAGTAGGGGTGGTTCTGACAGAGAGGGGAGTGAGATGGTGTGCTGAGTTCGAATGGGGTGGCCTCTATTTATAGTGCAACGAGGGGACCGAAGGGCGCGGGCTGAGCTCGTCGGTGTCGTCGGCACAGCGAGCTAAAGGCATGGGCGACGGTAGGGGCAGTGCGTTGCCTCCTAGCGAAGCTCAGCGGCTTGATGGCAAGGCATGGGGCGGTGTGAGATGGTCGGAACGCTGCAGTGCTCTGGGCGGGTCCGACGGGCAGTTTAATGGCGCACCGCGGCTAGGGGTCTCGCAACGGCGAACGGGGTTGTCTGGTGGTCTCCTGGGATGGTGGTGATAACGCTTGCACGCGGCGAGGGCGACGCGCTGTCTGTGGGCGTGTGTCGCGTGCGAAGCTCTGGCGCGCTCTCGGCACGCTCGTAGAGAGGTTGGGAACGCTCGGGCTGAGTGGTCCAGCGGCTGGCTGCGCTTTGGCATCGGACAGGGGGTGGCGGTGGACGGTGGTCAGTGTCCCGGATATGGTTGGCGAGGCTAGAGCTGCTCCTAGCTTGTTGTCGACTGAGGGATGGCAAGTTGAGCTCGGCATGGTCACCATTGATGGCAATGGCAAGCTCATAGTGGTGCTAGAGCTTGTTAATTGGGCTAGATGATCTACTAATAGCTTGTTGTGAACCAGAGAGGGAACTAGTTAGGCCACAATCACTGCTCACAATAGTGTTTGATGTTTGTTTATTTGGTGTCTGTGAGGTGTTTGATGAAATGGTCGAAAGAGATTCAAATTTGAATTTTTGATTCAAACTTGGTGGGTGTACTAGTCAAATGCTCTGTAGTATCTGGTTAGTTGGAAAGGTCAAGGGAAATTGGTTTGGTTAGTTTTTGAGAATTGGGTGATCTGCCCATATGAACTAGATTCAATTTTGAATTGTTATTTGAATCAAGTTGCCAAATGTTTCTGTAAGTTTGAAAAGTGGGTTTTGGTTCACTTTTACTTGGTCTAGCAAGGGGTGAAAAGAAATAGAATTGTTTCTGTTTGAAATCTTGGACTAGAAACACTCAAAGTGGCCTAGTGAGCAAGATTGGAAAAAATGACCATTTTCTTTATTTGATTTGTTTTTGAATTCTCTTGATTTGTTTCTGCTTGGAAATGATTTAAATGATGTTGTTCTCATCTTTAAATCATTCCTTGCTATTTAGAACAATCACACAAGTCCATTCATGCATTCATACAATCATCACATTCACACATGCATTCATATTGATTTGATTAACAAAAGTTTTTGTTAACCCTAATTTTGGTGATTGGAATTTGATAATCATTGTTCAATATTTTTGGGATGTTACAAACCTTCCCTCCTTAAACAAAATCATCAGTTTGCATGGAGTCCCCAAGAACATTGTATCGGATCGAGGAACTCAGTTTACGTCGAGATTTGAGAAAGATGAAAGAAGAAAACTAGGACTTAAAAAAGATCAGGAAACTCCGTCTTGATGTGATCTTCTCACTCCCAGGTAGCTTCTTCTTCAATGTGGTTACTCCACCAAATCTTGAGAAAATTGATGCTTCGGGTCCTGGTGGTCCTGAAAGCTTCCTCCAAAATATGGATGGGTACTTTAGGATACGCCAGGTCATCGTTGATCTCTATGGTCCGGTGATCAATGTTCTTGAAAACTTCAGTCTTCTCCGGGACTTCAAGACATTTGCGAAGCAACGATATATGGAACACATTATGCACTGCTGACATCTCCTCTGGCAGTTCCAGTTGACACAATACTTCTCCTCGATGATTCAGAATCTTGAAAGGTCCGATATATCTGGGGGCTAACTTTCCTTTGAGCTGGAAACGTTGCATTCCCTTCAAAGGCGACACTTTGAGATACACAAAATCTCTGATATTGAAAGCAAGGTCTCGAAGTCTCTTGTTGGCATAACTCTTCTGTCTGGACTAGGCTCACGGATCTTGTGAACTTTCTCTTCTGCTTCTGCTTCTCGTAGGATGTTGGGTCTGAAAATCTGACTCTCTCCTACTTCCGACGAATTTAAAGGGGTACGACACTTCCTTCCATACATGAATTCAAATGGGGCCATTTGCAAACTAGCTTGATAACTGTTGTTGTACGAAAATTCTGCGAACGGCAGACAATCTTCCCATTTAGATCCATATTCTAGCACACATGCTTTCAACATATCTTCGAATATTTGATTTACTCGCTCCGTTTGTCCATCGGTCTGAGGGTGATACGCGGTGCTGAAATCCAGTCTAGTTCCTAGTCATTCTTGGACTTTCTTCCAAAATCTTGAGGTAAACTGAGTTCCTTGATCCGATACAATGTTCTTGGGGAATCCATGCAAACTAACGATTCTAGCGATGTATAACTCCTCTAGTTTTGAACTCTGGTAGGTGGTCTTGACTGGTAAGAAATGGGCGATGATACGCCCAATTTGCATCACCATTCTATTTCATAATTTACCTCCATTCATTGATATTTGTCTTATTATGAGGTATTACTTATGGATTTTCATCTGTTTATGCATGTTGTATGATTCTTGGAGGATGAACTGCTAGAGTCTGGATTTTGATAGAAAAGAAGGCGTTTCGGTGCAATTTCGTGAAGATCAGAAAAATACCAGAAAAATATGGAAACATATTATTTCCTGGAAGACGAAGGAAGCCAGAAGGAGGAGTGAAGAGGGGCCGCACGGGGACCACACCCCCTAGGCGCGGGCCACGCCTAGGGCAGGTGTGGCCCACCTACCCGGCTCCCGACTCTGCCCCTTCGCCTATATCTTCCCTACGGAACCTTAAGCCTAGGAGAGTGACCACAGATAGATTTCCGCCGCCTCTGGGGGCGGAAAACACCGAGAGATAAAGATCTCTCCGGCAGACAGATTTCTGCCTGGGGAATTCCTTCCTGAAGAGGGGAGACCGTCGCCATCAACACCATCATCAAGCTAGCTTCATCGGGATCATCATCATCCACACCATCATCTCCACCAGCACCATCATCACCACTCCATCCTGCTGTAACAATTGTGTTGGATATTGCTTTAGTTCTTAGGGGAAACTTTCTCGGTGTTAATTACTATTGTAGTTGATGCTTGTGAGTGGAACCATTGGATTATTGTTTATGTTCAGATTGTTATCCATTACCATATCATCTTTGATCTTGATCCATATGATGTCTTATGAGTAGTTCGTTGTGTTCTTGAGGACATGGGAGAAGTCATGTTGTTAGTAGTGGATTTGTGTTGAGTTATTATTCAATGTTTTAGTATTTAATTTGTGGTGTTATTCTTCTTGTGGTGTCATGTGAACGTCGACTACATGATACTTCACCATTTATGGGCCTAGGGGGATGCATTGTGTATTTGGCTACTAATTTTGGGGTTGCTGGAGTGACAGAAACCTGAACCCCCATTAGGACACCTTTGCACAAGGGAGTGTAGGATCTCAGAGTTTAAGGCTGTGGTTAGATTTATATCTTAATTACTTTCCTATAGTTACGGATGTTTGCAGGGGGTTTAATCTGAAGAGAATATGCCCTAAGAGGCAATAATAAAGTGTTTATTATGTGTATTCCAAGTATATGATAGATGTTTATTTTGCATGCTATAATTGTATTAATACGGAAAAATTAATACATGTGTGTTTAATAAACAAACAGAAAGTTCCTAGTTATGCCTCTCTGATAAACTACCTCGTTGACTAACAAGATGATCAAAGTTTCCTGATCATAGACATTGGATGTTGTTAATAACAAGGTCACAACATTAGTGTAATGGTGTGATGAACATTCATCCGAAGTATAGCATTACGATCAAAGTCATTGAGTTTATATTGCTATAACAACTTACGAAGTGATCCTAATCCTTAGACCATGAGATCATGTCAACCACTAACACCGGAAGAGTTTCTTGATAACATCAAACGTCACACCATAACTGGGTGATTATAAAGATGGATTCAGAACTACTAAAGTGTTATGTTGAGGCCCATGGATCGAGAGTGGAATTTGTTCATCCCGATAACTGATAGATATACTCTGGGCCCTCTCGGTGATATCACATTGGTTAGCTTGCAAGCAAGTGATTTGATCACTGGAATGTTATATCACGGGAACAAGAAAAGAGTGCATGTCAGTAACGAGATAAAACTAGGTATGGAGATACCGATGATCGAATCTCGGACATGTAATATATCGCGAAACAAAAGTATTAATATACTAGCATAAAAGGTTCCAACGATCATAAGAAAGTCATCGTTGAATGTGTGGGAGTCAGTATGGGTCTCCAGATCCCGCTTCTGATTATTGATCGGAGAGGGGTCTTGATCATGTACGCATTATTCATGAACCGTATGGAGGCACACTTAAGAGACACCGACATCCAAATGGAGCAAAAGTTTCATGCTGGAAAGAATAACAAGCGCATGAATTTATTTCACTAGATACCGAAACAGGTTTTTGGGTGAAATTGCAGAAAGTGTTTTTGCATGTGAAATGAAATACTATCAAGGGGTTATATGTGAATGTTTGTCATTAAAGTAATTGACAAAATTCTGAATAAATAAAAGGAGTTTTATTTAATGAGAGTTTGCATTAAATTTGGTGGAAATTTAATGGGATTTTGAGTGGAGGGAATTGAAAGGCATTTGAGTGAGTGGAGTGTCCACCCACGTGAATGAGGAAGATGTGGGGGCAGCCCCATGGCTGGGCGCCATGCCCCTTGGGTGCCCCCTCTCCCCTATAAAAGGCCCCCTCTCATCCTCTCAAAGGACACCTCCTCGTGAAGGGACACCTCCTCGTGAAGGATCTCTCCCCCCTCTAGAATTTATCCCCCATGGTCTCGGACTAGCGAGATACATGTTCCTGGTGGCTATTCGGAAAGAAAGAGTTGTGCTTCCGCTGCATCGCTGGAGCGAGGAGGCGGAGGTTGCTCGGTGTCTTGTACGTGTGTGCGAGCACGGATGCGCTGCTGATTTGCGGCACTAGGACTTCCTCTCGATCTTGAGATCGGCAAGAGATCGTCTACATCAACCACGAGTTTAACTCATTAAGCTTTGTCGGTCTTTAAGGGTATGTTCTCTATGGATATACATCCTCCCATTGTTTGTATCTAGTAGATATATCTTGGTACATAGTTGTTCCCATCGTAGGAATTTTTTGTTCTCTATGCTGCGAACCCTACAGTGGTATCAGAGCCGGATCTATGCATAGATGCTTTACACGGATAGTACACATATGAGTATGTGGGCGATGATGATCATGTTATTGCTTCTTAGTTGTATTCTGTATATTGGTGGCGTAGTGGGATGAAGCGGCCCGGACAAACTTTACATGTCCTCGCACATGAGACCTGTTCCATGCTTGACATGCAACTAGTTTTGCATAAGTGGCTAGCGGGTGTCTGTCTCTCCTACTATAGTTAATATCTAATTTGCAACGAGTTGTCAACAATTTGGTTATGCTCGTTGTGGTTCATATTCGTAGGTATGAACGGTTCTATCTTCGAAAGCCCTAAGCCACGTAAAACTTGCAATGGATAAATTAGAGGCGTCTAGTTTAGATTGTTGCTGGGCTAGTGTTATGATACAGTGATGTTGTAAGTAGAAGTATGAGATGATACTCTTACAACACACATAACGTGTAAGTTCCATAGACCTTGGACTTACACATAGAGGTATGATAGTGATCCTACCAAGGAGAACATGATGGGGATCATATGCGGGAACCATATCATTTCACTTACAAACATGTGATGTTTGATTGCATTTTATATTGCTTGTTTGGTGTTTATTAGCATAATAAGATGATCCCTCATTTAAATATAAAGATAAGAATGTGTTCTTCCTTAAGTATGCACCGATTATGTTTCGTCGCTCCAAGACATCACGTGATGATCGGGTGTTCTTGGATCCACGACCATATTACGGGTGTAAGACAGTTAGACACGCGAATACTAAGGTTCTCACTTGGCGGGCCTAGCATGTATAGACAAGGCCTCGGAACATGAACCAAAAGGTTAAACATGAGTCATATGGTAGATATGATCCCCATTTGTGCTCGCCTTTGAAGCTACACCGACTCACGTGATGATCGGACTTGGTGTAGTGGATTTGGTTCATGTAATCACCAAAAAGGCACGAGGGATGTCATTTTGAGTGGGAGTTCATTCGTAATGTGGATTAGTTGAACTCAATATGTCATAAACTTAGTCTAAACTTTACAAATTCTGTTGTAGATGGCACCACCTGCTTTTAGTTTCAATGTGTTCATGGAGAAAGAGGAACTTGCAACGAATGGTAGCAACTTTACCGAATGGGCCATGAATTTGAGGATTCTCCTCTCTACTGCACAAAAGCAATATGTGCTAGAAGCGTCGCTAGGCCCCCCACCTTTTGATGATGCCCCTCAAGGGGAGAAGAATGTCTATCAGACTCGTCAGGAGGACCACAACTTAGTTCATTGCGGCATATTGCATGGGCTAGAGCCAGAACTTCAAAAGCGTTTCGAAAACGGCAATGCATTTGATACAATGGGTGAGTTGAAAATGATTTTCAACACACATGATGTTGTAGAGAGCTACAATGCTCTAGAAAAGTTCCTTAGCTGCATGATGGAAGAGCACAACTCCATAAGTGAGCATGTACTCAGGATGTCGGGTTACGCTGATAAGCTTGTGTCCTTGGGAATATCGATTCCCATTGACTTAGGCATCCATCGTGTTCTGCAGTCTTTGCCACCTAGCTATAAGAGCTTCGTGATGAACTATAATATGCAAGGCATGAAGAAGTCTCTCCCCGAGCTTCTGCCAATGCTTAAAACTGCATAAGTGGAGATCAAGATGGAATATTAAGTGTTGATGATCAATAAGAACACTGGTTTCAACAAAGACAAGAAGGGAAAACAGAACGGAAGTAAGGGCGGCAAGTCGGTTGCCATGCCTGAAAAGAAACCCCGAGTTGGACCTAAGTCTGATACCGAGTGCTATTGTTGTAAGGGGACTGGCCACTGGAAGCGCATTTGCCCCAAGTATTTGGCGGACAAGAAAGGACGGCAAGGCAAACAAAGGTATATATGATATACATGTTATAGATGTGTACTTGACTAGTACTCGCAGTAGCACCTGGGTATTTGATACCAGTTCAGTTGCTAATATTTGTAACTCGAATCAGGGGCTGCGAAACAAGTGACGGCTAGCAAGGGGTGAGGTCAAGATGCGTGTCGGCAATGGATCAAGTGTTGATGTGATCTCCGTCGAAACACTACCTCTCCACTTACCGTCGGGATTAGTAATAAACTTGAATAATTGTTATCTGGTGCCTGCACTGAGCATGAACATTGCATCTGGATCGTGTTTGATGTGAAGTGGTTATTCATTTAAATCTGAGAACAATGGTTGTTCTATTTACATGAATGAAATATTTTATGGTCATGCACCGATGATTAATGGTTTATTTCTGTTGGATCTCGATAATAGTGATACACATATTCATAATGTTAATGCTAAAAGAATTAAACTTAATGATGATATATCCGCATATATGTGGCACTGCCGTCTAGGTCATATTGGCATTAAACGCATGAAGAAGCTCCATTCAGATGGACTTTTGGAATCACTTGATTTTGAATCATTTGATACATGTGAGCCATGCCTTATGGGCAAGATGACTAGAACGCCATTTTCTGGTTCAATGGAATGGGCGACAGATTTATTGGAAATCATACATTCTGATGTATATGGTCCAATGAGTGTGTCAGCGCGAGGTGGATATCGTTATTTTGTTACTTTCACGGATGATTTGAGTAGATACGGTTATATCTACTTGATGAAACACAAGTCTGAAACCTTTGAAAAGTTCAAGGAATTTCAGAGTGAAGTGGAAAATCATCGTAATAGAAAGATCAAATTTCTACGGTCCGACCGTGGAGGTGAGTATCTAAGTTACGAGTTTAGCACTCACATGAAAGAGTGTGGAATTGTTTCACGACTCACACCTGCCCGAACACCACAGCGAAATGGTGTGTCGAAACATCGTAATCATACTTTATTGGATATGGTTCGATCTATGATGTCTCTTATGGACTTGTCGTTGTCATTTTGGGGTTATGCACTAGAAACTGTTGCATTCACTTTAAATCGGGCACCATCTAAATCTGTTGAAAAGACACCGTATGAATTGTGGTTTGGAAACAAACCTAAGCTGTCGTTTCTTAAAGTTTGGGGGTGCGATGTTTATGTGAAGAAACTTCAACCGGATAAACTCGAACCCAAAGCGGAAAAATGCATCTTCATAGGATACCCTAAGGAAACAATTGGGTATTCCTTCTATCACAGATCCGAGGGCAAGGTTTTTCTTGCCAAGAATGGATCCTTTATAGAGAAAGAGTTTCTCGCGAAAGGCGTGAGTAGTCAGAAGGTAGAACTCCAAGAGGTTATTGAACCTTCTCTTCAAAGTATGGCGAGTAGCGCAGCGCCGGAAGTTGTTCCGGAGTTGGCTTCACCAGTTGAAGAAGGAACTAATGATAATGATCATGAAACTCCAAAAGAGAGTACTACCGAACATCGCAGGTCTAGCAGGACGCGTGCAGCTCCCGAGCTGTACGGAAACCCTGTCATTCATGGTTGATGAAAATGATGACCCTGCGACGTATGAATAAGCGATGATGAGCCCAGATTCCAACAAATGGTTAGAAGCCATGAAATCCGAGATGGAATTCATGTATGAAAATCTAGTTTGGAACTTGGTGGACTTACCTCACGACCGAAAGGCCGTGGAGAATAAATGGATTTTCAAAAGAAAAACTGATGTTGATGGAAATGTGACCGTCTATAAAGCTCGAATTGTCGCAAAGGGATTTCGACAAATTCAAGTAGTTGACTATGATGAGACATTCCCTCCCGTAGCGATGCTAAAATCAGTTAGGATTATGTTAGCAATTGATGCATATTTCGATTATGAGATATGGCAGATAGATGTCATAACCGCGTTCCTCAATGGCAATATTGAAGAAGAGTTGTATACGATATAACCAAAGGGTTTTGTCGATCCTAAGGATGCTAACAAGGTGTGCAAGCTTCAGCGATCCATCTATGGACTGAAGCAAGCATCACGAAGTTGGAATCTCCGCTTTGATGAGGTGATCAAAGAGTTTGGATTTGTCCAAACTTATGGAGAAGCTTGTATTTACAAGAAAGTGAGTGGGAGCAATGTGGCATTTCTGATATTATATGTGGATGACATATTATTGATCGAAAATGATATAGATCTTTTAAACAGTGTTAAAAGTTATCTAAACAACAAATTTTCAATGAAGGACCTAGGCGAAGCGTCATACATATTAGGCATAAAGATCTATAGAGATAGATCTAGGCGCCTAATAGGGCTATCACAAAGTACATACCTTGATAAGATTTTAAAGAAGTTTAAAATGGACGAAAGTAAGAAGGGGGTCTTACCTATGTTGCAAGGCAAGACATTGAGTAAGACTCAAAGTCCGGCTACGGCGGAAGAAAGAGAGATAATGGACAAAGTCCCCTATGCTTCAGCCATAGGCTCTATAATGTACGCCATGCTATGTACAAGACCGGATGTGGCACATGCTATTAGTTTCACTACTAGGTACCAATCGGATCCAGGTTCGAAACACTGGATAGCGGTCAAGAATATCCTTAAGTACTTGCGAAGAACTAAGGATATGTTTCTTGTATACGGAGGTGAAGAAGAGCTCGTCGCTAAGTGTTATGTCGACGCTAGCTTTGACACCGATCCGGATGACTCTAAGTCTTAATCCGGATATGTATTTCTCATGAATGGTGGAGCGGTCAGTTGGAGGAGTTCCAAACAACCCGTGGTAGCGGGATCAACAACGGAGGCCGAATATGTTGCTGCTTCGGAAGCGGCTCAGGAAGCAGTTTGGATGAAGGAGTTCATATCCGAACTAGGTGTGGTTGCAAGTGCGTTGGATCAATGGTGATCTATTGTGACAACAATGGTGCCATTGCCAATGCCAAAGAACCAAGGTCTCACAAGTATTCCAAGCATATTAAGCGTCAGTTTCACTCCATCCGTGAACATGTCAAGGATGGAGATATAAAGATTTTTAAAGTACATACGGATCTCAATGTAGCAGATCCGTTGACTAAAACTCTCCCTAGAGAAAAACATGATCAACACCAGAACTCCATGGGTGTTAGATTCATCACTATGTAACTAGATTATTGTCTCTAGTGCAAGTGGGATACTGAAGGGAATATGCCCTGAGAGGCAATAATAAAGTGTTTATTATGTGTATTCCAAGTATATGATAGATGTTTATTTTGCATGGTATAATTGTATTAATACGGAAACATTAATACATGTTTGTTTAATAAACAAACAAAAAGTTCCTAGTTATGCCTCTCTGATAAACTAGCTCGTTGATGAACAAGATGATCAAAGTTTCCTGATCATAGACATTGGATGTTGTTAATAACAAGGTCACAACATTAGTGTAATGGTGTGATGAACATTCATCCGAAGTATAGCATTACGATCAAAGTCATTGAGTTTATATTGCTATAACAACTTACAAAGTGATCCTAATCTTTAGACCATGAGATCATGTCAATCACTAACACCGGAAGAGTTTCTTGATAACATCAAACGTCACACCGTAACTAGGTGATTATAAAGATGGATTCAAAACTACTAAAGTGTTATGTTTAGGCCCATGGATCGAGAGTGGAATTTTTTCATCCCGATGACTGATAGATATACTCTAGGCCCTCTCGGTGATATCACATTGGTTAGCTTGCAAGCAAGTGATTTGATCACTAGAATGTTATATCACGGGAACAAGAAAAGAGTGCATATCAGTAACGAGATCAACCTAGGTATGGACATACCGATGATTGAATCTCGGACATGTAATATATCGCGAAACAAAAGGATTAAGATACTAGCGTAAAAGGTTCCGACGATCACAAGAAAGTCATCGTTGAATGAGTCAGTATGGGTCTCCAGATCCCGCTTCTGATTATTGATACGAGAGGGGTCTCGATCATGTACGCATTATTCATGAACCGTAGGGTGGGACACTTAAGAGACACCGACATCCAAATGGAGCAAAAGTTTCATGCCGGAAAGAATAACAAGCGCAGGAATTTATTTCACTAGATACCGAAACAGGTTTTTGGGTGAAATTGCAGAAAGTGTTTTTGCATGTGAAATGAAATACTATCAAGGGGTTATATGTGAATGTTTGTCATTAAAGTAATTGACAAAATTCTGAACAAATTTGTCGGGGGGATAACCCCCGGTAGGGTCACGAGAGGGGAAACATAGCGCAGCTGGGTTGGCTCCGAGTAAAGAAAGAACCAGGCCGGGTAAGAACGGCCGGGTAAGATAAGCATGAAAGCCGACAAACAAACTATGTCGGCCCGCATAGGACAAAGTTGTAACCCATGCAGGAACCCACGAGCCGAGTCTGCCGAGGAAGGGCCGAGTCAAGAAGGACACGTGGTACCTTTCCGAGTAAGGTTCAGGAGGGACCATGGTAAAGCATGGTCAAAAGAGAAGGGCGACGCCGGGTGACACAAAAGGAGACGGGTGACACCCAAAGCATGCGCTGACGTACAAAGTAACAACGTGACGCCAAAAAGAACAAGAAGCAGCGTACCATGAGACTGTTAGCTGTCAAGCTTTATGGACCGGGCCTCTGGGCTTAGGGAAAGCCCATGACCCAGCCCATATTGTAGGGACTAAGATCCAAACAGTAAACCCTAGAACCCAAAGGGGTATTAGCTAGCTAGCACTGCCTATATAAGGGAGGGCATAGCAGTAGTAGAAGGAGGTTGGACCAAGTAGAGAACTAGTGCTGTGAACTCTAGCCAAAACAGCTCAAGGAGCACTTGTAATCTTTGGGGTATCAATCGAATTGCCAAGTCTGGAGATTTCTTCTTGTTCTTCGTGCATGGCTCGACCGTGTACTCCCTCCCCGGTGACCACAAGCACCCATTCGCCCCCCAACTTAAGCCTGCCCATGGCATCTGCCGTGCCACCAGCACGACATTTGGCGCCCACCGTGGGGGAAACGCAGGTGAATGAGAACACAGAGGGAGGAAATCATGAGGAAACGCCAAGGGCTGCAAGAACAGCAAAGGCGCCGCTGGAAAAACCAGAGAACATAGCTAGGAGCAAGAGGGCTAAGGAGCTGTAGGAAGCGATAGACAAGTTGGCAGAGCCAGTGGCACATGCAACTGACCCGGCGCGTGTGCAAGCCGAGTTGGAGGAAGCCAGGATAAAAGTCCTAGAGAAAGCCAAAGATCTAACACAGTTACAGCAGGATGTGGATATCACCATCCGAGATCTCAACTCGGCAAATTGAGTCAAGGGCGCAAAGACCCGGCTTGATGCAACGAGATTGAGAGGAAGGAACCACAACGAAGTGCTAGCAGATGCGACATCAAAGATAACGCTGGAGAACAGCAATGAGACGGCCATGCGTCCAACGTACAACACAACAACAGCTAATCTGCGAGCAGCAGAAGCAGCAATGGCAGAATTACCCCACTTGGAGGGGGAAGCAAAGAAAAGGCAGCAAGAACGAGTCAATGAGTTAGTAAAAGCAGCCAGCATGCTGAATGAGGCGTATTACATAGCAAATCCGGGTATACCAGGGAGGTCACGGCTGGTTCACTCGGCGACTCCTGTCCCGGCAAGATCGGTTGGGCATACAACATCCTCACCCGGAGCGGCGCCTAGGCCGAGAAAAGAAAAAAGTGTGGATTCTGGAAGAAACAAGCAGATGGTCGCCTATGATCTAGCAGTGGTTCAAGGAAACCCGGCGCATGCGCAAGGGGCAAAAAGAAATAATCCCCAAGAAAATGAAAACCAGGAGAAAATTGGGCAGAGAAATGACAACGGAGGGAAAAATTTTGTGCCTCATGCTAGGCGCGGAACTCACTCGACAGGAGGAGGAAATCCAGCTCCGAATAACGCACCAGCTCAGCCGGAAAGAAGACAGCAAAGCGCGGGAAAGGCAGTTCAACAGCCTACTGACCCGAACGCGAATAAGTATAATGATAGTTACTCGGCTATGGTAAATGACGGGTATGAACTGCCGGATCATGCATATCAAGCAATGGGAGCAAGATTTGGAGGCAGGAACCTTCAGTCGTATGATGCAAGGCTGAAGCTTGACCGCATAAAAATGGCAGAGATAATTGAATCGCAAGGTCCATAGGGTCCACCGTGCTTTGGCCCAAGGATCATGAAGGAGCCATCGGTGCCAAATTTCCAGCTGTCCAGAGGGACAAAAACGTATGATGGAAGCACAAAGCCAGAAGACTGGCTCATAGATTATGGAACCGCTATGAAGATCGCGCAGGGAAACTTGAGATGGGCAGTATGTTACGTGCCGCAGATGCTAGAAGGACCAGCTCGGGTATGGTTGAACAATTTGCCACCCAGAAGCATCAACAGTTGGATCGATTTTCATGACGCTTTCGTGAGCAATTTCACGAGCACTTACAAGAGGCCGAATAGCCCAGAACAACTAGCAATGTGCAAAAAAAGATTGAATGAGACAGACAGGGAATTCCTCACAAGGTGGTGTACGATGCGTAACTCTTGTGATGGGGTAATCGAGTCACAAGCAATCGCATGGTTTGCACAAGGATATAGACATGGAAGTGTGATGTGGCAAAGGTTACAAAGAGATATGCCGGCAAGCCTAGCAGAGACGATAAGAATCGCCGACTCGTATGCTTTGGGAGATCCGACTCAGCCGCTGCTCATGTCGGCAGAAGGGATGACTGAGACTCAGATCTATGACGCTGCCGGGTCGCAAAGGCGCCAGGAAATATCTGAATACAGAAGCAAGAGAAGAGACGAAAGACCACATTATAGATATGGTTCGACTCAAGTTGCGACTGTGAGTCAGGATCATCCAGATGCTGGAAGGAGTTAACATCAAAGGACAAATGGTCAACAACAATGGGTGCCAAAGAATGACGGCAAACGGCTATACAATCACAGGAAGCAGTATCAGGACCGATAAAAATACACCTATGAGATGATGCTGGATCAGCCATGTAAGTTTCACACGCCTTGTAACATCCCGAAAATCATGTTTCAAAACTCATGCATATCATTCATGCATCCATGATCATTTAAGGATTCCATTTCAAAACCATTTCAAAAACAGGAGCATCTGATGCTCATTATTTTATGTGAGCAACTATCAAACCAATGCCACTCTCAATTGAAGAGTTTATTTGTTTTAAACCAAGCCTTGCTTGCTCTCTTGTTACTTTGTTTGATTGTTGGAGTTTGGTGAAAATTTACAAAACAAATATGGATTTAAAACCATTTTCAAAAACTTATTCTAATCAAGTGCTTTGTCACTATTTATTTTGTTTAATCAAAAGGACCAAGCTAGAACAGAGAGACCACATGTTTTTATGTCCAAAAAATATGAGTGTTACACTCTACAAAAACCCAGAAGAGATTTGAATTCAAATGGCTTTTAAAATCATTTGAAAATGTTTCCTGGAAATTCAAACAGAAAAAGAAAAGGAATAAAGAAAAAAGAAAAGGCCGGCGCCAGACTTTTAGCCCATCAGCGAAACCAGCCCACTAAGCCCACCCGGGGTTTTCCCCTCGCTCTCTCACGCGCACCCACTCGACCCCGCGCTCACTGACCAGTGGCCCCATCGCCATGTTGTCATCGTCCTCCCAGAAACAGCGCGATGAACATGTCGCCGCCCGTTTCTTCCCCCGCCTCTGCCGCGATTTTAAACCTCTTAATTGGCGATGAATGCGTGTGTGATCTCCGCCCTAGCTCCGGCTATAAGATCCCCTCCTCTCTCTGCTCATTTCCCCTCACTCAGCGCAGACACCACGCCACCATGCTGCCCGTAATCGTGCCCACACCGCCGTAGCACCGACGACCTCCGATGACCAATTCCGGTGAGCATCGTCCACCCCTTTGTCTCTACTTCATGCGAGCATGCTCTACATGTCCTTGCGCATCTTCTCATGCCTTTCTTTTTCTCTATACCATCCTAGAACGTCGTCACTGTCCACCACTGGAAGCAACCGAAGCTCGGCTCAACTCCGACGACCTCCAGTGGTAATTTCCGACCGCCCCTTTCCCTCTCGTTGACACCCGCGTGACTAGCATCGTCTTGCGCATCTGACCCACCGCTTCTTTTGCCTTGGCATGATCTGCACCCTTGCCAACGTCGATGAACAGAAGCATCCGTCGCCAAGGACTTCTCCGACGAGAAATCCACGACAACCCCGAGCGCCCCTTCGCCAACCGAGCACACGTCGAGCATCTCCTCGTCACGGCGATTCTGGTGAGCATCCTCACACCTCCCCGCGTGACCTAGTTCGCCGGCTCCGCCGGTGACAGAGCACGTCGCCGCCTGTCGCCGCCGCCAGCGCCGCCACTTGTTGGTCAGTTGCTGAGAACCGTGCGATATAGATCGGACGGATGCGATAGAACATAGTCGAAGGGGTAAGTAGCGATCTGTGCCGCACGATTTAGTTAGATCTGACGGTGCACAAGCACGATCCGGTGCGAAGCGGTACCAGCCAACCAGAGACTGCCGCGTGGCATGTTCTTTGTTTTAAATTTCTGAATTAGATCTATTAGATGTTTGAATTTTTTAATTCATAACTTTTGAATGCCACGTCCAAATTTGACAAATTTTATATCAATGGAATAGGAGAGAAAATCCTTTCCATCTATGCAATGTGTTTAATGTTTGCCTCTGTTAAAATGGTTGTTTTTACAGAAACATGTGTAGGCCTATTTTGTGTATAATAATTATTTGGAAAAATTTTTAATATTCAAATAAATTTTATTTATCTTGTTTTGTACTTGTTTATGATTCAGTACCATGCACTTGTCTTGTTTGGTGTAGAAAATCATCACATGGCATTATGCATGCATCCATATATTCTTGCTTGTATTTATTTTGTATGTGATTTTGGTGCTATTATTTTATGTGTAGATTTTGGTGCAAATAGTGATTGTGATTATGAGGATTGTAGCTACTCTCCAAACTACCAAGGCAAGTGGTGCTTCATGATTTTATTCCTATGTTTTTCAAATATGCATTAGAATTATTTTGCTAGTCTTGCATGGATACTTTTTGATCTATATGCTATGCTTGGGAATCCTAGTAGTTGTAGAATTGCTAGAAATATTTCTAAGTCTTATCAATGCCATGCTTAGCCTAGCTAGTAGCAACCAAGGGTGGTTATATTCATGCTATGAATAAATATTTCTAAGTCTTTGGACTATGTTTTGCTTAATAAAACAACTAAGTGAATGAAACACCTGGGTGGAATGGAAAGAATGGGCTATGTTGAGTGGTTACACAAGGCCCATTTCTATGGTTTACCTTGTGTATCTCACTTGTGGAAAGCCACCCAGGAACAAAGGGATTTGAGAGGCCAAATGTTAAGAAGCTTCTAGTGCAGCCACTTGGCAATATGGGCTCTGCCTGGATCACATAGGTTGCAATAACTTAGCCATTTGGACAGTTGGTGGTAGTGAGATGATAGGTTGGAACGCGTCCATTTGGTCTAAGGGAAGGCTTCTGAAAGGTCCTGTCTTGGTGAAAATCAAGTCTTGTGGGGAAAGTGCATAACCTCTGCAGATGGAAGAATCTAAGTACTTAGCCATGTCCCTAGTATTGGACAACTTAAGCATAAAGACATGGAAGCTATCAAGAATCTCCTCATCCCAATTTCTAAGTAAAAACTTGTGGTTGAACAAGGGTGAAGGACCCCAATGTCTATTGGTGGTTCCTTGGGAAAGATTTTATCAAAGAAAAACTTAGTGTTTTCAACTAATAGGTAAAACCTATTTTGAGCAAAGCAAGCCTAAGCTACACTTAGCCAAAATGCATATAGTATCTAGTCCACCAATATTCTACTAAGGTATCACTAGCCAATACTATTCCAATGTATTGACCCACTGTGGCTGTAACTTGTGATGTTGCAGGATATTCTGATGATGATTAGGAGTCATGAGTCTACACTCAACATGCTTGCCTGTGGCACATGAAGATGAAGACTAATTTATCTTATTACATATTTAAACTCTTGTACTAGGCCTGTGGCCATGGAGTTGTAAAAGACCATGTTTGTCTCTAGAATGACTTGTAATAATGACCTTTGTTTCTGTGTACTTCATCTTAAACTGTGGATGCTAGCATTGATCTAGGGACTAGCATTGCAATCACAGGGATCCGTTCCTTTACAAAGGAGGGATCTTACACTCCTAGTCCGAGTAAACCAGTCAATCACACGACGAGGCAATGCACTTGGTTTCAGAAAGGAGATAGAGTGGACTCGCCGAATAAGAAGCTTCCACCACCTTCCCCCTCCACCACTTACAGGAGGAAATGCTCAAGCAGTAGGAGCAGATAACAGATATGAAAACAGACAGCCGAGGTATCAGAATCAAGAAAGAAGAGAAGTTGTGCACCAGGTGCACAATCCAAGAGGTGATGACGCTCATGTCGGCCACAGAACCAGAAATGAGTACAGAGAACATCACCAGAGCTATGTTGTCTTTGTCACAGAGCCAAATGACAAGAAGAGCCAGCAGCGACGAATGATGGAAGTGAATGCAACGATGCCGGCAATTCCCAAGTACATGCATTGGTTTGAGCAAGAGATAACTTGGAGTATAAAAGATCACCCCAAGATCATGCCAACCCCTGGAGGATACGCTCTGGTTTTGGATCCAACATTCATGGGCCCAGATATCAACGTGAATTTTTCAAAGGTATTGATCGATGATGGCAGTAGCATCAACATCATGTACAAGGATACCATGCTCAAGTTAGGCATTACCATGAACATGCTGGAGCCGACTAAGACAACTTTCCACGGTATCGTGTCGGGACTGTCCTGTGAGCCAATTGGCAAGATCTGGGTCGACGTCTTATTCGGCAACAGAGAAAATTGTCGCACTGAAGCTATAGAGTTTGAGGTGGTAGATTTGGTCAGCTCATATCATGCCTTACTTGGCAGGCCGGCTATAGCAAAGTTCATGGCTAATCCTCACATCGCTTACTTGAAGATGAAGCTGCCAGGCCCATGTGGGGTGATCACAGTTGAAGGAGACTACAAAAGATCTATTGCTTGTGCCTCAGCCGGATCTTCACTGGCCGAGTCACTCGTCATAGCACAAGAGAAAAGTCAGATGTTGGAAGTGGCAGCATTGGCCAAAGCAGCACAAATGTCCATGCCGGCACTCACCAACCCGCATGGCAGTGTGTCATTTCAAGCTACCAAGGAAACCAAGAAGGTGCAGGTGGATGAAACTTTCCCAGAGCGCATAGTTACCATTGGGGTTGTCCTTACAGACAAATAGGAAAACGAGCTCACCAGCTTCCTCCGTGAGAATCGGGACATCTTTGCATGGTCCACTCAAGATCTGCAAGGAGTTCCGAGGGAGCTAGCTGAGCACTCTCTTCATGTAAGACCAGATGCAAAGCCGGTGAAGCAAACCCTCCGCCGCTTCGCTGAATATAGGAGGAAAGTAATAGCTGCCGAGATTCCAAGACTCTTAGGTGCTGGATTCATCATGGAAGTACTGCACCCGGACTGGTTGTCAAATCCAGTCTTGGTCGAAAAGAAAAAATATGACCCGAACGTGGCAGTGGTATGGCTCATGTGTATTGATTACACGAACCTCAATAAGGCGTATCCAAAAGATCCATTTCCTTTGCCTCGGATCGATCAAGTCATAGATTCTATTGCTGGGTGTGAGTTGTTATCGTTTGTGGATGCGTATTCAAGATTCCATCAGGTACCACTGAATCCAAATGATCAAATAAAGACAGCTTTTATCACCCCGTACGGGGCTTATTGATATCGCACCATGCCATTCGGATTGAGAAATGCAGGCGCAACATATCAAAGATGCATGAAAAAATGCTTGCAAGATCAATTGGACAAAAATGTTCAAGTATACGTCGATGACGTGGTAATAAAAACCAAAGAAAGTCATACTCTAATTGAGGACTTGCGTCAAACATTCGCAAACTTGAGAAGATTCCGGATGAAACTTAACCCGGAAAAATGTACATTTGGTGTCCCGGCTGGCAAGTTACTCGGATTCCTTGTATCTAGCCGAGGAATCGAAGCTAACCCAACAAAGATCAGGTCCATCGAAAGAATGGAATTGCCAAAAACCCTCAATGATGTCCAGAAGTTTACTAGATGTCTGGCCTCGTTGAGCAGGTTTGTTAGTCGGCTAGGTTAAAAAGCCCTACCACTATATCAGCTGATGAAGAAATCAAACAAATTCACATGGACACAGCAAGCTGATAGCGCTTTCCATGAACTAAAGAAAATGTTGGCAAAAACACCAATATTAGCGTCACCACTATCCAAGGAGCCAATGTTGCTCTATGTCGCCGCAACCAACAGAGTTGTAAGTGCAGTAATAGTGGTTGAACGTGAAGAAGGAGGCAAATCAGTCCAAAGACCGGTGTATTACTTGAGCGAAGTGCTCTTTGTCTCGAAACAAAATTACCCGCATTATCAGAAGATGACATATGGGGTATATATGGCAGCAAAGAAGCTAAAACATTATTTTCAAGAACACCTAATCCGGGTAATATGCGAGGCACCTATCTCGGATATATTGGGCAGCAAAGATGCCAGCGGCAGAGTCGCCAAATGGGCCATCGAACTGGCACCATACACTCTACAATATGATAGGCGAGATGCAATAAAATCTCAAGCTGTTGCAGATTTCTTTGTAGAATGGATGGAAATGCAGTACGAACCACCACTGCCAGATCCGAATTACTAGAAAATGCATTTTGACGGGTCCAAGACGAAAATGGGTCTGGGCATTGGGTTAGTGCTCACATCTCCAAAGAGGGATCAACTGAGGTATGTGTTGCAGATTCACTTTGTTGCTTCTAACAACGTTGCCGAGTATGAAGCACTTGTCCATGGCATTAAAGTAGCCAAGGAAATTGGTATCAAAAGGATCATGTGTTTTGGCGATTCGGATTTGGTGATTCAGTAAGTGTCTGGACATTGGGATGCGCTGGACGCAAACATGGCATTATATTGTTTCCACATGCAACAAATTTTGGGATATTTTGACGGTTGTGAATTTCATCACATTCCTAGAGCAGAAAATGAGGCAGCAGATGTATTATCCAAACTAGGATCATCTTGGCAAGCAATACCACCAGGGGTAGCATTGGAGCATCTCAGGAAGCCATCGATCAAGCTGTCACCAGAGTCCGAATCAATCAGGGTCATCCCGGCGAGTCAGGAATCAGAGGCAGTGCCAATGGACATCGACTCAGGGGTAGGTTCGAGTCACTCGGGGACTGATCCGTTCAATCCAGGGATCGCCGAATCACACTCGGGGACTCCTCGGGTTATGTAGGCAGGGCATATGTCGGCGGAACCAATGGACATTGATGTTGAGGCAGATCCGGAACCACTAATACCAACATGGGCACAACCAATATTCAGCTATTTGAAAGATGGGACTTTGCCGAGTGATGAAACATTGGCAAGGGAAACAGCACGAAGAGCAAAAGCGTACACCATAATCAACAAAGAACTCTACAAGCGAAGTGTGACAAGTGTACTGCAGCGTTGTATCAGCTCAGAGAAAGGCCAGGAGATCTTATTGGATATCCATCAAGGAGAGTGCGGGCACCATGCGTCATCAAGAGCATTGGTAGCCAAGGCATTCCGACATGGATTCTACTGGCCAAGCGCATTGGCACAAGCGCAATAGTTAGTCAGAAGATGCAGTGGTTGTCAACACTATGCGTCAAGTCGCATTTACCAGCGTCTGAATTGAAGACTATACCAATCACTTGGCCTTTTGCAGTATGGTGCCTAGATATGGTAGGACCATTCAAACCATCAAGAGGAGGTATGACTCATATCTTGGTCATTATTGATAAGTTCACCAAGTGGATAGAAGTGAAACCAATCAAGAAATTGGACGGTAAAACAGCTGTCACATTCTTAAGGGATATAATCCTCAGATACGGTTACCCACACAGTGCGATTACTGACAATGGCACGAACTTTGCCGAAGGAGCTTTTGCTCACTTCTGTGGGAAACACCGAATAAGACTCGATGTAGCATCAGTCGCCCATCCAGAATCAAATGGACAAGTTGAACGAGCAAATGGCTTAGTTCTGTCTGGGATAAAAACCCGCTTAATGGAACCACTCCAGAGATCACCTGGTTGTTGGATAGAGGAACTACCCTCAGTACTGTGGAGCCTAAGAACAACTCTGAATCGGTCAACTGGTTATACGACATTTTTCCTTGTATATGGGGCAGAAGCGGTTTTGCCTGCCGACATAGAGTATGACTCGCCAAGGATAAGGCAATACTCGGAAGCCGAGGTAAAAGAGGCACGAGAAGATGGAGTAGACTTACTCGAAGAAGCAAGGGAACTGGCATTATCCAGATCTGCTATATATCAACAAAATCTCCGACGCTACCATAGCCGGAAAGTGCAACCTCATGTTTTTCGAGAAGGAGATATGGTGCTAAGGCTGGTGCAGCGCACAGCAGGAATGCATAAATTATCACCTCCATGCGAAGGTCCATTCATTGTAAGCAAAGCATTGCACAATGATTCCAACTATCTCATAGACGCTCGTGAAGCGCAAAATAACAAGGCGGACAGGTCAGGAGATGAAACCAAAAGGCCATGGAATGTGGCACTGCTTCGTCCCTTCTATACTTAGGAGAAGCAGTGCATGTATCACTCGAACTCTCATACGTCGGACATGTTTGCTGGCTATGTGCTAATAATAAAATGGTATGATTCGAAAAACTGACTCGGGGATTACCCCTTAAGTTTTCCATTTCAATTATTTTACGTCGGCTGGCGTGATACCCGAAATTTATCTCGGAACAAGTAGTGTTTACTCGGAAGAAATCAAATCTTCGACTATCCTGTTGTCGAAAAACACGGCTGAAAGAACATTTTATAATCCCTAGTGTTTTGTGTGTTAGATAACAATATCAAGGATTATTTGATGTGTGTTGAAGTGTTGCAGCTCTCTCTGAGAAAAAGGGAGAAGGATTTTGACTTTGGGGGCGGATAATCCGCCCCCACCAGGGGCGGATAATCCACCCCTCCCTCTTCCCAAGCAGGCGCAAGCCCCAGAAGGGGGGCAGAGTTTTCGCCGGATTTTCCGGCTCCGCCGGATAGTCCGCCCCCTTGCTCATCGCCAAGGCGCAAGCCCTAGAGAGGGGGCAGAGTGTTGGCCGGACTTTCCGGCCTGGCCGGATAATCCGCCCCTGGAGGGGGGCGGATTATCCGCCCCCCAAGATCTTCACCAAGTTTCGCAGGCGCCAGCCCCAGAGAGGGGGCGGAGTTTCCCCCCGGAGAATCCGCCCTTGGGACGGAGTTTTCCCAGGGGGCAGATAATCCTCCCAAAGTGGGGGGCGGATAATCCGCCCCCAAAGTTGAGCAACGGCCAGATCTGGGGAGGGGGTATTTAAGCCAGCCTTCCCCCTCCTGCCTGACCTCTTGATTCATTCGAAAAAGACGAGATCTAATTTGCAACCTTCATCCAAGATAGCTCCACCTAGATCCACCCAAAGGCCCCGTCCCATGGGGAATCGAAGGAGGAGAACTCGATCTTCATCATCAGCAATCAAGCGCTTCATCTCCTCTACATTCATTTGGAGAACCACTGATCTAGTATTTCTTGCAAATACCTAGATCCTTGTTTTTGTTTATATTGATAAACCTTGTTCTTGTGGCATCTTGTTGTCATCTCGGGAGCCCCCAATTCAGTTGTGGGTGTGTGCTCTGATAGTGTTGTAAAAGGCACCGGTTCCCGCCTCGAAGGGATCTAATAGTGGAGAAGGTGGATCAGGCCTCTCGTGGCGAGATCCATCGGAGAATAGGGTGAGGCCTATTATGGAGTGGTGGTCTTAGAACCGCCCACTCCTCCAACGCAGATGTACTTCCCTTAACAAGGAAGGAACTGCGGTAAAACAAATCCCTGTGTCTCTGCGTGCTCCACTACGGTTTCCTCACTCCTCTCTTTATGTGCTTAGTAGTTAGGGTTGCATATAGGGAAATTCTCGTAGTCGCATATCTAGAGAATTTACTTTGTGTCAAGCCTAAAATTGAAAAGGTATTAAAATTTGGTTAGCACCTATTCACCCCCCTCTAGGTGCCCATACGATCCATTTCAACGGCTTCATGGCAAGCAAGATAAAAAGATGTAAGACAGGTAAACACGAACACCGGATAAGTACAAAGGAGAAACGCGAGTCGGCTTTAGTTTTTGCCTAATTCTCTGTAGGTCGCGTTATACTACGTGTCGAGTAATCTCGGCCAAGTTATCCAAGTTTCATACCCTCTAACTATATCCTTCGTACTTTGAGACCCTAATGTCGAACACCGAAAAAGGTAGACAAGGGCCAAAGGCAAGGAAAGGTGACACGAAAAAATGAAACTCGGGGATTTGTCCTTGAATGATTCGCTCTTATAACATAACGCAAATGTGTAAAGCTTATCAAAAGGCACATAATCAAACTTAAAAGTGCAATGTATGTTACATATGTACCGGGCATACAGGGGATCTGATCAAAGTTCGAGTATTGGATAGCCTAGGGAGCGGAAGAACTCGGAGGAGCATTCTCGGAGCCAGGAGTGGTGCTTGGAGCAGCATACGGGTGAGGGGCATCTGTGGCCGGGTCATCTGGATCATCTGACTCGGTTGCTTCATTGTCGCCACCCTCTTCATCAGCAACTTCGACGAGCGGGTCGCCAAGGTCGAGGAAGCTAGGCCCTTCACACCAAGCATGCACCATGGTGTACTCGATCATGGCATAAGCTCGCTCCTGGCGCTTCTTGATCATATCCGGGTCATTCAGCCATTTGCCATCCCCCTTATGCGAACAAGAACATCGAGGTTGATGTCCTCGTACCATGAAAGCACGAAGGAGAGAGCCTTGTCTGCTGCAGCTCGGCCGACCGACTCACGCCATTGATCCAGCCGGTCTTTAGTAAGGAGTAATCTGTCGGCAAGTGGCTCGATGAGTTCGGGTGGGTCCTCATCTGTCCAGAGCATGCGAAACGCATGGATAGCCGACTTGAGCAAGTCCACACCACAAGACCTGAGGGTCTTGACCCATTCAGACACAGCTGCGAGGAGCTCCTCCATGGACACCTCGTCGTCACCAGGAGCACCAGCTTCGGCTCTCATCTTCTTCATGGCTCGGATGGCAAACATGTTGGCCTCAGGAAAATTCTCTGCAAGCAAAAAGAGAAAGTTAGCAAGTAATAAGGGCAGATGGAAGAAGTCTAGAAGGACTTATACGGTGCGTAAAGAGTAAGAACTCACTACCGAGAAAGAAGTTGATGGCGGCGAGTTTGCTATGCCAAGTCTTGGCCTTGGCTTGAAGGGCATCCAAGTTCAGATTTTCTGACTCGACCGATGATTCGGCCTCGTCGAGTAGCCTCTTGGTCTTCTCGGCGCTGGTGGCCTGCTGCTCACTCTTCTCAGCAAGTTCTTCCTTCAGCCCTTTCACCTCGGCCAAGTGCTTCTGCTCCATCTCGGCCATCAGTTTCTTTAGCCGAGTCACCTCATCATGCTCCTTCTGGAGTTCGGCTTGGTGCTTCTCTGCTTATTCAGGAAAAATATTTGTCAGTACCAACAGAAAACTTTCAGCTATTGACTTAGGAAGGCAAGAAATTTACTCTCGGCCTCACTGATTTGCGAGTGAAGATCATTGATGGTAGACTGAGCAGTGGCTGTGGAACAAGAGCGAAAGAAAAAATGAGAAAATGAACCAAGGAAAATTAAACCGAATAGAAAAAAGGAAGAGCAAACATATTACCTTAGCCATGGGTGTCAGTCTGTAGCTTCTCATACGCAAGTTCGAGCTTGCGATGCGCCAGGACGATAGCTTGGTGCACTTTGGTGTGCTCGTTATGAGTGAGCTAATCAAAGAAGACAGACAATAAGGAAGAGTCAAGTCAGGCAACCTGCCGAATAAAAAAGCTTAAGAGCTTACAGCCGAGTAAGTTCCTTACTCGACAGTAATCTCGAGGGCTAGGGATCGAAGCTCTAACATGCAAGCTTGGGATTCAAAGATTATAGCGATTGGTGAGAGCTTACGGCCGAGTAAGTGCCTTACTCAATCGTAACCTCGGGGACTAGGGGATATGTATAAAGGAAATACTCAACAGTACAAAAGAGTAAGAAGTTATTTACCTCGTTTACTTTGTCGGCGCGAGCCATCAGAGCAATGGTCTGCTGGGTCATGTCAGAGACGGCCTTGGGGCCCAGCTTCAGCTTCTTGCCGGCACGAGTGCTGACCTCCTGCTCGCCTGCTGCATTCCATGCCACGGCGTAAGGTTCAGGCGAACCAAGGCTCTTGCCACTGAGCGTCCGAGTAAGAACTTGACCCGTTTTCAGGGCTGTTACCACAGTGGCACGGGTCACAGCAGCAGAAGTATGGAGGGTAATAGCCCTGGAGCCATCACCTGACCCGGCAGCCGCAGATTCGTCCCCCTTACCCGTTGAAGCGATCATTGTCGCCGACGTCGGAGGCCGGATCTGAGGAGCAGAACCCGGAGCGCAGACTAGTGTAGTTTGCTTGGAAGTGGTGGATTTGCCAGATGAGGGGCGAGTAGAACCAGAAGCCTTGGGCTGGGTATGGCCCTTTGACAGAATTGGAGAGCGAGCAGAAGGATTTGAGGTAGAACATGGAGCCGCCTGACTGGGCTCAGCAGTTTTGCTGGCTCCAAGATCAGGAAGTTGTTCATTCACATCAGCTTGAGGGCTCATGCCAGAGGAACTGGTGGCAGAAGGTTTCATGGCGCCAGATTTGCGGGCACCAAGATCAGGAAGTTTCTCCTGGCCAGCGCCAGGGGCGTCAGCCGTATGACCCACCAGGTCTGACTGACACTGAGAAGCGTGAGCTTCAACAGTGCGAGCCTCAACCCGGACGGGACTCGGCGCCGCCGAGTCAGCTGGAGGAGGTGCAGGCCTAAGCGGCGAGGCAATGCTAGAAGCAGCCTGATTCGCCGTCAAAGGTGCGACGCTGAAAACAACGAGACATATATGAGAGAACATCAGTGATGAAAAAGAAAAGAATGGAGCAAGTAGAGTACAAAAAGCTTACCCAGTGACAACCGGGTCACGGATGACTCGGCGTGTGACTTGGCGCCCAGCAGCTTGGCGAGTCTCACCCAGGCCGGCAATAGCAGAGGCAGCAGGAGCTGCCGGAGTGGGCTTGTTCTTCTTGGCCGGCTGAGTGCTAGAGGAGGCTCCGCATCGCTTTGGCTTGGTGACGGGGTGTTGCCTGCCAAAACCCACCGGCGAGCAGCGACGGGCAACACGGAGAGCCGGGAGGCTCCCAGGACTGCTGGTGGGCCCTGGTCCCTCGGGCAACGGCCCGCAAAACTCCGGCACACGTCCTGGCTGGTTCGAGGGCGTGCCACCTGACCTATACCTGATCAGGAAGGTGAAAGAGTGCTTCGATTGGTTTCCTGCATGGCAAACAAACATACGTAAAATTCAAGCCGTGACCGGCTTTCAGGTTTCCCTGCGAATCGGCTCTTGGAGCCGATTACCCCATGGTTCTGCATTAGATTTATGATAACATGGAGTTTTGCTTCATCAATACAAGTTAAATCGATCTACGACAGTTTAACGTTTTCACCACGTAATTGGAACATCCTACACGTAATTGAGCCTGGTAAATACGAAAGATGATAGAAAACTAACCCTAGAGAAGGCCTAACAACCGACGTAAAGTCAATTCCCGGAACAACTCCTCTCGAACTAGCAAACCATATCTTTACGTATTACTGGATCGTTCAACCCGTTTGCAAGGCCTGACTACGTAGATATCAAACTAAACCTTGGAAAACAAGGCAAAACTATAACGGATCGAATCGACGGAATAAAGATCAAGCAAGATGCTACCCTTACACCCAAAAAAGGTGTAAGGGCAGCGAGATAAGCAAAGGCAGCATAACTAAGCAATCATAGTAAAAGTACCGATGCTAGCCTAAACAAATCTATGATAAAAGTATTACTCGCCATCAACAAGGCTTCAGTACGAGTAACACCAAATAACGCATAAGCAGATACTGCCTAGATCGCAAGATGCGATCTAGGCAGCATGACACTTACCTGAAAGAAACCCTAGAAACAAGGGGTGGCGATGCGCCGAGATTGTGTTTGTTGTGAACGTGATCATCCTCCTTTTCTCAATAACCTTAGGTACATATTTATAGTCCGGAGACTTCCTATCTTTGGAATAAACTTAGCAATCCTATCTCTTTACTTAAACTGAAACGTAACCTACTACAACATAAGATACACGGGCAATTTAGCCCAATTCCACGCACAAGGCCGATTCAACAACACGTTGCATATATATATCTTCCAAGCCCATCTTGATTACGGCCCATCTCCTCCTTTGGCCAAAATATGGCGATAACACATGCCCCCCTGGTTTTGGCAATAATAATTCCAAAACCACTCTGTTGTTGTTTTTTCCTCTCTTCTCCTTTTTTTTTGTATCGGGTTACGCGTTGCAGAGCAGAATCGTCACGCCACCCCTTCATCATGATGCCCTGTCTTCTCAACTTCTCCGCAGTGCAGGATTTGACCGTTTTTGGCACCACATTATGGAAACTGCTATAGCATTGAACCGTCTTCCACTATTCCCCTTATTTAAATTCATCTAAGCAGATTGCAGCCCCCATCTTCCTCCCTGAGCCAGAAAACCCTCTTCCTCCGCCGAAAAAACCCTCTTTCTCCGCCATGGCCTCCTCTTCTTCATCTGGCCTGTCCTCCCAAGCCTCCAACACAATGAGCGACCGGGAGCCGACGCCAGAGCACCCGCCGACGGCGGCGTACAACGCTCTCGCCCCACAATGGTAGGACGAGAGGGATTGGGATTTCGCCACCTGGTCCGAGGACGACGAGTCCTTGACCGATGGCGAGGAGGGCCTGCAGTTCCTTGCCGATGGGGAACTGGAGGCGGACAGCACCGACGACGGCATGTCCTGGGATGGCGTCGAATCCTCCGACGAGGAGGAGGAGTCGGAGGAGGACACCTCCTCCGATGAGTATCCACCGATGAAGCGCTTCCGCGCCGGGTCCAGCGAGGACACCGAAGACGACGACGAGGACGAGGAGGCCCCCGCTGGCATCTTCAGCAGCAGCAGCGAAGACGACGCCGGCAGCAGCGCTGATGACAGCGAACAAGACGACGGCGAAGACAGCGGCGACGATCTCGGCCTCTATATTAGGAATTAGCAGTAGTAGATTTCCTTTTGTAAGCGATCAAATCCACTATAAATAATCGTCTTTTGAATGAATGAAGATTGCTTTTCCAACTCGAAGATTGCTTTTTTTCCAACCCAATTTTGCCGATAGTCAAAATAGGTTGATGCTCCAGAAGCCGATAGCAATGTATCGGCTTTCACCATACTACGCTCATTAGCCAACCAAGTCAAAGCTCAAAGAGCCGATGACAACACATCGGCTTTCCCAAAAACGTTGACAAGGTCAAAACTTGGTCGCACATTTAGACAAATCTGAGCGGCCACTTTCCAGTTTCAAACGGTAACCTGCGACCTTCCTCAAAAAAGGGCGACCCAGATCTCCAACTGCCCACCGACCAGATCGAGCTCACAGCGACAAGAACCCTCGATCCCCAACTGCATAGATCCATCTCCGCCGGCAAACCAGATGGCGGAATCGTCCAACACCAACCCAGAGGTCTCCGGTCTGAAGGTACGCCTACTCCTCGCAGTCTGAACGCGATGCTAGAATTAATGGCGAACACCTGAATTAATGTCTTATTCCACCATTAAATTTTTTAGGTTTCAGACATCCTGCTGCCACATCCTTCTCTCCCAAATTCTCTCTGCCTTGGCCCTCGCACAGAATCTAGTCCTGCCCATCTGATCTCTTGCGAAGCAAACAGAATCCCCTTCGTAAGCCAAGCCCTAGATTTAAACTCTTGGGCCGACTGCTTGCGAGCCTGGCCTAATCCCCCTGAACATTGGGTCTCCTGGTTCAGCAGGTTAGCTAGAGCTTACCAATCCCAATGGGAAACCACGGGAATAGCCGATGCCTTGCATTTGTCATTGTCTCCCCTTGAGAAACATGAGAATCTTCTAAAGACCATCGGCTACTTCTGGTCTGACGCTCTGAACTGCTTCATGTTCGGTCATGGCCCCATGTCACCAACCCTGTTAGACGTGGTGATGATTACTGGTCTAGATGTTACATCACCCAGCCCCTCTGCTTTTAAACTGACCAAAGTCCCCTACAAACTGTCTTCTAAAACAGACTGCACGAACTGGGGTGCCTACCTCCAACGCCATATGAAAACAAAGGGCCCTGTCACAGAGAAAGAACACACAGCCTTTCTCAACTTCTGGCTGGAACATTTCATATTCTGTGGCCCTTCCCTGGCTCCAACCAAGAATTATCTCTCCTTAGCCCACGAGCTGGCCAAAGGCACTCAACTTGGCATCGGCAAACTGTTCCTTGGAGAGGTCTATCGATATCTCCAATTGATGTCTGTCAAACTGTTCTCTGGCATAGCAGTCAAAACAGGTGGTCCTTGGTGGTTCATTCAGCTATGGGCTCAGCTGTATTTTCAAAACCACGTCCCAAACTTCCCCCTTTTGGCGAGTTGCACCTTTCCAGATGTCAAAGGGAGGCAGATCCGATGCACCAGCTATGGCCAAGCTTTGTATAGACTGCCAGGTAGTAAACTGACCCCTCCGGAAGCATCTAAATGGTTCAGCATTTTCTTTCAAGGCCTGGACAATCCTATCTTTTTTCCCTACATGGAAGAATCGGAACACTTCGAAAATCCAATCTCCTTCAGGCTAGACAGTTTTGCCGATGACGCCAGCACTTGGCAGCTCTTTTCCACTGTGATCCGTCCCTGTTTCCTTCTAGTTGGCATGAGTACATCCAATAGAATAATCAAGCCTGGATATGAATTCTACCAGCCAGTCGTAGTGGCTCGGCAATTTGGCCTTGGGCAAGTACCTCCCCATTTCTTTCTCTACCACCTGACAGAGAGCAGAGCCGACCTGCCTGATCCTCTCACCAGCCAAAGGTGTTATTCCTTCTTTGATGCTCTGACCATCCCTATCCCAAATGACCTCACCTTCGCCTCATCAACTGATGGCTTTGAAGACTGGTGGTTGATGTGGAAGACTCATGCCTTCAGGAGAGCCCTGGGACCGTTGCTGAAGCAGCTCGACGCTGACTATGACATCCCCGTAGAACAGGTACCACTACTTGTAAATTTTCTTGATGCAACTCATAAATGATTCTTCTACTAACCCACTCTTTCTCTTTGCAGCAACAAGATGGCCCTGAACCTACGCACAGTGATGGCTCCCCCTTCGAGTTCTTTCCGCCAGCTCCTGTGGTTCTTTTCTGCAAAAACTCGCCACCTTTCAAAAAGGTCATGATGCAGAACCAGCCGATCACACCACAATCGGCTTCCAAGAACCAAGCAACTCCTAAGTCAGCTGCCCCTCGAGTTCCAACTAAGACAAGAACGATGGTGAGGAAGGTAGCTGCCAGGAAAACCTTGAGGCGCCGGAGCCCTTCTCCAGAAAGCTCGCATGTAGGCTGATCCATGTCTTGGTCGATCCTTCTCATTCTTCCATTCTTGCAGATATGCTCGTGCTTACTGGTTCTCCTTTTTTACAGGCTTCCGTCGAAGACACCTCTAGTGAGGACACTCAGACCAATCGAGGAGAAGTAGGCCCCACAGATTCTGAGCGGACCATCACACCGAGCCAGCCAGATTCACCACCATCGGCTTCCAGGAAAAGGTCGGTTCCTGAACCTACTGCCCCCCGAGCACCAGTCGAGGCGGGGCCAGCCGTGGGTCCCAAGAGAGCTCGCAAAGGACTGCAAGCTTCTTCGTCGAGCCAGGAGGTTTCGGAAATCATCACCCTTCATGCTCTTACCCCTTACTTCTTTTTATCTGCCGATTCATCATCATTTATATCGGCAAGCACCTTCCATGCAGGCGACTGACATTTCTAGTGGGAAAGTTGGGGCAGTACCGACGCCTTTAGCCAAGCTGGATCCAGCAATCCCCGAAGGTGCAGATGAAACGGCCACCACTTTGGCCAAGTCCCCAGCAACCACACACAAACTGATCGCCTCCTCATCTGCTGCCCCCTCGATCTTAGGAGAGGTATGTTAGCTTCTTTCGGCTCATCCTTACACGTTGGACGCGTACTGACGCTTTTTTCTTTTCGGGCTGCCAGAGTTGTGACATTTCAGGCCTGCTGACGTTCGACCCTGAATCCATCGAACCAACTCCCTCTGTTGCCGATGATGAACCACAAGCCAGGGCTGTTCCACCTCAATTCCAGCGTCTTAAAACCCTGCTGTCCTCCCCGATCGAAGAATTTATCGAGGGTTCTGAGGAGGTGAAGAGCGTTCTTGCTGAAATAAAAGACCAACTCCCAGTAGCATTGCAGGTGAAGCTTTGGCCAGTTGTAACTCTGTATTTCTTCGGGTCAAGGGTGAAGTTAGCTCGTGAGAGGATCAGTCTGCGCCGCGCCCAACTTCCACTGAAGGTCAATATCGCAGACAGATGTCAGCAGCTCAACGAGAAAAAGACGTCTCTGGATGCCAAAACTGACACCTCTGTCAGTACCGCTGAGCTCGCTTCCTTGAAAAGGGAGTTGGAAGATCTTGAAAAGAAGGTCCGGGCGACTAAACAGCTCATCTGTGACAAGGAAGAATCCATCGCCCGCTCCCAAGACGAAGCAGAAAGCCTCAAAGCTCAACTGAAGACCGATCTGGCAGAAATACGTGCCCTGAACAAGCAGCTAGTGACGGGCAAGGACGAAGATGACGAAGCCGAGATCGCCGAGGTGGATCGTGTCCGTGCTCGCCCTCCACGCCTTCGAGGCATTTCTTCAGTAGCTTGTTTATGTAAACTGGCATCTGCTTGTAACAGTTTGAACCTCTAGAGTCGATGACTGTGCATCGGCTATATATATTTTTTTATTGGCCGATTTCATGTATCGGCCCCCATATTTCAGTGTCCATCATCCCACATGCTTGGGAAATATTTCTTGAGGTGTTGCCCGTTGACAGCCACTGGGAATTTTACGCCATCCAGTTCCTCAAGCATGTACGCGTTTCCCCTTAAAACTTGATCGACCCTGTATGGCCTGTGCCAATTTGGAGACCATTTACCATATGCTGCATCCTTAGTTCCCAATGGCAATACAGCTTCCCATACCAGATCGCCAACGTGGAACTCCTTCGGTCTCACCTTCTTATTATATGCACGAGCTACCTTGGCCTTGTTCTCTTTGATTTTCTCAAGCGACCACAACCTAAGCTCAGTTAAATCCTCAACACTGTCACTCATCAGGGCCGTATATTCTTCAGTCGTTAGATCATTCTGAAAGGTGACACGCCTCGATCCAGCCGTAATTTCCCAGGGCAATACGGCTTCTTGTCCATAGACTAGATGGTATGGCGAGGTTTTTATCGCTCCATGACATGACATGCGATAAGCCCATAAAGCCTCTGACAAAACCTCGTGCCAACGCCTAGGGTGCTCATCGATCTTCCTCTTGATCAGCTTGATAAGGCTCTGGTTGGATGCTTCAGCTTGCCCATTTGCTTGAGCATAGTACGGAGATGATCGGATCAGCTTAATTCCCGTGTCCTCACAGAACTCTCTAAACTCGTAAGAAGTGAAGACCGAACCTCCATCGGTCGTGATCGTTTGGGGGATCCCGAATCTATGAATTACGTGTTCCTTCACAAAATCGATAACATCCTTTGAGCTCACTGACTTCATAGGGACGGCTTCAACCCATTTAGTGAAATAATCCGTAATGGCCAAAATCCACATGTGGCCTTTGCTTGATGGAGGATTGATCTTGCCAATCATATCCATGCCCCAACCTCGGAATGGCCAAGGTTTGATGATGGGGTTCATTGCTGACGCGGGCACCATCTGAATTTTTCCAAATTTCTGACATGCTTGACACCCTTTGTAGTACTTAAAACAGTCCTCAAGCATGGTGGGCCAATAAAACCCTGATCGCCTGATCAACCATTTCATCTTGTGAGCTGATTGGTGAGTTCCACAGGCGCCTTCATGTACCTCGTGCAGGAGCCGATTGGCCTCGGTTGGCCCTAGACATTTGAGCAACAACCCTTCCAGGGTCCTGTAGAACATGTCGTCCCCGATAAGCACGTACTTCATGGCCTTGTACCTTATCCGTTTAGGTGCCCCCCGAGCCGAATCCTTCAAGTAATTGAAGATATCGGCTCTCCAGTCGTCTGCTTCCAGGAACTGTACCTGAACATCGGCTCCCTCTGCTATGTCCTTGTAGCCTGAAGCCATTTGTGCGAGATCATTCGCCTCGGTATTCTGCGATCGCGGGATCCAGGTGAAGTTTATGTACCGGAACTGTGCCATGTGCTCACGGCATTGCAACCATAATTGGAAGAGCGACTCGCTCTCACACTTGTATTCCTCCGTGAGCTGGGAAATCACCAATTTGGAGTCTCCAAAAATTTCCACTGCCTCTGCCCCAGCTTCTATGAGCAACTCCATTCCCTTGCGTATCGCCTCATACTCGGCGACGTTGTTGGTGCACGGGGTAGCAAGCCTGATGGAGAAGGAATATGTTGCCCCCCGGGGCGACACGAGTAGAATGCCAATGCCGCAACCATCATCGCAAACCGATCCATCGAAAAACATAGCCCACGCTCGTATAGACAGCGCTGCTATATCAGTGTTGATCCTTTCAGCAATAAGGTCGGCTAACGCCTGACCCTTAACCGCTTTCGCAGGTTGGTACCGGATGTCAAATTCCGATAATGCAAACATCCATTTGCCGAGTCGGCCTTTCAACATAGGAGCCGACAGCATGTGCTTTATGACATCTGATTTGCATATAATGATAATCTCTGCCGAGAGCAAGAGGTGACGCAGCTTGGTACAGGTGAAAAACAGGCAGAGGCACAACTTATCGATCTCAGGGTACCTTGTCTCTGCGTCGAGCATCCTTCTGCTGATGTAAAACACAACGCGCTCCAGACCATCGTAAACCTGCACCACCACCGAGGCGATGGACGTGTCAGCTACTGATAAGTAAATGTAGAACGGCCTATCCGGCTGGGGCGGAACCAATACTGGTGGCTTCGTTAGATATTCTTTGATTTCGTCGAAGGCTCGTTGTTGCTCTGTCCCCCAGCGGAATTCTTCATCAGATTTGATTTTCACCAGTCCCATGAACGGCTCTATTCTTCCTGACAGATTGGAGATAAATCTTCTGACGAAGTTGATTTTGCCGATGAGAGACTGCAGTTCTTTCTTCGTGGTAGGTGGCTTCATTGTTCGCACTGCCACCTGACTTTTCAGGCCGATCTCAATTCCTCGTTCATGGACCAAGAAACCCAAGAACTGACCGGCCGTCACACCGAAGGCACACTTCTTTGGATTCATCCGTAGCCCGAATTTTCTTGTTCGGTCCAGGACGTGTCGCAGATCGTCCAAGTGTCCTTGTACTGAAGCTGACTTGACCACCACGTCATCGATATAAATTTCCACCAGCTTGCCGATCAAATCATGGAAGATGTAATTCATGGCTCTTTGGTATGTGGCGCCGGCGTTCTTCAGTCCAAACGTCATGACTACATATTCAAACAACCCCACCGAACCTGGGACTCTGAATGCAGTCTTGTGTATATCTTCCGGAGCCATAAAAATTTGGTTGTAACCGGCATTGCCATCCATGAAGCTCAAGATTTTATGACCAGCAGCTGCGTTGACTAACGTCTCTGCTACTGGCATCGGATATTCATCCTTCGGAGTAGCTCTATTGAGATCCCGAAAATCTATGACAACACGCCAGCGGCCATCCTTTTTCTCTATAGGTACGATGCTAGAAATCCACTCAGCATACCTGCATGGCCTGATTAAATTGGCTGTCAACATTTTCTCGATCTCCTTCTTGACTTCTTTCAAAATTTCGGCCTTCATCTGTCGTGCTCGCTGCTGGAATGGCCGAAATCCTTTTTTAAGCGGGAGTCGATGCTCAATGATGCTCCTGTCTAGCCCGGGCATCTCTGTATAATCCCAGGCAAAGCAATCTGGATATTCTTTCAACAAAGCTATCATCGGACCCCGCAGATTCGGATCTAACTTCTTGCTGATAAATGTTGGTCTTGGCTTATCCCCAGGACCGATGTCAATCTCCTCTAGCTCATTAGCGGATGTAAACCCATACCCTAGCTTTCCGTCACCTGTTAAATCGATGCTAAACACGGGGCAAACAGTTGGTGAGGATAACAAAGATAGTTTGGGCCGATTGCCGGAATCGGCCCCCTTTTTCATTGCATTAGTCAAGGAAGGTTTACAACTTATCTGTTCTCCACAATGGCAGGGCACCTCCCTGCTACGACTGCATGACCTGTTTGTCGTAAGATTGCTGCTTTTTATTTTTTGTGGCCGATCGCAGGGATCGGCCTTACCACGTACGATCGTGGACTTTGCTACTCTGTCAGGCCAGTGGATAAGACCAGCCTCACCCCGTTTTTTGTAGCTTCAATGCGCTCACAGCCGTCTAGACTGACTCCAGAGATCGGCTCTTGGTCTCCTGTCTCCCAGATGTTCGTACCAGCTATGGAGATCTCAATCGAGTCATCTGCATGAATGACCTCCACTTCATCTCCATCCCACTGTATCAGGCACTGGTGCATCGTGGATGGAATGCAGCAGTTGGCGTGAATCCAATCCCTCCCCAGCAAGACAGCGTAGGTGCTTTTGCTGTCAACGATGAAGAATGACGTAGGGATGGTTTTTCTGCCCACGGTCAAGTCCACATTCAGAACGCCTTGCGTCTCTGAAGTTTGGCCGTTGAAGTCGCTTAACGTTACGTTGGTTTTGATCAGATCTGCCGTGGAGCGTCCCAAACGCCGTAGCATGGAGTATGGCATTATATTGACTGCCGCTCCGGTGTCAACCGGCATCTTGCGGACAGGCTGCCCATTGATATAACCTCGCAGGTACAGGGCTTTCAGATGTTTGTAGCCCTTCTCTTGTGGCTTTTCAAAGATAACCGGTCGTGGGCCGCAGTCAAACTGTGCCACTGGTAGTTCTTTGGCTCTTGGCGCGCAGAACTCTGACGGAAGTGTAAACACCATGTTTGTGCCAGCCGATGTCTTCGCATCGGCTTTTACTGGTTTGGGGCGCCATTCTTTTCTTTTCGGACGAGCCTCCGTCTCCAAGGTTTGCTGCACTTTCACGGCCAGATCGGGTCGTGCCTTTCTTAAAGCGTGGAGGTACTGCGCTTCGGCTTCCTCCAAGTTGCGCAGCCGCTGAACTCGACGCTTTTGGGTATGCCTGAGTCCATCGGGGCACCACCTTGGCCGGTGATATCTGTCTTCTTCTTTTCCACCCATTGGCTCCTCGAAGTCTTTCGCTCGAGGAGGGAGAGGCCCTAGGCGCTTGAACACTGAGACTGGACCTGTGTCATCCTTCTGCTGTCCACATTCTGGGCAGTTGTCGATTGTAGGCAACCGGCTCATTCCTGCGTCCCATCAATACTTGAAGAAAGGACAATCCCAATGTTTATCTACGCCTTCTTTTTCCTTCGGCTTCTTACTAGCGAGGTGCTCATATCCTTCATCATCTCTCTCGTGCCGGCGACGTTGGTCGTACTGATGCTCATACTTGTTAAGGAGATGTGTGGAGTGTGGCTTCTGATATCGCACGCTTCTCACTTGCTCCTCGGTCAAATACCGCCTGTCATCATAACGGGGCCGGTCACGTGGACCGGCCTCCTCTCTTTCTCTGCCCCGAGAGCGACCGTCTTCCTCTTTATATGCGCCACGGTGGTACACAGGTCCTGCCATATTAACATCGAACGAGAAGTCCAACTGACGCCTCGTGGACTGGCTGTGTTCTACCATGTTGACGCCGGGAAATGGGTTTGTGTCTACTTTCATGGCGAACTGCCCAAGGATCAGACGGCCTTGTTCTATCGCCGTTTGGATCTGGCGACGTAGCTCTTTGCAGTCATTGGTGGTGTGGGTGAACGAGTGATGCCACTTGCAGTAAGGTCTCCCGTTCATCTCTTGAGCCGTAGGGATTTTGTGGCCTTCGGGTAACTTCAGCTGCTTTTCTTTCAGCAGTAAATCGAATATCTGCTCAGCTTTGCTCACGTCGAAGTCGAACCCTTTTGCAGGCCCTTGGTGTTTTACCCATTTGCAGGACACAGGATCCGCCCCCCGAGCCCATTCAGCCACGGCCACCTCCTGGTCTTGTGTAGGATCTTCTTCTTCTGCGTCGACCAGGCTTATCGGACGTTTGAACTTGTCTTGGTACAACTCAGGGTGGCGCTGTTCATACATTGTCAGCTTCTGGGCCATGTGCGCCAATGAATTGTACTCTACTTGGAAAGCCAGATCCTTGATAGGTGCTGAGAGACCCAACACTGCTAGTTCGACCGCTTCTTTCTCAGTTAAACGAGCCGAATAACATCGGTTCTTGACAGTCCTGAAACGTTGAATGTACTCAGCTACCGTTTCTCCCCGCTTCTGCCGCACCTGCGCCAGATCTGCAATGCCAGCCTCGGTAGCTTCTGAATGGTACTGGATGTGGAACTGCTCTTCCAGTTGCTTCCAGGTCTGGATAGAATCCGGTGGCAACGAGGTGTACCACCCAAAAGGTGGTCCTGTCAGAGATTGCGCAAAGAACCTTACGCGTAACTGATCCGATGCTGAAATCATGCCTAACTATGCCAGGTATCGGCTCACATGCTCGATCGAGCTCGACCCTTCTGATCCGCTAAACCTTGAGAACTCAGGGAGCCGATACTTGGGTGGCAGCGGAATCAGATCAAACTCGTTGGGGTACGGCTTGGAGTAGCCGATTGTCCTTCTCTTCGGCACAAAGCCGAATTGGTCTCTCAGTATGGTACGGATTTGCTCCACCGTTTGAGCTGCAGGGGCTAAATTCTCAGAACTCGCTCTGGTGGCGTACTTGGCTAGCCATGCCTATTTATCAGCGTCCATCCCAGACATCCCTGCTCCGGAAATACCTGCTCCCGAAGCCCCTGCTCCAGAAACTCCTGTTCCAGAAATCCCTGCAGTTGCCACCTGGTTCGTGCGCGTCAGGTTATTGCAGTCCGGCACGTAAGTGCACACATATCCATGTGGGACCTCTTTAGGTGGTTCAAACAGGAATTGGTAATCGCCAGGGTCACCTCCAACCTTGTAGACGACGTACGCCGGTGCCCCTGGTGGCTCCGGAGCTGCAAGCGTGAATGGCAGCTGCGGCCTAGTCTGGAGTGGTCTTTCTCCCTGGTGAGTCCCTAGAGTAGGCCCCGACGGAGAGTACTGATGTTTCACGATCTCCTGAACTACGCGAACCGCGACACGCTCGAAAGCGTTCACTAGGCTCTCAGAATGGCGATGAAGAGAATGAGCCACCATGTAATTGACTTCCTGTCGCAGAGCTCTGGTGCGCTCCTCTGAAGGAACAGATAGATCCACCTCATCAAGAGCACCTTCAGGTGAAAATCCTTTCCACCTGATACCATGTTTACGAGTCCTCTCAAAAGAGCTGATGAGATCGGCTTCGAAGAGAGCTTTGATATCATCATACTTCGCCTTGTGCTCCTCAGGCAGATCATCGTACGTGACCGGTCTGTTCTCCATCGCAGCGTCGGATGTTGATGTAGACGTTGTTGAAGGTCCCACCGGGCGTGCCAGAATGTGTTGCCTGCCAAAACCCACCGGCGAGCAGCGACGGGCAACACGGAGAGCCGGGAGGCTCCCAGGACTGCTGGTGGGCCCTGGTCCCTCGGGCAATGGCCCGCAAAACTCCGGCACACGTCCTGGCTGGTTCGAGGGCGTGCCACCTGACCTATACCTGATCAGGAAGGTGAAAGAGTGCTTCGATTGGTTTCCTGCATGGCAAACAAACATACGTAAAATTCAAGCCGTGACCGGCTTTCAGGTTTCCCTGCGAATCGGCTCTTGGAGCCGATTACCCCATGGTTCTGCATTAGATCTATGATAACATGGAGTTTTGCTTCATCAATACAAGTTAAATCGATCTACTACAGTTTAACGTTTTCACCACGTAATTGGAATATCCTACACGTAATTGAGCCTGGTAAATACGAAAGATGATAGAAAACTAACCCTAGAGAAGGCCTAACAACCGACGTAAAGTCAATTCCCGGAACAACTCCTCTCGAACTAGCAAACCATATCTTTACGTATTACTGGATCGTTCAACCCGTTTGCAAGGCCTAACTACGTAGATATCAAACTAAACCTTGGAAAACAAGGCAAAACTATAACGGATCGAATCGACGGAATAAAGATCAAGCAAGATGCTACCCTTACACCCAAAAAAGGTGTAAGGGCAGCGAGATAAGCAAAGGCAGCATAACTAAGCAATCATAGTAAAAGTACCGATGCTAGCCTAAACAAATCTATGATAAAAGTATTACTCGCCATCAACAAGGCTTCAGTACGAGTAACACCAAATAACGCATAAGCAGATACTGCCTAGATCGCAAGATGCGATCTAGGCAGCATGACACTTACCCGAAAGAAACCCTAGAAACAAGGGGTGGCGATGCGCCGAGATTGTGTTTGTTGTGAACGTGATCGTCCTCCTTTTCTCAATAACCTTAGGTACATATTTATAGTCCGGAGACTTCCTATCTTTGGAATAAACTTAGCAATCCTATCTCTTTACTTAAACTGAAACGTAACCTACTACAACATAAGATACACGGGCAATTTAGCCCAATTCCACGCACAAGGCCGATTAAACAACACGTTGCATATATATATCTTCCAAGCCCATCTTGATTACGGCCCATCTCCTCCTTTGGCCAAAATATGGCGATAACACGGGGATCTTGCCGACTCCACCCACGGAGAGAGGAGGAGTGTAATGTACCTGGCCAGCTGCATAAGTAAATAAAGGGCTTACTCGGATAAGCAAGGAGATTAAGGTCACAAGGCATGTACCTCCAAAAGCGTACAATCATCATCCTCACACTACAAGGAATCTGGCTATATATGACCCTCCATTTTCGTCACAAAATCATCATAGTAGTCTGTTTATGACGATTTTGAGATCGTCGAAAGCTGAGCGTCGCAAATGAACTATAACGACGTTTTTGGTAAAATCGTCATAACCGTCTATGACGATATTGGGTCGTCATAACATCTATGACGATCCAATATCGTCACGGGCCATCTAGCCTGGCCAAGTCAGATCCTACGTGGCCCATCCTACGTGGCAAAATTATGACGAAATTAAACTGTCTTAAATCGAATTCAGCCCAGTCCAGTTTGATCGCTTATATGGGCTCAGCCCAGTAATTTTGGCAGTTTTTAATATTTCAGCCTTATTTATTTTCTAGGCCTTGGCCTTCTTACAATCCAATCATTTTCTAATTTCGGCCTTTTTATCAAATGGGTCTCAATTGTCAGTTTCCTGTAGAAATTGGGCTCTAGTTGTCAGATTCTTCATATAGCTAATTAATTAATATCCAATATAACAATCTAACGTGAGATAAAAGCATGACAATATTTAAATAAATGTCAAAATCAATTCATTACAACAATATGACAGTCGAACAGATTGAACACGTGAAATTCCACTCTAGTTCACATCACTACTAGTTCAACCAAAAAATCTTGGACACCCCAAATCTACAAACAAAACTCTCATAAAGTATAAATGCTAGCTACTCTGATGATACTCTCGAACTTCTTTAGGAACTTCAGCTTGTGGCCTTGATCTTCTCGTCGATGTACTCTCAGCCTTGGTGTTGTGAAGACTAGCGAGCCTTCTCCTGCAACTCAAACAGAATAGTAAGCAAAAGGTTAGGCATATAAATGAATACCATCGGCATAAGAGCAAACACCAAAATAAGCATGTACAACATCAACTATTCAATCTAAAGCTATGGAGGTGGCAGAATTTAAACCAGTGGATACAGTTGTAAGAACCCACCACAAATTCAAAACAACAACATACAAACAAAGTAGAAACCAGAGTAGCACATTAGCTTTGGAAAACTGACATTAAGCACAATAGCTTCAAAAATCACACAGGACTGCGGCTCTATATAATCACGCCGATGTTCCAGACTTAGAACACATCACCTAATAAAACAACATCCTACACTGGCATATACATGCCTACATCAACTACAGAAATGTGACCAAGAAGAAATTGGTGAAAGTACAGACTTGATTCCAACACTGTGCTAAGAAACCTGTGACAATCAGGGAACAAATCACAAATATTGAGACATTGTAGATTACAGCAAGCCAAATTTAGGATCAGGAAAAGTAATTTATAGCTCCAACATAACATGTCTACCTTACATGAGCATGATAGAACAAATAGAATAAAGATCTTCAGCAAGTGACATGTTTATGCTATCTATAGTGTACCCATTTTATGCTATCTACTCAGGCAAAACAAACATGCACATATCCGAGGGCTGGATCCCTGTGTAAGAAATCATGAAGTATGACAACACATTACCATACTCGAGCCAGTCCAGCATTCCAGCATACTGTGTTGGTCATTCCAGCAGTCCAGTATGTAGACACACCATGTCCCATTGGAACTAACAAGCAAGAGAGAGAGAGCAAAAAGAATCAGAGTGTAACAGAGAGGCATTCATTTTGATAAACTAAAAGCAAAAGAAGACATGAATAGATCAATGGGTATTTGTTCAAAGACCAAAACCACACAAGTTGAACATGGGTTCATGGGGTCAGTAATCTTCTACAAAAGTGACAGCAAAAGTGATATCTGACTTGCACGACTACTTATTTTACCAAACATGTGTACCACAATATAGTGCTAAGTGAAGCATGGTAATCAGCTAAAATGATAGATCAGTACTATCTTATCTAAATAACAGTGCAAGAACCAAACTGAGCATATACCAGGAACATGAGTATAAGCTCCAAGAGGACAGCAACAAGGTCATGTATTAATTATGTACATTAGACCAACCTGAAACTAAAAAACATTACCAATTTTGACCTCTACATGATAATAGTATATCATTATCTTTGACAAGCAACACACTAAATAGGCAACACACTAACTGTACCCAGTAATTATACCTAACCAAGCAAGCAACAGGAAGGCCAACACACTCAAACCAAACCTAAACATGGAACACCTCAGAAGCTCAACCTTCCAGCCCTTCCATTGCCAGGGTGAGGCGCACGGCGGAAGAAGAGGAAGAGGAGTACTCGGACTATGGGCGCGGCCTTGGCCCCCATGTTGAGGCCGTAGCACGAGCATATGGCCTGCGGCATGATCTGCGACAGATTACATGCACCAAATCAGGTAGCTAGCTGGGGTGATAGATTACAGCAGTCGAGCCCACAACAACCTCCATGAATCAGGGGAAATAGATGATTGGACAGGCGGGTGTGTACACGAAGCATACCTCCATGGCGAGGGAGTTTCCGATGAGGAGCGTGCAGAGCAGCAGGTGCTTGTTCTTGACGACGGGCATGATCCTGGCTGCGAGCAATCAGCACACAACAACAAAGGCGTCAGCAGCTAAGCAAGCTAGCTAATACTCCTAGGTGAGCGAGGAACAGGGGAGAGAGAGGAAAAGGGAGCTGCAGCGTACCGGCGTTGATTCGGTCCTGTGGGGTTCCGGCCTTGGAGAGGACCTCGAGGTCGACGATGCTGAGTGACATGTCATCCGCGGCCACCTTCTCCATGAGCTGCGCGACTTCCAGCCCTTCCGTCTCCAGGGTGAGGCGCATCGCGGAGCCTGGGGCGACGGGGGACGGAGGCGGAGCACAGGGCCCGGCGCCTCGGCGGCCCGGGAGCGGAGACGGAGCATGGGGCCGGCGTTTATGTAGGAGACTACCGGGACGAGCGTGGAGAGCGCCTGGAGCGAGGAGACCATGGCGGCGTCGGCGCCCGAGGACGCGGCCTCCGGGCGGATCTTGATGAGCACGAAGTGCCCGATCGGGGCCGCGATGGAGGGGGCGGCGGCGGTAGCGGAGGACATGGCGGCTGCACGAACGACGACGGAAGGCTTGAATTTTCAGAGCAGGTCGGGGCGGATCGAAGCACGGCGAGGACGAGAAGCGTGGCGCCTCGATCTAGATGGGGTGGAGGCGGCGGGTGGGTGAGAGGAGAGGAAAGGAGTGGAGAGAGCGGTCTGCGGGTGCGGGCTAGGGTTGGTGAGGCCCGGCGGTCTCTCCTGGGAGCACTAGGGGAACTGGAGGCCGGCCTAGCACGACCGCGAGGCGAGGAGAGTGGATAGAGACGCGTGAGAGGTGGGAGGAACGGCGGCTGGACAGGAAGGAAGTGGCGGCGGAGGCGTGGATGAAGGAGGGCGCTAGGGTTTGGACTTTGGAGGCAGGGTATGGTCGGTCGCGTGCGTGCGTTGGATGGGCGTGAGTGTGCTTCTTCTAGTGATCCACTACGCGTTGGATGGGCGTTGAACGGACCAGATCATGCCAAGATGGAGGATCCATGGGAGATTGTTTACTGCGATCTGATTGGTTGCAAACGACCTAGCTAAGAACATTCATGCCTGCCGTTTTGACCATTGTTTGAATTGTGATATATTGCATGCATGTTAAATTTTCCATTGTTTGCATGCACCGGATATATTGCATGCCTAGAAACACCGGATATATTGCATGTGGACCAGATCATGCCTGCCGTTTTGACCATTTTCCATTTTCCGAGCGCAAAAAACGGGGCGTTTTGTGAAGCAACCACCAAATGACAGTTTTAGAATGGTACCACCACATTTTGTAAAAATATTAGACCACCTTACAAGGACAATGTCCGAACCGGGGTATCTCAACCTTTCCGTTCACCCCTGGCGAAAAAGACAAATTCCTGCCGAATCGGTAGGAAGTGGGTCCGGTTTGAACTACAGGTACATGATCCGATGCTCATGATTTTTGGTAAAAATCAATTTTAGACTCACAATATGCTGTTTCATCATAGATCCAATGCAAGTTTAGCGAGGCTTAGCCCCGAGCTAAGAACCTTCGTGTCCGCGGTTTTGACCATAGTTTGAAAGGGCATAAAAAAATAAAAAACGGTCCGATCAACGCAAATCCTTCGCGTGGTGTCTTATTATGTGACATATTTGCAAGGAAAATTACCAAACTTGGTAAATTGAGTATGTCTCAAAAAACCATTCACAAAATGACCTATCATGTTCGAGGTTCCGTGGCTTTCGGGTCAAATGACCAATGTTATGGCTAGAATCAGGGCATAGTTTGTGATAATGTGCCCGTATTATGCACACATATGTATCATGGTATGGAGAACAATGTTGCAGGAGAAAGTTTTCCTTTTCAACGCACGGAAAATCCATTTTCTATTTTCTGAACGCAAAAAACGGGGCGTTTTGTGAAGCAACCACCAAATGACAGTTTTAGAATGGTATCGCCACATTTTGTAGAAATATTAGACCACCTTACATGGACAATGTCCCAACCGGGGTATCTCAAACCTTTCCGTTCACCACTGGCGAAAAAGACAAATTCCTGCCGAATCGGTAGGAAGTGGGTCCGGTTTGAACTACAGGTACATGATCCGATGCTCATGATTTTTGGAAAAAATCATTTTTAGACTCACAATATCATGTTTCTTCAGAGATCCAACGCAAGTTCAGCGAGGCTCAGCCCCTAGCTAAGAACCTTCGTGCTCGCCGTTTTGACCATAGTTTGAAACGGGCATAAAAAAATAAAAAACGGTCCGATCAACATAAATCCTTCGCGTGGTGTCTTATTATGTGACATATTTGCAAGGAAAAATACCAAACTTGGTAAATTGAGTATGTCTCGAAAAACCCATCACAAAATGACCTATCATGTTCGAGGTTTCGTGGCTTTCGGGTCAAATGACCAATGTTATGGCTAGAATCAGGGCATAGTTTGTGATAATGTGCCCGTATTATGCACACATATGTATCATGGTATGGAGAACAATGTTGCAGGAGAAAGTTTTCCTTTTCGACGCACGGAAAATCCATTTTCTATTTTCCGAACGCAAAAAACGGGGCGTTTTGTGAAGCAACCACCAAATGACAGTTTTAGAATGGTATCGCCACATTTTGTAGAAATATTAGACCACCTTACATGGACAATGTCCCAACCGGGGTATCTCAAACCTTTCCGTTCACCCCTGGCGAAAAAGACAAATTCCTGCCGAATCGGTAGGAAGTGGGTCCGGTTTGAACTACAGGTACATGATCTGATGCTCATGATTTTTGGAAAAAATCATTTTTAGACTCACAATATCATGTTTCTTCAGAGATCCAATGCAAGTTCAGCGAGGCTCAGCCCCTAGCTAAGAACCTTCGTGCTCGCCGTTTTGACCATAGTTTGAAACGGGCATAAAAAAATAAAAAACGGTCCGATCAACGCAAATCCTTCGCGTGGTGTCTTATTATGTGACATATTTGCAAGGAAAAATACCAAACTTGGTAAATTGAGTATGTCTCGAAAAACCCATCACAAAATGACCTATCATGTTCGAGGTTTCGTGGCTTTCGGGTCAAATGACCAATGTTATGGCTAGAATCAGGGCATAGTTTGTGATAATGTGCCCATATTGTGCACACATATGTATCATGGCATGGAGAACAATGTTGCAGGAGAAACTTTTCCTTTTCGACGCACGGAAAATCCATTTTCCATTTTCCGAGCGCCCAAAAATGGGGTGTTTTGTGAAGCAACCACCAAACGACAGTTTTAGAATGGTACCACCACATTTTATAAAAATATTAGACCACCTTACATGGACAATGTCCCAACCGGGGTATCTCAAACCTTTCCGTTCACCCCTGGCGAAAAAGACAAATTCCTACCGAATCGGTAGGAAGTGGGTCCGGTTTGAACTACAGGTACATGATCCGATGCTCATGATTTTTGGAAAAAATTATTTTTAAACTCACAATATCATGTTTCTTCAGAGATCCAACGCAAGTTCAGCGAGGCTCAGCCCCGAGCTAAGAACCTTCGTGTCCGCGGTTTTGACCATAGTTTGAAACGGGCATAAAAAAATAAAAAACGGTCCGATCAACGCAAATCCTTCGCGTGGTGTCTTATTATGTGACATAATTGCAAGTAAAAATACCAAACTTGGTAAATTGAGTATGTATCAAAAAACCCATCACAAAATGACCTATCATGTTCGAGGTTTCGTGGCTTTCGGGTCAAATGACCAATGTTATGGCTAGAATCAGGGCATAGTTTGTGATAATGTGCCCATATTGTGCACACATATGTATCATGGCATGGAGAACAATGTTGCAGGAGAAAGTTTTCCTTTTCGACGCACGGAAAATCCATTTTCCATTTTCCGAGCGTCCAAAAATGGGGTGTTTTGTGAAGCAACCACCAAACGACAGTTTTAGAATGGTACCACCACATTTTGTAAAAATATTAGACTACCTTAAATGGACAATGTCCCAACCGGGGTATCTCAAACCTTTCCGTTCACCCCTGGCGAAAAAGACAAATTCCTACCGAATCGGTAGGAAGTGGGTCCGGTTTGAACTACAGGTACATGATCCGATGCTCATGATTTTTGGCAAAAATTATTTTTAGACTCACAATATGCTATTTCTTTAGAGATCCAATGCATTTTGAGACAAATTTTTTCTTTTCGTCGCACAAGAAAAGCATTTTCCATTTCCCGAGTACATAAAACGGGGCATATTGTGAAGCAACCACCAAATGAAATCCACTATTTTAAAATAAATAAATATTCATAATTAACACCCTAAGAGGATCTACTGATTTTTATAAAAATTTAGAGCCAAAAATCAATTATTTTGGATTTTTATTGAAAAAGATACAAAAGAATTAACAAAATAGGAAAAAGAAAAAAACTTTCTGAATAGACCAACACATCGGCCTAGGACTAAAACTGGACCACCAACTAAAAGAAAATGCGAGCCCAACAAACCACAAGCCCATCAGTCGTATAAGGAAAAGATAAAAAAATAGGTGGAGAAAAACAGAAGGCCTCGTGTCTCCTTGGCCCAGGCCCAACAAAGAAAACGTTGTTTAAAAAGGGCGAGCTCCATTCCTTGACACAAACTGACTAGTGGCCTGGTGGTTAACCACCATCGGACCTAGCTGGGCGTTGCGGGTTCGAACCCGCGTTCCACCCCTTTTTGCTCTATTAATTGACAATGCTCAACTGAACATGGCCATATTCATAAATTCGTAGCGTGGGATGAAAGCACAAATGCCATCGTGCCTCAGTGGTTCTAGTCCTCCTTAGTGGGATAGAGAAATTGGTTGCGAGTTCGAACCCCGCACCTCCTTTTTTTCCTGCTTAATTGGCAACGCTCTAAAGCAGACACGTGGATTGTCACATAGCCAAAAATTGACACATAAAAATGACACGTAGGCGTAAATGATGAGGTGGCAGACAACTCATGTCAATTTATGCTAATTTGGACAATATGACGATTTAAAATCGTCATAGTGAGCTACAAGTAACACCATAGGCTGCTTCCATCAAATTATGACGATTTCATCTAAAGTAACTATGACGATTTTTGGCAAAATCGTCGTAATTTTCCAGGGTATAGGTCCTCTTGAACTGCTTACGACCATCTCATGCAAAATCGTCATAACTCTATGACTATTTTGTTCACGGTCACTATTAGAAGGTCATAGAATAACACATTCCTTGTAGTGTCATCATCGTCAGACCAATCTTGTAAGGGATTGCGAGATTGACTCTTACCCGAAGCTGAAGCAGCCGCATCATGCAGGATGGGCATGAAGCACTCCAGGTCATACTCGACCTCATTCGAGTCGGAGCGGTCCCCATGATAACCAGCAGGAGGGACAGTAGTGTCACCAACCTGGTGAAGGAGATTCCGCGGAGCACAAACAGAATGAGAAACTAAAAACTAAACTAAGAGTGGCAAAAGAGCTAAATCCTACTCGGTGAGAAAGTAATTCGGAAAACTTACCCAGGGGACAGGCCTGTCCCGGCAAAATGGCGGGTAACTCCAAGCCCAATCATCCGCCAAGTTCAATTTAAAGATTGAGCTTACTCGGCGGGCAATGGAGTCGTGGGTGAGCTCCATAGTGGAGTGCCGAGTGGGATCGTGAGAGCCACTCATGAAGCACATCTTGTGGATTCTCGCTTGGATGGGGCTAACTCGGCGTGAGACGAAGGTGCACATGAGGTCAGAGTCGGCGAGATGAAAGTTTTCATCCGGTGACAGCAACCTTTCCAAGATTGCGTTAGCCTTGTTTACCACAGCGTCTTGGTCGCGCGGGTCAAGCTGCCAGTGCTTCTTGTTGGGGACCTCATCCGAGAAAGGGGGAAGCCGGATGTTGTCAGTGGACCCGCTATTTTTGACATAGAAAAAGGTTCTATGCCACTTCTTGCAGGAGTCAATACCAGTAACCCGAGGAAAGATAGAATCTCTCCTGGGCGTGATGCTAGCAGCATCGCACCGGGTAGGCCTCTTCTCGGATCGAGGAGCACCAGGCTGGGGAACAACCTGAACCTTAAAGCCAAAATATTTGGCCCACAAAGGAACTGTAGGCCAAATTCCAAGGTAGGCCTCGCAAGCGGAGATGAAATAAGAAAGAGAGCCAATCACATTGGCACGAAGATGGTGGGTCTACAGATGGAAGGTAGAAAGAAACGACGAGAAGAAGGTGCTCACATGAAGAGCGAAACCGCGTTCAAAATGGGAAAGGAAAACCACCCGCTCGCCAGCTTGGGGCTTAGGAGAGATCTCACCGGAAGGGAGACGGCAATCCACCTGCAGCGGAATGCGTCTGGTGGAGCGGAGCCACTCCACCTCCTCGATGGAGACCTCCGAGCCTTCCCAGCCACCGCGCTCGCTGGCGGGAATCTCCTGATCCTCTGCACCATCAGCACCGTCGCGAGCATCCATGAAATCAGCAGAGTCCGTCTCCTCCGCGGCAGGAAGAGGCTTGGAACAGCGCGGACCCGTACTGGAATGCAAAGAAGACAGGGGCAATCGCAACGCAAGAGCAGGAGGAAGAAGGAACCGCAAAGGGGGCAATTCGATTTTGCGGGCGCGAGGAAGAAGAAAGGCAAAGGGAAAACTGAACGGGCGTGGGGGACGTGGAAACCCCCAACCCCTACTTAAGGGCAGTAAAAACCCCGGTCATGGGATCTATCTGTGCCGTGCGGCCAGCGTGTGGTCGTGTACCAAGCCGGGAAAGCCAATCAGCAAGCGCCACGTAGCCAAGGATACACGAAAAATCCTGTGCCACGTCATGACTAGAAGGACAAGAGGCACAGGTCGATGGGACTGCCATAGTGACGGGGAATAACTGCGCAGCCGTCACTGTGCCGCCAGAGCTTGGAACAAAAATTGAGGCAAGTAATCATGATTACCAGCTGTCAGTGACTGAAGCGCGCCAAAAATGACTCGGAATTGGCCAAAGTAACTCGGCTCGAGGCAAGAATGAGCCAAGAAGTCAAAAATTTAACCCGAAATTGTCAGACTAACCCGGAAGGGTGCGAAGTTGCGACAGATAAAGACAAAAACTAAGTTCCATTCACACAAAAGGAACCTGGAGACGCCTAACAGCTTGAACTGCTAGACCTCACCAGCTTAGGGGACTAATGTCGGGGGGATAACCCCGGTAGGGTCACGAGAGGGGAAACATAGCGCAGCTGGGTTGGCTCCGAGTAAAGAAAGAACTAGGCCGGGTAAGAACGGCCGGGTAATATAAGCATGAAAGCCGACATACAAACTATGTCGGCCCGCTGTGGCATCCCGCAAAAACCACTACTAGAAAATCGCTTGGTATTTTTGTTTTGTGCATCATCATGACGTCATCATGCATGTCTTGTCTCTAAGAATGTTTTAGCTAAAACCCTATTTTTTTTGTTTTCTACCCTTCCTTTGTCCTTGAGTTCAAATTAATCTTAATTATCTTGCTCAAGTTATTTTCCCTAAAACTATTTGCTAAAACAATTTAAAATAAAACAAAAAGATGTTTTATGAAAATAAATAAAACACCTAGACCTAAGCTGGCCAGGCCCAAAAGGCCCAGCCAGCTGAAACCCTAGACCAACCCAATCCCCAAACCCTAATCTATCCTACCCCACTCCCCACCCTTCCCAGCCGCCACCCTCTCTCTATGCACCCACACTCCCACGTCGCCCCGCACGCCTGGCACCCCGGCCCCACTCCCGCCCGCTCGCGTACATCGCACGCACGCACCCCCCACCTGCACGCACGCCCCGACCCCATCCCCGCAGACCGCTCGCTCTCCCCACACCTGGAACCCGACGCAGCGCTCACCTCCCCTCGCCAGGCACCGCCGCTCACCTCCTTCCTCGTCAACCGGCTCCCTCCTCTCCTTCCTCTTCCCCGCCGCCTGGTTCTCTGAGCGCCGCCGCTCCCGAGAGGGGCCCCCGTCTCGCCGGACTTCCCCGCCTCGCCGCCACCAGGCCGCCTCCCTCCCTCTCCCCATCGCCATCCTCTACCGCCGCCAGGGATGCGCCCACCGTCTCCACGTGCCTGCCTTGCTGCCCCTCGTCGGTTCGGCCTTCCTCTGTTCGAGCTCGACCCCGAAGCACCGCATCACCGTCTCAGGGCGCCGCCTCCCCGTGCGAGCCCCGTGCCCCTCTGCTCCGCCGTGTTGCCCTTCCCCAGCAAGCGACGCCTCCGTCCGCGAGCCAGCGCCCCTGGGCCTTCCCCGAGCTTCCTCCGCGAGCAGCACTAGCCACCATCGTTTGCCTTCATCGCCGCCACCATGGCCACGCTGCAAGCCGCCCTCCCCGACCTCGCTGCGTAGTCCCGTTGCAATCCGCCGCCAACCTCCCCGGATCCCCTGCCGTCATCTTCCCCTGCAGCGACGGGCGCCTCCTCGACCAGGCCGCCAGGCTCGCCCGTGTCCACAGTTTTTGTTGCCGGTGGTCTTTTCCCTTTGTGGCTTTCGTGTTTGTTGCTCCTGCCAGGTTGGCTCGTTTCAGTGTTGTGCATGCCTCCTGCAGTTTGGTGTTGCTCGATGTTACGAGCTTTGTTGTGTGCACTGGAGGCTTGGTTGCTTGCCAGATCTCTTGTCGGACAAGATCGCCTACATGGATGTCAAGTTCCCTTTCGCGAACCCGAAGCCTCCAGCCCTCCTACACGGATCCGATGGCGAACCCCCGAAGACCGATCCCGCCGAGACCCGGGACGCCAAGATCTCCGCCGTGAGACGACAAGACCAACGACATGGCCCAACGACCGCAGATGCGACAGGATCGTCTCTCGGACGCCAAGTTCTTCGACCCCGGGGACCGATCCATCGGAACGCCAAGCCCTTCTTCCGAACCCGAGTTCTTCGTCACAGGCGTCAAGATCTTCTTCCCGGACTCGAAGACCCCGGTACCCGATCCACTCAAGTCCGCCATCGACGATAAGATCGGCACCGACCCGGGCGAATCCAATGCGCCCCCGACGCCACACCAAGTCCTTCTTCCCGGAACGCCAAGCTCTTCATCTTGTATCCGACCTTCGAAGACCGATCCCGTCGAACCCTGAACCCTGAGACCAACCCCGAACCCCTCGGAGCCCAAGATCGCCGAACCCTAATGTGTGACCCCTTTTCTCGAGCCCTATTTTATAAATGTAATATCAAATTGTTGCATATTAAATTGTCATACTCGCATGCATTTTTGTGTGGTTTGGGGACCTTATGCCGATTCACCATATAATTAAATATGGGGCCCATATGCGGACAAATCTAGTCTTATATTGGCCTCATTTAAATTTGTGTAGCGAACCGGTGTTATCTTTTGCCATGTTAATACCACATTTAAAATGCGGGGTATCTAAACAACATGAACCTATTAATTAATTGTCGGGACCCCCGGTTCCGTTTAATATTTCCTAATTGCATCGCACCTTTGCCATGTCATACATCATACATGCATCATGCCCGATCTTTTGCCGTAGTATTAAATATTGCATCCGGTGTTTACTCTAGTGTTTTGGTTCTTCGCGGATAAGGCCGTTGAGTTGATGCGAGTGTCGACCCGATCTTCGGATGAACCTTCGGCAATGTTTTCAGGCGAGCACCTCCCCCTTTCTACCTATCTTACTTTTATAGTATTTATTCCCTCCTGTTGATCTATTGCTATCTGTGTTGCGTTGCTCTAGTTTCCGTACCCGTGATATCCCTTGCAGCCATATATTGCCTTGGACACATCCTATTACCTGTTGTTTGGTAGATAGTTGGACTCGCGCGTCGTAGTCGCTTGCTCAAGTGCTGTTGCGTGTCATCAAATACCACAGTTGTTGGAGTATTGCCGTATGTTTAAGGTTGGAGATGATCATGGCTTTAATTATTGTTTAATTCAATTACTGTTTAATAACTAAAAATTGAAGTAGGTAAATGCAGAGGCACCGGTGGGTGATAGATAATATTTGTTTTCCGACCGCTCACTGGTGTCCCGTAGGACCCCGAGTTCTTGACACCTGTTCCGAGATCGAGCGCGCTAACCACAGGTGGGGAGATATGGGCCCCCCATCGATTAGTACCTGATTTCAAAGTATTGTACTGGGGGCCACAAACTAGTTTGAGGTTTTATTTACTATCATGTACTTATGCCATGCTTTACTGCTTTATTTAAATTGTGCGATGGATAGCACCTGTACTGTTTAGGATCGGGACACGATTTCGCGGTGTCGACAAGCCCAGTTTTGGGTTCCCAGTCGTTCACAGCCGTCTACCCAAACCCTGAGTCCGTCTCGGAGACCGGCCGACTTCGTTGCGGGTGTACTTAGTGGGGTGGCCCCCCGTGCTTGCTTTGGGTCTGGGAAACGTCATGACTTAGGCCCCGCCGACATACCGATGGGTGTATGTTAACTGATCTGGCAAAAAGGGTCGAAGTGCTTGTGGATACTTTGGTGCACCCCTGCAGGGTTAAATCTTTTCGAGAAGCCGTGTCCGCGGTTATGGACGACTTGGAGCACAGGTCTCGATCATAGACAACTATAACTAAAGTTTACTGTTATAAATTGACTTGTATCCGATATGACTAGTAATCAGCTTCACTGCAACGGAATGGCTAAATAAAAGTACCAACAACTGCTGGGTTTGGGGATATCTCATGCTATTTGTATCTGACTAGTAAGTGTTGCAACTACAACGGAATGGATAACTAAAATTTCCCACTGCTTATTATATCAGGATGACTATCTATACCTGACTAGTAATTGCCGCAACTATAACGGAATGAGTAAAACTGCCAACGGTGTGCGTTCCTCGGTTGACTTCCTCGATTGGTCTCGAGGGGGAAATACCAGGATGGGTTTGTTTGGTGTTAGATTCAGGTTGGATCCGAATAGATCTTTCTTATCCCTCTCTGATAGCCGACAGTTATATCGAGTCTCTATAGGTTGTTTAGTGCATGCTGCCGCTGCCGCTCAGTCCACCATACCTATGTAGGCGAGGACCGCCGAATTCTAGCCTCGCCGTGTACTGGCCTCAGTACTGACCGCTCTCTCTTTTTCCTTTGCCCTTTGTCGGCACCCCTTTTGTTTAAGCAGGTTTTGAGATTGACGTCGTTAGCAGGGTTACCCTTCCGGCTTGGCCTGGGCAGGGTTATGGACGCCATTGGTTATTCTTCAAGGCTCTTAGCCCCATTTGCGTCTTGTCCGTAGTCGGACGCTCTATCATTTTCAAGGTGATTTGGATCTTTGTATATTATATCTGTATTCTTGACTCATTGAGTCGCTGCTGTATATATATCTGTTCTGTGGGTCCCATCGAGGACTGTTGTTTAATGTTATTACTTCGTTTTCCACCCGCACGAAAGTGCCTGGTGGGCACCTTTGAATCGTTTCTATGCGAGTTTGGCGGGAATCGCTGAAACTTGCATAGGGTCGATTCTGAGGGTGTTACACCCGCATAGGACAAAGTTGTAACCCTTGTAGGAACCACGAGCCGAGTCAACCGAGGAAGGGCCGAGTCAAGATGTGGCACCTTTCCGAGTAAGGTTCAGGAGGTACCATGGTAAAGCATCGTCAAAAGAGAAGGGCGACGTTGGGTGACACAAAAGGAGCCGGGTGACGCCCAAAGCATGCGCTGACGTACAAAGTAACAGTGTGACGCCAAAAAGAACAAGAAGCAGCGTACCAGGAGACCGTTAGCTGTCAAGCTTTATGGACCGGGCCTCTAGGCTTAGGGCAAGCCCATGACCCGGCCCATGTTGTAGGGACCAAGATCCAAACAGTAAACCCTAGAACCCAAAGGGGTATTAGCTAGCTAGCACTGCCTATATAAGGGATGGCATAGCAGTAGTAGAAGGAGGTTGGACCAAGTAGAGAACTAGTGCTATGAACTCTAGCCAAAACAGCTCAAGGAGCACTTGTAATCTTTGGGGTATCAATCGAATTGCCAAGTCTGGAGAGTTCTTCTTGTTCTTCGTGCATGGCTCGACCGTGTACTCCCTCCCCGGTGAACACAAGCACCCATTAGGGCCCCAACTTAAGCCTACCCATGGCATATGTCGTGCCACCACCACGACAAAATAAAAGGAGTTTTATTTAATAAGAGTTTGCATTAAATTTGGTGGAAATTTAATGGGAATTTGAGTGGGATTTTGAGTGGAGGGAATTGAAAGGCATTTGAGTGAGTGGAGTGTCCACCCACATGAATGAGGAAGAGGTGGGGGCAGCCCCATGGCTGGGCGCCATGCCCCTTGGGTGCCCCCCTCTACCCTAAAAAAGGCCCCCCTCTCATCCTCTCAAAGGACACCTCCTCGTGAAGGGACACCTCCTCGTGAAGGATCTCTCTCCCCCTCTAGAATTATCCCCCATGGTCTCGGACTAGCAAGATACATGTTCCCGGTGGCTATTCGGCAAGAAATAGTTGTGCTTCCGCTGCATCGCTGGAGCGAGGAGGCGGAGGTTGCTCGGTGTCTTGTACGTGTGTGCGAGCACGGATGCGCTGCTGATTTGCGGCGCTAGGACTTCCTCTCGATCTTGAGATCGGCAAGAGATCGTCTACATCAACCACGAGTTTAACTCGTTAAGCTTTGTCGGTCTTCAAGGGTATGTTCTCTATGGATATACATCCGCCCGTTGTTTGTATCTAGTAGATAGATCTTGGTACATAGTTGTTCCCATCGTAGGAAATTTTTTGTTTTCTATGCTGCGAACCCTACATAATCACAAGTATGTATTATTCCAAGTAAGGTCAGTAGATTAGCAGAGGTTCACCCACACAACACTTACAACACCAGAGAAGAGTACTCAGCTATATGAAGCGAAAGCACATGACAGAATTCCCATGTGTCCTCGAGAACGTTTGGTCCTTATAAGTATTTCCACCGGCTCGTCCTTTGCTAAGAAAGGATTGGGCCACTTGCTCCTTTTGTTCGTTGTCTTTATTACTTGCTCTTTGTTTTGTTGCCTTATCAGAAAACCACTAAAAATCCGTTTGCTAAGTATTCACAGGGATTTCCTGCTCCATACCACTGTTCAGCACCTTCCGCTCCTCGTTGGGATCGACACTCCTATTTATCGAAAGTACTACGATACACCCCCTATACTTGTGGGTCATCAGGCGACTTTGGACAATCTATCAACTATGACCCAAATAGAGTCATTTCCCCTACTAGAAGTAGGCAATCCGGTGATAAAGTCCATTCCTACTAAATCCCATTTCCATTCCGGAATCTGTAATGGTTGCAACAGTCATGCGGGTCTCTGATGTACCGCCTTGACTCTCTGACAAATATCACACTTGGCGATGTAGCTTCCGATTTCTCTCTTCATATTATGCCACCAAAATTGCTCCTTAAAATCCTGATACATCTTCATTCCTCCGGGGTGGATAGAATAAATAGTATCATGGGCTTCTTTCAAAATATCCTGCTTCAATTTTGAGTCTGCTAGTACACAGAGACGTCCTTTGTACCATAGAACTCATTCTTCATCCTCGGTGAATCCGGGTACTTTGCCTATACCGATACGACATTTAATTTCATTGATACTAGCATTTCCTTTCTACGCCTCCTTGATCTGACTGATCAAAGTGGGTTGAAGTTCTATGCTAGCCAAAAATCCTTCACTTACTAATTCCATTCTAAAATATTCCATCTCCTTGTGCAGACTTGGTTGCTCCTTCAGAATCATGGAGTTCAAGCGGCACGGCAATCTGCTAAGGGCATCTGCTACCACATTGGCTTTACCGGGGTGATGGTGAATGTCCAGAACATAGTCCTTGATTAGCTCGATCCATCTTATCTGCCTCATATTCAGCTCCTTCTGAGTGAATATATACTTCAGGCTCTTGTGATCCGAATAAATCTCACAACAGTTTCCCATGAGGTAATGCCTCCATGTCTTCAGGGCTAGAACTACAGCTGCTAGTTCAAGGTCATGTGTAGGATAATTCTGTTCATGCTGCTTTAGTTGTCGGGACAGATAAAATATAACTTTACCTTCTTGCATTTGCACACATCCGAGACCGATCTTGGATGCGTCACAATAAACATCAAAGGGCTTTGTGATATCCGCCATGATCAAGATTGGGGCTGAAAGAAATCTCCTCTTGAGTTCCTAAAAACTCGCTTCACATTCGTCCGTCCATTCGAACTTCTTGTCCTTCTTCAGCAATTGGGTCATGGGTCTTGCGATACTCCATAATCCTTCAACGAACTTGCGGTAATATCTTGCTAATCTGAGAAATGCACGAACTTGGGTTTGAGTGGTTCGGGCTTGCCACTGTTCAACATCCTTCACCTTTGCAGAGTTAACGGCAATTCCTCCGGCTGATACAATATGTCCGAGGAATCCTACCTCCTATAACCAGAATTCACATTTCCTAAACTTGGCATACAACTGATGCTCCCTAAGGGTTCCAAGGATGGTCCTTAGGTGTAGCTCATGTTCTTCTTCTGATTTGGAATAGATCAGAATGCCATCAATGAAAACAACGACAAACTTATCCAGGAAGTCCATAAAAATCTTATTCATGAGGTTCATGAAATAAGCGGGGGCATTGATCAATCCAAAAGACATGACAGTATACTCATACAGTCCATATCTTGTGGTAAAGGCAGTCTTTGGAATATCCTCTGCGCGAATCTTGAGTTGATGATACCAGTTCTAAGATTAATCTTAGAAAACACTTTGGCACCAGTCAACTGGTCAAACAGGTCTTATATCTTTGGCAACGGGTAATTGTTCTTGATGGTGAAATCATTTAACTTCCGATAATCCGTACACAAACGGTTACCTCCATCCTTCTTATCCACAAACAAGACAGGTGATCTCCATGGCGACACACTTGGTTGGATCAATCCTATCTCCAGCATAGCATCCAGTTGCTTCTTCAGCTCCACTAATTCAGACGGGTTCATACTATATGGTCTCTGGGCTATGGGTTCGGTTCCAGGGATTAGTTCAATGATAAACTCGATATCTCGATCTGGGGGCATACCGGGCAAAACATCTGGAAATACATCGGGATATTCACAGACTATCCTGACTTGGTCAATGGTGGGTTGGGCTATACTGTTGTTGCATTTGAATTGATGGGGCAAGGTTTCATATAGATGCTCTACTGATATTCTGGCTGTACTGGTCATGGTTATGGCTTTCTTGGCAAAGTCGATTACTCCTTTATGTTTGGACATCCAATCCATTCCTAGTACTACTTCCAAACCTTTAGTTCCAAGTACTATTAGATTAGCATAAAAATCGATGCCATGGATTCGGATAGGTACGGCCTTGCAAATTTGTCTAGCTTTGGTGGTTGAACCAGGTATTTGAACTATCATAACATGCTTCAGTTTTGTTGGTTGAATCTTAGTAGTGCATGCAAATTCTTCGGTAACAAACGAGTGCGATGCTCCAGAATCAAACAACACTCTTGCAAGTACTAAGTTAACAGAAAACATACCCAGGACGACATCTGGCACTTCTTGGGCTTCTTCAGCATGCATGAGATTGCTTGGCCAAGTAGTTGCTAGTGACGTTTAATCCTTTTTTACAGCAAACTAGTGAGCATGACAACCTCACTGATTCGTTGGGGCAAAGTATTGAGTTTGTGTTGTGCAGGTCTCCGCGTTGCTTGCAACACCTATGTGACGTTTCCTTCCTCCTACTAGTTCGATAACCTCGGTTTCTTACTGAGGGAAAACTTTTTTGTGCTCATCACACCTTCCTTTTGGGGTTTTCAATGAAGCGCCCCACGACAAGTGTTAGGCGCCATCAAGGGGGCATGGCGGCATGGCTCGAGGTCGTTGGCGACGTACTTACAGTGGTCTATCGGCATGGCCAAGGGTGTACGTCGACATGGTGCTTCAGGGCGATCGTCATGCGCACAGTGGCACGGCGAGCCGCGGTCTCCATCGTTCTAGAATCTCCATGCTCTACAGCGGTACCATCGGCAATCGTCACAGCGTACGGTTGATGGTGCTCGACATGGCACTCTGTTGGTAACCCCAAGCGCAGGGTGTGAAGAGCAAGCAACAAGTTTTCCCTCAGTTGAGACCGAGGTTATCGAACCAAAAGGAGGAAGGAAACATCACATAGGTGTTGCAAACAACGTGGACACCTGCACAACACAAACTCAAGACTTTGCCCCCAACGAACAGTGAGGTTTCCAAGCTCACTGGTTTGCTGTAACAAAGGATTAAATGTATGGTGTGGAAGGTAATGGTTTGCAGCAAGTAGACAAGTAACAGTGGAAGATGTATCAATGGTAAAGATTGGACCGGGGTCCATAGTTCACTAGAGGTGCTCTCCTTAGATAAACAACATGTCATAAAGGGTAAACAAATTACAACAGGGCAATTGACAGGAACTGAGCAAGGCATAACAATGCAATTACTAGTCAGAAAGATCCTATGAGATTCGATTGGGCAATACAACAAGATACATAGACCGCCATCCAACTGCATCTATGACTAGAAGTCCACCTTCAGGTTATCATCCGAACCCCCTCCAGTATTAAGTTGCAAGCAAGAGACAACTGCTTTAAGCAAACTCTGTAAGGTAAACATTCCACATGTTCCATGAACAAGAGACCGTTGTTTTCTCCCTAGTAGCAATAGCACATATACAACCGAAGAGATTATTGTCACTTCCCTTGGAAACTAGAGGCATGAACCCACTATCGAGCATAAATACGCCCTCTTGGAGTCACTAGCAACTACTTGGCCAAGATAGCTACTAACAACGGAGAGCATGCAAGATCACAAACAACACAGACATGATAGAATCATAAAGACAAAACCATTAATCAAACCAACATAATAATCTCAATATCCATCGGATCCCCGCAAACACAACATGCATGATTACAAATAGATCAGATCTTGATCATGAACGGAGCTCACAAGATCTATACATGAAAGCACAAAGGAGGAGATACAACCATCTAGCTACTACATGGACCCATAGTCCAAGGTGGAACTATTCACGCATCATACCGTAGAGAAGGCTTCCGGTATGATCTCCCCTCCGGCAGGGTGCCGAGAAGAACTTCAGATCCCCCCCCCCCCGATCTAGGGATGATGGTGCCGGCGGCTACAGACAGTTTCGTGGAGATTTGATCCGGTACTCAGGGTTTTTGCATCGGGGCTTCTTATCGACGAAGGGGGAGACCGAGGCGGCGGCTAGGGCGACCAAACCCTCTAGCCGGCCCCTCCGGCTCTCCTCTGGACTTCTTGTTCCCCACGTAAAGTAATTGACTTTGTCCTTTGTACCGTCCAATTCCAAGAATATTTCTTTACTAACTTTTCTGAAACCAAAAACAGCAGAAAACAGGAATCCGGCACTGTTGCAACTTGTTAGTAGGTTAGTACCAGAAAACATGTAAAAAGCACCTCAAAGTGTGGACAAGTAAAGCAAAGTAGATACTAAACAAGCATGGAGCATAAAAAATTATAGATACGTTTCCTGTAGGGTTCGCAGCATAGAAAACAAAAAATTTCCTACGATGTGAACTATATACCAAGATCTATCTACTAGATACAAACAACGGGCGGATGTATATTCGTAGAGAACATACCCTTGAAGACCGACAAAGCTTAATGAGTTCAACTCGTGGTTGATGTAGACGATCTCTTGCCGATCTCAAGATCGAGAGGAAGTCCTAGCGCCGCAAATCAGCAGCGCATCCGTGCTCGCACACACGTTCGAGGCACCGAGCAACCTCCGCCTCCTCGCTCCAGCGATGCAGCGGAAGCACAACTCTTTCTTGCCGAATAGCCACCGGGAACATGTATCTCGCTAGTCCGAGACCATGGGGGATAAATTCTAGAGGGGGAGAGAGATCCTTCAGGAGGAGGTGTGAGAGACAAGTGAGGAGGGGGGCTCCTTTTATAGGAGGAGGGGGGCACCCAAGGGGGTGGCCGCCGGCCATGGGGGCTGCCCCCTCCCCTCCTTCATTCATGTGGGTGGACACTCCACTCACAAAATGCCCTTTAAAATCCCTCCACTCAAAAGTCCACTCAAATTCCCATTAAATTTCCACCAAATTTAATGCAAACTCTCATTAAATAAAACTATTTTATTTTATTCAGAATTTTGTCAATTACTTTAATGACAAACATTCACAAATAACCCCTTGCTAGAATTCTATTTCACATGCATAACCACTTTATGCAATTTCACCCGAAAACCTGTTTCGGTATCTAGTGAAATAAATTCCTGCGCTTGTTCATTCTTTCGGCATGAAACATTTGCTCCAATTGGATGTCGGTGTCTCTTAAGTGTGTCACCCTACGGTTCGTGAATAATGCAGACATGATCGAGACCCCTCTCGGATCAATAATCAGAAGCGGGATCTGGAGACCCATACTGACTCCCACACATTCAACGATGACTTTCTTGTGATCGTCAGAACCTTTTACGCTAGTATCTTAATCCCTTTGTTTCACGATATATTACATGTCCGAGATTCGATCATCGGTATCTCCATACCTAGTTTGATCTCGTTACCGACATGCACTCTTTTCTCGTTCCTGTGATATAACATTCTAGTGATCAAATCACTTGCTTGCAAGCTAATCAATGTGATATCACCGAGAGGGCCCAGAGTATATCTATCCGTCATCGGGATGAACAAATTCCACTCTCGATCCATGAGCCTCAACATAACACTTTATTAGTTCTGAATCCATCTTTATAATCACCCTGTTACGGTGTGACGTTTGATGTTATCAAGAAACTCTTCCGGTGTTAGTGATTGACATGATCTCATGGTCTAAGGATTAGGATCACTTCGTAAGTTGTTATAGCAATATAAAATCAATGACTTTGATCGTAATGCTATACTTCGGATGAATGTTCATCACACCATTACACTAATGTTGTGATCCCGTTATTAACAACATCCAATGTCCATGATCAGGAAACCTTGATCATCTTGTTAATCAACGAGCTAGTTTATGAGAGAGGCATAACTAGGAACTTTCTGTTTGTTTATTAAACACACATGTATTAACATTTCCGTATTAATACAATTATAGCATGCAAAATAAACATCTATCATATACTTGGAATACACATAATAAACACTTTATTATTGCCTCTCAGGGCATATTCCCTTCAGTCTCCCACTTGCACTAGAGACAATAATCTAGTTACATAGTGATAAATCTAACACCCATTGAGTTCTGGTGTTGATTATGTTTTGCTCTAGGGAGAGTTTTAGTCAACGGATCTGCTACATTGAGATCCGTATGTACTTTACAAATCTTTATATCTCCATCCTTGACATGCTCGCGGATGGAGTGAAACCGGCGCTTAATATGTTTGGAATGCTTGTGAGACCTTGGCTCTTTGGCATTGGAAATGGCACCATTGTTGTCACAAAAGATCACCATTGGGTCCAACGCGTTTGCCACCACTCCTAGTTCGGATATGAACTCCTTCATCCAAACTGCTTCCTGAGCCGCTTCTGAAGCAGCAACATATTCAGCCTCCGTTGTTGATCCCGCTACCACAGGTTGTTTGGAGCTCCTCCAACTAACTGCTCCGCCATTCATGAGAAATACGTATCCGGATTGAGACTTAGAGTCATCCGGATCGGTGTCAAAGCTAGCGTCGACATAACACTTAGCGACAAGCTCTTCTTCACCTCCGTATACAAGAAACATATCCTTAGTTCTTCGTAAGTACTTAAGGATATTCTTGACCGCTATCCAGTGTTCCGAACCTGGATCTGATTGGTACCTACTAGTCAAACTAATAGCATGTGCCACATCCGGTCTTGTACATAGCATGGCGTACATTATAGAGCCTATGGCTGAAGCATAGGGGACTTTGTCTATTATCTCTCTTTCTTCCGCCGAAGCCGGACTTTGAGTCTTACTCAATGTCTTGCCTTGCAACATAGGTAAGAACCCCTTCTTACTTCCGTCCATTTTAAACTTCTTTAAAATCTTATCAAGGTATGTACTTTGCGATAGCCCTATTAGGCGCCTAGATCTATCTCTATAGATCTTTATGCCTAATATGTATGACGCTTCACCTAGGTCCTTCATTGAAAATTTGTTGTTTAGATAACTTTTAACACTGTTTAAAAGATCTATATCATTTCCGATCAATAATATGTCATCCACATATAATATCAGAAATGCCACATTGCTCCCACTCACTTTCTTGTAAATACAAGCTTCTCCATAAGTTTGGACAAATCCAAACTCTTTGATCACCTCATCAAAGCGGAGATTCCAACTTCGTGATGCTTGCTTCAATCCATAGATGGATCGCTGAAGCTTGCACACCTTGTTAGCATCCTTAGGATCGACAAAACCCTTTGGTTGTATCATATACAACTCTTCTTCAATATTACCATTGAGAAACGCGGTTTTGACATCCATCTGCCATATCTCATAATCGAAATATGCAGCAATTGCTAACATAATCCTAACTGACTTTAGCATCGCTACGGGAGAGAAAGTCTCATCGTAGTCAACTACTTGAATTTGTCGAAACCCCTTTGCGACAAGTCGAGCTTTATAGACGGTCACATTACCATCAGCATCAGTTTTCCTTTTGAAAATCCATTTGTTCTCCACGGTCTTTCGGTCGTGAGGTAATTCCACCAAGTTCCAAACTTGATTTTCATGCATGGATTCCATCTCGGATTTCATGGCTTCTAACCATTTGTTGGAATCCGGGCTCATCATCGCTTCTTCATACGTCGCAGGGTCATCATTTTCATCAACCATGAAATTCATGACAGGATTTCCGTACAGCTCAGGAGCCGCACGCGTCCTGTTTGACCTGCGAGGTTCGGTAGTACTCTCTTTCGGAGTTTCATGATCATTATCATTAGTTCCCTCTTCAACAGGTGGAGCCAACTCCGGAACAACTTCCGGCGCTGCGCTACTCGCCATACTTTGAAGAGAAGGTTCCACAACCTCTTCGAGTTCTACCTTCCGACTACTCACACCTTTCGCGAGAAACTCTTTCTCTAGAAAGGATCCATTCTTGGCAACAAAAACCTTGCCCTCGGATCTGTGATAGAAGGAATACCCAATAGTTTCTTTAGGGTATCCTATGAAGACACATTTTTCCGCTTTGGGTTCGAGTTTATCCGGTTGAAGTTTCTTCACATAAACATCGCATCCCCAAACTTTAAGAAATGACAGCTTAGGTTTGTTTCCAAACCACAATTCATACGGTGTCTTTTCAACGGATTTTGATGGTGCCCGATTTAAAGTGAATGCAGAAGTTTCTAGTGCATAACCCCAAAATGACAACGGCAAGTCCGTCAGAGACATCATAGATCGAACCATATCTAATAAAGTACGATTACGACGTTCCGACACACCATTTCGCTGTGGTGTTCCGGCAGGTGTGAGTTGTGAAACAATTCCACTCTTTCATGTGAGTGCTAAACTCGTAACTTAGATACTCACCTCCACGGTCGGACCGTAGAAATTTGATCTTTCTATTACGATGATTTTCCACTTCATTCTGAAATTCCTTGAACTTTTCAAAGGTTTCAGACTTGTGTTTCATCAAGTAGATATAACCGTATCTACTCAAATCATCCGTGAAAGTAACAAAATAACGATATCCACCTCGCGCTGACACACTCATTGGACCACATACATCAGAATGTATGATTTCCAATAAATCTGTCGCCCGTTCCATTGAACCGGAAAACGGCATTCTAGTCATCTTGCCCATAAGGCATGGCTCACATGTATCAAATGATTCATAATCAAGTGATTCCAAAAGTCCATCCGAATGGAGCTTCTTCATGCGTTTAACGCCAATATGACCTAGACGGCAGTGCCACATATATGCGGATATATCATCATTAAGTTTAATCCTTTTAGCATCAACATTATGAATATGTGTAACATTATCATCGAGATCTAATAGAAATAAACCATTCATCATCGGTGCATGACCATAAATGGAACAACCATTGTTCTCGGATTTAAATGAATAACCACTTCGCATCAAACACGATCCAAATACAATGTTCATGCTCAGTGCAGGCACCAGATAACATTTATTCAAGTTTATAACTAATCCCGACGGCAAGTGGAGAGGCAGCGTTCCGATGGCGATCACATCAACGCTTGATCCATTGCCGACACGCATCTTGACCTCACCCCTTGCTAGCGGTCGCTTGTTCCGCAGCCCCTGATTCGAGTTACAAATATTAGCAACTGAACCGGTATCAAATACCCAGGTGCTACTGCGAGCACTAGTCAAGTACACATCAATAACATGTATATCATATATACCTTTGTTTGCCTTGCCGGCCTTCTTGTCTGCCAGATACTTGGGGCAGTTGCGCTTCCAGTGGCCAGTCCCCTTACAATAGTAGCACTCGGAATCAGACTTAGGTCCAACTCGGGGTTTCTTTTCAGGCGCGGCAACAGGATTGCCGCCCTTACTTCCCTTCCGTTTCCCCTTCTTGTCTTTCTTGAAACCAGTGTTCCTATTGATCATCAACACTTGATGTTCCTTTTTGATCTCCACTTCTGCAGTTTTAAGCATTGACAGAAGCTCGGGGAGAGACTTCTTCATGCCTTGCATATTATAGTTCATCACGAAGCTCTTATAGCTAGGTGGCAGAGACTGCAGAACACGATGGATGCCTAAGTCAATGGGAATCGATATTCCCAAGGACACAAGCTTATCGGCGTAACCCGACATCTTGAGTACATGCTCACTAACGGAGCTATGCTCTTCCATCATGCAGCTAAAGAACTTTTCTGAAGCGTTGTAGCTCTCTACAGCAGCATGTGTGTCGAAAATCATTTTCAACTCACCCATTGTATCAAATGCATTGCCGTTTTCGAAACGCTTTCGAAGTTCCGGCTCTAGCCCATACAATATGCCGCAATGAACTAAGTTGTGGTCCTCCTGACGAGTCTGATAGACATTCTTCTCCTCGTCAGGGGCATCATCAAAAGGTGGGGGGCCTAACGGCGCTTCTAGCACATATTGCTTTTGTGCAGAAGAGAGGAGAATCCTCAAATTCATGGCCCATTCGGTAAAGTTGCTACCGTTCGTTGCTAGTTTCTCTTTCTCCATGAACACATTGAAATTAAAAGCAGGTGGTGCCATCTACAACAGAATTTGTAAAGTTTAGACTAAGTGTATGATAGATTGAGTTCAACTAATCTATATTACGAATGAACTCCCACTCAAAAACGACATCCCTCGTGCCTTTTTGGTGATTACATGAACCAAATCCACTATACCAAGTCCGATCATCACGTGAGTCGGTATAGCTTCAAAGGCGAGCATCAAATGGGCATCATATCAACTATATGACTCATGCTTAACCTTTCGGTCCGTGTTCCGAGGCCATGTCTGTACATGCTAGGCTCGCCAAGTTAGAACCTTAGTATTCGCGTGTGTAACTGTTTTACACCCGAAATATGGTCGTGGATCCAAGAACACCCGATCATCACGTGATGTCTTGGAGCGACGAAAACATAATCGGTGCATACTAAAGGAAGAACACATTCTTATCTTGATATTTAAATGAGGGATCATCTTATTATGCTAACAAAGCGCTAAACAAGCAATATAAGATGCTATCAAACATCATATGTTTATTAGTGAAATGATATGGTTCCCGCAGATGATCTCTATCATGTGCATCGTGGTATGATCACTATCATACCTATATGTGTAAATCCAAGGTCTATGGATTTTACACGCTATGTGTGTTGTAAGAGTATCATCTCATACTTCTACTTACAACACTACCATATCATAACACTAGCCCAGCAACAATCTAAACTAGACGCCTCTAATTTATCCATTGCAAGTTTTACGTGGCTTAGGGCTTTCGAGATAGAACCGTTCTTACCTACGAACATGAACCACAACGAGGATAATCAAATTGTTGACAACTCGCTTGCAAAATAGATATTGACTATAGTAGGAGAGACAGACACCCGCTAGCCACTTATGCAAACTAGTTGCATGTCAAGCGTGGAACAGGTCTCATGTGCGAGGACATGTAAAGTTTGTCCGGGCCGCTTCATCCCACTATGCCACCAATATCCAAAATTACAACAAAGGAGCAACAACATGATCATCATCGCCCACATACTCATATGTGTACTACCCGTGTAAAGTATCTACGCATAGATCCGGCTCTGATACCACTGTAGGGTTCGCAGCATAGAAAACAAAAAATTTCCTACGATGTGAACTATATACCAAGATCTATCTACTAGATACAAACAACGGGCGGATGTATATCCGTAGAGAACATACCCTTGAAGACCGACAAAGCTTAACGAGTTCAACTCGTGGTTGATGTAGACGATCTCTTGCCGATCTCAAGATCGAGAGGAAGTCCTAGCGCCGCAAATCAGCAGCGCATCCGTGCTCGCACACACGTTCGAGGCACCGAGCAACCTCCGCCTCCTCGCTCCAGCGATGCAGCGGAAGCACAACTCTTTCTTGCCGAATAGCCACCGGGAACATGTATCTCGCTAGTCCGATACCATGGGGGATAAATTCTAGAGGGGGAGATAGATCCTTCACGAGGAGGTGTGAGAGACAAGTGAGGAGGGGGGCTCCTTTTATAGGAGGAGGGGGGCACCCAAGGGGGTGGCCGACGGCCATGGGGGCTGCCCCCTCCCCTCCTTCATTCATGTGGGTGGACACTCCACTCACAAAATGCCCTTTAAAATCCCTCCACTCAAAAGTCCACTCAAATTCCCATTAAATTTCCACCAAATTTAATGCAAACTCTCATTAAATAAAACTCTTTTATTTTATTCAGAATTTTGTCAATTACTTTAATGACAAACATTCACAAATAACCCCTTGCTAGAATTATATTTCACATGCATAACCACTTTATGCAATTTCACCCGAAAACCTGTTTCGGTATCTAGTGAAATAAATTCCTGCGCTTGTTCATTCTTTCGGCATGAAACATTTGCTCCAATTGGATGTCGGTGTCTCTTAAGTGTGTCACCCTACGGTTCGTGAATAATGCGGACATGATCGAGACCCCTCTCGGATCAATAATCAGAAGCGGGATCTAGAGACCCATACTGACTCCCACACATTCAACGATGACTTTCTTGTGATCGTCAGAACCTTTTACGCTAGTATCTTAATCCCTTTGTTTCACGATATATTACATGTCCAAGATTCGATCATCGGTATCTCCATACCTAGTTTGATCTCGTTACCGACATGCACTCTTTTCTCGTTCCTGTGATATAACATTCTAGTGATCAAATCACTTGCTTGCAAGCTAATCAATGTGATATCACCGAGAGGGCCCAGAGTATATCTATCCGTCATCGGGATGAACAAATTCCACTCTCGATCCATGAGCCTCAACATAACACTTTATTAGTTCTGAATCCATCTTTATAATCACCCTGTTACGGTGTGACGTTTGATGTTATCAAGAAACTCTTCCGGTGTTAGTGATTGACATGATCTCATGGTCTAAGGATTAGGATCACTTCGTAAGTTGTTATAGCAATATAAACTCAATGACTTTGATCGTAATGCTATACTTCGGATGAATGTTCATCACACCATTACACTAATGTTGTGATCCCGTTATTAACAACATCCAATGTCCATGATCAGGAAACCTTGATCATCTTGTTAATCAACGAGCTAGTTTATGAGAGAGGCATAACTAGGAACTTTCTGTTTGTTTATTAAACACACATGTATTAACGTTTCCGTATTAATACAATTATAGCATGCAAAATAAACATCTATCATATACTTGGAATACACATAATAAACACTTTATTATTGCCTCTCAGGGCATATTCCCTTCATTTCCAACGTATCAACATCCCCAAGCTTAACTCCTGCTCGTCCTCGAGTAGGTAAGTGATAAAAAGAATAATTTTTTAGGTGACATGCACCCTCACAATAAAGATCCAACCATTTGCAAGCATTGAAAGCTGGGATCAAAGAACTCTAAACATATGCATGAAAGATGGAGTTCTAACAATAGGACATAGTAACTATGCATGCAACATGACAAGCAACAAACAAAGATCATGAATATTATGCATTGAAAAACGTTTGTTTGTTTCACATGCAGAAAACATAGCATAATGGCATTCAGCTTGTCCCTCATAGAGAAGCAATAAAATGCATAGGACACCTGCAAAGTTCACAAGGGTGACTACAAACAAGTAGCATAAGAGCAAGTAATAACACAATATGCATCAATTAATAAGCTTTGGAACACTAAACACAGAATGACAACTATGCTCTCTTAATGGTGCCTAAAGGTAGAAGGTGGAGACTCAATAGTGGTGGAAGAAAGGCTTTTTTGTAAAGGAAGCAGGGCTTACAAGTTTCAAAAAGAGCTTCCAAAAATCATGGTACTTGTTAGCTTTCAGCCCTCATTGCCCCTATCATAAGCATCTTGAAGTGGTTAAGGTTAAAGTGGCAAAGCTTGAGTATATGCTTGACGAAGTATAAGCTGGCAACCTCAAGTCCCTTGAATATGAGGGCCACACCCCATGCATACTCAACTTTGGGTCCAGGTAAGTTCTTGTCACTATAAGTATTTGCATATCATTGAGAACCGCCAACGGGGTACCCCTTGCACATGGTACATGAGCTTTCCCATAACCAAAATGACAAGGCAAGCAGACAATGAGCATCTTAGCAATCTTTTTATTTACCATATATATAGTTTTTTATTGAGGATGCTTCATAGATAGCTCATTACGGTGATGCTGCAAGTTTCCACCATGATTAGGCATGGCTTAGGCTAGTGGCCCAGGCGTTTCTATAACACATAATACAAACTCCATGGACTTACAAGTCCCCTCTTTATTTCACACCGGTGACATACATAGACAAAAGAACATGATATCAACTGAGTAAAACAAGGTACAAGTGCAATGTTGAAAACGTTCCCCGTGACAACATGGTTCTGCTAATTCCAACTTATAAGTGCAAGCATATACAACAAAGTTGTCACAATGGTTCAAGTTTATTAGGGGCAAAGAATAAAGTGTGTCATAAAGTTCGTGAGGGCTTTAATCACTAAGTTTTCACATAACAAAATAGTTTTTAATTGGAAGATAGTTGAAAACAAGAATTTACTTGGAATGGTGTAACACACCATGCATAGGAATTTATAGTGGACACTTTGGAATAACTTGGTTTCTTGGGAGTTGGAGGCATGAGTATAACATACTCATACAAGTGGAGGCTAGCAAAAGACTGGGAGCAACCAACTAAGAGAGCAATAATGGCCAAAATCATACAGTGCAACAAAGCAAACTAATCAAAGCAAAGAGTGGTACTACAAGTCAAGGACTAAATGATAATAGAGGCTAATGGTGACTTGTGAGAGTCATAACATGGTGTGAGCATGTGCCAAGTCAACCCAAGCAAAGCATCAAAGGAGAATACCACAATACTATGCTTTTGCATCCTAAAACAACGCATAATTTCTTCAAGGCACACTAATCAATACCAATTGTTTGGAACAAGACATGCTACAGCAATAATCACTAAGCATAATGCTAAAAAAAACACCTAGCATGCCATGCTAAAGTCTAAGTCACAGTCAATGCAAGCTCCTCTTGCACTTCAAGCAAGAACTTACTACTCCTTTCCAAACACCAAGCAAACTTATTTGCAAAACAACACAGCAAGAACGGGGGTCCAAACTACTTTATTCAAGCAAATTAAACAACCTAAGCAAAGCAAACGAAAACTAAGACGCTCCAAGAACAACGCAACTGTGCATGAAACAATAAAAACGAAGTGTCTAGACAGACCTGAGCTTTTTATTGATGCTTTTAAAAACAGGATGGGTGTCTCACCCCCACCTGATATATGTCTCGACCTCAATGACCTGATTCATCCCCTCCAAGGTTTAGAAGCACTCTCAGAGCCATTCTCACATGATGAGATATATGAGGTTGTGAAGAAAATGCTGATTGATAAAGCGCTGGGTCCTGACGGATTCAATGGTATTTTCCTGAAGTCATGTTGGAACATCGTCAAAACAGAATTTTATAAGCTGTGTGAAGATTTCTGGGGAGGAAAGGTCTCACTTCAATGCCTGAACAATTCCTTCATCACGCTGATCCCGAAGAAGATCTCTCCTGAAACAGTGAACAATTATCGACCAATTTCTCTGCTCAACTGTGTTCTGAAGGTTTTAACTAAACTGCTCGCTGATCGGTTGCAGAAATGGATTCTCCGTCTTGTTCACAGAAATTAGTATGGCTTTATCAGGGGGCGCACCATCCAAGACTGCCTCGCGTGGGCATACGAGTATCTACACCAATGCCACGCCTCAGGTGAACCGTGTGTGGTTTTGAAAATTGATTTCGAGAAAGCGTTTGATACGGTGAAACACCACACAATCCTGGAAATCCTAAAGCACAAAGGGTTTGATCAAAGATGGATCAACATGTCAAGGCTTATTCTTGACTCAGGTAGTTCTTCTGTTCTGATAAACGGAGTTCCAGGCAAGGAATTCAAATGCAAGCGTGGTGTGCGTCAGGGGGACCCTCTGTCCCCCCTTTTCTTCGTGGCAGTGGGTGACTTACTACAATTGACGGTCAATAGAGATTTTGCTGAAGGGATTATCCAAACTCCAATTACTCAGCCTGCTTCTGAAGATTATCCAATAATTCAGTACACCGACGACACCATTGTTGTGATGCCAGCTTCAGCTAACCAGTTGAGCAACATGCAGGCAATCTTGCAATCTTTCGCTAGAAGCACATGACTGAAAATCAATTTCAATAAAACGCAACTCATCCCAATCAACATTTCAGAAGATGTAGCCAGGGAGTTAGCTGCAACGATCGGTTTTCAGGTGGCAGCAATGCCTTTCACTTATCTTGGGCTACCGATGGGCACCACAAGGCCTACTGTGGAGGATTTGATGCCGCTGGTTTGCGCTGTCGAGAGAAGACTATCAAGCTCTGCCATGTGGCTCACGTACGGTGGCAGGGTAACTTACGTTAATACTGCTATTACGCCGCTACTCACCTACGCGATGTGCACCCTGAAAATTCCGCTAAAAATCTTTGAATTTTGCGACCGGGGAAGGAGGTACTGCCTATGGCGTAAGATGGTGAATGGTGAGGAGAAGTGTCAGTCCTTGGCCTCATGGGAGATGATCTGCCAGCCCAACGCAAAGGGAGGTTTAGGCGTGATCAATCTGAAAATTTAGAACCATGGCCTCTTGCTCAAATCTCTCGACAAGTTCTATAGGAAATGTGATACTCCGTGGGTTCAGCTGGTTTGGTCGGAGTACTATGAAGACAAAGTTCCACATGCCCGACCTCCACGCGGCTCCTTCTGGTGGCGGGATATCATGAGCACTGTGGATATTTTCAGAGGAATCACCAAGTGCGAGATCAAGGCTGGTGACAACGTGCTGTTATGGAAAGATAACTGGATTGATCCTCCTCTTTGCATCAGCTCTGCGAGACTGTTCTCGTTCACGCTTAATGAGGACATCTCGGTTAAAAAAATTGCCGAAAGCATGAATCCTGAAGAATTCTTTCAGCTGCCGATGTCAACCGAAGCCCATGAGGAGCTGAACCAGTTGGGCTCGGTCATACATGAGGGCGTGATTGATGAGAGGATCCCTGATACTTGGAGCTTCGTTTGGGGAGCAGATAAGTACAAACCGCGTGACTTCTATGATTTCTGCTACAGAGAAGTTGTGCTGCCAAATTATCTAGCTGAGATATGGGAAACTAAGTGCACAATGAAACACAGGGTATTTGCTTGGCTCATGCTAGTGGACAGACTAAACACACGTGACATGCTCCAGAGAAGGAACTACAATATTGGTTCTGATTTCACCTGCATGACGTGCACCGTAGGGGCAAGAGAGACTCGGAACCGCCTATTCTTCACCTGTAGTTTTGCGTTGGAGTGCTAGAATACCATAGAAATCAAACAGGACACCAGTCTTGCGCTTGAACCTATGATTGCGGATGCCAAGGAGGTGTGGAACAAACCCGTATTTGGAGAAACAATGATTCTAGGCGCATGGAACATCTGGAAAATAAGGAACCGAGCTTATTTTGAAGGGGTTCAGCCTGACATCGTAAACTGGCAGAGACAACTTAAGCAGGACCTTTCTATCCTATAGTGTAGGATCAAGGAGGATCTACAGGAACCTCTTAGAGGGATTATAGCACGTATCCACTTGTAAGAGGGAAACTCTTGTAGTAGTCAATTTCCTCTCGCTGGTTGGGCTTGGTCATCCCTGAAGGGACCAGTTGTACAAACGATGTAAATATTTCTCTACCTATATATAAAACACAGTAGGAGACTCTCATGATGTCATTCCTCAAAAAAAAGGGGATGCCTTGGGCATCCCCAAGCTTTGACGCTTGTACTGAAGGGTTTCGCAGCATAGTAAATCAAAAAAATTCTACGGATGCGAACGGGAAAGCCAAGATCTAATCTAGGAGATGCAATCAACGAGAGGGATAGATGAGATCTTCATACCCTTGAAGAAATCACACAGCGAAACGTTCAACAGAACGTGGTTGATGTAGTCATACTAGCCTTCTCCTCCTCGCGATCTGATCCGATCCAACGCCGCAAGTGGCGACGCCTCCGAGAGATGCACATGTACGGCACCGCGACGTCTCCTCCTTCCTCAGTCCAACAAGTGGGGTGGAGAGATAGATTGGATCTATAGCATGACGGCGTGGTGCAAAGGTGGAGAGTTTCTGCGGCAGGGCTTCGCCTACGCCTAGTCGAGAGAGAGAGAGAGAGAGAGAGAGAGAGAGAGAGAGAGAGAGAGAGAGAGAGAGAGAGAGAGAGAGAGAGAGAGAGAGAGAGAGAGAGGAGGGCAGCAGTATGGCGGCTAGGGTTTAGGGTGGGGGGAGGGTGCGCCCCCTGTCCACCTTATATAGGGGGCTGGCCGGCCCCCTTGCCCCTCCTCCAAGCCCTAGGGCCGGCGGCCACAAGGGTGGAGTGGGGGGCAAGTCTTCCCCCCCTTCTAGAAGATCCCCTAGGGTTTTGGCCGGCTGAGCCTATGGGGCCTTGTTCCCCTGGCCCAATGCGGCCAGGGCACTCCCTCGTAGGCCCATGCCCCCCTCCGACAAGTGGGGCCACGTTGGTCCCACTTTGGAAGCTTCTAGAACCTTCCGGTACAATACCGAACATTCCGAAACAATTCCGAAATCCAAAAACTGCTTTACTTTATATGAATCTTATTCTCCGGACCATTCCGGAACCTCTCGTGATGTCCTGGATCTCATCCGAGACTCTGAACAAAAACTCACAAACCAATTATCCATTCTATCCTAGCGTTGAGGCATGTTAAGTGTGTGACCCTACGGGTTCGAGAATATGCAGACATGATCTTCTATCAATAATCAACAGCGGGATCTGGAAACCCATATTGACTCCCACATATTCATTGATGATCATATCGGATGACCACGATGCCAGGATTCAATTAATCCCATATATATATTCCCTTCGTCGCGCGATATTTTACTTGCCCGAGATTTGATCGTTGGTATCGGCATACCTAGTTCAATCTCGTTCGTAGCAAGTACTTTACTTGTTCCGTAATCCGATATCACTTTGTGATTAACTCCTTAACCACGTGCTTGCAAGCGGTGTTGATATCGATTACCAAGTGGGCCCGAAGTATATCTCTCCGACTTGGGAGGGACAAATCCCATCTCGATACATACAACCCAACAAGTATTTTCCGATCACCTGAGAGACACCTTTATGATCACCCTCTCATAGGATGACGTTTGATGACCTCAAAGCTTTCTTACGATACCAGGAAGTTGCATTATATCATGGTCTAAGGAATACAATATTTGAAATAATAAAAAGCTTCGCAAAGATGAACACGACGACACGATCTACTTGCTCTGCTTGATTTGGGTATATCCATCATATCATTCTCCCAATGATATGATCTCATTATTAATCGACAACTCATGTCTATGGTTAGGAAACCTTAACCATCATTAATCAATGAGCTAGTCCATAGAGGCATACTAGGAACACGGTGTTGTTCATAAACCACACAAGTATCAAAGTTTCCGCTTAATACAATTCTAGCATGGAATATAAACTTTATCATGAACAAGAATTATAACAATAACACCTTTATTATTGCCTCTAGGGCATAATTCCAGCATGTACCTCTTGGATATTTCCTGGGGTGACACCATGGTGGCATCCCCAAGCTTGAGCTTTTGTCCATTCTTCATATCATTGCATCATTCTTTCTCTACACCTGAAATTTTTTCTTCATACAAAACTTCACACAATCTTCATTAGCAACATTAGTATATTCAAAAGATATTATACCACTGGCAAAGCTTTGAAACAGCAAGGCTTTTCACTAAAAACACAAGCTACTATAGTAACTCCTTCAAAAAGCTCAATTTACTTGAAGAGAACTCAAAAAGGAATCAATAAGAAGCAAATGCAAATAATGGCAGAAATCTATCAAAACATACCAGCAGGTAGAAACCGATTTTTTCGAACATCTTGTGTTGCTCAAATCAAAAAGTGTTGAACTAACTAAAGTTATCTAACATACTGGGGGATTTATTCGTAAATTTTGAGCTCAATCCGAGTTGTAGAGCCTCCTCACGATTGTTTTTGGTGGAGGACAAAAATCTGTTTCAGGACAACAACTCCCCAAATCTTACTTCCCTCTCATTAGAGGTCATTCTTGGCACAAAAAGCAAACAAAAATGATAAGGAGAGGTTATTACTGAAGTAATAACTTCCAAGACTCAAGGAAACTCTTGGGTTATCTCCCAACAAGTACTTTTCTTTAACGCCTTTAAGTTAGGCACAAGAAGCAAGAAGAATCAAGTATTTTCAAATGAAGAAGCATTAACATCAAATCTTGCTTTCAAAGGAGGAGCAAAAAGAAACTTCTCTCTCCTCATAGGGAAGTGTTTAATACCTTTCTTGAATGGAAATTGATATTTATTGGTGCCTTCTTTCATATCAATGATGGCACCAACTGTTCTAAGAAAAGGTCTTCCCAAAGTAACATGACAAGAAGCATTGTATTCAACATCCAAAACATAGAAATCCACAAGGACATAAGCATTGTTAACCTTGATGAGAACATCATTAATACTCCCCATGAGTTTCTTTTTAGCATTATCATTGAGTGGAACATCTAAATAACAATCTTCTAAAGGTGGCAAATCAAGCATTTCATAAATCTTTGTAGGCACAATAGAGACACTAGAACCAAGATCACATGAAGCTTTGAGATCAAAGTCATTCACTTGCATATTAATAATGGATTCCCAATTATCTTCTACTTCCCTAGGAATAGAAGCTTTGAATTTTAGCTTCTCTTCCTTAATCTTAACAAGAGAATCTGTAATGTGTTTGGTAAAGGCAACATGCATGTCACTAGTAGTAGGCTCAATAGGCTTAGGCATAGTAGTATTAGGAATAGGGACTACTTGTGGTTTAGTGGCGATGGTGCACACACTATTGTTTCTATCAATTTCAGCTTCCCTTTCCCACTTAGCATGAAGTTGAGCTAACATCCTAACATTTTCATCAATAGTAACTTGGATGGCATGAGCAGTAGCAAAGTTGTTTTCCATAGTTTCAGGTTTAGCAGCCATTTTATTAATCAAGGAAGACTAAGCTTCAGACAAAGAGGATATATTTTTCTCAGCAGTTAAAAGCTTTTCCTCTATAGTATTATTCAAAGTGGTTTGTTTACTAATAAAGTCCTTGAGCATGACTTCAAGTTCATAGGGGGCACTTCTAGCATTATTGTGGAGCTTCCATAGGAATTGCCATTATTAGGAGGATAAGGCCTATAATTGTTGTTGCCACCAAAATTATTCCTATAGCATTATTGTTGAAATTGTTGTTTTTTAATTAATTTCACATCAACTTGCTCTTCTTGAGCAACCAAAGAGGCTAAGAGAACACTATTAGGATCTAGAGGAGCTTTTCCATTAATAAGCATAGCCATAATAATATCAATCTTTTCACTCAAAGAGGAGGTTTCCTCAACAGAATTTACCTTCTTACCATGTGGAGCTCTCTCAACATGCCATTCAGAGTAGTTAACCATCATATTATCAAGGAACCTTGTTGCAGCACCCAAAGTGAGGCCCATGAAAGTACCTCCAGCAGCTGAATCCAATAGGTTTCTTGAAGAGAACTTCAAACCTGCATAAAAAGTCTGGATAATCATCCAAGCAGTGAGTCCATGAGTAGGGCAATTCTTAACCAAAGATTTCATTCTTTCCCAAGCTGGAGCAACATGTTCACTATCAAGTTGTTTAAATTTCATAATGTCACTTCTCATAGATATAATCTTAGCAGGAGGATAGTACTTTCCAATAAAAGCATCCTTGCACTTAGTCCAAGAATCAATACTATTTTTAGGCAAAGAAAGCAACCATTATTTAGCTTTTTCCCTCAAGGAGAAAGGAAAAAGCTTGAGCTTAAAAATATCTCCATCTACATCCTTATACTTTTGCATCTCACAAAGTTCAACAAAGCTATTAAGATGGGCAGCAGGATCATCAGAACCAGCACCAGGAAATTGCTCTCTCATCACAAGATTCAACAAAGTGGGCATAATTTCATAAAAGGTAGCACCAGGAGCAGGTGGAGAAATAGGAGTGCTTAGGAAATCATTGTTGTTGGTGCAAGTGAAGTCACACAACTTGGTGTTCTCAACGGAGTTCATTTTGGCAAAGGTGGCAAGCCAAAAACAGCAGCAGCAGCTAGAGCAGGAACAATTTTTTTGTGTTTTTGGAGAGAGACAAACAAAACCAAGCAAAAAAAACAAAGCAAACTAAAAACAAAGTAAAGAGAAAGGAAGTGAAGGACTCCCCTAGTGAAGACGTCCTTAGCCTTCCCGGCAACGGCGCCAGAAAGACATGATGGTGCTCGGCGCAGCACTTTGTTGGTAACCCCAAGTGCAGGGTGTGAAGAGCAAGCATCAAGTTTTCCCTCAGTTGAGACCGAGGTTATCGAACCATAAGGATGAAGGAAACGTCACACAGGTGTTGCAAACAACGTGGAGACCTGCACAATACAAACTCAAGACTTTGCCCCAACGAACAATGAGGTTGTCAAGCTCACCGGTTTGCTGTAACAAAGGATTAAACGTATAGTATGGAAGGTAATGGTTTGCAGCAAGTAAACAAGTAACAGTGGAAGATGTATCAATGGTAAATATTGGACCGGGTCCATAGTTCACTAGAGGTGCTCTCCTTAGATAAACAACATGGCATGAAGGGTAAACAAATTACAGCAGGGCAATTGACAGGAATTGAGCAAGGCATAACAATGCAATTACTAGTCAGAAAGATCCTATGAGATTCGATTGGGCAATACAACAAGATACATAGACCGCCATCCAACTGCATCTATGACTAGAAGTCCACCTTCAAGTTATCATCCGAACCCCCTCCAGTATTAAGTTGCAAGCAGTAGACAACTGCTTTAAGCAAAGTGTGTAAGGCAAACATTCCACATGTTCCATGAACAAGAGACCGTTGTTTTCTCCCTAGTAGCAATAGCACATCTACAACCGAAGAGATTATTGTCACTTCCCTTGGAAACTGGAGGCATGAACCCACTATCGAGCATAAATACCCCCTCTTGGAATCACTAGCAACTACTTGGCCAAGATAGCTACTAACAACGGAGAGCATGCAAGATCATAAACAACACAGACATGATAGAATCATAAAGACAAAACCATTAATCAAACCAACATAATAATCTCAATATCCATCGGATCCCCGCAAACACAACACGCATGATTATAAATAGATTAGATCTTGATCATGAACGGAGCTCACAAGATCTATACATGAAAGCACAAAGGAGGAGATACAACCATCTAGCTACTACATGGACCCATAGTCCAAGGTGGAACTACTCACGCATCATACCGGAGAGAAGGCCTCCGGGATGATCTCCCCTCCGGTAGGGTGCCGGGAAGAACTTCAGATCCCCCGATCTAGGGACGATGGTGGTGGCGGCTATAGACGGTTTCGTGGAGATTTTTTTGGATACTCAGGGTTTCTGCATCGGGGGCTTCTTATAGGCGAAGGGAGAGACCGAGGCGGCGGCCAGGGCGACCAAACCCTAGCCAGGCATGGGGTGGGGCCCACCCGCGCCTGGGGTGGGTCTGGCCCCTCTGGCCGTGTAACATCCCAGTATATAGGACCTAACGAAGGGTAGATTTAGGAATATGAATTGTTGCATGCATTCATTTGAGAAAATGTGAGTAAATTTTTTGCCAAATAAAAACCTTGAGTGATCAACGTTTCTTTCTTACTTTGAGAGTAGGTTTATTCTTAAAGGAGGATTGCTATAAACTTTGATATGATCTTATAGGAATTATTGGTGTTTTTAAATGAGTTTGGATTTTAAAACTTAAGTGTTTTATAATTTAAATAATTTTGATATAAGATTTGAATCTTAAATTAAATATGAGAAAAGTATGATAACTTAAATCTTATTTAAAAGCAATATGGTATATGAAGTACATTTCTTATTCATAAACAAACTACAAAGAATAACTTATTGAAGTTATTCCAAACTTCACAATTCACACAAGAGTAAAGAATAAAATATTCTTTATTAATAAATGAGTGCGGATTTGCTGCCAAGGGGGATAGCTACCCCCCTTGCCATTACCGTACGATGTGTGTTGAGATCTGCACCGTCATCTTCCTACCATTTATTGGTTTACCAGCGATGTGGTATTAATAAGAAATTAGAGGGCACATGGACTGCCGTGCTGACAGTGATGTGTCATTGTCTGCCTCTTCGTCTAGTTGTAGGAAAGATAATGATGTGACAAAACGATGTGCTACATGCTCAGTGTCTGCCTCGTCAGCTGAACCAAAAGCCACATTATGTACTATTTCCGTTGCTAGTATTGTTTAGCTAACACAAGCCTATATATGGATATGTTGACTTCAGTTTGATCATGTCCTTGTGTTGCCCGTGACTTGTCTTATGCCGTGTTTCCTTCAGCATGTGTTTAATTTGAAAAAGCCATGTAAATATAGATGACACCGGAAGATTCCCGGAGAAAAAATGTCAACATGACTGCTGGCAGGCCTTAGTAACATGTACCACCATGCGTATACATCACAGGTCACGGTGTGTATATTCTACAAGTTACTTATGACAACACAAGATGTTCTTATAAAGAGTACTACAATACAAATAGTAAAATAGTAGGGCCATGGGCATGCTTTTGAGATAGATAGTGATTTCACAAACAGCCAATGGATCATAAGAGATGGCCGATGCATCCAGAGGTGCTGCCTCCATACTGTATGGACGACATAAATGGAAATAGCGCGAAAGGATGTCCTGCAACCAATTTTGAGCTAACCATTCCGCGAGACAAAAAGGAATAGTATTGATTGCTGCTACTACTTTTTTTTTCGGTGCGACCATTCAACACACTGATTCAGCGTGTGTAGAGAGCTACTATCCTGTTGTGACAATTTGTGGTATGGGTAGGCTCCCTGCTTATCGAGATATCAGTGGCATGTACTTCCTCCGTTTTAAAATATAAGATGTTTTAGGTTTGTGAAGAGAGTGTATCTAGATTCTTTTTAGGTATAGGTTCGCCCATACCTAAGAGAGTTCTAGATATTTTTTTTCACGGACCTAAAACATCTTATATTTTAAAACGGAGAGAGTATGCGACATGCGAACAAGACACAATTACCTGATGCATGCTTATCGAGATATCAGTGTTAGATTTTCCGAAGCAATGTGTGAACATGTAAAACATCGCTATCTGCTACGCTTCAGTGTTTATGGTGTGTTGTACCGTGTACAAGTGTAGAGTATGTGTGTTTCTCTCTTTGGGTGCTTTTGGTACACGATGTTTGTCGAGCTGCACCTAGCTACCCCTGACTGCTAGCCTATGGTCTGCGCATGGAAACACGCGCACGGGTCCGTGTTTGGTGCCACTTTAGTCTGTGTTGGTACTATTGTGCTAGGCATGCAGAGCTAGTAACTCACTGTTGTTGTCGTCTGACGTGCTGCCACTAGTCAGCTTATTACAGAAGGTTAATCAATATCCCCAGGAAATGCATCTTCTAAATAGGGTTGGCACGTATCTCAACAAGGTGAACTGGATGACATCCACCTAGGGGCAGCTATCCCCTTGGTAGCAGACTATTAACCTTAATAAATATATAATCTTTAATACAAATGAACCAAACAAAGATTACAAGAATTGTAAAAGAAAAATTACAAAATATTAAGAAAAGTACATTTGTATCTCTACTAACTATCCTATATATAAACTACACTAAATCTTCATCTTTATCTTTGTACCTGCAAAATAAAGATTAAATAGAAAACAAAACAAGATTAGTGTTAGTATATATTTCTCTCAGATATATCAGTGAGGTGCACTTGACAATCTCATCATTGAGAATTGTGGAAAAAGGGGCAAGTTTCACCAATCTGAAAGATCTCATCTTTCATAATTCAAGCCAAAATGCAAATGACAGCCAAAAGGGACCAATTCACCAGCCAGGGTAAAAGTAGATTGGTAATAGTAAGTTCAAATTTTCTGAACCTATCCACATGTGCATAACAGGCACACAAGCTGCACACACACAAGCATGCAGATAGTGTGCTGTCGACCTTACAAGCATAGCCAGCATCACAAAACCACAGCACAGCCATGGAGAAGCACCTCAGTGCATCACTCCACTACACCACACCACAGTACATCCAGGGTGAACACCAGTCAAACCAAGAACAACAACCAAACCAACCACCCAGATCAACCCAAACATCACCAGGATGGTGACATAAGGAGGGGGATGGATCTGGTGGATAGCAAGGTCAAGACCAGGAGCTAGGAGGAGCAGGCAAGCTCAAGATCAAGATCAGGAACCCAGCAAAAGCAGATCAAGATCAAGATCAAGATCATCATCAATCTACTACACCAAAAATCAAATCTTGTGGCGAGTCTCATAAAACCATCACATGCTTTCATCAGAATATCTAAACAAAAGCATGTGTTGCTTTATGTAATGATCTCTCAATATGCACCCAAGAGGGGTGAATCTATCCTAGATATTTCAAGTATAAGGATAAGAAATCAAGCTCAACCACAAACACTAAACCCTCAGACCAACATCACTGGGTTCAGTGTTATTTTTGCAACTTAGATCATTTTCATTTGATCTTATCAGATCAGGGCACATCTCTCAGAGAGAGAGAGTAGCACCTCTAAATCTACAAGTTTTAAACAAACTATTGCCCAACTAACTAGGAATTACATCCTAGAGCCTCAGACCAACATCATAGGCAGGTAAGTTAATAAAAAGCTTCCATATCATCTTATCAGTTTTAATCACAAGCATAATCAAGCTAAGCCCAGAAATAAAAACCTAATCACTTGTGTGCCAGAATACAGTGGTATCACAAGGACAAGTTCTTAATGAGCTAAAACCAATCTTTACTTAGCTTCCACATATAAAAAGGGACAACCACTACATATCATTTTCCTGAAGCCAAGTGCCAGGAATCAACCTTAAATTCATTTATACATCCACATAAATCATTGCAAGCAATGATTTTATTCAGTGAGTATAATCTCAGACAAGCTAACAGTATAATTGCAGTAAGCAACTACTGACAGTATAAACAATCTGACAGTAGAGTAAACTCTTAGAGCAACAACATAATCCAATCAAGGATTTCATTGATACACTAGCATGGATCATGGTGGATTACCACTAGAACTAATCTGATAGGCAACTAGTATCATCAAAGCCACTATCAACCATTAACCACATCAGACAATCATTTCCCATGATCAGATATGAACCATACTAAATCTAAAGCATCATAGATATGATCAACAGGGGATTATGAACCCTAATTAGAGCAAGAACTCTAATCCAGAGATGAACTCAACCAGCACATAGTCACTCGACATGAAAGCCACTAGATACACAGGGAGAATCATGGCAGTAGCATGGACAAACACCATAAAGATAACTTACCCGAGGTCCTCGCTGATGAATCGAAGAGGAAGCAGAGGGGTTGACGCACCGCGGCGGCACAGGGAGCACCCAGAGGGGCGCTACAACCTGCACCTGCCACGGCGGCGGCCGCAGCAGCGCACGAGACCAGCACATCACCGCAGGCGGGATCACGGCAGCGGCGATAACATCTTTTCCGAATCCTAGGGTTCGGGAATGGGGTGGAACTGGCCACGGGGAAGCCCCGGAGACAAATCCAAGTGGATAGAACGAACAAGCATCGTCGACAACCTCAACCCGCACCACGGTGGCGGCCAGAACGGCCGACGACGGCGAGAATCGACGGTGGCGACATCGCCGGCCACGAGGGCGAGTCAGAGGAGGAGGAGATAAGGTCGAGGGAGAGAGATGAGGCAGAGTGGGCTGGGTGGTCCAAAACCCTTCGGGGTAGTCATTTGACCCTGCCCTATTGGGCCATCCTAGCCCAATAAGCCCAAGGGGCCAGCCCAGGTTATTTAATAAATCTTTTGATCAATTGGAAAAGACCAAAATACCCCTGATCTCAATAAAATTATAGAAAATAAAATAAAGTTCCAAAAATTATAAATAAAATATTTTTGGATTCACAATAATTCACTCTGTTCAAATAAAATAAAATATAAATTTTTGAACACTTAATTTTTTATAAGAATTTTGTAATTTAAATATACCTTATGGAATTTTACAAAATTATTGAAAGGTGATAAAAATAAATAAAAATCACTTTCATTATTTATTAATATTATAGTATTTTTGAAAAATATTAAATAAATATTTAATTATAAATTCTAAAATATAATTAATAATTCCTAAAAGAATTATTAAATCAATAAAAGTCAAATAAAGGGAAATAAAATAAAATAACTCAATACATGTTATAAATATTAATAGAAATATTTATACATCCTTTATTACTCAAAAAGGCACTTTTGGGGGGTAAATGCATATAAATTTAAATAATGCATTACATTACTTGCATAATCATTTTGCTTCTTTAAATATTGTCCTTACCGGGCAATAATGATGTTTTTGTAGAACTAGAGGCTCAAGGTCCAGTGCAAGCATCAGACTTCACTACCGCCATCACAAGGCAAGTTCATCACTTGCTCATGTCCTTTGAAGAGTCTTTATCAAAGTATTTTCAAATTGTGTGTTATCATATATGCTATAAAAGAAAGAAAATATTATTTTCATAAATAAAGAAATCATAGATATCATCCTAAGTGGTGATATAATGGAGCAATAGAACTTAGAGTTCTAATTGCAACAAATGATGATCAAATATGGACTTAATAACCCCTGACATCAGTGATTCTAGCGTCGTATATTACGCATTAGCCATGAGATTTGGAATGGGACAGAGAAGTCAGCTGTATCTTCTTCTTCTCGCATGAAGCCGGATGTGCAAGTCGTGGCTGTTATCCTCGTAGCGTGCATATTAATTGGTAATTCATAGAGGATATGCAGCATATGGGTGGGAACCCTCAACGTCCCACGATAGTTCTGGCATCTAACGGTTTGTACGAACCATTGCCGTAATTCATTACGTGGGCATGGTGTACACCAAGGAGGCATGCGGGGTCACGAAGGGGGCAGTGATTGGCTTGTACCAACTACTGGGCCCCACATCATGGAATTGTGGACAGGAAAGTACGCCCGGTTGTGCAACAAGGAGTTGATCTCTCATGGGTAAAGTAACACACCTCTGCAGAGTGTAAGAACTGTAACTTGTTACTCCCTGTTCCGGGAAGGAGGTACGAATGCGACAGGAAAGGAACTCCATGAAAGTTCTGGTCAACCTGTGAAGGCTGATTGTCATAGTTTTTCGGAATAAAATCAACTTTTGAAGAAAGATTTACCAAAAACTGTATAGTGCCAAGGATTTATAATCCGAGGTGGTAGTTAGAGCATCAAACTTCCCACCTTGCATATAATGAACTTGTTGGGTAACGCTGTTACTCATCCTTTCCTTTGATCCCTTGCTTAGACTCTGAGGATCCCTAAGACGTGCCAATGTATGCAGTCGAATGCCAAGAAGATGTGTTCTACGAGGAACCTGATCTATCCGGAGGAGTTGAAGGTGTGGACTACGAGATCCGCTACGGTGTCGATGAGAACGAGTCCACTTAAGGGTCTAGTTAGTAGTAACTAACGGAGCCGAGCAACATGGACCCTATAAAATAAGCTGTTGAGCCCCACTCCTAGTCGGAGTTGTTACTTTTAAATTTCCGCTGAACATCTTATATTTTGGTTTGTAAGTTGGATCTTTTGGAAGTCTTGAACTTCCGGTATTGTAATAATAATAATGTGTGTACTTTTGTAATATGAACCCACAATGTTTCTGTTGTACCACTCTGAGGGATGTGATATCTACGGAATGGTGTTCTGTGGATGTCATGTCAACGACTATAGTGTACTACACATGCCGTGGTATGTTGGGTCACCGCAGGCCGGCCCCTCTGGCTCTCCTCTGGACTTCTTGTTCCCCACGGAAAGTAATTGACTTTATCCTTTGTCCCGTCCAATTATGAGAATATTTCTTTACTAACTTTTCTGAAACAAAAAACAGCAGAAAACATGCATGTAGCACTATTGCAACTTATTAGTAGGTTAGTACCAGAAAACATGTAAAAAGCACCTCAAAGTGTGGACAAGTAAAGCAAAGTAGATACTAAACAAGCATGGAGCATCAAAAATTATAGATACGTTTCCAACGTATCAATCGTCTTTGATGAATTTAAACTCTTTTAACAGTTTCATCATGGTGAAGATTCCAAATCCGCGATGCTCACTTCAACCATTGTAGTTTGCATACGCTTTTAACATCCTTTGAATTAACAAAAACCCTATGGACCTTGTTATGCACACGTCCTAGGTAACAATTCTATCAGAAGAACTTGTTTTGTTTATTCAACTACCACATAACAAAATTATATGTAGTGGTTGCTACATTAATCCGTCTAGACTAAACATTTCTATGAAAGATCAAATCTTTTCATAATCAACCTTTGAACATTGTTGTGAACTCTTTCCCAACATGTCGACTATTTCACAGATGTGAAACATCCATGTCTATTTCTTTATAGATCCAAACACGTCTGTAAGGTTTTACACCTTTACAGAGGGTCTTTCAAGTTCAAAGCTTGATTTCTCGTGTATGGAACTATCACGGATTTTATGGCTCCAAGCCATTTGATGGAGTCAGGGCCCATCATCGCTTCTTTACATGTAGTCGGTTCATTATTGTCAAATAATGATTCAACCCTCAAATCTTGGTATTTGATTGTTTATCCGACCTACTTGGTTCAATAGGAACTTAGACTTCCGTGACCACAACCTTTGAGCCACGTGAGCCATGAGCATTGTTGCTGCCTCCGGAACACTTTTCGGCGCCGCGAAACTTTGCACATATAGCTAAGGTTCTTTTAACCTTATCAAAGTTCTATTGTCCTCCCACTTAACTTTTCACGGAAAATTCCTTTCTCAAAGAAAATTGACGTTCTAAGTGACAAACATTTTTGTCTTTGGAGTTATGGAGGAATACTCAACGATTATTCGAAATAACATACAAAGATATGTTCATCCTATTTTGGTTGCAAATCTTTCTTATGCATAGCATACCAATGTTTAAGAAAGGACAACTTGGATTTTATCCCAAACCATAACTTTATATGGTGTCATTTCAACGGATTATGATGGAGCACTTTTCAGTAGAAAAATGGTAGTCTCTAAAGCTTGAATCTTTAAAATATAATAACAGTTTTATAAATTACACCTTTGATCTTACCATGTCAAACAAGGTTTCATTATATATTTCGAACGCTCCATAATCTTATGGTGTTTCGGGAAATGCAAATCCATGGAACGATTCCTCAAATCTAAGGTATTATGCTAAACTTGTAACTCAAATATCTTCCTTTATGATCTTATCATAAATAAATTATTTATTTTCTTGTTACATTGATTTTGCACTTCATCTTGAAAGTTTTTGAACTTTTCAAATGTTTCACACTTCATACTCATTAAGTAAATATTCATATATTCACTCAAATTTTCGAAGAAAGCATATGAAGTTGAAATCCATCGCTCTTGATTACACGTAATGGACTTCATACATCAAATATGTACAAATTCCAATAATCTAGTCATTCGTTCCCTTTTGGCCTATGAACGGATTTTTAATTATCTCTAGGAAAGTTTCACAAGCGTCATTTGATCAAAAATCAAAAGACTCCAAAATTCCATCTACATGGAGTTTCTTCATGTTTTCTTTCCAATATAATTTAAACGACAATGTCACTTTCTAAGTGATCTTTCAATCAATTTGTCTTTCGACATTTTTAGCACTAGTTTTATGGATGTGATTTCTCCAACGATATTTGTAAATCATCCATCTTTTATGGATTACGGCAATTATTTGAACAACCCTTTTATTCTCATAATACCTGATATAACAAATCTTGAAGGCAAGCTTTGATTTCAACGAGCAACACAATAACCCTTTATTTGTTCTCGATGAACATCATCACATATTCTTTTGCTGGTTACTTAGGCCATTGTAGTTCATGAATTGTGTTGTTTCGTATGACGATTCACACCAACAAATTCAGTATCTAATACTTAAGAACCACATTTTTTAACAAGCAAAGAATACAGCCATAACACGTATATCCTCTATATACCTAAGCTGAACAATTCTGGTCTTTTATTTTCTGCCATATATTTATGAGATTCTCTTTCAGTATTTCTTTTTCTGTTTGAAAGAATCTATCAACATCAATAGTGGAGCCATACATATGACACATAGTCCAAAGCATGTATAGTTAAATACCAATGTCTTTGGACTTGCTCTTTGAAGTAGATCACCATTATCAAATGTTTGGTGTTCTTTCAAATTCCATTCTTTAGTAATCTCTTGGTGTAGTAAACATTTTACCTACATCAAATATTCATCCTTGTCATGGAATTATTCATGATCAAGCTGCTTTAGCTTATAACGGTGAATCGCGAGTATAATGTTGTTCTCCAAAACCTTTTGGAGGATTAGGACGACTAGTGTCTCCAACCTTTTGAAAATTCCCATCAAACATGAGAACATAAACTTTGCCATATTATACTCTATCATATTATAATCAAAAAAATCGTTTCAGATATCGCAATATCTTCCACATATGATGTTCCTAGATAACCTTGATATTAAAACAATCTTTTGAATATCAAGAATCATGCAGATAAACATGATACTTATATACTAACACTGGAATTATCACTCATGATTTAATACCAATTATTAAACTTCACGGAGTAATCGGAACTTACTGAAAGTTTGCAATAAGACTTTTAAACTTTAGATTAACACTTCAAAACAATACGATACCAGTTCGTAAAGTAATTAACCAGAATTCTATAGTTATATTATCTCAATTATAACTAAGCGCAAGGTGGTAAACGTATGCCAATGACTACAACAACTATGCAAATTCACTTTGATTTAATTTATGATAAATAGTGTTCAACTTTTAATCATATTGCTGTTAAACTCCCACTCAAAACAATATCCCTCACATTGTTTTAGTGATCACACGAACCAAATTCACTACACCAAGTCCGATTATCACGTCACATGATATAGTTTCAAAGGCGAACAATTATCATGTTCATCATATCATCTATATGACTCATGCTTTACCTTTCGGTATTACGTGTTCCGAGATCATATCTGTACATGCTAGGCTCATCAAGATCAAACCTTAGCTTCCGCATGAGAAAATCTGGCTTGATCCCATTATATACACTCACAGAATCTAACACACCCGATCATCACATGGTGCTTCGAAACAACGAGCTTTGGCAACGGTGCCTACTAAGTACGAACACACTATAACTTGATATTTTGTGAGAAGGATCATCTTATAATACTACCGTCACGAACTAAGCAATAAAAGATGCATAAAAGGATTAACATCACATGAAATTCAAAATATGTGATATGATATGGCCTTTCTTCTTGTGCTTCCGATCTCCATCTTCAAGCACGAACATGATCTCCATCATCACCGGCGTGGCGTCAAGGTCAATGGCGCCGCTCCATGGTTGTCGTCCACCAGCATCAACTATTACAACTACTTTGAATAATAGATACGCGGGTCTAGACAAAATTAAAAGACAACCATATGGCTCCTGCCGGTTGCCGACTTACAATAAGGAACATTGCATACATCATATATAATCACAATCATGGCCATATCACATCACAACACACCCCTGCAAAACAAAGTTAGACGTCTCTAATTTTCTTTGCATGTTTTATGTGGTTTGGGGCTTTCATCAAGTGTCGTTCTAACTTACGAACAAGAATCACAACGTTGATACTAGTATTGTCAATCACCCGTTGTAAATTGAATCTTCACTATGTTGGGAGAAATAGGCACCCGCAAAGCCACTTATGCAATACAAGTTGCATGTCAAGCGTGGAGAAAGTCTCATGAACGATGTCATGTAAGGTTATCTCGGGCCGCTTCATCCCACCATCCCGCAAGATGCAAAGTACACAAGAAGCAATCGACAACAAAAGCATCAACGTCCATAATGACCATTGTGTTCTACTTGTGCAACAGATCTACATATAGACCTCTCTCTGATACCACTGTAGGGGTTCGTAGCATGGAAAACAAAAAAAAATTCTATCGCATGCACACAAACAAGCCAAGATCTATCTACTAGATTGTAGCAACGAGTCCATTATAATACTCACCCACGAAGATTTCCAAGTGGTTAACGAGAGCAGATTCTCGTGGGTGATGTAGTCGTACACTTGCCGATCTCAAGATCGCGTAGATGATCCTTCCGGCGCTGTGTTCTGGTAGCACTTCCGCAGTCGGTCACACGTTCGGTACTCGATGAAGACCTTCCTCTCCCTTGTTCCAGCAGGCAGCGGAGGTTGTAGTTCTCCCCTCGTGATTTTGGCAGCACGACGACGTGGTGTCGAAAGTAGAGGGAAAATCCTGTAGGGCTTCGCCTAAGCCGGAGCAGGTTATGGTGGATCTAGGGTTTCTGGAAATCTAGGGTTTAGAGGGCCGGAGAGGAGGAGGCGTAGCCGGCGGTGGCGAGCGACAGCGCTGGGGCGGCGGCGGCGAGGCGGCTAGGTGGGGAGGGGCTGGTGTTGTGTGTCCTTGGGGCACCCCCTCCCCTCTATTTGTGAGAGGGAGGGCAGCTTGGGAGAGGGGAGTTTGAATCCTTCCCCAACTACCTCTCCTTGTTGGCTTGTGGTGGAGGGAAAGAAGGATTCTTTCCTTCCTCCACCGGGACACATTGTCCCAGTTTGACTTTTCAAACTTGCCTTTTGACTTTCAATTTGGAGCTTGATTTTTTTCTTGCTAATGCCCAACCAAGTGACCTAGGACATGATCCAATCATTCCACTTATCCATGACACATTCATGTTCCCTTCCCCTTCTGGTCTGGTGAACCTTCTAGAACCTCTTCGATGAAATCATCGGAATCATTTCCGAACTCCGGAATTGGACTTTCCTTATATGAATCTTATTCTCCAGACCATTCCAGATCTCCTTGTGATATCTCGGATCCCATCCGAGACTCCAAACAACATTTGGTCTCCCTACTTACATTCCATATCTACTATACAACATCGAATCCTTAAGTGTGTCTCCCTACGGTTCGTGAATTACGCGGACATGACCAAGACACTTCTCCGATCAATAACCAATAGAGGAATTTGGAAATTCATATGGCTCCCACATATTTCTACGATTACTTTGCGATCGAATGAACCACTTACATACGATACCAATTTCCCTTTATCTCGCGATAGTTTACTTATCCGAGGTTTGATCGTCGGTATCTCTACATACCTAGTTCAACCTCGTTACCGATAAGTACTCTTTTCTCGTTCCTGTGATATGTGATCCTTTGTGAGCCAGTCACATGATTGCAAGCTAATTGGATGACATTCCACCAAGAGGGCCCAGAGTATATCTATCCGTCATATGGATGGACAAATCCCACTCTTGATCCATGTGCCTCAACACATACTTTCCGAACACTCAATGCCACCTTTATAGCCACCTAGTTACGGTGTGGTGTTTGATGTCATCAAAGCATCCATCTAGTGATGGTGATTAGCATGATCTCATGGTCGAAGGATTTTAGGTTACTATGTATCTGAAAGCTTATAGCAACTGAACTATATTAAATGACTTGATCTTTATGCAATGCTTAACTATAGGAGTATGCCCATCACACCATTCTCCTAATGATATGATCTTGTTGTTAATAACATCTCAATGTTCATGATCAGGAAACCATGATCACATGTTAACCAACAAGCTAGTTTAACAAGAGGCTTTACTAGGGACTCTTTTATGTTTACAAATCACACAAGTATTAATGTTTCCGGTTAATACAATTATAGCATGGTATGTAAACATTTATCATAAGCATGAAGATGTGATAATAACCTATTTATTATTGCCTCTTGGGCATATCTCCAACAAGAGGGGCTCCTTCGCATGGTCTGGTACTGAGTGAGTTAAGGGCACGTCGTGTAAGCTCGGTGAGGTCACAAAGATGAGTCAATTATTGACCAAAACAGTGTATAGTTGTTGAGGTTGTATTGTGATCACTAGATGTTTGATGAAATGGCCGCAAGAACTAAACCATCATATTTTCAAGTGATTTTTGGTGGGTGTTCTGATCCTAAGCTTGTTAGTCTCTGTGTGCAAGGATTTTCTAAGTGGTGAAGGTTTGAGTGGTTTTCCAAAAAAAAACTATCTTGATACATAAGATAGATTCAATTTTGAATTGCCTCTCAATTGGGTTTGAATTTGTTTCTGCAAGGTTGGAAAGCTCCATTGTGTTTAGTGTCACTAGGTCTAGCAAGAGGAGAAAAGAAATATAATTGTTTCTCTTTGAGATCACTTGCTAGAGATGCTCAAAGTGAGCTAGTTGTTAACTTTTGCAAAAATGACCATCAGGTCATATGCTTCATATTTTATTTTTCTTTTATTTTGATCTGGTTTGGAAATGACCTAGATGATATGGTTTTGATCTTTAGACCAATTCTCATCATTTACAACAATCAAACATGGCATTACAAATATTCACACACATTCATTAAGATAGAATTTAATTAATAAAAGCTTTTGTTAACCCTAATTTTGGTTGATTAGAAGTTGATATCCTCATTAATATTTTTGAGGTGTTACAGTTATACACTACTATAAAAATTTACACACAGATACAATATAAAAGCTTCTTTTGCATACGATATAAAAAAAGTCTTATGTCCTATCACCCACCACTCTAAGTCGTGGTGAACAAACATAACACCCAATCAGTAGTCTAACGATTTGGCTTCACCATCCATCGGCGCTACCATGACGTACGAGTGATGAAACCTCGAAGAGTGTTAGGGTAGCGAGTCTTCATCGCTCGTCTATGCTAATGCATCGATGTCGGTAAAGTCTTGGTAACCTAAGACCTATTTTCATGTTTCAATTAAACTTACTCAACATGTATGCGAGAATGTCTCTACCCAACACGTTTATATGGTGTGTACTTATGTCTTACAAGATGGATAACTTATATATTATGGCATAGATAACTCACGTATCAGGGGTAGATAATTGTTTGGTCCGATTTTTTTTATCGAAACTTATGAACATGAGATCTAATTTTAAAGATTTCGTCACGACTAGTTCAGCAGTAAAATAGATCTTAAATCAGACAAATGGTTTGATCTATAAGACATTTAAATTTTCGGCTTGATTCTAAGCTGACTGAAAACATCGTTCACACCTCCCGTCAGATTTGGCCAACCAACGACTGGTCTGAGAATAGATTTTCCGGTTTTTTTTATTTTCTATGCAACAAACTCACCAATTTTAATTATTCGAAATAGTGAACCAAGTTTGTATTCGAAATATTCAAACATTTCTAAACACATTTTGTATTAAAAGTTTTCCATTTGAATTTATATTTACAATTTATGGACGTTCATAAATAAACAAAAGGTTTTCTGAAAAATGATAGTTTTTGAATATTGAGCAAAAACGTGGTGGTTTTTCAAAATTTATGCATAAAAATGGTATGCCGCACTTGTCGTTAACGGCCGTCATCTTCCATCGCCACGTCAGCACTGCATGTGGGCTAGCCATATAAAAAATTACATCACTTCACGTTCAAACCGAGTTTAGTGCTATTTGAGAGAACCGACTCAAAATCCAATAGTTTTTTGCAACAAAAATATAAAATAATAGATTTCCGGAATTTTCCTCAAGATTATGTTAGTTTTATGTATAAACTAAAAAGAATGAGCTACACGTCCAAAGCACGGCAACAGAGACAAAAGGTTGGCGTGCGGCCAATCAACAAGGACAGTTTCCCTTGTGACGCAACGCTGACCGGAAAGCCCAAGTCCGAGGCCGATACCCACCGGAAGCAAAGGGGCTGAAAAGGTGAAAATGCGAAACGCATTCCCGCGTGGCGTGTTGCGCGCACTGCAGCCGATTTGGCGTTTGACCGGCAGGCCGGGCGCCACCGCCGCGGTGCGCGACGGCCGAACCACACCACCCGATCCGATGCCTCCACTCGAGCTGGAGAAGACAAATCCAGCGCCACCGTACCCGCGGATCGGTCTCCGCTAAATAATGCTCAGATCTTTGCTGGGGGGTGGCCGGTCAGGTGAGGTGAGGTACGCTCCCACCACCACGAGGGTACTATCGCTATTTGCAAGCTGCGCCCTTTGTTTCGGAAAGGCCGGCCGTCGCCGTCATCGTCGTCGTTAACATGGGATTTCATATCCTTGGACAAATGGACGTGGGCTTCGATGCTCGTGGAGGAACCTATATGGTGTTGGTGGTGATACTCACCTGCAACTTGATATGCCACAGCTAGACACGCTCACATAGTCACGTATCACTATTTGCTTCTCGGTTCACCAAAACACGTGCAATTACCTTTTATATTCACGTTTTTACAAAACTATAAAGGATGTTTGGTTCACGGCCAAGGTTTGCGAAGCCAAAGTTTGGCCGCCACAGTTTAGTTGGCATGTTTTGGCTTTTGCCACACCTTATCTTGTCACCTTATTATCAATATGATCCATCTGCCATAAAGTCAATTTTTGCCAACTTTTGCTAAAGTTTGGCGTCAAGGGCTTGTTTGGTTCCCACAACCACAAAAGTGTGTTGTGAAAATAGACGCCACAAAATGAGATAAACCTTGGCGAAAAATCCCCCTATGACAGATAGGCCATATGGGTAATAAAGTGTGACAAGCCAAAGTGTGGCAAAAATAAACACATATCAAATTGTCAAACTTTGGCTTGGCAACTTGTGGCTAAGAACCAAACACCCTGCAATTTTTGTGTCTGCCCCACTTTTGGGCTGACCAGCCGGGAACCAAACAGGTCTAAGGGCCTCTCTGGCTCAAAGGAGGAACTGGGGAAAGATATATATATATAGGTATAGCAAACTATTCCTCGAAGACACTATTCACACATCCAATTCAAGAAAATGGAACACATGGAAATAAAGAAAACTTTCTTTTATGTCAACCAAAAGAAAAACAAGAGGCGTCCATGAGCACAGTCCCCTCGGAGGTGTTAGTGGGTTCGTTGCGTTCATATAGGTGAGTGTGCGATGTGAGCTTCTATATTGTATTATGATTCTCAAAACAAAACAAAACAAAACAAAACAAAAAGAAATACACAACACCAATCAACCTAACTTGAATTGGATGACAATTCGATTATGCAACCAAGATATTTCTAGAATGAATGTCACAAAGAAAATCACATATTTGTAATGCAAAAAAAAGAAAACCCTACTAGCCTAAGAAATCATTCAAAGAAGAGAACCACGTCTTCTGCATATACCATAGAACTACACTACATTTGTGCTTCTGTAGTACTCCCTCCATTACATAGTATAGTTATCACTAATTTAGTACAACTAATATGGAAGCCCTCGCAAAATAAACTAATATGGAAGGGAGGGAATATGTAATAAATTTATTCATATCTATGCTCATAAAGAGGAAGGGAGCTTAAATACATGTTACTCATGTTGAGCCAATTCCATACGGAAAGTGTCTTTGGTTCCTGAGCTCTAGTGTTCCTTTCATTTAAAAAGATTTAAAAAATATATTTACAAGTATTAAAAAGATCTAAAAATAAATTATGAGAATAGTCAATGTTGTATCCAATAAGCATTCAAAATTGCACCCCAAAATACTTTATATTACACAAAAATGACAAAGTGTGATAGATTTTAGAAGTTCAAAAATATGCACACTTAGACCACACGTTTTTTTAGCTCATAATACAAAGTATTTGAAATTGATATATTGCAATTTTTAAGATTCATTGTTGGCTACATCCGGATGTTTTATACGCCCTCCAATCCATAGTAAGTGTTGCTAATTTAGTATAACATTATGCACATATACACCAAATGTCCACTCCAGTTCCATAATCTATACCTATTAATAAAGGACGAAGTGTTTCTTCCGGTCCAACTCTTTTCTGGACAGGTTTGCCCCTATAGTTAAATCAATATTACGGACACTGCCACACCTTACGTCAAAATAACTGTTCGCCGAATAGGCCACCGAAGCAATAAAAATCCCTCCTTCCATATGCCTCTGTTCCGGATGGATGTGTGCTATCAAACAGATACTCCGGCGCGCTGGGAAGAAATCTTCACATGTACTACCATCAGGTGCTCGCGAGGAGGACGATGCGGGAAGAGCAATGGCTCCATGTTGTTGTCGAGGAGAGCCGGCTCGGGCGACCTTTTGTTGGAGGAGAGCAGACCGGGGAGGCTGGTGGGTGTGCCCGCGCAGCCGCATCATCTTGCTTTGTTGCTGGGTTGCTGCTGCTGTAGTCGGTGACACAAGGCCAGAGAAACAAATCAGCAGGAACTTCGGCTCTTGCCCCTATGGCCACCATCGTGAGTGCACCCCCACCTAGCCGAGGAGGAGGTGGTGTTGAGATGTGCTGCCCTGCAAGGGAGATGAGGTGAGCTGATGGCCACCATCGTGAGGAGCTGGCTGGCTGGAGAACCAAGACCAACAGTCAAGTCCGAAGAGCTTTCCGTCCACCCACGTCCGATTACAGATGTGCAAAATTACAAGCAAAGGCATGTAGACCTGGGCCAGGCAGCTGTAAAGGCCTATTAATATTCTACCCAGGTAAAACTAGGCTCGGTTGTAAACTCAAGATTTTCATCTGTCCGAATTAATTCTGTGTTAAAGAGCAGAAACAGGGGCATTTTGTGTTTAATAGTACCACCTCGCCTCTTTAAACTAAATCTCTCCGATTTATATACGTGTGTAAATTGCATGGGATATCAGCAAGCCAAGTGGGAAATCAACAAGCAGCTAAAATTATGGCGTAAGCTAATTATAAACGAGAGAGGGATTGTGGGCTGTGCATGATTAAAGGAGAGTCAGACCTGTTGGATGCTTACATTGATTGAAAGAAAGAAGCTCAGCCTGAGCGGTAAGGAGAGTCAGACCTGTTGGATGCTTACATTGATTGAAAGAAAGAAGCTCAGCCTGAGCGATATACCACAACCAGTGTCGACAGAGTCACAGTCTCAGGATTCTAAGAGAGATCAAGGGGAGGCTGGTCACTAACTGGACATTTAAGTTGACTACTAATGCCCCCTCCTCCTCTCAAGCTTAAGTTTGCGCGGCCCTGTTTTTTATTCATATCTACGTCTTTGCATGCTAAATTTTGAATTTTTGTTGCTATTGCTATATACCTCCCGATTTCCACCTCTCACGGCCAGCGTGAGTATACGTGTACTAAATTTTGAATTTATGTTGCTATTGCTATATACCTCTCACAGGCAGCGTGAGTATACGTGTACGGTTAGTATACGTCTAAGAGAACCATATTAGATTTGGTAAGTTTGTACGGTCTTCAAAATAAATCGGTATCGAGTTTTTGTTTGTCAAAATGTCAAAATAATCAATCCGTAGCAACGCACGGAACATAACATTGCAGGACGTCAGATAATGATTGGAGTCGCAGCAGGGGTAGGCTATCTCTTCGTAAGAGATTGGAGTAGCAGAAATCATCCACGAAAGCTAGCTACGACGAACTCAGTTTCAATCTATACCTAATAATAAAGGACGAAGTGTTTTTTTTCGGTCCAACACTTTTTTGAACGACTTTGTCCTAATTAGATCAATATTACCCACCACGCCATACTTCCACGGTTCGGTCCGGCTGCACGTGGCGTAGCGAGGAGGTAATAAGACGTATGGGCCGACGAGGACAAATATTTACGGTCCAATCGGCTCCGGCGTTCGCGACTCTGGCAACCCCATAAATCTATTCATCCGTCGTCGTAGCAAATAGCCGATTTGAATAATACCACCTTGCTGCTTTACAACGAGTTCCACATATTTATATACTTTTATAGGTTGCCTGAAATCAGCGAGCTAATCAAAAGAGCATTGCTGAGATAAAGACGGAACGACGGAATAGCTCGAGGCACGACGACCAAGACCAGTCAAGGGAGCCCAGAGATGTCTCTGTAAGACACGCTCGGGGAGAGGCGAAGCATGAGTGCAAGCTCCTGGCAGGAGGAGTGTTCGGGGTTGGCTGCCGGCGCGGGGCGAGGAGCAGGGCTTGCGTGCGTCAAACAAAAGGGATCAGGCCATGGTGGCGAGGAAGGGGCAGCGAGGACGTGTGCGTCGTCGTCTATGTGCTGGAGGCGGCGGAGGAGATGTGAGGGACGCAACCGGGACAACAAACAAAGTGGCTTGGTCAGGGCCCAGATCACTACGGGGCGTGCGCTACGCCGAGGGAAAAAGGCCGTCGGCGTTTGGTACGCCGAGGGCTGTCCTCGGCGTAGCCTCCTCGGCAAAGATCTCCCTCGACGGAGCATACTCAAGCCGTCGGCATATCGAAATGCCATCGGTGTATGCTACGCCGAGGGCTTTGCCGTCGGCATAGCCTGTCGGCCGGTTGCAAAAACATTTTAAAAAAAAAATTGAAAAAAAATAATTTTTTTATTTTTTTTTTCTCAATTTTTTATTCTTTGAATTGTTTCGCTTGTTAATCTCTTACTTTGAACATTTTTAACACTAATTATACTTAATATTTGATTAAATTTCAGTCTTAGTCAAACTTCCCAGAAGGTCACCCATCCTAATACTACTTCAGCTTCAGCACGCTTAACCATCCTAATACTACTCCAGCTTCAGCACGCTTAACTTTCTCGTTCCTTCAGAATCCGTTTCCGCAAAGTAATTCATACATTAGTGTCAATACTATGATATCAATCCTATTAACTCTTATATCATTATGTCACATGTTTGTATTTTTAAAAATTATAAACAATTATTTAAGTAATATTAATGAATAAGTAAAAATATTATTGAATTCAAATAAAAATATAATGATTTTATTTTTTTGTATTTTTCTATTTAATATAGAATAATTAATATCTTTAAATCTGTAAATCGAAATTCAACAAATAATATGTCTAAATTGATCAGAAAAATGAGAGGAATCCAAATATGATATCCATATCAACTAATCACAAACCATCCGTTTTTGAATTAGCTATTTGGTGGTTGCTTTAGAAAATTCCCTTTTTACGCTTGGATAATGAAAAATGCCTTTTTGGTGCGATGAAAAGGAAAACTTGCATTGGATCTTTGATAAAATAGCATATTGTGAATCTAAAAATGATTTTTGTAAAAAAACATGAGCATCGGATCATGTACCTGTAGTTCATATCTGACCCACTTCCTGCCGATTCGGCAGGAATTTGTCTTTTTCACCAAAGATGGACGGAAAGGTTTCGGATCCCCCTTTTGGGACATTGTCCATATAAGGTGGTATAGTATTTTTGTAAAATGTGTTGATAGTATTTTGAATTAGCCATTTGGTGGTTGCTTCACAAAACCGTCCGTTTTTTATGCTCGGAAAATAGAAAATGGCTTTTTGGTGCGATAAAAAGGAAAACTTCCTCCTGCAACATTGTTCGCCATCCCATGATGCATGTGTATGCATAATATGGGCACATTATCACATACTATGTCTTGATTCTAGCCATAACATTGGTCATTTGACCCGAAAGCCAAGAAACCTCGAATGAGATAGGTCATTTTGTGAAGGTTTTTTTGAGACATAATCAATATATCAAGTTTGATATTTTTCCTTATAACTATGTCACATAATATGACACCACGCGAAGGTTTCGCATTGTTTCGATCGTTTTTGAATTTTTTATGCCAGTTTTAAACTATCGTCAAACTTTGTCGAACGGCGGGCATGAAGATTCATAGCTCGGGGCCGAGCCTCGCCAAACTTGCATTAGGTTTTTGATAAAATAGCATATTGTGAATCTAAAAATAATTTTTGTAAAAAAACATGAGCATCGGATCATGTACCTGTAGTTCATATCTGACCCACTTCCTACCGATTCAGCAGGAATTTGTCTTTTTCACCAAAGGTGGACGGAAAGGTTTCGGATCCCCCTGTTGGTACATTGTCCGTATAAGGTGGTATAATATTTTTGTAAAATGTGGTGGTAGTATTTTGAATTAGCCATTTGGTGGTTGCTTCACAAAACCGTCCGTTTTTTATGCTCGGAAAATGGGAAATGGATTTTTGGTGCGACGAAAAGGAAAACTTCCTCCTGTAACATTGTTCGCCATCCCATGATGCATGTGTATGCACAATATAGGCACATTATCACAAACTATGCCTTGATTCTAGCCATAACATTGGTCATTTGAACCGAAAGCCAAGAAACCTCGAATGAGATAGGTCATTTTGTGAAGGTTTCTTTGAGACATAATCAATATAGCAAGTTTGATATTTTTTCTTCTAACTATGTCAAATAATATAACACCACGCGAAGGTTTCGCATTGTTTCGATCGTTTTTGAATTTTTTATGCCTGTTTTAAACTATATATAATGTTTTATATTTTACTTAATTTTTATTTATAAATGTGTAATATTTGAGTGTAGATAGATAGGTCTTATTTTTCTGAAAATTTTGATATATTATTTGTATTTTTCCGAATTAGAATGATTTAGTTATGATTTTTCAAAGTTTAATGAGATAAAATAAAAAATAGCTACGCCGAGGGCAGCCGTCGGCGTACGCTATGCCGAGGGCAGCCGTCGGCGTAGCATAGAATATGCCGAGGGCAATTTTACGCCGACGGCTGCTTGGCGGGGCTGGCCTGGACGATGGCTACGCCGATGGCCCCGACGTTTGGCTGTCGGCGTAGCTTCCCATTCCTGTAGTGGATGTGAGGCGGCGGTATCGCTGGGTGAGGTCCAAGGGCCTGACTCAGCGTCGGGTGTGTCTATGACTGAGTGTGAGAGATGAAGATAATGTAGGAATAACTCCAGATTGCACGTTACTTGTGCTTTGTGTCTGAATCATCTTCGTTCCCGATTCCAACATACTAAACTGAAATTTTGTTACTCATTCAGATACAGTGGAAAGTACCGCTGGTTTGATGAAGGTAAACTCAACACAAATCATGTAAACATACGAAACATTGTTTGTTTTATTTTTTATCCGTAGCAACGCACGGGTTTTGTGCTAGTCCTACATAAAGGAACAAGGATAACAAGGGTACTCTCTCGTTCTAAATTAGTTAACGCATGTTTAGTTAAATTTGGTCTAGATAAACATGTGTTTAGACATATTTTAATGTGTATGTAAGTTAGCTCATTTTCTAAAAACCCAATACAATTAATTTGAAGAAACGGGGAAATACGGTATACTCTCTCTGTCATAAATTACTCTGCATTTTATGTTTAGTTAAAGTCAAAATTTATAAACTTTAACTATGTATATAAGAAAAAAATATTAAAATCTAAAATATGTAATAAATATAATTAGATTTACCATAAAACATACTTTTATATTATATAAAATTAATATTACAAATGCTAGTATTTTGTTGAATACGCTAGGTGAAGTTTTAAAATGTTTGACTTTAAGTAAATCTAGAAAGCTAAGTAATTTAAGACAGAGGGAGTATCATCGTCGGATTCCGTTGACTCAGAGTAAGTACTATTGATAGAGTTGTTAATGGTGCAATCAAACACCTTTCGATGCAAATCCATGTGACACTTAATGCTTCACACTGTATTTTACTTAGTACCTGAGTTTTCTGTAATCATGTGTCAGAAAAACACATGAGTTGGATTTAACCCAACAGGCTCGGAAGTGATACCATAACTGACCCCATTAACGAAAAAACCCTCTACAAAATGGCCACTTCGGCCGGCTCTGCCTCTGCACCTGCACAGTCACGCTCGACTCACGCATTCCCCTCTTTCTCTTCCCCGACACGGGCACCGCACACGGCTGCGCCTACGCACGCGCGCGCGCTCGCTCTAAACCCCACTCCGACCGCTTCTCGCCCTCTCCGCCGGCGATGCTGACGCGTCGCCGCCGCCTGGGCCCAGCGCTCCGCCTCCTGGCCCTCCTCCTCCTGTCCTCGGCCGTCGCATTCTCCCACGCAGCCGGAGACGTGGGCGACGAGGAGCGAGTGGGCGAGGCGGCAGCGGCGGTGGCGCGCGGGGAAGGCGTCGCCGCGGCCCTGGGGGCGGCGGAGGCCGGAAGGGAGGTGGTGCAGGGCAATGCGACGGCCAAGGAGGGCAGCCTCGCCGACATGATCGACCGCGCGCTGGAGAAGGAGTTCCCCGACTCGGAGGGCGAGCAGGGCGGCGGAGGTGCGTGGATCTGAATCCCGGCTCCCCCTCGATCCGCCTCGACGATTCCGCCGCGCGGGATCTGGCTTTGGCGTAACGTTGCCGTGCGTCGGTGGTTTGACTGCCTAGATCTCCGCCTCGGCGACTCCGCAGCTTGGAATTTGGGGCATCGCGATTACAGCGTGTTTTTTTTTTTGGCGGTTGGATTGAAGAACTTTCTTTGTGCTGACCTCTGCTGCTACGGTTTTGCAGAGACGGACCCTGGCAGCTTCAACAACACGGTTGCCGAGAAGCAGGTGATTAATCTGGACAGTTTAGTTCGCTTTCATTGATCATGGAATCTAGTATAATTTTTTTTGCATTCCAAAGGTTCAAATGTTAAGGTCGTTCTGACTCGCTCTAGGTTTTGGAGATTGACTCATTATATGCGCGGTTTAATTTCTAAATATGATGGGTGTAGATAGGCGTGCTTGCAAATAATTGATATGTCATGAATGTCTGAACTGGATGGAGTTTGACATTTGGACAAAGGTTACACCAGTGATCATGATCAAGCTTCACAAGCTTCCTTAGTGTATTGTAGGTTTGGAGTATACAGTTATGCTTCCATATGTCATGCTGTAGCGTTTCACCTGCTCATCCGTTGTGCTGCTGCCTCCTGGCCTTTTGACTTTGTGAAGTTAAAGCTGACATTGTCCTAGTGCTGACTACAATAACTTGAATGGTCTTTACCGTGCTAGGTTACGTTGTAAATTAAATAACTACTATTTGTTTACAGTACCTAAGCAACTTTGTTAAACAGCGAGTAGTATTTGTTTATGGTGCACCTAAGCTACTGACCTACGAAGCCATTAGTGCTGTATCCCAGCCGACTTTCAGTTAGACAATCGATCTTCTACACGGCTTACACTCATGAGCTGCATCAACTTGCATGCCCTTCTATAATATTTCTCAGTTTCAACTTTTCAAGTAACATATCTGGATACATTATCATTTTGTTAATGTACCGCCCTTTCCATTTTGAAGCATATAAGCAGTTTTGCTATATGATCTGCAAGATGCACACATGGCTCCAGAAAAAAATTGAAACGCTTATTCATCAGATAATATTGTGGGTTGATGTTGATGATTTGTAAAAATTGATGCACTTGTACTTTATATCTATTGTTGCAGTGCACTTTGTATGTGTTTGCTCTAGTATTGGTGGTTATACACCACAAATATATATAGTGCTCATCTTGTTCTGTACTACCGTGCCAGGGTGTCCTGGAAACGGTGGCCAGAAGAGTAACAAAGAAGAATGAGACCAAAGACAATAAGTATGTTCCTAATCTACATTTGAGTCTTTTTTTTTTACTTTTAATGAGTTAACCTGGATTGATTTCACGATCACTAGTAACTATCCCAAACTTGTGAATTCATCCCAGTTCGTTTCCATTTAAAGAAGTTTTCTTGGACCGCTCAGAGCAAGAGGATGTTCCTACATTAATTGATCGGAAGGTATTTGTGCTATAATAGGTTGCAGATTTTTATAAGCTACTTCTGTGAGTGTTTTGGTATTTTACCCTGTTTCACCTGTGTACTGTATTGACACAACTGCAATTCCAGGATAATGTATTTATTATATCAAATCGGAAGTCAAAGTACCCTGTACTGCAGCTGGACCTTACGTATGTTACCTAATTATCACAGATGATGAGCAAAGATAAAGTATCTGCACTGCATCATAACTTGGTTTCTTGAATTACTGTAGGTTGATATCAGATCTTGTTGTTGTTATTGTATCCGCTACATGTGGTGGGATCGCCTTTGCTTGCCTTGGGCAACCAGTGAGTGCTTCTTTTGTCTCGATCTCATTTCTGCCCAATTATGCGTATGACCTGTGTAAGGCATAATTCATACGGCTATTTGTTAGTACTTCATAATATTATAGGCGATCTAAAGAAACTCCATAAATATATTGCAGGTGATTACAGGTTATTTACTTGCAGGATCCATAATTGGCCCTGGTGGTTTTAGTTTTGTCAGTGAAATGGTGCAAGTAAGGTTCTTTTGTCTTTGTTGGTTTCTTTTCTTGATGCTTAATTCACTTCAATTGAAAGTTGCATGCGCTTTTACATGCATTTAACCTTGAGCAAAGAATTAAGTGTGTACTTTCAACATGTTGCTGCTCTTACGTTTTTTTGGTTTTTGTACCCTGCCAAGTTTATCAGAACATTTCGTAACAAGTATATGCCTTGTATTTATTTCATGCAACTAATATGATAACATCTTCTTTTCCTTCCAGGTTGAGACAGTTGCCCAATTTGGTGTTATATTTCTCCTGTTTGCTCTGGGACTTGAGTTTTCTACAGCAAAAGTATCCATCTTTGATTTGAAAAATGCATTTAACCATTTACTAGGTATTCGCATCCATATGCACCTAACATAATAGTAAGTTATTTTCAACTTTGTTCTCAGCTCCGAGCCGTACGTGCTGTCGCTGTTCTTGGAGGATTGCTCCAGATTATACTGTTTATGTTCCTTTGCGGCATTTCTGCGACGGTATGTTACTTTTCTGTTGATATGAATATTGATGACCGCAAATGTGTTATTGTATGTTTATTCATAGTAATTCATCGATGAGAGATGATAAAATAACAGTTGTTTGGTGCATTCATAAAACTTATCGTTGAGACTCATTTGAGTGTTCTTTAACTGAAAGTGAAGAGATCACAATATGTCATTGACACAGTCAAGTTGTACAACAGATCACTATACCAGTTCTGTAGTTTCTGGCTCTCCAATATTTGTTTTATACAAATTTAAGGTGGTTTAGCCTGTTAGCCTTTTTTTCTTTTCCTACAATTACAGTATGCTTTCATTTTCTAATTCTGACTTCGAAATCATGCTGAGCAGTTCTATTCTATTTTTCTTACTCTCTTTAATATTAAATTGCAGCTATGTGGAGGCAAAACTAAAGAAGGTGTTTTCGTTGGTGTTCTTCTTTCTATGTCTTCGACAGCAGTGGTAATTGCTACTCCCTCTGATCCATATTAATTGTCACTGAATTGGATGTATCTAGCACTTAAATATGTCTAGATACATCCATTTCTGCGAAAGATTTCATGCTGCGTCTTTGAAATTGCTCCCCTCATCTAAGTTAGGAATTGATATGTAGCAACTGACCTATGATACATCAATGCTTTTGTACACGCAGCGAAATCCACACATGTGCGCATATACACGGCTCACATACATCACTCCCATGGTTTTTTAACAACGATTTATCATGTGAATGCTATTTTCGGTGTGCTGTGCCATGTATCCTCTCGATTGCATGCCAGCTTTGTTGTAAACAAAAAAATTATTTCTGGTTTCTAGTGGCACCAGTGCCTATAACAGATGACAATCAGGTTTCACTTTGGTCCTTATTTGGTACATAATGTTTGACCCCTTATGTTCAAACCGTTCCTAAATATAAGAGTAGTAAGGTTTTCTGAAAGTTGTATCACTTACTATTTGCTGATGTTCATGCTATATATCCATTTCCTTGTTTTCAATGTTAGTGAAACTTTTTTTACTGCAGGTTTTAAAATTTCTGATGGAAAAGAATAGTATTAATGCCCTTCATGGTCAAGTGACGGTTGGCACACTCGTATTGCAGGTATGCTAGACATAGATGTCATCTCGATGTGTATTGGTGAGATGAATTTGTAAGGATATGTATTTGTTGTCTTCTTGGTATAGATGAATGAACTAAACCTGGATAAAAAATGGCGAAATTTATCTGAGTTATGTCAGTTGCAATGTATTGATATGCCTTCCTCTCAGGATTGTGCTATTGGTCTTCTTTTTGCACTTCTTCCAATTTTGAGTGGCGCATCTGGTCTTCTTCATGGTGTTGCATCAATGGCAAAATCGTAAGTGCTGTGTATTTCCCCCTGAAACTTCTATTAATCAATATATAATTTTATCAGAACTCAAATATGTTGAAAATAGGTATAGATTTTAGTCCGTGTTACCTTAAATTCTCAATATCTAAATGGTGGGTGTACCTGGCATAGCACTACCATACTCTCTTATGTATATTTGGTTTACCTGTACCCATGTAGAAGTTTCTTACCAACATAATCAGGTATCGGATTAAAATTATTGTGACACAAAGCTTCCAATATTCTCAGGCTTGTGATGCTGATATCATTCCTTGCAATTCTCTCTATCCTCTCCCGGACTTGTGTGCCTTGGTTTCTGAAACTGATGACAAGTCTTTCGTCTCAGGTGAGTATGATTGCGGGCAAACAGAAGGGATCTTTCTGGAAAATTAATTTTAGTTTCCTCTAGAACATTACACCGACCTTATTCTAATGCTCTGATTGCAGACAAATGAACTTTACCAGTTGGCAGCGGTTGCATTCTGCTTGTTATTTGCTTGGGTGAGTTTCTGTACTGCTTTTAGGATACTGTATCATGTAATAACAATGGAAAACTGATTATACTTTTGAACACAGCTGGTAAAAGTTTGCATGTAGGTGTATTAAAACCTGGCCAAAAGTTGCATCCTAAATGTATGCAGTAAAATAGGGCTCAATATGTCTACTTTAGCCATAACTAGACAGTGCAGTAAAAAAGTAAGTCTTTTGCTGGAGTCGACTTTATTCAACTATACTTAGATTGATTTATTGCATGGGTTTTGATGGATATGTAGCTGACATTCAATCCGACACTGCCTCCCGTGTTTCCTTAATTGCAATCCAATTTTTTTACACTTTTTTGTACATGCTTCTTCAATTTTCACAAACCTTAATGATAACATGCATTTGTATATTTGACTATTTTAATCTTCAATTTTATAAAATCATCTCTTGTAGGAGTATGTTAATGGTTCTAATTATTTATATGTGGCTTTCTTTCTATGATGCAGTGCAGTGATAAGTTGGGCCTGAGTCTAGAGTTAGGATCATTTGCAGCTGGAGTGATGATATCAACAACTGATCTTGCACAACACACTCTTGAACAAGTAATTCCTTGCTATTATATTTTACTCTTTTTTTGCTTCGCAAGGTTTGCCACCTTTATAGTTCAAAGGGCAACTACAAATTAGTACTCCCTCTGTCCTGAATTAGTTGTCGCAGATTTTTCTAGATTTGCATGTATCTAGATGATGAAATCAACAACTGATCTTGCATAATACACTCTTGAACAAGTAATTCCTTGCTATTGTCTGATACTTTTTTTTTGCTTCGCAAGGTTTGCCACCTTTATAGTTCAAAGGGAAACTACAAATTAGTACTCCCTCTGTCCTGAATTACTTGTTGCAGATTTGTCTAGATACACATGTATCTAGAGGCGTTTTAGTGTATATATACGTGTGAATCAGACAAATCTGCGACATCTAATTCGGGACAGAGGGAGTATTTGGTTTCATCTTTCTCTTACTGCTTTAGTCGTACTCATAGCTAGACTCTTGTAGTTGGTAATTCATTATATGCTCTCTTATTTCAGGTTTGTTCTTTCTGCAGATCGAACCTATTCGAAACCTCTTTGCTGCTCTTTTCCTTGCCAGCATTGGGATGCTAATTAATGTCCATTTCCTGTGGAACCATGTGGATATACTTCTTGCAGCTGTTATTTTGGTGATAACTATAAAGACATTTATTGTATCTATTGTTGTAAAAGGGTTTGGCTATAGCAACAAAACATCTCTTCTTGTAAGTATTCGTTATGCCTGTTTACTATAGCTCTCATTTTGTCACACACTAATCTCGTGTTTTTTCTACAGGTCGGCATGTCTCTTGCACAAATTGGGGAGTTTGCTTTTGTTCTTCTTAGCCGTGCTTCAAGCATCCATCTGATTGAGGTTATTTCTTCATACATATTGTTCCTGATGTAATTACAAGTTCAAAACTTAAGATGACAATGATAACATTTCTTCATGACATTGTTACTTCAACTCTTACTTTGCTTCTCAGCATAGTTTGCTGGTGCTACTTGTATTGTCTTGCTTATTCCACGTGACACTACTCGGTTCACAGCTATGTGTACTTCCGTTTGACAGCTGCCTTCTTTTCTTCAGGGCAAGCTATATCTACTTCTTCTTGGAACCACTGCACTTAGCTTGGTACCTATCTATTCTCTTAATTCTTTGCAAGTTTATTGGTGTCAGATATGTGAAGTAGAGACTTGAATGAGATCATGCTCATTAACACGTCATGCTTACTGTTTAGTCGTTTGGTTACAGTCTCTACCTTTGATGACATTATGTCGTCATGAATATGTATGGTGAACTTACTGCTTTGTGTGTATCTCTGAAGGTAACAACACCCCTGCTATTCAAAATGATCCCAGCAGTTGTCCACCTTGGTGTTCTTTTGAGATGGTTCTCTGTTGATAGCAATCAGGTGGAGGTACACGTTCATCTTAATTGAGTTAATCTATCGATTGTTTTACTCTTGAAATTGCTGCCAATCAATTCATCGGTTCTTCTTTTTCAGTTGGGCCTAAAAGGTGACGTTCTCCGCATTGATAGCGGCAAGCGCATAAATCTGGTAGTCCAAGGCCCGCATGACTCATGACATACTTGGCACACTGTAAGCTACCCTTAGTATGGTGTAAGTTAACAAACTCTGTAAAGTGTATCCACAGCATGTACCTAAGAGTTTATAGCACATATGCACGGCCGGGAGGGAGTGGAGGCAAAAGAAATCAGATCGCGTTCAAGGTGTGCGAGATCGATACTGAATCCACATAGTTCCACGGGCTTTGGAAGAGCAGTGTCTTGGATGATTGGCGCACTGTGTTGCTTGCAGCTGAAGTGTGATCCCTCTAATGAGGGTTTTCTGTAGTATAAGGATGTATGCTGATCAATTGATTGGATTAGCGTGGTAGGATTTAGGTTTGACCTACACCATTGTATTCATTCCACAAAGTATACTTAGAAAACCACCTGATCATGAATTTTGCTGTAGTGAGTTCGCCAGTATCATTGTCCCCGTGTATGTTCCCACATCTGCAGCTCAAGGGGAGGGATTGTGCAGAGAATCATTTTGTATGTTTTTCTACTCTTCTCACTCAAGTAACCTGATTTAGGTCTCCTTTGGTTCAAAAGATTTTTGCAGGATATGAGTCCCAAGGATCTTTTTCTATGAAGGTCATTTGATTTGATCTCTAGGATTCTCTTCAAGTATTCCTTTGTGTCGTTGTTTTTTGGGAGAGAACTTCTATGCACTCAATTCTCTTTTCATAGTAACTTTATTATTCTTATTTATCAGACAATTTTTTATGTAATGTTTTGTAGTTTTCCTGTCATATAAGATGCTTTTCCTATTCACGTGTTCTAGCATCATCTGAATCAAAGAGGCCAAAGAGAGAAGGGACAAGGGAGGCATCAGCAGGGGATCGTAGTCACCGTCCTAGATGCCGTCTACTAGAGACATAATTGATGATGAATAGGAGAAGCCTGATGATGAGTAGGAGAAGCCACTCCCGCTACGAGTAAGGGAAACGTGGGCACAATTGATGATGAATAGGAGAAGCCACTCCCGCTGCGACTAAGGCTGGTCACAGTGCATAGTAACTTAGACTAGTAACATGCATATGTTACTGGTCTAAGTTATTATCTTCATAGTGCAAAATAACTTAAGTGTGATAACATGCAATGTTACATTAATTAGGTTGTAGACTCACTTTGTCTTGATATGTGTGATGTTATAATAACATAGTTAGTTTTATCTATCTCTTTCCTTATTAACTCATTGCCACATAAGCAAAAATGCTGAGTTAGACTCTTAGTTACCAGTGAAGTTATAGGTACTTGGGACGAATCCATGGTAAATGACATTTTCTCCCAAGTGGATGCTCGACAAATCCTTGCCATGCCATTGCGGGATGGAATGGAAGATTTCTGGGCATGGTTCTATGAACCAAAAGGTTATTTCTCGGTCAAAACAGCATACAAGTTGCACGTTCAGCTTCTAAAGATTAATAGCCCAACTTATATTGGAGAGACTTCAAATGGCAAATATCATTTTGATTGTTATACTATCTGGAATAGCCCGTGTCCGCCTAACATTAAAAATTTTCTTTGGCGCATGGCACACAACTGTCTGCCAGTTAATTGGAATATCAAACGCCGAGGGATAGATGTCGAGACATTGTGTCCAGCTTGTAAGCGACTCAATGAAGATGGAGGGCACCTGTTCTTAAACTGTAAAGGAGTAAGAGCAATATGGCGTGAGCTAGGTCTGGAAGATGTAAAAGAAATTCTAAATGCTTGCCATGGACCGAAGGATGTGATTACCACCATTATGCAACAGGAAACAAGGGTCAAAATGAAGTGTATTGCTCTATTGTGGAGCTGGTGGAAAGCACGTAACAAACTGAATACAGGGGGAGGAGTCTCGAGGCAAGATCATTTGGTAATCCAAGTTAAAAGACTAGCTGCTGAATATGAAGAGTTCTTTGTGGATAAAATTCAGGAACCAAACCAAGCTGCACCAAAATGGAAACCACCTGAGGGGGATGTTCTCAAGATTAATACCGATGGGGCTTTCAATCCCGTGTCTAGAAGCGGGGGTTGGGGCTTTATTGTCCGTAATTCTGAGGGTGAAGCTGTCGGCGCTGCCGCGGGGAAATTAAATCATGTCAATAACGCTCTACAAGCAGAAGCAGAAGCGTGCAGTCGAGCTTTGCAAGTGGTGCAGAATTGGGGAATTTCTCGTATTATTATTGAGTCAGACTCTCAGCTGCTAGTTCAGGCGATCAATAGAAATGAAGATGAGCGTGGCCCAAATGGTGTCCTTTTTAAAGAGATCAAGGAATCTTTGTTTTTAAACTTTATCTGTTTTAAATTTAGTTTTTGTCCGAGGGCCTGTAATAAAGTCGCGGACGTTCTCGCCGCTTATGGTGCAAGACTGTGTGATGTTTCCGAAGCCGTATGGCCGGATCATGCTCCAGTCTTTGCACAAGTAGTTGTTGCCAGCGATCTTGCTGAGCATGTTAAGTAATGGAAGGTTTTTCTAGTTCAAAAAAAAAAGTGAAGTTATCCCCACTATGACCGGCCTAAAGGCGACGACTAAGGTGAAAAGTGGGCACAATTGATGAATAGGAGAAGCCCCCTACGATCCTATGATTAAAGGGAAATTTTAGAATACATATACCTCCCTGTGTATCTCTATATATTCTCACGAGGGTTCAATCAATGCAACAACAAAATTCTAGGATTCAATATTTTTCAATATTCTCACTAACCTACTACAATCTAATTATTCTTTTTTTTTTCTGTCTTTGAGCCTCTTTGATTTAAAGAATTTTTTCTATAATGGTTGTTTGATTTATAAGGATTGAACCCTCTGTTTTTTTCCTAAGAAATCCTTTGGCACTAGATTTCAGAGTAAATTAAAACATCCACTTGAATTTTTTTCAAGAATTCTTTGTTTTTTTCTATGATGGAATTAGAACAAACTTTGGCGCATATGACATTATCTAAAAAAACCTAGACATTACAATCACGTTTCTTCCTCTTCCAACATATTTCCTATTATTCACTTGGGCCCTTAGATACTTTTGCAAACGGAAGATCGTACATTTATGGAAGTTGGCCGTTGGATACATCCTTGCATCTCCCTGTGTGCTGGCTGCTACCAGCCTATTATTTAGTGCTTCGTGTCTTGTACTCTCTCTGTTTAAAAATATAAAATATTTTAGCTTTGTGATCGAATGTATCTAGATGTCTTTTAGTATATCGGTTCGTATAGGTTTAGAGTAAACTTATATACTAAAAGCTGTCTAGATACATTCACTTCACAAAGCTAAAATATTTTATATTTCTGAACGGATAGAGTAGTTGAGTAATTTGCATCTGCTAATATCAATTGCAACTTCTAACATAAATCTATCCTGGCCTGCAACTTTTGACCAAATTATCTTCTAATTAGGATCTTTCTTACCTGCCACTAATTCCCACTACAGTCCCTCTCTTCGCGTATCATGTGTGGACGTCAATATACTCCTTCCGTTACAAAAAATACGAAGAATAAACTTAGTCAACGTTTTTTATTTGAACAGTTTTATAGACAAAATATAACCATCTACAAAATCAAACCAATATCAATAGATGTACCATATGATATGCATTCAAATACTTATTGTAGTTGTTGATATATTTTTCTATATATTATTTCCATATTTAGTAAGTTTGACTTCTGACTAAATTTATACGCGTTGTTTTAGAAACATATTATACTGACAAGTCAATACTCTGGGTACCCCCACATGTCAGTTGTCACTAAATCCTTCCTAATGTTTGACACAGATTTTGTGCTCTCTGGAGTCTCTCCAAGTTGTACTTTCAATAGAGGGGGAAAGTATATCAATAAGATCTTACTGTATTATTGTTTTTGGATACAACGTGCCCATAATAATTGTAGTATATTGAGTTTAGGATAGCTTGCCACTCCATCCACATGGTAACATGTTTAGGATATCTCCAAAAATATTGATGTTATTGTTAGTAACAAATGTCATGTAAAAATCCATGATGATGTGGCAAAATATAAACAATAAGAGAGCAAGTTTAAATGTTCCTCAACCAACATTCCAAGTACAAGGTATGGGTTATCAGATAGATCAAAATTTTATACTCTCTTTCCTCCACTAGACAAAACTTAAGTTATATTGTTGCATTGTTTGGTTGAATGTCATGAACACTTTCCCACAAGCCAATGTTCTTAGCATGAACACTCTCGCCCACAAAATGTGTGAGACACCTTTGGGGGAAAGCACAATTTCATAGTGTGGTAGATTGAAAATATGCATTAGAGATAGAATTTTGACCTTTTTTACATTCAGAAGTTGTCCTATGGGTGTCATGAGAGTGCATGTCATAACATTGAGCTTATTGAATTCTATCTCTCTTTGGAAGAGATGACGTATGACACAACTTAAGATAGTACATAGTTGTTTGGTTGATGTCATGAACACTGTCGCCCACAAGCTAATACACAAACTGTTTGTGATGCCATTACGAGGAAAATATTCACTTACAAATTGCGATAGACTAAAAATCATGTGTTAATGATAGATTTTTGACCTTTTTTCTCATTCAAAATTTTCATAACAGTGTCGTCAGGGGCATGCATAACATTTGAAGTTGCTGAAATCCATCTTTATTCGGGAAATATGATGTACTTGTTAGCATTCTAGTATCAAGTAGAGAATCAGTTGTAACACCCGACTTCAACCATCTTACGCATTCAAGTATCATTCAAGTATTGGTGTCTCAAGAAAAATGATACATTCATACTCTTGTAGACGAGAGTAAATGATATAACATTTGAAGTTGCTGAACTTCAATTTTGTTTGGAGAAACATGTTTACTTGTTCAAATTGTGCACTAACTAGAGAGTAACATGTTAATAGCACCATATTTTAGCACGATTGCACATTGAATGGTTGGTGGCTTGAACCAAATGCTGAACAAAGTGGTAACTAATCCATAGATTCCACTCCATGACCATCCCGATTGTTGTTGACTCCTAACAACCTAAACGACCCCAAGTTGATGTAGAGTGGCATCCATGGCATCCCTATGGAAAGATTCAATAGTGGTCAGGGGGCCCATTGCCCCTCCCCCAATACCTATTTATGGAAGTACTCTCCATTGCTGGCATGGTAATATGTTTGGATGATATTAAGTTATCAAATATTATGGATAATAAGTTATGCCATATGAACTATTTTTTTCTATTTTTCTAGGGTACAATTTACTAGTACTACTATGTGTGGGGGTGGGGGGGTGTCTAGTAAGAGGGTTATAGCAACCATCCATTGGTTGGTCATTCTCGCCATTTTAAACTGGCTTGTTTTAATTGTATTTGTATTTGTATTTACAAGCTAATTTTTCCAAGATTAGGTTTTTTTTGCATGTTCAAAATCCCGATTTATTATATACTAAAACCAAAAAATATCACAAAATTAATATAGAAATTCCTATATAATAAAAACATATCATGTTTTCGAGGCGATAGACCTAATGATATACCCTAACTAATATACCAACTTACATATAAAAAATAGATTGCCATAAAAATATTAGCACAATAAATTAGAAAAGGGACATGCTAGAAATTCTAACAAAAAAACATCTAGCCACAATTTTTGTGTACTCTATTTTATTTGTATACAACAATGGTTATTTCTTAATAACTCTGCTATATCATCAAAACCAATAGGTCATGATAAATGTAACCAACTAGATCACAAATGCTAGACCCTCGTAATTGTAGTGAAATAAATTCAGTCGATATAATCAAAATTGTATTCGAAGATATCATAACTGATAGGTCTTCATTGTTGTACCTAAATATACTTAGTCGATGGTGGTTTGTGTTTTAAATGAACTTATCATAATTGCGTACCCAAATGTCTGATAGTCAATAGTAATTGTGTATAAACATCACCTGGTTATTGTTTGGTGGATCCTCTTTAGAAACTCCTTATGTCTATTTCCTTGCTCATCTTTCTCCCATGCCCATCATTATCCCTCTTGGTCATCATTTTATTTTTTTCTCTCCTTAATAGTTTTATAATTGTGATGGTGCTGGACTTTCCTCTTTGTGGCTGCTAGTACATGTTGTGAAGAAGTCTTGTCGTTTCTTGCCATAATCCCACCAGGCCACCACCTATTGACTCACATGGGATATGATGCATAAAAATGTGTTCTCGGTGCTGGTTTCTTGCAATTGATATAATTGTTCCTATCTACAATATAAGCGACTCGGCCTAGAGAAAGAAGCGCCCACATCGAATGTTGCTTCCAGCCTACCCTACTTGGTAACCACCTTCTGCATGTTAGCTTTGCCCTCTCTCTCTCTCTCTCTCTCTCTCTCTCTCTCTCTCTCTCTCTCTCTCTCTCTCTCTCTCTCTCTCTCTCTCTCTCTCTCTCTCTCTCTCTCTCTCTCTCTCTCTCTCTCTCTAGTAGCATCACCATAATTGTGGATTTTCTATAAATTTCACCCCACATAAGTATGTTCTGAAGTTGGTCACGTAGTAATTTATAAAATATCTCAATGGTTGTAGTAAATTAAAGATCTTTCAGAGCTCTATCTTCCCATTAAATCACACTTTGGGCCAGAAGATGCAACATTTGCACATTATTTGTTCCTTTTAAGATGATTCATAGTTGCATTGGGTTCTAAGCATTTATGTACATATTTTAGATTGAATTCATAGATATCATTCAAACTAACTCAGGAGTACATATCTAGGAAGAGCAATGCCAATGCCATTCATCCATTGGTCTATTATACTGGCAGTGCAAACCACAGTTCGCTGAAAACGATATGCAATTCTCATCATTTTTTCTCGGTACATATGTTAATGCCTTTTATTTGCTCAATTTCAATTGAGCACGATAGTTTATATTTGGCGTAACAAGAGGCTGCGTGTCAACTTCACAGACCTGAACAAGGCCTGCCCCAAGGATCTGTTCCCTCTACCTCGAATAGACCAAATAGTCAATTCCACGGGAGGGTGCGATCTCCTATGCTTCCTCGACACTTTCTTCGGCTACCACCAGATCAAGATGGAGAAATAAAATGAAGAAAATATGGCGTTCATCACCCCTTAAGGATGCTTTTGCTACACTTTCATGCCTTTTGGTCTGAAGAATGCTTGTGCCCCGTTCCAGCGAACCATGCAGGCATGTCTGGGAACCCAGATCATCCGCAACATGGAGGCCTACATCAACGACATCATGGTCAAGACCAAGCATCAAAACACCTTTCTCAGGGACCTAGACGAGACGTTCAACAATCTGCGCAAGATCCACCTCAAGCTCAACCCCGAAAAATGCATTTTCGGGGTTTCCTCAGGGAAGCTGCCCAGTTTCCTGGTTTCTCACTGGGGCATCGAGGATAACCCTGACAAGATCAAGGCCATCAACTAGATGGAGGCTCCTAGGCGGGTCAAGGACGTGAAGCGTCTTAATGGGTGCATTATAGCCCTAGGACGCTTCATATCCTAGCTGGGGGAGCGAACCCTTCCTTTCTTCAAGCTCTTGAAGAAGTCGGGGACCATAGAATGGACCCCGAGGCGGAGGCTTCTTTTCATGTTTTGAAACACTACCTCCCCACCCCTCTGATGCTAGTGGCTCCCAAACCTGGGTAGGCTCTGCTATTGTACGTTGCTGTCACCACTCAGGTGGTCAGCGCAATGCTCATTGTGGAAAGGGAAGGAGATGGCTAGGATGCCATTGCTGAGGACCCCGGTCCAAGGACCGAGCCATGCACACCTCCTGAAATCTAGGAGTCAGGAAGCGACCCTCGATGCTCGGAAGCGCCTCCTCCCGGGCCCCGCAACCTCTTGAAATCGGGTCACCATGGTGACCAAACATTCCTTGGAGCACATGCTGCGTAACCGGGAAGCCACATGGCGTGTGGCAGAATGGGCCATGGAGCTATCCGTCTTGTACCTTCATTTCTCCCACACCCAAACCATCAAGAGCTCAACCTTGGCTGAGTTTGTTGCTGAGTGGACTCCTACACCGGAGGATGAGGAGGAATCTACATACTATCTTCCCGGGAGTTCTGAGCGCGACTAGACCATGTACTTCGACAGTTCTTACTCCATCGATGGCTCGGGGGCTAGCGTGCTCCTGGTGTCGCCAACCATATACCAACAAAAGTAATGGTCCAGATGCTCTACCATGGAGATAATTCGACCAACAACACCACCGAGTATGAAGGCCTACTCGCCGGCCTCAGGATCGCAAGATACCTGGGGATTAAGCGCCTGGTCGTCCGCGGGGATTCACAGTTGGTCGTTAACTAGATCAACAAAGACACCATGCATGATGATATCAGAATGTAATCTATAGTGGGATTAAAATTCTTTGCTAGGCTTGCCAATGAAAATAGGTTTTGTACAACCAATAGGCTTGTAAGGCGTGGTTTGCCAAATTGTTGACCATGACCCATCTGCAAAATATCCCCAGAAACAATTGCAATTATTGTGAATTGTCTGTACTCTATGCTCATGGCAACAACTCTGTGCGTACCAACTCGTTCGTTGGGACTCCAAGTGCATAGTATTTTTGCAAGTGTCTTTTTCCCACAAGGGTGACTCGAGGGTTTATATGGAAGTCTTAGGGAATTGAGGCAACCTCTTATTTTATCCTCTTCTAGCAACCTGCAAAAAAGTTTTTGCCTTGTATCCCCAACTCCACCATGTGGTTTCTGACGAGGGGTAACCTCGGCAATGTTCATAGTCATGAACTTAGGATTTGGGGAAAAGGAGAGCGTTGGTGATTTCGTTGTCTTATCAGAAAACAAGGGAGGCGAGATTTACCCAGGTTCAGGCCCTCGTAGAGGAAACCCTACTCTCGCTTGTCTGATTATTATTGATGGAGAGTACAAAGTTGCATGGTTGCTAGATGCGATCTAGCTTACAATGGATTATGGTGAATCGAAAGCTTAGTCGACCTCCTCGTTGGCTCCTCCCAGCCTTTATATGAGAGGCTGGGTCTCAGAGTCCTATAGGGGTCGGATTACAATTTTATAGATGACTCTCTGACTATGCCGGTTACAATTTGGGATTCTGCCTTGATCATCATGTCTAGTTCTTGGGTGTCAACACCCAAATTTTTAATCCTAGATGCCTGTTATGCCATACATCGCAATCCCAGGATTACCATTTTTGCGAGACATAAAAGATTGGATATCACAGTACATCATCCATTACAAACTATACATAAGGTCTTACACAATTAAAGGATCTCATGATCCAGTCTTAATACAAATCAAGCAGCGGAATAAGGTAATAATAAAGATAGCGTAGGCGAGACTCCATCTTCATGGTCACATGCAATGCTTACGATGGGAGATGATCCTAGTTTTTGTAACCTTCCTACTGTCCGTCTGTTGGGGATATGCTATATGGGTATCCTCATAGCATGTCTCCTATCCGGATAACCCGGGTGGTCCATAGTTGGTAGCATGGCCCATGGCCTGCTGGGCGGCCCAGTTAGATGGATCCAGAAGGGAGTCCCATGCCAGATAAAGGAAGGCTACGGTTGGAGTCACCGACGTACCCGGAGCCTTGGAGTGCAAGATACATAAGACTAGTAATAGACGGTGTAGGACTCTGTAACCTGTCCGGCTAGGACTTTTCCCTGTAACCCTAGGACCTAGCGACTATATAAGTCGGGCCTATGTGAGCCTTTAGGGCACAATCTCATACGTTCATAGACAACTTCAGACAATCTCGCACACTGAACCAATCCCTATAACTCGGCGTATTGCCCTTATAGTGATTTATAGCAGGAGTAGGATTCCGCCACCGTCGTGGGATCTGAACCTGGGTAAGCTGTGTTACCTCGTACCCGTCAACCGTCCGCCTTCCCCCACGTCTCTAAACACGCACTATGAGGACCCCTCCATGGTGTACTCTTCGGCAATACCACGACAGTTGGCGCCCACCGTGGGGCAAGAGGCGCTTCAGGCTCTTCAGCGGGCAAGGACTAAGATATTCGCAGGAATCGGCGAAACCGTAGCCATCGGTCGCGTTCTCTTCTCTGGCAACATTCCGATCGTCCCTCCCGACGAGTTCTGGATCCCGGCGAAGACGAACCCTACGCGGTGTTCGATCGTTCCTATCAGAGACATCCACCTATTCATTGGCGAAACCGACTTGGGCACTAGTTCCCTGGGAGTCGGAGGAGCATCAAGGCCTGCACGGACCGCCTATGGGCAGGATATGTTCGCGGAAGGATCAATGTCGAATCTCTCTTCGGAGTTTGCCGGCAAAGATCGGAAAAATTCAAGGCCCACCCAAACCACCCCTGCACATGATATAAAGGTGGAAGATCGCTGCAAATCCGCCGGCTTCGCCCGTGCGTCTGGACAACAGAGATCCAAGTTCGTCGGAGTGGTTACCATCTTCGATCTGGCGCGTTGCGTTCAGAGAGAGGGCGAAAACCCCCGCGATTACCTTGCCAGGTGGCTCCGTATGAGAGCCGATCTGGCCCACTACCCCGATGATAATGCTATGTATCACTTCGTAGAAGGACTGGACCATGGCACGCTTCTCCGGCATTCTCTAAGACGCCAGCAGGCGTCAGGACGCCTTACCCTTGAGGAGATGGTGAGCACCGTCAACAACTACGCGGAGGCTGACACAGCAGCCCAAAAAGCGCTTGCGCTCATTGACGGAGATCCTCCGATTCAGCCACCGCCACCACTGCCTCCGGCCACCATCGTCGCAGCTGTGCCGCCACCTCCAGTCATCGTCGCTGCTGTCGCACCTCCACCGCCCGTCATCGAGGAAGTCCTGGCACCCTCTGACTCTGTTATTGACGCGCTTTATGCTGACTTCAGTGCAGATTTAGAGGAGATAGATTTCAGTCCAGAAGAGCTAGACTCCGCCATGCAGGAGATGGAGGAGGAGTACACGCACGACGAGCAAGCCAACAATGCCATCAAGTCTCGAGGGGTGTTCGTCACCATTGGGACGACGATGGATGAAGATCAACCCGGACGAGATCCGCCTACCGCGCTGGACAAGGGGAAGGGGCCACTTATTGCTGCTGACGATGATCACGCAAAGGTCATGCCTCCTCCGCCTAACCCAGTACAGCAGCCGCAGGAACTCGGTACCGGACCGAGCAACAACAACACCGCAAACTTGCCGCCTCCGGCATCTACGTCTGCAGCGGCCCAAGTTACTCCAGCTGATAGAGTGATTTACGACAATCTCCTTGTCGAGCCACTGACCGTTTCTCATATCCGGAACGTGACCCAGCTTGACGAGAAGAGCCAACAACTGCTGGAGGAAGCGCATGCCATCGCGGAGCAAGGCGCTAAGCTAGATCGAGATCTGGTCAACACGCAGAAGTCCATAGAGAAAGCTAGAGCAATGGAGGCCGAGTACAAGACTTTGCTGCAGCAACAGAAGGCCAAGAAAGCTCCGACTCGCGTCATCAACGATCCTGGTGTACGGCAAAACCTAGGATAGGCTCCCTCAAAGCCGGCAAAGGCTAAGCCATACATTGATAGTGAAGGCAAGCAGGTGATGCCCACCCCGCTCCTTAACCTCGCCGTCGCCAAGACCATTCTGGAGCAGGATATATCGCCCGAGGCAGTGGAACAGGTCTACGACCTAGTAGCCAAGGCGGTGAAGCAGCAGGAAAAGGCCACCTCTCAGAGGCTTGAGTCCAACCCAACGCTTTGCCATTCTAGCAAGTATAAGCCGCCAAGGGACAGATCTCCTCTTGATGTCGGGTCCCAGACGGGTTCATCAGAACAAAGACGGAGGGATGCGCACAACAGGAAGGATGCCATCCCCATATCCTCCGACCACAGAGAAAAGGCCCGACCTCGTCGCCCATCGCCACCACCCCGGTCCCCCGACATCGTGAAGATTACAAGGCTCACCATCGTACGGATATGCCCACACCAAAGCTGTTGAGGTCTCAACCTAATAAGGTAGATTCCTCCTGTGTTTTACAATGCTAGTCCCTGGATCAATAGCTAGCATCCACAGTTAAGATGTAATATCAAGAAACAAAGGTCATAATATAACTTTATAACCAGAAATAATATAAGTTTATTACATCAAACATAGCTCATTTGGCTATTACATTACAATGCAGCGGAATAACTATAAGTATGGGTCCTTCATCTTCAAAGTGCCACAGGCAGATGTTGGTTGTAGACTTTGTAATCCTAATCAATCAATCTTCACTAAAAACAATCAAACCTGCAACATACAAGTTACAGCCACAAAGGGTCAATACATTTGAATTGTATTGGCAAGTGATACTATGGTAGTATAGTGGAATCTAGCATCTATATGCATTTGGCTAAGTGGAGTTGAGGCTTGCATTGCTCAAATTAGATTTTTCCTTAACATTTGAAAATACTAAGTTTTACTTTGATAAAATCATTTTTCTCAATCAAAGATTGAAGATCCTTTACAAGGCATCTCTCAATCAAAAATTGAAGATTTCAAACAACCCTTGTTCAAACCACAAGATTTTAACTTAGAAATTTGAATGATGAGATTCTTGATTGCTTCCATGTCTTGATGCTCAAATTGTCCTTTACCAGGGACATGGCTAAGTACTTAGATTTTACACTCTGCAGAGGTTGTGCACTTTCCCCACCAGACTTGGTTTCCCAAGACAAGATCTTTCAGAAGCTTTCCCTTAGACCAAAATGGACGCGCTCCAACCTATCAAACACTACCACCAACTATCCAAGTGACTAAGTTCTAGCAACCTATATGATCATGGCAGAGCCCATATTGCCAAGTGGTTGCACTGTAAGCTTTCTCAACACTTGGCCTCCAAATCCCTTTGTGCCTGGGTGGCATACCACAAGTGAGATACACAAGCCAAGTCCATGGCCTTGTGAACCACTCAACCAAACACCACCAAGCAAGCCCATTCCACCCAGGTGATTCATTAACTTAGTTGTTTTATTACACAAAAACATAAGTCCTCAGACTTAGAGATTTTTCCATAGTGTGAATATATTTTCCACCCATGTTTTCTATTAGCTAGGCTAAGCTTGATAGTAGTAGGAATCTTAACTTAGGAAAATCCTACTAAGGATTCATCTACTAGGTTTTCTTATAGCAAGGTCTATACTTAGCAAAATCCATGCAAGTTTTACTTAGAGAAAATCACTAATGCATAGTGAAAGTAATGGGATAGAAAGTATGAAGCATCACTTGCCTTTTTGGTAGAGGGTATAGATTCACTCCTTGTTCTTGCTAGTCTCACACTTTTCTAATTTCACTACAATCAATCAAGCAAACTCTATATCAACTAGCATTCCAAATAATCAATCAAACAACATTTTACACACACATAAACTATGGGATCTAAAATCTAAGTCTTGCATGTAAGCATGTACAAGATGGTCCCAATTGCAAAGGTGGTCTCCACTAGGCTTCTAAACTTTGTAAAGTCCAAAATGGTCTTTTACCAAAATGGCAAAGTCATTAGTTAGAGGGTTTTGCCCAAAAACTATTTTAAAATCCATTCAACATTTTTATATGGTGGAAAATGGTTTTATCAAATCAAAATCTTTAATTTTCTCACCAAAAGTTTCTAACTCTCAAGACTTGGTGTTTTGGGTCAGTAGCTTTGAATCAAAATATTTTCTCAAAGTTTTTATTCCAAAATCCTTTTTCATAATAAAACCATTATCTTTACTTAGCTAGAAATAGACCAATTCAATTAATCCATTCTAAATTTTTCCAATTTAATTTTCAAAACCCTGGGTTGGTTCCTAGGGCCAGTAAGGTCACAACAAACCATTTTGCAAAGGTTTTACCCCAAAAATCATTTTTAAACAATTTTTCTACTCTAAACAAGCTCACAAAAGAATCTGCAAAAACAAGCTAACTAACAGATACTATTTGCTAAACCAAGGGCAGGGTTGGCTAGGTCTTGCTCTCCTGAATCCAACGACATAAAATTTGTAATTTTTGGACGTGTGGATCCAAAGTTACAAGGTTTTGAAGTTTGCAAATAAATCTGATTCAAATCTGTTTTTAGATTTAATACTGGCCACGCGTCGCTGTTTCATTGGTCGATACCGGTTCGGCCAGATCGGCTCTGTGGAACGTTAGATCTAAATGAATCGTGTGGCTCAGAAGGCGTAACTCTTCGCGGTTTAAGTGATCTATCGTAATCGTTCGATCCAGATCCTACGGCTATCATCGTGGTGACCAAACGTGAGCGGCGCCGGCGGTGGCTAGCGGCGGAGCACGGCCAGGCGGTGGTGCTACGACGGTTACAGGAAGCAAAGGGGAAAATGAAGATGCTCACCAGGTTCAGGAGGTCATGGTGAAGCTCGAGGAGGTGTTGGTCGGGCGAGGGGCGTTCTGGTCTTAGCAGGATTGCTCGCCGGAGTGGAGGACGGCGTCGGGTGCGTCAGGTGGTCGTCGTGTGCTGTGCTGTGGTTCACCCCAAGGCATAACGAAAACGCAGTTAGATGCGCAGGACCAAGGCAAGGTTGTGTGCGTGAACGAGAGGTGAAGGGGCGGTCTGGTTCACCTGGAAGTCGTCGTCGGAGAAGAACCAGTCGCGGCGGCGTTTAGAAGCTGGTCGTTGCCGACGCTCTGGGGCGCCCGCGGGTAAATGGAAAGTGCCGGGAGATGCTCCTGGGAGTGGGGAACGTGTGAGCTTGGTCGGGGAGGAGAGGGGCGGCGAGGGGCTGCCGGAATCGGCGTCGGAGCGTCGTCGGACAGAGGCGGTGTTCGAGTAAAATTCGACGGCCTAGGGGCGGGATTGGGGGAGGAGACAGAGGGGAACGGAGGAGAAGACGCAGTCGCTTAATAGCGTGCAGTCACGGCGAGGTTTAAGGCGCGACATCAATGCGAATTGAACGCGCGGATTGAAGGCAGCAACGGCAGACGTCGTTAGCGCGAGGAGGAAGAAGGGTGAGCTGGCTGCGTGGGGTCGGTTGGTCAGCGGAGTGAGAGAGGGAAGAAGGGTCCACCGGTCAGCGTCTGTTCGGGTTAGTGTTTAGGTAGGAAAACGTTTCGCTGTGGATAGAGGAGCTGGGCTGGCGCTGGGCCTTAGTGGGCTGCTGGGTTGGGTCGGTCTAATCTTTATTTTTTTTTTCTTATTCTGAATCTTTTTCCTTTTTCTACTTCTATTTCCCGTTTTGAATTCCCAAACATTCAAACATCAACCAAAACAATTCAAACAACACCAAACTTTGTAATATTGAAATTAGTTCTGTTTAGTAACATGAATCAAAATCCAAATTCAAAATAATAATTTTAATAATAGGGTCCATTATTAATTAAATAAATGGACCATTGTTAATAAATCAAAATAGGATTGATTTATTTCAAAGCTCTATTTAAATCCAAATATTTTCCAAAACCAAATCAGTAGATTTTATTTGAAAATATAAGATACTTGAAATACTTGTTTAAAATAAAATAACATTTTATTTTAGGGTCCAATACCAATTAAATGAATAGACCTTATTCATTTAATTCAAATAGGATTTGTTTTATTGAAATCTTTATTTTGAAAACTAAAATAAAACCAAAACACTTCAGTAGGTTTTATTTGAGAATATAAAATATCTGGAAAACTTATTTAAAATAAATAAGTTTTAGTGTTTTATTTAAAATGGGAAAAACCTTTACTTTAATAAGATTTGGATATTAAATCCCTATTATTTTATTTAAATAAACCTTTGCTATTTTTATTCAAAAATGTTTTAATTAAAAGCTTGGCCAATGTTTTAATTTGGCTTTTTTTTAAATAATCTTTATTTATAAATCCACCTTTTCATTTGAAAACAAAATCTTTTATTAAAGGATCCAAAATAGTAATACCAAAATATTTTATTTTCCTTTATTAAATGTTTATCTTTTTAAATCCCTTTAGGATTTTATTTGATCAAAATTGGTTTGAAGTCCCAATTGAATTCAAAAAGTTTCTTCTGGCCCTGAAAATCAACAAGGTTTTATTTTATTTATTTATTTTTCACATTACAAGATTTGGAAAATCTTGGGATGTGACAAAAGCAGTGCGGCATCGTCATCCGCGACAACACGGAGCAGACCCGTCATGACGGAGAGCGCAACCAAGGACACATGAGTAGGTCACGCCATGACCCTCCGCGTCCAACAAGCAACCGTGACAGGCGTGAGGCGTCGCAGGAGGGTAACAGAAAGAAGGCTAACCCACCACCACCTCCGCCTCCGTCACCACCAAGCAGTCACCAATGCGGAGGAGGCCCGTGTCGTTCACGCAGCCCATCCACTGTTGACAAGAAGAAGAAGAACCCAGAGCCGTATGATGCACGTTCGCGGATCGATAAGATCCACGAGGCCCAGGAAGGACCATACCTGGGACCACGTTGCTTTGGACCTGCAATACGATCCGCAACTTACCCCAAAGGTTTCCAGATTGACAAGACCATCAAGCCCTATGACGACACCGCCAAGCCAGCCACATGGTTGCAGGACTACGGCAACACGGTGGAGATTGCCGGAGGCAACCCCAACATCGTCGTCAAGTACCTCCCATTAATGTTGGCGGGCACGACCCGTCAATGGATCGACAACTTGCCGGAGAAATCTATCTATAACTGGTTGGACATGCAAGAAGCGTTCACCAAAAAATTTGAGGGTACATACAAGCGTCCCTGCACTATGGGCGATCTACAGCGGTGCGTGCAAGATAAATACGAGACATCTCGCACCTACCTCTCCCGCTGGCTGGACATGAAAAATTCCTGCGAGGAGTGCATGTTCAGACCGCCATGGCCGCCTGCATCGATGGGTTGGAAAGGGGCACGTTGCTTCGACATAAGCTGAAGCGCTTGCAGGACAATCACCATCTTGACTTGAATCAGATGATCCAGTTGGCCAGTGAGTTCGCAGCTACCGACGACGATGCTCGCGGCTCCTTGCCGGCAACGACCGGTCCAACTGAAGCTCGGAGGAACAACAGTACAAAGAGGAAAACGGATCCAGAAGAAAAGCAATCTACCAACATGGTCGCTATGACTTTTGCAGGACGAGGTGATGGCAGACAACATGGCCGAGGAAGGGGAGCTCGTCATGGACAGCAACGAGGAAGTGAAACTACGTCGGCGCCGCTCCGCATTCCCCAAACCTACGAGGAGTACCGCGATATGCCATGCCTCATACACCTCGACGTCAACGGCAAGGCCACCCATACCAATCGACACTGCAAGTTCGTCAACGACCTCAAGGAAGACCCGGAGTCCGGCTATAAGCAAAGTCGGAAGAACAGACCGCGAGGCAAGGGCAAGGGGAAGAAGAAGGAGGAGGAGTCCAAGGATTCAAGTGACATGGACGAGGATGTTTACCCCAAGCACGCCGCCAAGAGCGACGACAAGGGCACCCCCACCGTCCGACAACAGAAGACCTCTCTGAGGATCCTGATGGCTACTCTCCCCCCAGTTCCCTAGTACCTGCGTTGGTCGGAGGTTCCAATTACTTGGGACAGGACGGACCACCCAGACCTTATACCTACGGAGAACCAGTACGCCATGGTCATCAACCCCTTGATTGACGGCGTGGAGTTCACCAAGTGTATGGTGGATAGTGGAAGCAACATCAACATCCTGTACCTAGATACACTGCAGAAGATGAACTTGACGGAGGCAAACCTAAGGCGTACCAACACCATCTTCCACGGCGTAGTTCCTGGTCGGGAGGCTCGGTCCCTTGGGTGCATTACACTTCAGGTTTCCTTTGGCGATGTTAACAATTACCGCCAAGAGCGCATGACCTTCGAGGTGGTCCCCTTCAAGAGCGTGTACCACGTCATATTTGGCCGCGACATATTCCACACATTCATGGCCAAGCCATGCTTCGTATACAACAAACTCAAGATACCCGGACCAAACGGTATCATCACCGTGTCCGGAAGCTTTACCAAGGCAAGGGACTGCGAGATCAATGAAGCAGCCGTTGCATAAGCTGTCCTCTACAGCGAATAATTCAAAGAGATCCAGAGCAAGGTCGATGACTCAGAGATGCCCGCGTCAAAAAAGCAGATCTCTGACTCCGCTCCTGCGTTCAAGGCCGCCATCGAGACCAAGCCGGTGGAACTTGTGGTAGGCGATGCCTCCAAGGTCACCGCCATTGGGACGAACTTGGATCCCAAATAGGAAAGCGCGCTCGTCGAGTTCCTCTGTGAGAATAGGGACATCTTTGCCTGGCAACCTGCCGACATGAAAGGTGTACCTAGGGAACTTGCCGAGCACAGCCTAAACATTGATCCAAAATCCAAACCAGTGAAACAACCTCTACGACGCTTTGGAGATGAGAAGAGACGCGCCATTGGCAAAGAGATAGCTAGGTTACTTAAGGCTAGATTTATCCGAGAAGTCCTTCACACCCAATGGGTGGCCAATCCTGTACTTGTCCCCAAAAAGGGAACCAATGAATTAAGAATGTGCGTTGATTACATTGGCTTGAACAAAGCATGTCCCAAAGATCCGTTTGCTTTGCATCCCATTGACCAAGTCATTGACTCGACGGCTGGCTCGGAACTTTTGTGTTTTCTCGATGCATACTCAGGATACCACCAGATCAAGATGAGGAAGTCGGACCAATTGGCCACCTTGTTCACTACCCCATACGATACATTTTGCTATGTCACGATGCCCTTTGGGCTGAAAAACGCAGGTACTATGTATCAGCGGACAATGCAACGTTGCCTTCACGACCAAATTGGTCGGAACGTTCACGCCTATGTGGACGATATCGTGGTGATGTCTAAAAAGTCAAATGACTTAATCGCCGACTTAAAAGAAACCTTTGATAATCTTCAGAAATACAACATGATGCTTAACTCTAAGAAGTGCATCTTTGGGGTTCCAGCCGGCAAATTGTTGGGTTTTATCGTTTCCCAGCGCGGAATCGAGGTCAAACCGGAGAAAATCAAGGCCATCTTAAACATAAACCGTCCGACATGCCTAAAGGACATTCAACGACTAACAGGTTGTGTTGCAGCAGTTAGTCGGTTCGTCAGCCGACTTGGAGAAAAGGCTCTGCCGCTGTACAAGGTGCTGAAGAAGGCGGACAAATTCACATGGACGGACGAGGCAGATGCAACATTGAAGCAGCTCAAGGAGATTCTTTCCTCAGCGCCTATCCTTGCAGCGCCCGAGCCTGGTGAGCCCCTGTTAATCTACATGGCGGCAACCAACCGGGTAATCAGCATCGTCGTCGTGGTAGAGCGGAAGGAACCAGGATATGAGCACGGAGTTCAACGACTAGTTTACTATGTGAGCGAGGTCTTGACGGAGTCCAAGCAGCGTTACCCGCACTACCAGAAGATAGCTTATGGAGTATTCCTTGCTTCTCGGAAGATGAGGCATTACTTTCAGGAGCACCCAATCACAGTGGTGAGCAAGACTCCACTGTCCGACATAATCAACAACAACGACGCTACAGGAAGGGTCGTGAAGTGGGGCATTGAACTTTCCGCCTTCGAGATCACTTACAAGAGACGCGACGCTATCAAGTCACAAGCCTTGGCGGATTTTATTGCAGATTGGACGGAGATGCCAGACGCTACTCCGTTGCCGGAAGCAGAGTACTGGGTGATGCACTTTGACGGATCAAAGCTGCTCAATGGCTCGGGGGCTGGTGTATTGCTACAGTCACCAACAGGAGACAAGCTACACTACGTTCTGCAGATCCACTTCGAGGCTACAAACAACATGGCGGAGTATGAGGCACTCATTCACGTATTACGCGTAGCCAAGGATATTGGCATCAAGCGCATAGTTTGCTGTGGAGATTCCGACTTGGTTGCCCAGCAGGTGGCTGGCACCTGGAATGCGCGGAACCCTATGATGGCGGCATATCGAGACGAAGTGGACGAGATAGCCAAGAGCTTCTTGGGCTACGAAGTCAAGTATGTGCCTAGGGAACAAAATGAGGCGGATGATCTGCTGTCTAAGCTAGGATCAGGGCGCAAGCAAATTCCGCCAGGAGTTTTCCTAGAGCACCTGCGCACACCATCCGTGATGGGAGCCGACATCGACAACCCGGATAGAGCTGACTCTTTCGTCAACATGGTGACTAAGGTCCCTCCGGCTTGGACAAAACCGTTCATGCAACATCTCGAACACGGAACTTTGCCCGACGACAAAGTCGAAAGACGGCAAATAGTACGACGAGCAAAGGGTTATACCATAATCAATGGGCAACTCTACAAAAGGAGCACTACTGGTGTATACCTAAAGTGTGTTTCCCAGCTAGAAGGTATGGAAATCCTACGCGAAATCCATCTCGAAGATTGCGGGCGTCATGTCGCTCCTCGATCGTTGGTTGTGAAAGCCTTCAGGCAAGGATTCTACTGGTTGACCGCAAAGGCGGACACCGACAAGCTGGTTGAGACATGCATGGGATGCCAGTATTATGCCCGACAACCACATGTTCCTGCTAAAGAATTGTGAACAATACCAATAACTTGGCCGTTTGCAGTCTGGGGGCTAGACATGGTGGGACCGTTACAGACGGCACCTTATGGGTTTACGCATCTGCTTGTAGCAGTTGATAAATTCACTAAATGGATAGAAGCTAAACCCATTAGAAAGCTTGATGGGGCAACTGCCCTCAGGTTTGTCCGGGATCTAGTGGTGAGATTTGATCTCCCACATAGCATTATCACCGACAATGGCAGCAATTTGTCACTCGGAGAAGTGGAGGCTTATTGTTGGGAGAAAGGCATCCGACTGGACCTTGCATCTGTGGCACACCCACAATCCAATGGTCAGGTTGAGCGAGCTAATGGATTAATTATGTAGGGAATCAAGCCACGTCTTGAGGCACTGCTACATAGAGCAGCTGGAGCCTAGGCGGAAGAATTGCCATCTATGCTGTGGAGTTTACGAACTACACCCAACAGATACACCGGCTACACCCCTTACTTCATGGTATATGGAGTAGAAGCCATCCTACCTTCCGACATCCTTCACGATGCACCAAGAGTTGCCGCCTACGACGAAGATGACGTTGAAGAATCCAGACGCCTAGATGTGGACCTTCTCGAGGAGGAGCGCGTTTTGGCATGCCAAAGATCCGCCATCTACCAGCAGAAGCTACACAGCTACCATAGTCACCGTGTTTGGCATCGCTCGTTTAAATAGGGGTATTTGGTGCTCCGACTTAAGCAGAAGAAGTCACACAAATTATCCCCGCCATGGGAAGGACCGTTCATCATAAGCAAGGCGCTACTCAATGGGTCTTACTACCTTGTTGACAATCGTGAACTGAAGGATAGACCCAATGAGGATCATAAGCGTAAGCGACGTGACCCGGATGATGACTCCCCGGAGCTTGATCGGCCATGGAACATAGCACAGCTACGTCCTTTTTACACTTAGCATTATTTATCTAATTGTGTACCTCTTATATGATCAATGAAATAAAGCTCTCTGGTTCACTCATATTTCTGAGTCTTTTTCCTCCTTTAGTGTTCATTTTTGGATCATGTAAAACCTTTATGCACAGGCTTTGTGATTGCACTTGTGAAAATTCCGCCTACGGGCGTTAGCTTAAGTTTTCTGGTCTACACGTTCTTTGTTGTTTTTATGTGGATTCTGGAGTAGTGACTTTTGGCACTTATTTTCGGTGATTTTGTGCTTACGTTATTGACGGTGCCATTGGGCATCATCACCTGAGCGCATGGTTCCGACAACGAGTCTTCCGACTCACGAAAAGTCAAGCATAAGAACCAAAGTAATGGATAAGCCAGCACTTGCTTAAACATATATACATGCTGGAAACTAGTTCTTGAGTAGCAGGAAATAACAACCATTGTTTTCCGCCTTAAGTTGCATCAATAAGTTTTTTCCGCGCATACACCAAAGGTGAAACAAATATTACAAAGTTGTTCTTCATTCCTTTGGCGCAGGAGACTTAGAAGCAGCGTCATCACCAGCAGGAGAGTCACCCTCAAAGTCGGCGGTGTGAAGAGACTCATAGGAGATTTGGTTGCCGCCATCGATGGTGTTCATCAGCACGAAGACGTTGATATCGACCAAGTCGGCAACTCTGGTGTCATAACCCGTGAGCAACGACAAGATGGATTGATGGTTAATATCTTTGCCATCGTCGTCTATGTCGGGAATGCCAGAGGTCACCGTGTCGATGTCGGCATCTTCATAGTGTGCCTTCACCATTGATAGCGCCATCCTTGCGCCAGCCCGTGCACATGAAGCCTTCCAGCTTGTGATACGCTCAGGGGCTCAGCGCAGAATCTCCGAGTACTTCACCATGGAGTCTGATGCCTTGATGTTTATCTGGAGGTGCTTGGCGATCTCCTTAGCTTGTGTGATGGCGGTGTTGATGAAGTTGCCGGCAAGAACCATGCATTCCTTGGCTGGAGGAGGCGATCGGGTTAAACCCGTAGGAGCTGCAAATTCCGACAAGGAGCGCATGAGTTCAACAATTCAGAGTACCCAGACTACAGAAATCCAAGACGGAGAAAACTTACTGAAGATGCTGTCCTCAGCTTGCCAGAGGGTGTCCGCCAAGGATTCTTTCTCTTGTTGGAGGAGCTTATACGCCTTACTATGGCGTTGATTCTACTCATCGGCAGCTTGCTTCTGATCTCTTAAGATAGAGATCTCCTCCTTCAAGCGATTGATTTACTCGGTGGCGGAGTCCTGCAGGACTTGCATTGACTCCTCATGCATTTTCAGCATGTCCTTCCTCTCCTGCTTAAGAATTTTGTTCTCGCTATCCAGCTCTTGAATGTTCTTGGATTACTCGACAATATTCTTGGCCTTGGCAATGGTTTCTGCAAGTCGGAGAAAGCAAAGTACACAGTGAGTACTCGGATAATATGGGCACAAAACCAAGCCAGAATTCGAAAAAGAAAATATACGCTTGCTCTTGGTGATCTGTTCCTTCAAGAAGGCAGTTTTACCCTTTTCAGCTTCCAAATCTATGCGCATCTTCTGGTACTTGTCGTTGGCCATGCCCCTCCGAGCACTCTCATTCTGTGGAAAAAAGGTCAAAGTTAAAGCGTTGTTTGGTCTGCTTGGAGCATCTAGCCGGAAATTTTCCACCTAGACGCTCGGGGGCTATAGCGAGAGTTTTTGACTTAGCAATATGCTTAGCTTTTATTTAAGCATCTAGTCGGAACTAATTCAGTTCTTGATTAGAAGCTTGGGGGCTACAGTATAAAGTTTTTAACTCGGATACATGCTTAGATTTTCTTTAAGCATCTAGTCGAAACTAATTCAGTTACAACTAGAGGCTTGGGGGCTACAGTATTGAAATTTATAAAGACTGCGTATGCTACTCTTAAAGCATCTAGTAGGAATAATTCATTCCACCTACATGCTTGGGGGCTACAGTGAGAGGTTTTATAACTTAGTCATTCTTAGAGCATATAGATGCAAAACCTATGGTTTTTCGTCTACATCCTCGGGGGCTACAGTGGGATACTCATATGAAATGCAAAAGGCAAATAAAACTTACAAGTGCAATGATCTTGAGGTTCGTAGCACTCTCGGCCAGCAGCTTGCCAAAGGATTCGATGTTTCCTTGCAAGATTTCTGCTTGTCGGCGGAGCTCCTCAAGACCACACGTCGGAGATGTCGGTGCCGCACTAGGGACCAGAGCAGTGCTACCCGGTGTAAGTACCGGATAGACTATCTTTGGATAGGCTATTGTTTTCTTGGGTGCAGGGGCGTCGCCAACGACAGAAGTACCTGCTTCCACCACCGCCTTACCGCCACCGATGGCATCCTTAGCTGGAGCTTCAACCATTTGGTGGGTGGCACTCTCTTGCGTCGCCTGCTCGCCGACGACAGCAACCTCGGTAGAGGCACTTGAGTCCACTTCCATGGCGGAAGGGCCAGATGCCTCCTTAGCTTGTGAGCTTGTTGGGGTAGACGAGGGCTTGCCAGAGGGAGTGGCAGGGCGATGGCGGGAGATGCGTCGCGATACAGCATGTCCTTGATGGTTCTAGAAGCCCCCAATTTGGAGGTCTTCTTCAGGCTGGTCCTGGATTTCTTCCTGAAACGTGCAAAATGCATAAGTACAGGAGCAAGACAGATAAATAGACAATGTCGGAGGAAGAGAAGCTTACACAAGTGGGGGTGCTTTGGCAAAGGGGATCCCGGTAACTTTTCTCTTTTCCGCCTCCAGGGCGACGGTAGTTTTCTTGGAGGCTCCACCCTCCGTCTTATTCTTCTTGCCTCTGTTGGCAACGTCAGAGGTGGAGCTCTTCCGCTTTCGCGCCAACGGAACATCGTCGTCGGACACGACCGTGACTTCCTTCATCTTTGGATCATAGATTTGGGCAGCCAGGTTGTCCTCCTCTAGATCGCTAAGCTGTTAAGTGAGAAGTCACCGTGTTAGATGAGATGGCATTTGCAAGATGGAAGAACTAGAGTATATGTCATACACAGAAAATAAATACCTACCTTTGGGCACTTGCCGTCTACAGACATGTCGTAGGTGATGGTGAAGCCATGCTTCTTGTCCTTCACCTTAACGATGTCCTTAAGGCGGAGCTTGACAGAGTCGCTCGAGAAGTTGTCCACGGAGATGCAGAGGCTATCCCTTCTATCGCTAGTATACTCGTGCATGAGCTTCGTGCGGTGCTGCAGAGGTTGGATTCGCCTGATGAACCAGCACATGGCTAGGTCCAAGCCGGTCAAACCCGTCTCTACGAACCATTATATCCGCCTTATGGCGCGGGAAGCATCGAGGTCGGAGGGAAGGGAGGCCTGTGATCTCCATGACGAGGCTTCAACGGCGGCTCTGTCAACGAAGTTCGGGTACGTCACTTGTCGGCCAGCCAGAGGGATATCTAGGACGTAGAAGTACGTCCGATGCCAGTTTTTGCAGGACTCGTGGCCAACGATGTCGGGGAACCGTCGTCCACGTCGGATCTTGAAGCTTATGGTGCTGCAATTCCTAAGTTCTTCCGTACTAGCTCCGGCTTCACGCTTGACGGTGAAGAAGTACACGAAGAGGTCTAGGCTTTATCCCTAAGTAACACTCGCAGAGCGCCGCGAAGTTGCTAAGCGCTAAGATACTGTTGGGAGAAAGATTCTAGGGCTGGACCCTGTAGTGGTTTAAGACGGAGAGGAAGAAGTTGGAGATGGGAAGGGAGACGCCGCGTACCAGTTGGGCTTTGAGGTACACTTTTTATCCGGCTTGGGGAGAAGGTGTCACCTCGCCGGCCGGCGCCGCCCGCCAGGCGAGCCCCTCCGTCGGAGGGAGGTAGCCCTCGGCGATCAGCTCTTGGATGTCATGGTCGGTGATATCTGAGCCGTGCCAGTCGCCCTTGTGTGAATCAAGTTCCTCCTCCAATGGCTCCAGCGCCGCCAGATTGTGGTCGCCGCCAGTGGACTCAATCATCGTCGATGCGGGGATATCCAAGCCCTCTGAGGGGACGACGATAGAGCTCGCCGGCTCCGCTCGACGCCGCCATGGAAGGAGAGGTGCTGCCGCTGGCCATGGAGAGAGGTTGGAGGTGACTGGTGCGGATTGAGGCTAGGGTTTTTCGCGAGTTCTGCGCCGAGAGCTCGAGGAGGCACGCGTTGGAGGAAGAAGACGATGCGAGGAGAGAATGAGGTAAAAGTTGAAGATTCCACCACGATTACTATTTATCATCTCCAGCATCAAGATTCATGCATCTTGATCGGACGGTTGCCGCGTAGACGACGTGTTTGCGAACGTGCGCGGAAATTTTGCCACGTCTCCAACCATCGCCGCCAACGGTTCGTATCGCTCGCGCGGGAAAATCGGACATGATTGCATTCTCTGCATGTGTGAGTTACGAGGCGTCGCTGACCTAAGCCTACGTCTTCCTAGCTGACATAGGCAGATAGGCCGTCAGATCAGAAGATTCCGGCATGGACGGATCCAGTCCGGCTACGGAAGAGTACGATGGAAGATTCAGCATTTCTCCGACTTACGTATTGAAGACGGAGAAATCCTTGCAGGGTTCTTTGGGAGGACTACAAGATATTGCTTGACGAATTGCCGACATTCATCTAGACGGAGCATTCCATACGAAGAGGCAAGACGGCGCAAGATCTCGGAGTTCTCCGGGGGCTACTGTTGGGGATATGCTATATGGGTATCCTCATAGCATGTCTCCTTTCCGGATAACCCGGGTGGCCCACAGTTGGTAGCATGGCCCATGGCCTGCTGGGCGGCCCAGTTAGATGGATCCAGAAGGGAGGCCCATGCCGGATAAAGGAAGGCTACGGTTGGAGTCACCGACGTACCCGGAGCCTTAGAGTGCAAGATACACAAGACTAGTAATAGACGGTGTAGGACTCTGTAACCTGTCCGGCTAGGACTTTTCCCTGTAACCCTAGGACCTGGCGACTATATAAGTCGGGCCTATGGGAGCCTTTAGGGCACAATCTCAGACGTTCATGGACAACTTCAGACAATCTCGCACATCGAACCAATCCCTGTAACTCGGCATATTGCCCTTATAGTGATTTATAGCAGGAGTAGGATTCCACCACCGTCGTGGGATCTGAACCTGGGTAAGTTGTGTTACCTCATACCCGTCAATCGTCCGCCTTCCCCCACGTCTCTAAACACGCACTATGAGGACCCCTCCATGGCGTACTTGTTGGCAATACCACAACACCGTCCTCCTGATAGTCCTCTTCATAGTCTGGCCACGGGAATAGCCAGGGACAAAGCCATGAGTACTCTTTAAGTACTCGCAAACTAATACTAAGAAGTGAAGTGGTTTTGGGTAAGAAATATTAAGCTCTAGGTTGTTTTGCAAAAAGCAATATTTAGCTCTACTGAGTTCAGAAGCAAAGAAAGCTAGTTAGAAGTTTTATAACACCTAAGTGGAAACTTGGATTTCATATCACAACCCTGTTGTGGTCAGGTCAAAGTCATGAATCATTTCACAAGTCATTTTGAAAACATCTGACGACGGAACAATATGGCCACTCCAACTGTCCATAACCGCGAACGCGACTATTCGGATAGTTTGACACTCTGCAGAGGTGGTACACTTTCACCACAACATTCGATACATCCGTTAGGAACAAATCCTGAATTCACCATACTCAGTATGCGGATAATTAATCCTAACTTTTCAATTACACTCCCTAGTATAGGCACCTCTCCTGTGAGTTTGGCCTCCCAACCATGACCAACTGTCATCTTGGGAACTGCACAGGTGGACAATCTTCACAAGGTAGCCTCGGCTCAAACCTTGGCTGCAAGGGAACCCATACTAAGGTATATAAATTTCCAGTCAAGCCCTACCCAAATTTCGGGTATTGTGGCTATACGGTAAAATTAGAATGGTATCGCCTCCAGACAACCATCAGTTTTATAAAGGGCTAAGGCTCATGCCTTAACATTTTCATCATCAAAATCATCTGGTGTTCAAGAACACATGTCAAAACATTTCAGTAGAATGACTCATAATTCTAAGGTTTTCATAACCATTTTCACCAAGTATTCCCATCTAAAGTTGATCAAGTTTTATGCTTAGCACTAGCATCTACAAGTAGGGGTAAACACTAATGAGGGGTGGTAAAAAAGTGTATCTTATCTAAGTTCAATATCATGCCTCAGGATGACATCAAGATTATCTAACTTAGGCCAAGTTTTATGCTCTTTATGTTACCTTTAAATAATCTTTCCAAGCTAGGATTATGTGTCATCAAGTGGGTATAACCAAGGAATGCCTAATGCATTGCATAGATCATGTAGTTTTCACAGTTGCAAGTGTTAACTTGCTCAGTTAGTAGCTTTCCTTGTGCAGAGCAGTGGTTGAAGTTCTCCTCGGCTTCTTCCTCGTAGTATTCTCCTTCCTCCTCGTATCCTTGGTCGGTACTAGCGTCTGTAAATAAATACGAGGTACACAATCACCAAACGATACTTAACTACTTTTATTTATTTACACCAAGGTTTTCACTAGATGATCTAGCATCATCACAAATATCACAATCATCAAAGCACTTGTCTTATTTATTTTATTTTGGAAAATTAATTTCTACTCATTGAAAAACTACTTAAGATTTAATATTCTCCAACTCAAACATGGGATCATGTTGACACATATCATCACCACATATTTCAGTACTTGGGAATGTGATTTAAAGTGGTGTCACAATTTAACAAGGTTTAACCTTTTTATTTTAATTAATTAATGTGACTAGAATGGCCTATGGGGCATTCTTTTATTGCTTGTCCAATATTTCTGCAAGTAAACCTAGATATTTTTATATATTCTGAAAGTTCTTGTTAAATATGATTTTTGAGAGTTGGAATCAACTCAAAAGATTTCATGGTTGAATTTTGAAAAATGTTTGAATGTAGAAAAGCTTCTGCCTTGTGATTTTTACTATAGATGATCTACAATTCCAAATGGTTTGAATCCAACGGGCTTGGATTAAGCACTCCAGTACCTTCCTAACAAAATTGGTTTCATGCAATTTGGTTCGGTGAATCGAGTTGGGTTGATTTTTGAATCTAGGTACAGAACTAAGTTTGAAACTAAATTAATAAACCTAAATTTGAATTACTGGGTCACGCGGGAGGTTAACTGGGCCGGCCCACGGTGCACAGCGCACATGCGGGTGGGTTTAAGTGAATGACCCCACCAGTCAGCAAGACAGGGGGTGCGAAGCGGTACGGGGTAATCTAGACCGCACGATCAAACTCTAATCCAACGGCTGGGACCTATCGTCTCCGTCGGGCAACGCCGGCGAGACAGAACCCTAGCGCGGTCAGTGGGGGTCTACGGGGGCTCACCGAGGCTCAGGCGAGGGTTGACGATGGGGGCGAACGACAAAGTTGACGACGACGAACCTCCTGGTACCGGCGGCTGCTCCTGGGGCGGCTCCAATCAACGGCTCCTTTCTTCCTCCTCCGCGGAAGACTCCGGCCAAATTCCGGATGTGCTGCTCGCATTGCTCCGGGAGTGAGGTGGGGTTTTTCTGAGAGAGAGGGAAGTGAGATGGTGTGAAGAAATCGAGCGGGGGGTGGCCTCTATTTATAGTGCAGCGAGAGGACCGAAGGGCGCGGGCTGAGCTCGTCGGTGTCGTCGGCACAACGATCTAAGGGCATGAGCTCATCGGTGTCGTCGGCACAGCGAGCTAAGGGCATGGCCTCTATTTATAGTGTTGTGCTCCCTGGCGAAGCTCAACGACATGGTTATGTGGCGTGGGGCGGTGCGAGACGGTCGGAACACTGCGATGCTCTGGGCGGGTCCGACGGCTGTTTTAATGGTGCATGGGCTCTCCTGGTCGCGTGACGACGAACGGGCGTGTCTGCGGGGTTTCTGGGATAGTAGTGATCGTGCTCGCACGCGGCGAGGGCGGCGCACGGTCTATGGGCGTGTGTCGTGGGTGGCGTTTTGGCGCGCTCTCGGCACGCTCGCAGAGAGGCTGGGCACGAGCGTTCCTTGTGGTCTAGTCGCTGGCAAGGCTCGAGGCTTGGACAGGGGGTGGCGGTGGATGGTGGAGTGCCTGCTAGACAAGGTTGGCGAGGCTAGAGCTGCTCCTAGATGGCTGGCGACATTGGGGTGGCAAGGGTGCTCTCGACATGCTTGCCATTGATGGTGTGGTCGGTTTTACAGTGAGCTAGAGGGGTTAATTTAGTTGGATGACCTACTGAGGGTGTAGTGTGAGCTAGATAGGGAACAAGTTAGGCACAAATCACTGCTCACAATAGTGTTTGATGTTTGTTTGTTTTGTGTCTGCAAGGTGTTTGATGAAATGGCCGAAAGAGATTCAAATTTGAATTTTTGATTCAAACTTTGTGGGTGTACTAGTTACATACTAGGGAGTCTCTAGTTAGTTGGAAAGGTCAAGGTGAATTGGTTTGGTTGGGTTTTGAGAATTGGTGATCTTCACATATGTTATAGATTCAATTTTGAATTGTCATTTGAATCAAGTTACCAAATGTTTCTATAAGTTTGAAAGGTGGGCTTGGGTTCACTTTTACTTTGTCTAGCAAGGGGTAAAAAGAAATGGAAATGTTTCTATTTGAAATCTTGGACTAGAAACACTCAAAGTGGCCTAGTGAGAAAGATTAGCAAAAATGACCATTTGCTTTATTTGGTTTGTTTTTGATTTTCTCTTGATTTGTTTCTGCTTGGAAATGTTTTAGATGATGTTGTATTCATCTTTAAACCATTCCTTGCTATTTAGATCAATCACACAAGTCCATTCATGCATTCATACAATCATCACATCCACACATGCATTCATATTGATTTGATTAACAAAAGTTTTTGTTAACCCTAATTTTGGTGATTGGAATTTGATAATCATTGTTCAATATTTTTGGGATGTTACATTGGGCGTCAGATGCTCCCAGGACTCTTAGTTTCTTGTGGTCCTTACGCGCCTTAGTTTAGGTCTATACCAGGTATACCAATCATGGGAGCTAATAAGTCATGGCCATGTCATTAGCCCCCGAGGCCTGATGGCTCGGTTGATGTAGAGCCTGTTGGGAACCCCAAGAGCAAGGTATGGTGAGCACAGCAGCAAGTTTTCCCTCAGTTATGGAACCAAGGTTATCAAACTAGTAGGAGAAAGAAACCACTTCCGAAGGTGTTGCTAGCAACGTCATCCGGTGCATAGCATGCCAGATTGTTGAATTCTTCAATGTACTCAGCCACACTGAGGTGACGTTGTTTCAGATTGTGGAATTCCTTTTTCTTCAAGTGCATCACTCCAGGTGAGATGTGAGCTGTACGAAAACCATCCTCAAAAATAGCCCCAGTCACATCCTCAAGGGGAGTGGTGATTTGAAAGTTGTCCCACCATGTTGCTGCTGGTCCTTCAAGCAGAAATGCTGCAAACCTAACTTTTTCTTCATCGGTGCAGCCAACAGTCACTAAGTCCTTATTCACTGAACGTAACCAGTCATTGGCTTCCATTGGATCAGTTGTTCTAGAGAACCTTGCGGGTCTAAGTTTCAGAAACCTGTTGTTGTTGTTGTTGTTGTTGTTGTTGTTGTTGTTGTTGTTGTTGTTGTTGTTGTTGTTGTTGTTGTTGTTGTTGTTGTTGTTGTTGTTGTTGTTGTTGTTGTTGTTGTTGTTGTTGTTGTTGTTGTTGTTGTTGTTGTTGTTGTTGTTGTTGTTGTTGTTGTTGTTGTTGTTGTTGTTGTTGTTGTTGTTGTTGTTGTTGTTGTTGTTGTTGTTGTTGTTGTTGTTGTTGTTGCTGCTGCTGCTGCTGTTGCTGCTGCTGCTGTTGCTGTTGTTGTTGTTGTTGTTGTTGTTGTTGTTGTTGTTGTTGTTGTTGTTGTTGTTGTTGTTGTTGTTGTTGTTGTTGTTGTTGTTGTTGTTGTTGTTGTTGTTGTTGTTGTTGTTGTTGTTGTTGTTGTTGTTGTTGTTGTTGTTGTTGTTGTTGTTGTTGTTGTTGTTGTTGAGTGTGGTCATCATATGCATCAGTTGAGTTTGGCCTTTCATCAACTGTTGCATCATATGTGACAAAGTCTTTCCATAGAAGTCCTCCCAATACACAATGCTAGCTTGTCTACCAGGCACCAATGTAAGGATATATTCCAATACACAATTCTAGTTAACCTGAAGATGCCAATGCATGGGTCTTCCACTATGTAGTTGACTAAGCCAGAGCCCATTTAGCATGTGGCTGTACACGGAAGCCACTGTACGAGAAACATGTTCAATCTCTAAGTCCCTGGGTGGTTTTCTTCTAGTGCACATCCAAAAAGATAGCCATATAAACATGGTTCCCTTTGTTGTCACTTTGTCCAAAACTTGAGTATCCTCTTTCCACCCAGGTGGTTCATTGAGTACTTGTTTTATTATATAAAACCTATATTTTTCCAACACTTCATATAATCATATCATGTATCCCATCCCAATATAGAGCAGGGCTAAGCATACTACAAATATAATGTTTTCACTAAGGAAGATATAAGGATATCCTAATAGGATATAGCATAGCATAGAAATATAGTAGTCCTATCATGCATGTTACAAAAATCCACTAAGTGTAATGAAAATAGTAGGATATGGATAATAGTGTCACTTGCCTTAATAGTCGGCGGTAGAGTCACACTCTTTGCAATAGCAAACGTTGCACTCCGTACAATCTAGAATACAAACATTCAAAAATGAGCACACTAGCAATACTACTAGCAATACATAAAATAATGCAAATGCATGAACGAATGCAAAAGTATTGTGCAAATATACTCTAATTGTTTAATGGTCACCAAAATTACTTTCTTATTATTTGATATACGCATGAAGAAATATGCAACATATTAAAAGATCATTAAAAAAACATTTTGCAGCACTAAAAACGACACAACTCACAAGAAAATAGTACGACATGAAATAAATTTTGGTTCTGGTCTCATTGGTTAGAGTGTTCAATTTTCAACTAAATACATCATGAATCACTCAGGGGCATGGTTTCCTATGGTTATCTACATGTTAGACCAGAAATTCGACAAACCAACCTGAATAAATGGATTCATAATTAGTTAGAGAAACCTTCGGAGCTAGATAGGAAAGGCAGAGTCGTTCTTGTATAGTTGTTTTCTGTAGTTTTTAGTTAGCAGGATTCAACCTAAATACGTAAGCAGGCAATACGAGTAACATCAACTAAAATAAATCTAGGCACGTCACCTGGATTTAGCCGTCTACAAATCTTAAGATTGTTTAAATTAACTGGTACATGAAAAGAAACAAGTTTGCCGTAAACTTAAGTACAATATTGAATCGAATGTACTTGCAAGTGGCTAGCAAAGCTGCAGCGTACTAGCACCAATTAGACTATCTACACTAGCAGCATATTGATCTTGATGCCGTCGTGGTACTTTTCCTGATTTACAAAATCGATTAACTTTTGATAGAACTTACTATCTTGAACGAAATTGCACATACGAACTAGAAAGTGGTATCTAAATAAAATCAAAAGGGAGCAAACCAACCAATCTGGAGTAGGGTCTCTAGCGTGAGATGGTCGTCAGCACAGCTAGGCGGTACTCCGATAAGGCGGAATCGACTCCGGAGTTCGTCTGACACCGCGAGACGAAAAGCTCGAATTCGAGCAGCCTAGTGGCCCTTGGGTGGCGCTGGTTGAGGGGGAATGAAGAGCGGCCAAAGGGGATTAAGAGGGCACTGATGGATTGAGTAATTAAGGTCGTGTTAGTGCTAATTTAAGTCGAGAATTAATGGACTGGTAACAGACGCGTAGTTGGTTCTTCTTTGGCAGGAGGTCGAAGGCGACGATGTGTTGAGGGCCAGGGAGAGGTGCCGTGGTGGGCTATTTACAAGGAGAGTGGGTCATGGCCTTTGTGGTCTTCTCTCTATTTTCTTTCTAAATAAACGTTTTCTTTTATATTAATTGTTATAACTTCTAAATTGATTTAAATTTGTATCAAATCTTTTTATAAAATATAATTTTCAGTTTACTCAAATTAGAGTATTTGGAATATTTTTTTAATAAAGTATAATTCATTTTTTTTAAAACAAGGTACGTATGCCCAATTTTTTTTCTATTCCCTTTTCTTATAAAAACCATATATTTTGACTTAGGACTCCAAAAAGGTTCAAACCAATTTCTTTAGCTTTATAATTTTATTCTTTATCATAATCCCTCATTTAAGAATACTTTTATTTTATTTTAGTCATTGCCTTAATTTGACTTTATTTTCTTCCTATATTTTTATAAATTTCATATCATTTTATCTAAAGCTTCAAATAGAGTCAAAGTAATTTCTATGGCTTTATAATTTTTGCCTTTATCTTTTTAGCTCACTTGGAATTCTTTTGTATATTTTAAATTTGGAATATATCCAAATTCTCATGTTGTTAAGTGGTCAATTCAATTTTGAGAAGAAAGTTATTTCTCTTAGTTTTAAAATGGAACAATGCATGCTTCATGAATTTTGAGGTTTTGAAAACATGCATACAACTTCACAAACAAAATTGTTTTATTTAATTTTTGTTTTGAAGGAATTACATTAAATAGTCAAAAAGTTTTTTATTCCCTTTGAATTTCCAAGACTTAGTTTTTCATTTTGTTTAAGTTTTTCCACATTTCAAAATTTGCAAAATTTTGGGATGTGACATAAGCGAAGTGTGTAATGTAAACAATACAATTGCCCTTGGACAAAGGATTATTGTTTTCTCCCTAGTAGCAACACCACATCTACAACCTTAGAAGTTTATATCACTCTCCCAGATTACTAGATGCATGATCGAGCATAAATACTCCCTCTTGGAGTCACAAACAAATACTTGGCCAGAGTAACTACTAGCCACTAAGAGCATGCAGGATCACAAATAACATAGACATGATAGAACAATAATCAATATGACATAATACTCATATCTATCGGATCCCAACAACACAGCATGTAGCATTACAATAAGATAATCTTGATCATGATAGGCAGCTCACAACATCTAAACATGACAGCAAAAATAGGATAAATAACCATCTAGCTACTGCTATGGACCCGTAGTCCAAGGATGAACTACTGATATGTCGTAAACATATCTATAATTTTTGATGCTCCATGCTTGTTTTGTATCAACTTTCTTATGTTTTGTCTACACTTTGAAGTGTTTTTATACATTTTCTGGAACTAACCTATTAACAATATGCCGCAGTGCCAGTTGCCTATTTTCTGCTGTTTTTGGTTTTAGAAAAGCTACTAAAGAAATATTCTCGGAATTGGACGGAACAAAAGCCAAAGTCAATATTTTACCAGACACGACACAGAGACCGAAGGGAAGACGAAGTGGAGCCACGATGCAGCCACACCTAGGGCTGGCGCGGGTCCCCCTAGGGCACGCCGCCCTATGGTGTGGGCCCCTCGAGAGTCCACCAACCTTGCCCCTTGGCCTATATAAACCCCCCGAGGAAGAAACCCTAAGGACCCGATCAAATCTCCACGAAACAGTCCGTAGCCGCCATCCCCATCCCTAGATTGGGGGGATCTGAAGCTCTTCCTGGCACCCTGCCGGAGGGGAGAGATCATCCCGGAGGCCTTCTTCATCACCATGCCAACCTTCGGAGTGATGCGTGAGTAGTTCACCCTTGGACAATAGGTCCATACAGTATCTAGATGTTTGTTTCTCCTCCTTTGTGCTATCATGTTTAGATCTTGTGAGCTCCGTTCATGATCAAGATCATCTATTTGTAATCCTACATGTTGTGTTTGCGGGGATCCGATGGATATTGAGATACTATGTTAGATTGATTATTGATTCTATCATGTCTATGTAATTTTGATCTTGCATGCTCTCTGTTTCTAGTAGCTATCTTGGACAATTAGATGCTTGTAACTCCAAGAGGGAGTATTTATGCTCGATAGTAGGTTCATGCCTCTAGTAACCTAGGAGAGTGACAGAAACTTCTAATGTTGTAGATGTGCTATTGCTACGAGGGAGAAAACAACAATCCTTTGTTCAAGGGCAATTGTATTGTTTACTTTACACACTTTGCTTAATGCAATTATCTGCTGCTTGCAACTTAATACTCGAAGGGGTTCAAATGATAACCTGAAGGTGGATTATTAGTCATAGATGCAGTTGGATTACAGTCTATGTATTATGTTGTAATGCCTAAACATATCTCGTAGGAATCAAGATGTCTAGTATATGCATTGTTATGCATTTTCAATCTGTCAATTGCCCCGCTGTAATTTGTTCACCCAGCATGTTATTTATCTTATGGAAAACACCTCTAGTGAACTACTGTGGATCCTGGTCCATTCCTTTACCATTGATATTCCATTTACCGTTTACTTTCTGCAAGCAATTACTATCTTCCACACTATACGTTTAATCCTTTGTTTTCAGCAAAACCAGTGAGATTGACAACCTCACTATAAGTTAGGACAAAGTTCTGTTGTAACATCCCAAAATTCTTCCTATTTTGGAATGTTATAAATTAAATCAATAGCTTGATTGATTGTTTGATTTTGATAAAAATTCTCAAAGAGAAGAAACTTTTTGAATAGAAGATCCTCTCAACCTTGAATTCAAAATCTTATATTCTTTTGTTATGACCTAAGTATCCATATAGGCAAAAGGGCATGGATTGATTATGGATTGTAGAATTGGTGTGCAAGATTTCAAAATGAAAATCATGAAGCATTCATAAGCATTTCATTACATCCATGCAAAGTTTTCACAAACTGAATCCAAATCCTGGTATCCAAATCCTATAGTTGATTCACCCAAATGTTCCTAAAGGTAATTAAATTGAATTTATAAAACCCACTGTTGCTAAGGCATAAATTATTGATAATTATAGCCTAAAGAGATCCAATTAATATTGCAAAATTTTGGAAACAAAATTGAGCTCATTTGGAGCTATTATGAAAAAGTTATGGAATAAATACAAACAAATAGAGATATAAATAAAATGGAATATACAAGGATTTATAAACCCACTACTTGCAAACTAGCAAAAATATTACAAATATGATTCTACAATAATCTATTCGATTTTAGAAAATTTTAGAAACAAGAATCATGTCATTTGGAGTTCGTATGCAAAAGATATAAGGGAAACAAGTAAATAGAAAAAGAAAAAGAAAAAAAAATAAAAAACTAATGGGCCGGCGGCCTAGGCGGACCGAGCCAGCACGCAGTACACACGAGAGGGATCGATCAGTTACATGCTTTAATATCCGTGCAAAACATGTTTTCTCAAACCTATCTCTATTCAAACTCTTATAACTTTTTATCTAAAACTCCGAATCGACTTCCGTTTGTTTGTACTTGTTCCCTACTCCAAGACCTATCTCTAAACCATTCTAAACCTCCATATAAACTTGTGGAGCTACAGCTGTACGAGTTTCTATTCCCAAAATCCCGAATCTACACATGCCCGAATCTTATTTCGCTTTTTGACCCATCTAGACTTCGTTGTTTGCCTTCGGCCAAAAAACGAAAGTTGTAGAACTCGTCAAAATCTTTCAATCCCGACAAACCTCACCTCTTTTCATCCACCACAGCCGGATAATTTCGCATCGCAATATTTCAGATCTGACGGTGTAAATCCAAGATGTACTCGCGCTCGTTTCTTCAAATCCAAATTCCTTTGGTGAGAACGTAGGAATAATGATTCCCCACAACTTTCATGTTCTAAGTTTTTCAATTTGACCTACGGATCTGTCTCTCTAACCCAGATCTATTTCTTGTCTATTCTGAGCCGAAATCGGGTCAATCTCCTCTCCTAACCACTCTCATCCCAATGGCCAGGATTAGATCGATTCCTCGAAGGGGTACGAGCCAACCGGATCTCGCCACGTGTCAACGTCAGGTCAGCATCTAATCTCAGTCAGCATGCAAAGTCAACCTGTCCAGTCAGCGGAATATTCTCTGAAATATTCCGTTCGAATTTAAAATTGCACATTATAGATCTAACTTGTAAAATTCACTAGAAATTCATACCACGTCCAATAATTGCGTATAATATATCAAATTGAAGATAATTTTACATAGAATCATATTATCAGAATAGATCCAACTTTTACTATACGTGGTTACTGCAGTAATTTAATTAGTTTTAATGGTCTTTTAGGTTAATAAATTCATAGGAAATTATCTGTAACTCCGAAAAATATGAACAATATATCAAATTGAAGCTATTGTCATGTAGATTAATAATATCTGGTTGGATCCAGCTTTTGCGGACTATTTACCCCGTAGCAATTTAATTGGTTTTAATGGCTTTAGAAATCATTAAATTCATAGAAAATTATTTGCATATCACAAAAATATAAATAATATACCGATGGAAAGCTGGCTCCATGTAGATCATCAATATGCAATTATTTCAGCCTTTGACTGTAAGGTTTTTCCGTGAAGACTTAAATGGTTTAATAGCCTATTTAGAGTAATAAATTCATAAGAAAATAAATACTACTCAGAAAATTACAAATAATATGTCCCAGGAATCACAATTCCGTGGAGATTACAGATATAATTTTAGTTTGATTTTTAGGCAACAGAAACTATATGAATCATTTAAAACCCATTAAACACTATTTAAATCATACAAAAAGATCTATAACTCCGATTAGGGTGAATCCAACGCCTACTGGTTCGTATTAACATCCTCTATCCAGTAAACCCAAGAAACAAATTTAATTCGATAGTTATAACAGGCGTTACAACATAACTATCAAAACCCTTATATTGGCAAGTAATTATTAATAACAAGTACCCTATTGCTTTAATTGATCTCATACATGCATCATATGATCTATTAATGCTCAGAGAACTAAATATAAGCATTGTAACATATTAAACCGTCATGCATGTTTTTGATCATCCTTGTTGTGTTTGCTATGTTTGCAATTGTTTTGATTGGAACTACCTTGTCCTCGTATTAGATTGTTTGGAGAGTGCGATTGCTGTGGAGAAATACAATCAACACCCATATTATCAACATAAGGCAAGTTACACCACTTGTTCATAATTTTTGTCCCAGTTTTGATTCTATGCATGTGATCTTCAAAATTCTGTAGCATGCATGTGTAGGATGCTCTAGTAGAATTTTTCCTTAGAATTTTTTTGCAAGTGCGATGATTTTGTAGTATGCTATGAGTAGCTCTATACTTAGGATTTACCCTCCTAATAGGTTACCCCTGTTTTTGCTAAGTATTGCTTGCTATGCTATATATATAAAGTTCCGTTGGGGGGTTCGAAAGACAATGAATTTTTCTAAGTATAAAGGCTCTCTTGAGCAAACTTTTCTTCTCAAATCCACTTCAAAATAAAACTAAGTTTTCTTCTGGGCGAAATGGTTTTCGGGACAACGAGTGAGATTTGGTGGAGGACGGCCGCCCAGGAATCAAAGAAGTCTGCCATGTTTCAGAATTCAGAAGCTTCTAGTGCAACCACAATACATATGGGCTCTGTCTTGGCCTAGTACTTAGTGGGAAACCTCACCTGGGTACCAACATTTGGAGGTTCTTGGCACGGTTGGATCTAGAAGGTAGATGGGCTACTAAGGGAAAGCCTCGCCATGGTCTTGTCTATAAAGGACTTGATCGTGGATTGTGGGTAAAGTGCACAAACTCTCGAGAGTATTGCAATCTGATCGATCAGCCGTGTTCACGGAAACAGAACAACATTGAGCATCTGAAGGATGGAGCCTCTGAAGGATCTTCCTCTCTCTTTTCTAAACAAATTTTTGAAACCCCATGGCGTGAGTAATATCGCCAATGGGTGGGATTTTGGGTCACTTGGTGCGTAATATCCAAGTGTCACTTGGTGAGTAATATCCAAGTGTTTGGTTGTTTTGGACACTTGGTGAGTAATATCCTCGTGTGCCATTCGACCCAATTTTATCTAAGCAAATGTTTACAAAGTAGGGTAAAACTCTCTCTCTCTCTCCCTTTTCTCTCCATACTTAGTGAAAATTAGCTTTATGCAAATGAACTCCAAAGCCTAAACTAGCCTTGCATGTAGAGTTAGTCTTTCCTTCCTTGGTGTAATTTGCCAATACATTCCAAGTATTGACCCAACTTGTTGGCTGCACGTTTCATGTGCAGAATTTCGGAGATCATTGAAAGGTGCGCTAGGATCGCGGGTCTTCACTCAACCTGCTTGTGGCATTGATGGGACTCATGTTGTATATTTTTCGCTTTTGTTGTAATAATGTAAACTCTGGATTATTCGATTCATGTAATAAAGACTTGTGTTTTACATGATATTTCATCGACTGTGAGTGCTAGCTATTGATCCAGGGACTAGCATGTTAATCACAGGGACTTAGGATCTTACTTGATCCGAGGTCACTACAGATGGTATCAGAGCATAAGTTGAATGTAGATCATGACCCTAGACATGGAAAAACCTTAGGACAAATATTTTCTAAGTTATTTCAGAAAACTCTCATACTTCTCATCATCTACCTTGGGGTTTTAAAAATTTCTTAAGTCTCTTCTTTTCAACATTAGAAAATGACCACTACACACTTCAAGAAGAAACTTTTCTAAAAGATTACCTTTTCAAAGAAGATCATCTCAATGTTTCGATTAAGTCGGGACTTGAAGACCTCCATGAAAGATGTTCCAATACTGAAGCTACAAGATTAAAGACTTCAAAGGACTTAAGTCAATGTTATTAACTAAAGAACTAGAAAGATTGAAGATTATGAAGAACATGAAGACTATCAAGAGCACGGAGACTTTTGGAGACTCGAAGCCTCGAATATTCCAAGTGACCTATTAGGAACCAAACCCGAATAAGATTTCGCTAAATATAGATGCGACAAATTGTTTGCTATCTTGTATGGTTTATTGCCATAGCTAATGAAAATCTATTTTCTAAATAAAATTTCTTGTATGGGTTATTCTTCTTCTTCCATACTCTATTCGTTCCTACTCTAAACCTTGGTCGACTCGACGGATGGACCATATCAATAAGGAGGACAAGGAACTCAACTCCACCAAGCGTAAGAGCCACGCCGATGCAAAGAAGTGGATGCTCCAGGTTGAAGAAAGAATGAAGGATGCCAACATTGAAGTCAACAGAATGGTTCATTATGCCACCCAATTCCTAAAAGACGAGGCTGCAACCTAGTGGGAGATGCAACACGCCATTAATGATCATTAAGGGATGATATCTTGGGGAGAATTTAAAGAGGTTCTACTAAAATCTCGTCTCGTCAATCGTATACCAAAAACCCAAGAAGTTGAAGTCCCGAAAACATTTAGCTTGCACGATCTACGGAGAAACAGGACATATCACCAAGGAGCATCATGATCAACGCCCCTACTGTGAAGGAAGGCACCCATCAGAAGAATGTACCACCTCTCAAGTTACATGCTTCCTGTGCGAAGGGACCAATCACAACCCTGCTCAATGCACCTCTACCCGGTGGTACATCAACTGAATCAGCAAGTCAGAGACGGAATGCGCCAAGACCTCATGAAGATCTGCGTGGACACGACAAAGACAAGGGATGGATTCAAGACTCTAGACACCGCACCCAAAGTCATCACTTCGCAATACTCAACATATGAAAGGAATGCCCATTTTCCCCAAACTGGCTCAAGGAAACGATCAAGGCTTCCAAATGTTGAGGTAGAGCATGAAGAACCAAAGACGGGATGTCCTTGCCAAAAAGGAGGAAGGATCTAAGCAAAGTCCTATGCTTCCACTGTCACAATCCTGGACATTATGCTGATAATTGTCCAAAACATGTGAATGTAGCTGGAAAGGATAAAAACGACGATGGTAATAGTAATAGAGGCAGTAGCGTGAAGAAGCCCAAGAAAGATTCTAGCCAGGTGACATTCTATAAGTATGGTGAAACAATGCATTACTTGTTAGATTGTCCTCGGAAAAGGAAGAATGGTTGTGGCAAAGGAAATGCCAAAGGAAAGAAGCCCAATCCGGTTATCAAGCTACGACGAATTATGTTAGTGTGAATGGATCTTACAAATCAACAATCCACACCGACCCATCAGAAGAACCTAAAAAATACAATATTTTAAGGGTGGTAGTACCCTAGTGTGAACCAAACCTATTTCTTGCTAGCTTTCTCAAATCTCGAGGACAAGATTCCTTTTAAGGGTGGTAGTCTGTAACATCCCAAAATTCTTCCTATTTTGGAATGTTATAAATTAAATCAATAGCTTGATTAATTGTTTGACTTTGTTGAAAATTCTCAAAGAGAACAAACTTTTTGAATAGAAGATCCTCTCAACCTTGAATTCAAAATCTTATATTATTTTGTTATGACCTAAGTAGCCATATAGGCAAAAGGGCATGGATTTATTATGGATTGTAGAATTGGTGTGCAAGATTTCAAAATGAAAATCATGAAGCATACATAAGCATTTCATTACATCCATGCAAAGTTTTCACAAACTGAATCCAAATCCTGGTATCCAAATCCTATAGTCGATTCACCCAAATGTTCCTAAAGGTAATTAAATTGAATTTATAAAACCCACTGTTGCTAAGGCATAAATTATTGATAATTATAGCCTAAAGAGATCCAATTAATATTGCAAAATTTTAGAAACAAAATTGAGCTCATTTGGAGCTATTATGAAAAAGTTATGGAATAAATACAAACAAATAGAGATATAAATAAAATGGAATATACAAGGATTTATAAACCCACTACTTGAAAACTAGTAAAAATATTACAAATATTATCCTACAATAATCTATTCGATTTTAGAAAATTTTAGAAACAAGAATCATGTCATTTGGAGTTCGTATGCAAAAGATATAAGGGAAACAAGTAAATAGAAAAAGAAAAAGAAAAAAAAAGAAAAAAAACTAATGGGCCGGCGGCCCAGGCGGACCGAGCCAGCACGCAGTACACACGAGAGGGATCGATCGGTTACATGCTTTAATATCCGTGCAAAACCTGTTTTCTCAAACCTATCTCTATTCAAACTCTTATAACTTTTTATCTACAACTCCGAATCGACTTCCGTTTGTTTCTACTTGTTCCCTACTCTAAGACCTATCTCTAAACCATCCTAAACCTCCATATAAACTCGTGGAGCTACAGCTGTACGAGTTTCTATTCCCGAAATCCCGAATCTACACATGCCCGAATCTTATTTTGATTTTTGACCCATCTAGACTTCGTTGTTTGCCTTCGTCCAAAAAATAAAAGTTTTAGAACTCGTCGAAATCTTTCAATCCCAACAAGCATCACCTCTTTTGATCCACCACAGCCGGAGAATTTCGCATCGCAATATTTCAGATCTGACGGTGTAAATCCAAGATGTACTCGCGCTCGTTTCTTCAAATCCAATTCCTTTGGTGAGAAGGTAGGAATAATGATTCCCCACAACTTTCATGTTCTAAGTTTTTCAATTTGACCTACGGATTTGTCTCTCTAACCCAGATCTGTTTCTTGTCTATTCTGAGCCGAAATCGGGTCAATCTCCTCTCCTAACCACTCTCATCCCAACGGCCAGGATTAGATCGATTCCTCGAAGGGGTACGAGCCAACCGGATCTCGCCACGTGTCAACGTCAGGTCAGCATCTAATCCCAGTCAGCATGCAAAGTCAACCTGTCCAGTCAGCGGAATATTCTTTGAAATATTCCGTTCGAATTTAAAATTGCACATTATAGATCTAACTTGTAAAATTCACTAGAAATTTATACCACGTCCAAAAATTGCGTATAATATATCAAATTGAAGATAATTTTACGTAGAATCATCTTATCAGAATATATCCAACTTTTACTGTACGTGGTTACTGCAGTAATTTAATTAGTTTTAATGATCTTTTAGGTTAATAAATTCATAGGAAATTATCTTTAACTCCGAAAAATATGAACAATATATCAAATTGAAGCTACTATAATGTACATTAATAACATCTAGTTGGATCCAGCTTTTGCGGACTATCTACCCCGTAGCAATTTAATTGGTTTTAATGGCTTTAGAAATCATTAAATTCATAGCAAATTATTTGCATATCAGAAAAATATAAATAATATACCGATGGAAAGCTGGCTCCATGTAGATCATCAATATGCAATTATTTCAGCCTTTGACTGTAAGGTTTTTCCGTGAAGACTTAAATGGTTTAATAGCCTATTTAGAGTAATAAATTCATAAGAAAATAAATACTGCTCAGAAAATTACAAATAATATGTCCCAGGAATCACAATTCCGTGGAGATTACAGATATAATTTTAGTTTGATTTTTAGGCAACAGAAACTGTATGAATCATTTAAAACCCATTAAACACTATTTAAATCATACAAAAAGATCTATAACTCCGATTAGGGTGAATCCAACGCCTACTGGTTCGTATTAACGTCCTCTATCCAGTAAACCCAAGAAACAAATTTAATTCGATAGTTATAACAGGCGTTACAACAGAACTATCAAAACCCTTATATTGGCAAGTAATTATTAATAACAAGTACCCTATTGCTTTAATTGATCTCATACATGCATCATATGATCTATTAATGCTCAGAGAACTAAATATAAGCATTGTAACATTAAACCGTCATGCATGTTTTTGATCATCCTTGTTGTGTTTGCTATGTTTGCAATTGTTTTGATTGGAACTACCTTGTCCTCGTATTAGATTGTTCGGAGAGTGCGATTGCTGCGGAGAAATACAATCAACACCCATATTATCAACATAAGGCAAGTTACACCACTTGTTCATAATTTTTGTCCAAGTTTTGATTCTATGCATGTGATCTTCAAAATTCTGTAGCATGCATGTGTATGATGCTCTAGTAGAATTTTTCCTTAGAATTTTTTTGCAAGTGCGATGATTTTGTAGTATGCCATGAGTAGCTCTATACTTAGGATTTACCCTCCTAATAGGTTACCCCTGTTTTTGCTAAGTATTGCTTGCTATGCTATATATATAAAGTTCCGTTGGGGGGTTCGGAAGACAATGAATTTTTCTAAGTATAAAGGCTCTCTTGAGCAAACTTTTCTTCTCAAATCCACTTCAAAATAAAACTAAGTTTTCTTCTGGGCGAAATGGTTGTCGGGACAACGAGTGAGATTTTGGTGGAGGACGGCCGCCCAGGAATCAAAGAAGTCTGCCATGTTTCAGAATTCAGAAGCTTCTAGTGCAACCACAATACATATGGGCTCTGTCTTGGCCTAGTACTTAGTGGGAAACCTCACCTGGGTACCAACATTTGGAGGTTCTTGGCACGGTTGGATCCAGAAGGTAGAGGGGCTACTAAGGGAAATCCTCGCCATGGTATTGTCTATAAAGGACTTGATCATGGATTGTGGGTAAAGTGCACAAACTCTCGAGAGTATTGCAATCTGATCGATCAGCCGTGTTCACGGAAACAGAACAACATTGAGCATCTGAAGGATGGATCCTCTGAAGGATCTTCCTCTCTCTTTTCTAAACAAAGTTTTGAAACCCCATGGCGTGAGTAATATCGCCAATGGGTGGGATTTTGGGTCACTTGGTGCATAATATCCAAGTGTCACTTGGTGAGTAATATCCAAGTGTTTGGTTGTTTGGACACTTGGTGAGTAATATCCTCGTGTGCCATTCGACCCTATTTTATCTAAGCAAATGTTTACAAAGTAGGGTAAAACTCTCTCTCTCTCCCTTTTCTCTCCATACTTAGTGAAAATTAGCTTTATGCAAATGAACTCCAAAGCCTAAACTAGCCTTGCATGTAGAGTTAGTCTTTCCTTCCTTGGTGTAATTTTCCAATACATTCAAAGTATTGACCCAACTTGTTGGCTGCATGTTTCATGTGCAAAATTTCGGAGATCGTTGAAAGGTGCGCTAGGATCGCGGGTCTTCACTCAACCTGCCTGTGGCATTGATGGGACTCATGTTGTATATTTTTCGCTTTTGTTGTAATAATGTAAGCTCTGGATTATTCGATTCATGTAATAAAGACTTGTGTTTTACATGATATTTCATCGACTGTGAGTGCTAGCTATTGATCCAGGGACTAGCATGTTAATCACAGGGACTTAGGATCTTACTTGATCCGAGGTCACTACATCTGTGGATTGTGTTGTGCAGGTTCCAAGTTGCTAGCAACACCTTGGAGTTGTTTCCTTACTCCTACTGGTTCGATAACCTTGTTTTCATAACTGGGGGAAACTTGCTGCTATGCTCATCATACCTTCCTCTTGGGGTTCCCAACGAGATCTACATATCTCTTCCTCCTCGTCAGTCACTTTTCTAGGAGAAAGAAGATTCTCGCAAGGAGAGTATCTCACAACAAATCTCTGTACTTTGTTTTTGTTTTGCTTAGTTATTTTGCTTGTTTATTTTTATCAAAAATACAAAAAATTATTTGTACTGGTTTGCCTTTTCTTATCAAAAACACACAAAAAAATAGTTTCTCCTTCAAGTTGCTTTTATGTCTAGTGTTGCTCCAATCACTTTGTCACCTGTGGAAATGATCTTCACTTTCAAACAAGGAAGTGAAGAGAGTTTCAAAGAATCTTGGTCTAGAATTTTTGATTCACATAAAAAACTGAGCCTAAAATGACTCTGGGCTTGTTTCTTAGCAGTTTCTACTATGGTCTTGCTCTTTGTTATAGATATGCTTTGGATGCTATAGTAGGAGGAGATTTCCTCCAGTGTAATGAGGATGAAGCTTTTAATGCCATAAAAAATTGATTGCAACATATAATTTTCCTAGAAAATCTGATTCATCCTTTACAAAAATTTATGCTAGATTAAACACTCTTGAGACCAATACAGCTAGTTTAAAAGAATGCTTTAGCATGCTTAGAGAGCATCATGAATATGTTCCAATAAATTCCGAATCTTCAAAATGTCTTCCTACAGTAAAAGTTGTTATAAATGATGAAACTTGCTCGTTGTGATACTATGTCTGAATTTTGTCTTATGCCTAAGGATATTTATGAATCTTTGAATCTTTGGGGACTTTCTAAGGGTGGAGAAGAAATATCTCTTACCAATAATGCCACTATATTACCCATTGTGATAGTTGAAGGAGTGTTTACTAAGATCCTAGGGAAAGTGATGTCTATTGATTATCTTGTTATTGAATGTGTAAGAAAAGGACAAATTACACTTGGAAGATCCCTGCTAAAACTCCTTGGAGCAATAATAGATGTGGGAAAAGGCATCATGCATTTCGCTTCTCCACCAAGCAATCATACATTACCTAAAGACAAGAGTAAAGGTAATAAAGGTAGGGGCAAGAAACTTGATCTTGATGCTTCTTCATTCGAAAATACTTGATTCTTCTTCCTATGCCTAGCTTAAAGGCGTTAAAGAAAAGTACTATTGGGAGATAACCCAAATTGTTTTTGTTTTCAGTAAGTTTTTATTTTGTTGAGTCTTGGAAGTTATTGTCTCTGTAATAACCTCTCCTTATCCTTTTTGTGTGGTTTTTGTGCCAAGAATAACCTCTAATGAGAGAGAAGTAAGATTTGGGGAAGTTGCTGTCCCGAAACAGATTTTGTGATTCATTGTAAAAAATCATGAAACATCCCAGTACGTCCGATTGAGATGTAATTTTCTGAGAATATTCCCCAGGTTGTTATCTAACTTTCGTTAGTTTAGCACTTTGCTATTTGAGCAACTTAAGGTCTTCGAAAAAATCGGTCTTTACCTGCTGGTCTGTTTTGACAGATTTCTGCCATTATTTGCATTTGCCTCTTAATCGGTTTCTTTTGGAGTTGTCTTTGATCACTTGAGGTTTTAAAAGGAATTGCTACAGTAGCTTGAGTTTTAATGGAAGTTTTACTTATGTTAAAACTAAACCCAAAGACTTATTATCTTGAATACACTAACGTTGCTAATGAAGATTGTGTGAAGTTATGTATGAAGGAAATTTTCAAGTGTAGGGGAAGAATGATGTGATGAGATGAAGAATGGACAAAGTCTCAAGCTTGGGGATGCCACCCGTGTCACCCCAAGAAATATTCAAGAAGTACAAGTGCCAAAGCTTGGGGATGGCCAAGGCATCCCCTTCTTCATTAATAAAAATCCCAGGTCTTCTTTCAAGACACTTAATTTTTATTGCTTCATGCACTATATGTTGTTCTTGGAGTGTCTTTATTTTTATTTTTAGTTTTATTTTGCTTTGTTTGGTTCAATAAATTTTCCGGACCCCAACACTCCTATTTTGGAGAATTCATACCTAGTTCTTCATTGTCTAGAACACTCTAGTTTCACTCTTATTGTTCTATGAGTGTTCTCTTTTGCTAGCACTGCGTTTAGCCTTAGTTTTCTTATGCTTTTTTCTCAGAACTTTTTAGTTTTTATTTGTAGATTTGTGATACAAGCTCATAGATCTTTATTGATTATTATCTTTGTGAGTTTTTTCAAATAAGTCAATTGGTGTTGGAAGGGAGTAGGAAGCTCCATGCTTATGTTGGTACAAAAAGAAGCTTGTTTTGACAGTGGCTTAGATTTTATCATGTCATGTTAGATGTTGTTTTGACAATATGCTTAGTCATTATTGTTGTAGCATGACTTGTTTCAAACAATTGAGATTGCTTAATGTGCCTTGAAAGAATCATGCGTTGTTCTAGCATACAAAAGCATAATATTGTGGTATTCTCCTTTGATGCTTTATTTGGGTTGAATTGGCACATGCTTATACCATGTTAAGACTATGAACCAGTCATCTTAGACTCTATGATTATTTAGTTTTTGACTTGTGATATCACTTTGTGCTTTAATTAATAATGTTTTGTCGCTTTGCATGATTATGGCCATTATTGCTCTCTAAGTTGGTCGCTCCTAGTCTTTTGCTAGCCTCCACTTGTACTGAGTATGAGCTCTACTCGTGCATCCAACTCCCAAGAAACCAAGTTATTCCAAAAAGTCCACTATAAACTCCTATGCATGGCGTGTTACACCATTCCAAGTATATTCATGTGTTTATTTATCTTCCAAATTAAACTTTTGTTATGTGAAAATTAGTGATTAAAGCTCTCACGAACTTGATGACACACTTTATTTTCTTGCACTTAATAAACTTGAATCATTGTGCCCATCTATGTTGCTTATATGCTTGCAAATTATAAGTTGGGAGTTAGCAGAACCATGCTGTCATGGGGAATGCTTTAAACACTTGTACATATCTATCTAGTTGATATCATGATCTTTTGTTTATGGATGTCGGCGGTGTGACATAAAAGGGGATCTTGTAAGTCCATTGAGTATTGTATATGTTTTAGAGAAACGCCTGGGCGGCTAGCCTAGGCCATGCCTAATCATGGTGGAAACTTGCAGCATAACCATTGTGAGCAATCTATGAAACATCTTCAGAAAAAAAATATAGAAAAAAAGAGAAGAGAAAAAAAGCACCATGCTCATGGTAAAGAAAAAGATCGCTGAGATGCTCAGTGTCTGTTGCCTTGTCATTTTGATATGGGATAGCTCTTGTGTCATGGGGGAAGGGGCACCCAGTTGGCGGTTCTCTATGATACACATATACTTACAAAGAAAAGAACTTGCTTGTGACTAAAGTTTAGTAGCATGAGGAACGGCCCTCGTACTCAAGGGACATAAGATTTTCAACTTATGATCTCTCAAGCATATACCTCATATTTGTCTCACTTTAACCTTAATCACTTCAAGATGCTGATACGTCGGAAACATATCTATAACTTTTGATGTTCCATGCTTGTTAGTATCTACTTTGCTTTGCTTTGTCTACACTTTGAGGTGCTTTTTACATGTTTTCTGGTACTAACCTATTAACAAGTTGCCACAGTGCCAGTTGCCTGTTTTCTGCTGTTTTTGGTTTCAGAAAAGCTAGTGAAGAAATATTCCCGGAATTGGACGGGACAAACATCAAAGTCAATTACTTTCCGTGGGGAACAAGAAGTCCAGAGGGGAGACGGAGAAGCGTGCCAGGGCGGCCAAACCCCCCTAGGCACGACCAGGGGTGGGCCCGCTCCTGGGTAGGGTTTGACCCCCCTGGTCGCCTCCTCGGCCTCCCCCTTCTCCTATAAGAAGCCCCTGATGCAGAAACCCTAAGCACCCGATCAAATCTCCACAAAACCGTCTCTAGCCGTCGCCACCATCGTACCTAGATCGGGGGGATCTGAAGTTCTTCCCGGCACCCTGTCGGAGGGGAGATCATCGCGGAGTCCTTCTCTCCGGTATGATGTGTGAGTAGTTCCACCTTGGACTATGGGTCCATGTAGTAGCTAGATGGTTGTATCTCCTCCTTTGTGCTTTCATGTATAGATCTTGTGAGCTCCGTTCATGATCAAGATCTAATCTATTTGTAATCATGCATGTTGTGTTTGCGGGGATCCGATGGATATTGAGATTATTATGTTAGTTTAATTAATGGTTTTGTCTTTATGATTCTACCATGTCTGTGTTGTTTGTGATCTTGCATGCTCTTCGTTGTTAGTAGCTATCTTGGACAAGTAGTTGCTAGTGACTCCAAGAGGGGGTATTTATGCTCGATAGTGGGTTCATGCCTCTAGTTTCCAAGGGAAGTTACAATAATCTCTTCGGTTGTAGATGTGCTGTTGCCACTAGGGAGAAAACAACGGTCTCTTGTTCATGGAACATGTGGACTGTTTACCTTACACACTTTGCTTAAAGCGGTTGTCTGTTGCTTGCAACTTAATACTGGAGGGGGTTCGGATGATAACTTGAAGGTGGACTTCTAGTCATAGATGCAGTTGGATGGCGGTCTATGTATATTGTTGTATTGCCCAATCGAATCTCATAGGATCTTTCTGACTAGTAATTGCATTGTTATGCCTTGCTCAGTTCCTGCCAATTTCCCTGCTGTAATTTGTTTACCCTTCATGCCATGTTGTTTATCTAAGGAGAGCACCTCTAGTGAACTATGGACCTCGGTCCAATCTTTACCATTGATACATCTTCCATTGTTACTTGTTTACTTGCTGCAAACCATTACATTCCATACCATACGTTTAATCCTTTGTTACAACAAACCGGTGAGCTTGACAACCTCACCGATTCGTTGGGACAAAGTCTTGAGTTTGTGTTGTGTAGGTTTCCACGTTGCTTGCAACACCTTTGAGACGTTTCCTTCCTCCTCCAGGTTCGATAACCTCGGTCTCTACTTAGGGAAACTTGCTGTTGTGCTCATCACACCTTGCTCTTGGGGTTCCAACGAAGTGTCCCACGTCAATACTGGGTGCACGCATCAAGATTTCTGGCGCCGTTGCCGGAGAGGCTAAGGACGTCTTCACAAGGGGAGTCCTTCACTTCCTTTCTATTTACTTTGTTTTTAGTTTTCTTTGTTTCTTTTGCTTGGTTTTGTTTGCCTCTTTTCAAAAAAAAACCCAAAAAATTAGTCTAGTTTTGTTTGCTTGCTTTATTACACCCCCCCCCAAAAAATTAGTTCCTACTCTAGTTGGTGGTCTATTGTTGCCTTGCTTGGTCATGCTTTCTATCAATGGATGGTTTCTTTGAAACTAGTTCCTATTAGCAAGGTGGGTTCACGGAAGAACAAAAGTATTATTATAAGGAACACCGTTTTTCACAAAAAGGGAAACACTTATGAGAACAAATTGATAAGTTGAATACTATTGCTAGAGACGTGTGCTCTACTTATAATGTTACTTATTGATTTGATAAATCTTGTTGCTGCAGGAGGTATAAACACCTACCTTTTCAGTGATGTTACCATATCTTCTTGTGTTAATGGAAATTATGACTTTTATGATGTGGAACAAATTGAAGAATTTATTGCTTTCAAGGGTGCATTTGAACTTGCTAGTTTGCTTGAAAATACTGATGATGCACCTTATGAATATGAGGTTTATGAGATACTTAAATTATGCTTTGATAATTACAAGGAAGCAAATGGCTATATTCCTAAATATTTTAATAGGTGTTTTACACATTTGGAAGAGACTAATGCCTTGCAGGAGCCTATGGAAGAAGAAATTTCTGAAACTGAAAGCTCATTAGATGAAAAAGAGAAGGAGAGTGATGGTCAAGAGGAGGAAGAATGGATCTACCCATGTCTACCTTCTAATGAGAGTAACTCTTTATCCCTTACATTATTTTATTGTCCCCCATGCTTACCAAAGGAGGATGAATGTTATGTTCCTGTGGATCCTTTTGAAATATCTACTCTGGGTAAAACCTGTGAAGGTTTTAATCCCACTATTTTTGAGCTTGATAGAAATTATGTGTTTGTAGCTCATGAAAAGCCTGCTTTATGTGATAGTTATATTGTTGAGTTTATTCATGAGGCTACTGAAAATTATTATGAGAGAGGAAAATATGGTTGTAGAAGTTTTCATGGTACTGAAACACCTCTCTATGTGCTGAAAGTTTTGAAGTTACTCTTGTTTCATCTTCCTATGCCTGTCACTTTGTTCTTTGTGAATTTATTTGCATACAAGATTCCTATGCATAGGAAGTGGGTTAGACTTAAATGTGTTTTGAATTTGCTTCTTGATGCTCTCTTTGACTTCAATTCATATTTCTTATGAGAGCATCTTTTTAAGCTTCTTGTGCCTAACTTAAAGGCGTTAAAGAAAAGTACTTGTTGGGAGATAACCCAAGAGTTTCCTTGAGTCTTGGAAGTTATTACTTCAGTAATGACCTCTCCTTATCCTTTTTGTTTGCTTTTTGTGCCAAGAATGACCTCTAATGAGAGGGAAGAAAGATTTGGGGAGTTGCTATCCCCAAACAGATTTCTGTCCTCCACCAAAAAAAATCGTGAGGAGTCTTTGTAACTCAGATTGAGCTTAAAATTTACGAATAAATCCCCTAGTATGGTAGATAACTTTCGTTAGTTCAACACTTTTTGATTTGAGCAACAGAAGATGTTCGAAAAATAGGTTTCTGCATGCTGGTCTGTTTTGACAGATTTCTGCCATTATTTGCATTTGCTTCTTATTGATTCCTTTTTGAGTTCTCTTTTGGGGAATTGAGCTTTTTAAGGAGTTACTACAGTAGCTTGTGTTTTTAGTAAAAAGTCTTGCTGTTCCAAAGCTTTGCCAGAGCTCTAATATCTTTTGAATAAACTAATGTTGCTAATGAATATTGTGTGAGGTTTTATATGAAGGAAAAATTTCAGGTGTAGAGAGAGAAGGATGCAATGAGATGAAGAATGGACAAAATCTCAAGCTTGGGGATGCCACCATAGGTGTCTACCCAAGAAATATCCAAGAGGTACAAGCGTCAAAGCTTGGGGATGCCCAAGGCATCCCCTTCTTCATCAATAAAAAGCTCAGGTCTGTCTAGACACTTCGTTTTTATTGTTTCATGCACAGTTGTGTTGTTCTTGGAGAGTCTTAGTTTTTGTTTGCTTTGCTTAGGTTGTTTAGTTTTCTTGAATAAAGTAGTTTGGACCCCCGTTCTCGCTATGTTGTTTTGCAAATAAGTTGCTTGGTGTTGGAAAGGAGTAGTAAGTTCTTGCTTGAAGTGTAAGAGGAGTTTTCATTGACTTTGACTTAGACTTTAGCATGACATGCTAGGTGTTGTTTTGGCATTATGCTTAGTGGTTATTGCTGTAGCATGTCTTGTTCTAAACAATTGGGATTGCTTAGTGTGCCTTGAAGAAATTATGCGTTGTTTTAGCATGCAAAAGCATAGTATTGTGGTATTCTCCTTTGATGCTTTGCTTGGGTTGACTTGTCACATGCTCACACCATATTATGACTATGACAAGTCAACATTAGCCTCTATGATCATTTAGTCCTTGACTTGTAGTACCACTCTATGCTTAGTTTAGTAATGGTTTGTTGCTCTGCATGATTATGGCCATTATGCTCTCTTAGTTGGTTGCTCCGAGTCTCTTGCTAGCCTCCACTTGTATGAGTAAGTTCTACTCATGCTTCCAACTCCCAAGAAACCAAGTTATTCCAAAGTGTCCACTATAAACTCCTATGTATTGTGTGTTACACCATTCCAAGTATATTCTTGTTTTCAGCTATCTTCCAATTAAAAACTATTTTGTTATGTGAAAACTTGGTGATTAAATCCCTCACGAACTTGATGGCACACTTTATATTCTTTGCCCCTAATAAACTTAAACCATTGTGGCGCTATGTTGTATATGCTTGCACTTATACGTTGGAATTAGCAGAACCGTGCTGTCACAGGGAACATTTTCAATATTGAACTTGTACTTTGTACTTAGTTGATATCATGCTCTTTTGTATGTGGATGTCACCGGTGTGAAATAAAGAGGGAACTTGTAAGTCCATGGAGTTTGGATTCCATGTTAGAGAAACGCCTGGGCCGCTAGCCTAATCCATGCCTAGTCATGGTGGAAACTTGCAGCATCACCATAGTGATCTATCTATGAAGCATCCTCAATAAAAAACTATGCATATAGTAAATAAAAAGATTGCTGAGATGCTCATTGTCTGCTTGCCTTGTCATTTTGGTTATGGGAAAGCTCCTGTACCATGTGCAAGGGGTACCCTGTTGGCGGTTCTCAATGATATGCAAATACTTACAATGACAAGAACTTACCTGGGCCTGAAGTTGAGTAGCATGAGGTGTGGCCCTCATATTCAAAGGACTTGAGATTGCCAGCTTATACTTCGTCAAACATATACTCCCTAGTTTGTTCACTTTAACCTTAATCACTTCAAGATGCTTATGATAGGGGAAATGAGGGCTGAAAGATAACAAGTACCATAATTTTTGGAAGCTCTTTTTGAAACTTGAAATCCCTGCTTCCTTTACAAAAGGCCTTTCTTCCACCACTATTGAGTCTCCACCTTCTACCTTTAGGCACCATTAAGAGAGCATAGTTGTCATTCTGTGTGCAGTGTTCCAAAGCTTATTGATTGATGCATATTGTGATATTACTTGTTCTTGTGCTATTTGTTTCTAGTCACCCTTGTGAACTTTGAAGGTGTCCTATGCATTTATATTTCTACTCTATGAGGGACAAGCTGATTGTCACTATGCTATGTTTTCTGTATGTGAAACAAACAAACATTTTTCAATGCATGTTATTCATTATCTTTGTTTGTATCCTTTCATGTTACATGCATAATTACTATGTACTATTGTTAGAACTCCATCTTTCATGCACATGTTTAGAGTTCTCGGATCCCAGTTTTCAATGCTTGCAAATGGTTGGATCTTTATTGTGAGGGTGCTGAGGGGTTCGTAGCATGGAAAACAAAAATTTTCTACCGCATGCACACAAACAAGCCATGATCTATCTACTAGATTGTAGCTACGAGTCGATAGAAGAACTCACCCTCGAAGATTCCAAAGCGGTTAACGAGAGCAGATTCTCGTGGGTGATGTAGTCGTACACTTGCCGATCTCAAGATCACGTAGACGATCCTTCCGGCGCTGCGTTCCGGCAGCACTTCCGCAGTCGGTCACACGTTCGGTACTCGATGAAGACCTTCCTCTCCCTTGTTCCAGCAGGCAGCGGAGGTTGTAGTTCTCCCCTCGCGATTCCGGCAGCACGACGGTGTGGTGTCGGAAGTAGAGGGAAGATCCCGCAGGGCTTCGCCTAAGCCGGTGCTAGTTATGGTGGATTAGGGTTTCCCGGAGATCTAGGGTTTAGAATTCCGGGAGGAGGAGGTGTCGGCGGTGGCTAGGGCGATGGCGACGGACCGGCGGTGGCTAGGGCGATGGCGACGGACCGGCGGTGGCGACACGGCGGCAGGTCGGCGGCGGCGGTGGCTCAGGTGGAGAGGGGCTAGGGCTTGTGGTGTTGGGGCAGCCCTCCCCTTCTATTTATGAGAGGGAGGGGCAGCCTTGGGAGGGTTGGGTTTGAATCCAAACCCAAACCCAGGTTGGATTGAGAGAAGGACTTGTTTCTTCTCCCACTAGGAAACCATTGTTCCAGTTTGACTTTTCAAACTTCCCGTTTGATTTTTAATTTAGAGCTTTATTTCTCTCTTGCAAATGCCAACACCAAGTTACCTAGGATATGATCCAATCATTCCACATATCCATGACACATTCATGGACCATTGCCCTTCCGGTCCGGTGAACCTTCTAGACCCTTCTAGAACCTCTCCGATGAAACCATCAAAAACTTTCCCGAACTCCGAAATTGGACTTTCCTTATATGAATCTTATTCTCCAGACCATTCCGGATCTCCTCATGATATCCCGGATCCAATCCGAGACTCCGAACAACATTCGGTATCCCTACTAACTTTCCATATCTACTAAACAACATCGAATCCTTAAGTGTGTCTCCCTACGGTTCGTGAACTATGCGGACATGATCGAGACACTTCTCCGATCAATAACCAATAGAGGAATCTGGAAATTCATATGGCTCCCACATATTTCTACGATTACTTTATGATTGAATGAACCACTTACATACGATACCAATTTCCCTTTGTCTCACGATAGTTTACTTATCCGAGGTTTTGATCATCGGTATCTCTGCATACCTAGTTCAACCTCGTTATTGATAAGTACTCTATTCTTGTTCCCATGATATGTGATCCCTTCTGAACCAGTCACATGCTTGCAAGCTAATTGGATGACATTCCACCGAGAGGGCCCAGAGTATATCTATCCGTTATATGGATGGACAAATCCCACTCTTGATCCATGTGCCTCAACCCATACTTTCCGAACACTCAATGCCACCTTTATAGCCACCCAGTTACAGTGTGGCGTTTGATGTCATCAAAGTATCCTTTCGGTGATGGTGATTAGCATGATCTCATGGTCGAAGGAATTAGGTTACTATGTATCAGAAAGCTTATAGCAAACGAACTATTGAAATGACTTAATCTTAATGCTACACTTATCTATAGGAGTATGTCCATCATATCATTCTCCTAATGATATGATCATGTTGTTAACAACATCTCAATGCTCATGATCACGAAACCACGATCATCTATTAACCAACAAGCTAGTATTACAAAGAGGCTTTACTATGGACTCTAATTTAGTTTACAAATCACACAAGTGTTAATGTTTCCAGTTTAATACTATTATAGCATGAATGTAAACATTTATCATAAACACAAAGATATAATAATAACCACTTTTATTATTGCCTCTAGGGCATATCTCCAACAGTCTCCCACTTGCACTAGCGTCAACTAATCTAGATTACATGGTAATATACCGAACACCCATGGCGGTTTGGTGCTGGTCATGTTTTGCCCTCGGGAGAGGTTTAGTCAACGGATCCGCCACATTCAGATCTGTGTGTACTTTGCAAATCTTTATGTCACCATCTTAGACATGCTCTCGAATAGCGTGAAAACGTAGCTTGATGTGCTTCAGCTTCTTGTGCGACCTTGGTTCTTGCGCATTGGCTATGGCGCCCATGTTATCACAATAGATAGACATTGGGTCCAGCGCACTTGGAACCACACCGAGCTCTGTAATGAACTCCTTCATCCATATCACCTCTTGTGAAGCCTCCGAAGCAGCTCTGTATTCCGATTCAGTTGAAGATCTCGCCACAACAACTGTTGCACCATTAAAAGTAAATACGTATCCAGATTGAGATTTAGAATCATCCGGATCGGTGTTCCAACTAGCATCGGTGTAACCATTTACAACGAGTTGTTCATCATCTCCATAAGAAAGAACCATATCCTTAGTTCTTATCAAGTACTTAAGGATGTTTTTGACCGCTGTCCAATGATCCACTCCTGGATCACTTTGATATCTGCTAGTCAAACTAACAACATATGCAATGTCGGGTCTAGTACATAGCATGGCATACATAAGAGATCCTATGGCTGAGGCATAGGGAGTCTTACTCATCCTTTCTCTATCTTCTGCCGTTGCAGGACTTTGAGTTTTACTCAAGGTCATATTGGGCAACATGGGCAAGAACCCTTTCTTGCTATCTTCCATTCCAAAACTCTTTAGAACTTTGTCCAAATATGTACTTTGTGACAATTATATTAGGCGTCTCGATCTATCTCTATAAATCTTTATACCTAATATGTAAGCTGCTTCGCCAAGGTATTTCATTGAAAAACTATTATTCAAATAATCCTTGACACTATTAAGAAGGTCTACATAATTCCCAATCAACAATATGTCATCTACATATAGTATTAAGAATGCTACAGAGCTCCCACTCACTTTCTTGTAAATACAAGCTTCTCCATAAGTTTGTATAAAACCAAAACTTTTGATTACCTTATCAAAACGTTGATTCCAACTTCGGGATGCTTGCTTCAATCCATATATGGACCGTTGAAGTTTGCATACCTTGTTAGCATCTTTAGGATCGACAAAACCTTTGGGTTGCATCATATACAACTCTTCATCAATGTCTTCATTGAGGAATGCCGTTTTGACATCCATCTGCCATATCTCATAATCATAATATGCAGCGATTGCTAACATAGTCCTCATAGACTTTAGCTTCGCTACTGGTGAGAAAGTCTCATCGTAATCAACTCCTTGAATTTGTCGAAACCCTTTTGCGACAAGTCGAGCTTTATAGACAGTAACATTACCATCAGCATATGTTTTCTTCTTGAAAATCCATTTGTTCTCGATAGCCTTCCGGCCATCCGGTAAGTCCACCAAAGTCCATACTTGGTTTTCGTACATGGATCCAATCTCGGATTTCATGGCGTCTTGCCATTTATTGGAATCTGGGCTCATCATCGCTTCCTCATATGTCGCAGGGTCATCGGTGTTGTCCACCAACATGACACTCATAACGGGATCATCCAATGAGGAGTGGTACGAGTTCTCGTTGACCTGCGAGGTTCCGTAGTAACTTCAACCGAAGTTTCATGATCAACATCATTAGCTTCCTCTCTTATTGGTGCAGGCGCCACAAGAACTACTTCCGGTGCTATGCTACTTGCAAGTTCGAGAGAAGGTTCAACAACCTCATCGAGTTCTACTTTCCTTCCAGTCACTTCTTTCGAGAGAAACTCCTTCTCTAGAAAGGATCCATTCTTGGCAACGAAGATCTTTCCCTCGGATCTATGATAGAAGGTATACCCAATAGTTTCCTTCGGGTATCCTATGAAGACGCATTTTTCCGCTTTGGGTTCAAACTTGTCTGGCTGTAACTTCTTGACATAAGCTTCGCAACCGCAAACTTTAAGGAACGACAATTTAGGTTTCTTCCCAAACCACAATTCATACGGTGTCGTTTCAATGGATGTAGATGGTGCCCTATTTCAAGTGAATGCGGCTGTTTCTAATGCATAACCCCAAAACAATAGCGATAAATCTGTAAGTGACATCATAGAACGAACCATATCTAAGAGAGTTCGATTACGACGTTCGGACACACAATTACGCTGTGGTGTTTGTGTCAATTGTGAAAGTATTCCGCATTTCTTCAAATGCTCGCCAAACTCGTAACTTAGATATTCACCTCCACAATCAGATCGTAGAAATTTAATCTTCTTGTTACGTTGATTCTCTACCTCATTTTGAAATTCCTTAAACTTCTCGAAAGTTTCGGACTTATGTTTCATGAAATAGATATACCCATATCTACTCAAGTCATCCGTGAAGGTAAGAACATAACGATAACCACCGCACGATGCTACACTCATTGGGCCACACACATCAGTATGTATGATTTCCAATAAGTCCGTAGCTCGCTCCATCATACCAAAAAATGGAGTCTTAGTCATTTTACCCATCAGACATGCTTCGCATCTTTCAAGTGATTCGAAATCAAGTGATTCAAGAAGTCCATCGGAATGGAGTTTCTTCATACGCTTCACTCCAATATGACCAAGACGACAATGCCACATATAGGTCGAGTTATCACTCAATTTCAAACATTTAGCTTCAATGTTATTAATGTGTGTATTTCCACAATCGAGATTCAATAAAAATAGACCATCTATCAAAGGTGCATGTGCATAAAACATATTACTCATATAAATCGAACAACCATTATTCTCGGACTTAAACAAGTAACCGTCTCGCAATAAACATGATCCAGATATAATGTTCATGCTCAACACAAGCACCAAATAACAATTATTTAAGTATAAAACTAATCCCGATGGTAGATGAAGAGGTAGCGTGCCGACCGCGATCACATCAACCTTTGATCCATTTCCAACGCGCATCGTCACCTCGTTCTTCGCTAGCTTCCGTTTATTCTGCAGTACCTGTTTCGAGTTACAAATATGAGCAACCGAACCAGTATCAAATACCCAGGCACTACTACGAGTACTAGTGAGATACACATCAATAACATGTATATCGGATATACCTTTCTTTTTGATGTTGCCGTTCTTCAAATCCGCCAAGTACTTTGGGCAATTCCGCTTCCAGTGACCTTCTCCCTTGCAGTAAAAGCACTCAGTATCAGGATTAGGCCTAGCCTTGGTCTTCTTCGCCGGCGCGGTAACTTTCTTACCGCCCTTCTTGAAGTTTCCCTTTTTCTTAGACTTGCCTTGCTTCTTGAATTTGGTGGTCTTATTGACCAACAACACTTGGTGCTCTTTCTTGATCTCCACTTCTGCAGATTTAACATGGAGAAGAGTTCTGACAACGACTTGTCCATGTTTTGCATATTGTAGTTCATCACAAAGTTCTTGTAACTTGGTGGTAGTGATTGGAGGACACGGTGAATCCCCAAAGCATTAGGAATCACTATTCCCATGCTTTGAAGCTTGTTTGCGTGCCCAGACATCTTAAGCACGTGCTCACTGACGGAGCTGCCCTCTTCCATCTAGCAGTTAAAGAACTTTTCAGAAGCCTCATAACTCTCAACTACCGCGTGAGCCTCAAATATCATTTTGAGTTCACGGACAATATCATGTGGGTCATGATTCTCAAACCTTTTCTGAAGCTCCAATTCTAAACCATACAAGATAGCACACTGAACTGTGGAGTACTGATTCTTCCGAGCTAGGAAAACATTCTTTACCTCATCGGTAGCATTAGCTGCAGGCGGGTCACCCAGCGGTGCATCCAGCACATAGGTCAACTTACCAGCATTGAGGACAATCCTCAAATTACAGAACCAATCCGCGAAGTTGCTTCCATTGTTTTCAACTTTTCTTTCTCTTGGAACGCATTAAAATTGATGGTAGGGGCTGCCATTGATCCTCGAACATATTTGCAATAGTTTAGACTAAGTTGATGACAAATTGAGTTCTAATTAATAGTTAAATTAATCTAGGTGAACTCCCACTCAAAACAATATCCCACAAATTGTTTTAGTGATCACACGAACCAAATCCACCACATCAAAACTGATCATAACGAGAGTTGATGTAGCTTCAATGGCGAACAATCAACATGTTCATCATATCTACTATATGACTCATGCTTTACCTTTCGGTGATCCGTGTTCCGAGACCATGTATGTACATGCTAGGCTCGTCAAGATCAAACCTTAGCTTCCGCATGAGCAAATCTGGCTTGCTCACGTTGTATACACTCGCAGAATCTAACACACCCGATCATCACGTGGTGCTTCGAAACAACGAGCTTTAGATACAGTGCTTACTAAGGATGAACACTTTAAAACTTGAAATTTTGTGCTTGAGGGATCATCTTATAATGCTACCGTTGCTAACTAAGCAATACAAGATGCATAAAGGATTAACATCACATGCAATTCATAATATGTGATATGATATGGCCTTTCTTCTTGTGCTTCCGATCTCCATCTTCAAGCACAAACATGATCTCCATCATCACCTGTAAGGGTACCAACCTTTAATAAGGTAGAGTCCCCTGTGTTTACAATGCTAGTCCCTGTATCAATAGCTAACATCCAGAGTTAAGATGTAATATCAAGAAACAAAGGTCATAATACAACTTTATAACCAGGAATAAAATAATCTATTACATCTTTCATAGCTCATTTGGCTATTACATTTCATTGCAGCAGAATATCTATAAGCATGGGGTCCTTCATCTTCAAAGTGCCACAGGCAGACATGTTGGTTGTAGACTTGTAATCCTAATCAATCAACTTCACTAATATCAATCAAACCTGCAACATAACAAGTTACAACCACAAGGGTCAATACATTTGAATTGTATTGGCAAGTGATACTATGGTAGTATAGTGGAGTCTATCATCTATATGCTTTTGGCTAAGTGGAGTTGAGGCTTGCATTGCTCAAAATAGATTTTCCTTATCATTTGAAATCACTAAGTTTTTGCTTGACAAAATAATCTTTCCCAAGGCATCTCCCAATCAAATATTGAAGATCCTTTAACCCTTGTTCAACCACAATTTTTTAACTTAGAAATTTGGATGATGAGATTCTTGATTGCTTCCATGTCTTGATGCTCAAATTGTCCTTGACCAGGGACATGGCTAAGTACTTAGATTTTACACTCTGCAGAGGTGGTGCACTTTCCCCACAAGACTTGGTTTCACCAAGACAAGATCTTTCAGAAGCCTTCCCTTAGACCAAAATGGACGCGTTCCAACCTATCAAACCCTCCACCAACTGTCCATATGGCTAAGTTCTTGCAACCTATATGATCCAGGCAGAGCCCATATTGCCAAGTGGCTGCACTAGAAGCTTCTCAACATTTGACATCTCAAATCTCTTTGTTCCTGGGTGGCCATCCACAAGTGAGATACACAAGGTTCACCAGTCCCCTGGCCTTGTGTAAGCACTCAACCAAAAACCACCAAGCAATTACCATTCCACCCAGGTGATTCATTAACTTAGTTGTTTTATTAAACAAAACACAAGTCCTCAGACTTAGAAATTTTTCCATAGTGTGAATATATATTCCACCCTTGTTTTCTACTAGATAAGCTAAGCATGATGGTAGTAGGAGTCTTAACTTAGGAAATTTTACTAAGGTTTCATCTACTAGGATTTCCCATAGCATGGTTATACTTAGCAAAATTCCATGCAAGTTTTACTTAGAAAAATCACTAATGCATAGTGAAAGTAATGGGACAAAAGTATGAAGCATCACTTGCCTTTTTGGTAGAGGGTATAAGTTCACTCCTTGTCCTTGCAACAATCACACTCTTCAAGTCACTACAATTCAATCAAGCAAGGCACAATCTCAATCTACCAATCAAGAAAAACATCACATAAAATCATAGAACCAAGATAATGCATGCAAGCATGCCAAGGATTGTTTTATTTGGAAAAGTGGTTCCTAATGGGTCATAAACATTTGAAAACACCTAATGGTCATTTTGTAAAGTGGCTAAGTCATTTGCAAAAGGTTTCACTTCATAAACCATTTTCAAAACAAGGTATCATTTTATGTGGTGTAGAAATGTTTTTACTAAGGCATTAATCTATAGGGTTCACAAAATATGTTTTCAAACCATAAAAGTTGGTTTTTAGGGTCAGAGAGTTTAAAACAAAACATTTCCCAAAAGTTTTCTTCCAAAACCATTTTTAATAAATAAACCATATTTTTATTTGACTACAATTGGTTTTAAATCCAAGATTCATTCTTTTGTTTCACCAAACACATTTTTGAAACCACAAAGTGATTCCTATGGTCAGTAGGTTCAAAACACACCATTTGCAAAAGATTTTATCCCCAAAATCATTTTTGAACAATTTTTACATCCTAAACAAGCATACAAATGTTTCTACAAAAACAAACATTTTTTAGAAGCTTTTTACTAAACAAATGGCATGGTTGGCTAGGGCTTGTTCCACTGATTCCATTGATATAAAGTTTGCAAAATTTGGACGTGTTGTTTAAAAGTTGTGCAATTTACAAAATCACAAGTCTAATTGATCAAATTCTATTTTTAAAACAAACTCTGGGACACGCGTCTGATTCCTATTCGTCGAAAACGTTTCGCATGGATCGACTAACACAGACCATAGGATTTAAGTCATATCGCACGGCTCAGATCACACGTACCGTTTCGGTTTAAGTCAATCTATCGCGTCCACTGGATCACGATCTAACGGCTTAGATGAGTTTGACCATCAGCTGGCGGCGCAGGCGGTGATAACTGGCGGCGCACGCTCTGTCCGAGGTGGTCCGGCCGTTCTAGGAAGCGAGAGAAGAGGAGGAGAGGCTCACCGTGATCGCAAGGACGTGGGGAAGCTCGACGTGCTGGTTGCAGACGAAGGGGCGCTCGCATGTGCTGGCGATTGCTCGCCGGAGTTGCTGTGGGCGGCGGGTGTCTCTGGTGGTCGTCGAGGGTGAGGCTGCGATTCGTGCCGAAGCAAAATAAGTACATGGTTAGACGCGGGAGGGTGTGGTGTACAGGCGAGCATGATCGAGAGGGCTCGGGGTGGTCTAGCTTACCAGGGGGAGGTCGTCGGAGAAGAACCAGACGGTGGTTGCGGCGGTTGTTGTCGTTGCCGACGTTCTGGTGTTCGCGCGGATGAATGGTAAGGACAGGGAGGTGCGCCAGAGGCTAGGGATCACGACGGTGTGCTTAGGAAGACAAGGGGTGGCGTGGGGCTGACGGAATCTTCGCCGGAGCGTCGTCGGACAGAGGGTGGTGTGGAGAGGAATTGTCGCAGCCTGGTGGCTCCGGTGGGGTGGCGTCTGGGGGCAAAGAGAGAGAAGAGGGAGGCGATTAATACCGCGTGGTCACGGCGAGAGATTAACGCCGCATTAAGGCAAATTCAACCGGAGAAATCAATGGCAGCAACGGCTGGGCGAGTTCAACGCGAGGAGGAAGAAGATGACGTGGCGTGGGGCCGTCTGGCAGCGAGAGAGGGGAAAGGGAAATGGGGTCCATCTGCCAGCGTCTGTGTGGGTCGTTTCGCGAGTGAGAAAATGTTTCGGGGAGGGGGAATTAGGTGGGCTTGCTAGGCCTAGTTGGGCTGGCCGGCTGGGCTGGCTCCTTTTCATATTTTTTTCTGTTCTGAATCTTTTTCTTTTTCCAATTCATATTATGTTTTGAAATTCAAACAATCAATTCAAACAACCAAATCAAAACAACTCCCACCAAACTTTGTATTGAGTTTTGGTCCTGTTTAACAACACAAACCAAAGTCCCAAAACAAATTTTTTATTCTTTTTAGGATCTATTTAATAATTAAATAAATAATCCTAAGTTATTTATTCAAATAAGATTTGTTTTATTTAAAAACTCCATTTGAAATCTAAATATTATCAAAACCAAATCAGTAGGTTTTATTTGAAAATATAGAATACTTGGAAAACTTATTTAAAATAAATTAATAAGTTTTAGTGTTTTATTAAAATGGAAAAGCCTTTACTTTAATAAATTTGGTTTATTAATAAACACTCATTTTTATTTAAATAAACCTTTACTCTTTTAATAAAAATAAAATATTTTATTTCAAAAGCTTGGCCAAGGTTTAATTTGGCTATATAAAATAATCCTTATTTATATTTCTACCTTTTCTTTTGAAAACCAAATCTTTTATTAAAAGATCCAAAAATAGTAATTTTAAATATTTTGAAGTTTATTGTTTATTTATCTTTTTAAATCCCTTTAGGATTTTATTTGATCCAAATAGGTTTTGAAAGTTTCCAATTGGATTCAAAAAGTTTCTTCTCACCCTGAAAATCAACAAAGTTTTATTTTATTCATTTATTTTTCACATTACAAGATTTGGAAAATCTTGGGATGTGACAGGCTACCACCCTTAAAATAAATCTCGTCGCGAGATTTGGGAAGGCTAGGGTTACAAGTTGGCTCAAAAGCATCTAGGGTACTACCACCCTTAAAATATCCATCTAAATTACATCTTGGCTTGCTTGGGATCTTGATGTAACTTTCCTGGACAGAAGTTTGCATAGTGGCCTAGTTCCTTGCATTTGAAACATGTGACAAGGCTGAGGTCTTGAGGTGGTTTCTCTGGACAATATGATGCATAATGTCCTAACTCTTTGCAGTGGTTGCACATCACTTAGCTAAAATCCTTCCTCATCTTGGGTTTCACTAGCTTTTGTTTGTCTTCTTGGCTCTTCTTCTTTTCTAGGCATTCACTGGCATAGTGTCCCATCTCTTTGCAATTGTAACATTTCAACTGGCTTATGTCCTTCTTCTTCTTTTTGGGTCTTTCCAAAGCTAGGAGTTATTCTAGTTCATGCTCTTCATATCTCACCTCAAAGGTGGGAAATCTTTCTCTCTTCTTGGGGCAGTTACTAGAGATATGACTTTCTTCTTCACAATTAGGGCATTGATCTTCATGCTCCTTGGATGTATGTGTTGGAGATATGCCCTAGAGGCAATAATAAATGTAGTTATTATTATATCTTTGTGTTTATGATAAATGTTTACATTCATGCTATAATAGTATTAACAAGGAAACATTGATACTTGTGTGATTTGTAAACTTAATTTGAAGTCCCTAGTATAGCCTCTATACATCACTAGCTTGTTGGTTGATAAATGATTGTGGTTTCCCTATCATGAACATTGAGATGTTATCAACAACAAGATTATATCGTTAGGAGAATGATATGGTGGACATACTCCTATAGATAAGCGTAGCATAAAGATCAAGTCATTTTAATAGTTCAATTGCTATATGCTTTTTGATACATAGTAACCTAATTCCTTCGACCATGAGATCATGCATATCACCTTTACCGGATGGATGCTTTGATGACATCAAACACCACACCGTAACTGGGTGGCTATAAAGGTGGCATTGAGTGTTTGGAAAGTATTGGTTGAGACACATGGATCAAGAGTGGGATTTGTCCATCCATATGACGGATAGATATACTCTGGTCCCTCTCGGTGGAATGTCATCCAATTAGCTTGCAAGCATGTGACTAGCTCACAAGGGATCACATATCACGGGAACGAGAAAATAGTACTTATCGGTAACGAGGTTGAACTGGGTATGCAGAGATACCGACGATCATAACCTCGGATAAGTAAACTATCGTGAGACAAAGGGAAATTGGTATCGTATGTAAGTGGTTCATTCGATCGCAAAGTAATCATAGAAATATGTGGGAGCCATATGAATTTCCAGATTCCTCTATTGGTTATTGTTCGGAGAAGTGTCTCGATCATGTCCGCATAATTCACGAACCGTAGGGAGACACACTTAAGGATTCGACGTTGTTTGAGTAGTTATGGAATGAATGAGAAAGAGACCGAATGTTGTTCGGAGTCTCGGATGGGATCCGGGATATCACGAGGTGATCCGGAATGGTCCGGAGAATAAGATTCATATAAGGAAAGTCCTGTTTCAGAGTTGGGGAATGATTCCGGTGTTTTCATCGGGAATGTTCTAGAAGGTTCCGGAATGTCCGGCACTCCGGAGGGGAAAGGGTACATGAATGTGTCATTGCAAGTTGGAATGATTGCATCATGTACTAAGTGTCCTCGCTGTTCCAAATAAAGGATTAAATTGAATCCTAGTTTGAAAAAGTCAAATAGCTAAATTGAAAAGTCAAATAGCTAAAATTGGAAAGTGGAAAAGAGGAGGAGGGGGGAATCCGAGTTGGGGAGGAGTTCCCTCCTCCAACCGGCGACAACCCTCCAAGCCGAGTTGGGGAGGGACTCCTCTCCCTCCCCTTGGCCGCCGGCCCCCCTCCACCTATATAAGGAGGGGCAGGGACCCATCCTAGAACACACAAGTCCCTCACCTCAAACCCTAGAAGCTGCAGCCCACCATAGTTGCCGCCTCCCTCTAGGGTTTTTGCCCTAGCCGCCGACTTGGGGTCCCCGGAACCCTAGACTCCGGCTCTAGCCCCTCCTCCTTGGTGTGTCTAAACCCTAGATCGCCGAGGAGCTCTCTCATACTCCACCATACTCGCTCCGGCTTAAGGCGAAGCCCTGCGAGATCTCCCCTCTACTTCCGGTACCACGCCGTTGTGCTGCCGGAATCGCGAGGAGAGTGCTACAACCTCCGCTGCCTGCTGGAACAAGGGAGAGGAAGGTCTTCGTCGAGTACCGAACGTGTGACCGACTGCGGGAGCGCTGCCGGAACGCAGCGCCGGAAGGATCGTCTACGCGATCTTGAGATCGGGAAGAGTACGACTACATCACCCACGAGAATCCGCTCTCATTAAACACTTTGGAATCTTCGAGGGTAAGTTATTCCATCGACTCGTTGCTACAATCTAGTAGATAGATCTTGGCTTGTTTGTTTGTATGCGATAGAAATTTTTTGTTTTCCATGCTACGAAACCCTACAGTATGATCCTTGTCTCCACAAATATTGCAAGCTTTGGTTCTTTCTAAAATAACATCTTTATCATCCTTGTTATCATTAGCTCCTTGGGAAAAGCTTTCTCTCATGTTGATCATTTGAGTAACCAATCCTTGCAACAATTGGGATTGAAGTTTCAAAATCCTTTGTATGGCTGGGTCTAGTCCATTGTTGTTGGCTAAAAGCTGAGGTGTCTCTTGGTTCAACTGGTTTTGGGTTGCTATGAGTTCTCTCATGTTGTCCTCTTGGTTGTTGTTGTTGTCACCATCCTTGATGTTGGAGTTTCTTGGAGAAGTCATCTGTGTGGGTAGAATTGAGATTAGAATAGGCAAGATATTTCTAAGTAAGGGTTCTAATCACACACATCACAATTCACACAAGCAATGTGCAAGCAATTACAAACAAACATTTCACTCAAACAACAAGTTTCAAGCACATTTATAGGCAACAAAATATTTTTGTTACACCACATAAGTTGGTGTGTTTGTTTTGAACTAAATATGTTGGTCCATCTATATGGTTCACTTGAAACCTTTCCATCCTTCTTAGTTGATTCTTCATGATCAAGATGTTTGTATCCTTGGAGAATTTTTGCATCTTGGTCACAAAACTTCAAAGGTGATCATGGTTCCTTCTAAGTTGTGTTTCCTTAGTCTCCAAATCTTGAGCAAGATTTCTTGTCTCACTTGTCCTTAGTGATATTCAAGGTTGAAGTCCTTGTTGAATATGCTGAAGATGTTGAAGTCATTGGAGTTGAAGAAGTTGAAGTCATTAGAGTTGAAGAAGTCCTTAGCTCATGGTGAAGTCCTTGGCCATGGGGTAGGTTTTTCCATCAAGTTTGAGGTAGAAGAGATGTAGAGTTGAAACCAAAATGGTTGAGGAAAGAGTTTACAAGATTGTTTGTAAATAAGTTTTGGAGTAAATACAACTCCTATTTTTCTAAGGGTTTTTGTCCAATCCTAGGGTTTACAAATGCTACAGGCAACACAATGCTCTGATACGATCTGTAAGGGTCCCAACCTTTAATAAGGTAGAGTCCCCTGTGTTTACATTGCTAGTCCCTGGATCAATAGCTAGCATCCATAGTTAAGATGTAATATCAAGAAACAAAGGTCATAATACAACTTTATAACCAGGAATAAAATAATCTATTACATCTTTCATAGATCATTTAGCTATTACATTTCATTGCAGCAGAATATCTATAAGCATGGGGTCCTTCATCTTCAAAGTGCCGCAGGCAGACATGTTGGTTGTAGACTTGTAATCCTAATCAATCAACTTCACTAATATCAATCAAACCTGCAACATAACAAGTTACAGCCACAAGGGTCAATACATTTGAATTGTATTGGCAAGTGATACTATGGTAGTATAGTGGAGTCTATCATCTATATGCTTTTGGCTAAGTGGAGTTGAGGCTTGCATTGCTCAAAATAGATTTTCCTTATCATTTGAAATCACTAAGTTTTTGCTTGACAAAATAATCTTTCCCAAGGCATCTCCGAATCAAAGATTGAAGATCCTTTAACCCTTGTTCAACCACAAGTTTTTAACTTAGAAATTTGGATGATGAGATTCTTGATTGCTTCCATGTCTTGATGCTCAAATTGTCCTTTACCAGGGACATGGCTAAGTACTTAGATTTTACACTCTGCAGAGGTGGTGCACTTTCCCCACAAGACTTGGTTTCACCAAGACAAGATCTTTCAGAAGCCTTCCCTTAGACCAAAATGGACGCGCTCCAACCTATCAAACCCTACCACCAACTGTCCATATGGCTAAGTTCTTGCAACCTATATGATCCAGGCAGAGCCCATATTGCCAAGTGGCTGCACTAGAAGCTTCTCAACATTTGACATCTCAAATCTCTTTGTTCCTGGGTGGCCATCCACAAGTGAGATACACAAGGTTCACCAGTCCCCTGGCCTTGTGTAACCACTCAACCAAAAACCACCAAGCAATTACCATTCCACCCAGGTGATTCATTAACTTAGTTGTTTTATTAAACAAAACACAAGTCCTCAGACTTAGAAATTTTTCCATAGTGTGAATATATATTCCACCCTTGTTTTCTACTAGCTAAGCTAAGCATGATGGTAGTAGGAGTCTTAACTTAGGAAATTTTACTAAGGTTTCATCTACTAGGATTTCCCATAGCATGGTTATACTTAGCAAAATTGCATGCAAGTTTTACTTAGAAAAATCACTAATGCATAGTGAAAGTAATGGGACAAAAGTATGAAGCATCACTTGCCTTTTTGGTAGAGGGTATAAGTTCACTCCTTGTCCTTTCAACAATCACACTCTTCAAGTCACTACAATTCAATCAAGCAAGGCACAATCTCAATCTACCAATCAAGCAAAACATCACATAAAATCATAGAACCAAGATAATGCATGCAAGCATGCCAAAGATTATTTTATTTGGAAAAGTGGTTCCTAATGGGTCATAAACATTTGAAAACACCTAATGGTCATTTTTTAAAGTGGCTAAGTCATTTGCAAAAGGTTTCACTTCATAAACCATTTTCAAAACAAGGTATCATTTTATGTGGTGTAGAAATGTTTTTACTAAGGCATTAATCTATAGGTTTCACAAAATATGTTTTCAAACCATAAAACTTGGTGTTTAGGGTCAGAGAGTTTAAAGCAAAACATTTCCCAAAAGTTTTCTTCCAAAACAATTTTTAATAAATAAACCATATTTTTATTTGACTAGAATTGGTTTTAAATCCAAGATTCATTCTTTTGTTTCACCAAACACATTTTTGAAACCACAAAGTGATTCCTATGGTCAGTAGGTTCAAAACACACCATTTGCAAAAGATTTTATCCCCAAAATCATTTTTGAACAATTTTTACATCCTAAACAAGCATACAAATGTTTCTGCAAAAACAAACATTTTTCCAGAAGCTTTTTACTAAACAAATGGCATGGTTGGCTAGGGCATGTTCCACTGATTCCATTGATATAAAGTTTGCAAAATTTGGACGTGTGGTTTAAAAGTTGTGCAATTTACAAAATCACAAGTCTAATTGATCAAATTCTGTTTTTAAAACAAACTCTGGGACACGCGTCTGATTCCTATTCGTCGAAAACGTTTCGCGTGGATCGACTAACACAGACCGTAGGATTTAAGTCATATCGCACGGCTCAGATCACACATACCGTTTCGGTTTAAGTCAATATATCGCGTCCACTGGATCACGATCTAACGGCTTAGATGAGTTTGACCATCAGCTGGCGGCGCTGGCGGCGCCGGCGGCGATGACTGGCGGTGCACGCTCTGTCCGAGGTGGTCCGGCCGTTCTAGGAAGCGAGAGAAGAGGAGGAGAGGCTCACCGTGATCGCAAGGATGTGGGGAAGCTCGACGTGCTGGTTGCAGACGAAGGGGCGCTCGCATGTGCTGGCGATTGCTCGCCGGAGTTGCTGTGGGCGGCGGGTGTCTTTGGTGGTCGTCGAGGGCGAGGCTGCGATTCGTGCCGAAGCAAAATAAGTACATGGTTAGACACGGGAGGGTGTGGTGTACACGCGAGCATGATCGAGAGGGCTCGGGGTGGTCTAGCTTACCAGGGGGAGGTCGTCGGAGAAGAACCAGACGGTGGCGGCGGCGGTTGTTGTCGTTGCCGACGTTCTGGTGTTCGCGCAGATGAATGGTAAGGACAGGGAGGTGCGCCAGAGGCTAGGGATCACGGCAGTGTGCTTAGGAAGACAAGGGGTGGCGTGGGGCTGACGGAATCTTCGCTAGAGCGTCGTCGGACAGAGGGTGGTGTGGAGAGGAATTGTCGCAGCCTGGTGGCTCCGGTGGGGTGGCGTCTGGGGGCAAAGAGAGAGAAGAGGGAGGCGATTAATACCGTGTGGTCACGGCGAGAGATTAACGCCGCATTAAGGCGAATTCAACCGGAGAAATCAATGGCAGCAACGGCTGGGCGAGTTCAACGCGAGGAGGAAGAAGATGACGTGGCGTGGGGCCGTCTGGCAGCGAGAGAGGGGAAAGGGAAATGGGGTCCATCTGCCAGCGTCTGTGTGGGTCGTTTCGCGAGTGAGAAAATGTTTCAGGGAGGGGGAAGTAGGTGGGCTTGCTGGGCCTAGTTGGGCTGGCCGGCTGGGCTGGCTCCTTTTCATATTTTTTTTCTGTTCTGAATCTTTTTCTTTTTCCAATTCAATTTCTGTTTTAAAATTCAAACAATCAATTCAAACAATCAAATCAAAACAACTCCCACCAAACTTTGTATTGAGTTTTGGTCCTGTTTAACAACACAAACCAAAGTCCCAAAACAAAAAAATTATTCTTTTTAGGATCTATTTAATAATTAAATAAATAGTCCTAAGTTATTTATTCAAATAAGATTTATTTTATTTAAAAACTCCATTTGAAATCTAAATATTATCAAAACCAAATCAGTAGGTTTTATTTGAAAATATAGAATACTTGGAAAACTTATTTAAAATAAATTAATAAGTTTTAGTGTTTTATTAAAATGGAAAAGCCTTTACTTTAATAAATTTGGTTTATTAATAAACACTCATTTTTATTTAAATAAACCTTTACTCTTTTAATAAAAACAAAATATTTTATTTCAAAAGCTTGGCCAAGGTTTAATTTGGCTATATAAAATAATCCTTATTTATATTTCTACCTTTTCTTTTGAAAACCAAATCTTTTATTAAAAGATCCAAAAATAGTAATTTTAAATATTTTGAAGTTTATTGTTTATTTATCTTTTTAAATCCCTTTAGGATTTTATTTGATCCAAATAGGTTTTGAAAGTTTCCAATTGGATTCAAAAAGTTTCTTCTCACCCTGAAAATCAACAAAGTTTTATTTTATTCATTTATTTTTCACATTACAAGATTTGGAAAATCTTGGGATGTGACATCACCGATATGGCGTCAAGGTCAATGGCGCCGTTTCATGGTTGCCGTCCACCAGCTTCAACTATTACAACTACTTTGAATAGACATGCATGTCTTAACGGAATTTAAAAGACAACAATATGTCTCCTGCCGGTTGCCAACTTACAATAAGGAACATTGCATACATCATATATAATCACAATCATGGCCATATCACATCACAGCACACCCCTGCAAAACAAAGTTGGACGCCTCTAATTTTCTTTGCATATTTTACGTGGTTTGGGGCTTTCAATAAGTGTCGTTCTAACTTACGAACAAGAGCCACAACGTTGATGTTTAAACTATCAAGTGCCCGTTGTAAATTGAATCTATACTATGATGGGAGAGACAGACACCCGCAAAGCCACTTATGCAATACTAGTTGCATGTTGAGCGTGGAGCAAGTCTCATGAACGATGTCATGGAAGGTTAGCCCGGGCCCCTTCATCCCATCATACCGCAAGATGCAAAGTACACAAAAAGCAATTGATAATAAAAGCACCACCGCCCACAATGACCATTGTGTTCTACTCGTTCAACAGATCTACATATAGACACGACTCTGATACCACTGTAGGGGTTCATAGCATGGAAAACAAAAAAATTCTACCGCATGCACACAAACAAGCCAAGATCTATGTACTAGATTGTAGCAACGAGTCGATAGAAGCACTCACCCTCGAAGATTCCAAAGCGGTTAACGAGAGCAGATTCTCGTGGGTGATGTAGTCGTACACTTGCCGATCTCAAGATCGCGTAGATGATCCTTCCGGCGCTGCGTTCCAGCAGCGCTTCCGCAGTCGGTCACACGTTCGGTACTCGATGAAGACCTTCCTCTCCGTTTTTCCAGCAGGAAGCGGAGGTTGTAGTTCTCCCCTCGCGATTCCGGCAACACGACGGTGTGGTGTCGGAAGTAGAGGGAAGATCCCGCAGAGCTTCGCCTAAGCCGGTGCGAGTTATGGTGGATTAGGGTTTCCCAAAGATCTAGGGTTTAGAATTCCAGGAGGAGGAGGAGGTGTCGGCGGCGGCTAGGGCGGCGGCGACGGTCCGGCGGTGGCACGAGGCGGCGGCGACACGGCAGCTAGCGGCGGCGGCGGGTCGGCGGCGACGGCTCGGGTGGTGAGGGGCTAGGGCTTGTGGTGTTGGGGCAGCCCTCCCCTTCTATTTACGAGAGGGAGGGGCAGCCTTGGGAGGGGTGGGTTTGAATCCAAACCCAAACCCAAGTTGGATTGAGAGAAGGACTTGTTTCTTCTCCCACTAGGAAACCATTGTTCCAATTTGACTTTTCAAACTTCCCGTTTGATTTTTAATTTAGAGATTTATTTCTCTCTTGCAAATGCCAACACCAAGTGACCTAGGATATGATCCAATCATTCCACATATCCATGACACATTCATGGACCATTCCCCTTTCGGTCCGGTGAACCTTCTAGACCCTTCTACAACCTCTCCGATGAAACCATCAAAAACTTTCCCGAACTCCAAAATTGGACTTTCCTTATATGAATCTTATTCTCCAGACCATTCCGGATCTCCTCGTGATATCCCGGATCCAATCCAAGACTCCGAACAACATTCGGTATCCCTACTAACTTTCCATATCTACTAAACAACATCGAATCCTTAAGTGTGTCTCCCTACGGTTCTTGAACTATGCGGACATGATCGAGACACTTCTCCGATCAATAACCAATAGAGGAATCTGGAAATTCATATGGCTCCCACATGTTTCTACGATTACTTTACGATCGAATGAACCACTTACATACGATACCAATTTCCCTTTGTCTCACGATAGTTTACTTATCCGAGGTTTTGATCATCGGTATCTCTGCATACCCAGTTCAACCTCGTTATTGATAAGTACTCTTTTATCGTTCCCGTGATGTGTGATCCCTTGTGAACCAGTCACATGCTTGCAAGATAATTGGATGACATTCCACCGAGAGGGCCCAGAGTATATCTATCCGTCATATGGATGGACAAATCCCACTCTTGATCCATGTGCCTCAACCCATACTTTCCGAACACTCAATACCACCTTTATAGCCACCCAGTTACGGTGTGGCGTTTGATGTCATCAAAGTATCCTTTCGGTGATGGTGATTAGCATGATCTCATGGTCGAAGGAATTAGGTTACTATGTATCAGAAAGCTTATAGCAAACGAACTATTGAAATGACTTGATCTTAATGCTACGCTTATCTATAGGAGTATGTCCATCATATCATTCTCCTAATGATATGATCCTGTTGTTAACAACATCTCAATGCTCATGATCGGGAAACCACGATCATCTATTAACCAACAAGCTAGTATTACAAAGAGGCTTTACTATGGACTCTAATTTAGTTTACAAATCACACAAGTATTAATGTTTCCAGTTTAATACTATTATAGCATGAATGTAAACATTTATCATAAACACAAATATATTATAATAACCACTTTTATTATTGCCTCTAGGGCATATCTCCAACAGCATGCCACCTCAAAAATTATTCTTCTATCACTTACTTACTCGAGGACGAGCATGAGTTAAGCTTGGGGATGCTTGATACGTCAGAAACGTATCTATAATTTTTGATGTTCGATGCTTGTTAATATCTACTTTGCTTTGATTTGTCTACACTTTAAGGTGCTTTTTACATGTTTTCTGGTACTAACCTATTAACAAGTTGCCACAGTGCCAGTTGCCTGTTTTCTGCTGTTTTTGGTTTCAGAAAAGCTAGTAAAGAAATATTCTCAGAATTGGACGGGACAAACGTCAAAGTCAATTACTTTCCGTGGGGAACAAGAAGTCCAGAGGGGAGACGGAGAAGCGTGCCAGGGCGGCCAAACCCCCCCTAGGCGCGGCCAGGGGTGGGCCCGCGCCTGGGTAGGGTTTGACCCCCTGGTCGCCTCCTCGGCCTCCCCCTTCGCCTATAAGAATCCCCTGATGAAGAGACCCTAAGCACCCGATCAAATATCCTCGAAACCGTCTGTAGCCGCCACCACCATTGTCCCTAGATCGGGGGATCTGAAGTTCTTCCCGGCACCCAGCCGGAGGGGAGATCATCCAGGAGGCCTTCTCTCTGGTATGATGCGTGAGTAGTTCCACCTTGGACTATGGGTCCATGTAGTAGCTAGATGGTTGTATCTCCTCCTTTGTGCTTTCATGTATAGTTCTTGTGAGCTCCATTCATGATCAAGATCTAATCTATTTGTAATCATGCATGTTGTGTTTGCGGGGATCCAATGGATATTGAGATTATTATGTTGGTTTGATTAATGGTTTTGTCTTTATGATTCTATCATGTCTGTGCTGTTTGTGATCTTGCATGCTCTCTGTTGTTAGTAGCTATCTTGGCCAAGTAGTTGCTAGTGACTCGAAGATGGGGTATTTATGCTCGATAGTGGGTTCATGCCTCTAGTTTCCAAGGGAAGTGACAATAATATCTTCGGTTGTAGATGTGTTGTTGCCACTAGGGAGAAAACAACGGTCTCTTGTTCATGGAACATGTGAACTGTTTACCTTACATGTTGGGGATATGCTATATGGGTATCCCTATAGCATGTCTCTTATCCGACTAACCCAGGTGGCCCGTAGTCGGTAGCATGGCCTATGGCCTGTTGGGCGGCCCAGTTAGGTGGATCCAGAAGGGAGGCCCATGCCGGATAAAGGAAGGCTACGGTGGAGTCACCAGCATACCCGGAGCCTTGGAGTGCAAGATACACAATACTAGTAATAGACGGCGTAGGACTGTGACATGTCCGGCTAGGACTTTTCCCTGTAACCCTAGGACCTGGCGACTATATAAGTCGGGCCTATGGGAGCCTTTAGGGCACAACTACAGACAATCTCAGACAACCTCGCACAGCAAACCTATCTCTATAACTCGGCATATTGCCCTTATAGTGATTTATAGCAGGAGTAGGATTTCGCCACCGTTGTGGGATATGAACCTGGGTAAGCTGTGTTACCTCGTACCCGTCAACCGTCCACCTTACCCCACGTCTCTAAACACGCACTGTGAGGACCCCTCCATGGCGTACTCGTCGGCAATACCACGACAGTTGGCGCCCACCGTGGGCAAGAGGCGCTTCAGGCTCTTCAGCGGGCGAGGACCAAGATCTTCGTGGGAATCGGCGAAACCGTAGCCATCGGTCGCGTTCTCTTCTCCGGCAATGTTCCGATCGTCCCTCCCGACGAGTTCTGGATCCCGGCAAAGACGAACCCTATGCGGTGTTCGATCGTTCCTATCGGAGACATCCACCTCTTCATCGGCGAAACCGACTCGGGCACTAGTTCCCTGAGAGTCGAAGGAGCATCAAGACCCGCACGGACCGCCTACGGGCAGGATACGTTCGCGGAAGGATCAATGTCGGATCTCTCTTCGGAGTTTGCCGACAAAGATCGGAAAAATTCAAGGCCCACCCAAACCGCCCCTGTGCAGGATATAAAGGTGGAAGATCACTGCAAATCCGCCGGCTTCGTCCGTGCGTCTGGACTGCAGAGATCCAAGTTCGTCGGCGTGGTTACCATCTTCGATCTGGCACGCTACGTCCAGAGAGAGGGCGAAACCCCCCGAGACTACCTGGCCAGGTGGCTCCGTATACGAGCCGACCTAGCCCACTACCCCGATGATAACGCTTTGTATCACTTCGTGGAAGGACTGGACCGCGGCACGCTTCTCCGACATTCTTTAAGACGGCAGCAGGCAACAGGACGCCTTACCCTCGAAGAGATGGTGAGCACCGTCAACAGCTACGCGGCAGCTGACGCGGCAGCCCAGATGGAGCTTGCGCTCAGAGACGGAGAACCTCCGATTCAGCAGCCGCCACCACCGCCTCCTGCCGCCATCGTCGTAGCAGCACCACCACCTCCAGTCATCCTCGAGCCCGTTGCACCTCCACCGCCCGTCATCGAGGAAGTCTTGGCACCCTCCGACTCTGTCATTGACGCGCTTTATGCTGATTTTAGTGCAGATTCAGAGGAGATAGACTTCAGTCCAGAAGAGCTAGACTCCGCTATGCAGGAGATGGAGGAGGAGTACTCGCGCGACGAGCAAGCCAACAACGCCGTCGCGTCCCGAGGGGTGTTCGTCACCATTGGGACGGCGATGGACGAAGATCAACCCGAACAAGCTCCGCCTACGGTGCTGGAAAAGGGGAAGGGGCCACTTATTGCTGCTGACGATGATCGCGCAAAAGTCATGCCTCCTCCGCCTAACCCAGTGCAGCAGCTGCAGGAACTCGGCACCGGCCCGAGCAACAACAACACCGCAAATTTGCCTCCTCCAGCATCTATGTCTATAGCATCCCAAGTTACTCCAGTTGATAGAGTGATGTACGGAAATCTCCTCGTCGAGCCACTGACAGTTGCTCATATCCGGAACATGACCCAGCTTGATGAGAAGCGCCAGCAGCTACTGGAGGAGGCTCAAGCCATCGCGGAGCAAGGCGCTAAACTAGATCGAGATCTGGTCAACGCGCAGAAGTCCATCGAAAAAGCTAGAGCAATGGAGGCCGAGTACAAGACTCTGCTACAGCAGCAGAAGGCTAAGAAAGCTCCGGCTCGCGTCATCAACGATCCTGGTGTACGGCGCAACCTAGGATGGGCTCCATCTAAGCCGGCACAGGCCAAGCCATACATTGATAGTGAAGGCAAGCAGGTGATGCCCACCCCACTCCTTAACCTCGCCATCGCCAAGACCCTCCTGGAGCAGGATAGATCGCCTGAGGCAGTGGAACAGGTCTATGACCTAGTGGCCAAGGCGGTGAAGCAGCAGGAAAAGGCCACCTCTCAGAGGCTTGAGTCTAACCCAGCGCTCTGCCAGTCTAGCCAGTACAAACCGCCAAGGGACAGATCTCCTCTTGATGTCAGGTCCCAGACGGGTTCATCAGAACGAAGACGGAGGGATGCATGCAACAGGAAGGATGCCATCCCCATATCCTCCGACCACGGAGAAAAGGCCCGACCTCGTCGCCCATCGCCACCGCCCCGATCTCACCAAGATCACGAAGATTGCAAAGCTCACCATCGTACGGATATGCCCCCACCAAAGCAGTGTGGCATCGTCATCCGCGACAACGCGGAGCAGACACGTCATGACAGAGAGCGCCACCAAGGACATAAGAGCAGGTCGCAACATGACCCTCTGCGTCCAACAAGTAACCGCGACAGGCGTGAGGCGTCGCAGGAGGGTAACCGCAAGAAGGCTAACCCACCGCCACCGCCGCCTCCATCACCACCAAGCAGTCACCATGGCGGACGAGGCCCGCGTCGTTCATGCAGCCCATCCCCTGTTGACAAGAAGAAGAAGAACCCGGCGCCATACGATGCGCGTTCGCGGATCGATAAGATCCACGAGGCCCGGGAAGGACCATACCTGGGACCACTTTGCTTTGGACCTGCAATACGGTCCGCAACTTACCCCAAAGGTTTCCGGATTGACAAGACAATCAAGCCCTATGACGGCACCGCCAAGCCAGCCACATGGTTACAGGACTACGACAACGCGGTGGAGATTGCCGGAGGCAACCCCAACGTTGCCGTCAAGTACCTCCCATTAATGTTGGCGGGTACAGCCCGTCAATGGATCGACGACTTGCGGGAGAAATCTATGTACAACTGGCTGGACATGCAAGAAGCATTCACCAAGAACTTTGAGGGTACATACAAGCATCCCTGCACTGTGGGCGATCTACAGCGGTGCGTGCAAGAGAAATACGAGACATCTCGCGCCTACCTCTCCCGCTGGCTGGATATGAAGAATTCCTGCGCAGGAGTGCACGCTCAGACCGCCACGGCCGCCTTCATCGATGGGTTGGAAAGGGGCACATTGCTCCGACATAAGCTAAAGCGCTTGCAGGATAATCACCAACTTGACTTGAACCAGATGATTCAGTTGGCTAGTGAGTTCACAGCTACCGACGATGATGCTCGTGGCTCCTTGCCGACAACGGCCATTCCAACTCAAGCTCGGAGGAACAGCAGTACAAAGCGGAAGACCGCTCCAGAAGAAAAGCAATCTACCGAAATGGTCGCTATGACTTTTGCAGGACGAGGAGAAGGCGGACAACGTGGCCGAGGAAGGGGAGCTGGTCGTGGGAAGCAACGAGGAAGTGAAACCACCTCGGCGCTGCTCCGCGTTCCCCAAACCTACGAGGAGTACCGCGATATGCCATGCCTCGTACACCTCGACGTCAACGGCAAGGCCACCCATACCAATCGACACTGCAAGTTCGTCAACGACCTTAAGAAAGACCCGGAGTCCGGCTACAAGCGAAGTCGGAAGAACAGATCGCGAGGCAAGGGCAAGGGCAAGAAGAAGGAGGAGGAGTCCAAGGATTCAAGTGACATGGACGAGGACGTTGACCCCAAGCACGCCGCCAAGAGCGACAACAAGGGCAAGAACCCCTTCGCAAAGAAGGCCCCAGTCTACCACACTTTCCTTGGCACCCCCACCGTCCAACAACAGAAGACCTCTCTGAGGATCCTGATGGCTACTCTCCCCCCAGTCCCCCAGTACCTACGCTGGTCGGACGTTCCAATAACTTGGGATAGGACGGACCACCCAGACCTTATACCCACGGAGAACCAATACGCCATGGTCATCAACCCCTTGATTGACGCGGTGGAGTTCACCAAGTGTATGGTGGATAGTGGAAGCAGCATCAACATCATTTACCTGGATACACTTCAAAAGATGAACTTGACGGAGGCAAACCTAAGGCGGACCAACACCATCTTCCACGGCGTAGTTCCTGGTCGGGAGGCTCGGTCCCTTGGGTGCATTACACTTCAGGTTGCCTTTGGCGATGTTAATAATTACCGTCAAGAGCGCATGACCTTCGAGGTGGTGCCCTTCAAGAGCGTGTACCACGTCATATTCAGCCGCGACATATTCCACACGTTCATGGCCAAGCCATGCTTCGTCTACAACAAGCTCAAGATACCCGGACCAAACGGCATCATCACCGTATCCGGAAGCTTTACCAAGGCAAGGGACTGCAAGATCAACGAAGCAGCCGTTGCAGAAGCTATCCTCTACAGCGAAGAATTCAAGGAGATCCAGAGCAAGGTCGATGACTCAGAGATGCCCGCGTCGAAGAAGCAGATCTCCGACTCCGCTCCTGCGTTCAAGGCCGCCATCGAGACCAAGCCGGTGGAACTTGTGGTAGGCGATGCCTCCAAGGTCACCGCCATTGGGACGAACCTAGATCCCAAATAGGAAAGCGTGCTCGTCGAGTTCCTTCGTGAGAACAGGGACATCTTTGCCTGGCAACCTGCCGACATGAAAGGTGTACCTAGGGAACTTGCCGAGCACAGCTTAAACATTGATCCAAAATGCAAACCAGTGAAACAACCTCTACGACGCTTTGGAGATGAGAAGAGACGCGCCATTGGCAAAGAGATAGCTAGGTTACTTCAGGCTAGATTTATCCGAGAAGTCCTTCACACCCAATGGGTGGCCAATCTTGTACTTGTCCCCAAAAAGGGAACCAATGAATTAAGAATGTGCGTTGATTACACCGGCTTGAATAAAGCATGTCCCAAAGATCCGTTTGCTTTTCCTCGCATTGACCAAGTCATTGACTCGACGGCTGGCTCAGAACTTTTGTGTTTTCTCGATGCATACTCAGGATACCACTAGATCAAGATGAGGAAGTCGGACCAATTGGCCACTTCGTTCACTACCCCATACGGCACGTTTTGCTATGTCACGTTGCCCTTTGGACTGAAAAATGCAGGTGCTACCTACCAGCGGACAATGCAACGTTGCCTTCACGACCAAATTGGTCGGAACGTTCATGCCTACGTGGACGATATTGCGGTGATGTCTAAAGAGTCAAACGACTTAATCTCCGAATTAAAGGAAACCTTTGATAATCTCCGGAAATACAACATGATGCTTAACCCTAAGAAGTGCGTCTTCGGGGTTCCAGCCAGCAAACTGTTGGGCTTCATCGTTTCCCAGCGTGGAATCAAGGTCAACCCGGATAAAATCAAGGCCATCTTGAACATAAACCGTCCGACATGCCTAAAGTACATTCAACGACTAACAGGTTGTGTTGCAACAGTTAGTTGGTTCGTCAGCCGACTTGGAGAGAAGGCTTTTCCTCTGTACAAGTTGCTGAAGAAAGCGGACAAATTCACGTGGACGGACGAGGCAGATGCAGCATTGAAGCAGCTCAAGGAGATTCTTTCCTTAGCACCCATCCTTGCAGCACCCGAGCCTGGTGAGCCCCTGTTAATTTACATGGCGGCAACCAACCGGGTTATCAGCATCGTCGTCGTGGTAGAGCGGAAGGAACCAGGCTATGAGCACGGAGTTCAACGGCCAGTTTACTATGTGAGCGAGGTCTTGACGGAGTCCAAGCAACATTACCCGCACTACCAAAAAATAGCTTATGGAGTATTCCTTGCTTCTCGGAAGCTGAGACATTACTTTCAGGAGCACCCAATCACAGTGGTGAGCAAGACCCCACTGTCCGACATCATCAATAACAGCGACGCTACAGGAAGGGTCACGAAGTGGGGCATTGAACTTGCCACCTTCGAGATCACCTACAAGAGACGTGATGCTATCAAGTCACAAGCCTTGGCGGATTTTGTTGCAGATTGGACGGAGATGCCAGATGCTACTCCACTGCCAGAACCAGAATACTGGGTGATGCACTTTGACGGATAAAAGCTACTCAACGACTCGGGGGCTGGTGTATTGCTACAGTCACCAACATGAGACAAGCTACACTACGTTCTGCAGATCCACTTCGAGGCTACAAACAACATGGCGGAGTATGAAGCACTCATTCACGGACTACGTGTAGCCAAGGATATTGGCATCAAGCGCATAGTTTGCTGTGGAGATTCTGACTTGGTTGCCCAGCAGGTGGCTGGCACCTGGAATGCACGGAACCCTATGATGGCGGCATATCGAGACGAAGTGGACGAGATAGCCAAGAGCTTCTTGGGCTACGAAGTCAAGTATGTGCCTAGGGAAGAAAATGAGGCGGATGATCTGCTGTCTAAGCTAGGATCAGGGCGCAAGCAAATTCCGCCAGGAGTTTTCCTAGAGCACCTGCGCACACCATCTGTGATGGGATCCAACATCGACAACCCGGATAGAGCTGACTCTTTCGTCAACATGGTGACTAAGGTCCCTCCGGCTTGGACAAAACCGTTCATGGAACATCTCGAACACGGAACTTTGCCCGACGACAAAGTTGAAAGACGGCAAATAGTACGACGAGCAAAGGGTTATACCATAATCAATGGACAACTCTACAAAAGGAGCACTACTGGTGTATACCTAAAGTGTGTTTCCCAGCAAGAAGGTATGGAAATCCTGCGCGAAATCCATCTCGGAGATTGCGGGCACCATGCCGCTCCTCGATCATTGGTCGCGAAAGCCTTCCGGCAAGGATTCTACTAGCTGACCGTGAAGGCGGACGCCGACAAGCTTGTTGAGACATGCATGGGATGCCAGTATTATGCCCGGCAACCACATGTTCCTGCTGAAGAACTACGAACAATACCAATAACTTGGTCGTTTGCAGTCTGGGGGCTAGACATGGTGGGACCGTTACAGACGGCACCTTGTGGGTTTACGTATCTGCTTGTAGAAGTTGACAAATTCACTAAATGGATAGAAGCTATACCCATTAGAAAGCTTGATGGGGCAACTGCCCTCAGGTTTGTCCGAGATCTAGTGGTGAGATTGTTGGAGATATGCCCTAGAGGCAATAATAAATGTAGTTATTATTATATCTTTGTGTTTATGATAAATGTTTACATTCATGCTATAATAGTATTAACAAGGAAACATTAATACTTGTGTGATTTGTAAACTTAATTTGAAGTCCCTAGTATAGCCTCTATACTTCACTAGCTTGTTGGTTGATAAATGATTGTGGTTTCCCTATCATGAACATTGATATGTTATCAACAACAAGATCATATCATTAGGAGAATGATATGGTGGACATACTCCTATAGATAAGCGTAGCATAAAGATCAAGTCATTTCAATAGTTCAATTGATGTATGCTTTCTGATACATAGTAACCTAATTCCTTTGACCATGAGATCATGCATATCACCTTTACCGGATGGATGCTTTGATGACATCAAACACCACACCGTAACTAGGTGGCTATAAAGGTGGCATTGAGTGTTCGGAAAGTATTGGTTGAGACGCATGGATCAAGAGTGGGATTTGTCCATCCATATGACGGATAGATATTCTCTGGGCCCTCTCTGTGAAATGTCATCCAATTATCTTGCAAGCATGTGACTGGCTCACAAGGGATCACATATCACGGGAACGAGAAAAGAGTACTTATCAGTAACGAGGTTGAACTAGGTATGCAGAGATACCGACGATCATAACCTCGGATAAGTAAACTATCGTGAGACAAAGGGAAATTGGTATCGTATGTAAGTGGTTCATTCGATCGCAAAGTAATCGTAGCAATATGTGGGAGCCATATGAATTTCCAGATTCCTCTATTGGTTATTGTTCGGAGAAGTGTCTCGATCATGTCCGCATAATTCACGAACCGTAGGGAGACACACTTAAGGATTCGACGTTGTTTTGAGTAGTTATGGTATTATGAGAAAGAGAACGAATGTTGTTCGGAGTCTCGGATGGGATCCGGGATATCACGAGGTGATCCGTAATGGTCCGGAGAATAAGATTCATATAAGGAAAGTCCCATTTCGGAGTTCGGAAATGATTCCGGTGAATGTTCTAGAAGGTTCCGGAATGTCCGGCACTCCGGGAGGGGGGAGGGGTACATGAATGTGTCATTACATATTGGAATGATTGCATCATGTACTAAGTGTTCTTGATGTTCCAAATAAAGGATTAAATTTAATCCTAAAACAGAAAAGTCAAATGTCCAGTTTGAAAGTCAAACGGCTAAAACAAGAAACTGTGGGAAACAAGCAAGAGGAGTTGGGAACCGACTTGGGGGAGGAGTCTCCTCCCCAAGACGGCGCGCCAACCAAGGCCGACTTGGGGAGGGACTCCCCTCCCCTTGGCCGCACCCTCCACCCATAAAAGGAGGGGCAGGGCCTCCTCCTCTAGACACACAAGTTCCTATCCTCTAATCTCCGGTTTAGAGCCGTTTTGGTTTAGAGCTTCTAATTGCCCTAGCCTTCGGTTTAGAATCCTTCTAATTGGTGTGTCTAATCCCTAGACCACTAATAGCCCTCTCTCATACTCCACCATACTCGCTCCGGCTTAAGGCGAAGCCCTGCGGGATCTCCCCTCTACTTCCGGTACCACGCCGTTGTGCTGCCGGAATCACGAGGAGAGTGCTACAACCTCCGCTGCCTGCTGGAACAAGGGAGAGGAAGGTCTTCGTCGATTACCGAACGTGTGACCGACTGCGGGAGCGCTGCCGGAACGCAGCGCCGGAAGGATCGTCTACAGGATCTTGAGATCGGGAAGAGTACGACTACATCACCCACGAGAATCCGCTCTCGTTAAACACTTTGGAATCTTCGAGGGTAAGTTATTCCATCGACTCGTTGCTACAATCTAGTAGATAGATCTTGGCTTGTTTGTTTGTATGCGATAGAAATTTTTTTTTTCCATGCTACGAACCCCTACAGTGGTATCAGAGCCGTGTCTATATGTAGATCTGTTGCACGAGTAGAACACAATGGTCATTGTGGGCGTTGATGCTTTTATTGTCGATTACTTCTTGTGTACTTTGCATCTTGCGGTATGTTGGGATGAAGCGGCCCGGGCTAACCTTACATGACATCGTTCATGAGACTTGCTCCACGCTTGACATGCAACTTGTATTGCATAAGTGGCTTTGCGGGTGCCTGTTTCTCCTAGCATAGTTAAGATCCAATTTACAACGGGTGATCAACAATGCTAGTATCAATGTTGTGGTTCTTGTTCGTAAGTTAGAACGACACTTATTGAAAGCCCCAAACCACGTAAAATATGCAAAGAAAGTAGAGGCGTCTAACTTTGTTTTGCAGGGGTGTGCAGTGATGTGATATGGCCATGATTGTGATTATATTTGATGTATGCAATGTTCCTTATTGTAAGTTGGCAACCGGCAGGAGCCATATGGTTGTCTTTAATTTATGTTAAGACCCGCGTGTCTATTCAAAGTAGTTGTAATAGTTGAAACCGGTGGACGACAACCATGGAGAAGCGTCATTGACCTTGATGCAATGCCGGTGATGATGGAGATCATGTTCGTGCTTGAAGATGGAGATCGGAAGCACAAAGAAGAAAGGCCATATCATATCACATATATATTGAATTGCATGTGATGTTAATCCTTTATGCATCTTGTATTGCTTAGTAGACGACGGTAGCATTATAAGATGATCCCTCATGCACATCAATTTCAAGTCATAAAGTGTTCACCCTTAGTTAGCACCGTTGCTAAAGCTTGTTGTTTCGAAGCACCACGTGATGATCGGGTGTGTTAGATTCTGCAAGTGTATACAACGTGAGCAAGCCAGATTTGCTCATGCGGAAACTAAGGTTTGATCTTGACGAGCCTAGCATGTACAGACATGGTCTCGGAACACGGATCACCGAAAGGTAAAGCATGAATCATATAGTAGATATGATGAACATGTCGATTGTTCGCCATTGAAACTATGTCGACTCTCGTGATGATCGGTGTTGATATGGTGGATTTGGTTCGTGTGATCACTAAAACAATGTGAGGGATATTGTTTTGAGTGGGAGTTCACCTAGTTTAATTTCATTATTAATTTGAACTCAATTTGTCATAAACTTAGTCTAAACTATTGTAAATATGTTGTAGATCAATGGCAGCCCCTACCATCAATTTTAATGCGTTCCTAGAGAAAGAAAAGTTGAAAAACAATGGAAGCAACTTCGCGGATTGGTTCTGCAATTTGAGGATTGTCCTCACAGCTGGTAATTTGACCTATGTGCTGGATGCACCGCTGGGTGACCCACCTGCAGATGATGCTCCCGATGAAGTAAAGAATGTTTACCTCGCTCGGAAGAATCAGTACTCCATAGTTCAGTGTGCTATCTTGTATGGTTTGGAATCGGAGCTTCAGAAAAGGTTTGAGGATTCAGACCCATATGATATTGTCGAGGATCTCAAATTGATTTTTGAGACTCATGCGGCAATTGAAAGCTATGAGGCTTCTGAAAAGTTCTTTAACTGCAAGATGGAAGAGGGCAGCTCCGTCAGTGAGCATGTGCTTAAGATGTCTGGGCACGCAAACAAACTTCAAAGCTTGGGTATAGTGATTCCTAATGCTTTGGGGATTTACCGTGTCCTCCAATCACTACCACCAAGTTACAAGAACTTTGTGATGAACTACAACATGCAGAACATGAACAAGACGTTGCCAGAACTCTTTGCCATGTTGAAATCTGCAGAAGTGGAGATCAAGAAAGAGCACCAAGTGTTGTTGGTCAATAAGACCACCAAATTCAAGAAAGGCAAGTCTAAGCAAAAGGGACACTTCAAGAAGGGTGGTAAGAAAGTTACCACACCGGCGAAGAAGACCAAGGCTGGACCTAAGCCTGATACTGAGTGCTTTTACTTCAAGGGAGAAGGTCACTGGAAGCGGAATTGCCCAAAGTACTTGGCGGATTTGAAGAACGACAACATCAAGAAGAAAGGTATATCTGATATACATGTTATTGATGTGTATCTCACTAGTACTCGTAGTAGTGCCTCGGTATTTGATACTGGTTCGGTTGCTCATATTTGTAACTCGAAATAGGTGCTGCAGAATAAACGGAAGCTAGCGAAGAACGAGGTGACGATGCGCGTGGGAAACGGATCAAAGGTTGATGTGATCGCGGTCGGCACGCTACCCCTTCATCTACCATCGGGATTAGTTTTATACTTAAATAGTTGTTATTTGGTGCCTGCGTTGAGCATGAACATTATATCGGGATCTTGTTTATTGCGAGACGGTTACTTATTTAAGTCCGAGAATAATGGTTGTTCAATTTATATGAGTAATATGTTTTACGCACATGCACCTTTGATAGATGGTCTATTCTTATTGAATCTCGATAGTGGAAATACACATATCAACAACATTGAGGCTAAACGTTTGAAATCAAGCGATAATTCGACCTATATGTGGCACTGTCGTCTTGGTCACATTGGAGTGAAGCGTATGAAGAAACTCCATTCCGATGGACTTCTTGAATCACTTGATTTTGAATCACTTGAAAGATGCGAAGCATGTCTGATGGGAAAAATGACCAAGACTCCATTTTATGGGATGATGGAGCGAGCTACGGACTTATTGGAAATCATACATACTGATGTGTGTGGTCCAATGAGTGTAGCATCGCGCGGTGGTTATCGTTATGTTCTTACCTTCACGGATGACTTGAGTAGATATGGGTATATCTACTTCATGAAACATAAGTCCGAAACTTTCGAGAAGTTTAAGGAGTTTCAAAGTGAGGTAGAGAATCAACGTAACAAGAAGATTAAATTTCTACGTTCTGATCGTGGAGGTGAATATCTAAGTTACGAGTTTGGCGAGCATTTGAAGAAATGCGGAATACTTTCACAATTGACCCCGCCGGGAACACCACAGCGTAATGGTGTGTCCGAACGTCGTAATCGAACTCTCTTAGATATGGTTCGTTCTATGATGTCACTTACAGATTTACCGCTATCATTTTGGGGTTATGCATTAGAAACAGCCGCATTCACTTTAAATAGGGCACCGTCTAAATCCGTTGAAACGACACCGTATGAATTATGGTTTGGGAAGAAACCTAAATTGTCGTTCCTTAAAGTTTGGGGATGCGAAGCCTATGTAAAGAAGTTACAGCCGGACAAGCTAGAACCCAAAGCGGAAAAATGCGTCTTCATAGGATACCCAAAGGAAACTATTGGGTATACCTTCTATCATAGATCCGAAGGCAAAACCTTCGTTGCCAAGAATGGATCTTTTCTAGAGAAGGAATTTCTCTCGAAAGAAGTGACTGGAAGGAAAGTAGAACTCGACGAGGTTGTCGAACCTTCTCTCGAAATTGCGAGTAGCGCAGCACCGGAAGAAGTTCCTGTGGTGCCTGCACCAATAAGAGAGGGAGATAATGATGGTGATCATGAAACTTCGGTTGAAGTTGCTACAGAGCCTCGGAGGTCAACGAGAACTCGTACCACTCCAGATTGGTATGATCCCGTTATGAGTGTCATGTTGGTGGACAACACCGATGACCCCGAGACATATGAGGAAGCGATGATGAGCCCAGATTCCAATAAATGGCAAGAAGCCATGAAATCCGAGATTGGATCCATGTACGAAAACCAAGTATGGACTTTGGTGGACTTACCGGATGGCCGAAAGGCTGTCGAGAACAAATGGATTTTCAAGAAGAAAACAGATGCTGATGGTAATGTTACTGTCTATAAAGCTCGACTTGTCGCAAAAGGGTTTCGACAAATTCAAGGAGTTGACTACGATGAGACTTTCTAACCGGTAGCGAAGCTAAAGTCTGTGAGGATTATGTTAGCAATCGCTGCATATTATGATTATGAGATATGGCAGATGGATGTCAAAACAGCATTCCTCAATGGAGATATTGATGAAGAGTTGTATATGATGCAACCCAAAGGTTTTGTCGATCCTAAAGATGCTAACAATGTATGCAAACTTCAACGGTCCATCTATGGATTGAAGCAAGCATCCCGAAGTTGGAATCAACGTTTTGATAAGGTAATCAAAAGTTTTGGTTTTATACAAACTTATGGAGAAGCTTGTATTTACAAGAAAGTGAGTGGGAGCTCTGTAGCATTCTTAATACTATATGTGGATGACATATTGTTGATTGGGAATGATGTAGACCTTCTTAATAGTGTCAAAGAATATTTGAATAATAGTTTTTCAATGAAGGATCTTGGCGAAGCAGCTTACATATTAGGCATAAAGATTTACAGAGATAGATCGAAACGCCAAATATCATTGTCACAGAGTACATATTTGGACAAAGTTCTAAAGAGGTTTGGAATGGAAGAAAGCAAGAAAGGGTTCTTGCCCATGTTGCCCAATACGATCTTGAGTAAAACTCAAAGTCCGACATCGGCAGAAGATAGAGAAAGGATGAGTAAGACTCCCTATGCATCAGCCATAGGATCTCTAATGTATGCCATGCTATGTACTAGACCCGACATCGCATATGCTGTTAGTTTAACTAGCAGATATCAAAGTGATCCAGGAGTGGATCATTGGACAGCGGTCAAAAACATCCTTAAGTACTTGAGAAGAACTAAGGATATGGTTCTTTCTTATGGAGGTGATGAACAGCTCGTTGTTAATGGTTACACCGATGCTAGTTGGAACACCGATCCGGATGATTCTAAATCACAATCTGGATACGTATTTATTTTGAATGGTGCAGCAGTTAGCTGGAGGAGTGCAAAGCAAAGCGTTGTGGCGAGATCTTCAACTGAATCGGAATACATGGCTGCTTCGGAGGCTTCACAAGAAGCGATATGGATGAAAGAGTTCATTACAGAGCTGGGTGTGGTTCCTAGTGCGCTGGACCCAATGTCTATCTACTGTGATAACATGGGCGCCATAGCCAATGCGCAAGAACCAAGGTCACACAAGAAGCTGAAGCATATCAAGCTACGTTTTCACGCTATTCGAGAACATATCCAGGATGGGGATATAAAGATTTGCAAAGTACACACAGATCTGAATGTGGCGGATCCGTTGACTAAACCTCTCCTGAGGGAAAAACATGACCAACACCAAACTGCCATGGGTGTTCGGTATATACCATGTAATCTAGATTAGATGACTCTAGTGCAAGTGGGAGACTGTTGGAGATATGCCCTAGAGGCAATAATAAATGTAGTTATTATTATATCTTTGTGTTTATGATAAATGTTTACATTCATGCTATAATAGTATTAACAAGGAAACATTAATACTTGTGTGATTTGTAAAATTAATTTGAAGTCCCTAGTATAGCCTCTATACTTCACTAGCTTGTTGGTTGATAAATGATTGTGGTTTCCCTATCATGAACATTGAGATGTTATCAACAACAAGATCATATCATTAGGAGAATTATATGGTGGACATACTCCTATAGATAAGCGTAGCATAAAGATCAAGTCATTTCAATAGTTCAATTGCTGTATGCTTTCTGATACATAGTAACCTAATTCCTTCGACCATGAGATCATGCATATCACCTTTACCGGATGGATGCTTTGATGACATCAAACACCACACCGTAACTGGGTGGCTATAAAGGTGGCATTGAGTGTTCGGAAAGTATTGGTTGAGACGCATGGATCAAGAGTGGGATTTGTCCATCCATATGACGGATAGATATTCTCTGGGCCCTCTCTGTGAAATGTCATCCAATTAGCTTGCAAGCATGTGACTGGCTCACAAGGGATCACATATCACGGGAACGAGAAAAGAGTACTTATCAGTAACGAGGTTGAACTAGGTATGCAGAGATACCGACGATCATAACCTCGGATAAGTAAACTATCGTGAGACAAAGGGAAATTGGTATCGTATGTAAGTGGTTCATTCGATCGCAAAGTAATCGTAGAAATATGTGGGAGCCATATGAATTTCTAGATTCCTCTATTGGTTATTGTTCGGAGAAGTGTCTCGATCATGTCCGCATAATTCACGAACCGTAGGGAGACACACTTAAGGATTCGACGTTGTTTTGAGTAGTTATGGTATTATGAGAAAGAGACCGAATGTTGTTCGGAGTCTCGGATGGGATCCGGGATATCACGAGGTGATCCGGAATGGTCCGGAGAATAAGATTCATATAAGGAAAGTCCCGTTTCGGAGTTCGGAAATGATTCCGGTGAATGTTCTAGAAGGTTCCGGAATGTCCGGCACTCCGGGAGGGGGGAGGGGTACATGAATGTGTCATTACATATTGGAATGATTGCATCATGTACTAAGTGTTCTTGCTGTTCCAAATAAAGGATTAAATTGAATCCTAAAACAGAAAAGTCAAATGTCCAGTTTGAAAGTCAAACGGCTAAAACAAGAAACTGTGGGAAACAAGCAAGAGGAGTTGGGAACCGACTTGGGGGAGGAGTCTCCTCCCCAAGCCGGCGCGCCAACCAAGGCCGACTTGGGGAGGGACTCCCCTCCCCTTGGCCGCACCCTCCACCCATAAAAGGAGGGGCAGGGCCTCCTCCTCTAGACACACAAGTTCCTATCCTCTAATCTCCGGTTTAGAGCCGTTTTGGTTTAGAGCTTCTAATTGCCCTAGCCTTCGGTTTAGAAGCCTTATAATTGGTGTGTCTAATCCCTAGACCACTAATAGCCCTCTCTCATACTCCACCATACTCGCTCCGGCTTAAGGCGAAGCCCTGCGGGATCTCCCCTCTACTTCCGGTACCACGCCGTTGTGCTGCCGGAATCGCGAGGAGAGTGCTACAACCTCCGCTGCCTGCTGGAACAAGGGAGAGGAAGGTCTTCGTCGAGTACCGAACGTGTGACCGACTGCGGGAGCGCTGCCGGAACGCAGCGCCGGAAGGATCGTCTACACGATCTTGAGATCGGGAAGAGTACGACTACATCACCCACGAGAATCCGCTCTCATTAAACACTTTGGAATCTTCGAGCGTAAGTTATTCCATCGACTCGTTGCTACAATATAGTAGATAGATCTTGGCTTGTTTGTTTGTATGCGATAGAAATTTTTTCTTTTCCATGCTACGAACCCCTATAGAGATTTGGTCTCCCACATAGCATTATCACCGACAACGGCAGCAATTTATCACTCGGAGAAGTGGAGGCATATTGCTGGGAGAAAGGCATCCAACTTGACCTTGCATCTGTGGCACACGCACAATCCAATGGTCAGGTTGAGCGAGCCAATGGATTAATTCTGCAGGGAATCAAGCCACGTCTTGAGGCACCGCTACATAGAGCAGCTAGAGCCTGGGCGGAAGAATTGCCATCTGTTGTGTGGAGTTTACGAACTACACCCAACAGATCCACCGGCTACACCCCTTACTTCATGGTATATGGAGCAGAAGCCATCCTGCCTTCCGACATACTTCACGATGCACCAAGAGTTGGCGCCTACGACGAAGATGACGCTGAAGAATCCAGACGCCTAGATGTGGACCTTCTCGAGGAGGAGCGCGTTTTGGCATGCCAAAGATCCGCCATCTACCAGCAGAAGCTACGCAGCTACCATAGTCGCCGCGTTCGGCATCGCTCGTTTAAAGAGGGGGATTTGGTGCTCCGACTTAAGCAGAAGAAGTCACAGAAATTATCCCCGCCATGGGAAGGACCGTTCATCATAAGCAAGGCGCTGCTCAATGGGTCTTACTACCTTGTTGACAATCGTGAACTAAAGGATAGACCCAATGAAGATCATAAGCGTAAGCGATGTGACCCGGATGATGACTACCCGGAGCTTGATCGGCCATGGAACATAGCACAACTACGTCCTTTTTACACTTAGAATTTTTATCTAATTGTGTACCTTTTATATGATCAATGAAATAAAGCTCTTTGGTTCCCTCATATTTTTTAGTCTTTTACCTCCTTTAGTGTTCATTTTTGGATCATGTAAAACCTTTATGCACAGGTATTGCGTTTGCACTTGTGAAAATTCCGCCTACGGGCGTTAGCTTAAGTTTTCTGGTCTACACGTTCTTTTTTGTTTTTATGTGGATTCTGGAGTAGTGACTTTCGGCACTTATTGTCGGCGATTTTGTGCTCAGGTTATTGACGGTGCCATTGGGCATCATCACCTAAGTGCATGGTTCCGACAACGAGTCTTCCGACTCACGAAAAGTCAAGCATAAGAACCAAAGTAATCGATAAGCCAATACTTGCTTAAAAAATATATACATGCTGGGAACTAAGTTCTTAAGTAGAAGGAAATAACAACCATTGTTTTCCGCCTTAAGTTACATCATCAAGTTTTTTCCGCGCATATACCAAAGATGAAGCAAATATTACAAAGTGTTTTTCATTCCATGGGCGCAGGAGACTTGGAAGCAGCATCGTCATCAGCCGGAGAATCACCCTCAGCATCGGCACTTTGGTGAGACTCAGAGGAATCTTGGTTGACGCTGTCGATGGTGTTCATGGGCACGAAGACGTTGATATCCACCAACTCGGCAACTCTGGTGTCATAACCCGCGAGTGATGACAATATGGCTTCATGATCAATTTCTTTGCCGTCATCGTCAATGTCGGGGATGCCAGAGGTCACCGTGTCGATGTCGGCATCTTCGTAGTGTGCCTTCACCATAGACAGCGCCATCCTTGCGCCAGCCCATGCACATGAAGCTTTCCAGCTTGTGATACGCTCGGGGGCTCATCGCAGAATCTCCAAGTATTTCGCCACCGAGTCCGAGGCCTTGATGTGTATCTGGAGGGGCTTGGCGATATATTTGGCTTGGGTGATGGCGGTGTTGATAAAGTTGCCGGCAAGAACCATGCAATCCTTGGACGGAGGAGGCGATCTGGTTAAACCCATAGGAGCTGCAAATTCCGACAAGGATCACATGAGTTCAATAATTCCAAGTATCCAGACTACAGAAATACAAGGCGGAGAAATCTTACTGAATATGCTGGCATTAGCCTGCCAAAGGGTGTCCGCCAGGGATTCTTTCTCTTGCTGGAGGAGCTTATATGCCTCGTCATGGCGATGGTTTTGATCATCAGCAGCTTGCTTCTGATCTTTTAAGATCGCAAGATCCTCCTTCAAGCGAATGATTTCCGCGGAGGCGGATTCCTGCAAGGCCTTCATGGAATCTTCATGCATTTTCAACATTTCTTCCCTCTCCTTTTTAAGGATCTTGTTCTCGCTGTCCAGCTGCTGAATGTGCTTGGACTGCTCGACAATTTCCTTGGCCTTGGCCACATGTTCTACAAAGTTGGAGAAAACAAAGTACACAGTGAGTACTCGGAGAATGAAGGCATAAAACCAAGACGGAATGCGCAAAAAAGAAAACAGACTCTTGTTTTTGATGATTTGTTCCTGCAAGTTGGCAGTTTTACCCTTTTCGGCTTCAAGATCTGCGCGCATCTTCTGGTACTTGTCGTTGGCCATGCCCCTCCAAGCATTCTCGTTCTTTGGAACAAAGGAAAAAAGTTAAACCGTTGTTTAGTCTACTTGGAGCATCTAGTCGGAATCTTTCCACTTAGACGCTCGGGGGCTACAGCGAGAGTTTTTAACTTAGCAATATGCTTAGATTTTCTTTAAGCATCTAGTCGGAGCTAATTAAGTTCTCGATTAGAAGCTTGGGGGCTATAGTATAAAGTTTTAAATCGGAAAATGCTTAGCTTTTCTTTAAGCATCTAGTCGGAACTAATTCAGTTACAACTAGAGGCTTGGGGGCTACAGTATTGAAAATTATAAACACTGCGTATGCTACTCTTAAAGCATCTAGTCGGAATAGTTTGTTCCATATAAATGCTTGGGGGCTACAGTGAGAGTTCTTTCTAGCTTAGTCACTCTTAGAGCATATAGATGCAAAGACCTATGGTTTTCCGTCTACATCCTCGGGGGCTACAGTGGGATACTCATATGAAATGCAAAAGGCAAAGTAAAACTTACAAGTGCAATAATCTTGAGGTTTGTAGCACTCTCGGCTAGCAGCTTGCCAAAAGAGATGCTATTTCCTCGCAAGATATCCGCTTGTCGAAGAAGCTCCTCAATACCGCACGTCGGAGATGACGGCACTCCTCCAGGAACCAGAGTTGTGTTACTTGGCGTGAGCGCCGGGTAAACTATCTTCGGGAACTCGAAGGGCTTCTGGGGAGCGGGGGCGCCGCCTTCGGAAGAGGTACCAGCTCCCATTACCTCCTTACCGCTACTGGTGGCATCCTTAGCCGGAGCTTCAGCCATTTGTTGAGCAGTGCTCTCTTGCGTCACCTGCTCGCCGACAATAGCAAGTTCGGTAGAGGCGCCAGAATCCACTTCCATGACGGAAGGGCCTGGTGCCTCCTTAGCCTGCGATCTTGTCGGGGCAGAAGAAGGCTTGACGGCAGGAGTAGCGGGGGCGATGGCGGGGGAGGCGTCGCGATGCAGCATATCCTTGATATTTCTAGGAGCCCCCAAAGTTTTGGAGGTCTTCTTGAGGCTGGTCGTGGCTTTCTTCCTGAGACGTGCAAAATGCATAAGTACAGGAACAAAACAGACAGATAGACAATGTCGGAGAATGAGAAGCTTACACTAGGGGGGTGCTTTGGCAAAAATCCTGGTGGCTTTTCTCTTTTCCGCCTCCAGGGCGGCGGTAGTCTTTTTGGAGGCTCCACCCTCTGTCTTCTTCTTGTCTCCGTCGGCAGCATCAGAGGTGGAACTCTTCCGCTTTCGCGCCAACGGGACATCGTCGTCGGACACGACCGTGACTTCCTTCATCTTTGGATCGTAGATTTGGGCAGCCAGGTTGTCCTCATCTAGATTGCTAAGATGTTAAGTAAGAAATCACCGTGTTAGATAAGATGGTGTTGGCAAGACGGAGAAACTGGAGCATATGTCGTACACGGAAAATAAATATCTACCTTTGGGCACTTGCCATCTATGAACATGTCGTAGGTGATGTGAAGACACGCTTCTTATCCTTCACCTTGACGATGTCCTTCAGGCGGAGCTTGACAGAGTCGCTTGAGAAGTTATCCACGGAGATCCGGAGGGTATCCCTTCGATCACTGGTATACTCGTGCATGAACTTCGCGCGGTGCTGCGGAGGTTGAATTCGCCTGATGAACCAGCACATGGCTAGGTCCAAGCCGGTCAAACCCGTATCTACGAACCATTCGATCTGCCTTATTGCGCGAGAAGCATCGAGGTCGGAGGGAAGGGAGGCATGGGATCTCCATGTGGAAACTTCAGCGGCGGCTCCATCTGCAAAGTCCGGGTACGTTACTTCTCGGCCCGCCAAAGGAATGTCGGGGCCGTAGAAGTACGTCCGCTGCCAGTTTTTGCAGGTACACCTTTTCTCCGACTTGGGGAGAAGGTGTCACCTCGCCGGCCGGTGCCACCCGCAAGGCGAGCCCCTCCGTCGTGGGAAGGTAGCCTTCGGCGACCATCCCTTGGATGTCGCGGTCGGTGATGTCGGATCCGCGCCGGTCGCCCTTATGCGAGTCTGGCTCTTCGTCCAGTGGTTCCAGCGTCGCCAAATTATGGTCGCCGCCGGTGGACTCGATCACCGCCGATGCGGGGATGACCAAGCCCTCTGGGGGCACAACGACGGAGCTCGCCGGCTTCGCCGCGGCTTCGCTCGACGCCGCCATCGACGGGGAGGTGCTGCTAGCCATGGAGTGGAGGACGGGTGCGACTGACACAGATGGAAGCTAGGGTTTTCGAGGTTTCTCGCGGAGAGCTCGAGGAGACGTGTGGCTGGAGGAAGAAGATGATGACGCAAGAAGAATGAGGTAAAAAGTGGAAAATGCCCCACAGTTACTATTTATCATCCTCGGCATCAAGATTCGTGCAGCTAATCGGACGGTTGCCGCGTAGACGACGTGTTCGCGAACGTGCGCGGAAATTTCGCCATGTCTCCAACCGCCGCCGCCAAGGTTCGTATCGCTCGCGCGGGAAAATCAGATATGATTGCGTTCTCTGCATGTGTGAGTGACGAGGCATAGCTGACCTAAGCCTATGTCGTCCTAGCTGACACGGGTAGATGAGCCGTCACATTGAAGATTCCGGCATGGACGGATTTAATCCGACTACGAAAGTGTACGATGGAAGATTCAGCATTTCTTCGGCTTACCATTCGAAGACGGAGAAAACCTTGCAGGGTTCTTTGGGAGGACTACAAGATGTTGCTTGACGATCTGCCGACATCCATCTAGACGGAGCATTCCACGTGAAGAGGCAAGACGGCACAAGATCTCGGAGTTCTCCGGGGGCTACTGTTGGGGATATGCTATATGGGTATCCCTATAGCATGTATCTTATCCGACTAACCCGGGTGGCCCATAGTCGGTAGCATGGCCTATGGCCTGCTGGGAGGCCCAGTTAGGTGGATCCAGAAGGGAGGCCCATGCCGGATAAAGGAAGGCTACGGTGGAGTCACCAGCGTACCCGGAGCCTTGGAGTGCAAGATACACAAGACTAGTAATAGACGGTGTAGGACTCTGTGACCTGTCCGGCTAGGACTTTTCCCTGTAACCCTAGGACCTGGCGACTATATAAGTCGGGCCTATGGGAGCCTTTAGGGCACAACTACAAACAATCTTAGACAACCTCGCACATCGAACCTATCTCTGTAACTCGGCGTATTGCCCTTATAGTGATTTATAGCAGGAGTAGGATTCCGCCACCGTTGTGGGATCTGAACCTGGGTAAGCTGTGTTACCTCTTACCCGTCAACCGTCCGCCTTACCCCACGTCTCTAAACACGCACTATGAGGACCCCTCCATGGTGTACTCGTCGGCAATACCACGACATTACACACTTTGCTTAAAGCAGTTGTCTGTTGCTTGCAACTTAATACTGGAGGGGGTTCGGATGATAACCTAAAGGTGGACTTGTAGTCATAGATGCAGTTGGATGGCGGTCTATGTATATTGTTGTATTTCCCAATCGAATCTCATAGGTTCTTTTTGACTAGTAATTGCATTGTTATGCCTTGCTTAGTTCATGTCAATTGCCCTGCGTAATTTGTTTACCCTTCATGACATGTTGTTTATCTAAGGAGAGCACCTCTAGTGAACTATGGACCCCGGTCCAATCTTTACCATTGATACATCTTTCATTGTTACTTGTTTACTTGCTGCAAACCACTACCTTCCACACTATACATTTAATCCTTTGTTATAGCAAACCGGTGAGCTTGACAACCTCACTGATTCGTTGGGACAAAGTCTTGAGTTTGTGTTGTGCAGGTTTCGACATTGCTTGCAACACCTTTGAGACGTTTCCTTCCTCCTTCAGGTTCGATAACCTCGGTCTCTACTGAGGGAAACTTGCTGCTGTGCTCATCACACCTTTCTCTTGGGGTTCCAATGAAGTGTCCCACGTCAACATTGGGTGCACGCATCAGATGCTTATGATAGGGGCAATGAGAGCTGAAAGCTAATAAGTACCATAATTTTTGGAAGCTCTTTATGAAACTTGCAATCCCTACTTCCCTCTATGAAGGTCCTTTATTTTTTACTATTATGTTGAGTTTCCATCTTCTATCTTTATGCACCAATTAAGAGAGCATAGTTGTCATTATTAGTTCAATGTGCATTGTCCCAAAACTTGTTGATTGATTCATAACTATGATATTGCTTGTTCTTAAATTATTTGTATCTAGTCACCCTTATGAACTTTGAAGGTGTCCTATGCATTTATGTTTTGCTATTCCATGAAGGGCAAGCTGAATGCCACTCTTGCTATGTTTTCCATATGTGAAACAAACAAACGTCTTTCAATGCATTGTTATTCATGATCTTTTGTTTGTGTTACCTTTCATGTTACAACATAGTTGCTATGTCTTATTTTTAGAAATATATCTTTCATGCTCATGTTTAGAGTACTTTGATCCCAGTTATCAATGCTTTGCAATACCTTGATCAAGATTGTGATGGTGCATGTCACCTCAAAAAATTATTCTTTTTATCACTTACCTACTCGAGGACGAGTAGGAATTAAGCTTGCGGATGCTTTATAGGTAATAAACATATCTATAATTTTTGATGCTACATGCTTGTTTTGTATCAACTTTCTTATGTTTTGTATACACTTTGAGGTATTTTTATACTTCTTTTGGAACTAAACTATTGACAAGATGCCGCAGTGCCAGTTGCCTATTTTATGCTATTTTTGGTTTCAGAAAAGCTAGTAAAGAAATATTCTCGGAATTGGACGGAACAAAAGTCAAAGTCAATATTTTACCAGACATGACACGGAGACCGAAGGGGAGACGAAGTGGAGCCACGAGGCGGCCACACCTAGGGCTGGTGCGGGCCCCCTAGGGAGCGCCGCCCTATGGTGTGGGCCCCTTGGGCGTCCACCAACCTTGCCCCTTCGCCTATATAAACCCCCCGAGGCAGAAACCCTAAGGACCCGATCAAATCTCTACGAAATAGTCCGTAGCCGCCGCCATCTCCATCCCTAGATCAGGGGGATCCTAAGCTCTTCCTGGCACCCTGCCAGAGGGGAGAGATCATCCCGGAGGCCTTCTTCATCACCATGCCAGCCTCCGGAGTGATGCGTGAGTAGTTCACCCTTGGACTATGGGTCCATACAATAGCTAGATGTTTGTTTCTACTCCTTTGTGCTATCATGTTTACATCTTGTGAGCTCCATTCATGATCAAGATCATCTATTTGTAATCCTACATGTTGTGTTTGTTGGGATCCGATGGATATCGAGATACTATGTCAGATTGATTATTGATTCTATCATGTCTATGTTATTTGTGATCTTGCATGCTCTCCGTTGCTAGTAGCTATCTTGGCCAAGTAGATGCTTGTAACTCCAAGAGGGAGTATTTATTATCGATGGTAGGTTCATGCCTCTAGTAATCTGGGAGAGTGAAAGAAACTCCTAAGGTTGTAGATGTGCTTTTGCTACTAGGGAGAAAACAAAAATCCTTTGTCCAAGGGAAATTGTATTGTTTACTTTACACACTTTGCTTAATCCAATTATCTATTGCTTGCAACTTAATACTGGAAGGGGTTCAGATGATAACCTGATGGTGGATTATTAGTCATAGATGCAGTTGGATTACGGTCTATGTATTATGATGTAATGCCCAAACAAATCTTGTAGGAATCAAGATGTCTAGTATATGCATTGTTATGCATTTTCAATCTGTCAATTGCCCCGCTGTAATTTGTTCACCCAGCATGTTATTTATCTTATGGAGAACACCTCTAGTGAACTGTGGACCCCGGTCCATTCCTTTACCATTGAAATTCCATTTACCGTTTACCGTTTACTTTCTGCAAGCAATTACTACCATCCACACTATACATTTAATCCTTTGTTTTCAACAAAACCAGTGAGATTGACAACCTCACTGTAAGTTGGGGAAAAGTTATGTGGATTGGGTTGTGCAGGTTCCAAGTTGCTAGCAACACCTTGGAGTTGTTTCCTTACTCCTGCTGGTTCGATAACCTTGGTTTCATAACTAAGGGCAACTTGCTGCTGTGCTCATCATACCTTCCTCTTGGGGTTCCCAACAAGCTCTACATATCTGAGCCATCAACTACTCACACATCACTCCGGAGGCAGGCATGGTGATGAACAAGTCCTCCGGGATGATCTCCCCTCTCCAGCAGGGTGCTGAGAAGAGCTTCAGATCCCTCCCGATCTAGGGACGACGGTGGCGGCGGCTACAAACTTTTTTGTGGAATTATGATCGGGTACTTAGGGTTTTCGTCTCGGGGGGATTATATAGGCGAATTAGCGAGGTCGGTGGAGCGCCAGGGTCCCACGCCCTAGGGCGGCACGCCCCTGGACCAGGTGTGGCCGCCCTGGGGTGCGTCTATCCCTCTTATCCGGACTCCGTGTTATGTCGAAAAAATAGGAACTTCGGCTTTTGTTTCGTCCAATTCCGAGAATATTTCTTTACTAGTTTTTATGAAACCAAAAACAGCAGAAAACAGGAAACTGACTCTGTGGCACTTGTTAATATGTTAGTTCCAGAAAATTCATAAAAATGCCAAAAAGTGTGGACAAAAACATAATATAATTGGTGCAAAATAAGCATGGAGCATCAAATATTATAGATATGTTTGCAACGTATCAACATCCCCAAGCTTAACTCCTGCTTGTTCTCGAGTAAGTAAATGATAAAAAGAATAATTTTTGAAGTGACATGCACCATCACAATCTTGATCAAGGTATTGAAAAGCATTTATAGCTGAGATAAAAGTAATCTAAGCATAAGCATGAAAGGTACATTTCTAACAATGAGACTCGATTAGGCAATACAACAATATACATAGACCACCATACAACTGCATCTATAACTAGAGGTCCACCTTCAGGTTATCATCCTAGCCCCCTCCAATATTAAGTTGCAAGCAACAGATAACTGCTTTAAGAAAAGTGTGTAAGGTAAACAATCCACTTGTTCCATGAACAAGAGACCGTTGTTTTCTCTCTAGTGGCAACAACACATCTACAACCGAAGAGATTTCTGTCACTTCCCTTGGAAACTAGAGGCATGAACCCACTATCGAGCATAAATACCCCCTCTTGGAGTCACTAGCAACTACTTGGCCAAGATAGCTACTAACAACGGAGAGCATGCAATATCACAAACAACACCGACATAATAGAATCAATAAGACAAAACCATTAATTAATCTGACATAGTAATCTCAATATCCATCGGATCCCCGCAAACACAACATGCATGATTACAAATAGATTAGATCTTGATCATGAACGGAGCTCACGAGATCTATACATGAAAGCACAAAGGAGGAGATACAACCATCTAGATACTACATGGACTCGTAGTCCAAGGTGGAACTACTAACGCTTCATACCGGAGAAGAAGGTCTCCGGGATGATCTCCCCTCCGATAGAGTTGCCCACGGTAAAATATTGACTTTGGATTTTGTCCCGTCCAATTCCGAGAATATTGATTTTCTGCCTTTCTGGAACCAAAAACAGAAGAAAACAGACAACTGGCACTATGGCAACTTGTTAATAGGTTAGTTCCAGCAAAGCAAAGTAGATACTAAACAAGCATGGAGCATAAAAAATTATAGATATGCTTCTGACGACCTTTGCCGGATTCCGCGATGAAATTGGCATATCCGACAACAATTCGACCTCGATAGCTATCCTATCATCGTCAACGTGAATGTAAGAGCCTTTTAGATCAATGTAGAGTAGATGGTAGGGTAGTTTGCGGAGGTTCACCAGAGGGCGCCACCATAGTAGGTTGTAGTAGTCGTGTCCGCTAACGATAAGGTCGCTGGAGTAAGTCGTTGAGATTGTAGTGCTTCCATGTGGATAACGCAATCACTCGTTCATCATGGGAAAGCTTGTATCCTAGAGTTTGTCTAGCTCCAGCGAGGCACCATCGTAGATGCTTGTCGTTGTCGATGATCTTATTGATCCCTTTGACCGTTCCCTAGCTCTTTAGAATCGTTGTGATTCATCCGCGTCAAATGGTAGCTGGCTCGTGTTCTAGTGTGCCATAAACTGGAGCCAACTGTCGTGGTATTGCCGACGAGTATGCCATGGAGGGGTCTTGATAGTGCGTGTTTAGAGATGTGGGGGAAGGCAGACGATTGACGGGTACGAGGTAACACAACTTACCTAGGTTCAGATCCCACGACGGTGGCGGAATCCTACTCCTGCTATAAATCACTATAAGGGAAATACGCCGAGTTACAGGGATTGGTTCGTTGTGCGAGGTTGTCTGAGATTGTGCCCTAAAGGCTCCCATAGGCCCGACTTATATAGTCGCCAGGTCCTAGGGTTACAGGGAAAAGTCCTAGCCGGGCAGGTTACAGGGTCCTACACCGTCTATTACTAGTCTTGCATGTCTTGCACTCCAAGGCTCCGGGTACATCGGTGACTCCAACCGTAGCCTTCCTTTATCCGGCATGGGCCTCCCTTCTGGATCCATCTAACTGGGCCGCCCAGCAGGCCATAGGACATGCTACCAACTGTGGGCCACCCGGGTTATCCGGATAGGAGACATGCTATGAGGATACCCATATAGCATATCCCCAATAGTATCCCCCGAAGAACTCTGAGATCTTGCGCCGTCTTGCCTCTTCACGTGGAATTCTCCGTCTAGATGGATGTCGGAAAATCTTCAAGCAATATCTTGTAGTCCTCCCAAAGAACCCCTCAAGGTTTTATACGTCTTCAACTTGTAAGTCAGAGAAATGCTGAATCTTCCATCGTACTCTTCCGTAGCCGGACTGGATTCGTCCATGCCAGAATCTTCTGATGTGATGGCTCATCTGCCTATGTCAGCTAGGGTGACGTAAACGTAGGTCAGCGACGCCTCGTAACTCACATATGCAGAGAATGCAATCATGTCCGATTTTCCCGCGCGAGCGACGCGAACCGTTGGCGGTGACTGTTGGGATGTGGCGAAATTTCCGCGCACGTTCGCGCACACATCGTCTACGCGGCAACCGTTCGATCAAGCTGCACGAATCTTGATGCTGGAGATCATAAATAGTAACTGCGGTGGAATTTTTACTTTTCACCTCATTCTGTCTTCGCATAGTCTACTTCCTTCAGCGAGCGCCCCCTCGAGCTCTCCACGCAACCTTGTGAAAAACCCTAACTCTCAATCTCGCCAGTCACTTCCAAACTTGCGCAATGGCCAGCAACAGCTCTACTCCCTCGATGGCGGCGTCTGGCGAAGCCACAGCGAAGCCGGCGAGCTCCGTCGTCGTGCCCTAGAGGGCCTGGTCATCCCTGTCTCCGCGGTGGTCGAGACCACCGGTGGCTACCATAATCCGACGGTGCTAGAGATGCTGGAGGAGGACAACGACTCCCACAAGGGCGATTGGCGCGGTTCGGACATCACGGACCGCGACATCAAGGAGCTGATCGTCGAGGGATATCTCCCTATGACGGAGGGGCTCGCCTGGCGGGCGGAGCTGACCGGTAAGGTCACACCTTCTCCCCAAGCCGGAGAAAAGGTGTACCTCAAAGCACAATTGGTACGCGGCGTCTCCCTTCCCATCTCTAACTTCTTCCTTTTCGTCTTGAACCACTACCGATTCCAGCCCCAAAACCTTTCTCCCAATAGTATCCTAGCGCTCAGCAATTACGCGGCGCTCTGCGAGGGTTACTTAGGGATTGAGCCTAGGCTAGATCTCTTCGTGTATTTCTTTACCGTCAAGCGTGAAGTCGGAGCCAGTAAGGACAGACTTAGAAATTATGGCACTATAAGCTTCAAGATCCGTCCTGGCCGGCGGTTCCCCGACATCGTCGGCCACGAGTCCTACAAGAACTGGCAGCGTACTTACTATTACGGCCCAGATATCCCTCTGGTCGGCCAGGAAGTAACGTACCCGGACTTCGTCGATGGAGCCGCCGCCGAAACTTCGACATGGAGATCCCAGGCCTCCCTTCCCTCCGACATCGACGCTTCCCGCGCCACAAGACGAATAGAGTGGTTCATAGAGACAGGTTTGACCGGGTTGGACCTAGCCATGTGCTGGTTCATCAGGCGAATCCAACCTCTGCAGCACCACTCGAAGCTGGTGCACGAGTATACCAGCGATAGAAGGGATAGCCTCCGCATCTCCGTGGACAATTTCTCGAGCGAATCCGTGAAGCTCAGTCTGAAGGACATCGTCAAGGTGAAGGACAAGAAGCGTGGCTTCACCATCACCTACGACATGTTCGTAGACAGCAAGTGTCCAAAGGTAAATTTTTATCTTCTGTGTATGACATATACTCCAGTTCTTCCGTCTAACAATTCTCATCTCATATAACACGATGGTTCTTCACCTTACAGCTTAGCGACATAGATGAGGACAATATGGCTCCTCAAATCTATGATCCAAAGATGAAGGAAGTCACCGTCGTGTCCGACGACTATGCTCCATTGGCGCGAAAGCGGAAGAGCTCCACCTTTAACGCTGCCGACGGAGGCAAGAAGAAGAAGACGGAGGGTGGAGCCTCCAAAAAGACTACCGCCGCCCTAGAGGCGGAGAAAAGAAAGACTACCGGGATCCCTTTTGCCAAAGCACCCTCCCTTGTGTAAGCTTCTTTCTCTCCGACATTGTCTATTTATCTGTCTTGTTCCTATACTTATGCATTTTGCACGTTTCAGGAAGAAAACCACGACCAGGTTGAAGAAGACCTCCAACAAATTGGGGTCTTCTAGAACCATCAAGGACATGCTGCATCACGACGCATCTCCTGCCATCACCCCTGCTACTCCCAGCATCAAGCCCTCCTCCGCTCCGACAAGATCACAAGCTAAGGAAGCATCTGGCCCTTCCGCCATGGAAGTGGACTCAGGTGCCTCTACCGAGATTGCTGTCGTCGGCGAGAAGGCGACGCAGGAGAGTGCCGCACACCCAATGGCTAAAGCTCCGGCTAAGGATGCCATGGTTGGCGGTAAGGCGGTGGTGGAAGCTGGTACTTCTACCGTAGGCGGCGCCCCCGCACCCAAGAAAACCATAGAGTATCCAAAGATAGTCTATCCGATACTTACACCTGATAGCACTACCCTGGTTCCTGGTGCGGCGCCGACATCTCCGACATGCGGTCTAGAGAAGCTCCTCCGACAAGCAGAGATCTTGCAAGGAAACAACGTATCCTTTGGCAAGCTGCTGGCCGAGAGTGCTACCAACCTCAAGATCATTGCACTTGTAAGTTTTATTTTCCTTTTTCATTTCATATGAGTATCCCACTGTAGCCCCCGAGGATTTAGATGGAAAACCATAGGTCTTTTGCGTCTAGATACTCTAAGAGTGACTAAGCTAGATAACTTCTCACTGTAGCCCCCAAGCTGATCGCCGAGGGATATCTTCCTGCGATGGAGGGGCTCTCCTGGCGGGCGGCTCCGGCCGGGGAGGTCACACCTTCTCCCCAAGCCGGAGAAAAGGTGTACCTCAAAGCACAATTGGTACGTGGAGTCTCCCTTCCCATCTCTAACTTCTTCCTTTTGGTCTTGAACCACTACCGAGTCCAGCCCCAAAACCTTTCTCCCAATAGTATCCTAGCGCTTAGCAATTACGCGGCGCTCTGCGAGGGTTACTTAGGGATTAAGCTTAGGCTAGATCTCTTCGTGTATTTCTTTACCGTCAAGCATGAAGCCGGAGCCAGTAAGGACGGACTTAGAAATTGTGGCACTATAAGCTTCAAGATCCGTCCTGGCCGGCGGTTCCCCGACATCGTCGGCCACGAGTCCTGCAAGAACTGGCAGCGTACTTACTTTTATGGCCCAGATATCCCTCTGGCCGGCCAGGAAGTAACGTACACGGACTTCGTCGATGGAGCCGCCGCCGAAACTTCGACATGGAGATCCCAGGACTCCCTTCCCTCCGACATCGACGCTTCCCGCGCCATAAGGTGGATAGAGTGGTTCATAGAGACAGGTTTGACCAGTTTGGACCTAGCCATGTGCTGGTTCATCAGGCGAATCCAACCTCTGCAGCACCGCTCGAAGCTGATGCATGAGTATACCAGCGATAGAAGGGATAGCCTCCGCATCTCCGTGGACAATTTCTCGAGAGACTCCGTGAAGCTCAGTCTGAAGGACATCGTCAAGGTGAAGGACAAGAAGCGTGGATTCACCATAACCTACGACATGTTCGTAGACAGCAAGTGCCCAAAGGTAACTTTTTATCATCCGTGTATGACATATACTCCAGTTCTTCCGTCTAACAATTTCCATCGCATCTAACACGGTGGTTCTTCACCTTACAGCTTAGCGACATAGATGAGGACAGCATGGCTCCTCAAATCTATGATCCAAAGATGAAGGAAGTCACCGTTGTGTTCGACGACGATGCTCCATTGGCGCGAAAGCGGAAGAGCTCCACCTCTGACGCTGCCGACGGAGGCAAGAAGAAGAAGACGGAGGGTGGAGTATCCAAAAAGACTACCGCCGCCCTAGAGGCGGAGAAAAGAAAGACTATCGGGATCCCTTTTGCCAAAGCACCCTCTCTTGTGTAATCTTCTTTCTCTCCAAAATTTTCTATTTATCTATCTTGTTCTTGTACTTATGCATTTTGCACGTTTCAGGAAGAAAACCACGACCAGCTTGAAGAAGACCTCCAAAACATTGGGGGCTTCTAGAACCATCAAGGACATGCTGCATCGCGACACATCTCCCGCCATCGCCCCTGCTACTCCTAGCGTCAAGCCCTCCTTCGTTCCGAAAAGATCACAAGCTAAGGAAGCATCTGGCCCTTCCGCCATGGAAGTGGACTCAGGTGCCTCTACCGAGATTGCTGTCGTCGGCAAGCAGGCAACGCAGGAGAGTGCCGCACACCCAATGGCTGAAGCTCCGGCTAAGGATGCCATCGGTGGCGGTAAGGCGGTGGTGGAAGCTGGTACTTCTGCCATAGGCGGCGGCCCCGCACCCAAGAAAACCATAGAGTATCCAAAGATAGTCTATCCGATACTTACACCGGATAGCACTACCCTGGTTCCTGGTGCGGCGCCGACATCTCCGACGTGCGATCTAGAGGAGCTCCTCCGACAAGAAGAGATCTTGCAAGGAAACAACGTATCCTTTGGCAAGCTGCTGGCCGGGAGTGCTACCAACCTCAAGATCATTGCACTTGTAAGTTTTATTTGCCTTTTGCATTTGATATGAGTATCCCACTGTAGCCCCCGAGGATTTAGATGGAAAGCCATAGGTCTTTTGCGTCTAGATACTCTAAGAGTGACTAATCTAGATAACTTCTCACTGTAGCCCCCAAGCATGTAGTTTGAATGAATTATTCAGACTAGATGCTTAAGAGTAGCATACGCAGTGGTTTATGAATTTCAATACTGTATCCCCCAAGCCTCTAGTTGTAACTGAATTAGTTCCAACTAGATGCTTAAAGAAAAGCTAAGCATACATCCGAGTTAGAAACTTTATACTGTAGCCCCCAAGCTTCTAATCGAAAACTGAATTAGTTCCGACTAGATGCTTAAATAAAGACTAAGCATATTGCTAAGTTAAAAACTCTAGCTCTAGCCCCCGAGCGTCTAGGTGGAAAATTTTCCGGCTAGATGCTCAAAGTAGACCAAACAACGTTTTAATTTTTCTTTTTTCCACAGAACGAGAATGCTCGGAGGGGCATGGCCAACGACAAGTACCAGAAGATGTGCGCGGACCTGGAAGCCGAAAAGGGTAAAACTGCCTTCTTGAAGGAACAGATCATCAAGAGCAAGCGTTTGTTTTTCCTTTCTTTTTCGTATTCCGACTTGAACTTGTGTAATCTTCGAGTACTCACTGTGTACTTTGCTTTCTCCGACTTGCAGAAACCATTGCCAAAGCTAAGGACATTGTCGAGCAATCCAAGCACATTCAGGAGCTGGATAGCGAGAACAAGATCCTTAAGCAGGAGAGGAAGGACATGCTGAAGATGCATGAAGAATCCATGAAAGCCCTGCAGGACTCCGCCACCGAGGAGATGAACCGCTTGAAGGAGGAGATCTCGATCTTAAGAGATCAGAAGAAAGCTACCGATGAGAAGAATCAACGTCATCATGAGGCGTACAAGCTCCTCGAATAAGAACGGGACTCCTTGGCAGATACCCTCTGGCAAGCTGAGGCTAGTATCTTCAGTAAGTGATTCTCTGTCTTGGATTTCTGTAGTCTTGATACTCTGAATTTTTGAACTCATGTGCCCCTTGTCGGAATTTGCAGCTCCTATGGGTTTAACCCGGTCACCTCCTCCAGCAAAGGAATGCATGGTTCTTGCCGGCAACTTCATAAACACCGCCATCGCGCAAGCCAAAGAGATTTCCAAGCCCCTCCAGATCAACATCAAGGCATCGGAGTCTGTGACGAAGTTCTCGGAGATCCTGCGACGAGCCCCCGAGCGTATCACAAGCTGGAAAGCTTCATGTGCACGGGTCGGTGCAAGGATGGCGTTGTCCATGATAAAGGCACATTACGAAGACCGACATCGACACAGTGACCTCTGGCATTCCCGACGTAGATGACGATGGCAAAGAGATTAATCATGAATCCATCTTGTCGTCACTCACGGGATATGACACCAGAGTTGCCGAGTTAGTCGACGGCAACGTCTTCGTGCCGATGAACACCATCGATGGCGGCAACCAAAGCTCCTCCGAGTCACTTCACACTGCCGACTTTGAGGGTGATTATCCTGCTGCTGATGACGCTACTTCCAAGTCGCCTGCGCCAAAGGAATGAAAAACAACTTGTAATATTTGCTTCACCTTTGATGTGTATGCGGGAAAAACTATGTATTAACTTAAGGCGGAAAACAATGTTGTATGTCCTGCTACTTAAGAACTAGTTTCCAGCATGTATATATTTTTAAGCAGGTGCTGGCTTATCCATTACTTTGGTTCTTATGCTTGAATTTTCATGAGTCGGAAGACTCGTTGTCGGAACCATGCGCTCAGGTGATGATGCCCAATAAGTGCCAAAAGTCACTACTCTAGAATCCACATAAAAACGACAAAGAACGTGTAGACTAGAAAACTTAAGCTAACGCCCGTAGGCGGAATTTTCACAAGCGCAATCGCAAAACTTGTGCATAAAGGTTTTATATGATCCAAAAATGAACACTAAAGGAGGTAAAAGACTCATAAATATAAGTGAACCAGAGAGCTTTATTCCATTGATCATATAAGAGGTACACAATTAGGTAAAAAATACTAAGTGTAAAAAGACGTAGCTGTGCTATGTTCCATGGCCGATCAAGCTCTGGGTAGTCATCATCCGGGTCACGTCGCTTACGCTTATGATCCTCGTTGGGTCTATCCTTCAGTTCATGATTGTCAACGAGGTACTAAGACCCATTGAGTAGCGCCTTGCTTATGATGAACGGTCCTTCCCATGGCGGGGATAATTTGTGTGACTTCTTCTGCTTAAGTCGGAGCACCAAATCCCCCTCTTTAAACGAGCGATGCCGAACGCGGCGACTGTGGTAGCTGCGTAGCTTCTGCTGGTAGATGGCGGATCTTTGGCATGCCAAAACGCGCTCCTCCTCGAGATGGTCCACATCTAGGCGTCTGGATTCTTCAGCGTCATCTTCGTCGTAGGCGCCAACTCTTGGTGCATCGTGAAGTATGTCGGAAGGTAGGATGGCTTCTGCTCCATATACCATGAAGTAAGGGGTGTAGCCGGTGGATCTGTTGGATGTAGTTCATAAAATCCACAGCACATATGGAAATTCTTCCGCCCAGGCTCGAGCTGCTCTATGTAGCGGTGCCTCAAGACGTGGCTTGATTCCCTGCAGAATTAATCCATTGGCTCGCTCAACCTGACCATTGTATTGTGGGTGTGCCACATATGCAAGGTCAAGTCGGATGCCCTTCTCCCAACAATAAGCCTCCACTTCTCCGAGTGACAAGTTGCTGCCATTGTCGGTGATAATGCTATGTGGGAGACCAAATCTCACCACTAGATCTCGGACAAACCTGAGGGAAGTTGCCCCATCAAGCTTTCTAATGTGTTTAGCTTCTATCCATTTAGTGAATTTATGAACTGATACTAGCAGATGTGTAAACCCACATGGTGCTGTCGGTAACGGTCCCACCATGTCTAGACCCCAGACTACAAACGGCCAAGTTATTGGTATTGTTCGCAATTCTTCAGTAGGAACATGTGGTTGTCGGGCATAATAATGGCATCCCATGCATGTCTCAACCAGCTTGTCGGCGTCCGCCTTCGCGGTCAGCCAGTAGAATCCTTGCCGGAAGGATTTCATGACCAACGATCGAGGAGCGGCGTGATGTCCGCAATCTCCGAGATGGATTTCGTGTAGGATTTCCATACCTTCTAGCTGGGAAACACACTGTAGGTATACACCAGTAGTGCTCCTTTTGTAGAGTTGTCCATTGATTATGGTATAACCCTTTTCTCGTCGTACTATTTGCCGTCTTTTGACCTCGTCGTTGGGCAAAGTTTCGTGTTCGAGATATTACATGTACGGTTTTGTCCAAGCCGGAGGGACCTTTGCCACCATGTGGACGAAAGAGTCAGCTCTATCCAGATTGTCGATGTCGGCTCCCTTCACGGATGGTGTACGTAGATGCTCTAGGAAAACTCCTGGCGGAATTCTTTTGCGCCCTGATCCCAGCTTAGATAGCAGATCAGCCGCCTCGTTTTGCTCCCTAGGCACATACTTGACTTCGTAGCCCAAGAAGCTCTTGGCTATCTCATACACTTCGTCTCGATATGCCGCCATCATAGGGTTCCGCGCATTCCAGGTGCCAGCCACCTGTTGGGCAACCAAGTCAGAATCTTCACAGCAAACTATGCGCTTGATACTAATATCATTGGCTACACGTAGTCCATGAATGAGTGCTTCATACTCTGCCATGTTGTTCGTAACCTCGAAGTGGATCTGCAGAACGTAGTGTAGCTTGTCTCTTGTTGGTGACTGTAGAAATACACCAGCCCTCGAGCCGTTGAGCAGCTTTGATCCGTCAAAGTGCATCACCAAGTACTCTGGTTCTAGCAACGGAGTAGCATCTGGCATCTCCATCCAATCTGCGATAAAATCCGCCAAGGCTTGTGACTTGATAGCGTCGCGTCTCTTGTAGGTGATCTCGAAGGCGGAAAGTTAAATGCCCCACTTCACGACCCTTCCCGTAGCGTCGCTGTTGTTGATAATGTCGGACAGTGGAGTCTTGCTCACCATTGTGATTGGGTGCTCCTGAAAGTAATGCCTCGGCTTCCGAGAAGCAAGGAATACTCCATAAGCTATCTTATGGTAGTGCGGGTAACGCTGCTTGGACTCCGTCAAGACCTCGCTCACATAGTAAACTGGTCATTGAACTCCATGCTCATAGCCTGGTTCCTTCCGCTCTACCACGACGACGATGCTGATTACCCGGTTGGTTGCCGCCATGTAGATTAATAGGGGTTCTCTAGGCTCGGGTGCTGCAAGGATGGGCGTTGAGGAAAGAATCTCCTTGAGCTGCTTCAATGCTGCATCTACTTCGTCCATCCACGTGAATTTGTCCGCCTTATTCAACAACTTGTACAGCGGTAGAGCCTTTTCTCCAAGTCGGCTGACGAACCGACTAATTGCTGCAACACAACCTGTTAGTCGTTGAATGTCCTTTAGGCATGTCGGACGGTTTATGTTTAAGATGGCCTTGATTTTCTCCGGGTTGACCTCGATTCCATGCTGGGAAACGATGAAGCCCAACAATTTGCCGCCTGGGACCCCGAAGACGCACTTATTAGGGTTAAGCATCATGTTGTATTTCCGGAGATTATCAAAGGTTTCTTTTAAGTCGGAGATTAAGTCATTTGACTTTTTGGACATCACCATGATATCGTCCACATAGGCGTGAACGTTCCGACCAATTTGGTCATGAAGGCAACGTTGCATTGTCCGCTGGTACGTAGCACCTGCGTTTTTCAGTCAAAAGGGCATCGTAACATAGCAAAACGTGTCGTATGGTGTAGTGAACGAAGTGGCCAATTGGTCCGACTTCCTCATCTTAATATGGTGCTATCCTGAGTATGCATCGAGAAAACACAAAAGTTCTGAGACAGCCGTCGAGTCAATGACTTGGTCAATGCGAGGCAAAGCAAACGGATCTTTGGGGCAAGCTTTGTTTAAGTCGGTGTAATCAACGCACATTCTTAATTCTTTGGTTCCCTTTTTGGGGACAAGTACAGGATTGACCACCCATCGGGTGTGAAGGACTTGTCGGATAAATCTAGCCTTAAGTAACCTAGCTATCTCTTTGCAAATGGCGCGTCTCTTCTCGTCTCCGAAGCGTCGTAGAGGTTGTTTCACTGGTTTACATTTTGGATTAATGTTTAAGCTGTGCTCGGCAAGTTCCCTAGGTACACATTTCATGTCGGCAGGTTGCCAGGCAAAGATGTCCCTATTCTCTCGGAGGAACTCGACGAGCGCGCTTTCCTATTTGGGATCCAGGTTCGTCTCAATGGCGGTGACCTTGGAGGCATCGCCTACCACAAGTTCCACCGGCTTGGTCTCGATGGCGTCCTTGAATGCAGGAGCGGAGTCAGAGATCTGCTTCTTCGACACGGGCATCTTTGAGTCATTGACCTTGCTCTGGATCTCTTTGAATTCTTCGCTGTAGGGGACAGCTTCCGTGAAGGCTGCTTCATTAATCTCGCAGTCTCTTGCCTTGGTAAAGCTTTCGGATACGGTGATGACACCGTTTGGTCCAGGTATCTTGAGTTTGTTGTAGACGAAGCATGGCTTGGCCATGAACGTGTGGAATATGTCGCGGCCGAATATGACGTGGTACACGCTCTTGATGGGGACCACCTCAAAGCTCATGCGCTCTTGGCGGTAATTATTAACATCGCCAAAGACAACCTAAAGTGTAATGCACCCAAGGGACCGAGCCTCCCAACCAGGTACTATGCCGTGGAAGATGGTGTTCGTCCTCCTTAGGTTTGCCTCCGTCAAGTTCATCTTCTGCAGTGTATCCAAGTACATGATGTTGATGTTGCTTCCACTATCCACCATACACTTGGTGAACTCCACGCCGTCAATAAAGGGATTGATGACCATGGCGTATTGGTTCTCTATAGGAATAAGGTCTGGGTGGTCCGTCTTGTCCCAAGTAATTGGAACCTCCGACCAGCGCAGGTACTGGGGAACTAGGGGTAGAGTAGCCATCAGGATCCTCATAGAGGTCTTTTGTTGTCGGACGGTGGGGGTGCCGAGGAAAGTGTGGTAGACTGGCGCCTTCTTTACTAAGGGGTTCTTGCCCTTGTCGTCGCTCTTGGCAGTGTGCTTGGGGTCAACACCTCGTCCATGTCACTTGACTCCTTGGACTCCTCCTCCTCCTTCTTCCCCTTGCCCTTGCCTCACGGTCCGTTCTTCCGACTTTGCTTGTAGCCGGACTCCGGGTCTTCCTTGAGGTCGTTGACGAACTTGTAGTGTCAATTGGTATGGGTGGCCTTGCCGTTGACATCGAGGTGTACGAGGCATGGCATATCGCGGTACTCTTCGTAGGTTTGGGGAACACGAAGCGGCACCGAGGTAGCTTCACTTCCTCGTTGCTGCCCACGGCCAGCTCCCCATCCTCGGCCACGCTGTCCGCCATCACCTTGTCCTGCAAAAGTCATGGCGACCATATCGGGAGATTGCTTTTCTTCTGTAGCGGTTTTCCGCTTTGTGTTGCTGTTCCTCCGAGCTTGAGTTGGAACGGCCGTTGCCGGCAAGGAGCCGCGAGCATTGTCGTCAGCAGCTGCGAACTCACTAGCCAACTGGATCATCTGGTTCAAGTCAAGCTGGTGATTGTCCTGCAAGCGCTTCAGCTTATGTCGGAGCAACGTGCCCCTTTCCAGCCCATCGATGAAGGTGGCCATGGCGGTCTGGGCGTGCACTCCTGCGCAGGAATTCTTCATATCCAGCCAGCGGGAGAGGTAGGCGCGAGATGTCTCGTCTTTCTCTTACACGCACCTCTATAGATCGCCAACAGTGCAGGGACGCTTGTATGTACCTTTGAAGTTCTTGGTGAACGCTTCTTGCATGTCCAACCAATTGCAGATGGATTTCTCTGGCAAGTCGTCAATCCATTCACGGGTCGTGCCCGCCAACATCAAAGGGAGGTACTTGACGGAAACGTTGGGGTTACCTCCGGTAATCTCCACCGTGTTGCTGTAGTCCTGCAACCATGTGGCTGGCTTGGCGGTGCCGTCATAGGGCTTGATGGTCTTGTCAATCCGGAAACCTTTGGGGTAAGTTGCGGACCGTATTGCAGGTCCAAAACAACGTGGTCCCAGGTATGGTCCTTCCCGGGCCTCGTGGATCTTATTGATCCGCGAACGTGTATCGTACGGCTCTGGGTTCTTCTTCTTGTCAACAGGGGATGGGCTGCGTGAACGACGCGGTCCTCCTCCGCCATGGTGACTGCTAGGTGGCGACAGAGGCGGAAGTGGCGGTGGGTTAGCCTTCTTGTTGTTACCCTCCTGCGACGCCTCACGCTTGTCTCGGTTGCTTGTCGGATGCGGAGGGTGATGGCGTGACCTGCTCTTGTGTCCTTGGTTGCGCTCTCCGTCATGACGGGTCTGCTCCGTGTTATCGCAGATGACGATGCCGCACTGCCTTGGCGGGGGCATATCCGTACGATGGTGAGCCTTGGGATCTTCGTGATGTCGGGGTGATCGGGGCGGTGGCGATGGGCGACGAGGTCGGGCCTTTTCTCCATGGTCGGAGGATATGGGGATAGCATCCTTCCTGTTGTGCGCATCCCTCCGTCTTCATTCTGATGAACCCGTCTGGGACCCGACATCAAGAGGAGATCTGTCACTTGGCGTCTTATGCTGGCTAGACTAGAAAAACGCTGGGTCAGACTCAAGCCTCTGAGAGGTGGCCTTTTCCTGCTGCTTCACGGCCTTGGCCACTAGGTCATAGACCTGTTCCACTACCTCGGGCGATCTATCCTTCTCCAGAAGGGTCTTGGCGATGGCGAGGTTAAGGAGTGGGGTGGGCATCACCTGTTTGCCTTCACTGTCAATGTATGGCTTGGCTTGTTCCGGCTTCGGGGGAGCCCATCCTAGGTTTCTCCGTACACCAGGATCGTTGATGATGCGAGCCAGAGCTTTCTTGGCCTTCTGCTGCTGCAGCAGAGTCTTGTACTCGGCCTCCATTGCTCTAGCTTTTTCTATGGACTTCTGTGCATTGACCAGATCTTGATCTAGCTTAGCGCCTTGATCCGCAATGGCCTGCGCTTCCTCCAGCAGCTGCTGGAGCTTCTCGTCAAGCTGGGTCACATTCCGGATATGAGCTACGGTCAGTGGCTCAACGAGGAGATTGTCATACATCACTCTATCAGCTGGAGTAACTTGGGCAGCAGCAGACGTAGATGCCGGAGGCGGCAAGTTTGCGGTGTTGTTGTTGCTCGATCCGGTGCCGAGTTCCTACAGCTGCTGCACTGGGTTAGGCGGAGGAGGCATGACCTTTGCGCGATCATCGTCAGCAGCCATAAGTGGCCCCTTCCCCTTTTCTAGTGCTGTAGGCGGAGCTTGTCCGGGTTGATCTTCATCCATCGCCGTCCCAATGGTGACGAACACCTCTCGAGACGTGATGGTGTTGTTGGCTTGCTCTTCGCGCGTGTACTCCTCCTCCATCTCCTGCATGGTGGAGTCTAGTTCCTCTGGACTGAAATATATCTCCTCTGAATATGCACTGAAGTCGGCATAGAGCGCGTCAATCACAGAGTCGGAGGGTGCCAGGACTTCCTCGATGACGGGGGTGGAGGTGCAATAGAAGCGACGATGACTGGAGGTGGCGACGCAGCTGCGACGATGGCGGCCGGAGGTGGTGGTGGCAGTGGCTGAATCGGAGGGGCTCCGTCAATGAGCGCAAGCGCTGTCTGAGCTGCCGCTTCAGCCTCGCGTAGTTGTTGACAGTGATCACCATGCCTTCGAAGGTAAGGCGTCCTGACGCCTGCTGCCGTCTTAGAGAATGTCGAAGAAGCGTGCCATGGTCTAGTCCATCCACAAAGTGATACATAGCATCATCATTGGGGTAGTGGGCCAGATCGGCTCGTATACGGAGCCACCTGGCCAGGTAATCTTGGGGGTTTTCACCCTCTCTCTGAACGCAACGCGCCAGATCGAAGATGGTAACCACGCCGACGAACTTGGATCTCTGCTGTCCAGACGCACGGACGAAGCCAGCGGACTTGCAGTGATCTTCCACCTTTATATCCTGCACAGGGGCGGTTTGGGTGGGCCTTGAATTTTTTCGATCTTTGCCGACAAACTCCGAAGAGAGATCCGATATCGATCCTTCTGCGAGCGTATCCTGCCTGTAGGCGGTCCGTGCAGGCCTTGATGCTCCTCCGACTCCGAGGGAACTAGTGCCCGAGTCGGTTTCGCCAATGAAGAGGTGGATGTCTCTGATAGGAACGATCGAACACTGCGTAGGGTTTGTCTTCGCCGGGATCCAGAACTCGTCGGGAGGGACGATCGGAACATTGCTGGAGAAGAGAACACGACCGATGGCTAAGGTTTCGCCGATTCCCGCGAAGATCTTGGTCCTCGCCCGCTAAAGAGCCTAAAGCGCCTCTTGCCTCACGGTGGGCGCCAACTGTCGTGGTATTGCCGACGAGTACGCCATGGAGGGGTCCTCATAGTGCGTGTTTAGAGACGTGGGGTAAGGCGAACGGTTGACAGGTACGAGGTAACACAGCTTACCCAGGTTCAGATCCCACGACGGTGACGGAATCCTACTCCTGCTATAAATCACTATAAGGGCAATACGCCGAGTTACAGGGATTGGTTCGCTGTGCGAGGTTGTCTGAGATTGTGCCCTAAAGGCTCCCATAGGCCCGACTTATATAGTCGCCAAGTCCTAGGGTTACAGGGAAAAGTCCTAGCCAGAAAAGTTACAGGGTCCTACACCGTCTATTACTAGTCTTGCGTGTCTTACACTCCAAGGCTCCAGGTACATCGGTGACTCCAATCGTAGCCTTCCTTTATCCGGCATGGGCCTCCCTTCTGGATCCATCTAACTGGGCCGCCCAGCAGGCCATAGACCATGCTACCAATTGTAGGTCACCCAGGTTATCCGGATAGGAGACATGCTATGAGGATACCCATATAGCATATCCCCAACAGCGGCATCGCTCGCCTCTGTGTCGTTGACGAAGTCTACTAGCGAGGATGGACACCTTGTCAGGTTTGACCTAGTCCTTGCCCTCGTGGCATGTGGCTCACATTTTAGTGGCTCAACTGTCAGTGACACATGTTGCCCACGTAAGTATATCACATTATCCACTTAGGAAATTTTAGAAATTAACTACAACTTCTAAAAATCATACTAATTCATTCGAAGTCACAAAAATATAAATATTATATTAAAATGTTCAGAAAAATAAATCTTATCTATCTACATCAAAATATAGAACACTTTTTTGGAATAAAAATCTAAGAATGAATAAATATTTGCATACACTTTATTATAATTAAAATAAAAAAGGAAATTCAATATATCCAACCTAAATTTTAAATGGGAATCAAATAGAACATTGAATTACTTAGTGAAAACAAACCACCAATTAATTTCTTGGATAATATAAATTCCAATAAAAATACTATTTTACTTGAGGTGACAAAAATAAAATGAAGTATTGAATAAACCCTGAAAGGAATTTATCGAAATTTCTTGAAAACAATATACATTGATTAGGAATAATAATAATACTACTAAAATATAAACTCTAAGTACTTTTGAAATTCAAAATAAACACAAATGACCTTGTTCTTTTGAATAAATGAATTGACCAATGTTTTTAAACATTTATGGTAATAAGATAAAATATGAAAATAAAACACCAAATATGTTACCGTAAACCAACATTGTCCCGAGTAAATGAAAAATGATAAGAAGAAATTCTCATAAGAGAATTTTCTTCAAAAGATATTCTTTTTGTTAAAAGAAAGAAAGTAAAATTGAAAGTTACCATAAAACCATAAACCACCTAAAAGAATGCTGAAAAAGAAATTATTCACTTGTTAAAGATAAGCATGCCAAACCTTGCCTGTATATTGGGCATTGATTGATGAAATGATTGTTTGAACTCTATTTTACCGAGTGAAGTAAACTTAAACTAAATAAAATCTTTAAGAAATCATCAACCCAACACTAAAACAAATCCGTAAAAAATCAACGAGGAATCAATACTGAGGGATTAGAACGTATGCATTTCATATACTAAGCATCCCAGAAGATTGACATCTTTAAACACTAGTCTTACGGGACTGATGATGCTAGACTTCCAATTAGATCTTATGACGGTAGAAGACACTGATTGCATAACCTGCAATTAGAAGAAAAGTTCATTTTTGTATAAATCTTACTATACCAAGCTTGTATATCATTTACAAGTGCAATCTTGCATGTCCTTTGAATTATTTTACAAAACCCCTTTTCAAAAACTCTATCACTTGCATTAAAAGAAAAATGTCATTTTATAAATGAAATAAAATGTGAAATGGTGGGAAATGGAAATATGGTAGGAATATATGGTTGGGAAGCCATATGGTGGAGATTCCATTATAATGAGAAAGTTAGGACTTAACAACAAATATAGTCAATGATTCAAAACGCTGTATAAACAGCGGTAACCACAGATCCTGGAATATACCTTCTTACTTCTGTTTGTACTTATACGCTTAGTAGGGATGTTGTTCCTTGTGGGGAATAGCAATAGGTGGGAGCCTGTGACGTCCCTATCTTGTGTCTCAGGATAACCACTGAGTATATTAGAAGAGAGGGTAATTGGGCGTACGTCTCGTGACTGAAACCTATTAAAAAGGGTGGACAACTGGGTCGTGAAGAGGCTAGTGGTTGGCTAGTTTTTAGACTAGACCTCGAACCAAGGAAGTCTGTACGGGTCTATGCTGGACAGCATTTCTCGGTTGTGTAACAAGACTAAAAACGCTTGTGGGTAAAGTAGTGCACCTATCGAGAGTGTATAAACATGTCATGATACTCCGTGTTCTAGAAAAGAACTACGATCGCAGTGTGGAAAGAAACTCCATGAAGTTCTCACAACCCATGAAGACTGACAGACATAGAATTTTATAAACTAAAGCTTACCTTTTCAAAAACCTGCACAGTCTAGGATGTGTGATCCAGGGGTATAAATAGTGCATCAAATAACCACATAGATAGGACTTTATGACTACCTCTTGTACTCATTTGTAGCCTCTCAACCCTTGCTTAGGTTGAAGTCAATAACGGGACTGCAAATGTGGTACTAGAAGACCTGGGAAGGCGCTAACGGGAAGTTGACGTTAGTTCAACAGATTTAAAAGAGGCAATACTTCTTCTTAGTGATACTAGAGATCGATATAAACATAGCTGGGGTCCAATTCCCATGAATAGAATCCATACCAATAGAAGTTAGTGTTAGGGAAAATAGACAACCTTTAGATAAAGGATAGGCTTAGAAGTAGATCTAGTGCTAGATTAGTCTGCAAGCTGCTTCTCTGGATCTTGGTTTGAACGGGAACTTACCTGGCAAGCTCATTGTGTCATGGGCGTTCTAAGGATCTTCTATGAAAATCTGTGATATGAATAATATAGCTATACCTTGGACCTACGAGGTTTCTGTTGGACTAATTTATTGGGTGTAATATTCGTGAAATGGTGCTTCATGAGTGTTATGCCAACGACTTGAACATTACAACATACAATAGTTGCTGGGTCACCACAGCGTCACATGACGATGGCTCCATCAAGCCGAAGAACTGAAACCTGGAGGACCGTGAATGTTTCTAGGGTGTGCATGGGTGCATCCTAGATTACACCATGCACCACCTCAACACGAGCAGCATCCCATGGCTTGAGATGCCATCATCGTCACCACCACGCCAGTGGGAACTGAGGAGGACGGTGACCTGATCATCATCCTCGCGATCTTATTTATCACGCTCCAGGCCTTACTGCCCGCCGTTCTCTCTATAACGCTCCTACCCACACTCCTTGACCTTCCTCGTCTTGAAATGCGAGGTTAATGAGGAGCATGTCTCGCTGCCGAGGAAGCATACCGGTGCGCCAAACTCAGGCGACATCGTCTTCCACGAGCCGGCAGCATTTTGAACCGACTAGTGAAAGTCTTCTCCTTCCCCACCCAAAGAAGGAGCATGAATAACCAGCGGTTGTGGACGAGCCGAACAAACCGCTGCTGGTAAACATCGAGCGGTTTCGTTCCACGGATGACCCCGCTGACACCCAGGCTACCTACAGGTCCCACAGGACTCCGTGAATGACCATAGCATCTAGATACTAGAGTGCACTGGTGTCTCTCGCCATCAAGCATTTGATGTGTGACATCGACCATTTCATTGACCTCGCAATCGACGAGGACGACGCATGTCCAAGCGACTACGGCGGCAAAGAAGGCACGAGCGACGGCGTCGGTCCTAGCACGCCAAGGATGAGGAGGATCTACCTAAGCAGTAAGAGTGCACTGGTGTCTCTCGCTAACGATGGCGGCTTTTAAATTTAGTAATATTTCATCCATACTATGTAAAATATCAACAATTTTGAATGCAATTTTAAATTATTGTTTCAATTTAGTTTTGGAAAAATCTATTCGGCGGCCATGGCAGGGAAGGGTTGTCCCCAAACGTGACAACAAGGGTCATTGCCCCCATACGCCTGATCCGACGTTGAAGCGCCGGGAGGGGGACGGTGTGCTCTTATGCTCCACTCCCAATGTTCAACGAGGGCGTGTTTGGTCACTCGAGCCGGAATTTCATGTTTTCCCACTTGGCTCAGTGGATTTTGTATGGGGGAGATTGCCCTCGAGTTAGTATGGGCAGTGTATTTGGTTGTTTTTCATTTTCCCACTAGGAGAGCCCATATGGCCACTTTGTTTGGTTTCCTAGATTGGGATCGGCTGGTAAAAAGTTGCACGTTTGGGAGCCCGCATCCGGCCCGATATGGTTACCTCGCATGGAAAAATGGTGAGCTTACCAACTAGTCATGTGGGTTTAAGATCTTACATGATCGTTCACATGAATCACATCAGCTGATAGTACACAATCCATATGATCAGGCCGACGAGATGATGTCTTTGATCGTACTTGCATCCCCTATAGGTGGAAACTGCTCATGTAGATGAACTTATTGATGAATTAATGGCGGTGGAGTGAAATTGATGTTCATATCTTGCAATGGATGTGCCTTTTGTGGACGCTCTGCTAAGGACTCAAAGTACGCTTTCTGTGCATGCTCTATAGTCTTAAACCCCTTATGCAGGTTGTGCTGGTAACCTGTCACTTGTTAGCTGCACTCCTCCCAAGTCTTATATATTCCCGGCTGCTTGCCGTAATAGACCACATACCAGTTGTATTTATATGAGAAATAACACATTTAAGGATCACAACTAAAGCAGTCAGATCAAGTTCACAAACAACACAAGGCAATAAACATAAACTAGTTAAGCATGCATGATCATACGGGCACAAGCATCAGCAGTTCCAACCTACCAAGTTAGTGTGATCCAACCGATCACCACCAACATCTATGGTGTCATCCTACCACCACATCAAAAAGGGGTGCAATCCTACCACGACATAAGTTCTCCATCATGTGAGGGGTTAGTATATACCACCTCACAGTAAACAGCCATAAGTTTTCATCAAGTCGCAAGATACTTCAAAATATACAACTTTTTCTTCATCATGCATGCACTACCGCCACCATCTCCATGATCAGAGAGAAAGCACTACTACGTGTAGTGCTTGTCCAGGAAGGCCTTTATGTTGTCGTATTGTCGACAAGTACGCCATAGGGGATCCTAAAGGTGTTGAGAAGATGGGGTGTGAGACGTACAGTGTTTCGGGAGTGGTGATCACAAGTTTACCCATGCTACATTACAGAGTCAGTAACTAGATATAGCTTGGACTACAAGTAATACTATAGTCCTAAGTCGGTAACTCTTCTGGGCCTTGTCGTAGCCGAAAGTGACTCCTCCTCTTTCTCTGACTGGGCCACCCTTGAAGCAAAGCTCTAACCCGTTGGTGGGCCACCCTGGTCAGTGAGTCCTGTGGGTATACCCAGAAAGTATATCCCAACAGTAGCCCCCGGAAGTCTCCAAGATCCAACATCGGATAAATCGTCTAGCTTGATGGTTTCTTCGTCCTGAGAATCTTGAAGTGTAGGATTCCGAGTCTTATCTGAGTCGGATATGTCTTCTTGACTTCAGTCATTTTCCTGCTCATCTCAAAACATGAGCTGAGTTTAAACAGTGTCGTGCTGACTGACAACTTTTCCAAGCCAGGTCTTGTCACTGACAAATATCCCGCCAGCACGACAGTTGGTGGGTCTGTCCTTTACGGAACAGAACACCTCTTCAATGCCCGTGCGGAATCGAGGGGCGGAGGCGTTGTGAGGAAGCCTCCTCTCTATCTCCTATATGTGTGGCGCAAATCGCGCGGATTAGCGCGAATCTTGGCACGGAAATTAATAAAAGAAGAAATACCTTTCTCCCAGATTCATTCCTCGCCGCTCTTCATTTCCTCCTCGTACTCCTCAAGAGCTCCGCATCTACTCCCATCCGCACACCAAAAAACCCTTAGCACCATAAGTTTCAAACCTACTCCGACGAGATGGAAACGCCATCTAGCTCTGGAGCGGCAGCAACGAGAGGAACGACGGCGGAGGACGAGAGGAAGCTGCGGGGCCTTTGGGTCCCAAGCGTCATGGACAATGCCGAGCTCCAAGTCATGCAGGACGAGGGTTACCTCGTCGCCGGCATGTGGAGGAGCGGCACTGGAGGTGTCGTTCCCACACCACGCGACGGCGAGCGAGTCCTCTTTGGTACACACGTCGACCGCAGCCTTAGTCTTCCACCTTCAGAGTTCTTCACCGAAGTTCTCCAATATTACGGTGTGCAACTTCACAATATCCTTCCCAACTCTCTTCTTGAGCTTAGTGCTCACGCATCTCTTAGCGAGGGGTGTCATGGAATTAGGCTGAGTCTCACCCTTTTCCGGTACTACTATGGTACCAGAAAGAACTCCATCAGTGTTGGTGTTCCATACACCACTGGCACTCTTAGCTTAGTCCTCAGGAGAAACTATCCTATGATTAACGCTAGTGAATCAGTAAAAAGATGGGCTGAAACCTTCTTTTATCATAAGGATATTCTGGCTCCAGACAAGGCGGAAAGTCTTCTGGCCTTCGTTGATGGTGACGCTTCCCACCAAGAATTGTGGGACGCAGAAGCGCCAGAATTGTCCGAAGACTTGGTCCTCGTCAAAAGGCGGATCGAGTTTTTGATGAAGAACAAGGGGCTCCGTGGATCTGACTTAATCCACTGCTGGCTGGATCGCCGGATTCAGCTATTGCAGTATCACGGAGACCGCTTGATGCATACGGTCACAGGAGACCAAAAAGACAGCCCGAGGGTCAGTCCGACTCGCATTTCTGCGAAGGACTACAAGACCCGGATGCAATTTTTGATTAAGGAGCAGGTGGAGAAAAAGATCCTCGAAGTCTCCATGAAAATGTTTACTGTCGACCGTCCTATGACTCCGGTAATATTTCGACTTTGTTTTAAGATTTTTTGCTCTTTTCCGCCTCGTCGTCCGACTTTATTGTTACTGATGTTCTTAATACTTATCAGCTCGAGAAACTCCCCGAGTCCGAGCTTTCCACTGTTGAGGGTTATCTCTCTGACGACTCAAAGCGACGGAGGATGACAAGGTGAAAGAAGTTCCTGCCTCTGCTTACAAGAAGCGTAAGGCCAAGGAAACTGTTGTTACTGCTGGCACACAAGTGTTGCCAGTGGTTAAAAGGTAACCACATTGTCGTTTTTAGTATTTTGTACAATGTTTCTTTCTGAAGCACATATGACATTCATTCTTGTGTGTTTCAGAGCTAAGTCTGTTTTGAAGAGTAAACTGAAGTCGGAAAGCAAACCAGCCGAGCAACTGCGCTAGCAGATGCTTGAATTATCTCCAGCGATGCCTCCTCCAACTCCTAGTAGTACTCAAACCTTAGCACCAGAGGTTTATGTCTCTCCTAGTGCCATTATGTCATCCCTGACGATGACACGACCTCACAAGCCCTGGTTACCATTGGTAGCCAGGAAACTGACAAGGGTGAACCCGTCAAGGGTAATAATCCCATGCTAATGTTGCCAGGGAAGATCGATAAAATGGCTGGCTCTGCTGCCTCCAGCCTGAAGCGGAAGAAGAAGGAGGAGATTCTCAAGCTAGCGCAATCTAGCCTCGAGAAGCAAGTCCTTACTCCGGGATGAGCCAAGAGACGAAGTAGGTCAAACTGGTGAACCTCCTGGACCAAATTTTGGTCCGGGATAAAAATATCGAGTCTGGTGAGCTTCCAGCGACAAGCGTTTCTCTCCTCTCCCTTGCCGAGAAAGTGATCCACAACACTAAACTCAGATTTGAAAAGTTGTACTTGGAGCACATTGTAAGTTTTCCGATTCTCGTTTGTAGTAGTTTATTATCATATCCTCTATCCCCCAAGCATAAAGTCAGATAAAGATCGTAGCATAAGATCCGAGTTGATGCTTATAGGATGCAAAAGAACGATATAGTGTAGCCCCCAAGGCTCGTGCTGGATTTTGACTTTGTTAAAGTTGCAGTCCGAGTCTTAGTATCCATCTGATGGTACTCCATCTTTAACTTACAAAAAGTTGCATCTTACAACCAGGATTTGCTCAAGAACATTTGCAATAAGAGTAAGGAGATTAGAGCCTTGCGTCTTGATAATTCCAAGTGCGGGTTGAGAAGGATGAGGCGGAAGGTAATCTTTTTCGACATTAACCTAAGTGATTGTCATAGTCAACTGTTTAGCTGACTGATAATTTTTCCTTTGCAGAATTGCTGAGCAAATCTAGCAAGATGGTGGAGGAGGCCGAAAACTTCAAGATCTGCCAAATGGAGAATGTTGAACTCCGGGATGAGCTTAAGAAGCTTAAAAAATGAATCGCAGAAATCCGTGAACGCCATCCTGGAGTCAAGAAATATGGAGACCGAGAGGCTCGAGAAGTTGTTGGCCCTCCGCGATAAACAACTTGATGATCTGAGGAAGGATTTCGACAGCCATAAGGATCTAGCCTAGGCCACAAAAGCAAAACTGGAGAGTCTCCGGGAGGAGCATTCTCAGTGGAACAACTGTGTGCTAGGTAAGATTTCCGACTTTACTCTTCCTTTGATTCTTGACTTTCTTTGAGTCAGATTTTGATTTTTGGTTATTTTCTAGATCCTCTGCATCTTTCTGACTCCTCTTCCTCTGAACCCCGTCTCGAGCGCAACAAACTTGTCGGAGATATTCTTTTCAACTTTCGCTAGACTCTTGAAGAGGTTGGCGAGTCGGTTAGACTTTCCGGCCTAAGAAATTTTCCAGTGCTCGTGGTGAGGGATAGAGTGAAGGAGATTCCGAAGATCATCAAGGATTGGAAGATTTCCTATGCTCGGACTGCTCCACAAACTGCCCTCACTATGGTGATGAGTCACCACAGTGATATGGAAATCTAGCACGTCACCAAGAGCATCGCCGACGAGGAATATGAGGGTAAACCCGCAAGACATCAAGGACATCCAAGAATCTTGCGCGGGTTATGCTTGTCGCATGGCGGAGATGATGAACTATACGACGCCATTCTTCCAATCTGTCGCTATGCCTCCTTCTCCCAAAGAGCTGAAAGATGGCCTCGTTGAAGATGGGGAAGCTTACGAGTCTCCATAGCAAGATGGCGACGATCTCAACTCTAGCGCTCCAAGGTCTCCACCACCACCGCCCGAATCTGGAGCATAAACATTTGATGCATTATCCTAAACTTTTTCATTTGGTATGCAATGATGGAAACAATATTTTGTTTTGAATGTGTTGGTACGTAAGAACTGATGCTTTACTACTTAGCACTTGTTATATATTTTAATATGTGTGCTCAAAATTTTCTTAAGCATTGCGCGTTTACACCTTTCATTTTATATGGCTCTCTACCTCGTCCCTTTCATGAGCCGGCCAACCTTTATCATGGAAACTCTGCCAAGTCAACGGAGCGCAATTGTTAAACCATTTTAAACTCAGAAATAGAGCTGGCTTCCAATACCAACAATTCATTACTAAGAATATGCCCGCGTCTGAGCAATCAGATAAAAACCAAAGTATAAACACAAAATTAGATTTACACCCTAAGGTAACATTTTTTTATAGATATTCAAAAATCATAAACAGAACAAACATGATCATAAAGTACTTTCAAGCATCCTAGGATTTTTGAAAAATGACACGCTATTTTGGAAATAAGATGGCAAAAAACTTCTCAAAAATAATATATGAAAGAACCAATACTTTATTTCTCTTTGAACATGTACATATATGATTACAATGAAATATAACTATGGATAGAACGGGCGTAGCTGTGCAATGTTCCATAGACGGTCTAATTCATCCGGGTCTATACTACCACTAGATTTCTTTCTTTTTCAAGTATCCGGTCTTTCCTTGATTGGTCTCATATAGGTTAAATAATATGACCTGTTATGCAGAACTCTACTGATCATAAAAGGTCCTTCCAAAATCAGGGAAAGTTTGTGTTTTCTCTTATGCACGAGTCGGAGAGTCAAATCGCCTTTCCTAAAAGAACGATTTTGCACTCTTTGACTATGATACTTGTGTAACTTTTGATGATAGGTTGTAGATCTCTGCTTAGCAATGGAGTGAACTTATTCGACTACGTCGAGATGATCTTGTCGAGACACTTCTGTATCTTCTTTAATATACGCTTTGACTCTAGGATCCTGATGAATTAAATCACTTGAAAAAACTGCTTCTGCATCGTAGACCAAGAAGAAAGGAGTGTATCCGGTTGATCTGTTGGGAGTTGTACGTAAGCTCCATATCATAGACGGTAATTCTTCCGCCCAAGCCCCCGCAGCACGACGAAGTGGTGCCTGAAGACGAGGTCGGAGTCCTTGTAAAATGAGACCATTTGCCCTTTCGACTTTTCCATTAGCTTGTGGATGTGCGACTGATGCAATAATATCAGGTCAGATCCCTTGTTCTTCGTAGAATTCGACTAATTCTCCCACGGAAAATTTGCTCCCGTTGTCGATAGTAATACTATACGGATATCCGAATCTGATGATTACGTCCTCGACAAACTTTCTGATTGTGGCTCCATCGAAATTTATTACGGGTTTAGCCTCATTCCATTTGGTAAATTTATCCACCATTACTAGTAGTAGGTGAGTAAATCCACACTTTGCCGTATGAAACGGTCCTAAAATATCAAGCCCCTAGACCGCAAATGACATATAATAGGGATTGTTCGCAGCTGATCAGCTGGAACATGTTCTTCACGGGCGTCTTTTGGCAGCCTCTACATGTTTTGACCAGTTTCTCGGCATCTGCCTTAGTGTGAGCTAAAAGAATCTGTGTCTAAAAGCTTTTGCCACTAAGGATTTGGCTGTAGCGTGGTGACCACACTCGCCCTCGTAGATTTCTCATAAGATTTTCACTCCTTCCGGATAAATACATCGCTAGAAAACCCCAGAACACTCCTCTTATAGAGCTCACCATTGATTATCGTATAGGCTTTTGCTCGTCGGACGATATGTTGGCCTAGAACTTCGTCTTCGGGTAATTTTCTGTCTATCAGGAAATCCAGATAGGCTTTTGTCCAGCTGGGAACTATAGCCAAAACTACTACTAAAGGTAAGTCGGATTTAGTCGGATAGTCCTCATCAACTCATGTGATGGAGGGGACTTTTAGGTTCTCTAGAAAAGTGCCATCCGGGACTTGTTTCCGTGCAGAGCCTATCCTTGATAAAACATCTGCTTCCTCATTTTCTACTCAAGGGATGTGTTGAACCTCAAAACCCTCAAACGATTTAGATAATTCATCCACAACAGCTTTCTAAGCTGCCATGTGTTTGTTTGCATTGCAGATATCGGATACTTGCTGAGCAAATAAATCAGAGTCTCCGTAACACATGAATCTAGTTACGCCAATATTTTTATCCATGTGTATTCCATGTAACATTGCTTCATACTCGGCAATATTATTGGTTGTCATGAAGTGTATTCATAGTACGTAGAACATCATATCTTCTTGGGGTGACAATCACCACGCCAGCCCCCGAGCCCCCTCATGCTTTTGACCCGTCAAAATGTTGGGTCCAAAATTCCGAGTTTGGAGGACTTGTATTTTCTGCCGTTTCTGTCCAATCGGCGATGAAATCGACAAGTATTTGGGATTTTATTGTTGTTCGTGGCTTGTATTCGATGTCGAAAGCTGCAAGCTCTATTCCCCCACTTTGCGACACGTCCTATGGCGTCGTGGTTGTTGATTATATCTCGCAGGAGAGCAGTACTCACCACTGTGATCTTATGCTATTGAAAGTAGTGTCGTAGCTTTCTGGCAGCAAAGAACACTCCATAGGCTAGCTTTTGGTAATATTTATATCGTTGCTTCAACTTTGTCAGGACCTCACTCAGGTAGTATGTTGGACGTTGAACCTTATGCTCATATCCTTCTTCCTCGCACTCCACTGATGTTACCACACTTATGACTTCGTTAGTCGCTGCGATGTAAAGCAACATAGGCTCCTATGGCTTTGGTGCTGTGAGGATTGGTGGATTCGAAAGTATATCTTTCAAACTTTGTAGGGCAGCGTCGGCTTCCTAGGTCCAGACAAAATTTTCGGTTTTCTTCAATAATTTGTATAAAGGCGCGGCTCTTTCTCCGAGTCAGCTGACAAACCAACTCACTGCTACAATGCAACCACTGTCTATGCCTCTTTTAGACACGATAAAACCTAACAGTTTTCTGGCTGGAATTCCAAATAAACACTTCTTCTTATTTAGCAATATGTTGAATTTTCGTAGGCTAGCGAATATTTCCTCTAAGTCAAAAATAAGTGTTTCCTTATTTTTGTACATTACTGATATATCATCTACGTATACATAGACGTTGCGTCCGATTTGATCGTTAAAGCAATGCTGCATGGTGCATTGATATGTAGCTCATGTGTTCTTTGACAAAGGACATAGTTTTATAGCAGAAGGTTACGAAAGGTGTGAAGAAAGACGTCTTTAGTTGATCCGATTATTTCATTAGTATTTGGTGATATCTGGAATATGCGTCAAGAAAATAGAGTAATTTCGATCCTGCAGTTGAGTCGATAACTTGATCAATTCTAGGCAAAGGGAACAGATCTTTAGGACAAGCCTTGTTCAAGGCGGTATAATCAATGCACATCCTTAAATCAATAGTGTCCTTTTTAGGGACGACTACATGATTTTCCACCCAATCGTTGATGACCTATGCGATAAATCTGGCTAATTCTAGTCAGGCTAATTCCTTAGCTATAGCTTTCCGTAAGGACTGTTTGATGGGTTTAGCGTCAGGGTACACATTAAGAGAGTGCTCGGCAAGTTTCCTAGGTACTCCAGTCATGTCAGAAGGTTGTCATGCGAAGATATCTTTATTAGCTTTGAGGAACTCAATGAGCACGCTTTCCTATGCGCGGTCTAAGCCTACCCCTACGTTCGTCGTATTGGAGGGATCGTCTTCCTTCAGTGATGTCTTCTTCGTCTCTTCCGATGCTTTGAAATGCAGGTTTGGCTTTAGCACCTCGTTCTGCATGGAGGGCATCTCGGACGGGTTGATGGTCTTCTTGACCTCATGGTACTCCTAGGCGTGCAGCACGGCTTTAGCAAAGGTGGCAGATCCTTCGTCGTAGTCTCGCACTTTCTTTGGGTTTCCCCGGATGGTGATGACTCCCTTTGGACCCGGAACCTTTATCATGTTGTAGATGTAACAGGGGTGAGCCATGAACGCCCAGTAAGCCGGACACCCAAAGATGGCGTGGTAAGCACTTCTGAACGGTACCACCTCGAAGGAGAGTGGCTTGGTCTGGTAGTTGTCTCGGTTTCCGAATGTCACATCCAGAGTTATCTCACCTAGAGAATATGCATGTATCCCTGGTACAATGCCATGAAAAGTCACGTTGTTGTGATTTACCTAGCTTTCATGGATCTTCATGCAGTGCAGTGTCTGGATGTAGAGGATGTTGATGTTGCTGCTACCACCATCCATGAGAGTTTTAGAAACTCATATCCATCAATAAGAGGATTGACTACCAGAGGGTACTTTCCCCGATGATGTGTTTTCCTCGGGTGATATGTGCGGTCAAAGGTGATTGTTACATCCGACCAATCCAAGAATTGAGGCACAACCAGAACCGTGGCGTTGAGCTCACGAAGAACCACCTTTTTGACCTTAGCCGGCTGAGTACCAAGGAAGAAGACATATGTGTCTTTCTTTGTGGGATAATCCTTCTTTCCATCCGACTTGGTTGTGTGGCATCCGCTTCTTCCATGTCGGAATCTTCCTTGGGCTCCTTGCCTTTCTCGGAGTTTTTATTTCCTTTTCATCGCTTGGCTCTGTAGCCAGCGGATTCGTCTTTCTTGATGTCGTCATTGAAACAACACTCAGCATTTGTGTGGGTAGAACCTCCACTTGCATCCAGGTGATGTACACAAGGGTTGTTGGTGATGTCAGCCAAGGAATATGATTTTCCGGGCTATTGATCTCCTTTACCTTGGACCCGAGAAGTTCCGTGACCTCGTCCCGGCCGCCTCCGCGCCCTTCTCGTCCTCCGGATCCGAATGTTGCGTTAACAACTGCATTTTCCAGAGCTGTTTTATCCTCCGAGGTATTCTTGCGCTTCTGAGTTTGTTTCTTCTGTTGCTTTGCCGCATTCGGATTGGCCAGAATATTCAGTAGTCCATTTGAATTGTCATTGATGTCAGCATATTTGCTTGCCGTTTCTATCATCTCTACCAGATCTGTGGCATGATCACGCTTCAGTCTATGATGCAAAAGTCCGACTGGGAGTCCTGCAATGAAAGCTTCAATCGCGGTTTGCTCATTTACTCCCTCACAGGAGTTCTTCATGTCGATCTAGTGTCTGAGGTAATCCCGGCAGGTTTCTCCAGGTCTTTGAGTGAAACGCTGCAAGTCTCTGACTATGCAGGGCCTCCTGTATGTTCCCTCGAAGTTTGAAAAGAATGCACTTTGCATATCATACCAGTTGTGAATCGAGTTCTCTGGTAGTTCATTGAGCCATGATCGAGCCGTTTTCTTTCGCAGCATGAGTGGGAGATATCAAACTGCAACCAGGTTGTTTCCTCCTTTGGCGATGCGGCAAGCCTGGAAAAAATATTGAAGCCAAGTATCTGGTCGAGCTGCGTCGTCGTAGGGTTGAATATGTTTGGCAATACTGAAACCAAGAGGAAATATGGTTTGATGGATACATGGGCCAAAGCATTTGGGTCCCACATATACATCCTCTTCCTCATAGTTCCATTACCATGTTTGACTCGATGCGATGGCGAGCATCGTTTGGCAAGAGAGATATGCGCCTTGGAGGCTCGCGGCTTCTGCGTGGCGGAGTCGGATTCCTGCTTCTCCTTCCATCGTCGCCGCCTCTGCCCCTGCGGCTTCTATGGCTTCGATGAGATCCTTCATGGTCGTTGTCGGGCGGTGATGGTGGCTCTGGCGGGTTATTTCTAGATGAGAGACGCGGTCCTTGAGCCTCATTATGCTGACTCTAAGGTTGATTTCTTTGGGCTCCGTCACTACTTGATTCAGGACGATCCTGGTCATTTCTTCGTCCGGCGTTACCAGCCGGACGGCTGGGGGTAGAATCCTTAACCGGTCTTATTCTCCCTGGCGGCATATCTCCGGGTCTTCTCTGTGGCGATTATTCTACTGACGATGGCCCTGGTGAGGCACCAATGCCCTAATGGCATCTTTAGACATAGCCGGAATAAATCCTGACCAGTCCCGCGCGGCCCTGCGATGATGACCGTTTGATCCGGTCCTTGAATTTTGTTCTTCCCGAGGACGGTGACGTTGATCCGTGTCCCTGCAGGGTCTTTCATTAGCGCTTTGGCCTGCGCCAGTGTGGAAAAATTCCGACCTTGAGTCCAGCTTGCCACTGAATGAGGCGACTATCTTTTGCTGTTTCAATCCTTTGTCGAGCAATGCTACGCATTGCCGGACCTGTTCTGGAGATGGATTATTAGTGAGTATGGCTCGAGCAGCTGCAGTGTTCTCCACTGGCGTGCTGGTGACTCGGATCTTCTCTTCAGTTTTAGCGTCAAATAAACCTATGTGGACATCCGGGTTCCTATTAGCAAGAATTGGACCTCCCCTTGTCTTGTTTGGCAGTCGCTTGAATTCTGACTGGTATTGGGCAGGATTGTTCTCTATCTATTTTCTGAGCTCGACGATGCGGGAAGCTTCTTCGAGAAAAAACAAGCGATGTTTTTCCATGTACTTAGCCCTTTTCTCTAGCTCCTCCGGAGTAAGATCCGAAGCAGTTGGAATTGGTATCTTGAGAGCATCTCCGTAGATTTCGCGTGCACCCTTGGTGACAACATGTCCATCCACAGGAGGGTCGATCGGTGTGGGATTAATCGGATCTCCGTCCTGATTCTCCATATCGATATCTTTGTTAACCTCTTCTTCATTGGCTTCATCTACCGGCTGTGCCGGTGTCGGGTTTTTGTTCTTCTTCTTTGACCTCCCGGTAGCCTTAATGTGCGTACCAGTGGCAAAGACGGCTTTCGCTCTGGTACCGGGAGATAGACTTTCGTCGGTACTTTCTGTCGTAGTTGGCTTCTAGAACTCAGATGAATCTTCGGTGTCCATGTCATCTTGAGGGGTGTAGTCTTTGTCCATGCTATCATATGGACTAGAAGGAGTCTCCGGTTCACCTCGCGCTGGTTTGGAGGCATATTCTTCTTTGTACGCTTCCATATCATTTTCGAAGTCTCGAAGTTCAGTGATTCCTGAGGGGGAGAAGGTGAGTTAGTATTTTCTCTGATGGCGTCAAGAACTGAATCATTACTGGCTCCAGCATAGACAGAGTCGGATCCAGAACCCACATAGCACACAAAGCAATGTTTCTTTTTTCTTCATGGTCTCGAGGTAGCGGCACAGCTGGGTTTCCACCTCTGCCATCTCAAAGCTCTGCTTGATATCGGCGATTGCTTTGTAATTGATGTAGGGGCGCTTCATCATCTGCTTTATCCTATGCCGCAAGAGTGTTTTTTCTGCTCCGGCATTGGTAGAACGGGATGCGAAGTGAATATACTCCTCATCCGTGTATTCAATCTCAACAGGGAGATCGGATCCGGTTTTTTCTTCCACCACTTCTTCGACTACATGAGCATGCTAGGTGGATTGCGAACTCTTCTGAATCTGCTGACATAGCAGATCTGGACTTTTCTTCCTCCATGGTTATCACCTCAGGGGTGGGTTGGGCGGGATCAGCGAAGCCGAGGTAGATGTCGATCTCGCCGATGGACATGATGGTGTAGGTTGTCACGGGCTTTCTAGCCGGAATCTAGGTCTCGTCGAGAAGAAAGAGAGGGACATCACTGGCATAGTGTAACATCCCAAAAATACTAAACTAGAATCATCAAACTCTAATCTCCAAAATTAGGGTTAACAAAAACTTTTCTAAATAAAAATATGAAAGCATGCATGTGTGTATGCATTCCATTTTGGATTCTTCTGAATTGCCTTGTTTATGTGTTTCTTTGCTTGTAAATGGATTCTTAGGTGAAATAAACATCATCTAAACAATCCCCACACTTTTCCCAAAGACAAATAAATCAAAACAAATAAAATAAGGGGATGGTCATTTTGGCCAATTTAACTCACATGCCTACTTTAGCTGTCTCTAACTTTCAAAACTTAATAGAAACTTGTTTGGATCTTTGCACCCCTTGATAGTACTCATAATAGAGTACCAAGGCCCACTTTGTGATCATCCAAAACATTTGAATGCATAGTTTAAAGGACAGTTCAAAATTGAATCTTTATCATATGGGAAGATCCCACTTTTGCAAAAACCACTCAAACAAGCTCAACTTTCAAAACCCAAGCATCCACAGACTCACCAGCACATGCCTAGCACACCCACCAAAAATCTTTTCAAAATTCAAAACTTGAGTTCTTGCGGCCATTTCATCAAACACCTTGAAGATACAAATCAAACAAAATCTAAACACTATAGTGAGCAGTAATTTGAGCCTAACTTGTCCCCTCTCTAGCTCACAGCAACCTCGGTAGATCATCTAGCAAACTTCACTAAGCACTAGCCCCACTGTAAGCTTGGCAATGTCATCAATTGTGAACAGCCGAAGCCACCCATGTCACCCCAGTGTGGACAGCAGGCTAGGAGAAGAACTAGTCGTGCAAACCTTGTCTGGGAGGTAGCCCATGCCTCACCGCCCCCTATCGACCAGCCCTGCCTCGCAGACAACGACCAAAACCGCCAGGAACGCCGCGTTCGTGCCACTGTCAACCATGCCGAGCATGCGCCAGAGCGCCACCCTCGACACGTGCCCACAGACCGCGCGCCGCCCTCGCCGCGTGCATACATGATCACCACCATCCCAGGAGACCGCTAGACATCCCCGTTCGCCGCCCCATGCCTCACAGCCACCGCTCGCCGTCGAAGACGCCGCCTCTGCCGCGCAGAGCATCGCATGTTCCAGACCGTTTGCCACCGCCCCTACATGCGCATTAAAGCCATAGAGCATCGCCAGGAGACCACCGATCGATCACCACCGCCGGCCATGCCTCTAGCAGCCCGTAGCCATGTCGCCACTGTCGCCTGCCCATCCCGTTCGGTCTCGTCGTCGAGACTATATATAGAGGCCTCCCCCGCTCAAACTCTTCACACCATTCTACTCCCCTCTCTTCACTGATCGTTCCACCCCGTTCCCGAAGTAAGGTGAGCAGCGCTTCGCCGGAATTTCACCGGAGCCCGCCGCTGCTGGAGAAGAAGGGAGCCAGCGATTGGAGCCGCCCCAGGAGAAGCTGTCGGTACCAGGAGGTTCGCCGTCGTCGACTTCGTCGTTCGCTCGCATCGCCAACCTTCGCCTGAGCCCCGATGAGCCCCCGACGACCCCCACCTGCCGCGTTAGGTTTCTGTCTCGCCGGCGCCGCCTGATGTGGACGATGAGTAGCAGCCGTTCGATTAGACTTAGATCGTGCGGATGAGATTGCCCCGTACCACTTCGCGTTTAAAGGGCCACTGACTGGTGGAACCCCCCTGTCAGTTGAGCCCCGCGCCGCGGAGTGACACTGGGTCGGCCCGTTAACATTTCCCGCGCAGCCCATTCGTTTGAATTTGGATTTTTCCATTTTCATTCAAACACAGTTCTGTACCTAGTTTCAAAAATCAACCCAGCTCGATTCAGTGAACCAAATTGAATGAAACCAATTTTGTTAGAAAGGTCTTGAAATGCTGAATCCAAGCCCGTTGGATTCAAATCATTTGGATCTGTAGATCACCCTTGGTAAAAATAACAAGGCAGAAGCTTTTCTGCATTCAAACATTTTTCAAATTTAAACCATAATATCTTTTGAGTTGATTCCAACTCTCAAAAATCAAATTTGACCATACCTTTAAGAATATATAAAAATATATAGGTTTACTTACAGAAATAATGTTCAAGTAATAAAAGAATGCCACATAGGCATTTCTAGCCACTTTATTTAATTAAAATAAAAGGGTAAAACCTTATTAAATTGTGACACCGCTTTAAATCACATTCCCATGGACTAAAATATGTGGTGATGACATGTGTCAACATGATCCCATGTTTGGTTTGGAGAATATTACTTTTCTAAAACCAAAATCTTTAAGTCAAATGCTTGTAAGGTTACTGATGATGCTAGATCATCTATAGAACCCTTGTGTGTGATGATTGCAAGTAGTTAAGTATTGTTTGGTGATTGTGTACCTCGTATTTATTCATAGACGCTAGTACCGACCAAGGATACTAGGATGAAGGAGGATACTACGAAGAAGAAGCCGAGGAGAACTTCAACCACTGCTCTGCACAAGGCAAGCCCATACTTGCAAGCTATTAACTTAGAAAGCTAACACTTGCAATTTAGCAAGCCTAATACTACTAGTTGAATGTGCAAGCTAACACTTGCAAGATACTCTACTTATGCAAGCAAATACTTATTGGTTACCAGGCCAACCATATGCCTTAAGCATATGTAGTCATACCCACTTGATAACCCAATCCTAGTTTTACTTGCAAGCTTCTACTTTATTTCTTTATCAAAGCTTGTACTTAGAGTTTACTTGAGTGAATTGTAGATTCTAGAAATATAATTGAAGGTTGCATAAAGAGCATAAAATTTGGCCTAAGCGAGATAATCTTGATGTCATACCAAGGCATAAGATTGAACTTAGTTGAAACTCCACTAGTTTACCACCCCACGTTAGTACTCAGCCCCACTTGTAGATGCTAGTGCTAAGCATAAAACTTGATCAACTTCAGATGGGAATACTTGGTGAAAATGGTTATGAAAACCTTAGAATGATGGATCATTCTACTGAGATGTTTTGACATGTGTTTCCGAACACCAGATGATTTTGGTGATGAAAATGTTGAGGCATGAGCCTTAGTCCTTTATAAAACTGATGGTTGTCTGGATGCGATACCATTCCAATTTTATCGTACAACCACAATACCCGAAGATTGGGTAGGGCTTGACTGGAAACTTATATACCTTAGTATTAGTTCCCTCACGGCCAAGGTCTGAGCTGAGGCTACCTTGTGAAGATTGTCCACCTGTGCAGTACCTAAGATGACAGCTAGTCATGGTTGGGAGGCCAAACTCACAGGAGAGGTGCTTATACTAGGGCGTGTAATTGAAAGGTCAGGATTGATTATCCGCATACTGAGTATGGTGAATTCAGGATTTGTTCCTGACGGATGTATCGAATGTTGTGGTGAAAGTGTACAATCTCTGCAGAGTGTCAAACTATTCGAATAGCCGCGTCCGCGGTTATGGACAGTTGGAGTAGCCATACTGTTCCCCCGTCAGATGTTTTCAAAATGACTTGTGAAATGATTTGAGACTTTGACTTGATCACAACAGAGTTGTGGCATGAGATACAAGTTCCCACTTAGGTGTTATAAAATTTCATTTAGCTTTCTCTTGCTTCTGAACTTAGTAGAGGTAAATCTGGCTTTTTTGCAAAACAACCCTAGAGCCTAGTGCCCTATTACAAAAACCCCCTTCACTTGTTAGTATTAGTTTGTGAGTACTTAAAGAGTACTCATGGCTTTGTCCCTGGCTATTCCCGTGGCCATACTATGAAGAGGAGTACCAGGATGATGGACCCCAGGAAGGTTACAACAACTAGGATCATCTCCCATCGTCAGCATTGCCTATGACCCCGAAGATGGAGCTTCGCCTACGCTACTGTTATTATTACGTATTCCGCTGCTTGAGTTGTAAGAACTGGATAATGAGATCCTTATTTGTGTAAGACCTTATGTATGGTTTTGTAATGGATGATGTATTGTGGTATCCAATTCTGTTATGTCTCACAAAAATGGAAATCCTGGGATTGCGATGTATGGCATAACAGGCATCTGGGATTAAAAATCCGGGTGTTGACACGTAGACCATGCGACGCATGTCGATTGTTTTGCCAATTCCTACACGCGCACATTTCGCCCAGAATGAAGCTCCGAAAGTCACCTGCCCCACGGCGGGCGCCAACTGTCGTTGGATTATCAAAAAGTACACCATAGGGGGTCCTGAAGGCGTTGAGAATATTGGGTGTGAGACGTACGGTCTTCCGTGAGCGATGATCACAAGTTTAACCAGGTTCATATCCAATTGTGATGATCGGATCCTACTCATGCTAACAACCCAGTAATATGTCGGCGAGAGCCGGATGTTATAGCGGATTACAAGAGAGGTTCACATGTGCGAGTAGGTTGTGATTGATTTATGATCTGGTGCCCTAAAGGCTCCCATAGGGCCGGTTTATATAGTCACCGGGACCTAGGGTTACATGAGATACCTATCCGGCTACGTTACAGAGTCGGTAACTAGATACAACTTGGACTACAAGTAATACTATAGGCCTAAGTCGGTAACTCTTCTGGGCCTTGTCGTAGCTAGAAGTGACTCCTCTTTCTCTGACTGGGCCGCCCTTGAAGCAAATCTCTAACCCATTGGTGGGCCACCCTAGTCAGCGAGTCCTATGGGTGTACACAGAAAGTATATCCCCAACACTTGAGCCAGAGATCCATGTGGTCCTCCGCCATCTGAACAAATCTGTTGCACATAGCCATATTGTCGAAGAGGTGGCTGAGCGCCACCATGAGAGCCTCAGGGATGTAGTCTTTGGCGGCCATGACAACGTCGTACAGAACTGGGTGCACATCGGGAGAGGAAGCAGTGGTGATGGCAGTCACCACGGCTTTCACGGCCTCAGTCATGCACGTGATGGCAATGACATGCTCCTCGCCCAACAGCGACCTCTTACTCTTCTTGCAAGGATCGAAGCCACTAGCAACATAGGCATTCGTGCTGTCACCTTGACCAACGCCGGTAGAAGGAGAACCTGCGGCGGCATCAGTTTCGGCCTCGTCATATATCACCACTGTCTTCGACTCCTGGTTCTGCATGTATTCAGGGCTTGGCTCGCCAAGAGGCTTACTGGATCCCATTGCAAACCTGCCAGTGGCAAGGCTGAAGGAGAATATGGCCTCCATCTGCCTATAGTTGGCGACAAGCTTGTTCAGATACTCAGCATCCTTGGGATGATCCTGAGACATGGAATTACAGGGAGGTTAGCAAGGTTACATAAGGGAATCGTATGGATGTAACTGAAATTAGTTAATACCGAGATGTGTCCCCTGTAGTGGGCATCCTCCAAGATGATGGTGCAGGTCTCCTCGTCCCAGCTAGCTCTGCTAAGCTCTCTGAGCTTGGAGATACGGATCCACCTCGTCATCCACTTACACAGGTGGTTGGACACCTGCTGGGAGGACACCTCGATGCCACAAAACTCAGACACCTTGTGGGCAACAGTGTTGAGGTGCACCTCTTTGAACCCCTTCTCCATCCTCACACCGCTCTTGATGATCTTGCACATCTGGTTGAGCACGAACGCCGAGAGGAACAGGTTCCCATATCATGGTGCCCTTCACCCCCTTGCATTGGCATGTGATGTGGGATTTGCCAGCCTTGATGGGTTTCTTCTTGGCCAAGATCTTGGCAGCTTGCTCTGCAATCTGCTCCACCGTGTATCTGGTCATCGGGGAGCACACAGGATCTCCGTGCGCTGAGGATAGGTGAGCCTCAGAGGTGGGAACTGGGATTGGGTCTTAGCGACAAAGGTCTCCTGAGAATCCATGAGGGCCTGGCTGAACTCATCAGCGGTCATGTCCTACAGATCTCACCGCCGCACATATCAGGACCTAGCCTAGACATGAACACATGCTTAAACATGCAACGAGTCCACAAAGACACTGATCTATGACTATACCTAGCAGTTCAATTGGGCATACTAACATAGATCTATCGCAAACTACAATCAGATCTACGAGGTGCTAACATATCGAAGCTACTACACCTGGGGTTTGATGGAACTCACTGGCTTCGTAGGAACGGAGCACTTCGCCGCTGAAGATCTTGGAGAAGAACGCCTGCACCGGCCGACCTACAACCACCACCTCCTCTACCGCAGATTACCTGCTGGCCGACGTTGGTGTGGTGGATGGTGATATATACCACCGCGCTGCAGCGGGCAGTGATGAAATTTCTCCCGTCAGCTTTTCGGGGAAACCCGTAGCTCGCGCCATCACCGAGCTCGTACAGGCGGCGCAGCTTGCACGAGAGGGGCCTGTCCCCGCAGAAACACCCAAAATCGACGTTTCCAGTGGGCCAACTTTTGGGCTGATTTAAAGTTCGTGTACCATGCAACAAACACATACGACCCATACCAAACATCTTTATTTTTTTCTTAGCCTATGCAAGAAACGAAAAAAGGGCTAACAAACACGCCCCAATATACTCCATCTCCCGGGAGTCAAACACACAGGTTAAAGCACATGGTCTAAAATGACACCCTGACCCCACAAGAAACCATGAAATAACATCATCCACTGTTCACCGCTAGCAAGTGTACGTCGACGCCGATGCATTGGCAAATGTTGCTAGCAAGTTTTCGTGGCTCACGAGCTGCCGCATGAATCCAAAGGGCACGGTTGCCTATGCATGCCCAGCAGCTTCGTTGAGGCCAGTTATAGTGGGTGTAACTAAGATAATAACATGCGACTACATGCAATGCCAACTATATTTTGATGATGTGATATGTCATTAAATGATAAAAGAGAGAGGTAACTACTCCCTCCGTCCTAGAGTATAAGTCACAATCTCATTTTCAGATTGTCTGGCGTATGAAGCAAAACAAGGCACAATTTTGCATTAATTAGAGTTAATTAGCACATGCAGCTTGCAGCCCGCACCTTTCTCTCCTCCACATGCATCGGTTTGGTACGTCCATCATGCATGCAATAATTATGAGCTGTTTTTATTGGTTGTACTAGATACGAAGCATCACAGTCCGAATTAGTCACAATTTCAGCCCCAATCACGTTAAGCCTTGGGCCAAGATATTAGAGGATTGTGACTTACACTCTAGGACTGAGGGAGTAGTTATGTTACCATAACATCACACCCTCCAAAGCAAGATGAGTCAAGCTAATAAATATGACCTAATATGTTACTAGATATAAGTTACTATCCACTCCGAAGGTGATAACTTAGGCTAATGTTATATGCATAACACTGGTCCAAATTATTCTCCACTGTGACCGGTCTGAAAAGTAAAGAGTGTCACATTCAGCTTACTGTTACTTTATGGGCAATCAGTTGGTCAGAATATAGGGGTCAAGGCTAACCAAACTATGGCAACAACGCATGTCAGACTAGAGAAACTTCGTCGTTAGCTAGTTAGATCTATCGATCTGCCCTTGAATGACGGCGTTCACGTCAACTCTGCTCTGAGTTCTGGTGTCAGAAACCTCTTTATTACTCCTAATATAATTAATTTACCGACGACATAAGACGCGGATCTTGTCTAAGAAAGGAAAACTTGCTAGTACTCCTCGTGAAACGCGAGTTGTGGATCGACAGCTAGCTCCAAACAGGGAGCGCCTGTGAGTCCAGGTGAGTGAGTGTGCAACTACGCTCACTTGCATTGAATTTTGAGAGCAATCGCTCGCTTTGGTCGCTGGTGGATGTGTGGCGTGGGCGTAGGCCACACTCCACGAATCAATGGACCTGCCTCTCGTTCAATAGATAGTAGTACTGTACTGTACGCAAGTACCTCTCATTTTGATTTGTTTTCTTCTTCCAGTAGAACAAGTCGTCTCCACGTTGTTTATATCAACATCTTTTGTTTTGTTTATGGACAATGATAGGTAACCAAATCAAGTAAAACCAAACCAAATGATGTGTGGTTCTGCCGTGCTTGGCATGCACACGTCATCATGGTTAAGACCGGTCATAGTGCAAAGATCATACATACTCTCTCTCTCCCACGTTTCTCCCCCGCCTGGTCTTTGACCGCCTGATCCCGGGCCGACCCCGACCTGTCTCCGCCGGCTTTGCCGGTCGGAGATGGCGAGGGGGAGGTGCCGGAGCTGTAGTTAGGTGTAGCAGTAGAGGTGTCGGCTGTTTGCCGGTGTATTGGAGTAGGTCGCTCGTCGCTTTCGACCAGCTCGGGCGCGTCCTGTGCTGGGTCTTCTTCCCAGGTGAGCTCCGGTGGTCTGAGCTCTTGGAGGAGGCCGTTTCTACAGGGATCTCCGCAAATAAGGTCGAGTCCGTCTTCCCCGAGTTTTGGTGGAGGCCTTGGATGTTTCTTCTTCTGCTGGCCGGCCGTGGTGGCGAGGAGGAGGAGAGGAGCATCGATGGCCTGGCCTGCTTCTCGGGGAGGAAGGGGTCTTCCACGGCAGCACATCGGCGCAGTGCTGTCTGGACGACTTCGAGGCACTCTGGTATGCTCCATCGGTGGGAGCTACTGTTGTTTGCTCTGAAGTCGTGCCCCAGGTTCAATAAGCGTCTTCGTCGTTCCTGCTCTCCTTCTGGTGAAGCGATGTTGGTCTCCCTCCTCTTGGCCGGCCGTGGCGGCGAGGGAGAGGATGGAGACCAAGTTGCTGATGCTTGGGGGAGGCAGGTCATTCCGCTGCTGCAAGGAGCTCATCACATGGTCGACAACGTCGTCGCCATGATCCGCGGCCGAGAAGATTGCCGCTCAAATCGCTGCGTCGACAGCGTATCTGCTACCTCCAAGATGGAGGCCCTTGTTCGAGATTCCTGCCGGCGCTACTCTCCTCCCTGCTGCCAAGTGATTCGTTCCCGGCAGTTGGGTGCAGGAGGCCGGCTTCGGAGTCTCGCCGTCGGTGGAGAAGATCCTGGCCTTGATTGCTTTTCTGGATTTTTTCTAGGGTATTTTGTGTTAATTGTTAGGACTGCTTTAGAGGTTTTATCTTTCCAAGGTCCTACTTGTAAATGTACCCACCGCTTTGATATTTAATGCAGCAATGGGGTCTTCTAGACCCGCCCACCTTTCAAAAAAAAAAATGAGACTGATATGTCATCAATAGCTAGCTTGTACAATAATGTTGGTTATAAGGTTGGCTATTAGATTAGTACTAGTTGCTATCTTCTCTCTTTCTCTTTTCTCTTATTTAATGTTTTTGCGTAGAAGCAAGTGTAGAGCTGGCTCTTGCATGAGAGCCAACAACTTGTATTTTTATTCATCTCTCTCTTCCACATAGACAAAATATGCCTAGGCAGCAGGCTTATAGCCCGCTATTATACTTGCTCTAAGAGCAAGTTCAATAGTACAGCCGACTGCCGGCTATAAGTCATTGCCATGTCATCTATAGCCAACACTATAGTTAACATGTATAATAGCTAGTTACAAAAATATGTTACTTTATTAACATATGGCCCACCTTTCAATCTCTCAAAGTGTCTAGGAGCACGTGCAAGAGCTGGCTCTTGCATGAGAGCCCGCTTCTTTTCTCTCTCATATTCTCTCTCTGCCAACTCAGCACGAATATAGTATTTTAAGTCTTATAGTCAGCTGACTCACCCTTATTGTACTTGCTCTAAACGGCGCTTGGTTAGTCGTCAGGTGATAGCACAAAAAACGATGGCTACAGCCTGCTTGCAGCCTGGTGTGAGCAGTAGAAGATGGGCATGTAATGCTTTTTGTACTACTAACCAATCTCTACACAAGCTAGCATTAAATATTTTAGTCCAATAGAGCCAGCTTAGGCTGGTCATAGTGAAAGTAACTTCACTAGTAACTAAGAATTCAACTCAACACTTTTTCTTATGTGGCAATAAGTTAATGAGAAAAGAGATAGATATAGTAACTATAGCATCAAATTTATGGCAGATGGGCTATTAGATTACCGTTCAATCCTCCCTCCTCTAGAATAGAAAAGAAAAACAGAATGATCCCAGCTGTGCAACCCTGTTTTGAATATGTTAAGGTACCAGTTGCATATCTAAACTGTTATTATCATCACAGCAATGAAGACAAAATTTAGGATTAAGAATGAGTAGCTCACACACAGGTAGCAGACAAATGCTGCCGCGATCTGCAGCTCCATATGATGTCTGCATCGAAGAATAGAGATAGATCTTGAATGGCTGGCAACCACAGGAGATCTCTCAGTTTGTCACCACATATACGACTTATACCTAAACGCTAAACAAAGCCAAGACGAGATTGGCTTATATATATACGTACCCGGATATGACAGGCGTATTTGGAATTGTTTCTGCACATGCCTATCACGGATATGAGCCAAAGTAATAGTATCCCTGGTTGTGGAAGACATGCCTATCGATCGTGCTACAGGGTATTGACTTTGGGCTGATAAAAAAATTGTACATCTGGACAGGTGGGGGTATGGGACTGGGATACGATCGCTCACGGAAGGATCGATGTGGCCGGAAGGGAAATAAAAGAGGCACAGAATATATCTTGACCGTAGTTAGTACAGATCACGATGGTTAGAAGGTTCTTAGATTTTACATGACGCGGCCTCCATCGATGTCAACGGATGGCTAACTGTGCTGATTATAGTACTCTCTCCGTTTTAAATTAAATGGTCTCAGATAAAATCGAATCAATTAGTTTGGAACGGAGTGAGCAAAATCAGTTCTTGTGGTCATGGACTATATACGAGTAGATCCAATGAGCAAAGGGCACGGTTGTGCTCTAAGGCCCAGTTCAAGGGGTAACCAAACAATGGCAGCAGGCGCATGTCAGACAAGAGAAACTTTTGGTCGGTTATTAGCTAGCTAGACCTATATCAAAGACTTGAATGGCGGCGATCACATCAACTCTAATTCGAGTTGGGTGTCGATCTCGATCGTGAGAGAGAAGCTCGCTACCATCTCGCGAAAGACGAGCTGCCGATCGATCCGGCATCAAATTATACGTACGGATCTACGGGAGTATAGTACGAGTACGGTGAGTGAGCCCCCTACTTGCATTGAATTACGAGAGCGCCGGCCCGCTCTTGATCTGTGGCCGTTGGTGATTCGTGGGCGTAGGCCACACTCCATGAATTAATGGACCTGATGGCTTCTTCAATTCTGTGCAGGCAAGCTTCATCTCTTGGCCCTGTATAATTGTCCTTTATTTGTTTTGTTTCTTCCCAGTAGAACAAGTCTTTTCCACGTGCTTATTATTTAAACAAAAAAACTCTTCTCTCGTGGCAACTTACGGTAGCTAGCTAGCTATAATCAAGCCAAATGAGATGTGTAGATCAGCTGGCATGCTTGGCACACCGCACACGTAATCATGGTTAAACAAGGCCATTCGCGCTGCTCTAGTTACGGCGGCTAGCTAGCTAGCTAGCTTAGCAAGCTGGCCATCTCGATCGACCAGCAACCACCTGCCGTCTCTCGTCTGCCACCCGCCACGTCACGCCATACGCCAAGGAGGATAGTCAGAAACAAAAAATGCCGATGGATCGATCGATCGATGCCGCCAGCATCGTCTTCTTCCGCCTCCTCCCCTGCCCATAAGCTCGGCTTCAGGCAGGACGCAGCGGCAGAAAGCGACGGTGGAGAAATCCGAGTTTTGCAGGGCGTCCACCGGCCGCCACAGGCTATAGGCTAGCTAGCGCCTCCGCATGTGCGCGCGCACGCTGCTCGTCAGGCCGGTGGCAGTATAAACCCGCGTGTGCCTCCTCCTCGTCCTGCTCCTGCCCAAGAATAGCCGACGCGTCCGTCGGCCACTTGCGTTGCATGCGACAGGCCGCGCAGGAATGATGGCCGAGAAGCTGGGCGGTCATCCGGCCATGGCCCTTCTCGGTAAGGACGAAGAACACCTTCCTCTTCTTCCTGTAAACCCTTGCTGATTCTCAATTCCTCGCGCGTTCCAATCAGCTTGTCGATTAGCTTATAAAATCCTTGTTTCCTGTGGCAGATTTGTCGTCCTCTTGGATTTGCGGGCAGGAGGGCGCCGGCGGGCTGACCCTAGCGTCGCCGTGCGTGCAGAGGAGCCTCATCGACTGCGTCAATGTGGTGCTCCTCGTCGCCTACGTCTCCGCGCTGCTCGCGGCCCGCGTCAGGGGGCAGTGGGATGGTGGTCCACGGGGAAGAAGGTGGGAGGTGGCCGCGGTCTCCGCGTGCTGCGTGGCGGTCACGGCGGCCTACGCCGTCGCCGGGTTCACCGGAGCGACGGCGGTACCGGCTTCCGTCGTCAGGGGGCTGGTATGGGTATCCTTGGCGGTTTCGATGCACGTCCAGCCGACGAGGCCGGCCAGAACCGTGGCCCTTCTCTGGTGGACGCTCTTCTCGCTGCTCGTCACCGCGTACAATGCGGAGGTCCTTGCCACGGGACACGGCCTCGACGTCGCGGAGGCCGTCGCATGGGCAGCGAACTTGCTCCTCCTGCTCTCCGCTCTCGGCTCGCTGCTGCTCCGGCAGGGCCACGGCCACCAGAACGACAACGACGGCGCCCTGTCGGAGCCTCTGATCGACAAGGCGGTGCACCACGACTCGGAGCTGTACCGAGCCGGCGTGTTCGGCCAGCTCGCCTTCTCGTGGCTGAACCCTCTGCTCCGCCTCGGCCGCTCCAAGGCGCTGGACCTCGCCGACATCCCGCGCATCGCCTCCGACGACTGCGCGCAGCAGGCCTCGCACAAGTTCTCCGAGGCGTGGAGCCGGCACCGGCAGGACAAGACGCAGAGCGGGCGCGCCAACAGGCTCGCCCTCGTCCTGTGCAGGTGCTTCCTCAGGGAGATCGCGGTCGCCGCCTTCTACGCCTTCATGAGGACGCTGGCCATAGCCGTCTCCCCGGCGTTGCTCTTCGCGTTCGTGCGCTACAGCAACCAGGAAGAAGAGAGGGATCACCGTGTCGGCCTGTCGCTCGTCGGCTGCCTGCTCCTCATCAAGCTCGTCGAGTCGCTGTCGCAGCGGCACTGGTTCTTCGACTCCAGGAGGACCGGGATGCGCATCCGGTCCGCGCTGATGGCGGTCATCTTCCAGAAGCAGCTCAAGCTGTCCAGCCAGGGGAGGAAGAACCACTCCACCGGGGAGATCGTCAACTACATTGCGGTGGACGCCTACCGGCTCGGCGATTCCCTCAGCTGGTTGCACATGGCCTGGAGCTCGCCGCTTCAGCTGGCCATCGCAGTAGGTACACTCTTCTGGGCACTCAGGCTGGGGGCTCTCCCGGGTCTAGTCCCACTCATCATCTTCGGCTTCCTCAACGTGCCATTCGCGAAGCTTCTGCAAGGGTACCAGGCCAAGTTCATGGTTGCACAGGATGAGAGGCTGCGGTCCACGTCCGAGGTGCTCAACAGCATGAAGATCATCAAGCTGCAGTCATGGGAGGAGAAGTTCCGGACCATGGTGGAGTCCCTCAGAGACGCCGAGTTCCAATGGTTGAAGGAGACACAGATGAAGAAGGCTTACGGAGCCGTCATGTACTGGATGTCCCCGACGGTCGTCTCTGCGGTGATGTACACCGCGACGGCGATCCTGGGGAGCGCACCCCTGAATGCCAGCACTCTCTTCACGGTCTTGGCAACCCTGAGGGTCATGGCTGAGCCGGTGAGGATGCTTCCTGAGATCCTGACAATGATGATCCAGTACAAGGTGTCGCTAGACCGTATCGAGAAATTTCTCATAGAAGATGAGATCAAAGAAGCTGTGGAGAGGGCGCCTTCCGATGATTCTGATGTCAGGGTCCGCGTCCAAGATGGGAATTTCAGCTGGAATGCAAGTGCAGCCGATCTAGCACTAAGGAATGTTAACCTTACCATACGTCAAGGGGAGAAGGTTGCTGTTTGTGGCGCGGTGGGCTCAGGAAAATCTTCACTCCTTTATGCATTACTTCGGGAGATACCAAGAACATCAGGATCTGTAAGTGGCAGAAGAAACATATGCTCTTTATTTATGAAGATGGAAAGATTAAATCATGTTCATATCTGAAAACATGTTAAAACTGTATTTTGCAGGTTGGGGTATTTGGCTCACTGGCATATGTGTCACAGAACTCTTGGATACAGAGTGGGACTGTCCGCGACAACATACTCTTTGGAAAGCCTTTCAACAAGGAATTGTATGAGAAGGCAATCAAATCTTGTGCTTTGGACAAAGATATAGAAAATTTCAATCATGGAGACCTGACAGAGATCGGTCAGAGAGGGCTGAACATGAGCGGGGGTCAGAAGCAAAGGATTCAGCTTGCTAGAGCTGTCTACAATGATGCAGATATCTACCTCCTCGACGACCCTTTCAGCGCGGTCGACGCACACACTGCTGCAGTTCTTTTCTATGTAAGAGGGTGCTCTTAATCTGTATCATTACAACAAGCCGTTTTCCACCACAACAAGTTCTCATGTCAATGTTCTTGCAGGATTGTGTAATGACAGCACTTTCAAAGAAGACCGTTGTTCTTGTGACGCACCAAGTTGAATTCTTAACTGAAACTGATAGGATCCTGGTAAGTTGATCTTCTGAACATGACTGACTGCTCATTGATTTCATAAATTGATGATCCTTCTACCAAATGTTCACTCATTGTTGTTTCAAAAGGTAATGGAAGGTGGTCAAGTTAAACAACAAGGGAAATATTCAGAACTGCTGGAATCCGGGACAGCATTTGAGAAGCTGGTTTCTGCTCACCAGTCCTCAATCACAGCACTGGATACTGCTAGCCAACGAAATCAAGTGCAAGAACAACTGGTGCTTGATGACAGTATAATGCCAAGTGCATTGCTGTCGACACGGCAGACTAGCGATATCGAGGTCTCAACAAAGGGTCCTTCAGTGGCCCAGCTCACGGAAGAGGAAGAAAAGGGGATCGGCAACCTTGGATGGAAGCCATATATAGACTATATAGAGGTCTCTAAGGGAATTTTACCTCTCTGTGGGATGTTTATAGCTCAGGTGCTTTTTACAGGTTTTCAGATCATGTCCACATATTGGTTGGCTCTGGCTATTCAGATCAATGTCAGTAGTGCTCTTCTGGTTGGGGCTTATTCAGGGCTCTCCATCTTCAGCTGCTGCTTTGCCTACCTTAGAAGCCTCTTTGCTGCTACTCTGGGACTCAAGGCATCCAAAGCATTCTTTACTGGTCTAATGGATTCCGTATTCAAGGCCCCCATGTCATTCTTTGATTCAACACCAGTTGGAAGAATACTGACAAGGGTATGGTTTCTTTACTGTCTTGTTTCCAAATAAGATAGCCATAAAAGGCTAGTTGTAACTACTCAAATGAGAAGAGTCATTCAAGCACTGATGAGTCTCTGACTAAAGGTTTATCCTCTGCAGGCATCTTCAGATTTAAGCATTCTTGACTTTGACATACCTTACTCCATGGCTTTTGTGGCGACTGGAGGTATCGAGGTGGTCACAACAGTACTGGTCATAAGTACTGTAACTTGGCAGGTCCTAATTGTGGCAGTCCCAGTTGCAATCGCCATGGTATATGTTCAGGTAAGTCTACTTTGATGTACCTTGATGCAAGCAATTAACCTTAGGCAATCAATCCAAGAGAAATAATAAATGAAATGTATCTTGTAAGCTTACAAGCTGATGTTTTGTAATTTTTTTTTGAAGCGGCACTATGTGGCCTCAGCGAGAGAGCTAGTCAGAATTAACGGAACAACAAAGGCACCTGTCATGAACTATGCAGCAGAATCAATTCTTGGTGTGGTGACAATCAGGGCTTTTGCAGCAACAGACATGTTCATCCGCAACAATCTGCAACTTATAGACAACGATGCAACAATGTTCTTCCACACGGTCGCTGCACAAGAGTGGGTGCTTATAAGAGTGGAAGCACTGCAAAGCTTGACAATACTCACGTCATCCTTGTTCCTTATTTTGATTCCTCCAGGAGTAATTTCACCAGGTATCTACATATCCTGTACACTAAACATCGCCCTTTTTTAACTGTATCCGCAGATTTAGTGAACACTTCTGAAATGAATTTACAGGCTTTGCGGGTCTTTGCCTCTCCTATGCTTTGACCCTGACTTCGGCTCAGGTTTTCCTGACAAGGTTCTATTCCTACCTAGAAAACTATATCATTTCAGTTGAGAGAATCAAGCAGTATATGCACCTTCCATCAGAGCCTCCCGCCGTAATACCAGATAATAGGCCGCCAATTTCATGGCCACGAGAGGGAAGAATAGACCTGCAGGATTTGAAGGTAAATAGAATCTCTTTTGCAGATAATTATTGAAATTAAGAACAATAAGAAAAGGTTGCAGTAACTTACACTTCTGAGCAGATAAAATACCGCCCGAACACGCCACTTGTTCTCAAAGGAATCACATGCACCTTCCCAGCTGGAAACAGAATTGGGGTTGTCGGGAGGACAGGAAGCGGGAAATCAACACTTATCAGCTCACTGTTCCGTCTGGTTGATCCTGTGGGTGGGAGGATACTTATTGACAAGTTGGACATCTGCTCTGTGGGTCTCAAGGATCTTAGAACTAAACTGAGTATTATCCCACAAGAACCTACACTTTTCAGAGGAACTGTGCGCAATAACTTGGACCCCCTTGGCAAGCATTCCGATGATGAGATATGGGAGGTGAGAAATAGATACTGTTCCTGAAAAAATGATATAAAGTAGTTCATGAAAGGCGATAAAAAGTTACAGCATAGCCCCTCAAAGAACCATGTTAAATGAAGTTTCTCTTATCATAGTTCATAAGCAATAGAAGATCTGACCTTTTCTTAAGCAAAGAAAATTGTAAATAAAATGTCGTAAAATCTGATCATGTTTAACTTTACGTGATTGCTATATGAACAGTAAATTTTTCATGTCTCTGAATCTTATTAGACTACTTACATTTAACATTTCAGGCCTTGGAAAAGTGTCAATTAAAGAGGTCAATTAGCAGCACTGCTGCTCTTCTCGATACAGTAGGTAAGTATTACAGAAATATTAATATTCTCTTAGAACAAGCAAAATTACCATCGAAAAGTTTGAGTTGCCAGAAGGTTAAAATGATTTCTCCCTCTGGTCTATGGCAGTGAGTGATGATGGCGATAACTGGAGTGTTGGACAACGCCAGCTCTTCTGTCTTGGTAGAGTTCTCCTCCGTAGGAACAAAATTCTAGTGCTCGATGAAGCAACGGCGTCCATCGATTCAGCAACTGATGCAATCCTGCAGAGTGTCATCAGGCAGCAGTTCACTAGTTGCACCGTGATAACCATTGCTCACAGGGTCCCAACTGTGACAGACAGTGACAGGGTCATGGTACTTTCCTACGGTATGTTACTGAAAATAATTTGATCATGTAACAATTGATAAAATCTCTGATCCATAGCCTAGAGCGTGTAGTAATAAACTGGCAATGACATCAAAACTTATCTAGTTATAAGTAAATAACTACACTTACTATATTTGATGATGAGTGCTGATGACTTGTACAGGTAAGCTTCTAGAATATGACACACCCGCCAAGCTGTTGGAAGATAAAGATTCAGCCTTTGCTAAACTAGTGGCGGAGTACTGGGCTAATTGCAAGCGGAACTCAACATGATTCTATCATTTTGTGTCAATGCACTATAACGAGATGAGCAATTCAAGTAGAGATCTAAGGTACTGAAGATTCATATCCCAGCTTCTTGAGTTGCATATATAACAAGACTGACCTTGTACTCTTCCCTGTTGGTCGGTGAATTGCTGGAAATAAAGAAGACATCAACAAGAATGCAATTTTGGTCAGCGAGGGAATTTTTTTTGGAGATGTGGATAATGGAGAGAGCTAACTCAAGATGCATTGAGTCGAGTCCTCCAAAATAAGCATGCCAATATATGGATATAGGGTATTCATTGCAAAACGGAATAGCGGATCTACTTGTAGCATGATAAATAACACACTTCAGATGTAGTAAGTTCTTTTGGATAACCAGCAAATAAGAAGTGTCAAGGTGCCAGTAAATATGATATTTGCCCAAGGCATGCCACACAACATTATTACTGTGTACCTTGTGTCCTCAATACTGATAAATTTCAAAATGTTGGTCGAACTGTGTGGAAATGCATTGTTGTCCAAAAGGAAGATAGTGCCAAGAAACTTTTAGGATTTTATGCATTGAAGTTGTTCTTTCTTAGGATGTTCCTAAGTAATCAGTAGCACCCATGGTTGCCTCTGTCCTGATAATGTTTTCCATGCCTAACATGATTGAAAGGGTGTGCAGCGTTTCTTCTTCGAATCCCTTTTTCAGTACCTTAGACATGACAACATCATGTCTAGACATACACTAATTAAAACATTTAATAGGAAGTTCGCCCTGGGTTTGGTGGAATTCTGGATCTGCCACATGGTCATATATTTTGGCTACAGAGTCCAAACTCCAGACAACACTTCACTACAGCTCATGCAGTAGACTACGGCAATACATCGCTAATTTTTTTTAAATAATACATTTTTTTTATTCATTTTCACAAATAATACGCAAAACTGGAAATTTTCAAATCTGTCCGTCCGTCGTCCGTCCAACGGACGAAACAGCGCCCTCGTCTGTTCACGAGACGACCAACATGTCGTCTTTTGTTGAAAAGACGACCAGGTTGTCTTCTTTTCTTCAAAAGACGACCAGCGTGTCGGCTGCCAGGGGTCGGCCCCGTCGTCGGTTGAACGGACGACGCGCACTGTCGGGTGACAGGGGTCAGCCGCGTCGGCTGTTGAAGGGACGACGCCGCGGTTCGTCCGTTGAAGGGACGACGCTCCCCAGCTATATTAACTCGCCCGCGCCCGTCGTCTGCTTCCAGCTGCTTGCTCCTTCCCAACTCCTCTCGGCTGTTCTTTCCTCTCTCGCTTGCTCTCATTTTCTCAGCCGTTGCACCGATTTGTAGCCTAGATTTCTATCCAAACTCGCTGCTCTAACACATTAGCAAGCTAGTAGAGTCCCGATCTACTAATGGGATAGCCTGGTGTAGTGATTTGAGGCGTTTTGGTGGAGGGATCTGGTGGTGTTCTTGTTGAGCAATGGCCATGGTGGAGGCTGGTGCTGGGACTTGAGGAAGGTGCATGGTGGAGGTGCTGATCCGTTGACCTGAGGCAGCTGCACGGCAGGACTTCGCACGCTTCAAGGGTAAACCCTAATTTCTTGCTTATTGCAGTCATGTGTGTATGTTCATAGGTAGCGTTTGATGGGGTCTGTTAGATGCAAGATATTTGTAGAGTATTATGTGTCAATGTACCTGTTTTTGACTATTTTTGGTATTTTTTAGGTCGAAAATCATGTCAAATAATGTAGTGTTTAGGTTCTTGTATGGTCCTGGTTCCGTCAGAATGAACCAGCACGGAGTTGATTTGAGCGAGTTTAGATTTATGGATGAAGTGCTTCAGAATCCTGAAACAGTGCCCGTTACTCAGTTGAAGGATTGGTTATGTGTTCGTTTAGGGCTCCCTCCTACCCATACTGTCGGTGTGCATGCTTTATGGACTAAGTCAAGGCAAACCCCTAATTTTTATTTAAGGCCAATAGAAGCGCAACAGAAATGGGTCAAATTTGTGCAAGCTTGCCAGAAAAGAGAAGTTAACCCCAGTCTCTTAGTGTTATCTGTGGTGAAAGAGGCTGGGTATGATCATGACCATAGTAGTCAGACCGGTCATGCTGGAGGTAGTTATGATCATGGCCAGAGTAGTCAGACCGGTCATGCTGGAGGTAGTTATGATCATGGCCAGAGTAGTCGGACCGGTCATGCTGGAGGTAGTTATGATCATAGCCAGAGTAGTCAGGGCCAAGAGGGTGGCGGCGGATATGAATCAGGTCACAGTAGCTATGCACACACCGGGGGTGATGGTTATGTATCAGAGGACGGTGGTGAAGGATTAGGGGAAGACATATTCAGTGGCGAAGCTGATGAGGACGAGATATATGATGGTTTGTTGCAACATCAAATGGAAGCCGAAGACTCAGAAGGCAACAGTGATACGGCTGATGATTCTGGCGAGTCTGATCAAGAAGAGATCGGCCAACCTATTCTGGCATCATGGAATAATGACAACACAATAGCAATGACTGTGAACGATGGGCATGATTCGGCGTGGCATTATCACGCGAACAGCATCTCTCTGGGTGCATTATATCCTAGCAAGAGACATCTGCAGGAAGCAATTGTTGAGTGGTCAATGTCCATGCAACGGGTCATGAAAACGAAGGTGTCATCACAACAATATTTGACATTGGTTTGCGAGGAAGCTGGATGTCCTGCAAGGGTGCATGCCCATGTCCCTAGGTATGACACAAACTGGAAGGTCACCGATGTTGTGATGCACACATGCACACTTGAAAGTGTCCTTCAGGACCATCGTAACCTCACGTCAACCCTCCTGGCTAGACTGTTGTACACAGAGATAGTGGAGGGCAAAGCCATGGGGGTGAATGCTATCATTCACAAAGTTTCTGTCAGATTCCGCTACAATATTTCATACGGGAAGGCTTGGAGGACTAAGCAAAGGGCACTGGAGGCAAGGTTTGGTTCGTTTCGAGACGGGTATGACTGTGTTGTTAGGATGCTCCAGACACTGCAGGCTAGGAATCCAGGCACCTACGTGGACATCCAACACTTTACATTGCCACACGAACCTAATTTGAGGGTACTTCATCGAGTGTTCTTCTCATTTGCTATATGCATAGAAGCTTTCACTCACTGTCGACCAGTCATCTGTGTGGATGGTACATTTCTCACTGGCAAGTATAGGGGTCAGATATTGACTGCCATAGGCCAAGATGGAAACAATCAAGTGGTTCCACTTGCTTTTGCTTTCGTGGAGAGCGAGAACACAGAGAGTTGGGTATGGTTTTTCAGGCAGCTGAAGATAGCAATTGTGAGAGATACACCGAATGTATGCGTGCTTCATGATAGGCATCCAGGTATACTAAGCGCGATAAAGAAGCTCACACAGCCCACTCCTGATGAAGTAACTCCATGGCTGGACATGCAGAGTCGTTGGTGCATGCGGCATCTAGGGGCCAATTTTTTCTCACAGTTCAGGAACAAGGCTCTTATGAACCTATTCAAGAAGCTTTGCAAGCAGAACCAAGAGTGGAAGTATATCAAGTGTCGTGGCTATCTTGATGACTTCACTAAAAAACATGTGACTCAGAGGAGAGCAGCTAGAGCAGCAGCGGTCGCGGCTCATGCAACGGCGTTAGCTGCACAGGCAACAGGAGCAACACCACAGGAGGAAGAACCCATTGCCCTTTGTGACTTGCCAGGATTTGACCAACCCGGTACTAGGAGAAGGCCTGGCAGAAGGATTAAAAATTTTCAGGAATGGATACAACACGAGCCTGTAGAGAGGTGGTCTCTGCTGCATGACACTCATGGTGCTAGGTTTGGCGTCATGACTACAAATCTGGCTGAAACTTACAACTTTGTCTTGAGAGGAAGTAGGGCTCTACCATTAACAGCAATTGTGGAGTGTATTTTCACCGGAACTCTGAAGTATTTCAGAGACAGACTCCAGACGGCTCAGATGCATATCATGAACAACCCAAACACGAGGTATTGTTCAAAGATCATGCATTACATGGATGCCAAGATGGAGAAGGCTCGGTCCATGCATGTCATCGCCATCAGTAATCAGGAAAGAAGGTTCGAGGTACGCCTCCCTTCCAACCGGATTGGAACAGGAGATGAGGTAAAGACACAGGAGGTGAGGATAGGCAACGAAGCCTGGCCAACGTGTGAGTGCACGTGCAATAAACCCAAGCTGTTGCATCTGCCTTGCTCTCATGTACTAGCTGCATGCGGGCTGATGGGTGTGGATGCGATCTCGTTTGTGTCTCCTTATTTCCTTAAGGACGCGGTGGTCAATACGTGGACAGGCGAGATGATGGGATATAGGGCATGGGGAAATTTCAATAAAGTAAATTCAGGTGAAAGGGTTTACATCCCAGATCCTGTACTGATGAGGACAGGAAGAGGAAGGCGACAATGTGTCCGCATCCGTAATGATATGGATGAATCTGAAGCCGGAGGCCCTACTAGGCAATGTTTTCTTAATAAATTGCACTTCTGGTACTACAATATGAAAGTTACTAACAACTATTTTGTCATGCAGTGTCGTTTCGCGGGAGAGCAAGTCGTTAGATGCTATCCATCGTTCAGCGAGCAGTTCGACACACTGAAAGAGGATGTCGTGATTTGGGAGCCGTACACCCTGCAGACACGACACGCACGATATCCTGGAGGCATATCTATTATGTGCACTAGAGATCGAGAGTACTGGCTGACTACATCCAAGATCATCTTTGATTGCCAAGTTGAGGAGATGTCTCAACAGAGGGTCATGCGACAGTTTGGTCTTTGCCAGATGGTAGATCCCCCGCGTCCGGATGTTCCCTTTCCAGATGTCGTGCACGCGTAAGTAAATATATGTACATAAGGAATGCATCTTATACTTCATCTATGTTCTTTAATGATGGTCTAACAAATTCTAATGACAGGTACTCTCGGAGAAGTAGCAAGACTGCCACTCAATGGCTCCAACGGGTGGGGATTTACGTCAACGAGTGGCAGAATGCACCAACACAAGTGTGGCACGCTGGCCCGTTTGATATGGAGCTATTCCACGGATACCTACAGAGGTACATGTCGATGACACGGCTACGTCCCATTCCACACGCACATGACGATGAGATATACCCTAGCCAGTCAACACTGGAGTCCAGACAGTCAGCGGTAAGTACTTTATTTAGAGCACAATAAACATGAGTGCATATGTAGTGCATACCTAACTATGAGAAAAATGCAGGCCGACATGACGTGGGAGCTACAGACTGAGGTGGCTCAGTACGGACGATCGCTTTCGTCCGTTCCTCTTGTGCCCCGTCAGCAGGCTCAGTCCTTTGCCTGACGGGTCGAGGAGAAGCTGCGGCGTATCTACGCGGCCATCACGTGCACCAGCGTCTCAGACGTCGTTCAACACCGAGAAGCACAACGCCCACCGCGTCACTCGGTGGAGGAGCGCGCCCCACGTCGATCCACACAGCAGCGCCCACCGCGTCACTCGGTGGAGGAGCGCGCCCCACGTCGATCCATGGAGCAGCCACCTTCTCCAGACCATGCTGGAGGATCGGGACGGCACGAGGAGCATATTTCTCCACCACTCCGCCACGGGCCTCGTCCACGACTCTCACAGCAGGCGCCGCCGAGAGCACCACCTCCAGACCAGGCTGGAGGCTCGGGGTGGCAGCAATCACAGTTTACTTTCGACCAGTTGCAGCAGAACCAGATTACTTTCGAACAATGGCAGCATCAGCAGCCGATCCCCTACATGGACTTTGCTTATCGACCACAATCTCATCCTCAGGGTAAACGTGTCCCTTCCTACTATTATTAGATGCAGTATGTCATTGTTCAGTACTTAATTTCTTGTACACTAGCAGGAGACTCCGTTACATGGGACAGTACTGACGACCGTCATCAGCAGACACGGCACGAGCAGGTAGACTGGTTTAGTCAGTATCAGCAAGGTACTCCACCACCTATCCCCACACAGAATACACAGGATCAAGGTGAAGGGTCAACTGCACCTCGCCGTGATGTGATTCCACCCCACAGATATGGATGGAGTACACCGAGGCCTCCGCCACCTCGTCGTCGACACCAGTGATATCTACTTATGTATCAGTCATTTACCTATCTATGTATGAGACATCGTTCTATTATTTCATAATTTTATTCGACAAACTACTAAACATAACTTGCAACATAGTTCAACATAACTTGCGGTACATAAATAAGAGTCCTATCTATCCCTAGCATGATGCCTTTTCCTTTCCCTTCGATGATGCCTCGCCCTTTCCCTTGGACGATCCCTCGCACTTGCTCTTCTTGGCCTGCGATTTCTTCTTCTCCTGCCTCTTGTCCCACTCAGCTCTTGCCTTGCTTCCAACGGGTGGCGGCATGAAGATATCATCCTCATCTTCGCTCTCTTCTATCCAGGCCCTACGTGCCACAACCTGCTCCGTCATGTCAGCTTGACTCTTCTTGGCCTGCTCTTTCTTCTTCTCCTGTCTCTTGTCCCACTCAGCTCTTGCCTTGCTTCCAACCGGTGGCGGCATGAAGATATCATCCTCATCTTCGCTATCTTCTATCCAGAACCAAGGTGTATTAGCCACCTCCATCATGCGAGCTTCACTCTTGCAGGTGAGCTTGTCCCACCTTGCCTTGATCCTGAGAAGCTCTGCTCGTACCTGACTTGGGGTCTTCAGTTTCCACCCTCTTCGATGAAGTGACTTACCAAGTATAACGAGAGCATCATGGTTCGATACCAACGTATCCCAGTCGGCTGGTTTATGGCCTATCTCAACAGTTCTGGCTATGAAGAAAAGCCCAATGGACATATCTACAGGCCAGGGAGACGCGTCGGTCATAGTGGAGAGGAGTGGAGGAAAATGCGAGAGCAAAAGGAGAGAGGGAAATGAGAGAGTAAGAGGAGGAAGAGATGAACTGGGTTAAAGGATACATCCCGTTGCCCGGATTTATAGAGGCACCAAACCGAATAGGCGGGAAAAAAGGGCGGGAAGTCGTGGCGGGAAAAAGAGGGCGGGAAGTCGTGGCGGGAAAAAGAGGGCGGGAAGTCGTGGCGGGAACAAAGGGCGGGGATTACTGGCGTGAAAAATTTGCCGGGAGTAACGGCGGGAAAAAATGGCGGGAGTACCGGCGGGAAAAATCGGCGCGAAGGATTGCCGAGCGGACGATTATCTAGCGAAGGTTGCGTAGCGGCGCGAGCACTGGGGCGTCGGCTTCTCAAAGGACGACATGTCCTGTCGTCTGTTCAAGGGACGAAACCTTGTGTCGTCCGCGCAACCAACGACGCACGCTGTCGTCCGTTGAACGGACGACGGACAGACAGATTTGAAAATTTCCAGTTTTGCGTATTATTTGTGAAAATGAATAAAAAAATGTATTATTTAAAAAAAATTAGCGCAATACATCAATCATTGATGGAATTCTTAATCTATCAACTCAGAGGATGAGAAATATTTCTCATTTGGGGCTCAGTAAAATGAAAACGGGCAAAACAATCGAGGGGCTGAAACCCTAATCTCTGATTCAACAAACAGTCGAACAGGTTCCTCGCAGAAGCAGGGTGGCATTTCGCTAGTGCAGGTACAGATTCTGACAACCGCAACAGCATCCCACGGATTTGCAGTCGTGATAGATCTTCCTAAGAATAATGCCTGGAAAACAGTGACAATCATTTTACTACCAATTTCTGGTGAGTACAGGCATACCGGGACAAGTCAGGGGCTCGGGATCAAATTTTCCCAGGAAGAAACGAGAGGAAGATCTTGTTTGGGAACGGGCGATGCAAGATCGCGACTTGCTTCGAACCTGCAGGACATCTGGAGACTGGGGCGAGATGCGCGTAGAGCATCGCAGTAGCGGACATGGAGGTGCGAATGGGAGATGCCACCCTGCGGCATATCACTTTTCCCGAGAAAAACAGAGAACGCGGAACGGTGGAAGGAGACGGGAGGGGAGTTTCATGTAGTTTCTGGGCTTTATTCTGACAGTCCGGTTGGTTTTAGGCCCAGCTAGGAAGAAATTTCTATTCGACGGGCCTAATCAGTATTCCGTAAAACGGGCCAAGTCCGTGGCAACCAGGATCCCTGCAAAGTCTTCTGTTGCCAAAATAAATTCGTTTAACGAGTACTTCCTCTATCTCAAATTAGAACGTATATTCTCTTAAAATAAATTAGAACGTATATAGATTTTTTGTTAAAGTCAAAACTTTTAAGTTTGACCAACTATATTGAAAAAATATAAACATCAACAGTACAAATGCACGTAATGTAAAAATATATTTGATTAAGGTTTTAACAATACTATTTTGATATTATAAATATTGACACTTACTTTTACAAAGTTAGTCAAATTTCGAAAAGTTTGACTTTAACCAAAATCTATATGCATCCTAATTTGGGATAAAGGGAGTACTATAAAATCCCATATCCTTTTGAAAAAATCCAACGAATAATCATGTCTGATTTCCAACTGACACTCAAATATAGTGTGTTATATAATCATGTACATGGTTTAGTTCCAAACCACCTAAGTCCCTATTCGGTTAATCCAGCTAAGAGGTGGATTGGAGTGGATTGGAAAGGATTAGAGAGGATTTTAAATTAGATGTGATCTAACTTAGGTCAAATCAAATCAATCCATCCCAATCTCATAGTAACCGAACAGGGTCTAAGGCTTCGTTCGGTTGTTGCAGTGGAAGCAATCCCCTAGTAGAATTAATATACTCAGAGATTAGGTGAACCCCATCTCTACACCCAAATCCCTCCCGGGGTTAATACCTGTCATACCAGCAGTGCCAAGGCCGCAGCGCAGGGACGGGGAAGACGAGAACCGAATAAGTCAGCGGCATGGGGAAATGGTCAACTGGCCAGATCTAGTGGCGTTGGGAGCACGCATCCGACCAATGGAGGTGACCATGAGATCAGAACGAGATGGGAGAAGCCGAGGATTAGAGTTTGGGGCGGTAGATGTGGCCGACAGAGGGGTTGTTGAAGGCGGTCCCCGCCCAGTTCGCCGGACTAGTTGGCAGCGCTACCTTCCTCACCTCTCGGGATTTTTTCTACGGGTCGAGACACAATTTTTTCTCCCCCGTGGAATGGACGAGTTTGGCGGGGTTTGGGCCAGAGTTACAGCTCGAAACACGGAAATTAGGGTAGGCCGGGGTTTCACCCCCGCGGGTTTGAACCTCTTGAAACCCGGTAAATCCTCCCGGGGATTGGAATAACCAAACGAGGCCTAAACCGTGACACCAATGGCGCACCGCACCATACGTACGGTCTAGCTCTGGTTTCCCGGTTTGAAGATTCAACCCATCAATACAGGTTAGTTGGGTTGAGACGGGTTGAAGGAAGCCGAGAAACCGTTCAAACCTGTTCTACTCACATTCAATGAAGAAATCAAGGTCAGAGACTCAGAGTGGAGGCGGAAGACAGCTGGAGTATATAAGTAAGTGGTTTGGGTTGGGCTGGTTTGGCATTTCGTACGGTTTGGCAGAGGTAGTACGTGAGACCGGCAGGCCGAAACAAACCCAACCCAATTTAAACCGGAGAATATTTCAACGGGTTGATAAACCGGCCAAACCCGCGCAACCCGTCGATGCAGAGGCTTACCGGCCGGAGATGCCCTTAAACAGGGGAAACGGCCGGAGTCGATGCTGCTTCTAGTATGGCAGCCGCGCTGCGCCGCATCCGCTCACCGCGGCTCCCCCTCGCTGTCACCGTCTCTTACCACAGCGCCACCTGCCCCTCCGCCCTCGCCGTGGATGCGTTGAATCATGTCGAGGACCCGAACCGCCGAATCGCTGAGCTGGCCGCCGCCGGGCGCGTCTCCGACGCCCGCAGGCTGTTCGACCGAACGCCGGACCGGAACGTGGTGTCCTGGACGGCTCTGATCGCCGTGTACGCGCGTCACGGGATGCTCCACGAAGCCAGGGCGCTGTTCGACCGCCCCGACGCGCGCCGAAACGTTGTCACCTGGACGGCGCTCCTCTCCGGCTACGCGCGGGGCCGCTGCGTCGACGAGGCCAGGGCGCTGTTCGAGCGGATGCCCGAGAGGAACGTCGTCTCGTGGAACACGATGCTGGAGGCGTACACCTCCGCCGGCCGCGTGGGGGACGCATGCGCGCTGTTCAACAGTATGCCAGTACGGGACGCCGGTTCCTGGAACATCCTTATCGCTGCGCTGGTACGATCAGGGATCATGGATAAGGCGCGGAAGCTGTTTGAGAGAATGCCTGAGAGGGACGTGATGTCATGGACGACGATGGTTTCCGGCATTGCATGTAGCGGAAGCGTCGACGAGGCCCGGGCGCTGTTTGATGCCATGCCAGAGAGGAATGTTGTGTCTTGGAATGCCATGATATCTGGATACACCAGAAACGGCAGGATCGATGAAGCTCTTGATCTTTTCATGAAGATGCCCGTGAGGGATGTTACTTCTTCAAACATTATGATCACCGGTTTCATCCAGAACAAGGATTTGAAGAGGGCAAGAGAACTCTTTGATGATATGCCTAAAAGGAATGTAGTCACTTGGACTACTATGATGAATGGTTGCTTGCAAGGTAATGAGAGCGAAGTTGCCCTACAGTTATTTAATGGTATGCTCGTCGATGGGATCAGACCAAATCAGGTGACATTTCTGGGTGCTGTTGATGCGTGCAGCAACCTCGCCAGACTCAGCGAAGGGCAGCAGGTGCATCAGATGATCTGCAAAACATCATTTCAGTTTGATACTTTTATCGAGTCCACCCTCATGAATTTATATGCCAAATGTGGAGAAATTAGATTGGGGAGAAAGGTATTTGATCACTCAACGGAGAAGGACGCAATCTCTTGGAATGGAATTATTGCAGCATATGCACATCATGGGTCTGGTGTAGAAGCTATAGCTTTGTATGCGAAGATGCGAGAAAATGGATACAAGCCAAATGATGTCACATATGTGGGATTACTCTCAGCATGCAGCCACTCTGGTTTGGTCGACGAAGGGCTTAGGATCTTTGAACATGTGGCAAAAGATATCGCCATTGCAGTGCGGGATGAACATTACACTTGCTTGATTGATCTTTGTAGCCGAGCCGGACGACTTGATGACGCCAAAAGATTAATTCACGGTCTTCAGCTTAAACCTAAATCCAGTACCGTCTGTAATGCCCTTCTAGGCGGGTGTAAAGCACATGGAAACGAAAGTATCAGTGATTTGGCAGCTAGACATCTCTTAGAAGCAGAACCTGATAACGCTGGGACTTACACTCTATTGTGTAACATTTATGCTTCTGCTGGTAAGTGGAAAGAAGCAGCAAAGATTCGGTCTGAGATGAATGATAGAGGACTAAAGAAACAGCCAGGATGTAGTTGGATTGAGCTGGCAAATAAGGTCCATGTATTTGTAGCACGTGATAAGTCCCATAGTGAATCTGACTTGATCAATAGTATGGTGCAAAATATTCATCACGTGATGAGGATGGCTGGCAGTGTTCCCAGGGACCATATGCAGCTTGCAGATGAGGAGCTTGTGGATCTTCAAGTATAATTTGAAATATATTCAACTAGAGTTCGTGGATTTATCAAACGAAAGTATGTTGCAGCACTCACATCCGGTAACTAGCCTACTTTCTAGAGTTGATACATGTGGTATCAGTGTTACCTATGATCTCAATGCTATGGCATCGTACCTCAGGTTAAGATGACCCTCATCTTTGGAGCATTATTGCTAGCAAGCACATGGGCTCTTCTCTGTTCAGAGTTTTGTAGAATGTCAACATCTTCTTCAAGGCTGGGGGATAGTCAAGAACCGTGCAGAAGTCTTGATCTTTATCTCTGATCATTGACTCTTATTTCTCTGGTGCACTAGTCCCGGCTTTTCCATGTTTGAGGTGCTTGCTGTCCCAGGGTATGTTCTTTATTAGTTTGAAGTCTACTCTGTTTTTGTTAGCTCCTTTGTTTATTGCTTCATGAGTCTGAGCAATTTTTCATATGTTCCTTGCCTTTCTGTTTTTAAATTTGAGGCAATATAGTAGTAGTAGTAAAATATCAATAGTTTCTATACATGGGAAAAAAATCAAACGTATCTAGACCTCGTTCTTTTGCAAGCTTTGCAACTCATTGGTTAATCAAGTTAGAACATGGATGAGGTTTTCGTTGTTTGAGTTCATGTCAAATGTAAAAGCTACTTAAAAGGATAAAAGTAGCAGAGAATTTACAACTGTTGGGCCATCATTTGGGGGACAGTGTTGCTCTGCTTCTGGTAATGTGTTGCCCTTTCCAAATTAATCTGATCCATGGACTCAATTTTACTGCAGCATTCGTGAAATTTTACGAGTCAATATGTGTCTTGGATTGTCAGAGGTTCCGTGACTCAGCTTGCTATAACAGTAGCAAGCAAGAACTTTGGGACTCACACTCACTTAGGCAGTACTTCTGAACTCTGGGGCGAAAACTGGAATCAGCACTGGAACCATCTTCAGCAAACGGTTACTCTCTGCCATAAAGCAAGTAACTTCCTGTGGACTGGGGCTGTCCTCAGAAAGGGTGTTTTTTTCTTGTGCCGGAATGGGAATAATGGATACCGTATACTAGAAACACCTGGACGTTGCCTCAAAGACTTGGCAATATCTGCGCACTGTGTGGTGATGCATTGTACTCCCTCCGTTTCAAAATATAAGATGTTTTAGGTTTGTGAAGAAAATGTATCTAGACTTGTTTTAGTGTGTAGATTCATTCAAAACATGAGTGGACCTATATACTAAAACTAGTCTAGATACATTTGCTTCACAAAGCTAAAACGTCTTATATTCTGGAACGGAGGGAGTACATTGTAATTCTTTTTAGCAAGTGCATTGTAAATTATAATCTGAATTTTTATTAATGGACACAAATAATTATGCTGCGATTTAATGGCATTTGATGCAGGTCTTTTTTTGGCACAAGAAATAAAACCAAAAGCCTTCTCTCTTTCTAATTTCACGAGGCCGAAAATCCGGTTTAGAAGCTCACGGTTAGGCCAATCTGCGCGGGCCGAACAGCCCAGTTGGACAAGGCACCCCCACTTCCATCGCCGGCCGGCTTCGAATACTCCCGGACCAACCCACCGGCCACCGATGGTAGGTCGCGCGCGCTCCTCCGATCCCGATCTCCGCCGCGACTCCTCCCCCTCCCACACCGACGCGGCGCGACGCGATGGCCCGCGACTCCTTCGCTGTCGCCGTATCCTTCCTGGGGGCGCTCGTCCTCCTCGCCACTGCAGCCTCGGGCGCGCGCCTGCCCGGCCGCGCCGGCGGGAGCGCGCAGCCGCGGGGCGACGGGGGCGCTACATCCACCGCGGTGTTCGCTCTGGGAAGCTTCTGGCGGTCGGAGGCGGCGTTCGGGTGCCTCCCCGGCGTGATCCGCACATCCGTCGGCTACGCCGGCGGCTCCAAGGCCAACCCCGAGTACCGCAACCTCGCCGACCACGCAGAGTGCGTCAAGGTAGCACAATAGCTCATCCCAATCCATTGCGCAGTTGTGCTAGGACCTAACACGTCTGATTTCTTATTGTGCTGCGTGTGTCTTTCAAGCAATTGAGCATGTTTGGACGCTGACTGCATTTCTGTGCACCATATATAGAAATATAAATTCTCAAGTGTCAACAACTTATGTACTCTAATTGGCGTTTACTTCTGCTTGCCCTTGAACCATGTAGGTTGAATATAATCCCCAGCTGATTCAGTACAAGCAGCTTTTGGATGTATTTTGGGCAAGTCATGATCCGCGGGAGGTCTTTGGACAAGGACCAGATGTTGGCAACCAGTACAGGTAACTGAATTCTGTCTCGGCTGTGTTCCGTGAGTAGATCGAATCCTTTAAGGCTGTGATTGATTGCATACATTACTTTATCATGGTGGATGAATTCAATGTACATTATTTAGCATATGATATGTTCGCAACAAAGCCATCAGTTGTCCCTTGGTTTCATGCCTTCATGGAATTGATCTGAATTACAATGACAGGCATTGGTGTGATCCATTTGTCCTACTAGCTCAAATAAGAACCTTTATGTTCCTAGCAGTACATCACAATATGATGGTAGCCTTTTAAAACAAACAATCTTCTTACGAGCATCGTGGTCATTATCTGTTGCTCATTTCTGTGGTCACAGATCCGTCATCTTCACAAATGGAACCCTCGAGGCTAGATTGGCTGGTCTTAGCAAAGAAAGAGAACAAGGCAAGGACCGCAGCAGTGTTATTACCACGGAGATCCAACCAGTGGGGGCATTTTATCCAGCTGAACCAGAACATCAGGTAACCATGTGATAAACTCCCATGTGAAAACTGCATCGTAAATGGCGTTATGAAAAACTAAATCCGGTTATGTATGTTGCGCGCTTACACAAAAAGTCAATTTTAATGCTAGAAATTTGAGCTGAAGCGCAAGCCTTTCCTGGTGCAATTGATCGGTAACCTGTCAGAGGAGGAGCTCATGTCATCAACACTAGCTGCGAAGCTGAATGCCTATGCCGCAGATCTCTGCCCCCTAGAGACCCACAAGAGAATAAGCTCCAAGATCGACGAGATTGCTAAGAAAGGATGGCCCATCCTAAAGGACATTTAGCTCATCCTGGTCCAAGTTCTCATCAGCTACGCTCCATTCTGAGGACAGACACAATAGAGTTGCCTGATTTTGCGGGAAAATGTTGTAACGGATGTTCCAGCAGCTCACCTCTGACAGAGTTTAGACTGCAGCGGTTCATTATTCACTTAGGTCACGGGGATTACATAGTGTTTATAGATACTCCGTCCAATCCAAATTAATTGACTCAACTTTGTCTAGATAAGCATGCATCTAGTCTAAACACTTAAAACGATACATATGAATCTAAACAAAGTTAAGTCAATTAATATGGATCTGAGGGAGTAGAATTATCTGTTGATTGGGAGGGATTGGGAGGTTTTTCTCTGTTTAATCCAGATGTGTACTTTGTTCAGGGCTTACTGTACATACGGTGAAGCTGTAATATGTAACTTTGGTTATTTCACAGGTGAAAAAATACCAATGCGTGCCGGTTTGTTTATGATGGAATTCTTGTAAATTCCACGTGCAGTTCACTACAGGAACCCGGAAAGCACACGGTCAGTTAGGACGGTCGGTTAGGGTGCGCTTGGTAGCCCGGTCCAGTGAAGAATAGCTCTCTGCTCTCATCCAAGCTGACCTTAGATTTTCTCATATGTTTGGTACCTCGTGTTTGTTGAGACAAGCTGAGTGTCTATGCTGTTTGGTAGGTTGTATGTGGCGAGAGATGCCGAGGAGATCTAAATTTGCACAATGACCCCTAAATATAAAAATAAAAAGCAATCAGGTCCCTATGGAGGCGTTGGCCATGTCTGGCCGCATTGCTGGCCACGTTCGTCATGGAGGAAGGGTGATGGTGGCGGCCTGCATCGAGGAGGCATCGGCGGTGCTCGTCGAGGTGGAGGCGGCAACGCTCGTCAGGAAGTGCAGTGTTGGCCTGCATCGAGGAGGCGGCGAGGGCGCTCGTCAGGATGGGCGGTGGCAGCCTGCATCGAGGAGGCGACGGCGCTCGTCGGGATGTGCGGCGGCCGCACTCGTCAAATCGTGTGCTGGGAGCTGTGGGCGGCGGCACGACCTTCTGTTGCTTCGACGGTGCGGGAGAGGAGAGACAGGAGGGCCAGCGCGGGAGGAGGAGCTTCGCGGCGACGCGACCCGCCACTACTTCGGTGGCGCGGGTGAGGAGAGACGGGAGGGACGGTGGCGGCGGGGGGGGGGGGGGGGGGGGGGGGGAGGGGCGGTGTCCCTTGCTCCTGCTAGGCCGACGCGGGGAGAGGAGAGCCACGGGCGGCCGCCGTGGAGGAAGCGAGGAGGCAGGGGGCGGGCGGTTGGGATAGAGAGCAGTTCGGGAGGGGGAAATGGGGGTTGGGCGCATGACCCCTGCTGGATTCGGTCCAGGCGCGGGGCACGTGGGAGGATTTTCCGGGGCGAGGTCAGCCCTGCACACATGCGAAGCTCGTTTTTAGTTTCGCAACCGGGCAGGACTGAGTGGGCATTTCCGTGCAAGGTGGACAGGGCGGAGGAAAGAAACCCGGGCTAACAAACACCTAAAACTTGGCTGAGACGAGATTTCTGGATTGGACCGAGCTAACAAACACACCCTTAGGCTAGCTCGCATAGGTGTAGCGAAGGTAATAAGCTGATGGTTTTGAACGGGCCGTCGGCGTGAGGTGTGTGACGGTGTCCAGACGATGGCGTGGTAGCTATGCTGATGGCAATGCCGTCGGCTTAGCTAGCCACATGTCAACGTTAGATCATCCTCTGCAGGCCATATGGCCCTGAGTTATGCTGAAGGTAGGGCGTTTAGCCTCACATGCCATGCATCGCCGCTTGCGAGCTCGCCATCGAGAGTTAGGATAGCAATATGCCGACGGCTATATATATAGACACACACACACACACACAATGGTGCTATGTTTGTGGACTTAACTATGATGATATGTTGGTCAATTTGATGGTGATATGTTGGTGGATATCGTCATTGGTGATGATTTTTGTATGTATATGATGAATTATGAAATATATATATATATATATATATATATATATATATATATATATATATATAGTGGGGTGCCATGGTGGATAGGTGTGCACCCCCATTTAGCCATTGGATCTTCCTATAGAGTATTTCTAACCGTATATTTTAGTTAACGGCGTTAGTGTAACCATTCTCATGAATAAAAAGTAGGACTGTCCGTCCCTAAATAACGAAAAAACAGTTGTACCATTCTTTTGCCAACGAAAAACGAGCATTGATTATTTACTTTCTTGCACAACTCGTTCACTACCAAGCAAAAATACACAAATCCATCAACGAAATGTAGCATGGTCCATCTCTAATTAACCAAAAAAGAACTTTGCGGTTCTTTATCTAGCAAAAAAAGAGAAACGGTTATTTAGTTTCATGATCCGTTCACTCCCAAGAAAACATACAAATCCATCAACAAAAAGTACCCAACACCCGTAACCAATTAACTAAAAAGGAGCTATGATTTCTGGTAGGTGGCCTAGTAAGAATAAGGCAGCGTTCCTAGTTCTTTTTTTTAAAAGAGAACAATTATTTTATTTGCGTTAGGATAATAGTCTGAGGATAAAATGAGTTTTTGCAAAAAAACAAATACGGTTCATGGTAAACGGCCGTGACTTGAGCCAAACGGAAACACGAATCACGGGGCTACATCCAACGACAATAAACGCGTGCGCACGTACCACCATAGGTACAAAATCCGCGTCCATATATATATATATATATATATATATATATATATATATATATATATATATATATATATATATATTATACTAAAATATAAGGTGTTTTAGCTTTTGTGAAACTAATATATCTGTACATATTTTAGTGCGAAAGTTTACTCAGGGCAACACACGTGTAACAAACCATCTAACACTACTAGAAAATACCCAATCTGTAGCGCACTGATTTTCCTCATCTGTGGCGCACCACTGATGCCCTACTAGACTTGCGCTACTACTAAGTCCTTAGCCATCACGCACATGTGATGCGCCACGCATAATTGAAACAGTGGTGGTGCACCACCAAATGCGCCATAGCTACAAAATCTGGTGCGACACGCCTAAGACTTTTGGGAAACAAAAAAATTATTATTACAATGCACATTTACACAAAACACCCTAAAAAGAAATGGAAATAGCCATCGAGGATATGTCATCTGGTCCTGTCGCCGGCGCCGGCGCCGTCGCCTAGGCACGGGCAGGTGGTCGTGGCCGCGACCTACCACCGCAGGGGAGGTGCGGGAGGCCGCGACCGCACCAGTGAACACCATCACCTCATCGGAGCCGCCGTCCCCATGCCACAGGAGAGGAGGACCAGGTGCTTAGGGAGAAAGAGTCCATGCACGGCTGGTGGCTTCAGGAAAGACGGGAGGCGTCCGCGACGGAGTCGAGCGAGGCTCGGGATCAAGGGAGAAGGGGAGGTAGCGACGCCCCACTCCTCCTGATGTCGTCTTCCTCGATGGACATCACCGACCGCAGATGCAATCGGCTCGGGATCCCTAGCAAGCGGGATCCGGAGGAGGAAGGCGAGAGGGAGATCTGGGGGAGTAAGGCAAGCGGGAGCCGGAGGAGGAAGGCGAGCTGGAGAGGCGGCCGGCGACAAGATCGGGAGGAGGAAGGAGGGGTCAGGGTTGGTGGGGATGGTTGGTGGCGATGGGGAATATGGCAGTGGCGTGTGTGGGTTGTGTGCGTGTCGCGTTGTGGTGTCTATTTGGTGTCGGGTTAGGTAGGGTATGTGGGTGAGTGTTTGACCGTATGTGTGTATGCGTGGCGCATTATTTGGTGCTCCACTGCTATCCTTTTAGGCGTGGCGCATCTCAGCTAGTGCATTACCGGTACAAAGATAGTCGTGGCGCATTCCTGTGTAATGCGCTACAGGTAAGTGGGATGCGACCCCTGGTAGCTTGGCCCACACGTAGTGGTGGCGCACATTTGTCTCATGCGCCACATGTATCTGACTTACCCGTAGGACACTATTCAGCTCTGCGCCATAGCTATTTTATCCGTGGGGCACTACTACCATGTACGCCGCGGATGCATGAATTACCTATAACTATTTTTCTAGTAACGTGAATTTCCCCACCCTTTCCTCCCCCACGCCGTCATTCCTACAACCCCTTTCGGACGTCGATTGCTCACGGCTCTGGCAAAGTTGTGCATTGCCGTTTGAAGATCCGAGCGTGTGGCATTGACACGGAAGGCGACAGTGCCCGAGCTGTCCACTTCGATGAGCATCGGCACTTTCCCATGAACTAGCTCAAACTCTCGCGGCGCGCGTGGCAGGTAGGTAGAGGCAGTCTGCTGGCAGCAAAGCGCGAGTAGCGAGGTGTAGGCGCACGCGGCAGCAGCAGCATCGCCAGCGCGCGGCGGCGGCAGGCGAGCGGCAGCCCGAGGGGTGGCAGCGGGAGAGCGGCATCTCGAGGGGAGGTGGGTGCGGGCAGCTGCCTGGCAGGCGGACAGTGACCAGACGCGGGCGCGAGGATGAAGATGAAGATCGAAGAAAAAAGAAGGAAAAGAGGTGGACCAATGATGGACCCTATGAGTGTATAGGGGTGTATTTACGGTGTTTGTTATGTATGAGTCTGTTTCACACCCTAAAACCGGTTCTAGCTGCCATTTATACGCGTTTTTAGGGATGACTTTTGAAGGGATCCGAGATGCTCTTAGAAAATGCATACCGCACTTTACAACGAGTTGATTTGTCCTAATCTATTATTCGAATTCTAGATATACAGATGTACCCTACGCACCAAAATCGATAAAAATATACTCAGATCTGTCTCTACGTAAGTGATTTTATTTTATCTGGATACATATGTATTTAGATATGCTTTAATATTAGATACATGCGTAAACAAAAACAAAATGAAGTCACTTATTTTTAGAGAGGGAGGGAGATCCATGGAGGACGTGGATAGAACTTTCTGGAATTTCTGGAACTAAAATATCCAGCCAGCATTGATTGAGATATCTGAAACCTCCGAACAGAAACCGGGGCGCCCCGCCGGAGGTAAAGGGTGCCGCCGCGGTCCGAGCCAAAAGAGGCAGGCGGCAGTCTAAGCCTGAAGTCGTCCATACGTATGCAGGCGAGGCAGGGTATGCCCTAGAGGATCGGACCATGACTCGCGTGGCGCCAAACTCCGCAACGGCGCGCGGGGAAAAACGAAGAGGGAGGGAGAGCCATGGATGATGGATCGGTGGAGGACGCCAATAATCCATCCAAGTGCGTGCTGCTCAGGTCAGGTGGCGCGGAGCTGGAACCAGCAGCTCCTTGTCCATAGTAGGAGTATTATTTCCCTCCGATGCATGCATGCACGCACGCACGCACGCGCTGGACTGGACATACCTGATCGCTTTACCCCCACTCAGAGCACCAGCTGCGTCCAAATCAGCCCTGCACGCCTGTCCCTTCCCGATAGGACCCCCCCTCGGCCCCTCCCCTGGCCCCTGCCTGCAAGTTGCAAGCACGCACAGACATCCAGACAGGGTGAGGGATCGGATAGGGTGTGGTGTGGTGTGGGCCTTGTGGGGCGAGCGCCAACCAAGCTACAGTACCTTCCAACAAAAGGCTTGCGCGAGCGGCCAGATTTTGCAGAGGGCATCGCCTACCGCGCATGGACGTCGTCTCGTCGGGAGGGAATGGGCATCGCCTACCAACAACTGGCGCCGGCGGTGCCGGGGGCTTTGGGAATAGGCTTTTCGGCGGGCGGTGCCGCGGCACATGCGACCCGATGCTTTTGTTTTCTCAGGTATATATACGGGCACATGCATCTTAACTTAGGGCATCTTCACTGGGATGTTAGATTATAGTATTGATTTGTAATAGTTTTGGCTTAGTTTTACCTGTATCACAAGTTGGTAAGGGCAAGTCGGTTGTGATTTGGGCTATATAAACCCTTTCTTATAATCTTTGTAATCAATTAATCAAGAGACAATTGCAAATTTTATATCGTGTTCTCGGCGCGGTCGCTTTTTGGTCGGGGTCCGGCCTGTCTGGCCAGCCGCGCCTAGCGGTACGATTCATCCGTCCGCGCTTGGCCAATAGGCCATCGTCAACACCGACGTATTTCCAGTGTGTTTCCGCCTTCCCGCCGTCTCCCGTCTTTCTTTCCCGCCGCCTCCTGGCAGTTCTGGGCGTTTCTCCCCGCATCCAGGCGCAACTATGAAAAGGGAGGCCAGGCAAGATAGCCACGGCCAGACACCCCCACCACCGCCACCACAAATCACCATGTCTGGCCGTTCGCGTGTGCCTCTGAATTGTTGTCCCGGCTGCGTCTGAATTGGTGATGTTGCACGCGTTTGAATCAACGTTGCGCTAAGCGGTGGCTGCCGGCTGGGCCAGTGGCACAAGCGTGCAGGACACGCCGTCGGTCCGCTCGCGTCCGGCAACCTTTGCCCAGATTTGGTGGAAGGATGGATCGAGATGGACGCGTCGTCCGAATAGGTCGTGTCGCTGGGGTGCCGCGCACTTCCCACGCGTCCGCACGGACGAGTTCAAACGCCCTCGGACGGGTTGGGTTGATCCGGTGAAGATGCCCTTAGAGCATCTCTAGCAGTGCCAGTAAATAGCCCAAAACCATAAAATAACCGCCGTTTAACGGTGCCCCGGAAAAATCGCGCGCCGATCAATGCCCGTAAACACCCTCGACCTGAAAAAAGTTTTACGAGGAGCGCCAAAAGTTTTACGTGGTTTGGGGCTTTTAGTAAGTGTCGTTCTTACTTACGAACAAGAACCACACCATTGATACTAGTATTGTCAATCACCCGTTGTAAATTGAATCTTCACTATGTTGGGAGAAACAGGCACCCGCAAAGCCACATATGCAATACAAGTTGCATGTCAAGCGTGGAGCAAGTCTCATGAACGATGTCATGTAAGGTTAGCCCGGGCCGCTTCATCCCACCATCCCGCAAGATGTAAAGTACACAAGAAGCAATCGACAACAAATGCATCAACGCTCATAATGACCATTGTGTTCTACTCGTGCAACAGATCTACATATAGACACGGCTCTGATACCACTGTAGGGGTTCGTAGCATGGAAAACAAAAAATTTCTACCGCATGAACACACACAAGACAAGATCTATCTACTAGATTGTAGCAACGAGTCGATTAGAGTACTCACCCTCGAAGATTCCAAAGTGGTTAACGAGAGCAGATTCTCATGGGAGATGTATTCGTACACTTGCCGATCTCAAGATCGCATAGACGATCCTTCTGGCACTGCGTTCTAGCAGCGCTTCCGCAGTCGTTCACACGTTCAGTACTCGATGAAGACCTTCCTCTCCCTTGTTCCAGCAGGTAGCGGAGGTTGTAGTTCTCTCCTCGCGATTCCGGTAGCACGATGGCGTGGTGTCGGAAGTAGAGGGAAGATCCCGCAGGGCTTTGACTAAGCCGAAGTGGGTTATGGTGGAGTATTAGGGTTTCCCCGGTGATCTAGGGTTTATAAGCCGGAGAGGACGAGGTGGAGTCGATGGCGGCTAGGGCGACGGCGGGCAGCGGCAGCAGGCCGCGGTTGCGGCTTGGGTGGTGGTGTTGTGGTGGAGGAGCAGCCCCTCCCCTCTATTTATGAGAGGGAGGGGCATCTAGGGAGAGGGGAGTTTGAATCCTTCCCCAACTCCCTCTCCTTCTAGGCTTGTGGTGGAGGGAGAGAAGGATTCTCTTCTTCCTCCACGAGGAAACATTGTCCCAGTTTGACTTTTCAAACTTGCCTTTTGACTTTCAATTTTGGAGTTGATTTAACTCTTTATTTGCATAGCTCTTTGACCTAGGACATGATGCAACCATTCCACTTAGTCATGATACATTCATGCACCCTTCCCCTTCCGGTCCGGCGAACCTTCTAGACCCTTCTAGATCATTCTGGTGAAAACACCGGAATCATTCCCGAGCTCCGGAATTGGACTTTCTTTATATGAATCTTATTCTCCGGACCATTTCGGATCTCCTCGTGATATCCCGGATCCCATCTGAGAGTCCGAACAACATTCGATCTCCCTACTTACATTCCATATCTACTATACAACATCGAATCCTTAAGTGTGTCTCCCTACGGTTCGTGAATTATGCAGACATGACCGAGACTCTTCTCCGATCAATAACCAATAGAGGAATCTGGAAATTCATATGATTCCCACATACGTCTATGATTACTTTGCGATCGAATGAACCACTTACATACGATACCAGTTTCCCTTTGTCTCGCGATAGTTTACTTATCCGAGGTCTGATCGTCGGTATCTCTGCATACCTAATTCAACCTCGTTACCGATAAGTACTATTTTCTCATTCCCGTGATATGTGATCCCTTGTGAGTCAGTCACATGCTTGCAAGCTAATTGGATGACATTCCACCGAGAGGGCCCAGAGTATATCTATCAGTCATATGGATGGACAAATCTCACTCTTGATCCATGTGCCTCAACACATACTTTCCGAACACTCAATGCCACCTTTATAATCACCCAGTTACGGTGTGGTGTTTGATGTCATCAAAGTATCCATCCGGTGATGGTGATTAGCATGATCTCATGGTCGAAGGAATTAGGTTACTATGTATTAGAAAGCTTATAGCAAACGAACTAATGAAATGACTTGATCTTTATGCTACGCTTATCTATACGAGTATGTCCATCACACCATTCTCCTAATGATATGATCTTGTTGTTAATAACATCTCAATGTTCATGATCAGTAAACCGTGATCATCTATCAACCAACAAGCTAGTATTATAAAGAGGCTTTACTAGGGACTCTTATTTAGTTTACAATCACACAAGTATTAATGTTTTCGGTTAATACTATTATATCATGAATGTAAACATTTATCATAAACACAAAGATATAATAATAACTACTTTTATTATTGCCTCTAGGGCATATCTCCAACACCTACACCGGACGTGTGTAGAGCTTCGAGGCGCAACACTTGGGGCGCTTGTCTTCATCTCTATACGCCTTCCTGTGTAAGGCGTGCCAAGGTCTTTAAATGGTATGAATTCCGTCCTCCCTCTCCGTTACTTATGTTTATATAGAATAGATCTTGGTTGTCATGTTCGTGTAGCTAGAATTTTTTTGTTTCCTGCTGCGAACCCCAACACTTCAAACCCTGCAGGATCTTGAGTGTCCCATTCTATCCGCACCGGATCAAGAGCGGTCGGACTCCTCGTTGTCGTTCACTATCTGCAGGTTTGTTCTCCATCCTTTCTCCACATCCCGTTTCTTATTCTTTTGGATCCACATGCTTATTCATCTTTCTTCAAAATGGTTAGCTATATATTTTTTAGATCAATTCTGTGGCGAGTTCATTAGCCATGGAGTATGTAAGAAGGTTTGGAGATCAAGGTGATGATGCTGTTGCGGTGCAGAGACGCTCAAGAAATATAGGTCTAATTATGATTTTTTTCATAATTAATATATTCGTTATTTGCTTACTCCTTCAATCTGTAAGTTAGTTATACCTCGAGGGAGTAGGTGAAATAACCCCGAGGGCATTCAGTCTCGAGATAAAGATTTAAAAATAAAAACTTATAAGTGTCAATTGAAGCAAAAAACTTTACATAAAAATTTCATTATTAGATGTTCTTGTAAATTCTATTAAAAGAAAAACAATTTTTCCATCATGAGAAAAAGTGAATTTCAGCTCTAAACACTAAACTTGCAACTTTGTCCTAGAAATCACTAGATAAATACTCTTCACATATCACAAGCACACATAAAGGAAGCAGACATTTACATTTATTTTTCAACATGTATAGAACTATTATTTTTCACATTATAACACCTTTGGATTTCTCCAATAGTAGACATGCTTTTGTGTATGCTCATTCATAATGAGGTATTGGAAAAATGACAAGGTACAAAAAAATACGACTTGTAACAACACAAATCATGTCCACTTTGTTCCAAAAATAAACTATATAGTCATCAATCTTCTACTACCATATTGTCAAGATCTTTTGTTTCGCAGAGACCAGCATGAAAGTAGTTATGAAAATGTACAGACCTGTATGAATATGCTGTCGATTTTGACTATATTCTAAAAATAAATTATATAGTCATCAATCTTCTACTACCATATTGTCAAGATCTTTTGTTTCGCAGAGACCAACATGAAAGTAGTTATGAAAATGTACAAAGCGGTATGAATATGCTGTCGATTTTGACCATGTGGTGATATGGATTATCTGAAATTACCAGGTTTCAGAAAGTATAAATCTTGATATCCATGGTATCTGCATCAATGATGCAAAGGGCTCAGATATATTACACCTCTTATTTCAACCATCTAAAACTCATGAAAAATATGAAAGTCTACACATGTACCAACTCCGTGTCAAAACAGTGCATAACAAGTTTTTGCCATAAGTAAATTCTGTAAACCTTAAGGACAAAACAACATTTATAATACTGAATCAATATCACTAGATCTACTTGGGGGGGGGGGGGGGGTATACTCCTTACATTATTTTCTAGGTCTTGCAAATCTTGATATTTTTATACACCTAGTCAATTATTACATTGCCTAACCTATGATAGAACAAATATATATAGGCATCGTATTTTAACATGGGAGGTGTGCTAAGCAATGTCACTAGATCCAGCTGGGAGTATACTTCTTACTTTATTTGTCAGGTTTTGTAAATGTTGATATTTTTTCTGTAGTCCTAGTGAATTATTACAATGTCTGAGGTAAGCAACCTATGGGTATTACGGCTTGGGTAGTAATTTGCAAGTAAAGCGTGCTCGCCCCACTGACATACTAAGCCGGTCCGTAACCATGAGTGTGTTGACGCTGTTTCCCAAACGCAAACCCACGCACGCACGCTGGCTCCAATTCATCACCTGTACAATCCTCCAGTGAAAAAGTAGCTGCTTGTCGGCTTCCTCGTAACCCGCGCCTTGCTAGCTAGCTACCCCCGGCCTCTCCCTCGCTCCCATACCCCGTGCATGGATGTCGATGGATCGATCCATGGATCACCTCCCCTGCGTGCTCCGTCTCTCCCCCGCATCCTCCTGCCAGAGCGAGCCAGTATATAACCGTCCTGCCCTGACCCCATCAACCATCCCAGACCCATCAAGAAACACACACGCACAGATCGACAGGACTAGCTAGCTAGCTACAGTTCGGGAGACAGACAGAGGGCGCGCGGGCGATGGAGGCGCACATGGAGCGCGCGCTGCGGGAGGGGGTGACGGAGGCGGAGCGCGCGGCGCTGGAGGGGACGGTGCGCGCGCACCACACCTTCCCGGGCCGCGTGCCGGGCGCCACCTGCACGTCGCTGGTGGCGCAGCGCGTGGCGGCGCCCGTGCGCGCGGTGTGGCCCATCGTGCGCAGCTTCGGCAACCCGCAGCGGTACAAGCACTTCGTGCGCACCTGCGCGCTGGCGGCCGGCGACGGGGCCAGCGTCGGCAGCGTCCGCGAGGTCACCGTCGTGTCGGGCCTCCCGGCGTCCAACAGCACGGAGCGGCTCGAGATCCTCGACGACGACCGACACATCCTCAGCTTCAGCGTCGTCGGCGGGGAGCACCGCCTCCGCAACTACCGCTCCGTCACCTCCGTCACCGAGTTCCAGCAGCCGGGGGCGCCGTGCCCGCACCCGTACTGCGTCGTCGTCGAGTCCTACGTCGTCGACGTGCCCGACGGGAACACCGAGGAGGACACCAGGATGTTCACCGACACCGTCGTCAAGCTCAACCTCCAGAAGCTCGCCTCCGTCGCCGAGCAGGCCGGGCCGGCGCCTGGGTCCGGTGGATCGCGGCACTAGGACGCGGAGAGCTCGTGGAATCGTGGTGTGGTGGATCCCCTGCGACTTTGCGTGGTGGCGGCGCCGCGGTTGTTAGCTGTTATACTCTGTTCTTCCCTCCCTCCTCTTTTTTTCTCTCTTCTGTTTGTCATTTTCTCTCCCTTTTTCCCCGTTGGTGTAGAAAGAAAAAGCCTTCGTTGTTGAAGCCTGCTTTTTCCCGTTTGGTCTTTTCTTTGTGTAATTTCTCGGTTTCTCATGGCTGGCTGGCTCTTGACAGAGATGCTGAAATCTGGTCAAGTTGCTGTTGCTTTCCACATGATATGGTTATGCTTCCATACACTTCTCACATCTCAGCTTTACACTGCTCCAAATTCAGTATATCGATCTCGATCCTGTCATTGCGATCAATCTGCAAAATAATCCAACGGCTAAAGACTAGGCCCCTCCAAAACAGAGACAATTATTCTTCCTTTTCTTATCTGTCCCTTTGGTAGATCTTTAGGCGAATTTTTTTGACCAAATTAATGGAGCCAATCAGAACAGTTGTTGCAAAAAGCAGTGGCTGCCATAGCTTGGATAAACCAAAGCATAGCACCACTTATAAAAGAGGGAGCGGCATGGATTAGGACAAATCACTCCCTAAAGCCAACAAAGTGATTCCAGGAGAGGAGTGTGAGCAAGTACTTACTCAGCAAGGTAGTAGCTGACTAATTGCTTATTGGGTGGCTAAGCTGCTCTGTGGGGTCATTGTGTGGCTTCATGGGTCTCATCACACCTTTCTCCTTTCAACACTTTTATCTTCCAGAAAGTAAACTGCCTTGCAAGTGGAAGGTATTCCAAATTGGTGATATTGTATCGCTAGTGCGTGTTAGTACTAGTTGTAACAATGTCAACTACTTCAGGTGGTGTGCAAAAGAGGCGTACGATTGAGTTGCCATTTTTTTACATAATCCAATATTCTTTCATCCGCTTTTCTAGATTAGTTGATTCTAGTACCGACTTTCTCTTCCATTTTGAAGAATATTTCCAATCGGAATCTTCCTTGTTTATTTTGCTACTTCCTTCAACCCATTTTAGTTGACTCAACTTTGTCTAGATTTATATGTATCTAGTTAAGTATCTAGTCTAGATGCATTCGTAGCTAGACAAAGTTGAGTCAACTAATATGGGTCGAAGAGAGTACTTTATATCCTTATTTATTTTTCATCTTCTTAGAAAGATATATTTGTCTATAAATAACAAGGAAAGCTCATAGATCTGAACACTTTTATTTTTCGTATGTGTTTTTTTTAATTTCAAATTTAATTTGGCAGTTCTAGAAATTTTGTTGAAAGCACCATATATTTCGTTGACCAGAGTTTGCTTTGTTTTCCAAAATTTTAGTTGAAAGTTTCAAAAAATATTTGAATGATTCAGAAATTAATTGAAGTTGGGTAAATTTTATTGAAAATTCTATGTTTTCATTTTTTCTGAAAATATTTCAAAAATATTAGTTGACTTCCCACAAATTATTTGAGAATTTTTTGAAATAATGTCATACAAAATTATTTGAAGCCCCCCTTTCTCAAAACTTTGAAGCTTCCTATGTTCTACCATTTCGAAATACCTCCTTGGGGTGCCAAAGTAACACGGTTGGTATTTCTGTCGAGTAGGTAACTGATACTTTGTCACCCCTCATTTCCAACTATAAACCCTATAAACTCATGATGCCCAATAAACTGTCGTATAGGGCACAAAAACATAAAAACATGTCTCCAGTGGCCGCCCTTAAACGCAAGTGCCCAAAAAATTGATTGGACAAGCCCAAAAAAAACCTTCCGTCGTATCTTTGCGGCAGACAAGCGGTGCCGCAAACGCGATCGGCCGCGCATGCCTCCTGCAATAGCTCCGCTAAAATTTTCCGTGCGCCACCCGCTCGCCTCCCTTCGTAGCGGAACCGTCGCAGATCGGCCGCCGCCGGCCACCAGAGGCCATGGAGGACCTCCTACCTCCCTCCACTGCCGATTCCTCCATGACCGCTACCACTTCCGGCCACCCCCACTCCCGGGGAGGCGCCGCCGTAGCCGCGACAAACACTATGTTGCCGCCTCAACATCGAGCTACATTCGCGGCGCCGCAGCCGGTCGTTGCCGCTCCTGCGGTTCCCGCTGCCGATACCAAACCAGCCCCCAAGACCAAGAAAGTGGCCGACATGAAGCGGCCTACTGGCGTTGCAGGCGACGATGAAAAGAAGAAGGCAACAGCCGAGAAGAAGCGCACGGCCGAGAACCCGGATCCTCCGCAGCAACAGGCACCGCCGGTCGTCCCACGTCCAACACCGGTGATCGAGCAGTAGCCACCACCGGTCGTCCCACATCCCGCTCACAACGTGTCCGACGGAATGTCCACAAGGTAAATTTGCATATATTTTTCAATGTTTGTGCATTTTCCTTCATCATAGATCATTTTGTCTCTTCATTTTGATTGATTTCTTGCTTACCTAGTGTGGGTAATGACGAGTTCTTGGAGACCATGGATTTTCCATCGCAAGAGTATGCATTGCAAGAGAATACATTTGATGGGATGAAGAGGGTTTTGTTGAGTCATCTTCGGTGCAATACCCAAGGGGAGATCGGGTAATTATAGTGTACAAGAAGATCTCTTTGCTTATCGTGGCATTGGACTAGACCCGGTCGTAGGCATTGAGCAACCCAAGGATAGATATTGGGCAAGAGTGAAGGAATTCTATGATCTTCACAAAGAGGAAGATGCATATGAAAGAACCGTCGCCTCTCTTGGTCATCGTTGGCAAACTATTAAAAATAGGCAAAAAGAGAGGCAGACATGGCAGCTGCGCCTATTATAGGTTAGCCGCTGCGGCAGGCGTGCCCCATTATAGGGCAATAGAAAATCTATACCCAATTTTGTGCCCTAAAATCTTTTAGGGAGCAGTTTTTACTTTCATTATAGGGAAGCCATTAGAGATGTTCTAAGAGCCTGTACAATGCAAAGTGTTTAGAGTGGTTCTGCTGAAGGTAAACGGGTTTCTGTTTAAGCGCTGGTGCTTTTTTTTAAGAAAAGAAAGATGCTTAATTAGACACAGATCCAATAAAAATGAGCAGCAGTGCCTACCAAAAAGTTTGTTTATTTTCATAAGCATCCCACTTGACATCATGAATAGTAAATGATCTAAGGGCTTATTTGGTTTGCAGGATTTTCCGAAAAGTGGAAATAATAAGACACTGGATTCATATATCATGCAGTATTGGATTCTATAGTAAATGGAAACATAGGAATATAAGATCATGCGCGAAGATTTGGTGCACATGGACACAAGTGGTCTCCTTTTATTGGAAAATATGAAAATCATATTTCCAAGTTTCAAAAGGGATCTGAAAAACATTCGGATGTAGTAAACGATGTATCCCGAAAACATGAAAAATATCAATTTTAAATATTTTGTATTTGGATCCACACAAAAAACGACAACAGTGTGGATCTGAGGTATGCATATTTTCAAGTATCTAATTTTTTATCAAATTTTGTCATTTTTAGCTCATAATATAAAGAATTGCGGGTGTAAGGTACTGTTAGGAATAGACAAGTTGTATTCCTCGAGGCCAAAAGCCACAATATATAGTACAGTTACAGGTGCAAATATGCAGGAAGCCCCCTAACATATGGAGAAAATACAGTATATAAATATATACATCTAATACCCCCCTCAAACTCATGGTGGATCCACCACACTGAGTTTGGAGAGTAAGAAATCATGCTGCGCTCTGGTATGTGCCTTCATAAAGAAATCCGTCAACTGTAAATCTAAAGACACATACTGAAGCGCGATAACCTGACCTGCACCTGAGCACGTGTATAGAAAGCATCAACACCAATATGCTTGGTAAACTCATGCTTGACCGGATCATGTGCAACACTAATAGCACCTGTACTGTCAGACAAAACCAGAGTGGGTGTGCTAATAGAGACCCCAAAATCCGCAAGTAACCACCGTAACCAGGTCATCTCAGCAGTCAACAAGACCATAGCACGCAACTCAGCCTCAACACTCGAACGGGAAACCGCTGTCTGTTTCTTCGTCTTCCAAGCAATGAGCGAACCACCAAGAAACACACAGTAAGCAGAAAGTGAACGGCGATTCGAAGGATCACTCGCCCACGTAGCGTCCGAATAGCACTGGAGCTGGAGGGAGCTGGAACGAGGAAAGAAAATGCGACGAGTGATCGTACCACGAAGAACACGGAGAAGATGACTATAGTGAACAGTGGTAGGAGCAGAAACAAACTGACTCAGAATATAAACAGGATAAGAGATGTCAGGACGAGTGAAAACAAGATAAACAAGACTCCCAACAAGATAACGATAACACGTCCGATTAGGAAGAGGATCACCATCAGTAGGTTGAAGCTTAACATTAAGCTCCATAGGGGTCTCAATAGTGCGCTCATCCCAAGAGCAGCACGAGCAAGAAGATCCTGAATATACTTTTCCTGAGAGATGTAAAAGCCATCAGAAGTGGAGGAAACCTCAATCCCAAGAAAGTATCGAAGAGGATCAAGATCAGTCATAAGAAACTGATCACGAAGACGAGCCTTAATAAAGGCGATATACTCAGAATCATCACCGGTAATGATCATATCATCAACATAGAGAAGAAGAAGAGTGCGTCCATGAGGAGAAGTGTGAACACATAGCGCTGGATTATGAGCACTAGGGGAGAAACCAACAGCAGTCGCTACAGAAGCAAAGCGCTCAAACCAGGCACGAGGGGCCTGTTTGAGGCCATAAAGAGAACATCAAAGACGACAAACCATCCCCTCGGGAACAGAATACCCAGGAGGAGGCTGCATATAAACCTCCTCACTCAACTTACCATTGAGAAATGTGTTTTGAACATCAAGCTGGGACACAGACCAGTGACGAACAGAAGCAACAGCAAGAAGAGTACGTAAAGTGGTCATATGAGCCACAGGAGCAAAGGTCTCATCATAGTCACGACCATGCTCCTGCTGAAAACCACGAGCCACGAGACGCGCTTTATGGCGCTCAAGAGATCCATCAAAGCGGGTCTTAATCTTATAGACCCACTTACACGTGATAGGACGAACACCGGGAGGAGGAGAAACAAGATCCTAGGTGCCAGTACGCTCAAGCGCAGCAATCTCCTCAGCCATGGCCAGCTGCCATTCAGGATGAAGCTCAGCATCCCAATAAGAAGTCGGCTCAGAGGCAATAGAAAGACCATACTGACTAGGAGAGTAACGGTTGGGGGCACGACGCTGACGAACAAGACGAATAGAGGGAAGCTCATCAGAGGAAGACGGCTCAGTAGACGACGATGAAGAAGAAGGAATAGCAGAGGAAGACTCCGGAGAACAAGGAGAACTAGACGGAGCAGAGGAGGACGGTGTCGAAGAAGAGACATCAGGGGGAGGAGATCCTGAAGAAGAAACAATAGGAGTAGAAAGAGGTGTGTCAGGAAAGAGAAGAAAAGAGATATCTTCCACCGGGTAGGTACCAGCGGTGGGACGAGGATAGAAAGGACGCGTCTCATCACTGTATCCAAGGAAGACACACTCAACAGACTGAGCGGTCAGTTTGGTGCGTTTGCGAGGAGCAAGGAGAACATAGCAAACACAACCAAACAAGCGAAGCATGGAGTAGTCTGGAGACTGTCCATATAGGCGCTCAAGAGGGATGCCACCCTGCAGAGCGGCACAAGGCTGAATATTGATGAGGTAAGCCGACGTAGCGACAGCCTCAGCCCAGAAATGCGGCAGAAGAGAAGAAGCAATCATCATGGCACAAGTGGTCTCAAGAAGATGGCGATGCTTACGCTCAGCAACGTCATTCTGGGCATGTGCACCAGGACAGGAGAACTGAGCAAGGGTGCCCTGCTCAGCAAGAACACCTCGCAACATCTGGGAGATATACTCACCAGCAGAATCAGCACGAAACACACGAATGGGGGTAGAATATTGAGTATGGACCATGGCCGCAAAACTCTGATATATGAAGAGCACTTCACTACGAGAGCGCATAAAATACAACCAAGTGTACCGAGAAAAATCATCGATGAATAAAATATAGTAGCGATGGCCCCTTTCGAAGCGAAAGGAGCCGGACCCCAAACATCAGAATGAACTAAATCAAAAGGTTGCTAAGATGCAGATGCGCTAGTAGGATAGGGAAGTTGAATCTGTTTACCCAACCTACAACCCTGACAATGTAAAGACCCATGTCCTGAGACAGACCCCAGAAGACCACGATGAACTAATGACGACAGGCGAGAGTCACAAAGGTGACCAAGACGATGATGCCACTGCTGAAAGGAGCTGGTAGCAGAGGCGACGACCGGAGAAGAACTGGCAGATGAAGTGGCAGCGGAAGGAACACGAAGCCAGTCTAACTCCCAAAGTCCTGAAGAGTCACGGCTGCGAGGGCCAGCTCCAACCAGGGCCTGTGTGCGACGGTCCTAGAAAACACAAGAATCAACATCAGGAATGACGCGACAACCAGAGTCAGTAAGCTGGCTAGCAGAGAACAGATTCATCTTAAGAAGAGGGACATGAGAAATATCAGGAACACAAAAGGAAGAAGTAGAAAGGGTGCCCCGACTATAAATAGGAAGAGAGGTACCATCAGCCGTGAAAACACAGACATGAGAAGGGAGAGAACGAAGAGCGGACAGAAAAGAAGACTCAGAGGTCATATGAAAGAAAGCTCCAGAATCCAGATACCACGGGGACATACCTGACTGTGTAGAAGATGGTGGTCGCGCAGTGCCGGAAGAATCTGTCACAGAACCAGCAGTGCCCGTCGAAGAAGAGCCTGTAGCAGCAAGCAGACCACGCAGACTCCTGATAATGTCCTGATTAGAGAGAGCAACTGCTGAAGACCCGGAAGGAGCCGACTGCCCACGAGCCTGGTGCTGCTGACGTAAACTGGGACCCCGTGTATAACAGGTGGCCCAAGTGTGGCCATACCTGTTGCAGTAAGAGCAGTGATGAAGAGAACCACGGCGACCCTGACCACGTGCTGACTCTGACCCTGAGGCTGCTGGTGCTAACTCGGATCCTAAGACTGCTGGTGCTGAAGCTGACCCTGACCTAGAGGAGTGGGTAGTATCGGCGGCGGCACAGGGGACCGTGGCTGAGTCGAGGGAGCAGACGGCATAGGAGGACCACGAGTAGCAAGCACAGATGGAACCGCAAGAAGACCAGCACCACGGAGACGGGTATCCTCAGCCCGAAGCTCAGACAACACCTCAGAGAGCGGAACACGACCACGAGCATTCAGCTGAGCACGCCGGGGCTCAAACTCCTGGCGGAGCCGAGACAGAAACTCATAGATGCGGTGAAACTCCAAATCCGAGCGCCACAATCTGGCAGCACGAGCATGTGCCACAAACAGCAGTACGGAGAGAATCAAGCTGACGCCAGATAGCAGCACTCTGCTGAAGAGCATGCTCCTGGCGAACCACAGACAGGTAAAGAGCATCCCTAGACGGCTGATAGCGCTGACGAAGATGTGCCCACTGAGCGGCAACAGTAGGGAGACTCATGAACTCAGCAGCATACTGGGGCAGAACACTGGAGGTGAGAACAGCAGCAGCACGAGCATCCTCATCGACCCACTGAGTGTAGGCAGTCAGAGCGTGGCGATAGGACTCGAGATCAGCAGAGTACTGCTTGAACTTCAGGTCATAAGCAGCAACAACACTATCATCAGCACTCTGAGCAGCATCCTTGGCCTCCTGAGAAGCATCAGCGCCAAGAACAATCAGCGTCGGCGGAAGAGGAGCCACATGAGTAGGGGGGCACGGCGGACAGGGGACCTCGCCGGAGAGCACATCCCAAAGACGGAGACCGCGCATGTGAACGCGCATAAAGACAGCGAAATCAGGATAATTCGCGCTATCGAAGATCACCGGGTAGCGAGGAATCGCAACATAGCCTGATGCAGAAGACATCTCTCTCTCTCTCAAATTTTTTTGGGTCAACGCTCGAACAGATCTAGCAGAGCGGTTGGCGGTCGAAGCAGACAACACTCGAACAGAGAAAGCCGGCGGGAGGCCTAGAAGCTGGAGGCCAGCAGGGCGGGCGGAGAAGAGCCGAGCGGACGGAGGGAAGCCGGGGAGCCGGAGGGCCTGACGGGCGGACGTGCCGGCGGCCTAATGGGCGGGCGAACGACGGGCAGCAGTGGAGGTCGGTGAGGGGCAGCAGCTCCAGGCGGGATGGAGGTCGGCGGAGGGCAGCGGCTCCAGGCAAGATCGATCCCGCGTGTGGAGGTGTCGGGCTAGGCGTCGTACATCCGCGTGGAGGAGAGCGGGCGTCGTTCGTCCGCGTGATACCAGCTGCAGTCCGATCCGATCTGGGATCCGATCTGAGAGATCAATTGATCTGGCGAGCCGAAAAATTGACGAGCAGAACGAGGAACTCCACGTATGCGGACAGAACGGGAACCGGCGGTGGCCGGGGCGAGCTGACAGCGGCGGCGGTCACAAGCAGAGGATCGGTGGGCAATGAAACCCTAAAACCGGCTCTGATACCATGTTAGAAATAGACAAGTTGTATTCCTCTCGGGGCAAAGGCCACAATATATAGTACAGTTACAGGTGCAAATATGCAGGAAGCCCCCTAACATATGAGGAAAATATAATATACAAATATATACATCTAACAGGTACAACATTGACTAAGCCGGAATATATTTTTCAGACTTTTTGAAGCTTGCAAACATGACTTTTAATTTTCTTAAATAAAGGGAGCACTGGAATTCCGGGATCAAAGACACTTACAGCAAAGTTGTTTGATTACGTAATGGTAGATATACAAGATATCTTGTGTGATTTGGTAGATGGCGTAGTCGCGTGACAATCCTATAAGATTGGACCGATAGAAATTTCACTTTATTTGATACAAAGTCCTAATTCTTTAGTAAATTTTACTTTTTACTTCTAGTTTGAATTTTTTATAATAATTACCCCATTTAGCAAGATTTTATTCCTAATTACCCTATTTAGCAAAAATAAAGGTATATACAAGATATCTTCTGTGATTTGGTGGATGGCATAGTCTTGTGACTATCCTGTAAGATTGGACAGACAGAAATTTCGCTTTAATTGATGCAAATTCCTAAAGAATTTTTTATATGGTTTCCGGTCCTATAAATCAAGCAAATACTAAGAGCATCTCCACTCATTGGATGTATCCAGGCCGAAATCCGAACCAAACTTTGGCCGGATGGCGCAAGTTTTCGGCCAGGGTACGCCCAGTTTCCTACTCGCGTACCCATCCCGAGTTTCCGGGTCGCCCGTTTCCACTCAAATTCGGCTCAACTTCGTCCAGATTTTGGCATAGCTCGGCATATAATGAATACAGAACAAATTACATCCAAAGTTCGGCGAAATTTAAACAAGTTCGACGTAAATGTAAACATAGTTCGGCCTGCAGTGAAAATACAAATATATGGCGGTCGTGGTGGTGGGAGCACGTAGCGAAGCAGAGCTACGACGAGGCTTGGGCGACGAATGCGGCAGAGGAGAAGACGTGGAGGTGGGCGGCAACTACGGCGCGGGTATCTAGAGGCGTGGCCATGTTTCGGCGCGGTGTAGCTCCGCCGGCGAAGTCATGGTGAGAGAGGGCGCTGGGAGCTTTTCGCCGCAGCCTGGGCAAGTGGAGTGGGTGGGAATGGGACTGTCTCGCCGACAGAGCTGGCCCACGCCCTTTTTTGCGGCGTCCGACATGCCCATGGCGTACCCGGGAACCTGGGTTCGGTCTGGGTAGGCCGGACCAAAATACGTCGAAATCCGGACAAAAATAGGTCTCTGGTACACGACTGGGCCGCCTAGGTAGGCGAGTAGAGATGCTCTAAGAAAAAAATCCCTGGTAGAAAAAATCTTCCAAACTTTGTGAACTTTCTAAGCCCGTAAAATAAGAGCATCTCCACTATTTTTAGACTTTCTACGCCGATTGATTTTTGGTCCGGATGGCGAAAGTTCGCTCAGCCATTCTCTCAGTCGCCCACTTTTTGTAGGATCTGGATCAAATTACATCCGGGATTACATGTTGAAGCCTATGCGCTGGGAACCGTCTGGAAACGCGAAATCGATTGGAAAAAACCCCGCATTGATGGCCCCGCCTTCTCAGCGTGTGAAACCAAGTCATCCTTTCCTCGTCGTCTCGGCTCCCGTGACATACCGTCAGGCAACGACCTCCTCTCTCGTCGGCCACACGTCGCTGTAATGGCGCGCCACCACCATCCCACCTTCTTGCCGTTTCCATTTTTTTCGCACACGCCGCTACACCCCTCCCGCAAAGCCGTTCTTTTCTCTTTCGGCTATAAATGCCGGTGTTCGCCATCTCCCAGAGCACACGGCCTCTCACATCTCCATTCCCCAACCAGGCTGGGCCCTCATCGCTGCCGTGGCGCTACGGTGACACCGGCCAGGACGGCTCCTGGCCACCGCAACTGTCGACCGATGATGACGATGACGGGACCCGGGATGCCGACTACACGTTGTTCTACCGCCACTTCGGCATGTGACCGGCGCGTCCGTCGGCATCCCCTAGTTTATTAGTTATTTTTATGTTTTTTTAGTTTTTTTTAGCTTATTGTAGTCAAAATTCGGGTATATGTCCGAATTTGACATAATATGTACGAATTAGCCTACATTTTAATACAATTGTTTGAATTTATCTAAATTTCGACATATTTTCTTAAATAGTGGAAAACTTGTCATTTTTACACCGAATGTTACATCCGTCCGAAGTTAAAATAACGTTGGAATTAGGCCGAGTGGAGATGTTCTAGGCCGCTCAATTCTTCTAGCAGTGTGCAACGATATAAAACACACGGGTTAAATACATGGATGATCATCAAACTCAACCCCCTTACCCACCTTGGTCATCGTACATAGAGATACACAATTTACGGTCATCAAATACACTCGGTGGTTCATCAGAGGTCACTGGAGCATGTAGAGCTACATATTTTGCTGACATGGCACTTGGTTGACCAGTCTCTAGCAGAGAGATATTTTACAAAGAAGACCCTACTCAATCCTGATTTTCTATTCAATTCCTAGAAACTAACTGTTTAGGCTGACAGGTGGGACCAATTGGTCAGGGTCACCACCCACCTTCCTCCTCCTCTTTGCCCTCACATGAATCCACTGCTCGACCTCGACCCCGTGCGACGCCACAGCTTGCTATCATCCTTGTCTCGCACTACAGTCTCGTCGCTCGCTATCAACCCCGTACAGCGCCACCGCTCGACCTAGAGCCAGCGGAGAGAGATGAGGGGAAGAACACGGAGGGGCAGATGTCAAAGGGCAGCGATGCAGAGCTTGTGTCTGAGGCGGCGAGCGGTATGGTGGCAAGAGATGTGGTCTAGGGAGCCGCTGCCACGCAGGATGCACGGGGAGGGGCGAGGCGCTTCCAGCCGAGCGGGATGAATAGGGCAGGCGGCGCCGCTGGACCATCGTGATGCAGAGGAGGGCGACGTCACTGGCCCATCGTGATGCAGAGGAGGGCGGCGTCGCCGACCCATCATGACCGCCAGGGAGAGGCTCCGCTACTTCTGCGAGCCCTCGGGGAACATCCTCGAGGCCGTCGTCATCTCAGACCGCCACTCTGGCCACCAGGCGAGCTCCTCCACCGTGGGGGATATCACCGGCCCGGTGGTACCTGCCCTGCCCGCAGACGAGCTCGATCTAAAGCCCACTCAACATCCCATCCACGACGAGCTCCTCCACCCATGCCTCTTCTCCGGATTCCATCGGGAGACCAGTTTTGCCACAGCCGGCGGCAGCTATTTCCGGCGGGGAGCGCTGGTGGCCGGTGACTTAAGAAAATTGGTTGACCATGCATGCCCAGCTGCGCGCACGCATAGTCCATGCCGGGGCAGCCAGAGCATAGTCCATGCCGGGGCAACAGATAGCTCCGGCGAGTCTCCTGTGCACACCTCAAAGTCAAATCCCCAACTGCTAGTAGATGACAACAGTGGCCGCGGTGCCACCGCGCGCACAAGTCAAAGTCCCTATGTCATGAGCCCTTGTTATGGAAAGTGTACAGGAGCATGATCTGGTTGCTAGGATATGCATGCATGCAATCGTGATGTTGCACCTGTCAAAGTATATCTACGTTTGTTACGTGTGTATGCATTTATTGTGTTTAAAGTCTATTTCCCATGCTAGGTTTATGTAAAGGGATGAATTGTTTCTAGTCAGATATAAGAAATACACCTCTGATCTGGTACTCCTCGCCTGTCAATTTAACCAACTTAGAGCAGCTCTAAAAGTAAATGTAGAACCGTCGGAACCGAAAAAATTCCGGTGGATTTACATGCCCACACGAAATCAGCCGTCTAACGGAGCCCAAATCAGTCGGGACAGTAGAAAAAGTTACAATGGCCCTGTTAACCGCCCGCGTCGACATGTAAAAATAGAGGCCGCGTCGATGATTAGGGGTTCAAACGCGTTCTTTCTTCCCCTCCCAACTGTAGCGCCACCGCCGCCAAGCTCGATCTCCGGCGAGCAATCCACGCCGGGGGTGGTGGTGACCGTCCTCCACGCCGCCTCGCCGATGAAGCGCACGCGAAGTTCGTGCGCTCCGAGGGGGCGAAGAAGTGGGCCGCCCTTATATATGTGAACCGCGATAAGTCACCGCCGCCGTCCCTCCGCGCCTACGCACCGACTGGAGGCAAGGGTGGCTCGCCACGCCCCGCGGATCCGCATGTATGCCACTTCCGAGGAGGGATCCTTGCACGGCCCTGCTCCTCCTTCCCCTCCCTCCACCGACGGCTTCAGCTCCCTGTCTCCTCTGCGTGCGCGCGTTATTGGCAAGGCGGATTACGCCAACAATAGCGACGAGGAGTGGATGGCGCTCGAGCTCATGATGTGTGAGTCCGTGCTCGCCGTCGAGGAGGAGCTCGAGATCGAGTGGGCCGAGCAGCGCCGAGCCATCTTGCTCGTCCAGGCGCGAGAGGCCAGGGAGAGGAAGGAGGCGCGTGCTTCGACCAGCATCAGCGCCGTCTTCAAGCTTGAGGTCGGCGACCTCATCGGCCTCACCAAGTGAGGTCCTCGCCGCCACAACGCCGTTGCGCCCTGCAGCCCCCGTCGACAAAGAGGTGGGCTCAATTTTGGTCTAGGACGCGATGGCGCCCCGCAGTAGTCGATGTAGGCATCATGCAGCTTTTGAATTGTTGTGTAATTACTTATATGTGATTAACGTATGTATGGCCAAAGAACTTGGATCAGACGCGCGAGTTCGTCCTTCAATTTACCCGTGTTGTTTGATTTTTAGTTCGTGTTTACAGGCTCCATTCCGCGTGAACCATTTACGAACCGCGAACTCGGTTTTCAGTCGACTGTACTCTGCGTTTACAATTCTAAAAATATGGGCACCGTTAGAGTTGCTCTTAATACAGTATAATACTATAATGTTTGTATTAGAAATCACTATAAATTTTTCGATTCTATATTTTCTAAGGACATACGCAAGACTTGTGGACTCGGCCGGAGGGAGTAGTTAGTTATCAATGGGCATTAACCATTCGATGATGATCATCTCCTAAAATTTACATGAATATTACTCCATCTATTTCATAATATAAAATGTTTTAGCTTTATAAAAAATATACCTAGACCTCTTTTAGCGTGCATGTTCACTCCTATTCTATAAGATGTTATAGCTTTGTTTCAAAGGAATGAATCCTATGCATCGTTTTTCTACACTACAATTCTATAGCATTTCTAACAAGAGATGAGATCTCTTGAAAAAATTCTTATGTGTCTGAAAACTATGACATGTATCTAATCTCCATAACATTTTCTGTGTTTTTTCTGCGGTGCAATCAAACAGCTTATCTTACCGATTCTTGCAATTTTTCATTCCTATAGAATTTTAAGTGTCATGACATTCTATTCCTATGTTTTATAAATCTTTTGAATCAAACGAGTCCAACCTTTATAGTTTTCTACATTTTCCCCTTGCAATCGTCCAAACTCTATATTCAGATGCCCCCTTGTGTTCCTCCTTGTCCTTGACTTGAGCTTTGCAACTGCATTTATGTGTGTTATGTGTTATGTGTTGATTTTCTACTATGTGGTATATGCACCTCATACCATCCATAAGGTCATGAGTAGAATCATTATAAAAGTTGTGATATTACTTGTTTCATGTTATGTCTAAAACACGTCACACTAACAAGTCCTCATGTACCCATGGCTCCGACAGAGATGCTCTGCAACCAACACCACAGGAGGCCGGCTAACAAATGGTTAATGGAGACTCGAAGCCCTAATTTTTCGGGAGGGGTCCCATTAGGGATTCTGGTGACTATAAATTGAGCTAAGCCGATCTTAACTCGTTTACAACGTCTATATGAAGTCGCCAGAGAACGGAAGCATGGACAATGGAGCCAAACCTGGATTCGTCCTCGTGCTTTAGCCTGCTAGATCATGAGCCTCCTTTATGACAGCCCATGATTTCTTTGGTTCTAGTACAATTCTACTTTCAGATCCGGGCCAAGCCCATTTCAAGAATGGGGATCCATGAACGAGGGGGGATGATTGCAGCATGCATGGAGCAGTGACAAAATTTACATGGTTACATGGATAGTGATCAAATGAAACAGAGACATGACCATGATCATGAGTTGCAACTTTTTGTACAGCGGCAGTGGGCTTATACAGAAGCTCTCAGCGCACATCTAAGTGACGACGACGACATCTTCTTTGGTGAGATGCTCGACCTTGCTGCCCCCCGAGCTCCTCTTCAGCTCCTCGTACATCTCCTCGATCGTCGGCTTCCACAGCCGGACGCGCGCGTTTATGAACCAGTTGGACACCTGGCAAGCCAACAATATATCCAGCAATTCAGAGACATTCATTCACAAAGGAATCACAATGTTCCAAGATTGATCGGGGACTGTATTGTACTGTACCTGGCTCCTGCTCAGCCCGCTCCTCGCCGCCAGCATGTCCTTCTCGTTGTCTTTCGGGTACCTGAAAACCAGACATCACATAAAAGTTTCCAGTTCCGATGAACAGAGATATCCATCACGCACTCCCCCGTGTTCTTCAGTTACGGAAAACTTACGGGCGGAGGAAGTTCTCGAACATCCAGGCTTTCAGCACGGCCACGGACTTCTCCGGCAGGCCGCGCTGGGGCCGCCACGACTGCTGGTCGCCGCGCCGGAGCTGGTGCAGCGCCCAGTGCTTCTGGATGAACGACGACTCCCAGCTCCGCTCCTTCTCGGCCAGCGACGAGCCGCCGGACGCCATGATCAGCCCCGCGATCCGCTTCCGGAGCCGACGGTACACCGCGGAGACCGCGCGCTGCGCGAACGGCGGCGCGGCGATGGCTATGGCGCCAACTCCTGGACGCGCCACCATGCTGCTGAACTTGGTCGCCGTCGTCTGGATGTCGTCGAAGCACCGGTTGCACCGCTGGTCCATCTGTGTGCGTCAGTTCACGCTCGGCCATGTCAGATTATTTTTACTCCGGTAAGTAATAAACGGTGCGTGCTGCAAATTAATTAAGCAGAAGAAGTTCAGGGGGAGCTTACCAGCTGTAATATCTTCAGGAGGTCGTTCCTCACCCTCTGAGCCTCCATCCACCTCCCGCCGTCGGCGGCGTCCTGCCGGTGCTCGTCGGGGGGGGAGCACCAGGCGGTTGGAGCTCGCCGACGACGGCGTCCTCAGCAAGAGGCTCGCCTCGCCCCCGACGCCACTGGCTGAATCGTCGGCCATGTTCTCGGTCACGTCTCTCAGCAGGCAGCCGGCGAACCCGTTCAGCAGCTCCTGCGCAATGTGTGCGTATCCCGACCGCGGGAGCACCTGCGAGAAGTGCGCGGGCCTCGAGTACACGTGTGGGTACACGTCCTGCAGCTCGCCGTCGCCGCAAGGAGGAAGCTGGAACAGGCCGGTGCCGGCGTGAGCCCTCGCGGTCTGAGGCGGCTGCTGGTAGCCAAAGCCTTCGCTGCTCAGATGAGTCAGACCGGAGCAGCTTACCTCCGGGGACTGGTCCGGCAGGCTCGCCATGGTAACCGAGGAAGGCTGGGCACCTAGCCTGAGAGAGAGGCCGCTCCCCTCCGCGGCGAGCGGGTCGCGAAAGCTGGTGAACGCCGTCAGGTAATACGGGTCGTGGATCGACGCGGCGCTTGCCCCGTCGTAGAACCAGCTGCAGTGTGGCTCTCCAGTAACCAGCTTGGCCATCTTCGACGGCTGAGCAATGGTGACATCCGACGGGCCGTACTGGAAGAATTCCGGCGAGGTGGCGGCGGCGGCGGGAGGGAGCAGGGAGTGCACGGTGCTGCAGCTCTCGCCGGGGACGACGGCGTAGGCGTCGTCGTTCATCTCCTCCGTCGACATGCTCGCCGGCGAAGGAGCGGCGGCAGCCCAGACGAGCTGGTTCGCCGGCGAAGTGACCATCGCATTATTGCTCGCCATGAAATGGGCGGCCACGTCTGCCCCGCCGCCGAAGGCAACCGGATCACCGGAGAAGAAGCTCGCGTCGAGCGCCGTGCTTGGGTAGAAGAATGGTGCCGCCTCCGAACCGATCATGCTGCTGCCGCCGCCGAAGAAACAAGCGTTCATGGCCTCGAATCCCAGCTGCTGATAAGACGGATTACTGGACATCTTTGGGTAGTGTAGTAGCTTGGAAGAAGTCGCCAAAGGCCAAATCTTGCGCTAATTTAAAAAGACCTGAAACAAAGCAGGAGTAGTATAATGGGTGACTGACATTATTAACGCTGGTCAGGGCACAGTTAGCAGATTGTTCCTCCTAGAAAGTAGAAAATGCAAGGTAATCTACTGTCCATGTTGCAGCACAAAGCCACCTATTTTTTGGCAAGTGAAAGAAAAAACCCACCTATGTTTGTCCTGAATTTTTGGCTGAATTTTTGTCCGGAAGAGAAAGGAAACAAAGAAATTCAACAAAGTGGACATAGCCGAGGAAGCAAAGCTAGAGGAGCTAGGGATGATTAGTTGCCAGCAGACCTTAGAAAACCATGGAGAAAGCAGCGGCGACGGCCTATGACTGAGCTGCCAACCAGCCACCACTCTTAGCTAGCCTCCTAGAGAGATTTTCAACCTGGAAGTCAGGGGCGGCGGGAGGGACAGCAACAGCAGCAAGCTTTTCAACGCAGGAGGTAGGTAATCAGCGAGATGATGAAGAACTGAAGAAGAGGCTAGCTAGAACCTAAAATGGCAAGGAGACCATTTCCTAATAGAACGCCTGCAATGCGAATTTGGGGATGTGAATTTGAGGCGATCTCTCGCTTTTACTACTTAGTAGTACTCGAAGCAGGGGAGCAGTTGGGGGAGGTCAGGGGGAGGGCCGGAGGGGGTTTTTATCAGGAGCAAGCAAGCACGAGGAAGAAAAACGGAATCGACGACGCCCACTTGGAGGATGGAGGATGGAAAGCGAGCAGGCCCCTCTGATGATCTTGGCACTGATCAGGAGAGATCTCAGGGGCGCTCTCTCTCTCTCTCTCTCTCTCTCTCTCTCTCTCTCTCTCTCTCGCAAGCCACCAAGAACCAAACCGGGTCCTACTGCTGCCCTGACCCCCATGGGGCTGGGGGCTGGGGGCAGTGGCGTTTAATGCATACCAAAAACTGAAAGTGGCTATTGCCCATACGTAGCAAAGCTAAAAAGGACGGACGGGGGCAGGCATGGGGTCCTTTCCTTTGGATCATGGTGGAGAGAAGGGTGTAGAAGAATACTGCTAGTATATACACTTTGAACGAACATGTGGAGGGCTTTGCTAGTCTGTTTATTTATTTATGGGGTTTATCACCTCATGATTGCTCCTGCGGTGGGACAAACCAGGAAAGAACCCACTAGATTAATCAGATTGCACATTGCAGTCTGTTGTCTGGTGAAGCATATATATAAAATGCAGCACCTCACGAATGTGTGTTAGCTAACCAACAACATGGCTATCATGCCTCTGTATATGTGTATCACTCATTCTCTCATATACACTGTGGATACACCATGCATGTGGCTTCAGGCAGTTGTAGCTAAGGAACAATTCCTCTTTCCAAACACGAGCAGAGGCCACTTGCTTTGCTCTCATGTGCTCTCTACTACCACTATACAGTGCCACTACTACTGCCTCCTGTGGTTAAGCTGCAGCAGGCAGGCAGGCAGCCAGTGATGAGTGCTCACCTCTCAGCCTTGTTTGAGCAAATGCAGGCAAGCATAGCATGCATGCCATGGCAGGGGCGGCCAGACGCCGCCAAGGCGATGCGTCCAAATGCTCTTCCGCGGCAGGGCGTGTGGGGTGGGGTGTGGGGGAGGACGCAAACAGCAGGCCACAGTGCAGATGGTCAGATGCACAAACACACACACACACACATGCAAAGATCAATCAGGAGTGCCACGGCGCGCATGATTTTGATCCAGCACGCAGAGAGAAACGCCCTGTTTCTTCCTGACAGCAGGATGAGAGAGAAGGGTGGGATAATTCGGTGTGGCTTTTGAAGGACACGCTCTCTCTCTCTCTCTCTCGCTGCCTCTGTTTCTCCCTGACAGCAATGCTTATCTGCTTGGTTTTTGCACATCCGTTTGCATCTGCCCTGCAGCTCTACCTGTGCAAGGTAGATGCAGATGATCGAGCTGGGAAGCCAAAATATCAGGCTGGAATCTCTGTACAAGGCTGTGGCTGTGGCTGTTGCTGTTGGCAGGCTCGCTCATCGGGTAGACGCTGGAACTACCGTCAGACAAAAGAGTACTGCTGCTGCTGCTGCTGCTGTTCAGGGAGCCCCACACTCCATTTCTTAAAGGCACCAGAAAGAAATATAGTCCATGGTATTTATTAAGCACACGCCTCCTGTTTTGATGCTGGTATACCGGTATTCAGAAGACCACCACAGCAAGCAGGTATGTACAGTTTTTGGACGAACTGGTTGAAAGGAACACAGGCATTATCCATTACTAAAAAATAATGCTTCGTTTTATTGAGTGAATATAAAAAACGGTTCTCATGCGTCCGAGAACTTATTATTTCTTAGTCATCTCTCTCGTCATTAGTTTTACCTCGCTTTGTGCAACGTGAAACTTATACATGAGTTGCAACTAGTTATAACTGAGATTTAATGAGTTGCAACTAACAATTAGTACAAAATATATATGTTGCAACTAGATTGCAACTGAAAATTAGCATAAATAGCAGGATGATATTAACGATTTAGACGCGCCTAAGATCTAGGCACTTCCGTGATGTAGGATACGGTAGAGTAAATAGCACGTGGATATGGATTATAAGAGAATCAATTAGAATTATATGATATTTTAGACCAAATTTGTCAAAACTAATTTGTAGACTTAGCAGCTATTGAGTTACCGAGTTCATTTTGGCGAGCATGTCTAGCTCTGAATTCTACAACCAGTGGACTGATGGCTTAGATATTCAATTTATACTTACACCATCTCATCAATGCTTTAACTTTTAGTTTAAGCCTTGTCTCTATGTTCTTAAGTAATTGATTCTTGCAAGGTTGAAAGGCTAAATCTTATATATCCGCATTCAAATTCGATCGCTACCGGTTGTTATCGAATACGCTCCGAATCTGAGTAGAAAATATTGTGAAGTATATGGTAGAGACAAAACCGAATCTGGTCAGATCCATTTACACCCCTAGGTTTATTCAAAAACTTGATCAAAACCCATATAATACCACGGTTAATTAAGAACGACGAGAGCTCCTTGTGTTGGCACAGAAACGAGCTTTATTATTCATTACTTTTCCTTTTTCATGGCTCATTCCTATAGTCGTGTTGACCCCATTACTCCCCGCGTGCGCCTAGTCGTGGATTTTCGTCGCCCCGGCCTTGTTGACCTTTGCCTTTTATATATTTGTTTCTTGTTAGATTTTATCCACTTTTGACATATCCTTGCCGTTTGGTTGTTCCATTTGCTTTTCACCTTTCTAACCCATCCACCAAGTTAAAAGCCTCGAGTGTTTGTAGTTATTTGTATGTGAGGTATGTTTATCACTTCACTTTGCTTGGTTTCTTTGCTTTCAAGTGTGGACATTTGTTCAACATATCTTCCAATTTAAAGTGAAGCCCCCGAGGGATCCCTAACTCCAATTCGTTTTCCATATACAACACTTCTTTTTGTTGATCATGAATAGGGAAGATGAAGAAATGGGAACACCCGACCACTTCCACAATGATGACAAAGCCGCAACAAGACACAACATATGGGTTCAACGCCAAGAGATGCGTCATTAATTCACAAGATTTGAGGCACGTCTAGATGAAACTTTCAAAGAGTTTTGACGAGAAAATGTGCAACGTCGAGGCGTGATATAGAATTTGGGAGGCAAAATGATGGCTGTCCAAGAAGCTATTTCCAATTTTGGTAACCGACTCGTCATAACTCAAGTGCTTCAAGTTGTTCACACCATATCCTGCCTCACCAAGAGGACCATGCAAGCGCTTCAAGCAGACATGAAATTCCCCCAGAAGGCCAATAAAGATGTGTTGTAATCAGTCTAGCTCTAGATCTTATCGGTAGAATCTACAGGGTTCGATCTATGAGATCTGAGAGAGAGAGAGAGCAGAGAGATTGGAGAGGGAGAGGTTGTATACCTGCGCCCTGGCTCGAGGAACACGAGCCAGAGGGGATGCCAGAGGTGGTGTCCATGGCGGAGAGAGGCGACGGCGTGGGCGTGGGTGTGGTTGAGACTGGCGGCGGCGGAGCTTCCCGTCGACCTAGCGCAAAACCCTAATCGGTGGGTGTGTCGGTGGGGGGCTACGGCGCACGGTGAACCTCGTACCGTGTGCGTCCGGCCCCCCACCTCTTTATATTCGCGCTGGCGATAGGGGCCCACCAACCATGATAAGGTTGGGCGCCCCCGATTAGGGCGTGTTGAGGGACTCCGTTCGGGCCGTTGGGCCCGAACGTGGGAGAGATCTATCTAACATTCTCCCCCTAGATCTCGACTTTACTTTTAACTTTGTACTTTACTCGTTTCATCACGGATCGGTACATAGAGCATGTTTCATCGTCTCAGCTCAATTGCCGATAGAATCAGACAGCCACTATATATTTTTCTATTTTGAAACAAATTATGTTACTTTTGGGCCTCTGTAGTCCAGGAGTCATAGGCTTTCCATTAAACACATGCCGGCTATGTGTTCCTTGAACACATTGGGTGGTAAGCCTTTCGTTAGCGGATCCACAAGCATATCCTTTGTCCTTATATGCTCGAGTCTTATAGTTTGATCCTGGACTTTGTCCTTCACAACATAGTACTTTATATCTATAGACTTTGTAGCATTACTCGACTTGTTGTTGTGAGCATAAAATACTGCGGGCTCGTTGTCAGAGTACATCTTTAGTGGCTTGCTAATGCAGTTTACCACTTTCAAGTCGGGTAGAAATTTCTTTAACCATAACGCCTCTCCCATGGCCTCATAACATGCTATAAATTCTGCATACATCGTAGATGATGCAACTATCGACTGTTTGGCGCTTCTCCACGAAATAGCACCTCCTGCGAGAGTAAAGAAATATCTTGTCGTGGACTTTCTGTCGTCTTTATCTCCCGTAAAATCCGCATCTGAGTACCCTTTTATCTCTAGGGAATCAGATCTTTTATATGTTAGCATGAGGCCTTTTGTGCCTTGCATATAACGCAAAGCTTTCTTTACCATCTTCCAGTGCTCTATGCCTGGATTCTCTTGATATCTACCGAGTACCCCGGTGATAAAAGCTAAGTCAGGGCGAGTGCACACTTGTGCATACTGTAAGCTTCCAACAGCCGAAGCATATGGTATTGACTTCATTTGATCGATCTCATATTGGTTCTTTGGACATTGGGATTTTCTAAAACTATCGCCCTTAACTATGGGAGCAGGTGTTGCATTACTCGCATGCATATTGTATTTTTTTAGAATCTTTTCATAATACGCTTTCTGCGATAGTCCTAACACTCCATTCTTTCTATCTCGGTGAATTTCTATGCCCAAAACATAAGAAGCTTCACCAAGGTATTTCATGTCAAAATTTGAAGACAAGAACTTCTTTGTCTCTAGTAGTAGACTGACATCACTGCTAGCAAGCAAGATGTCATCCACATACAGAATTAGGAAAATATATTTCCCACTTTTGAACTTTGCATAATGCAATTGTCCTCAACATTCTCTTTGAATCCAAATCTTTTAATTGTATCATTGAACTTTAAATACCACTGCCTAGAGGCTTGCTTTAACCCATAAATGGATTTCTTTAGGCGGCATCCCATATGTTCCTTCCCCTCCATGAAAAAACCCTTGGGTTGTTTCATGTAAACATTTTCTTCTAAATTTCCATTTAGAAATGTCGTCTTAACATCCATTTGATGCAACTCTAAATCAAAATGTGCAACTAGTGCCATTATGATTCTGAAGGAGTCCTTACATGAGACCGGAGAAAAAGTCTCATTGTAATCTAGGCCTTCTCTTTGCGTAAAGCCTTTTGCCACAAGTCTAGCTTTGTACTTTTCTACATTCCCATTGGAGTCATACTTTGTTTTGTAGACCCATTTGCATCCTACTGCTTTGGCTCCTTTAGGAATTTCCTCTAAGTCACAAACATTGTTGGAACTCATCGATTTAATTTCATCTTCCATTGCCTCCACCCACTTGGCTGAGTGAGGGCTTTTCATGGCTTCTTCATATGAGGTAGGATCGCCCTCCATATGAACTGTTTCTGTGTTGTAGACTTTGTAAATTTCTTTGGAAATGGCTGGTCTTCGTTCTCTTTTAGACCTTCTGAGTTCATCAGACTCTTGCTCATTTCTTGCCTCGGGTTCAGGCACATTTTCTGTATGTGGCTGTTCTGGCTCCCTTTCATGCTCAACAGTGGGTTCAGGTGGCTCATGATGGACAGGTTCCAAACTTTCTCCCATTGTTGTCACGTGTGGAGTCACAACAGGTGTCGGCACCACAACCTCAGGGGTTGTAGATGGTGGCACAACAGGTAGCGAGAAAAATGGCTCCTGAGTCATCGGATTAGGTGCATGCACCCTATTCTCCTCAAGATCAATTTCCCAAGCTACCGTTCTCCCCCTCATCAATTCGTCCTCCAAGAAGACTACGTGTCTCATTTCTACAAACTTTGTGTATCTGTCTGGACAGTAGAAACGATAGCCTTTTGATTTATCTGGATAGCCAATGAAGTGGCAAGATACTGTTTTGGGGTCTAACTTTGCAATGTTTGGATTGAAAACTTTTGCCTCAGCTAGGCTCCCCCAGACCCTCAAGTGGTGCAGAGAGGGAACTCTTCCTGTCCACAATTCATACGGCATTTTTGGCACCGACTTACTTGGTACTCTATTGAGAATGTGAATGACGGTTTTAAGCGCCTCCATCCACAATCCCAATGGGAGGGTGGAATAGCTCATCATGTCGCGCACCATATCCATAAGGGTACGGTTACGCCTTTCAGCTACTCCATTTTGCTGAGGTTTGCCCGGCATAGAATACTGGGCGACTATTCTATTTTCCTGTAGGAACCTTGCAAAAGGTCCTGGTACTTGACCATATTGAGTATGCCGACCGTAGTACTCCCCCCACGGTCAGACCGGACTATCTTAATTCTTTTATCATGCTGATTTTCTACTTCAGCTTTGAAATTTTTTAATTTATCCAATGCTTCAGATCTTTCTTTAATTGGATAAATATAACCATACCGGGAGTGATCATCCGTGAATGTTATGAATGAATCATAACCATCCACACTTTTCACAGGAAACGGTCCACAAATATCAGTATGGATTATTTCTAGTGTAGCTATACTTCGGTTTGCACCCTTTTTAATTTGTTTTACATACTTTCCTTTAATGCAATCTATGCATTGCTTGATGTCTGAGAACTCTAACGGAGGAAGAATGTCATTTTTAACGAGGCTTTCTATTCTTCCCCTCGAAATATGGCCTAATCTGCAGTGCCATAACTTCGATGAGTCAAGAGTTCGCTTTCTTTTCTTTTGTTCTTTGTTCGACAAGGGAACTTGTTCATTCACATCACACACAGAAAACACTTTCTCATGCAAGGATAATAAATAAAGCTTGTCATATAGTGAAGCAACACCCACACAAGTATCTTTCAACCAAATGGCACATTTGCCATGTCCAAAATAACACTCATACATGTCTTTGTCCAAGCACGACACACTTATTAAATTTCTATGGATGGAAGGAACAAATAAAACATCTTTAAGCAAAAGAGTAAAGCCATCAACCAGCTCTAGAGGAATGTCGCCAACAGCCTCCACTTCTACTTGAATCCCATTCGCCACTTCAATGAGTCTTTCTTGTTTTGGCAAAATCCTTGTCGAATGGAACCCCTGTAAAGAGTTGGCAACATGCACAGTTGCACCAGAGTCAATCCACCAAGTAGATTTATAAAACTTTTCATACAAGGATTCATTTACAAAAGAGACTATGTCTGTACCATTTTTAGCCATTATGGACTTTAGCCATATTGGGAAATCCTTTTTGTAGTGGCCAACCTTTTTGCAATGGTGGCACTGGTCTTTGTCCCCAGGGGTAGACTGCTGATACTGATGCTGGTGCTGTAGGGGGCCCTTGCCATGTGGCTTGGAAGGTGAGCCACCATGGTTACTGTTGGTGAAGTTCCTCTTCCTGTTGTCCTTCACGTAGTTCAAGGAACCATCGTGAATGGACTTAAGCCTTTATTCCTCTTGAGAACACATCCCTATGGTCTTTTCAATGTTCCACTTTTCAGGGGACATGTTATAGTTGATGACGAAGTTCTCGAACTGTTGGGGAAGAGAGGCCATGACAAGATGCACCAGAAGAGCAGGCTTGAGCTCGAGGTCCGCATCCATGGGCTTTAACTTAGCCGCCATGTTGGACATCCTCAAGATGTGCTCTCTAATGCCATGTGGCCCTCCCATATACTTTTCTGTCACCAGCTGTTTTAGCAGCTGGGTCGCATACATCTTTGAAGAGCCAGTAAACTGGCTCTTTATCTTTGCAAGGTACTCACCAACATAGGCACACTATTCGATTGAGCCTACTATTGCATTCTCAATCGTGTTCTTAACAAAAGCCAAGCACTTCTTGTTTGCATTGACCCACTTTTGGTTATCTATTGAGTAAGCCAGCTCCAAAGGAGCATGGTCTCTCTTTCTCTTTTCGAATGCAGCACTTTCCTTAGCATCACCCCCCATTGGGTCCTCAGGCTTGACTGGCTGTTTAGTATCAATAACCCAGTCCACCTCGGCGCAGACAAAGGCCAGGTCAACCTTTTTCCTCCATTTAGAATAGTTATCCCCTCTGAGCAGTGGGATATCCTTCAGGCAACTCATGAGGTTGAGACCTCCTGAAAACCACAAAAAATGTGAGATAACCAGAAACAACTGTATGCATTAATCCAACGTTGGTATAAATTAAGCATGCAATTGTTTGTGCCATGTAAAGTTATATCACTGTTGGGTAAAGATAAAATTAAATGCACCTTTAATACATAATGAAAGGGATCATGATCATGTTTATTAATAACGTTGGTCAATTAATAACATGGGGCATAATCAACTTTAAATTACTTTATCACATCTCAAAATTTAATACACTTTTATTGCATTCTAGCAATTTAAATCAACTATTTGCAGCGGAAACAATTATTACACTATTCATAAACTTTAGAATTTATGGAAAAAACTTTGTCACTTTCATATTCTATAATCAAGATATTTATAGAAATAAAATGAATAGAGAAAACTTTGCAAAAATCATCAAAACTGATCAAAAACAGCTTCTGAAATTAAAAAACAGAAAAACTGCTCTACTATGCCATATTGGGCCTTTCCCTGGGCGGCAAGAAGCGGCCTAGCGGCCTGATCGCGCGCTGCCGCTATCTGCTGCCGCCAGCAGTGCGCCAGCCTGGCCTGCATGGCCTGCCAGCGCCAGCCCCGCTAACTGCCGCTCGCACGTGTTGCAGACGCTCTCCAGCCGCGGCCCAAACAGCAGCCCGCCAGCGTCCTGCGGCCTGCTTGGCCCGCCACCCCTAGCAGCCAGCAGCCGATCTCAGCCGTCCGATGCGGCTAACCTAGATCCTAGGTCTCCCCGCGCCCCTCGCGGGGACAAAAAACCCACCCGCCGCAGCCCCCACTAACCCTAGCCCCATTCGCCCCCTCTCCCCTCGTGATTCCCCTCCACCAGAGCTCTCTGGCGGCGCTTGCGAGCGAGCGAGGCGAGGTGGCCGCCCCGCCAGCGACGGCGGCGAGCTCATCCCTCCCTCTCTCACAGGATGCTACCCCTTTCTCCCCTTTCTTCTCCTCTATCCCAAACGAGATCCACCGTGGACGAAGCTTCGGCGCCTCCTGTAACACCCTCAGAATCGGCCCTATGCAAGTTTTAGCGAAACCCGCCAAACCCGCATAGAAACGATTCGAAGGTGCCCACCAGGCACTTGCGTGCGGGTGGAAATCAAAGTAATAACATTACACAACAGTCCTCGATGGGACCCACAGAACAGGTATATATACAGCAGCGACTCAATGAGTCAAGAATACAGATATAATATACAAAGATCCAAATCACCTTGAAAACGATAGAGCGTCCGACTACGGACAAGATGCAAATGGGGCTAAGAGCCCTGAAGAATAACCAATGGCGTCCATAACCCTGTCCAGGCCAAGCCGGAAGGGTAACCCTGCTAACGGCGTCGAACTCAAACCTGCTTAAACAAAAGGGGTGCCGACAAAGGGCAAAGGAAAAAGAGGAGCGTCAGTACTGAGGCCAGTACACGGCGAGACTAGAATTCGGCGGTCCTCGCCTACATAGGTATGGTGGGCTGAAGCGGCAGCGGCAGCATGCACTAAACATCCTATAGAGACTCGATACAACTGGCGACTATCAGAGAGGGGTGAGAAAGACCTATCCGGAACCAGCGTGATACTAACACCAAACAATCCCATCCTGGCATTCCCCCTCGAGACCAAACGAGGAAGTCAACCGAGGAACTCACACAGTTGGCAGTTTTATTTATTCAGTTTTCGTTGCAGCAATTACTAGTCAGGTATAGATAATCATCCTGATAAATAAACAGTGGGCACTTTTAGTTAATCATTCCGTTATAGTGGCAACACTTACTAGTCAGATACAATTAGCATGAGATAACCCCAAAACCCAGCAGTTGTTGGTACTTTTATTTAGCCATTCCGTTGTAGTGAAGCTGATTACTAGTCATATCGGATACAAGTCAATTTATAACAATAAACTTTAGTTATAGTTGTCTATGATCAAGCACTGTGCTCCAAGTCGTCCATAACCGCGGACACGGCTTCTCGAAAAGATTAAACCCTGCAGGGGTGCACCAAAGTATCCACAGTCACTTCGACCCTTTTTGCCAGATCAGTTAACATACACCCATCGGTATGTCGGCGGGGCCTAAGTCACGACGTTCCCAGACCCAAAGCAAGTACGTGGGGGCCACCCCACCAAGTCGACACCCGCAACGAAGTCGGCCGGTCTCCGAGACGGACTTAGGGTTTGGGTAGACGGCAGTGAGCGACAGCAAATCCCCAAACGGGGACTGTCGACACCGCGAAAACGTGTCCCGATCCTAAACAGTACAGGTGCTATATGTCGCACAATTTAAATAAAGCAGTAAAGCATGGCATAAAACCTCAAACTAGTTTGTGGCCCCCAGTACAATACTTTGAAATCAGGTAATAATCAATGGGGGGCCCATATCTCCCCAACTGTGGTTAGCGCGCTCGATCTCGGAACAGGTGTCAAGAACTCGGGTCCTACGGGACACAAGTGGGCGGTCGGAAACCAAAACTTACCTATCACCCACCGATGCCGCTGCTTAATTCAATTTTAGTTGTTAAACGGTAATTAAAGTGAACGATAAGTAAAACCATGATCATCTCCCACATCAACATGCGGAAATACTCCAACAACTGTGGTACATGGCGGCGCGCAACAGCACTTGAGCAAGCGACTACGACGCGCAAGTCCAACTATCTACCAAACAACAGGTAATAGGATGTGTCCAAGGCAATATAGGGCTGCACGGTATATCATGGGTACGGAAAACTAAAGCATCACAACACGGATAGCAATAGATCAACAGGAGGGAAATAAATACTATAAAAGTAAGATAGGTAGAAAGGGGGAGATGCTCGCCTGAAAACATTGTCGAAGGTTCAACCGAAGATCGGGGCGAAGCTCACATCAACTCATCGGCCTTATCCGCGAAGAAGCAAAACACTAGAATAAACACCGGATGCACTATTTAATTCAACGGCAAAAGATCGGCATGATGCATGTATGATGTATGGCATGGAAAAGATGCGATGCAATTAGGTCATATTAAGCGGAACCGGGGTCCCGACATTTAATTAGATGGTTCGAGTTATTTAGAACCCCCGCAATTTAAATGTTGTATTAGCAGGGCAAAAGATAGCACCGGGTCCGCTACACAAATTTAAATGAGGCCAATATAAGGCTAGATTTGCCCGCATATGGGCCCCATATTTAATTATTAGGTGAATCGGCATAAGGCCCCCAAACCACACAAATATGCATGCGAGTATGGCAATTTAATGTGCAACAAGTTTATGATATTATAAAATAGGGTTTCGGGAAGGGGTTCACACATTGAAGGGTCTCGACGGTCTTGGGGTTCCGGGGTTCGGGGTCGGTCTCAGGGTCCAGGGTTCGACGGAAACGTTCTCGGACTCCGGGATCGTTCTCGGTAGCGGGGCAGATCTTGTCGCATCGGGGTCTCGATGTCCGGGGAGCAGAACTTGGGTCGGTGTCGGGGCGCATCGGCTTCTTCCGGTTTGGTGCCGTTCTCGTCATCGCGAAGGTCTTGTCGGGTCCCCAAGTCGGGTCGGTCTTGGCTTCGGGGTGAAGAACTTGGTACCCGGGCGGAGTGCTTGTCATATCCGTGAAGAAGAGCATGTCGGTCCACGGGGTTCGGCCTTCGGGGCGATCTTGGCGTCGGGTTCTCGACTTCGCATCCTCGGGGAAGTGCCTGCCGCACAATTGTCTTCGGGTCCAGGTAAAAGAGCTTGTCGTCCGGGGTTCTCTGGGTCCGATGAAGATCTTGGCGAGGGGAAACTTGGGGTTTGCGGGGTCCGATGACCGGTGTCGAACTTGTCGTCTCCACACCCAACACTTAGCACCACTTGGTACTACACAGGGACCTGCACGGGTGAAGGCGGTTGACATCGGCGACGACGGGGCTCGGGGGCGAGCGGCGACGGCGGGTGGGGCTGCTGCGGAGGGCCCAGGCGGCGCTTGAGGCGGCTCAGGGAGGGCGGGCGATGCGGTCGTGGCTCGGGGACGGGTGGCGCCGGCGGCGCAGCGCCGCGCGGAGGAGGTTTGCTGTCGGGGTCGTGGAGGGCGAGGCGAGGGTGCAGGCTCCGGCGGCCACGGTCCGGAGGCGGGGCGACGCGGACGAGGGACGGCGCCGGAGCTGGACGCGCAGAGGGCGGCGGCGGGGTGGAGGTCGCTGGGCGGCACGGAGGCGGGCTGCTCGGGCTGCTGCGGGGTGGCTTGGCCGGCGCCGGAGGGGAGAGGTTGCGGGGGCGGCCGCGCGCCGGAGCGAGCGTGGCGGCGGGGCGCGGCTCGACGACAGGGCGCGGTCGGGCCGAGGGCGGCGGCCTGGGCGGCGCCGGAGTTGCGAGGGCGAGCGTGGCGGCGGGGCGCCTCGGGTCGACGGGGTCGGCCAGAGGTGGGGGGGGAGGCTCGATGTGGTGGGGGACGGGCCGGCGATGCGGCGAGGGGCGGCGGCGAGCGCGCTCGCGGGGCCGCTCAGGGGAGGGCGAGGCCGGAGGGCACTGGGAGGCGGGGAAGAGGAGGAGCGGGAGGCGGCGGCGAGCGGGGCGAACGGGGGAAGGGGTCGCCGGCCTGGGGGAGGAAGCGTGCGAGAGGGGGGTCGGCGGCCTGGGAGGTTGGTCGCGGTGGGGAGCCGTGCGGGGCGCGGGCGAGCCAGGGAAGAAGAACAGGGGAGGAGGAGGGAGGTAGGGCGCGCCAGGTGGGGCCGGGGGCGGTGGGGCCCGGGTGGCGGTGGGACGCGGAGACGGGGACAGCTGGGCGCGCGGGTCCAGGGGATGTGGGGATCTGGGCAGGGGGTTGGTGGCCGGCTGTGAGGTGGGTTTTTGTGTGGAGGGTGTGCTGGGTGGGACCGACTGTGAGGTGGGTTGGAGGGAGAGAGAGGGAAGTGAGAGAGGGGGTGGAACAAGTGGCAGAATCTGATTGGGTGGGGGAAGAGGAGAGGTGAGGTGGCGCATGGCAATTGGCCAGGGTGAGGTGGAGGCTGGGTGTGGGTAGTTTAGTTGGTAGGTTTAGGAATAGAGGTGGGCCGATTTGTTTTATACGGGGGTGGTCGTTCGGGTCGGGTTGGCCCGTTCGACTGCCCCCACTAAAAATAATATAATTTTTATTCGTTTTTATTAACACCGTTTGCAAACCGATAGCACTCAAACAAAAATAAACCGGAGACCGGGATTTGCATTTGAATTAAGATGGGGCGTTTGGAAAACAAAACGGGCTTTGCGAAAATAGTTTTAGACAAACAACATATGATGATGACGATGCAATGCACAAAACAACGCGATTTTCTAGTAGTGGTTTTGCGGGATGCCACACCTCCCTGCCCCCCTTATCGGCGATGCGTCCACCCGTGGGTGGGAGCACGACCGTCAAGAGGTGCAGCGGCGGTGCCGCCCTCCCGGCGCTCGGCGGCGGCCGGTGGTCGTTTCCTTTTTGGGAATTTTTGGGGTTTGTATCGTGGGGATCTAGGGATTTGGGGATTTTACTTTGGGGTTTTTGCTCTCTGTTTTTTGATTCGGGGTGGGATCTGGGAGAAACTAGGGTTTTCCTTTTGGGGCTTTAGATCTGGGGATCTTGGGGAATTTTCTTTGCCTTTTCCTTTGCCCCGTTAGGGGTTTGTTCTTCTTCTCGACCTCGGCTTGTCGATGCGTCAGGATCGAGAGGAACGGCGCGGCTGTGTGGGCTGGCGCTCTGTGGGGTTGGGGATCTAGGGTTTTACTTTTCTTCTTTCCTTTTCTTTTCTACACGAGAAAGATCTACGGAGCCCGTGGCTCTGATACCATTGTTGTAATCGGTCTAGCTCTAGATCTTATCGGTAGAATCTACAGGGTTTGATCTATGAGATCTGAGAGAGAGAGCAAAGAGATTGGAGAGGGAGAGGTTGTATACCTGTGCCCTGGCTCGAGGAAGACGAGCCAGAGGGGATGCCAGAGGTGGTGTACATGGCGGAGAGAGGCGACGGCGTGGGCGTGGGTGTGGTTGAGAGTGGCGGCGGCGGAGCTTCCCGTCGGCCTAGCGCAAAACCCTAATTGGTGGGTGTGTCGATGGGGGGCTGTGGTGCACGGTGAACCTCGTACTGTGTGCGTCCGGCCCCCCACCTCTTTATATTCACGCTGGCGACAGGGGCCCACCAACCATGATAAGGTTGGGCGCCCCCGATTAGGGCGCGTTGATGGACTCCGTTCGGGCCGTTGGGCCCGAACATGGGAGAGATCTATCTAACAAGCTGTTCACAATAATTATTGTCTCCAAGACAAGCGACAACTTCAATCTACGAAGGGGAGTTTTCTTCGTCAAGGTCCAACTCTAGACATGGTGAATCACATCACCATGCAAGAAGACTCGTCCTTCATCAATATGAACTTCCTCATGAAGAAAGACAATCGCAACATCATGATCGAGATCAACAAGACTGTCATGCTAAAGAACTTCATTCGAATTCTAGCAATGAGTACAATTTGGAAGAACAAGCACATCGTAGCCATGAATATTTGGGAAACAATCCAAGAAACAATCGTCACCATGAACGTCTGAAAGAACATGTGGGCCCCCATGTGTGGTTTTGGTAATTAATGACAATCTCTATGGACTAATGCTTGTATCAAGTTGTACTTGTAGGAGTTGTCCATAAGCAATGCTTGAACCATATGTTGGCTTCAAGGTTTGGAGAAGAAGAAAGTGAAGAGGATCAAGTGGTGACCAAGGTGTTCAAAGAGTGATCCACAGATTGGTCCTGTGAGAGTTGAGCCTTTTGCAAGGGTGTCTTGAAGAAGAAGATAGAGTTCATCATATGTATCTTCAAGACATAATCCAAATGGCGTTAGAAGGAATGTTGTGCAAGCTAAAGATGTGCCATTTCTAGAAGATGTCATGCTTGAAGCTTTCCATCCTCGGTGATCATGGATCGATGAAGACAAGGTCAATGTAAAGGTTCCCCATGTCGTATGGGGGAGCAACTTGCAAGTCTTCATCAAACAAGTGCGTGCAAGAGCAATCAAGAAAGGTTTTCCATCTTGAGAAGGACAAGATCGTCTACATCAAGATCAAGTGGAATATGCGCAAGGCAAAGGTATGATATTGATAGGGTTTCCTTCTTATCGGTCTCGTGGTGTTAGTTGGGGAGACCGGTTTATAGGACAGAGAACCATACTATCAAGAGGGGCTCTCAAGTGAGTAACTCGATCATATCTTTCAGAGAGAGCTCGAACCTTTGCATACTTAGCATCATCTTTTCTTGGTTGTTATTTGGATATTATCCATGTGAGGTTCTAGAGCTTGTGGTAATAATCATAACAAGCTCTAGTTCATCAAAAACGAATTTCCCCTTTATATCATTCTCGGAATCAGACTGAAGATCTCGACAATCGAGGTTCAGGAACAAAGGAGTGATGCAGACTCTGCATCGGATCTGGCGTAGATGATGTCGTCGCGTCGGAAAACACCGGAAGGCACGAGAAGGAACAAAGAGAAGTCCACCAGATGAAGGATTCCTCGGATAGCATGAAGACCAGATGTAGCAACACCGTTACCAAAGGGGTGCCGACAAAGGGCAAAGGAAAAAGAGGAGCGTCAGTACTGAGGCCAGTACACGGCGAGACTAGAATTCGGCGGTCCTCGCCTACATAGGTATGGTGGACTGAAGCGGCAGCGCAGCATGCACTAAACAACCTATAGAGACTCACTATAACTGTCGGCTATCAGGGAGGGGTAAGAAAGACCTATTCGGTACCAATCTGATACTACTACCAAACATACCCATCCTGGTATTTCCCCCTCGAGACCAAACGAGGAAGTCAACCGAGGAACTCACACAGTTGGCAGTTTTACTCATTCCATTATAGTTGCGGCAAATACTAGTCAAATATAGATAGTCATCCTGATATAATAAGCAGTGGGCAGTTTTATTTAACCATTCCGTTTTAGTTGCGTCACTTACTAGTCAGATACAAATAGCATGAGATATCCCAAAAACCTAGCAGTTGTTGGTACTTTTATTTAGCCATTCCGTTGCAGTGGAGCTGATTACTAGTCATATCGGATACAAGTCAATTTATAGCAGTAAACTTTAGTTATAGTTGTCTATGATCAAGCACTGTGCTCCAAGTCGTCCATAACCGCGGACACGGCTTCTCGAAAAGATTAAACCCTGCAGGGGTGCACCAAAGTATCCACACGCACTTCGACCCTTTTTGCCAGATCAGTTAACATACACCCATCGGTATGTCGGCGGGGCCTAAGTCATGACGTTTCCCAGACCCAAAGCAAGCACGGGGGGCCACCCCACTAAGTACACCCGCAACGAAGTCGGCCGGTCTCCGAGACGGACTCAGGGTTTGCGACAGTGGCTGTAAACGACAGCAAATCCCCAAACGGGGACTGTCGATACCGCGAAAACAGTCCGCTTCCAAAACAGTACAGCGTGCTCCTCACACAATCGTAAATAAAGCAGTAAAGCATGGCATAAGTACAGGATAGTAATAAAGCCCCAAACTACTTGTGGCCCCCAGTACAATACTTTGAAATCAGGTACTAAATCGATGGGGGGCCCATATCTCCCCACATGTGGTTAGCACGCTCGATCTCGGAACAGGTGTCAAGAACTCGGGGTCCTACGGGACACAAGTGGGCGGCCGGAAACCAAATATTATCTATCACCCACCGGTGCCTCTGCTTACCTACTTCAATTTTAGTTATTAAACAATAATTAAAGTGAAAGATAATTAAAGCCATGATCATCTCCAACAATTAACTTGCGGCAATACTCCAACAACTGTGGTACTTGACGACACGCGACAGCACTTGAGCGAGCGACTACGACACGCAAGTCCAACTATCTACCAATCAACCGGTAATAGGATGTGTCCAAGGCAATATAAGGCTGCAGGGGATATCACGGGTACGGAACTAGAGCATCGCAACACAGATAGCAATAGATCAATAGGAGAGAATAAATACTATAAAAGTAAGATAGGTAGAAAGGGGGGAGATGCTCGCCTGAAAACATTGCCGAAGGTTCAACCGAAGATCGGGGCGAAGCTCACATCAACTCAACGGCCTTATCCGCGAAGAAGCAAAACACTAGAAGAAACACCGGATGCAATATTTAATACTACAGCAAAAGATCGGGCATGATGCATGTATGATGTATGGCATGGCAAAGGTGCGATGCAATTAGGTCATGTTAAGCGGAACCGGGGTCCCGACACTTAATTAAACGGTTCAAGTTATTTATCTACCCCGCAATTAAATGTTGTCATAACATGGCAGAAGATAGTACCGGGTTCGCTACACCAATTTAAATGAGGCCAATATAAGACTAGAATTGCCCGCATATGGGCCCCATATTTAATTATAAGGTGAATCGGCATAAGGACCCCAACCACACAAAATGCATGCGAGATGAACAATTAATATGCAACAAGTTGTATTATGTTATAAAATAGGGTTTCGGGAAGGGGTTCACACATTAGAGTTCGGCAGATCTTGGTTTTCGGGGTTCGGGGTCGGTCTTAGGGTTCGGATCTGGGGTTCGGTCCCGGCGGGAGCGTTCTCGGATAACTGAGGTAGGCCTTGTTGTCTCCGGGAAGCAGGACTTGGATCGGCGCCGGGGGCGCATCGGACTCGCTCTTGTCGTTGTCGTCACGAAGATCTTGTCGGGTCCGTGCCATCGAGTCGGTCTTGGCATCTGGCTGAAGTACTTGGCGTATCCGAGATGAAGCGCTTATCGTTCCATGTGGCGGTCTTGGCATCCGAGCGACGGTCTTGTCGCATCCGCGGTCTTCGGGTCCAGGGTTCGACAGGGTTCGGGTCTCAGACGCCGGGATCGGTCTTCGCGGGTTTCGGCGAACTTGGCGTGTCGAGGTCGGTTCTCGGGCCCGGGAAGGCGATCTTGGTGTCCTTGTCGAAGGCCTCCGGGAGATCTTGGACTTGGAAGAAACATCATGTGGAGCACCTATTAGGTACATCAACTCGATCTGGAACCCCACTTGGTCAAGCAGTACAAAAACATGCACGACAGGATCCGGTCACTGCTCTGCTACAGCCTCCAAGAGGTTACAAACAGAAAACAGCACGGCACCAACTTGGTACTACACGGGAACCCGACACGGTAGAGGCAGATGGCTTCGGCGACGACGGCGGTCGGCGCTCGCCGGGCGCGCGGGCAGCGACTGGTGCTGCAGGGGAAGCTGACCGGCGCGGGAACGGGCGCCTCGAGGACCGCTCGCCGGCGGGGAAGGCCGCACGCGGAGGGGGCGGACCGGAGGAGGCCGGCGCGGGCGCGGACGAGGCGAGGAGGAGCAGAGCGGGGCGAGGCCGACGGCTCGAGCCCGGGGACGCGGGGCGACGACCTGAGCGGGAGGGGGCGGCGGAGCTCCGAGGGGGGGCCGGCCGGAGCACGTGGCCGCGGCGAGGTCGGGGGGCAGCGAGAGGAGGAAGAGGGTGGGGAGGGAGATGAGGCCGCGGTGGCGAGGGCGCTGGGGCTGGAGGGAGAGCGGCGGCGTCGGGTTTGGCGAGCGGAGGGTGGGGGCGCCGGCGGCGAGGGGGCCCGTCGGTGAGAGAAGAGGAGGCGGGAGGAGGGAGCGTGAGCGGAGGGAGAGGGAGGCCGGCGGGCGGTGGAGGGCGAGCAGGGCGCGTGGGTCGCGGAGGCGGAGACGGCCGGAGGTGGTGGGGAGCTTGGCCGGAGCAGGGAGAGGAGGGAGACCGAGATGGAGGAAGGAGGAAGAAGGGGGAACGCGGCGCGTGCGGGATGGTGGAGTGCGGGGATGGGCAGGCGCGGGGCAGGGCGGTGGTCGAGGTGGGGCCTGCTAGGTGGGCCAGGAGGTGTGGCCGGCGGGGCAGTGGGGTGGGGATCCGGTGTGGGGAGGGTGGCGTGCGTGTGTGGCTGCGTGTGTGTGTGCTGCCAGTGAGGGAGTGGGGGTGGGTTGGTCTAGGTGGCAGCATGGGGTAGGTGGGGAGAAAGGGAGAGGTGAGGTGTCACGAGGGGAGTGGTCGGGTTGAGGTGGAGAGGGGTGTGGGTAGATTAGGACTGGTAGCTTTAGGAATTTAGGTGGACCGTTTTAACTCCTGGGGGTGGTCGTTCGGGTCGAATCGGCCCGTTCGACTGCCCCCACTAAAAATAATTCAAAATTTTATTTATTTTAAACGCACCGTTTGCGAACCGATAACAGACAAACAAAAATAATCCGGAGACCCGGGTTTTGCGTTTGAATAAAGATGGGGCGTTTAGAAAACAATACCAGACTTTTCAAAAATAGTTTTATGCGAACAGATGCAAGATGATGACGATGCTAAAATGCAATGCGGCATGATGACATGAGCATGCGGTCATGAGGATGCAATGCACAAAAACAACGCGATTTTCTAGTAGTGGTTTTGCGGGATGCCACAGATACCCGTATCTTAAGATAATATCCTTGAAAAATTTCACTGCTGTGGACCCATCGCACTTTTTTATTGGTTTTACTTCGATCCATTTTGTGAACTTATCCACCATAACCAATATGTGGGTCATTCCTCCTCGTGCCGGCTTAAACGGTCCCACCATATCTAAACCCCATACCGAAAATGGCCAAGTAATGGGTATTGTTTTTAACTCGGCCGATGGCATGTGTATTTTGGTTGCGTATCTCTGACATCCATTGCATTTCTTAACCAATTCTTTTGCTTCTTTTAATGCCGTCGGCCAATAAAATCCATGCCTGAATGCTTTGGCGACCAAGGCACGAGATGAAGCGTGGTGCCCACATTCTCCTTGGTGTATATCTAGGAGGATCTGCTAACCTTCTGCCGAACTCACACACTTCTGCAACACATCTGTGACGCTCCTTTTATATAGCTTGTTGTTTATGATTGTATAAGCTTTTGCTCTCCTTACGGTTTGTCTAGCTAATACCTCATTACTCGGCAAGGCCGAGTCTTTCAGATAGGAAAATATGGGTTGCGCCCATAACGGTGTGACTTTTCCTGGTGTGATCTCACTGTCTATTTCCATGCTCTCTGCCGACACACATATCTCGGCTTTTCCCATGACTGCGCTCACCTCGGCTATCCTCCTGTTGGAGGGTTCCGAGTTATGTTGCTGATCTATTTCCATCGGCGCATTACCTTCTGCCGGATTTGCCGGGATAAAGACAGATTCGGATTCTGGTGATGGGATTATTGATGGTTTTCTGAGGTGTTCTAGGGCAATGCCCGGAGGAATCGATTGCCGGGTTGATCCTAATTTTGATAATGTGTCCGCGGCATCATTTTCTGCCCGAGGTATATGGTGAAATTCGCATCCTTCAAAATATCCACTGATCTTTTGTACATGAAACCTATATAAAGCCATATTAGCATCTAATGCGTCCCAACTGCCTGAGACTTGTTGTACTACTAGATCTGAGTCACCGTAGCATAAGATTCGGCGTATGCCTATTTCTTTTGCTACTTTCAATCCATGGACTAGTGCTTCATATTCAGCTACATTGTTAGATGCAGCAAAATGTATTTGTAACACATATTTCAGTTGGTCTCTTTTAGGTGAGGTTAGCACTATCCCTGCCCCCAAACCATTCCTTAGTTTGGAACCATCAAAATGCATAGTCCAATAATTTGGATCTGGCAATGGTGGCTCATACTGTATTTCGGCCCAGTCCACGAAAAAGTCGGCGACCGCCTGAGATTTGATTGCATCTCTTCTATCGAATTGTGGAGCGTATGGCGATAACTCGATTGCCCACTTTGCTATTCGGCCACTTGCATCTTTGTTGCTCAGTATGTCGGCTATGGGTGCCTCACAGATCACTTTGATTGGATGCTCTTCAAAGTAATGCTTAAGTTTTTTCTCCGACATATATACCCCATAAGCCATCTTTTGATAATGTGGGTAATTCTGCTTTGAAGTGGATAACACCTCACTTAGATAATACACCGGCCTATGGACCGACTTACCATCTTCAAATCGTTCCACTACGACTACAGTACTTACTACTCTATTGGTAGCCGCCACATAGAGTAACATAGGCTCTTTTGATAATGGAGAAGCCAAGATGGGTGCTGTAACCAACATCTTTTTTAATTCTTGAAATGCGATGTCTGCTTGTGGAGTCCAAAGGAATTTATCTGATTTCTTCATCAGCTGATAGAGTGGTAGCGCCTTCTCTCCTAGCCGACATATAAACCGACTAAGCGAGGCCAGACACCCTGTGAATTTTTGTACATCATTTAAATATTTTGGCAACTCCATTCTTTCTACTGCCTTTATTTTTGTTGGATTGGCCCCTATACCTCGGCTAGAAACAAGAAAACCGAGCAATTTTCCTGCCGGCACGCCAAACGTACATTTTTCTGGATTGAGCTTCATTCGGAACCTTCTCAGGTTCACGAAAGTTTGCCGTATATCTTCGAGCAATGTTTTGCTTTCTTTGGTTTTGATGACCACATCATCTACGTATACCTGCACATTTTTTCCTATCTGATCGTGCAGACATTTTTGCATGCATCTCTGGTATGTCGCTCCTGCATTCCGCAAGCCGAATGGCATTGTGCGATAACAATAAGCCCCGTACGGGGTAATAAATGCTGTCTTTATTTGATCGGCCGGATTTAACGGTATCTGGTGAAAACCAGAATACACGTCTACAAATGACAATAACTCACAACCAGCGGTCGAGTCAATGACTTGATCTATTCTAGGCAATGGAAAAGGATCTTTTGGACACGCCTTGTTCAGGTTAGTGTAATCGATACACATCCGCCATACAATGGCTACATTTGGATCATCTTTCTTCTTTTCTACTAGCACCGGATTCGACAACCAATCCGGGTATAGCACTTCCATGATGAACCCGGCCGCGAGGAGCCGAGTTATTTCATCTCCTATTACTTTTCTCCTGTCTTCGGCGAAGCGGCGGAGAGGTTGCTTCACCGGCCTTGCTCCTGGTCTCACGTTCAAAGAGTGCTCAGCCAACTCCCTCGGAACACCTTGCAGATCTTGAGTTGACCATGCAAATATGTCCCGATTCTCACGGAGGAAGTTGGTGAGCTCGCTTTCCTATTTAGCGTCCAGGCCTGCACCAATGGTAACGGTCCGCTCTGGGAATTGCTCATCGATCTGAAATTTCTTCGTTTCTTTAGTCGGCTGAAAGGAGACACTGCCATGTGGGTTGGCCAACGCCGGCATATTCAGCTGTGCCGACTGAGCGAGGGCCGCTACCTCTTGAATCCTTCTCTTTTCTCTTGCTATGACCAACGATTCGGCCAAATTTGACCCGGCTGAAGCACATTCCATTGACTTCTTGTAATCCCCTGCAACTGTTATTACTCCTCGTGGCCCGGGTAGCTTCATCTTCAGATAACTTACATGACAGCTGCTCATGAATTTGGCCAGCGCGGGCCGTCCGAGTAAAGCGTGATAGCAACTTTCCAGATCTACCACTTCAAATTCTAAGTTCTCTGCTCTGCAGTTATCTCTTGTGCCGAATAACACATCAACTCGGATTTTGCCGATGGGCTCGCATGAAAGTCCCGGCACTATCCCATGAAAAGTGGTCCTCGTGGACTGCAGCATGTTCTGCGATATTCCGAGTTTGTGCATAGTATCCTTGTACATGATGTTGATACTGCTTCCATTGTCAATGAGGACTTTTGAAAATTTCACATTGATGCTTGGTCCAACGAATGTCGGATCCAATACTAGTGCATATGATCCTGGGTTTGGCATTATTTTAGGGTGGTCCTTTATGCCCCAAGTTACCTCCTGATCTGACCATGGCACATATCTGGGTACTGCCGGCATGACTGCATTTACTTCCATATGCCGGCGTTGCACACTCTGCTTGTCTTGCTGTTCCGTCGTGAACACGCAATAAGACTGATGATGCTCTCTGTAATCGTTACGTCCTGTATTTGCTGGATTTGTCCTTCCATCCTGGACTTGGTTCATTACTTGATGCACCGCATCTCTCCGATCCGAGTTATCATACCTCGGGGGAGGAGGTGGTAACATCAGTTGCTGTGCATTTGCTCCAGTCAATTGTGGTTGATGCTGCTGATGTACTTGATGGGGGGCCTGAACTCCTGCGGGGTTCTCCATTGCATTTTTCATCCATGCACATTGGCGGGTCGTATGATTGGCTGGTCTGGATGGGTTTGATGTGTGAAATTTGCACGGCTGATCTAACATGGATTCGAACGTGTATTTCGGCCTCTCCTGCCACTGCTTCTTTTGTTCTGGGGTCCATTGCCTTTTTCCTTCATTCCTTGGTGTCCACTGCTGAGGTCCATTCTTCTGCCGTTGAGTTGCTCCGTGACTCGGCTGATCTTGTGCTACTGCCGCCACCTGGGCCGAATTATATCTATAATCCGGCCTTTCCTCTCTTATTCTTCCTCTGAAATCATTGCGCCTGGATGACCCGGCTAAATCTCTTGCATAATGATCCTGTTGCTCGCGATGATCCGCCGACATTAGTTCTGGTTGTGTTGGGTCCCCTAGTGCATATGAGTCTGCTATTCTGATAGTTTCTGCCAGTGTGGTCGGCATATCTCTTTGCAGACGTTGCCACAGCACGCTGCCATAACGGCAGCCTTGCGCGAACCAAGCTATTGCTTGCGATTCTATAACCCCTTCGCATGAGTTTCTCAGGTTGCACCACCGAGTTAAAAACTCTCTATCTGTTTCATTCGGCCTCTGTTTGCACATGGCTAATTGTTGCGGCCTGTTTGGCCTCTTGTATGTGCTGGTAAAGTTGCAGACGAACATTTCTTCAAAATCTAACCAACAGTTGATGCTGCCCGCTGGTAGATTATTCAGCCATACCCTAGCTGGTCCTTCCAACATTTGTGGTACATACCGTACTGCCCATCGTAAGTTCCCACCCGCTATTTTCACAGCAGTGGCATAGTCAATCAACCAGTCTTGTGGCTTGGTGCTCCCATTATATGTTTTTGTGCCTCTTGCTAGCTGAAAGTTCGGCACGGGTGGTTCACCCATTATCCGTGGTCCAAAGCAAGTCGGACCCGGTGGACCCTGTTCTTCCAACAACTCGGACCGGTATAGTCGGTCCAGCTTCACTCTTGCATCATTTGATGGCAAATCTCTGTACAGAATTCTGTCCTGCATTCCATAATGGTTATTTCCACCACAGATCGCATATTCCATCTCGGAATAACCATCATTGTACCTTTCATTTACTTGATTATGGCAGGCTGGCCTCGCTTCTCTTTCCTGCCGGGGTTCATGCCTTTGTTGTGGGTTGAGCGGCTGCTCTCTCCTTACTTCAGCCGGGGTATTGTTCTCATGATTGCCCCTTGCGGGCTCTCTTCTTCCGAGATCTCCATTACCTCGGCTTCCGCCGTCTTTCTCCACACGGCGGTGGTTCCTCTCCCCACTGTTACCTCGGCTTGCATTGCCTCCGTTCTCATTCGCCTTTCCAGCCATCGCCGGATCATATGGAACAATTTGCTTGTTCCTCTTTCCTGAGGTTACTGCTTTGTCTCTTCGCGCATTGTTTCCGGGTGAAGAAGCTGCTGCCACGGACAAGGCAGGTGCTGCTCCTGCCGAGTGAACCATCCGCGAGGCTCCTGGCCTTGTCGGGTTTGTTCTGAGTATTTCCTCATTTTGCTGGTTTGCGATGCGCACCAGCTCATTCACTCTTTCTTGTTGTTTCTGCCGGGCTTCCCCGGTCAACCCCTCTAATTCCAATGCTGCGGCGTTTGCCGCTCTCAAGTTCTTCGCCGGGGTACTGTATCTCGGCAAACCCAAATCACCTGATACTGCTCTGTGAGCTTCATGCTCTCTGTTAATATCATCTATGAGGTTCTTTCCTCTTAATCTTAATTCGTCCACCCGCTCGGGTGCGACATCAAGCTTATTAGCTTTAGCATATTCTCTCAGGGTCCTGTTCAAGGACTCCCGCAAGGCCGATACTTTCTTTGCCTCTACCAGCACCTTTTGCCTGGTTTCCTCTAACTCTGCCTGAGCATTTGCCGGATCGAGTATCGGCGCTACAGGTGTAGTCAAGTTTTCTATTGTTGCTTGAAGAATGTTCTCTGGCCTTTCTAGAGGCGGCCCTCTTACTCTTGGTGCCTTTGGTGTGGTGTCCTGCAGCTCGGTCGGGTGAGTCACTGGTGGGATTACCTCGGTGGGTTGAGGTGCGGTCTGCTTGGGCGCGCCTTGCGCGCCTGCGGCAGGTTCTCTGCTTGGCCCGGCTACTGCTGCTTCAGCCTGCGCTCCTGCAGCGACCATCACCTCGACGCTGCCTGCAAGACACGCTCTGGACGGACGGCTTGCTGCATTAAGAGGTGGCTCTCCTGCAACAACAACTTGGTGAGGATAAACGTCGGTGATGTCGACGCCGACGTAAACCTTGTGCTCGCCCAGGCTGATGAAAACACCATTGCGTGGGGGAATTTTCCCCTTGAAGCTCCCTGCATTATCACTGACATAGTCGCAGAGACCAAATCTCTGGACCAAGCCAGAAACAACGCGCTCGCCCGTGTTGATGAAGTTTCCCGTCCGGATCATAACTCCAGCTAGCACCGCTGCTGGCCCCACGGTGGGCGCCAACTGTCGTGGTGGTGGCACGGCAGATGCCATGGGTAGGCTAAAGTACGGGACCAATGGATGCTAGTGGGATCTGGGGAGGGAAGATGTAGATGATTCTACACACAGAGGATGCAGGTAAAGATCTTTATTTCTCCTTCCCTGGGCTACAAGTGCTCCTTGAGCGGTTTACAGGAAGAAGAGAAGAACTCACCAGCCTAACGACACTAACTTTTTTCCCAATGCCCCTTCTGAATCCAAGCCTCTCCTTATAAAGGAGAGCCCTGGCTTCCTCTAGGGATGACGGGGCAAGCATCTTCCAGGAATATGCTTGTCCCAAAATAACAGTTCGGCGCTCCCCTTTCCCTGTCGCTCTTCTAACAACGGCAAAGTCCCAGAGGCCCCCCCTGCGCTCCTCGGTCTTCCGCACTGTCACCTCCGTGACCTCCTCCTGCCTCTCTGTCGCTCTGCACCTTTGTCCGTAGCGCTTGGCTCTGCTCAGATTCTCCCTAGCTTGCAGCTAGGGTTTGACTTCAGGCTTCTCCTTCTCCTGCAAGCTTCTTATCATTCGGTCCTTCCTCGAATAGCTCGGATCTTCATTCACCTGCATTAAGATCATTCGGGTTGACCCGGCCGACTTACATAATATCTCGGCCGGGTAATATCTCAATATACGTTTACTGGCCTCTCGCCTCCTTATGTCGGCCGACTTATACGGGATCCGGCCGACTTAAACCGTAACTCGGGAACCTGACGGGGATCGAACCTTCGTCTTTCACCGTCTTTATCCTATCCGGGGTCACCCCCCCGACATGCATGAAGGTATGCAAGGCAAGTGAATTGGTGCTACAGCTGCACCACTTAATCCTAATCTATAATAGTACTGATTGCATGCATGGAAAATAGTTTTAGCGCAAGGAAAACTATTATGCAAAATAGTAATGCTCAAAACTAGAGCTAGAACTCAAATAATTCACTACCGGTAGTATACTGTTTGTAAAATCTTGGGAAAATTCTACCGCATAGGCATCGCTGAATAGAAACAGTACCAATTGGAATTACTCAAAAAGGAATTATAAAACTCCCCGAGTAATTAAAACACTGCAGAAAACCACTAGACAGTTTCTGCAGAAGTTTTTACTGTAAGCCTAACTTTTTAATTCACGATGAGATTCCCCTCGTTCCACTGAATCCATGGACATATCATACATGATTTTTGGAGCTACGGATCTTTTTCTACGAATTTATTACTCCGAAAAGTCCATTAACCAGTTTGATTAAACTGTACTAAACCTTGCTGCAAAAGCCTGAACCAAAGGTACAGCAAGATTCTACACGACTCACTGAATCTACACATATTTTATTTGCAATTTTTGGCCAAGCGGTTTAATTTCTACACAATTTACAAGTCTCTACCGAAATCTGTCAACTAAAAGGATTAACGAAATTAACGAGTCAATTGTGTCTGTTGACTGGTCAACACGTCTGCTTACTGGGTGCTGACTGGGCGTCTGACTGGTCAACGCCTGAGTCTGACCGGTCAACGAACGATCTAAGCCGCTGATCTGAGATATGACGGTGGCTGCAGTCTTACCAGAAACAAACGGCGAAACGGACGGCGGCGAGTTTCGGACGGCGGCGGCGATCGGTTCCGGCGCCGGGGTCTTTCCTGCGCGGGTGGAGAGGATCAATGCAACGGATTAAAACGGTCACGCAATGGCGGCGGCGTTCGGCACGCGTGCATGCGTGCACGCGAAGGCGCAGCAGCTAGCGCGCAGCGGCGAGGCGGCGGCTTGGCGCGCGCTCGCGCCGGGGGTGGTGGGGGCGCTGCAAGGCGGCGAGGTGGGGCAGCGGGGCGGGGCGAGCGAGAGAGAGAGAGAGAGAAGAGAGGAGGCGGTGGCCTCACCTGGCGGCGGGGATGGCGCAGCTTGGCAGCGGGGTCGGCGACGAGGCGGCCGACGGCGGCGGGATGCGGCCAGGAGGCGGCGCGCGGGGGCGATCCCGAGGAGGAGGGCGATGGCGGCGGGCACGCGGAACGAGGCGAGCGGGGCGGCTCGATCGTGGGCAGGGTGGGTTCGGCGGGCACGGTTCCCGAGGCCGGGTGGCCTCTTATTTGTGGGGCCCCACGTGGAAATCAAAACTGATTCGGTTCGGAGTTGTTTTCGGACTCGGAAATCGGTCCAAAATTCGGACCGTTTTCCGACGATTCACAAAAAAGGCGACAACTTCTCCGTACGAGCTCCGATTCGAGCGATTCTTGCTCCTACGGGTTCGTATAGTCGAGGGGAACAATCTAGGGTCAAGGGTTGAGCGAAACCACTAGGCTACAAGGGTGGGCAATGCTAATCCTACTAAAGCCTCCCGTAGGAGCCTCGTAGCAAAATAGAATAGGGTTTCGAAAATAGCGTTTCGCCGATTCATTTCGATCGACGGTTTTGCATGGAAAATCATGATGCGATGATATGAATGATATGCAAGACCAAATCTAAAATTTGGGATGTGACAAGACTAACCCCCTTAAGATGAATCTCGTCCTCGAGATTCGGCGCGGCTAGCAAATAGGTGTGGGTAGTCCTCTCGGATGTCATCCTCACGCTCCCAAGTGGCTTCCTCTTCGGTGTGGTGGCTCCACTGTACCTTGCAAAACTTGATCGTCTTGGTACGAGTAATCCTCTCCGCTGTCTCCAGAATCTTGACCGGTTTCTCCTCATAGGTCAGATCATTCTCAAGCTGAACCTCCTCTAGCGGTACGGTGTCTCTCAATGGTGTATCCACCATCTCCGGATGACACTTCTTCAGCTGGGACACGTGGAACACGTTGTGAACAGCGGACAGAGCCTCTGGCAACTCCAACTGATAAGCAACTTCTCCCTTGCGTGCTAAGACCCTGTACGGTCCAATAAATCGAGGTGCCAGCTTACCCTTAATTCCAAATCTCTTGATTCCACGAAGTGGCGATACTCTGAGGTATGCTCTATCACCTATCTCATACACCACTTCCTTGCGCTTGGCGTCGGCGTAGCTCTTCTGCCTTGATTGTGCTACCTTCAGCCTGTCCCTAATCAAGGCGATCTTCTCCTCAGCGTCCTTGATCAAATCAGGTCCAAACAACTGACGTTCTCCTACTCCATCCCATAGCAATGGTGTTCGGCACCGTTTCCCATATAGCACATCGAACGGTGACGTCTTGATGCTGGTTTGATAGCTGTTGTTGTAGGAAAACTCCGCATATGGCAAATTCGCATCCCAACTAGAACCATGAGCCAAAGCGCAAGCTCTCAGCATGTCTTCCAAAATCTGATTCACCCTCTCGGTATGTCCATCAGTCTGTGGGTGAAACGTTGTGCTAAACTCCAATCTAGTACCAAGTGACTCGTGCAGCTGGCGCTAGAAGTGTGAGGTAAATTGGGTGCCTCTATCAGATACGATACTCTTGGGAACTCCGTGTAGGCACACAATCCTGTCCATGTAAATCTTGGCCAACTTTGCACTCGTATAGGTCGTCTTCACCGGTATAAAGTGGGCTACCTTGGTCAAATGGTCGACCACTACCCAAATGGAGTCATATCCTGACCTGGTCCTGGGCAATCCTGTGATAAAGTCCATTCCCACTCTATCCCACTTCCAATCCGGCACAGGCAATGGCTGTAGCAGTCCTGCTGGCTTCTGGTGTTCCGCCTTCATCTTTTCCTTTATCTCCTCTATTTCCTTGTCTCCTACCTGAGCCTTTATGATCCTGTCCTGTAGCATCGGTTGGACTTCCATTGTAGCCAAGTATCCTTCAGACACTACTTCCAGTCTAAGGTCCTTGAATTGCTTGCACAAATCCTCGGGCAATTCACCAATGGTCAATCCATTGGCATAAACCTTCCGGCTCAGAGCATCTGCTACTACATTGGCCTTTCCTGGGTGGTATTGCAAATTCATATCATAGTCCTTGATAAGTTCCAACCATCTTCTTTGCCTCATGTTCAGTTCCTTATGTGTGAATATGTACTTCAGGCTCTTGTGGTCGGTGTACACATCACACTGTTTTCCCATTAAGTAATGCCTCCATACCTTGAGCGCATGAACCACTGACGCTAACTCCAAGTCGTGAGTGGGGTAATTCCGCTCATGGTGCTTGAGTTGTCGCGAGGCATATGACACTACTCTCCCATCTTGCATCAGCACACTCCCAAGTCCCTGTCGAGAAGCATCGCAGTACACTTGGAAATCCTTCTGAAGATCTGGTAAACACAGAACAGGCGCGGTCACTAGTCGACGCTTCAGTTCCTGAAAGCTGGCTTCACATGTGTCTGACCATTCAAACTTCCTCTCCTTCTTCAAAAGTTCAGTCATCGACTTAGCAATCTTGGAAAAGTTTTCAATGAACCTCCGGTAATATCCAGCAAGTCCCAAAAAGCTTCGAATCTCTCCCGCATTCTTGGGTGCTTCCCACTCAGTTACTGCAGTCACTTTGCTTGGATCAACAGCGACTCCTTCTCCTGACACTACGTGTCCAAGAAACCCAATGGTGTTAAGCCAGAATTCACACTTGCTGAATTTGGCGTACAGCTTGTGTTCCCTCAGCTTCTCCATAATCAGTCGCAGATGTTTCTCATGCTCAGCATCATCCTTGGAATATATCAGTATGTCGTCAATAAACACCACCACGAACTTGTCCAAGTACTCCATAAATACCTTGTTCATCATGGTCATGAAATACGCCGGGGCATTCGTTAGTCCAAAAGACATAACCGTATACTCATATAAACCATACCTAGTGGTGAAGGCGGTTTTTGGTACGTCCTGCTCCCGGATCTTCAATTGAAAATAGCCAGATCGCAAATCAATCTTGCTGAACACCTTTGCTCCTTCCATTTGATCAAACAAGTCATTTATGTTCGGTAGAGGGTACTTGTTCTTGATGGTCACCTCGTTCAGCGAGCGATAGTCCACCACTAATCTCTTGCTGATGTCTTTCTTCTCCACAAACAGAACAGGTGCACCCCATGACGACGAACTAGGCTGAATGAATCCCTTTTCCAGCTGCTCCTTCAGCTACTTCTTCAATTCCTTCAGCTCATCCACATCCATCTTATATGGTTTCTTTGCTATAGGTCCTGTTCCCGGCATCAGGTCGATAAGAAACTCTACTTCCCTGTCAGGTGGCATCCCTGGCAGCTCTTCCGGAAACACGTCGGGGTAATCCCTAATCACTGGCACAATATCCATGCTAACCCCCTTAAGAGAATTCAACTTACACCTTCCTGGTCGTACAGCTGACTTGGATCTAATCCTCTTACCATCCGGGGTTTTGAGTGAAACAGCTCGCTGTGCACAATCTATGTGTCCCCCATGCATAGACATCCAATCCATACCCAGAATGACATCTAATCCCTGTGAATCCAACATTACCAAATGTGCAATGAAATTGTGTGTTCCAATCCTCACAGTTAAATCGCGGCATCCCGCCTAGCTATCATATCTCCTCCAGGTGAACTCACTCTAAAAGACCTTTTCATAGACTCAGTAGGTAACTTATACTTATCCACAAATGCCCTTGATATGAATGAATGCGATGCACCAGTATCGAAAAGTATAAGTGCAGGGTAAGTGTTGATTGGAAACTTACCAATCACAAGGTCAGGCTCATCTGGAATCTCCTCCACATTCATGTGGTTCACTATGGCCTTTTCGTTGTTGGTTGGTTTCAGTCCTTTCCTCTCCGGACAGTTGTCAGCATAGTGTCCCTTCTGCTTACACTTGAAGCACGTCACCTCACTCAGATCCTTCTTCACGAAGCTGCGATCACGGTTGCGGTCATGTCCACCGTGTCCTCCAGAGTGGTGAGAGTGTCCTCCCTTGTCATTGTGGTGGCTGCTCCTATGGTTGTCATGACGATGCCCATCGCCTCCATGGTGGTGGCGATCATGGCTCCCATGGTCACTTCCTCCATGCTTGGAGTACCCATCATATGAAGTGCGAGACTTGTGGTGAGAACCAGAGTGGTGATTGTTGCTCTTTCTCTTGCGGCTTTCTACTTGCTTGTGCTTCCCTTCCAAGATTCTGGCCTTGTCCATAAGCTCCTGGAAAGTGGGGAAGTAAACCACCAGTAGCTGTACTGAAAGCTCATCACTGAGGCCATCCAGGAATCTCTCCCTCCTTTTTGCATCAGTGTCAACATCCTCAGGTGCATAACGGGACAGGTTGTTGAACTCCTCAATGTACTCGGCCACGGTGTGATTGGTTTGGTGCAAGTTGCGGAAATCCTTCCTCTTCAGGCTCAGAACTCCTAAAGACACGTGGTTGGTCCTGAAACCTTCCTCAAACATTGCCCAAGTCACAGTATCCAGCGGGTGGGTGATCTGAAATGTGTCCCACCAAGAAGCGGCTGGTCCCTCCAGTAGGTGAGCGGCAAACCTCACCTTCTCAGCATCAGTGCATCCAACAGTTACTAGATCCTTGTTGACTGAACGCAACCAGTCGAGAGCAACCATTGGTTCCGTTGCAGTAGAGAACTTAGCTGGCCTTAACCTCAGAAATCTGGTGAGAGCATCTCCCTGAGGCTGATTGTTTCCATTGTTGTTGTTCTGATTTGCCATGAACTGAGTCATCACTTGGGTCAGCTGTGCCTGAGCTGCCATGAGTTGCTCCAACTCAGTGGGGTGACGGCGGGGAGGCATCTGCGGTTCAGCACAGGTAAGTTTAGAAAGAATCAACTACGACAATAGGATTCTACCCATGCATATGATCAACCAACAACAAACAACAGACAATCACAAGCAAGCAACACATCAACAAACAAGTGATCCAGCAACATCCCAGGGTTATCCTAGCAGTATATAACTACTGAAATAGTTTTACAAGAGTTGGCAATGGTTAACCAAGCAGTCGATCAACTAAACAACAAAAACAGCAATCTGCCAGAACAGTCCAGCAGCGTTCACGAATTTTTCCGCCTGACTTAAACTCGTCAGAACATTTAGCTGATTTTTGCACATATAGTACAGAGAGTTTCGCATCAGCCCAATTTTTTTCAGATTTTTCCGAGTTACCAGAAAAAGATGACAAATCGCGCAGTACTACTGTATCAGCAGAAAACTGCAGCGAAAATAACATAGATAGTAACCAAATTGCCATAACTCTTTCATAAAATTCGCACAAATAATTCCTGGGATATTGGAGTACACAAATAAGCAACTAAACACTCTTAAACTAACACGAACTAAGCTTCACAACGATCGAGACTAATCATAACGAATTTGCCTAACGTGGACTAATTGGTGGACTTCTATCTACTTCTTGAAGAGGTTGCAGTAGGTCCTTGCTGTCATGCGTTGACGCTTCGGCTCGCGGTACAACTATGGCGGCGGAGTTTACACCTCTCCTGAATCATCACTTGAGATTTCAAACTCCACCTCTTTTGGATCCTCCTCTTCTTCTTCACTTTCAGCTGCAACTGCAACAGCTTCATCTCCTCCACCATCATCGTCTCCATCATCATCATCCTCGTCCTCATCATCATCATCGTCTCCACTGTCATCCCCATCCCCGTTGTTGCCATCGTATGCATTGTCATCATCAGAGGGTGGATTCAGCTGTGCTTGGATAGCGGCAATCTGGGCTGTCATAGCTTCAATAGTTTGATCCCTTTCCTGGACGGTCCCTTGCAACTGTTGTATGTTTTGGGTGTTCTCCTGCACAGTACCATGAAGATGAGCTATGGTTGCATATCTGGCTATCAGGGCATTCTCCAGAACTCCCACAGCTTCATGCAAGGTGTCAATCTCCTGTCCTTGGACCACCATACCATTGCTAGTACAATCTGCAATCTCTTTTATCATCCTCACCTTCTCTGCTAGAGCTCCATTCTCCCTTTCCATGTCCTCTATGTGCCTCCGACGGGGCGGCATGTTGTTCCTGTCGCCCGGGGTAACCACAATGTTCCCATCTTCATCACGCCTTCCATAATCACGGTAGGGTGAATCTGCTGGTAGTAGGTGTCGGACATTATGGCACTGGCGAGACAGGGCTTCATGTATGGCCAAGTTGATTCCAAGTCCCCAGTTGCAGTATGTCTTGGTGTAGACCAAGTGCACGGGGTTTGGCAAGGCGGCATCTCTGAATATGAAGGTAGTGATCTCCCATGCATCCTCTCCATATCCATAGGTGTACAACCTTCTTCCCTTGAACATGGGCAGTGGCAATCCCAATGACTGCAGAGCTGAGCTAACTGCCTTGCAAAGGGCCTTGGTGACTCCATGGTGACATACTCAGTCCTGACGTCTCCCATCTATCAAGTAAAAGAGGAAAGTGTGAGAATAGCATATGGTAAGAATTTTACGAGGGTGAAAGGCATAAGATGAAAGACATAGTTAATATAGGCTTTAATAAATCTATGGCTTCCTAATCCAATCCTAGGTCACGATCCTACAGTCGACACACGGGCTCTGATACCATCCTGTAACACCCCGGTTCTGAAAAGACCGTGGCCTCTATGTGACATGCCAATCCCTGGATCGGTTCATTGGCCCACAATAGAGTAAGATGAATAACATAGCAATATATCCGTGTATCATGAATAACGATGATACAGAGTACCATTATTACAATAAAAGCTTAGCCCAAAGCTATCTCAAATTATTCAGGTAGCAACATAAATAAAGTAAATCCTCCATTCTTCAAATTGCTCACAAGTGAACAAGTGCCGAGTGGAGTACCGTGGCCTATATCGATTAATCAGAATCGGAATAACCTGCAACATGAAACGTAGCAGCCCCGAAGGGTCAATACATGGAATGTATGGCAAGTAGAGCTAGTAAAGGAGACAATAGTACTAATAACTACATGCATATTTGGCAAGTGGAGCTGTGTTTGGCTTGCATTTGCAAATACATTTGTCCTACTTTCATAAACAGTTTTGATTTTTCTTTGAAAAGATCCCAATTAAGTTAACCCAACAGTATTAAAACAATTATGAAATTAGAATGAGTGAGAAACTTGTCATGGAATCAATATCAAGCAACTCAGTTGTCCATAACCGGGGACACGGCTAATCGATTAGATTATACACCCTGCAGGGGTTAGTACACTTTACCCATGTGACTTGGCCAGCCCAGCTCGTACCATCACTCTCATTTTGAGTGGTGATAGGGAGAAGACCAAGAAGAGACTGTTCGGGAAGTAGCTCCTCAATCCCGACGCGCACCGGTCCAACCTACCAAAATTCTACATCTCTGGATACGCGGGTTCGAGTTACCACAACCTACTAAGTCCAACCAACCGCCCATTCCATTATTGGCACATGGTTGTACACGTAAGCTACACAATAAAGAAGCCAATCATTCTCTCTTGATACCTGGGTGCCTTTCCGCAATGAAACCACCAAAAATTAGCAATACCATCACACCCAGGAGATTCATTGATTAAGTTGTTTTAGTTTTCACAAACCAATTCTTTTAGAAACAAGTCTCAATGATGTAACCCAGCCCTCGTTCAACAAAGCATGGCTAAGCACATCTACCAACGGTGGTTCATCTATAAGGAAAGCCCTACCACATAATAGGACATAACATAGCGATAGTATCATCCTACACATGCATCTACAAAATACACGACAATGCATTGAAAATAGTAGGACGATATCATGAACAAAGTAGCATCTACTTGCCTTGGTTGTAGCGGTCGGAAGAACAATCCACACACGAGCAAGCGTTGCACTCGTCACAATCTACACGATACAATTTCAATCATAAACAAACAATCCACAAGCATATGCAACAAATATGATGTATGAAGGTATGCAAGGCAAGTGAATTGGTGCTACAGCTTAACCACTTAATCCTAATCTATAATAGTACTGATTGCATGCATGGAAAATAGTTTTAGCGCAAGGAAAACTATTATGCAAAATAGTAATGCTCAAAACTAGAGCTAGAACTCAAATAATTCACTACCGGTAGTATACTGTTTGTAAACTCTTGGGAAAATTCTACCACATACGCATCGCTGAATAGAAACAGTACCAATTGGAATTACTCAAAAAGGAATTATAAAACTCCCCGAGTAATTAAAACACTGCAGAAAGCCACTAGACAGTTTCTGCAGAAGTTTTTACTATAAGCCTAACTTTTTAATTCACGATGAGATTCCCCTCGTTCCACTGAATCCAGGGACATATCATACGCGATTTTTAGAGCTACGGATCTTTTTCTACGAATTTATTACACCGAAAAGGCCATTAACTAGTTTGATTAAACTGTACTAAACCTTGCTGCAAAAGCCTGAACCAAAGGTACAGCGAGATTCTACACGACTCACTGAATCTACACATATTTTATTTGCAATTTTTGGCCAAGCGGTCTAATTTCTACGCAATTTACAAGTCTCTACCGAAATCTGTCAACTAAAAGGATTAACGAAATTAACCAGTCAATTGTGTCTGTTGACTGGTCAACACGTCTGCTGACTGGGCGCTGACTGGACGTCTGACTGGTCAACGCCTGAGTCTGACCGGTTAACGAACGATCTAAGCCGCTGATCTGAGATCTGACGGTGGCTGCAGTCTTACCAGAAACAAACGGCGAAACGGACGGCGGCGAGTTTCGGACGGCGGCGGCGATCGGTTCCGGCGTCGGGGTCTTTCCTGCGCCGGTGGAGAGGATCAATGCAATGGATTAAAACGGTCATGCAACGGCAGCGGCGTTCGGCACGCGTGCATGCGTGCACGCGAAGGCGCAGCAGCTAGCGCGCAGAAGCGCATGCGGCAACGCAAGCGGCGGCGCAGCAAGCGCGCAGCAGGCGCGCGCAGCGTGGGCGGCGCGGGCAGCAGCTGCAGCGCAGCGGCGAGGCGGCGGCTTGGCGCACGCTCGCGGCGGCGGGGGGGGGGGGGAGGGGGCGCTGCAAGGCGGCGAGGTGGGGCAGCGGGGCGGGGCGAGCGAGAGAGAGAGAGAGAAGAAAGGAGGCGGTGGCCTCACCTGGCGGCGGGGATGGCGCGGCTTGGCGGTGGGGTCGGCGACGAGGCGGCCGGTGGCGGCGGGATGCGGCGCGCGGGGGCGATCCCGAGGAGGAGGGCGATGGCGACGGGCACGCGGAACGAGGCGAGCGGGGCGGCTCGATCGCGGGCAGGGTGGGGTCGGCGGGCACGGTTCCCGAGGCCGGGTGGCCTCTTATTTGTGGGGCCCCACGTGGAAATCAAAACTGATTCGGTTCGGAGTTGTTTTCGGACTCGGAAATCGGTCCAAAATTCGGACCATTTTCCGACGATTCACAAAAAAGGCGACAACTTCTCCGTACGAGCTCCGATTCGAGCGATTCTTGCTCCTACGGGTTCGTATAGTCGAGGGGAACAATCTAGGGTCAAGGGTTGAGCGAAACCACTAGGATACAAGGGTGGACAATGATAATCCTACTAAAGCCTCCCGCAGGAGCCTCGTAGCAAAATAGAATAGGGTTTCGAAAATAGCGTTTCGCCGATTCATTTCGATCGACGGTTTTGCATGGAAAAGCATGATGCGATGATATGAATGATATGCAAGACCAAATCTAAAATTTGGGATGTGACACTAACATTAGGCACCCATAGGGCATACCCATGTCAGTATCCCCCGAGTGTTCAGTCGAATCACAGATTCAACTAGAGACTCTCAAGTCTTTCACATGATTTCATCCGAACAAGTTTCGAGTCAGTATGTTGATTCATAGGGATTGTTGCTACGTGTACCCGACTCACCTGATGGATCAGGGTCAGTTAACTTTCTTCGGACAAAACAACACGATCTACTTCAGACTCGATTCTGAGACACGAATTCAGAAAATTGCTGGCGTAATTCAACTCAGGCCGCGGAGGTCTTACAGGAGTCGAATTCCATTGTTTCAAGTTATGTACCCAACGCGTTCGTCAGATTTTTTCATCATGCCTATTGACACGTAATATTACTAGTAGAGCACAGTCAGGTGCGTTGCCAGTACATCAGAAGTACCTGTAGGTCTTACCTTTGCGTCGCAAACGCAACATCCGAAAGTTTACCGGCGCGGAAGGCATTTCGGGTGACCAAGGAAATGTCGCCTCTCTTAGTGCTATTTTGAGCAGAGTTGCTGAATAAGATGCATGCTTAAACACGAAGGATCCGTATGATTTTATTTCCATAATTCATAGGTTGTGCGACCAGCGCTCCCTATGGGAGTATCACTCGAGTGTCTGTTCGAGTCGTAGACTCGATCAGAGACTTATAATTATCAATTGTTCATTATGATGATCCAAAAGTTCTTCGGATAAGCGTCGGCACCTTCTCGAATGCATAGCCAGTGCTCCTATGGGAGTAGCCCCCGAGTCCATAGTGGAGTCGCGGACTCAAAGGACTCGAAGCTTTAGGAAGTGTTTCGACTGACACAAGAACCATGTCGAATTCCCAGGTGCGTGACCAGCGCTCCTGATAGGAGTAGCCTCCGAGTAGTTGGTTGAGTTGTAGACTCGAGTAAATACTTTTATATGCAGCCAAAATTTTGTAGCCGTTGTTGGCCTTTGCTTTACTGACGTCATTATGGACGCTTGGTGAGCTCAATCGTCTGCGGTAGCAGAAACACTGTGACGAGACAATCGTGGGTACCACTATCTAACTTGGATTTGACTAGTCACGCGTGGTTTACGTGATAGTTAATGTGTCTCCTTGATTTCCGCGCGTAGTAAACGGCATGCTCGCAACGGTTTGGGAGGTGCTTGCCACGTGTATGTCGCGATACATGACATGTGTTAGTGTAATTGGATCAACGGCCCTGGTTCATCATCCTCGTCGTTTTATACTACGGGGAGCTGTGGTAATTCTTCCCCTTGCCATTTCTTTCGTTGTTCTCTATCTTTTTGTCTCCTCCATTCCCAGAGCTCGCACACACTGTACACTAGACGCCCTTCGTGTTTTTCTTCTTCTCTCCTTCATGCCCATTGCACCGCGTGTCGCGCAGGCAAGGTGGGAAAATCGAAGAAGTCTGCTTCTGCTGCTGCGGGGACGAGCGCCGCCGGTGCCGCCAAGAAGGCGTCTATTGCCAGCCGTGTCACCGATGGTGGTTGGCGGCGGTATTCAATCAGGGAGGTGGACTTGCGCCGCCTGCGCGAGTCTGGGCTGATCTCGAAGGAGACAGGCGACGCCATTCTTCCTGGCAACGAGGTAACCCTGGACCCACCCGAAGGTTTCCGGGTTATGTTTTATGCTTTTGTCATCTGTGGGATTTCTCTTCCTGCCCATGAATTTATTCGTGGGCTTCTCTTTGTTTACGTACTACAACTTCACCAGTTGTCGCCTAATTCCCTTTTGCATATCGTGTGCTTCGTCACGCTATGCGAGTGCTGGCTCGGAATCGAACCGCAATTTAGCCTCTTGAGGAAACTCTATTCCCTGAAGAGGCAATCTGGTACTGGCGGCGTTTACAAGATGGGTAGGTGCGGGATATCTATCCGCCCCATTGTTCAGTATTTCACCTTCCACCTCTATGAATCCATCCAAGGATGGAGGAATAAGTGGTTCTACCTTCGTGACTCCAAGCTCGACGGCCAGCACTATGGATTAGCTCGCTTCGACGCGAGGAAGGTGGTCACCCAAGAACGCTCGTGTTTCAACGACGTTATGGAGGGTGAGACCGAGGTGGTGGAGAAGCTATACCAGCGAGTGGAGGCACTCCAGCTGGTGCGGGGCAAGGAGGTCTGCGGCGTCGACATCATCCTGACGTTCTTCAGGCATCGGGTGCAGCCCTTCCAAGCGAGGGCATACCCGATGTTTTTGTATTCTGGCGCCACCGACCTGACGAGAGTGTCGAATGAGGAGATTTCCTCAGCCGACCTCGACCAAGCACTCCGACCCCTGCTAAAACGGCTAGCGAGGAGTTGGCGGGGAATTCTTTGACCGCCCCCTTCACTGCTAGGAAGGAAGTTCCTCAGGTAAGTCTTGTGCTTGCACGTGGTGCAATTGATTGTTTGTGTCTTCTGTTATTGATTTAGACATGCGTATTTGTTGATCCGCGGGAGCTTAAGGTGGAGAGCATGATGACTCCCCTTCCTGAAAAATACACGGCTGCGCCAGATAGTGGGGATGCGGAATCTGATTCCACGCTCCCTCCCGCGCAGTCGCCAACTACGGAAGCCCCCGAGCATAGCGAAGGGATCTCTCGCAAGAGAACCCGAAGCGAAAGTTAGGATGGGGCGACACCCCCGTCACTAAAAGGGCCCGCCTTCGTCAAGCAACACTCTGGGGATGAAGGTGCTACCTTCCCCATTCCTGCTATACCCCTTCGGTCCGTGGCTCCTTAGCCGCTGGCCAAGAAGAAGAAAGTGACGTCAGTATTCAACCTCTCCGAAATCCCCTCGTAAGTATCGATCGTTTTTATGTTTTCGATCGTGCTTCATCTGCTGGATGTTTTGAGTGAGTTTACTTGTTCTTGCTGCATCAGGAGGCCTTCCTCAGCCGAATCCATAAAGGATGAGCTAAACAAGTTGCTATGGAATCGAAGATGGTCCATGCGGAGCATGCGACCGCCTCTACAAAGATACCGGCCAACTCCGGTGACGTCGCGTCAAGTTCCTCGAAGCCGAGGACTCCTGCGGTTGTTAGCCGGAAGACGCAAGCTACTCCTTTGGAGTCTTCGGGTGGCCATGTAAGTATTCTGTCATGGGCAAACCCCCGAGTCCTTTGTTTACATGATTTGCTGTTTCTTTACTGTATCCCTTCATCCGCGATGTCAACCGCCTCGGACAACAATATCTCGCCTTAGAGGACAGTTTTCGACAACTCCAAGGTGTGTATACTTCTGCTCTTTTTCCTCGGGTGGTGATGAATGTTTCTTTTTTGATCCTTTTCCTGTTGATTTTCGTAGATGAGAACAATGAAGCTCTCCGCAAGCTAAACGCACTCGAGAAGAGGCATAGCCAGGCGGAGACCAAGGCGAAAGATGCCATGGAGGACCTTGAACATTGCCAACATGAGGCCCAGGAGCGCGAGGAGCAGCTTGCAGCTGCCGCGGCGTCTCGGGAGAAGGCGATGGCGGAACAAGTTATGACTGCTACCAAAGTGATGTCCGGTAAGTTAGCGTACGCTCCTCTGCCTGAGTTTTTCTGGTTCGTTTCCTTTGCCTCATCCGAGATTTTTTTACCACAATCTGTAGATGCCACTGGCATCGCGTTTGATTATGGTGCGTTGGAGCATGGGAAGCCCATGGCAGATGTTGTTGCGGAGGTCGAAGAGCATTGCGGCTCTACTGTCGAGAAACTAGGCAAGGCCAAGGAGGTCCTCACCCACTGTTACCGGGAGATCTTCCCGAAGGGGCATCGCCCTTAATGACGTCGACTCCCTGGCGAAGGCCTTGGCGGGTGATGCCCCTGCGAACTACAAGAAGACCCAGAAGGGTGTGGGAGCTAACCTGGGCCTGGCGATGGCGGCTGGCACGCAGTTGAACCTGAGCCAGGTCACCTCCAGGATGCCGGTGGCAGCGGATCACACTAAGGTAGTCTTTGCTCCCTTCGCCTCCCGCTGCAAGAATTTTGGCCCGCGCCTCATTGACCTGCTAGCCACATGTGCGCTGGAGTAGCAGGGGGCAGCCAATACGAATTCCTCGGAGTCTGAAGTTGCTCTGGATGCGGTTGCTCCTTAGGGTCCTTTGATGGCGCTGCGTCAACGTGGAGCGCTTCGTCGGGAAACCCCAAGAGCAAGGTATGATGCAGCACAACATCAAGTTTTCCCTCAGTAAGAAACCAAGGTTATCGAACCAGTAGGAGGAAGGAAACGTCTCAAAGGTGTTGCAAGCAACGTGGAAACCTGCACAACACAAACTCAAGACTTTTCCCCAACTAACAGTGAGGTTGTCAATCTCACTGGTTGTTGTAACAAATGATTAACTGTATGGTGTGGAAGGTGAAAGTGGTTTGCAGTAAGTAAACAGTAACAATGGAAGATGTATGAATGGTAAAGATTGGACCTGGGTTCATAGTTCACTAGAGGTGTTCTCCTTATATAAACAAACATGGCATGCTGGGTAAACAAATTACAGCAGGGCAATTGACAGGACTGAGCAAGGCATAACAATGCAATACTAGACATAAAGATCCTATGAGATTTGATTGGGCAATACAACAAGATACATAGACTGCCATCCAACTGCATCTATGACTAGAAGTCCACCTTTGGGTTATCATCCGAACCCCCTCTAGTATTAAGTTTCAAGCAACAGACAACTGCTTTAAGCAAAGTGTGTAAGGTAAACAATCCACTTGTTCCATAAACAAGAGACCGTTGTTTTATCCCTAGTGGCAACAACACATCTACAACCTTAGAGATTTCTGTCACTTCCCTTGATTAAATAGAGGCATGGACCCACTATCGAGCATAAATTCCCCCTCTTGGAGTCACTAGCAACTACTTGGCCAAGATAGCTACTAACAACAGAGAGCATGCAAGATCACAAACAACACAAACATGATAGAGTCAATAAGACCAAACCATTAATCAATCTGACAGTAATCTCGATATCCATCGGATCCCCGCAAACACAACATGCATGATTACAAATAGATGAGATCTTGATCATAAACGGAGCTTAGAAGATCTGGACATGAAAGCACAAAGGAGGAGATACAACCATCTAGCTACTACATGGACCCGTAGTCCATGGTAGAACTACTCACGCTTCATACCGGAGGCTGGCATGATGAAGAAGAAGGCCTCCGAGATGATCTCCCCTCGGCAGGGTGCCGGGAAGAGCTTCATATCCCCCCAATCTAGGGATGATGGTGGCGGCGGCTACAGACGGTTTCGTGGAATATTGATCAGGTGCTTAGGGTTTAGGCATCGAGGCTTCTTATAGGCGAAGAGGCGAGGCTGGGAGGCGGCCAGGGGGCCCACACCCTGCCCAGGCGCGGCCTAGGGTGGGCCCGTGCCAGGGGGATGCGGCCGCCCTGTGGCGCCCCTCTATCTCTCCTCTGGACTCCGTGTTCTCCTCGGTGAAATATTGACTTTAGGTTTTGTCCTGTCCAATTCCGAGAATATTTCCTTACTACCTTTTCTGGAACCAAAAATAGTAGAAAACAGGCAACTGGCACTGTGGAAACTTGTTAATAGGTTAGTACCAGAAAACATATAAAAAGCACCTCAAAGTGTGGACAACGCAAAGCAATGTAGATACTAAACAAGCATGGAACATCAAAAATTATAGATACGTTTCCGACGTATCATCCTTGCGCCGTAGTTTCTTTTGTAGTTTTTTGAGTTTGCTTTTCTAGTGTGCATGTAATTCCCTGTACTGGATGAATCTGACTCTACCATGCAGTGGATATTTTGATGTAAATATACGCATTTCCTTTGACTACTGTCGATTGCCTTTGTCTTTACACTCTATCACCTGTGCGCCTCTTAGGGCCCTTCAAATACTTATCCAGCGGTACGTCATCCGCCTTGAATGTTGCCCGTCTAGCATTGAGTGAGGCATCACAGTTTCCTTTGCTACGTGATCGCATTCGAAGCCTGGAGAATGATGTTCTCATCATCTGTGGCCATGCGGAGTTTTGGAAATCCAAGACGGAACGAGCCGTTGTGAGAGAGGAATTTCTCCTTGAGGAATTTCGGCAGATCGGCGAGCAACTCCAATGTAAGTCACCATGGGTGTTCGTGTCTTTTTTTCAACTGGGTCCGACCTCTGCAGCTTTTGAGCTCCTGCTCTTGTTTGTAGTAGTCAATTTTTTCCATGGGAAGAGAAGGAGCGATTTGCTATTCGACTCAATTGCCTCACCCAACAGGAGTTGGAGGCTTCTTTTGGATGGACCGGGACCGGGCAACTATTGTAGCAACAATTCAGGATCGTGTCCACCAGGTGCTTCAGATGCTAAAGCGCGTGAGGTCTTCACTCACATCTATCTGGGCTATGATGTTCCCCCTGGATGCAGCTCCGTCCAGCTTCTTGGGGCTACTGGGCAAGTTTCGAAGCGTGCACGCCGTGCAAGAACTTGTACGTCACCAACTTGTGGCAGGCATGAAGGTGGCGCTAGCGCTTATTCGGTTGCATCATCGTGATGTTGACCTGGCGGAAATAGTGGCGGGGCCACCTGTTCCTCCGGTTGGTTTGGCATGGAACATGTGTCCGCACTATGTTGCGGTGGCTCGCCATCCTGAAGACATCGTTGACTGCTTCGACGAGCGGATGAACGTCCTGCTCCAACATAGTTGAGTCCTGTGAGTTCTAAACATAGTAATGTAAAATCTGTATTGTATCGAGTGGGCTTTTGTGCCCTTGCAAAGTTTGTAAGTATGTATTTTCATGTAGTGCCTTGTTGGTTTTAAGTTGTGCATGCCCTTTTCGTTAGCCTGAGGTGGTCAGCTACTCAGGGTGATGCATTATTGAGGCAGTCGATGAAGTCATAAGGTGAGGCATAGCCCCCAAGCCTATTTAGGAATGCAAATGCGCACAACGGATAAAAATATGTTGGCCAAGGAACTTAGCTTTTATTCATCGCATAGTAGGGGGTACAAGTTTCAGCTGAGTATCCTGGCTAAATAGCCTTATTGGAAGTAAAAGACGTCTAAGGGTAGAAGCGTCGCAGTTGCGCAACGTTCCAGGGGTTGGAGTATTGCTACTCCGGACTCGACGTCCTATAGTCGCAAGACGAGGTCTCCTTCGACTAAGGACCTTGGGCATAGCCATCTACTGTGGTAGTTGTAGAGACTTTGCTAGTGTACCATCGAACGGGATGTGGCGATGTCGCGAGCTTTATCCAGTGTGTCAACGAAAACTTCGAGTGCGGATGTTGATTCAGCTTCGTTGTAAGCAACGACCCACTAGGCCTTATAGCGTACCTTGGCGGGTAACATTGCTTAGGCTCCATGCACCATGAAGAAATGCGTGTAGCCAGTGGCACTGTTTGACGTTGTGCGTAGGCTCCAGAGGATGGAGGGTAGCTCGTCCGCCCAGGCTCCCTCTAGCCGTTCGAGTGGGTGTAGTAGTCGCTTCTTGATTCCGTTGTAGACGAGGTCGTTGGCCTTTTCGACCTGCCCATTGGTATACAGATGCACCACGGAGGCATATGTGACGTTAATGCCAATCCCTTCGCAGAAGTCTCGGAACTCCTTCGAGGTGAAGTTCGTGTTGCTATCGGTTATGATGTTGTGAGGCACTCCAAACCTGTAGACGATGGATTGAAAGAATTTAACGGCAGTGGCACCGGTTTGGTTAGTCACAGGCATGGCCTCAATCCACTTTGTGAACTTGTCGACTACCACCAGGAGGAAGACGTGTCCTCCAGGTGAGGACTTCTGCAGTTTGCCGACCACGCCGAGTCTCCACTGGGCGAAGGGCTAGGCCAATGGTATGAGTCATAGATCTGAGCCTAGCGTGTGAGGCTAGTCTACAAACCTTTGGCAGACATTGCACTTCTCGGCGATGTCCTTGGCATCGCGCATCATGGTTGGCCAGTAGAATCTAGCTCGTAGAGCCTTAGAGACAAGGGCGCGACTGCCTGCGTGGTGGCCGCAGATACCTTCGTGGATGTCGAGGAGGATGCTCTTCCCGTCACTATTGGTGACGCACCGCTGGAGCACTCCTATGATGTTGCGCTTGTACCGCTTTTCGTTGATGATGGTGAAGGCTTTTGATCAGTGAGAGATGTGCCTGGCGTTTGTCGGGTCTTCGGGTAGCTGCTTGCTTAGCAGGTACCGGAGGTATGGCTGGGTCCATGTTTGCTCGACCGCGAGAACCTGCATGTGGCTGACTAGCTCGACTTTCGTGTCCAGCTCTTTGGGTGCCTCCGCCTTTTCGGGTGACATAGCCCCCGAGTGTCTTGCAGCATCGATTGTACCCTTTGGAGTTTTTCGCTTGATGGAGGGTACGCGGATTTGCTCGAGGAACACACCCAGTGGCACCAGGGCGCAGGTGGATCCAATGTTGGCGAGCTTGTCGGCCTCTTCATTGCTTTCCTTACGAACGTGCCGGAGTTCACAGCCGTCGAAGTCTCCTTAGAGTGAATTGTATAGAGCACAATATGCGATCATGTTGCTATTGTGTGTGTCACACTTGTTCATCGTCTGCTGTATGACAAGGTTAGAGTCCCCATAGATGACTAGGCGCGTGGAGCCGCATACTTTGCCATCATCATTCCGTGCAGGAGTGCCTCGTACTCAGCCTCATTGTTTGATGCGCGAATTTCATTCACAACACATATCTGATCTTGTACCCTTGAGGGAATGTCAAGATTACTCCAGCTCCTGCTCCGGTTTCGCGCTTGGAGCCATCGACGTGCATCGTCCAGAGATGGGACAAGTCTGGAGTGTCCGGTAGCTGGAGCTCCATCCAGTGGACAAAGAAGTCTCGAAGCACCTATGACTTGATAGTAGTGCAACGTTCGTAGATGATGTCCCGAGGGGACAACTCGATGCCCCATAAGGCTACCCACCCTGTAGCTTCGGGGTTGTTGAGGATTTGTGATAGTGGTGCGTAGTTGACGACCATGATCTCATGCTCCTGGAAGTAGTGGCGTAGTCGACGCGCAGTCATGAATATGCCATAGGCGAACTTTTGGTAATGGGGATACCTTTGCTTTGTAGGCGTCAGTACCTCGTTGAGGTAGTAGACTGGCCGTTGTACCCCGTGGGTTTTGCCATCTTCGGGTCGTTTGACCACGAGGGCAGTGCTGACCACTTGGTGCGTGGCGGTGATGTAGAGCGGCATGGGATCTCTCTCCTTTGGCATTACCAGTACTGGAGATGTAGAGAGTAAGTGCTTCAGGTCTTCGAATGCCTCATCGGCTTCAGCCGTCCACTCAAACTTGTCGGCCCTGCGGAGCAGTTGGTAGAAGGGAGACACTTTTCACCCATGCGGATGATGAACCTGCTGAGTGCCGCGATTCTCCTAGCTAGCTGATGGACTCCTTTGACGTTCTTCGGCTTCTCCATGGCTATTATAGCCTTGATTTTCTTCGGGTTGGCCTCGATGCCTCTTTGGGAGATAAAGTACCTGAGTAATTTCCTGGGTGGGACGCTGAAGGCGCACTTTTCCAGGTTTATCTTGATCCTTTAGCGATCTAGGTTGTCGAACGTCTCGCAAAGATTGTCGACCAGTGTTGGTCTTTCCTTGGTCTTGACTACTATGTCATCGACATAGACTTGGATGTTGCAACCAATTTGATTCTTTAGGCATGCTTGCATCCACTATTGGTAGGTTGCGCCTGCGTTCTTGAGCCCGAATGGCATTGTGTTGTAGCAGAACACCCCGAACGGTGTGATGAATGCTTTCTTCTCTTGATCTTCGACCTTCAGTCGAATATGATGGTAGCCTGAGTAGGCATCGAGAAAGGAGAGTCTCTCGCATCCTGTAGTCGAGTTGATGATTTGATTGATTCGCGACAAGGGGGAGTGGTCCTTAGGATAATGCTTGTTAAGCGTTGTGAAGTCCACACACATCCGCAGGATGTCCGTGTCCTTCTTAGGGACCAACACGGGGTTAGCTACCCAGGTGCTTTCCTTTATATCCCTTATGAAGTTGTTGTCGAGTAGTTTGTTGACTTTGGTGCCTATTGCTTTAGCTCTACTCTTGGGCAGTTGACGCATTGTCTGCTTGACCGGCCTCGCATCCGGAAACACGTTGAGTCCATGCTTGGCGAATTCCCTAGGAACTCATGGCATGTCCACATGACACCAGGCGAAGATTTCCCAGCGCTCATGGAGGAATGCGACGAGCGCAAGTTCCTATGCGTAACTCAAGTTGTTGGCAATCAGAGCCATCTTGGTGGGGTCCGTCGGGTGGACCTGCACCACCTTGGTGTTGACTGTGGAGTCGAACGACATGTCAGGTGCGTTTTTCCTGGTGACAGGGGCAGGCTGTTATTTGTTGACTCCTTTTGTAGGGGTTCGTAGCATGGAAAACAAAAAAATTCTATCGCATACAAACAAACAAGCCAAGATCTATCTACTAGATTGTAGCAACGAGTCGATGGAATAACTTACCCTCGAAGATTCCAAAGTGTTTAACGAGAGCGGATTCTCGTGGGTGATGTAGTCGTACTCTTCCCGATCTCAAGATCGTGTAGACGATCCTTCCGGCGCTGCGTTCCGGCAGCGCTCCCGCAGTCGGTCACACGTTCGGTACTCGACGAAGACCTTCCTCTCCCTTGTTCCAGCAGGCAGCGGAGGTTGTAGCACTCTCCTCGCGATTCCGGCAGCACAACGGCGTGGTGCCGGAAGTAGAGGGGAGATCCCGCAGGGCTTCACCTTAAGCCGGAGCGAGTATGGTGGAGTATGAGAGAGGGCTATTAGTGGTCTAGGGATTAGACACACCAATTAGAAGGCTCTAAACCGAAGGCTAGGGCAATTAGAAGCTCTAAACCAAAACGGCTCTAAACCGGAGATTAGAGGATAGGAACTTGTGTGTCTAGAGGAGGAGGCCCTGCCCCTCCTCTTATAGGTGGGAGGCGCGGCCAAGGGGAGGGGAGTCCCTCCCCAAGTCGGTTCCAACCACCTCTTGCTTGTTTCCCACAGTTTCTTGTTTTAGCCGTTTGACTTTCAAACTGGCCATTTGACTTTTCTGTTTTAGGATTCAATTTAATCCTTTATTTGGAACAACAAGAACACTTAGTACATGATGCAATCATTCCAATATGTAATGACACATTCATGTACCCCTCCCCCCTCCCGGAGTGCTGGACATTCTGGAACCTTCTAGAACATTCACCGGAATCATTTCCGAACTCCGAAACGGGACTTTCCTTATATGAATCTTATTCTCCGGACCATTCCGAATCACCTCGTGATATCCCGGATCCCATCCGAGACTCCGAACAACATTCGGTCTCTTTCTCATAATACCATAACTACTCAAAACAACGTCGAATCCTTAAGTGTGTCTCCCTACGGTTCGTGAATTATGCGGACATGATCGAGACACTTCTCCGAACAATAACCAATAGAGGAATCTGGAAATTCATATGGCTCCCACATATTTCTACGATTACTTTGCGATCGAATGAACCACTTACATATGATACCAATTTCCCTTTGTCTCACGATAGTTTACTTATCCGAGGTTATGATCGTCGGTATCTCTGCATACCTAGTTCAACCTCGTTACTGATAAGTACTCTTTTCTCGTTCCCGTGATATGTGATCCCTTGTGAGCCAGTCACATGCTTGCAAGCTAATTGGATGACATTCCACCGAGAGGGCCCAGAGTATATCTATCCGTCATATGGATGGACAAATCCCACTCTTGATCCATGTGTCTCAACCAATACTTTCCGAACACTCAATGCCACCTTTATAGCCACCCAGTTACGGTGTGGTGTTTGATGTCATCAAAGCATCCATCCGGTAAAGGTGATATGCATGATCTCATGGTCGAAGGAATTAGGTTACTATGTATCAGAAAGCATATGGCAATTGAACTATTGAAATGACTTGATCTTTATGCTATGCTTATCTATAGGAGTATGTCCACCATATCATTCTCCTAACGATATGATCTTGTTGTTGATAACATCTCAATGTTCATGATAGGGAAACCACAATCATTAATCAACCAACAAGCTAGTGAAGTATAGAGGCTATACTAGGGACTTCAAATTAAGTTTACAAATCACACAAGTATCAATGTTTCCTTGTTAATACTATTATAGCATGAATGCAAACATTTATCATAAACACAAAGATATAATAATAACTACATTTATTATTGCCTCTAGGGCATATCTCCAACAGTCTCCCACTTGCACTAGAGTCATCTAATCTAGATTACATGGTAATATACCGAACACCCATGGCAGTTTGGTGTTGGTCATGTTTTGCCCTCGGGAGAGGTTTAGTCAACGGATCCGCCACATTCAGATCTGTGTGTACTTTGCAAATCTTTATATCCCCATCCTGGATATGTTCTCGAATAGCGTGAAAACGTAGCTTGATATGCTTCAGCTTCTTGTGTGACCTTGGTTCTTGCGCATTGGCTATGGCGCCCATGTTATCACAGTAGATAGATATTGGGTCCAGCGCACTAGGAACCACACCCAGCTCTGTAATGAACTCTTTCATCCATATCGCTTCTTGTGAAGCCTCCGAAGCAGCCATGTATTCCGATTCAGTTGAAGATCTCGCCACAACGCTTTGCTTTGCACTCTTCCAGCTAACTGCTGCACCATTCAAAATAAATACGTATCCAGATTGTGATTTAGAATCATCCGGATCAGTGTTCCAACTAGCATCGGTGTAACCATTAACAACGAGCTGTTCATCACCTCCATAAGAAAGAACCATATCCTTAGTTCTTCTCAAGTACTTAAGGATGTTTTTGACCGCTGTCCAATGATCCACTCCTGGATCACTTTGATATCTGCTAGTTAAACTAACAGCATATGCAATGTCGGGTCTAGTACATAGCATGGCATACATTAGAGATCCTATGGCTGATGCATAGGGAGTCTTACTCATCCTTTCTCTATCTTCTGCCGATGTCGGACTTTGAGTTTTACTCAAGGTCATATTGGGCAACATGGGCAAGAACCCTTTCTTGCTTTCTTCCATTCCAAACCTCTTTAGAACTTTGTCCAAATATGTACTCTGTGACAATGATATTTGGCGTTTCGATCTATCTCTGTAAATCTTTATTCCTAATATGTAAGCTGCTTCGCCAAGATCCTTCATTGAAAAACTATTATTCAAATATTCTTTGACACTATTAAGAAGGTCTACATCATTCCCAATCAACAATATGTCATCCACATATAGTATTAAGAATGCTACAGAGCTCCCACTCACTTTCTTGTAAATACAAGCTTCTCCATAAGTTTGTATAAAACCAAAACTTTTGATTACCTTATCAAAACGTTGATTCCAACTTCGGGATGCTTGCTTCAATCCATAGATGGACCGTTGAAGTTTGCATACCTTGTTAGCATCTTTAGGATCGACAAAACCTTTGGGTTTCATCATATACAACTCTTCATCAATATCTCCATTGAGGAATGCTGTTTTGACATCCATCTGCCATATCTCCTAATCATAATATGCAGCGATTGCTAACATAATCCTCACAGACTTTAGCTTCGCTACCGGTGAGAAAGTCTCATCGTAGTCAACTCCTTGAATTTGTCGAAACCCTTTTGCGACAAGTCGAGCTTTATAGACAGTAACATTACCATCAGCATCTGTTTTCTTCTTGAAAATCCATTTGTTCTCGACAGCCTTTCGGCCATCCGGTAAGTCCACCAAAGTCCATACTTGGTTTTCGTACATGGATCCAATCTCGGATTTCATGGCTTCTTGCCATTTATTGGAATCTGGGCTCATCATCGCTTCCTCATATGTCTCGGGGTCATCGGTGTTGTCCACCAACATGACACTCATAACGGGATCATACCAATCTGGAGTGGTACGAGTTCTCGTTGACCTCCGAGTCTCTGTAGCAGCTTCAACCGAAGTTTCATGATCACCATCATTAGCTCCCTCTCTAATTGGTGCAGGCACCACAGGAATTTCTTCCAGTGCTGCGCTACTCGCAATTTCGAGAGAAGGTTCGACAACCTCGTCGAGTTCTACTTTCCTTCCAGTCACTTCTTTCGAGAGAAATTCCTTCTCTAGAAAGGATCCATTCTTGGCAACGAAGACTTTGCCTTCGGATCTATGATAAAAGGTATACCCAATAGTTTCCTTCGGGTATCCTATGAAGACGCATTTTTCCGCTTTGGGTTCAAGCTTGTCCGGCTGTAACTTCTTTACATAGGCTTCGCATCCCCAAACTTTAAGGAACGACAATTTAGGTTTCTTCCCAAACCATAATTCATACGGTGTCGTTTCAACGGATTTAGATGGTGCCCTATTTAAAGTGAATGCGGCTGCATAACCCCAAAATGATAGCGGTAAATCTGTAAGTGACATCATAGAACGAACCATATCTAAGAGAGTTCGATTACGATGTTCGGACACACCATTACGCTGTGGTGTTCCCGGCGGTGTCAATTGTGAAAGTATTCCGCATTTCTTTAAATGCTCGCCAAACTCGTAACTTAGATATTCACCTCCACGATCAGAACGTAGAAATTTAATCTTCTTGTTACGTTGATTCTCTACCTCACTCTGAAACTCCTTAAACTTCTCGAAAGTTTCGGACTTATGTTTCATGAAATAGATATACCCATATCTACTCAAGTCATCCGTGAAGGTAAGAACATAACGATAACCACCGCGCGATGCTACACTCATTGGACCACACACATCGGTATGTATGATTTCCAATAAGTCCGTAGCTCGCTCCATCATACCAGAAAATGGAGTCTTAGTCATTTTTCCCATCAGACATGCTTCGCATCTTTCAAGTGATTCAAAATCAAGTGATTCAAGAAGTCCATCGGAATGGAGTTTCTTCATACGCTTCACTCCAATGTGACCAAGACGACAGTGCCACATATAGGTCGAATTATCGCTTGATTTCAAATGTTTAGCCTCAATGTTGTTGATATGTGTATTTCCACTATCGAGATTCAATAAGAATAGACCATCTATCAAAGGTGCATGTGCATAAAATATATTACTCATATAAATCGAACAACCATTATTCTCTGACTTAAACAAGTAACCGTCTCGCAATAAACAAGATCCCGATATAATGTTCATGCTCAACGTAGGCACCAAATAACAATTATTTAAATATAAAACTAATCCCGATAGTAGATGAAGGGGTAGCGTGCCGACCGCGATTACATCAACCTTTGATCTGTTTCCCACGCGCATCGTCACCTCGTTCTTCGCTAGCTTCCGTTTATTCTGCAGCACCTGTTTCGAGTTACAAATATGAGCAACCGAACCAGTATCAAATACCCAGGCACTACTACGAGTACTAGTGAGATACACATCAATAACATGTATATCAGATATACCTTTCTTCTTGATGTTGCCGTTCTTCAAATCCGCCAAGTACTTTGGGCAATTCCGCTTCCAGTGACCTTCTCCTTTGCAGTAAAAGCACTCAGTATCAGGCTTAGGTCCAGCCTTGGTCTTCTTCGCCGGCGTGGTAACTTTCTTACCACCCTTCTTGAAGTGTCCCTTTTGCTTAGACTTGCCTTTCTTGAATTTGGTGGTCTTATTGACCAACAACACTTGGTGCTCTTTCTTGATCTCCACTTCTGCAGATTTCAACATGGCAAAGAGTTCTGGCAACTTCTTGTTCATGTTCTGCATGTTGTAGTTCATCACAAAGTTCTTGTAACTTGGTGGTAGTGATTGGAGGACACGGTAAATCCCCAAAGCATTAGGAATCACTATACCCAAGCTTTGAAGTTTGTTTGCGTGCCCAGACATCTTAAGCACATGCTCACTGACGGAGCTGCCCTCTTCCATCTTGCAGTTAAAGAACTTTTCAGAAGCCTCATAGCTTTCAATTGCCGCATGAGTCTCAAAAATCAATTTGAGATCCTCGACAATATCATATGGGTCTGAATCCTCAAACCTTTTATGAAGCTCCGATTCCAAACCATACAAGATAGCACACTGAACTATGGAGTACTGATTCTTCCGAGCGAGGTAAACATTATTTACTTCATCTGGAGCATCATCTGCAGGTGGGTCACCCAGCGGTGCATCCAGCACATAGGTCAAATTACCAGCTGTGAGGACAATCCTCAAATTGCGGAACCAATCCGCGAAGTTGCTTCCATTGTTTTTCAACTTTTCTTTCTCTAGGAACGCATTAAAATTGATGGTAGGGGCTGCCATTGATCTACAACATATTTGCAATAGTTTAGACTAAGTTTATGGCAAATTGAGTTCAAATTAATAATGAAATTAAACTAGGTGAACTCCCACTCAAAACAATATCCCTCACATTGTTTTAGTGATCACACGAACCAAATCCACCATATCAACACCGATCATCACGAGAGTTGACATAGTTTCAATGGCGAACAATCGACATGTTCATCATATCTACTATATGATTCATGCTTTACCTTTCGGTGATCCGTGTTCCGAGACCATGTCTGTACATGCTAGGCTCGTCAAGATCAAACCTTAGTTTCCGCATGAGCAAATCTGGCTTGCTCACGTTGTATACACTTGCAGAATCTAACACACCCGATCATCACGTGGTGCTTCGAAACAACAAGCTTTAGCAACGGTGCTAACTAAGGGTGAACACTTTATGACTTGAAATTGATGTGCATGAGGGATCATCTTATAATGCTACCGTCGTCTACTAAGCAATACAAGATGCATAAAGGATTAACATCACATGCAATTCAATATATATGTGATATGATATGGCCTTTCTTCTTTGTGCTTCCGATCTCCATCTTCAAGCACGAACATGATCTCCATCATCACCGGCATTGCATCAAGGTCAATGACGCTTCTCCATGGTTGTCGTCCACCGGCTTCAACTATTACAACTACTTTTAATAGACACGCGGGTCTTAACATAAATTAAAGACAACCATATGGCTCCTGCCGGTTGCCAACTTACAATAAGGAACATTGCATATAATCACAATCATGGCCATATGGCTCCCTGCCGGTTGTCAAATATGGCTCCCTGCCGGTTGCCAAATATAATCACAATCATGGCCATATCACATCACTGCACACCCCTGCAAAACAAAGTTAGCCGCCTCTACTTTCTTTGCATATTTTACGTGGTTTGGGGCTTTCAATAAGTGTCGTTCTAACTTACGAACATGAACCACAACATTGATACTAGTATTGTTAATCACCCGTTGTAAATTGGATCTTAACTATGCTAGGAGAAACAGGCACCCACAAAGCCACTTATGCAATACAAGTTGCATGTCAAGCGTGGAGCAAGTCTCATGAACGATGTCATGTAAGGTTAGCCCGGGCCGCTTCATCCCAACATACCGCAAGATGCAAAGTACACAAGAAGCAATCGACAATAAAAGCATCAACGCCCACAATGACCATTGTGTTCTACTCGTGCAACAGATCTACATATAGACACGGCTCTGATACCACTGTAGGGGTTCGTAGCATGGAAAACAAAAAATTTCTATCGCATACAAACAAACAAGCCAAGATCTATCTACTAGATTGTAGCAACGAGTCGATGGAATAACTTACCCTCGAAGATTCCAAAGTGTTTAACGAGAGCGGATTCTCGTGGGTGATGTAGTCGTACTCTTCCCGATCTCAAGATCGTGTAGACGATCCTTCCGGCGATGCGTTCTGGCAGCGCTCCCGCAGTCGGTCACACGTTCGGTACTCGACGAAGACCTTCCTCTCCCTAGTTCCAGCAGGCAGCGGAGGTTGTAGCACTCTCCTCGCGATTCCGGCAGCACAACGACGTGGTGCCGGAAGTAGAGGGGAGATCCCGCAGGGCTTCACCTTAAGCCGGAGCGAGTATGGTGGAGTATGAGAGAGGGCTATTAGTGGTCTAGGGATTAGACACACCAATTAGAAGGCTCTAAACCAAAGGCTAGGGCAATTAGAAGCTCTAAACCAAAACGGCTCTAAACCGGAGATTAGAGGATAGGAACTTGTGTGTCTAGAGGAGGAGGCCCTGCCCATCCTCTTATAGGTGGGAGGCGCGGCCAAGGGGAGGGGAGTCCCTCCCCAAGTCGGCCTTGGTTGGTGCGCCGGCTTGGAGAGGAGACTCCTCCCCCAAGTTGGTTCCAACCACCTCTTGCTTGTTTCCCACAGTTTCTTGTTTTAGCCGTTTGACTTTCAAACTGGCCATTTGACTTTTCTGTTTTAGGATTCAATTTAATCCTTTATTTGGAACAGCAAGAACACTTAGTACATGATGCAATCATTCCAATATGTAATGACACATTCATGTACCCCTCCCCCCTCCCGGAGTGCCGGACATTTCGGAACCTTCTAGAACATTCACCGGAATCATTTCCGAACTCCGAAACGGGACTTTCCTTATATGAATCTTATTCTCCGAACCATTCCGAATCACCTCGTGATATCCCGGATCCCATCCGAGACTCCGAACAACATTCGGTCTCTTTCTCATAATACCATAACTACTCAAAACAACGTCGAATCCTTAAGTGTGTCTCCCTACGGTTCGTGAATTATGCGGACATGATCGAGACACTTCTCCGAACAATAACCAATAGAGGAATCTGGAAATTCATATGGCTCCCACATATTTCTACGATTACTTTGCGATCGAATGAACCACTTACATACGATACCAATTTCCCTTTGTCTCACGATAGTTTACTTATCCGAGGTTATGATCGTCGGTATCTCTGCATACCTAGTTCAACCTCGTTACTGATAAGTACTCTTTTCTCGTTCCCGTGATATGTGATCCCTTGTGAGCCAGTCACATGCTTGCAAGCTAATTGGATGACATTCCACCGAGAGGGCCTAGAGTATATCTATCCGTCATATGGATGGACAAATCCCACTCTTGATCCATGTGTCTCAACCAATACTTTCCGAACACTCAATGCCACCTTTATAGACACCCAGTTACGGTGTGGTGTTTGATGTCATCAAAGCATCCATCCGGTAAAGGTGATATGCATGATCGCATGGTCGAAGGAATTAGGTTACTATGTATCAGAAAGCATATAGCAATTGAACTATTGAAATGACTTGATCTTTATGCTATGCTTATCTATAGGAGTATGTCCACCATATCATTCTCCTAACGATATGATCTTGTTGTTGATAACATCTCAATGTTCATGATAGGGAAACCACAATCATTAATCAACCAACAAGCTAGTGAAGTATAGAGGCTATACTAGGGACTTCAAATTAAGTTTACAAATCACACAAGTATCAATGTTTCCTTGTTAATACTATTATAGCATGAATGCAAACATTTATCATAAACACAAAGATATAATAATAACTACATTTATTATTGCCTCTAGGGCATATCTCCAACACCTTTAGCCTTGCGAGCTCCTCCTGCATGCCAAATGACTGGGAGATTCTGTTGAATTCTCTGTCACAGCTACCGGACTTGGTAAAGCTACCTGGAACGGTGATGAAACCGTTAGGCCATGGCATCTTCAGCATATAGTACGTGTAGTGTGGCACTATCATGAATCTCGCGAATGCCACGCACCCGAGGATGGCATGGTACTGTGAGGGCCAGTCCACCACCTCGAACTCGAGCCGCTCACGCCTGAAGTTATTGGGGGTGCCAAAGATGACGTCGAGCCATATTCTGCCCAGGGGATATATTCCTTTTCCTGGGACGATGTCGTGGAATGTCGTGTCTGATGCCTCGAGGCTGCATAGCGGGATCCGCATAGCCGCAAGTGTGCTGGCCAACATCACATTGATGCCACTGTTGCCATCCATGAAGACGCGACTCATTTCGAATCCTCCAATCTTGGCCTCGAGCACCAGGGCAGAGTGACCCGGGCGAGGTATTTGTCGTGGGTGAATCGAGCGGTCGAAGGTGATGCACGGTTCTGAGCCACTGAGGTACTCAGGTATGGCAGGCAGAGAGGTGACCGCCAGATTGACCTGTCGGGTGATCATATTTTGCACCCTATTGGATAGACGTCCCTTTTGTATCATCATAGCCCCCAACGATCGTGGGTATGGCTCTACTCCGTTGTTTGGGGCCGACACAACCGCAGGTTGTGTGGTTGCTCTAGGTGGCGGGGCCAGGTTGTCGTATGCGACAGCTCCTGGGGCAGGGGCGAATCTTGGATTCACCGCCTCGCACCTCATCTGGGTGTATCCTTCATGGAGCTTCTGGAACTCCCTGACATCTTTGAGCATGTAGCTGGCTTTATTCTTGCCATCATGCTTGTCGATATAGAAGTGGATGGTACAGGGACCCGATAGTTTGTCGAGTGCAGATGGCTCATCATCGCGGTTGCAGCGCTGCCATGTTTGTGCTGGCTTTCCGCTGTCGTGATAGTTGCCGTTGCGATATCCGCTGCTATGGTTCCCATCCTTGCGGTGATCATCGTAGCCAGCCGCGACCATATCGACCTCTTCACGATCATCATAGATGCACGCTCTTCTTTTCCCTCGGCGGTCGCGCCTGCGGCCAAAGTCGTCCTTGTCATCCGAGCGTGCTCGGTTGACGGCATCCTCGCCATCAGCCCAGTGATTAGCGGTGTCCTTTAGATGGTTGATGGTTTTGGGCTTGACGCGTCCTAGCTCCTATCTAAATTCGCGGCGCCTTACGTCATCTTTGAAGGCGTCGATTGCCCTTTCCTCTGATATGTTCTTGGCGGAATTCTTGATGATGGACCAACGCTGTATGTACGAGCGGATGGACTCATTGGACCATTGACAACGGGTGTGTAGTTCCTCGATCGAGATAGGCCCCTTGCTGGTGCCTTTGAAGTTTTAGATGAAGCAGTACACCAGCTCTTCCCAGCCGCGGATGGATCCAGAGGGGAGGTTATTAAGCCAGGCTCTGGCCGCGCCCATCAGCTGCAGCTAAAGGCATTGCATGGTTGTGTTTTTGCTCCCGTCATTAAGCTTGACCGACGAGATATGATCGTCCAGCCAAATCTTCAGCTCCTGTACGCCGTCAAACTTCGGGTTATCCGAAGGGAGTTTGAAGCCTTTAGGCATCCGCGTTTTTCGTATGGCCCTGCTAAAGCACCTGGCGCCGCATAGCTCCGTGTCTTCCTCTTTGGACTCTATGGAGTACGCACGTTTTGCACGTGATTTGTCAATCTTGCACTGTGTGAGCTCGTCACGGGCGTCATAGTTGTGGCTCTTTCACGCGGGCTGCGGTGACACCGCAGTAGGTCATACCCCTCCACGTCGGATGAGGGTATGCGGCTTCTGGTGAATTTTACCGCAGCCTTTTTCTTTGGCTCTGGGGTTGTTTTTGCATGTAATGCGGCTTTTACAGGCCCAATACCTGCACTCGTAGATTTGTGGATTGCATACCGGGGATCCCCCGTCGGTGGTGGGTTTGCTGCCAGGTAGGTGGTGGCTGACATGACCACGGCCTACGGTGTCGTGGGCATGATGTTGCCCTACGAGTCCATCAACATGAAGGACGGGTCGAGTGCTTTGGTAGCCTCGCATCATGTAGCAGGGACCATGCCCTCCATATGGGAGCAGTGCTTGTGGCCATCATATCCTTTCGAGGAGGATATGCCGACGGAGGAGAGCGCGACCCGTCATATGCTTGACTCTTCGGCTGCCCTCCTGCGCTATCCGAGCTCCTTGTGCTACTCGACTTGCCGATTGTGCTCCCTGATGAGGAGCCAGTAGTATCCCATCTGCATTTCTCGAGATGCCTCCATTGGCAGAGGGTTGGTACCCCGCACGGCCTCCCGGACACTTTCCCACTAAGTGTCGTTGAGGTGAATCTCTTGACGATTGCGATTTCCGTTGTTGGCAGCTTCATGTAGCCCATTCCCATTGGGATTGCCCGGGGGTGGGCTGTTTACTCCGTTCGTGGCGTTAGGAGCCTGCAGGTTGGGAGGGGGAGACGTGGGTTCGGCTCCATTGTCAACATTGCCATCGATGATAGCTACGCACATATAGTGATGGGGGAGATCGTTGCTCCCACAACTCTCAGAACCGGAACTGTAGGTTCCTTCCTTCGTAGGAGGGTCGCAGAGGTCGGAGTTGCAGTTGTTGCTATCATCTGAATCGCCTGTTAGCGACAATGCACTCAGGACACCGATCGACATCACCCATAGAGCGGGTACGATTTTCTGAGGTACCACCCGCTCTGGGAGGCGGATGGTGCCGATCTTGCCTACTTGGAAGCATAGGCCTCCAAGCATCAAGTTGAATCCGTCTCCTACGGAATCGAAGTCGCGGTGGGTTGCAGGTGAGTGGACGGTGAAGTCAATGGTGCTGAAGAGGAGGTGGTTCTCCACGGCGGAGGAGTCAAAGATCGCAGTGGATGGGGCTGTCAGAATCGCACGATCATCACCCCTAGTTTCCACAGACGGCGCCAATTGGCGAGGGTTCGACTCATCAATGCTCATTGTTATGGACTTCGGTTTCGGAGAAGGAGGGGAAGCTGGAGATCACGGAATGGCTAACAGATTTGCAACACGGGGACACGAGCTTTACCTGGTTCAGGCCCTCGGAGGGAAAATCCTACTCCTCCTTGTCTGTTCTTGATTGATAGCAATACCGATGATTACAAGGGTGCGCAGATGCAATCTGGCATGAGATGTGTTCTAGGTATGAGGTGAGAGAGCCTCCTCTCCGTGCCCTCCTGGCTTTTATATGGGGAAGCCAGGTCTTTGGGTAGGTTGAGTTGGTTACAGATTAGGGTTGAACCCTTTGGAATTCTATCTATAGCTAGCCGTGTTCTCCAAGAAGTCCTACCCATATGGGCCTTTGTCACCCGAATCCTTCCTAGGTTTCATTATCCGCACGGGGTAATCATGTGGGCCCCTGCCAGGCCAGTACCATGTAGGATAACATTAGGCACCTATAGGGCATACCCATGTCAGGGTCCAACCACCACCCAAGAGGACCCAGTGACCGTCGATGACACCCTCCAAATTCTCTTAATCACCGTCTCAATCGACAACAATATGAAAAAACTTTTGGCAAGTTCAATTCATAATTCCATAGTTTTGCGGGTGATAATGATTTGGAATTGTAGCTCTCATGGGTACTCAATCTTCCGTATGCACATCTAGAGTGAAGAAAAATATGGTGGCAATGACATCCCTAGAGTTTGATGAGTATGCAAATATTTGGTGGAAACAAGTCCGAAATGCTCATCAAGAAAGAAGACTTCCACTAATTGATATATGGGAAGATATGAAACAACACTTCTGCTCCAGTTTTGTTTCAACACATTACACAAGAGGCCTTGATGAGTGCATATTTGAAGCATTACCTAATGTTTCTTGCATGTGTAGTAGTAGGAATTTGGCATTTTACCGCCCCTATCACGCATCTTTTATGCTTGTTTCCACAGGATCCCAAAATATTAATTCATAGAATATTTTCACTATATTGTGAAATACAAAAATGGCAAACATAAATTTATAGTAGATGCTCTTTCCCACAAGAATACAATGCTACTTTACACACATTGAGATAAATGTATTGGGTCTTGATGACATTAAGGATTTATATCCTTGTGATTCATTCTTTGGCCCGTTTTTTCAAATGTGTTCCATTGAAAAAGGATTTGATGAATTATATTTGCACAAAGGATTTCTTTTCAAACAAAATAAAATTTGCATTTTGAAGTCTTTTCTCCAACTTTTTCTACTCCAAGAAGCTCACAGAGGAGGCTTAATGGGCCACTTTGCCCGTGACAAGATGTATGCCATGTTGTCCACTCACTATTTTTGGCCAAAAATGAAGCGCGACATGGAACAACACGTCCAATGGCGCATGACATGCTTATAATTGATGACCCACAAGTATAGGGGGTGTATCGCATTACTTCCGATAAATAGGAGTGTCGATCCCAACGAGGAGCAGAAGGTGTTGACTAGTGGTATGGAGCAGGAAATCTCTGTAAATACTTAACAAACGGATTTTTAGGGGTTTTCTCATAAAGCAGGTAAATAAAGTGCAAGTAAATAAAGGCAGCAAATAATTGCAGCAAGTGGCCCAATCCTTTCTTAGCAAAGGACAAGCCGAAGGAAATACTTATAAGGACCAAACGTTCTCGAGGACACATGGGAATACTGTCAAGTGCTTTCGTTTCATGTAGCTGATTAATCTTCTTTGGTTTTATAAGTGTTGTGTGGGTGAACCTATGCTAATGTACCGACCTTACTTGGACTAATACATACCTGTGATTAAACCCCTTGCAAGAATCCGCAACTACAAGAAAGCCATTAAGATATAAACCTAACCACATCCTTAAACTCTGAGATCCGACACTCCCTTGTGTAATGGTTTCCTAACGGGGGTTCAGGTTTCTGTCACTCAGGCAACCCCACAATTAGTAGCCAAATAGACAATGCATTCCCCTAGGCCCATAAATGGTGAAGTATCATGTAGTCGACGTTCACATGACACCACTATAAGAATAGCACCATAACTTAAATATTAAACCATTGAATGATACCTCAACACAAATACACTACTAACAACATGTCACATCCCAAAATTTTCCAAATTTTGAAATGTGAAAAGTAAATAAACAAAATAAATAATTGTTGAAATTTAGGGTGAAAAGAATTTTTTCTTGATTCCAAATGGAAACATCAAAACCTATTTTGATCAAATAGAATCCTAAAAGGATTTAAAAAGATAAACAAATAAATAAAGTTATAAAAGTTGGAATCACCATTTTTGGTCCTTTAAATAAAAAGATATGGTTTTTATAAGCAAAGGTAGAAATGAATGAATGAGAACTATTTTAAAGAGCCAAATTAAATCTTGGCCAAGCAATGGAAATAAAATATTTTTGTTTAATAAAAAAAAGAGTAAGGGATTATTTGAATAATGAGGATTTATTAATATCCAATTTTATTTAAGTAAAGACTTTTTCCAACTTTTGAATGAACATTAAAACTTAATAAAGTTTTTTTTAATAAAAACTCAAAGTGTTATGTTTTTAATAAAACCTACTGAAAAGGGTTTTGGTAAAAATTTAGTTTTCAAATAAAGTTCTAAAACATATTTGATCCTATTTGAAATGAATACTATTGACTATTTATTTATTTTAAATAAATAATAAACCCTAAAATTAATTGTTCTATTTTGGACTTTGGAATATGTTAATAAACAGAATTAAAATATACCCAAGGTTTGGCAAAGGTTTTAATTGAAATAGAGTTTGAATTGTTTGAATGAAAATCAAAACAGAAATTCAAAATAGAAAAAGGGAAAACATTCAGCAAAAAAAAGAGAAACGAAGCAGCCCAGCCAGCAGGCCCAACCCAGCCCAACAGCTAGCCCACCAGCTCTCCCCACTCGTGAACTGTTTTTCACCCAGAGGCAAACCCGCACACCCGCTAACGCTGCGACCCCACACACGAATGCTCACCTCACTGACGAACGGGACCCAGAGCCACCTCATCGTCATCAACCTCGCTCGACCGTTCTTCCCCTCGCGCACCGCCGTTTCTGCTTTGATTTCGCCGCGTTAATTCGCATCAACACCGCAGTAATTCTTCGTCGTGACCACGCACACTTAAGCGCCTTGCTCTCCTCCTTCTTTCCCCCCAGACACTACTCCCTCTCTGCCCCTAGGCTGCCCGACTCGCTCGCGGCAACGCCACTGACTCCGGCAAGCCTTTCGGCGAATTCCGGCGAACCGCAACCTCCCCACTGCCTCTAGCCACCACGAGCTTACTCCCCTCTCCCGTGCGCATATGTCAGTATGTCCCACTCACCCGCGCGCATTCCCTAGGCTCGACAACGACCAAGATCCGAGAGCGCCGCCTCCTGCCTCGACTCCGGCGAGATTCCTCGGTGAGCACAGACCGCCCTTGTTTCCCCCGTTGATACTCCTATGATCTACGCACTCGCCCACGTCTAACCATACCTTTCTCTTGCCTTCGGGTGGCCTGCAGCCTCGCCTCCGATGACAACCAGAAGCACCCGACGCCGCTGCAAGATCTGGCGAGCAATCCACTCCGTTCCTGCGCGCCCCTCGACGAACTGACCACACCTTGAGCTTCTCCGCACTCCTCCGAGCACGGTCAGCATCCTCTCCTTCCCTCGCGCGACCTAGTCCCTCGGAAACGTCTCCGTCCGAGCATGCGCCACCGTCAGCCGCCGCCAGATCATGGTCGAACATCTGTGATCCGTTGGATCTCGATCCGTTGGCTAGGATTAATTCATTAAATCGAAGGGGTACGTGTGATCTGTGCCGTGCGATTAAGTGAGATCCTGCGGTTAGTACAACTCAATCCAAACGAAACGATACCGACCAATAATATTGAGCCACGTGGCCAGAGTCTGTTTAAAACAGGAAATTTTGTTCTATTAGATATGCAAACTTGTAAAATTCATAACTTTTAATCTACACGTCCAAATTTTGTAAATTTTATATCAATGGAATCAGAAGAACAAGTACTTTGCAACCATGCACTTTGTTTAATGTTTTTATACTGGAAAATTGGTTGAATTTGTAGAAACTCGTGTAGGCATAATTTGAATATAAAAATTGTTCTAGAAATATTTTTAAGGTGAAATCTTTTCTAAGTGGGTTGTTTTGAACCTAAGGAACATAGAAATCAACCTATGGCTTTAAAAATGTATTTTATGAAGTTAAATAATAAATCTTTGAATTAGAACATTTCTAGTCAAATAGGAATATTGTTTATGTGTTAAAAATACTTTTTGGGTAAAAACTTGGAAAATGATTTGAATTAAACTCTCTGACCCTAAACACCAAGTTTTGAGATTTAAAAATATATTTGATGAACACTATAGAATTATTACTTTGCAAAAAGGCATTTTTAACAACATAAAATATCACTTTGGTATAAAAATTTGTTTATGGGGTGAAACCTTTTTGCAAATGGTTTTACCACCTTTGTAAATGACCAATTTGAGCTTTAAATTGTTTAGAGCCTAGTAGAAACCACTTTTCCAAATAAAACCATATTTTGCATGCTTGCATGCGTGGCCATGTTTTTGTTATTTTATGTGGTGAAATGGTTTGAATGCTAGTTGAATATGTGTTTGCTTGATTTAATTGTAGTGAAGTTAGAAGAGTGTGATATTTGCAAGATCAAGAAGTGAACCAATATTATCTACTAAAAAGGCAAGTGACCCTATCATCCATGTCCTACTATTTTTATTACACTTAGTGGATTTTTGTAGTATGCATGATAGGACTACTATATTTCTATGCTGCTATATCCTATTAGGATATCCTTATATCTTCCTGAGTGAAAACATTGCAGTTGTAGTATGCTTAGCCCTGATATATATTTGGGATGGGATGCATGATATGATTATATAAAGTGTTGGAAAAATATATGTTTTATATAATAAAACAAGTACTCAATGAACCACCTGGGTGGAAAGAGGATACTCAATTTTGGACAAGGTGGCAACAAAGGGAACCATGTTTATATGGCTATCTTTTTGTATGTGCACTAGAAGAAAACCACCCAGGGACTTAGAGATTGAACATGTTCCTCGTACAGTGGCTTCCGTGTACAGCCACATGCTAAATGGGCTCTGGCTTAGTCAACTACTTAGTAGAAGACCCATGCATTGGCATCTTCAGGTTAACTAGAATTGTGTATGGGAAACATATCCCTACATTGGTGCCTGGTAGACAAACTAGAATTGTGTATTGGGAGGACTTCTATGGAAAGACTTTGTCACATTCTCGGTCTGCCGGTACTCCATTTGGTGAGTACTTATCCAGCGGCCACTGGTGGCGTCAAGACGAGATTGTGTCATGTGGGTAAAGTGTACAACTTCTGCAGAAGATCAAATTCTAAGTACTTAGCTGTGTCCCTGGTTATGGATAACTCTGAGCAACTAAGGCCTGAAGCTATGGAAGATCTCGACATTCCAATTTCTCAAAGTAAAACTTGATGGTGTCAACAAGGGATTAGAAGCACTTGGAGTTTTCCAAGGAGTTCAGAAAGATTTTCAAAATATCAAAACTATTTTGAAAATATAGGACAAAACTATATTGCTTTCTGCAAATGATCATAAACCCTACTTAGCCAAATATGCATGTAATGATAGGATCCACTTATTTCTACATAGTAGTGAAACTTGCCAATACAATTCAAATATTGACCCTTGTGGTTGAAACTTATAATGTTGCAGGTTTGTTTGATGTTAGTGAAGTTAGTTGATTAGGATTACAAGTCTACAACCAACATGATTGCCTGTGGCACTTTGAAGATGAAGAACTCCATGCTATAGTTATTTCTGCTGCATTGTAATGAGATAGCCAAATGATCTATGTAAGATGTAATGAATTATTTTATTCCTGGTTATAAAGTTGTATTATGACCTTTGTTTCTTGATATTACATCTTAACTGTGGATGCTAGCTATTGATCCAGGGACTAGCATTGTAAACACAGGGATCTCTACCTTGTTAAAGGTTGGGACCTCTACACAACATGACTTCTCCCATGTCCTCAAGAACTAAACAAACTACTCAGAAGACATCATATGGATCTAGATTAGAGATGATATAATGATGGATAACAATCTGAACATAGACAGTAATTCAATGGTTCCATTCACAAGCATCAACTACAATAGTAATCAACACCGGGAAAGTTTCCACTAAGAACTATGCAAGATTCAACACAATTGTTACAACAGGATGGAGTGGTGATGATGGTGCTGGTGGAGATGATGGTGTGGATGATGATGATGATGACGATCCCGATGAAGTCTAGCTTGATGATGGTGTTGATGGCGATGATCTCCCCTCTCCGGGAAGGAATTTCTCCGACAGATATCTGTCTGATGGAGAGCTCTTTCTCTCTCGGTGTTTTCCGCCCCGTAGAGGCGGCGAAATCTTTCGGTGGTTGCTCCCCCCGACTTTAGGGTTTTGAGGAGAATATATAGGCGAGATGGTGGAGCCAGAGGTGTGCCAGGGTGGCCACACCCCTATAGGCGCGACCTAGGTTGACCCCCGCCTGGGGGGGCCTTGTGGCCCAACTCCGCCTCCCCTTCTGGCTTCCTTCGTCTTCTGGGAAAATATAATTGTCTGTAGTTTTTCTGGTATTTTTCCGATCTTTGAAAAATTGCATCAAAACACCGCTTTTTCAATCAGAATCCTGACTCCAACAGTTCATCCTCCATGTCACATCCCAAAATTTTCCAAATTTTGAAATGTGAAAAATAAATAAACAAAAGAAACAATTGTTGAAATTTATGGGGAAAAGAAACTTTTTTTGCTTCTAATTGGAAACATTAAAACCTTTTAAACTATTACAAAAGTTTTACCCCAAATAAAGGTACTCCTTAAAATAAAAATAGCATTTAACAAAAACCCTAAAATCAAAGCATCAAGATTATCCATATATCTCCTCTACTTCAAAATTATAATTTGCAAGGTTCCCCTTCTAAATCTTTTTCACAAACTTCCTGTATTTGAAAATCTATTTTTAATCTTGAGGAAGTTCTCAACCAAAAACCATCTATACATCTCAACTACTTCTTTTACATTTTTCAAACAACCTTTGTTTTGTTTTGTTTTGAACCAAAAATAAAAGCAAAGAGTCTCGTTTTAAAATAAGCACCATAGCTTATGTGGGCTATTTTAAGATTTTATAAAATTATCCTCTCATATTTTCAAACTTTAATTCATGGTTATCCATGTAAAGTGGAACTAAATCGAATCAAGTTCAAATAATAAAAGAATCCAAGTCAATCCAAATATATTGCCCTGCAACTAGGCCAATATCGCACACACGCAATCGTACAATAATTGAGAAAAATAAATATTTCCAAATATATAAAATTTATGTCCTAAAATATTTCCCATGAATTTACAAACCCGCAGAAATTTGAATCGGTAAATTCGGAGCTCTAAATCAAAAGTTATGAAAGAATTAAGAAATAGAAAAAAATATAAAACAAAAAAAAGCTCGCTAGGCCAGCCAAAATGGGCCGGCCCAACCAGGCCGATCGTCCATGAAGGCACCACTACCACGCACCTACAGGAATGAGGGAACACTTGGTCTTCATTTTCTTTGAATCTAATGCTCCTAAATGACTCTCAATTACCCTCCTAAAACACTAAATATCCCGTAATTCCTCTCCCTCTTTAATCTCCTTTAATCCAGCCCCCACCCCCTCCTATATAAACCCCACTACAGGAAAGTTCAAAGTTTTCAACTCATCATACCTCCATTTTCGTCCAAAATTCTTCCCAATCTTATCCACCAAAATAGACCTTCAAGACGACCTCGGATCGCGGCGGCTTGAAGACGGAAGTTGTTCCCCTCGTCAAGACGGTTCCATTCCCGCTGGTTTCACCTCGTTTCGTTCATCGAGCAGAGAGAAAAACGCGGTCAAAGATTCAGATCTTAGAAGGTATAATCCATTTTACGCCCACCTCGTTGCTCCAAACACAATTTCCTTTAAACAATAGATAAATCTAGTTGTTATCTACAACTTTCATGTAGAAATTTTTCCATCCGAGCAACTTTTTCTGTAGTCAAATCTGACATCATCATGACATCAGCGTAGTCAACATTCAACTTAGTCATATTAGTCAAAGTCAATTTCAGTCAATTCCCGAGTTTGACTTTTTCAGATTTTAGTATGAACTTGTATAATTCATAGAAAAAGATTTAAAAGTCCAAAAATTATAAATTTGGTATCCTTAAAAAGCTGAGATTCTGTAGAATCCATTTCTGCAATAATATTACTTATTCTCTGTACAAAAATTTGATTTATAAATTAAATGGTTTAATTGGTCATTTTCACCATAAAAATTATATCTTTAGTTCTGTATATCCAAATTTAGCAAATAATATGTCTATGGATTCACAAAAACGATTAGAACACAGTGGACCCATAATTCTGTATTTTTGAGTCTGTTAAAATCACGTTTTATACAGAACCATTTGTGGACTATTTTGAGTATAAATATTGTTGTGTAAATTATTTTTAAGTGAATCCTTTTGCAAATGGTTGTATATTGAACCCTCTGAACAGTAAGAGAAAAATATAATTTTATTATATTATAATAATACCATGGAAATTATTTAGTGAGAACGTACTTTCCAAGTGTTAGAAAATATTGTTAATTGCTACAATTGCACAAATGGTTGCATTTGTAATCTTGAAAATATAAAATGTTCAGAAATCACTTAGTAATGTTCAGAACCTTGTTATAAAAATCTGTACAATAAAAATTTCCATCTTGCATGTTTGCATACTTTGCATGATTTTTGTGTTGCCATTAGTGTTGATCTTGTGTATGTTTTGTCTTGGTTGTTTTGTTTGATAGATTGTGTTGATTGTCAAGTGTGTTATTGCGAAGACTGTACCAACACCACCAACTATTAAGGCAAGTGACACTATCATCCAAGTCCTACTATTTTCATTACACTTAGTGGATTTTTGAAACATGCATGATAAGGACTACTATATTTTATGCTATGCTAAATCCTAATAGGATACCCTTATATATTCCTTAGTGAAAACATTGTAGTTGTAGTATGCTTAGCCCTGCTATATATTTGGGATGGGATACATGTTATGATTATATGAAGAGTTGAAAAGATATAAGTTTTATATAAAAAAAGTACTCAATGAACCACCTGGGTGGACAAGGATACTCAAGATTGGACAAGGTGGCAACAAAAGGAACCATGTTTATATGGCTATCTCTTTTTGTATGTGCACTAGAAGAAAACCACCCAGGGACTTAGAGATTGAACATGTTTCTCGTACAGTGGCTTCCGTGTACAGCCACATGCTAAATGCGCTCTGGCTTAGTCAACTACATAGTGGAAGACTCATGCATTGGCATCTTCAGGTTAACTAGAATTGGGTAAGGGAAATTTATCCCTACATTGGTGCCTGGTAGACAAGCTAGCATTTTGTATTGAGAGGACTTGTATGGAAAGACGTTGTCACATTCTCGATCTGCCAGTACTCCATCTTGGTGAGTACTTATCCAGCGGCCACTGGTGGCGTCAAGACGAGATTGTGTCATGTGGGTAAAGTGTACAACTTCTGCAAAAGATCAAATTCTAAGTACTTAGCCGTGTCCCCGGTTACGGACAACTCTGAGCAACATAAGGCCTGAAGCTATGGACGATCTCGACATTCCAATTTCTCAAAGTAAAACTTGATGGTGTCAACAAGGGATTAGAAGCACTTGGAGTTTTCCAAGGAGTTCAAAAAGATTTTCAAAAGATCAAAAATATTTTGAAATGATAGGATAAAATTATATTGCTTTTTGCAAATGAGCCTAAACCCTACTTAGCCAAATATGCATGTATTGATAGGATCCACTTATTTCTACATAGTAGTGAAACTTGCCAATACAATTCAAATGTATTGACCCTTGTGGCTGCAACTTATTATGTTGTAGGTTTGTTTGAAGTTAGTAAAGTGTGTTGAATAGGATTACAAGTCTACAACCAACATGATTGCCTGTGGCACTTTGAAGATGAAGGACTCCATGCTATATAGTTATTCTGCTGCATTGTAATGAGATAGCCAAATGAGCTATGTAAGATGTAATGAATTATTTTATTCCTGATTATAAAGTTGTATTATGACCTTTGTTTCTTGATATTACATCTTAACTGTGGATGCTAGCTATTGATCCAGGGACTAGCATTGTAAACACAGGAATCTCTACCTTATTTAAGGTTGGGAACTCTACAGATGTTATCAGAGCACTGTGTTGCCTGTAGGATTGTAACCCTAGGATTGGACAAAACCCCTTAGAAAAATAGGAGTTGTATTTGTTCCAAACTTATTTACAAACAATCTTGTAAACTCTTTCCTCAACCTTTTTGGTTTTGATTCTACATCTCTTCCTTTTCAACTTGATGGACAAAAACTTCAACTTGAGGAAAGACTTCAACATCACCAATGACTTCAACTTGGACATCACTAAGGACTACAAGAGAGACAAAAATATTACTCAAGACTTGGAGACTAAGGAAACACAACTTAGAAGGAACCATCATCACCTTGAAGCTTTGTGACCAAGATGCAAGAATATTTCCAAGGAAACCATGATCTTGTTCAAGAAGAGACAACCAAGAAGAATGGAATGATCACAAGTGAAACCTATAGTTGGACCACCATACTAGTGTTTAGATTAGATCATATATTGATCACACCAACTTATGTGGTGTAGGAAAAATATTTTGTTGCCTAAAAATATGCTAGAATCTTGTTGTTTGAGTGGAATGTTGATTGTGATTGCTTGTGTGAATTGTTGTGTGTGAGTAGACTTCTTCCCTAGAAATCTTTTGCCTATTCTAATCCCAATCGAACCCAAAAGAGATGACTACTCCAAGAGACGCCAACATCAAGGATGCTAACAACAACCAAGAGATACACATGATGTAATATAGTTGAAAATATTTTAAGGGTGATAATACCCTAGTTGCCTTGAAGCCAACTTGTAACCTCTAGCCTTTCCAAATCTCGGGACGAGATTTCTTTTAAGGGTGGTAGCCTGTCACATCCCAAAATTTTCCAAATTTTGAAATGTGAAAAATAAATAAACAAAAGAAACAATTGTTGAAATTTATGGGGAAAGAAACTTTTTTTGCTTCTAATTGGAAACATTAAAACCTTTTAAACTATTACAAAATTTTTATCCCAAATAAAGGTACTCCTTAAAATAAAAATAGCATTTAACAAAAACCCTAAAATCAAAGCATCAAGATTATCCATATATCTCCTCTACTTCAAAATTATAATTTGCAAGGTTCCCCTTCTAAATCTTTTTCACAAACTTCCTGTATTTGAAAATCTATTTTTAATCTTGAGGAAGTTCTCAACCAAAAACCATCTATACATCTCAACTACTTCTTTTACATTTTTCAAACAACCTTTGTTTTGTTTTGAACCAAAAATAAAAGCAAAGAGTCTCGTTTTAAAATAAGCACCATAGCTTATGTGGGCTATTTTAAGATTTTATAAAATTATCCTCTCATATTTTCAAACTTTAATTCATGGTTATCCATGTAAAGTGGAACTAAATCGAATCAAGTTCAAATAAGAAAAGAATCCAAGTCATTTCAAATATATTGCCCTGCAACTAGGCCAATATCGCACACACGCAACCGTACAATAATTGACTAATTAATAATTGAGAAAAATAAATCTTTCCAAATATATAAAATTTATGTGCTAAAATATTTCCCATGAATTTACAAACCCGCAGAAATTTGAATCGGTAAATTCGGAGCTCTAAATCAAAAGTTATGAAAGAATTAACAAATAGAAAAAAAATATAAAAAAAAAAGCCGGCCAGGCCAGCCAAATTGGGCCGGCCCAACCAGGCCGATCGGCCATGAAGGCACCACTACCACGCACCTACACGAATGAGGGAACACTTGGTCTTCATTTTCTTTGAATCTAATGCTCCTAAATGACTCTCAATTGCCCTCCTAAATTGCACTAAATGTCCCCTAATTCCTCTCCCTCTCTAATCTCCTTTAATCCAGCCCCCACCCCCTCCTATATAAACCCCACTACACGAAAGTTCAAAGTTTTCAACTCATCGTACCTCCATTTTCGTCCAAAATTCTTCCCAATCTTCTCCACCAAAATAGACCTTCAAGACGACCTCGGATCGCGGCGGCTTGAAGACGGAAGTTGTTCCCCTCGTCAAGACGGTTCCATTCCCGCTGGTTTCACCTCGTTTCGTTCATCGAGCAGAGAGAAAAACACGGTCAAAGATTCAGATCTTAGAAGGTATAATCCATTTTACGCCCACCTCGTTGCTCCAAACACAATTTCCTTTAAACAGTAGATAAATCTAGTTGTTATCTACAACTTTCATGTAGAAATTTTTTCCATCCGAGCAACTTTTTCTGTAGTCAAATCTGACATCATCATGACATCAGCGTAGTCAACAGTCAACTTAGTGAGATGTCAAAGTCAATTTCAGTCAATTCCCGAGTTTGACTTTTCGAGATTTTAGTATGAACTTGTATAATTCATAGAAAAAGATTTAGAAGTTCAAAAATTATAAATTTGGTATCCCTGAAAAGCTGAGATTCTGTAATCCATTTCTGCAATAATATTACTTATTCTCTGTACAAAATTTTGATTTATAAATTAAATGGTTTAATTGGTCATTTTCACCATAAAAATTATATCTTTAGTTCTGTATATCCAAATTTAGCAAATAATATGTCTATGAATTCACAAAAACGAGTAGAACACAGTGGACCCATAATTCGGTATTTTTGAGTCTATTAAACTCACGTTTTATACAGAACCATTTGAGGACTATTTTGAGTATAAAAATTGTTGTATAAATTATTTTTAAGTGAATCCTTTTGCAAATGGTTGTATATTGAACCCTCTGTACAGTAAGAGAAAAATATAATTTTATTATATTATAATAATACCATGGAAATTATTTAGTGAGAACGTACTTTCCAAGTGTTAGAAAATATTGTTAATTGCTACAATTGCACAAATGGTTGCATTTGTAATCTTGAAAATATAAAATGTTCAGAAATCACTTAGTAATGTTCAGAACCTTGTTATAAAAATTTGTACAATAAAAATTTCCATCTTGCATGTTTGCATACTTTGCATGATTTTTGTGTTGCCATTAGTGTTGATCTTGTGTATGTTTTGTCTTGGTTGTTTTGTTTGATAGGTTGTGTTGATTGTCAAGTGTGTTATTGCGAAGAGTGTACCAACACCACCAACTACTAAGGCAAGTAACACTATCATCCAAGTCCTACAATTTTCATTACACTTAGTGGATTTTTGAAACATGCATGATAAGGACTACTATATTTTATGCTATGCTAAATCCTAATAGGATACCCTTATATATTCCTTAGTGAAAACATTGTAGTTGTAGTATGCTTAGCCCTGCTATATATTTGGGATGGGATACATGTTATGATTATATGAAGAGTTGAAAAGATATAAGTTTTATATAATAAAACAAGTACTCAATGAACCACCTGGGTGGACAAGGATACTCAAGATTGGACAAAGTGGCAACAAAAGGAACCATGTTTATATGGCTATCTCTTTTTGTATGTGCACTAGAAGAAAACCACCCAGGGACTTAGAGATTGAACATGTTTCTCTTACAGTGGCTTCCGTGTACAGCCACATGCTAAATGGGCTCTGGCTTAGTCAACTACATAGTGGAAGACTCATGCATTGGCATCTTCAGGTTAACTAGAATTGTGTAAGGGAAATTTATCCCTACATTGGTGCCTGGTAGACAAGCTAGCATTGTGTATTGAGAGGACTTCTATGGAAAGACTTTGTCACATTCTTGATCTGCCAGTACTCCATCTTGGTGAGTACTTATCCAGCAGCCACTGGTGGCGTCAAGATGAGATTGTGTCATGTGGGTAAAGTGTACAACTTCTGCAGAAGATCAAATTCTAAGTACTTAGTCGTGTCCCCAGTTACGGACAACTCTGAGCAACTAAGGCCTGAAGCTATGGAAGATCTCGACATTCCAATTTCTCAAAGTAAAACTTGATGGTGTCAACAAGGGATTAGAAGCACTTGGAGTTTTCCAAGGAGTTCAAAAAGATTGTCAAAAGATCAAAAATATTTTGAAATGATAGGATAAAATTATATTGCTTTTTGCAAATGAGCCTAAACCCTACTTAGCCAAATATGCATGTATTGATAGGATCCACTTATTTCTACATAGTAGTGAAACTTGCCAATACAATTCAAATGTATTGACCCTTGTGGATGCAACTTATTATGTTGCAGGTTTGTTTGAAGTTAGTAAAATGTGTTGAATAGGATTACAAGTCTACAACCAACATGATTGCCTGTTGCACTTTGAAGATGAAGGACTCCATGCTATATAGTTATTCTGCTGCATTGTAATGAGATAGCCAAATGAGCTATGTAAGATGTAATGAATTATTTTATTCCTGGTTATAAAGTTGTATTATGACCTTTGTTTCTTGATATTACATCTTAACTGTGGATGCTAGCTATTGATCCAGGGACTAGCATTGTAAACACAGGGATCTCTACCTTATTAAAGGTTGGGAACTCTACACTCCAAGAATCATCCAACATGCAAAATAGATGAAAAGACATAAGTACCACCTCTTAATATGAAATATATCAATGAAATAGAGGCAAATTATGATATAGAATGGTGATGCAAATTGGACGTATCAACTCCCCCAAGCTTAGACCTCGCTTGTCCCCAAGCGTAACTGAGCTCAGTAAACATGTCCACAGGTTTATGGAGTGAAGTGTTGATAAAAAGAATACGGACAAGAAGCATCACACTTACCAATACACAACTCATAGTTGAAAGAAACTCACCATTATATAACTTAGCTTGCAACAAGTATGGGAGCCACAATAAAGGTGCATAAAGATAAATCATAATTGGGATTGGCAAACTTTGTTCTTGGTCAGAGAACAGTTGTCAAATTTTTTTCAAGTAAAGCTTTTGTAAAGAAGTTTAAAGCAGGAGTACGCTTTTCTCAAACATGAAATGCTTTTCACAATGATATCTTTCAAAGTAATACTCATTTAGATAAGAGTCTTGTGAAAACAAGGAAGATAAGATCATGATTGAATAAATCATCATATGAATGCTTGAAACACAACGACTCAAATGCTTGCTGGAGATAGAGAGGGATAGGTTTACTGACTCAACTTAGAAGTAGAAGAAAGGCCCTTCATAGAGGGAAGCAGGGATTTCAAGTTCATAAAGAGCTTTCAAAAGATTATGGTACTTTCTAGCTTTGAGCTCTCATTGCCCCTATCATAAGTATCTTGAGGTGATTAAGGTTAAAGTGAACAAAGATGGAGTATATGCTTGACAAAATATAAGTTGGCAATCTCATGTCCCTTGAGTACGAGGGTCGCTCCTCATGCTACTCAACCTTAGTTACCTATAAGTTCTTGTCATAGTAAGTACATGCGTATCATAGAGAACCGCCAACAGGGTACCCCTTGCACATGATACAGGAGCTATCCCATAATCAAAATGATAGGGCGAGCAGACAATGAGAATCTCAGCAATCTCTTATTTACCATGGGAAAATGGTGCTTTTTTATTTCTCTCTTTCCTCTTTTCAATATGTATCTCTCTTTTTTATATAAGAAGAAAGTTTCATAGATTGCTCATTATGGTGATGCTGCAAGTTTCCACCATGATTAGGCATGGCTTAGGCTAGCGGCCCAGGCGTTTCTCTAACACACATACATAGCTCCATGGACTTACAAGCTCCCCTTTTATTTCACACCGACGACATCTGCTAACAAAAGAGCATGATATCAACTAGGTATGTATTTAAGGGTATTGAAAGCGTTCCCCGTGACAACACGGTTCTGCTAATCCCAACGTATAGATGCAAGCATATACAACTTCGATGACACAATGGTTCAATTTCATTAGGGGCAAGAAAAATAAGGTGTGCCATCAAGTTCGTGAGAGGTTTACTAACTAGTTTTCACATAACAAAATAATTTTTAATTCAAAATATAGACGAAGCTTGAGAATTTACTTGGAATATCAATAATGCTAATAGGTAGATATGGTGGACACAAATGGCACAGGTTTTGGTTTAAGGAATTCGATGCATGAGAAGTATTCCCTCTCAGCACATGTTTTTGGCTAGCAAGGCTGGGTAGCAAGCAAAAGAGTTGAAGGAAACAAGCAAATATACAAGTGATAAAGTCAAACATGCAACCTTCCTTGAAGACACAAAAGATCTTAAATAAATAATACTAAGCTTATGAGTCAATCAAGAAAGAAAACGATATAAAATACCTGTAAGCGCTTTTCTCTTTTCCTTTCAAACCTCAAAAAGTGTTGCTACTGTCGAGAGATTGGTTTGCCAAAACCAATTTAGATTCACTTGATGTTCCCAAAGTGATACCAATACTGATCAACAAGATCAATCATATAATAGAGATTGCAAACTAAAATAAGAAGTGCAAAAAGTAAAAGATGGAACTTCTCATTAATATTCCATAAAGGCACTCACACCAAGGGATACATAGATAACCAACTAAAGGAGAGATACTTCCACAATGCAAACCAACCTATATGATAACTTCTCTATCTAAGATATGAATCTACTAAAAAGGTAAAAGATAAAAGATAATGATGTGATACCGCGACACTCCCCCAAGCTTGGAACAAGCCAAGGGGATGCCAAACCTGATGACGAATTACTCCTTCGGTGGTGGTATTCCCTTGTCATCGCCAGACTTCCAAGGTAAAGGCTTCCCATTCACAAAGGATGTCTTGGTCTCAAATATCCTGAAACTAGCAGCATAGCTTATGTGTTTAAACCTAGCCTCATACTCACAATTTTGATTTTGTATGTCGTAGAGCTGTGCTTGCAATTGATTGGTGGTCTGACGGAATGAGAGGATTTCGTCTCGAAGCTCAGCAACCTCCTCCTTGTGCTTGGCGATGAGTTTTGAACTCATCTTATGGATGACGTCCACTTTGCGTTCCGCCATCTTCTTGTACCTAAAAACTTCCTGCTCCAGTGCTTCCATCCTATCTTCCAGAATGCCTTATCCTTTAGGGCCATGTACTTCTTTAATCTGTACCATACCATCCTTGAGCAACAACTACTTGGGATGAACCTTCAACTCATACATGTACGTGTTGATGGCATCCATGGAGGAATCCTCCATGGGTGATCCAGAGGAAGACATTATGGCTCCAAAGCTGAGAATCCGCCTAACAGAAACAGATCGAAACAAAAACACAACGAAAGCACGATATATGAACCTCAAGGGATCCGGGGGTTATATATTACGAAGTTTCACGACATAAGGAAGGTACTGTGCGAAAACGAGGCGGAGACGAACTCCAGGGGGCTCACACCCCCTGGTGGCGCGACTAGTTGGGGCCCACGCCACTGGTGGGTGGGGCCCACCTGGGCTCCGTTTCCTCCTATGTTTCGTCCCGTAACATTCCATATGTAATAAAAATATCAAAAATATAAAGAAAAAGTTTTTTCGCGAACCTTCTGTTTGCAACACTTTTACCTATTCAAAAACAAACTGTGCAGATTCGTTCTCTCCATCACCTGAAAATTCCCTGCATTCAAAGCCTTACACAAACCTTATTGGCAACATTAGTGTATGAAAAAACAATAAACCTTTAGGTTCAAACTTCAACTGAAATCCATCAAAACAAAAGCTACTGTAGCAACTCCTTTCAAAAGACCAAAAAGAATCTGAAAGGGAAACAATATAAGAGGCAAATGCAAATGATGGAAGAAATCTGTCAAAACAGACCAGCAGGTAAATATTGATTTTTTCTAAAATATTATGTTGCTCAAATCAAAAAGTGCAAAACTAATGAAAGTTGGATAAAAACTTGAGGAACAAGCACGGAAAATTACAGCTCCATCCTAAGTACTGAGCTCCTTCATGAATTTTTATAATGCAGCACAAAAATCTGTCCTAGGGCAGCAACTTTTCACAAGTCCTCTACTTCTCAAAAGTGGTTGATCTTGACACAAAAACCAAACAAAAAGGATAAGGAGCAGTTATTGCTGAGTTAATAACTTCCAAGACTCAACAAAACAAAAACTAAAAGCAAACTAATACGGGTTGCCTCCCAAAAGCTCTTTCTTTATAGCCTTTAAGACGGGCATGATAATTTCGATGATGCTCACATAGGGGATATGGATTTGACGTGAAAGAGAGCATCAAGAAGCAAATATCCAACACATTTGAGTCTAACCCACTTCCTATACAAGGGAGTCTGATACGTCAGAAATATATCTATAATTTTTGATGTTCCATGCTTGTTTAGTATCTACTTTGCTTTGCTTTGTCCACACTTTGAGGTGTTTTCATATGTTTTCTAGTACTAACCTATTAACAAGTTGCCACAGTGCCATTTGCATGTTTTCTTCTGTTTTTGGTTCTAGAAAGGCAGAAAATCAATATTCTCGGAATTGGACGGGACAAAAGCCAAAGTAAACATTTTACCGTGGGGAACACGAAGCCAGAGTACGAGACGGAGGAGACTCACTAGGGGTCCACACCCCCGGCGGCGCGGCCTAGGGCTAGGCGCGCCTAGGGGTGCAGCCTCCCTGGTGGCCCCCTGCCTTGCCTCTTCGCCTATAAATTCCCCCCGATGCCTAAACCCTAAGAACCCGATCAATATTCCATGAAACCGTCTATAGCCGCCGCCACCATCGTCCCTAGATCGGGGGGGTCTGAAGCTCTTCCCGGCACCCTGCCGGAGGGGAGTTCATCCCGGAGGCCTTCTTCTTGATCATGCCAGCCTCCGGTGTGAAGCGTGAGTAGTTCCACCTTGCACTACGGGTCCATGTAGTAGCTAGATAGTTGTATCTCCTCCTTATGCTTTCATGTCTAGATCTTGTGAGCTCCGTTCATGATCAAGATCTCATCTATTTGTAATCATGCATGTTGTGTTTGCGGGGATCTGATGGATATTGAGATTACTATGTCAGATTGATTAATGATTTTGTCTTATTGATTCTATCATGTCTGTGTTGTTTTTGATCTTGCATGCTCTCTGTTGTTAGTAGCTATCTTGGCCAAGTAGTTGCTAGTGACTCCAAGAGGGGGTATTTATGCTCGATAGTGGGTTCATGCCTCTACTTATCAAGGGAAGTGATAGAAATCTCTTCGGTAGTAGATGTGTTGTTGCCACTAGGGAGAAAACAATGGTCTCTTGTTCATGGAACAAGTGGATTGTTTACCTTACACACTTCGCTTAAGGCAGTTTTTTGTTGCTTGCAACTTAATACTGGAGGGGGTTCGGATGATAACCCAAAGGTGGACTTTGATGTAGCCCGACCTACGGTCGTTACCACATCAAGGTCTCCAACTTACGCCAAGTCGTCATGGACTCCAAAGGTGAATCCGTTCCTCTATGCGAGCCCACTTCCTAACCTATTGAATGGTATACTACTTCATTCCCCATCCTATGACCATGATAGGTTCACACCAACGGGTACGGAGACGAGGGAGGAAGCCCGAGGACTCACGCCCGATAAGACGGAGGCTTGGAAGAGGAGACGCAAGAAGCTCCAGCTAGAATTGGCGCCAGGACCGGCGAACCGGAGCCACCGCCAGAATCTCCGGCGACAGCCCCGGCGAACCGGGCGCCCCGCCGAAATCTCCAGCGCCAAGACCGGTCGACCGGACCCATCGCCAAAAGCACTCTCTGTATGCCGTTTCGGTGCGCGACCGGAATATCCGGCGACGACCGAAAATCTTGGCGCTAGATTCAGCGCCGCCGGACTTACCGCCGGAACTTCCCGTCTGCGCGCGGATCTGGGTTTGATGCCCTGGAATATTCCCTTTACTTACCCATTTGCCTAGTTTATTCCCAAACTACCCCCTTGTTTAGTGGCTGGCCTATAAATAGAGCCCCGACCCCTCATGTATCCCTTAGGCATAGATGATAGACTAAAGACAACCCCCATTGTGGAATCTCTAGTTTTGCCTCATCCCCTTTACCAAGGGGACCGACTATCGTCACCAACCTCGATTGGACTTTGCATCATGCATCCATTGTTAAACATGGCCTTGGAGTTCGGTGTCTCGTCTCCAAGTTGTCAAGACCCTCCCCAAGGTGTTCTTCCCTCTCCGATTTGGATTTGAGGGAGCACGTTGACCGATCTTTCCTTGCGAGGATTCTATCGGACCGGTGGCCGCCGTTCGGGAGCAATCGGCCTTGTATCGTGTGAGTTTTGCGTGTGTTCATTGTGTTCTTCGCGAGGTGCGTGTCCGCTTCCGCTACCTTCTCCCTTTCCCCTCGCTTTCCCATCGATTTTACCACGAGATCCGTGAATATCGGGCCACCCAATAGGTTAACCCCTTCATCATCTGGTATCAACAGCTTTTGGTTGCCACAGATTTCTCATCGATTTGGTCTTTTCCCCATAAATTCGAAAATTTCACCAAAAATATCCCCAATTTGTGTTTTGGATTGATATGTGATTTGAGTGCGTTTTGGTAGGTTTTGATCCATGGATTACTTGCTAAACTTGTTGATCTACCTTCCCATGCGTTCTCATGGCCTAATTCCTTGATTTCCCCCTCAGATCTGAAGTTTCCCATCGAGTTTTTCCGCAGAAAATTGAGTTTTCGCGTTCCTGAACTCGTTTCGGTGCCAGATCCGGCGAACCGGAGCTCCCGCCAGAATTTCTGGTCAAAATTCCGGTCAAACCGGACCTACCGCCGGAATTTCCGGCGAGAATTCTGGTCCCGCCGAACTAGTCGCCAACAGATTCAGCTCCTCACGGTTTTGAGCATACCTTTTGCATTCGAACTCGGATTTTGGTGTTCTTTAGCTCGTTTCTAAGAGGAGAAGGATCTCTACATCATCATCCACGTTGTTCATGCTATTTACTCCATCCAAATTCCGTGAGCAAGGCGGAATCCAACAATAAAGGATGAAGATCGTCGATGAAAGGTATAAACATTTCGCGACTTCTCCCCACTTGCATTCCTTTGTGAACCCCACTATCTTTGCGAGCAACAAACACCTATTGAGACTAGTTCCTCTTATGATTGCTTGGGCTATGCACATTTGATACCTTGTATATTCCGAGCAAACGTGTGAGCGCTATCTCATATAGTTATCTTGTATAGTTGTTGGCACAAGGAAGAGGTAAGTGAAAAAGAAAAAGAAAGAAAGAAAAAAAATATTTAAAAAGAAAAAGAAAAATAAAAAGCAAGAAATATATATGTGCCTCATAGAATAGGAAGCGCAAGCTCGATGAACATCATATAGTTGGTACTTATTGTGCATATCTTGTAGCCCACCAATCTTGTGCAATTGAACTAGCGTCTCTCCTTGTACTTGTGTGACACGAGCTTATAGTCTTCGCTAGGTAATCATTTGGTTCTTAGCTCACTTTCTCCGTCACACAAGTCCCTTTTATCCCACCGTGTGTGTTTCCTTGTACATATTTCATATCTTGTGGATTGACTTGTTTTGCTTTGTGATGATTGTGGTTCTTTACTTGCCGTTACAACATCTTGATTTCGGATTGTTTCTTGACATGCCACTTTCAATACCTATCCACCATAGGCCTTGTGTGTGTGTGTTTTTTGGTTAGAAGTTGGTTTTGGTGTTCCGCGTGAACTTCACTTTGCTTGGTTTATTGCTCTCAAGTGTGGCCACTTGCGCGATACGATCTTCCAAGGTAAAGTAAGGTTTGATGTTGTATCCCTAACTCCCACTACCACTTCCATATACACCGCTTGGTCTTGTGCATCATGTCTAGGGTCTCCGGAATCGAGGAGGATATCTATGAAGAATCCATGATGATCCACCATGACTACGACTCCACAAGTATAGAGGACATGACGGAGCACTACACCGACGAAGACTCCACATGCATGGAAGACATGGAGCATGACATCGACAATGCCTCCTCATGCATGGAGACTATGGAGAACTACACCGACAATGGCTCCACATGCTTGGGTGATATGGAGTACTACACCAACAATTACTCCCCAAGCATGGATGACTTCGAGTGCGACATCAGCGACGCCTCGCCGAGCATGGAGGACACGGAGAACTTCATCGACTTTGATGGCTCCTCCACGAGCCATGAAGAATTCCTCCACCGCGTGGAGATGGAAGCCTACTACGCCAAGAAATAGGAGGTTCATCATCAAGAATCCATGACCCTCAAGGCCACGCGTGCCACACCAAAGTGCACCACCTACTTCGATGATCCACCTCCAAGGCGACAAGCGCCACCGTGTCCAAGGCGTCAAGCGCCACCATCGACAAGGCATCAAGTGCCACCACCTACATGGCGTCAAACTCCACCATCTCCAAGGCGCCAAGCTCCATCACCTCCAAGGCGCCAAGATCCACCTACTATTCAAAGAAGAGTGGCCTCCAAACATCATATACATCAAGAGGCGCCAAGAAACAAGAATCTTCATCGACAAACATCCTCTCATGAGCATCACCACCATAAAGAGGATACAAGACATCGTCAAAGGCATCTTCGCCACCAAGACGAAGAATTCTTGATGAGCACCAACCATAATGCTCAAGCAAGCTCAAGAAGGCACCACAAGAACAAGAAGAGTGCCAAGGCAAATGATCACCGTCGTGAGCGTCATGTGGATGACCAAGTGCTTCACCAACATCAACCATTGGCAAGGCACGCCAATGACCTCCGTCGACACCATCATAGGGCACCTTCAACTACTCGTGCCACCACCACAATGGCACCAAGAACAAGCCTTCCTCCACACCATCAAGCTTCAACGCCTACGCTTGACTTCCACGACCTCGCGAACGAGGAAAATGTAGACCTCTACTTCGCGATAGCATGAGCCTACCTCCACCACTACTACGAGATGGCCACAAGACGGTCGAGCATGGGATTTTCCCTTCGACTAAGGATGCGACCGATGATGCCCATCTTATGGCATCCAACCTTGGAGGCGACAAGGTCAGGAATGGTGAGCATGGGATTTTCCCTTCACCAAAGGAGGCGCTTGGAGTTGAGGAAACCGAGCCTATCCCCATATGCTTGAGTGATGATGTGGTACCAATCCCATGTGAGTATGAGAGCCACTTAGCCCACTTGAGTGATAAAAAGAGTGAGATGAGTGACTCCACCTTATGTGAGATTGAGTGCTTCAACTTTAAGGGCATGAGCGATACACCGAGTGAGTTGAGAGTGGTAGTTGATAGGTCAAGTGAGACCATTCCGATTTCTAACGACTTACCCTCTACCTCTAGTGTGTTCTCTTATGTTGTGCTAGGTTCCATGAATGAAGACGCTCCAAGTCATGAAGCAATGATGCCTCGATTGGAGAATATGTACATGGTACACGAAGATGATGTTATGCCATGGCTACATCAAGAAGACGAAGTCGTCCACAAGGAGGACACTACTTCCACAACACCCACTTCATATGAGAGGTATCAACAAGGTAAATGTAAGGGTGTTGATGATGCCATGATCCCACTAGTGGACATGATGAATTGTGAGGATATGCATGCTATGGATGATACTTGTGACATTACATATGCTTCATCCAATTTCCCATGTGATGATTTGCCTTTGCATAATATTGATCATGTGGAATTGTTTGATTGCGATATCATTGCCATAAACATGCCATGCTATACATCTTGTGTGTATCCTCCAATTGCTTCAGACTTGCCTTGTCATGCTAGTCATTCAATTTCTCCCGTTGCTTGCGATAAGATGAATGCTTACTATTTCACTTGTTTTGCTTGCAACAATATTGATTATATGCGTTATAATGAGATGGCCCCCATAGCTTTCTCAATTCTTGCAGATTTTGAAGAATTGCCATGATAAGCATGTTCCCCACTTGCATACTCACCATGCATCTATTTCATACTTGATTGACATTAATGGAGATGTGCACAAGAAGAGATACGTCATGATGGATGATGTGTATCTCTACCATGCACACACGTTCTTCCTTTTACATATGATGTGTGTAGGTACCCGCACAAGAATGTCAACCTCAGTTGAGCACGAGTTGACAAAAATAGCTCTAGAGAGCATCCCACAAGTGAGTTCAAGAGCGAACCCAGCTCTGATACCTTTTGCACGCTTTGCATCTTTCATGTTGACTAATTGCTCTTTCCTATGGTTTGATTGCAAGCATGTTGATGGTATTATCTCACCTTGTGACATTCATGTTTCTTTGCTTTTGGATATTGATGCTTTGAGTGTTGCAACAAAAATGTTGAACAATTTCTCTTTCCGATGTTTTGTGTGCAACCATAATGCCATTAAGATCATGTATTGTCATGAGAGCTTCCAAGAATCTCGTCTTGTTGTTACAACAAACATAAGTACCACTTGCTCTTTCATTTGGTTTGTTTGCAAACGTGTTGTTTTTCCTTCTGCTTGGGATACTCATATTCCCATGATATTTACTTTTGTTGATTTGTGTGTGACATCCAACATGTCGAATAATTTCTCTTTCCAATGGTTGGTTTGCACACATAATGATGTTTCTTTGGACATTCTTCCTTGTGTGTTTTTGCCGAATTCTCCTATTCTAGCATCAAGGACGTTGATAAAAATTCTAGGCAATTGCCTTGAGTGCCGCACCAAGACATTATATGGAGTTTTTAGGTTCCCACATTTGGATGATGTTCAAATGATTTCCATGAACTTTGACCTTGCATATGCATTCCATTTGCTATACTTGTATTGTTCTAATAGTGTTGTGAACAATAATGGACATGCCACAAATTACATGCTCCTCTATCACACACAAACATATTTTGCTTGGTCTTTGTTGTATGAAGGTACAAATGCATACACATCAACCTCACCAACCATGGGTTGACAAGAAGAAACGAAGAGAATTACCTATGTCTACCCTTCATCGAGCTATCTCTACAAGCTAAGGTGACTTCCTTCTATTTGAGGACTCATGCAATAATCTTCATGAATTGGCTACGCTTTGAGTGTTGCTTCGCTTTTGGTGTGAGCTTTGTAGGCTTCATGGAAGGTGGAGGAACATTGAAGCGTTGTCAAGTCAATCTTTCCGATGACGACTATATGGTGAACCCCAAGATCATGAAGGTCTCTCGACCTCTTCTACTTTGTGATGAGCATGTAGAGTCGAGGACGACTCTTTTTGAAGGGGGGAGCTGATGTAGCCCGACTTACGGTCGTTACCACATCAAGGTCTCCAACTTACGCCAAGTCGTCATGGACTCCAAAGGTGAATTCGTTCCTCTATGCGAGCCCACTTCCTAACCTATTGAATGGTATACTACTTCATTCCCCATCCTATGACCATGATAGGTTCACACCGACGGGTACAGAGACGAGGGAGGAAGCCCGAGGACTCACGCCCGACAAGACGGAGGCTTGGAAGAGGAGACGCAAGAAGCTCCAGCTAGAATCGGCGCCAGGACCGGCGAACCGGAGCCACCGCCGAAATCTCCGGCGACAGCCCCGGCGAACCGGGCGCCCCGCCGGAATCCCGACGCCAGGACCGGTCGACCGGACCCACCGCCGAAATCACTCTCTGTATGCCGTTTTGGTGCGCGACCGGAATATCCGGCGACGACCGGAAATCTTGGCGCCAGATCCGGCGCTGCCGGACTTACCGCCGGAACTTCTCGTCTACGTGCGGATCTGGGTTTGATGCCCTGGAATATTCCCTTTACTTACCCATTTTCCTAGTTTATTCCCAAACTACCCCCTTGTTTAGTGGATGGCCTATAAATAGAGCCCCCACCCCTCATGTATCCCTTAGGCATAGATGATAGACTAAAGACAACCCCCATTGTGGAATCTCTAGTTTTGCCTCATCCCCTTTACCAAGGGGACCAACTATCGTCACCAACCTCGATTGGACTTTGCATCATGCATCCATTGTTGAACAAGGCCTTGGAGTTCGGTGTCTCGTCTCCAAGTTGTCAAGACCCTCCCCAAGGTGTTCTTCCCTCTCCGATGTGGATTTGAGGGAGCACGTTGACCGATCTTTCCTTGCGAGGATTCTATCGGACCGGTGGCCGCAGTTCAGGAGCAATCGGCCTTGTATCATGTGAGTTTTGCGTGTGTTCATCGTTTTTTTGCGAGGTGTGTGTCCGCTTCCGCTACCTTCTACCTTTCCCCTTGCTTTCCCATTGATTTGACCACGAGATCCGTGAAGATCGGGCCACCCAATAGGTTAACCCCTTCATGAGACTTCTAGTCATAGATGCAGTTGGATGGCGGTCTATGTATATTGTTGTATTGCCCAATCGAATCTCATAGTGCGGTGACCCAGCATACCACTTCATGATGTAGTACACTATAGTCGTTGACATAACACCAATGAAACACCGTTCACTAGTATTACATCCCTCAGAGTGGTACAACAGAAACACAGCAGGTCCAAGACATGAATATAGATTACAACTCGACTCTTTACATAAGATCCAGAGAACACTCTAGGTTAAAGAGAGAGAAAGAAACTGCTTACAAAGAAGGTTCAAAATATAGCAACTCAAAACTATCATACTAATAAGACTAGCATTTAACTATTTGGCTTGTATTGCTGCTATTGCAATACTCTACAGAAGTGGGTTCTATGGCTAGAGATTATATTCTAGCTAATCATCAACTTTGTCTTCACTTCAGTTGGTGTATGTATTGACTTCCTTGACTTTATTAAAGAACTTGAGCTTTTGACGAATACTTTCTTGAGTAATAGTTGATGTAGACGTCATATGTATTGGCTTCAGAATCTAGCAAGGGTTAAGAAGATATGTTGAGTACGATCATACTCAGCAAGTTCACTAAAAAGGAGTGTTTGATGCACTATATCTACAGCCACAGACCATAGGTCATAGGCAATGCCGATTTTCGTAAACATTTCTTCAAAGGTTGCTTTTATTCTGAAAAGCTATGTCTGTCAGCCTTCATAGGTTTACCAGAACTTTCGTGGAGTTTCTTTCTTGCCGTGTTCGTAGGTCCTTCCCGGAATAGGGAGTAATAATTTACAGTTCTTACACTCTACAGAGGTGTGTCACTATATTTTTATGTTTTGTCTATATTTTTCTAGAGCTCAAAATGTTTAGATGATATTTTTGGTAATTTTCCATTTTACCCCTTTTTATTTATTTGCAAATTTTTCTTATCTCACAAACCTGGGCCTATTAGACAGTCCAGCCCACTGGGTTGGGCTAGACCACTTGGTCCGGTCCTTTGGGTCGGTTGACTCCGACCTGATCATCTCCTCCCCTTCTCTCGAGGCCCTCTCCCCCTCTTCTCCTCTCGCCGGTGGCCGCCATTGTTATTGCTAAATTCCGGTGAGCCTAGCCACTTTGGCCGGCGCCGCTGGTCCTGTTCAACGTGCCTCGTAAAGCTCCACCTGCCTAACCAATTCGATTCGAGCCTTACGCCACTACGTGCTCACCACCAACCTCAAAACCCTAACTTCCTCTTTTACCATAACTCCAGCGGGACGACAATGTTCTTTGCAACCCTGGTGGTATGGCGTGGGCGTTTGGATGCTGGCACCCTACTGGTGGTGTGGCTTGATGCAGTACAACACGATGGCTCTTCCTCGTGTGGCCTTGCCGCTGTGCTGAGCTCCACCTCTCTGACGCCGCCACTGCTGTTGCCTCGTCGACGAGCTTGGACTTGCCAGCAGGTAGGCACCATTCTCCTCCTCTCACAAATCTCTCCCTATCTCAGTGTACGACCTTAATTAGGTTTCTTTTCTTCCTTATTTTGATGCTTGTTGTTTCATTGTGGTTTGCTCAGTGAACAACTGTGTGCCTGTGACTCTTATCTTGATTAAGTGCTCATGCTGCTATTGGTATAAGTTGTTAATAGCATTAAATATAATGAGCCTCTATTATACTTTGATGATTTCATGCCTCGAATTTAATATGTTGAAGTTTGCTTCAGTGATTGGCCTTGGTCCATAGGTTGTTTAATTTGATCTGGTCCTCGATGATATGTTTGGTATTGTTAACACTCCTGGCTGTTAGATGCTAATTTGGTTTGCATCTAAAATTACCCGATCTTTATTTCAGAAACACTTAGACTGTCAAGTACTGGTCATGTAAATGGTTGCAGATATTTGCTTGAATTCAAAATGTTGGTTTGAATTGATTCACAGTATAGTTCCTTCATGAACAATGGATTACTGCTAGATAATAAATGATTTCTGTTATTTTGACTTAGGAAATTGGTTGCTTATACTATTGAGATTGCTGGTGGTTTTAGCTAGTGGTTTTGGTTGCCTCTGATATCCACTAAGGTGAAATATTCCTAGAGGTGTGCATTCCTCTATACCAGGACTGATTACTCCTGTTAACTGGCTGTACTATGATCATTTATGAGGTACACTTGGTGATCTCAACATATGGTTCAGTGATGGTTTGAAATATTTCCTAGAAACACCTTCTATGAGAATGGTTTATTCTGTGTCAAACCTGATAGTGAGATAAGGAGTAGATATGATTCCTAGAATTTCTGTTTAGGAAGATGATTTATGTATCCTTGTATAATTGCTTATACTTGTTCCTCTGTTTTGGGAAATGGTAAAGAATGAAACTGCTACAGAGGTGCTACCATTCTATGGAATGTGCCCTATAGTATTTATTATTGAATTTGCTGTCACTTAGTTCTAAATTAGTGAACCGTAGTTTGGTCATTGATGTATGATCTGAGACCTTCTCTATTGAAAAAAGGTGCTGTTAGACCCTTCTTGAGGTATCCAAGGATGGATAACACTTCATCTGAGTGTATCTCTGAGGATATATTCTATCCAATAGATCTTATTCACATGATGGATGAAAATCAATAGATAACTTGTAAAAGTGTTCCCTAAAATATTAGGAAGATGATTTAATTCAATTTTCTGGTGGTGGATGATAAATGATGTATTTGGCTCAGTGTTGAATTTATATATATATGAAATGTGCATGATGAACTGAACCTATGGTTTAGTAATGATATTAGTCACATATCCTAAAATGATTCCTAGCTTGCATAACTGGGAAAATGATTTGAAATCATTTGGATTATATGAATGGATGATATATCAGCTTATGGATGCTTGTATGAGTTGATTGATTAAAATAAAGCTCTCTGCTGTTAAACTTGTACTGGATTCTACTATAATCCTAGTTTAAACTTGTGGCTGCTAACCTGATGTTTGACTTTGTGGTGCCTCCCTTGAGAGTGTGCACAATGATAAACATTTTAAATGTTTCTTGCTGAATTTCTTAGTTTGGCCAGTGATGCAAAGGCTGAGGCCAAATTCTTTGGAATAAAAACTGATATGATTTGTTGGCTTTAATATTCTGTGATGAACCTTGCATGACACTTTCATGAAAATATGACAGTATCTCCCCATCCAATCCTCCTAGATATAATTCTAGTTGAAGGGTAGATGGATTTAGTTGATTTATATTATATCCCTTGTAACCCAGATCTTTATTCAAATATGAGAATGAATGCTACATGATCATTTGTGTATTTCTGGTGGTTGTTACCTGCTATTAGTGATTGGTTGATGATCTGTTGTAGATCTTGATCAGTTACAACTCATGCTACTGCTAGCATGCCCCCCTTTTGGCCTTGTCCTACTTTTCCTGGAACAAACCTTGCTCCTCCTGGCTCCTTTGTGGCCTGATCTTATTTTCCTGAAGCTACTGCTTGACCTTTACTTTTCCCTTGTTCTAGCTCTTGGATGGCAACAGAGAGCAACCTCAGAGATTGAATATATGGTGGATTGGATTGGTGAGTTGTGGTTTATTCTACTAGAATTCTAGCAAGTGTTGATGTTGTTTGTTGTGGTGTTCTTGAGAGCTTGGTAGTGGTTTGAGATAGATTGGAAACTAAGGCAGTGGCTAGCTGTTGTGCTGTGGCTATGTCACCTCTTTTATGTGAATTGGCTGCTGTTGCTGCTGTGTTGACAACACACCACTGCATGCTGCTGACTAAGCTACTAGTGTGCCTGCCTCTCCTGGATGGATCATATCAAGTAAAAAACTTGATATTTCTAGATATTCTACCCCTTTACCTTTTTATCTCTCCTTGGTGAAACTTGCCCCTCTATAATGCCAATGATGATGTGCTGAGGCAATTGTCTAATAAGAACAATTATGATTTGGTCCCTTGATAAAAACTCAATGATGTGACTAAACAGTGCACCACACTGTTATAACTGAGAGTATCACTAACCCCCCTCTAATCCCTTTTATTTTGTTTGTCTCTTTCTCTTTATTATTTTATGTTACAGGGATCACTAAGAAGAGATGAAGATGTTGGAGATGAAGGAATGTAGTTAGGGAATAGTCTTGGGTTTTCTTTTTTTATATTGTTGTAATTTCTTTTCTGATTGAATAATGTCGAGACATTGTATTTTTGTATTTCATTTAATAAAGTTTACTTGTTTTCTTTTTCTTTTATAATTCATTTGCAAACAATGTAATATATATATCTTCTTGTAATAAAGAATTCTTATAGTTATTCCATTTATGTAATTCCTTATTTATTTATTTATTGTTTATTGTAATACACTTTTAGTCTACTTTCGTAAAAGAACAATAATACCATATGTATATATATAAAGATTATTATTATAATAATTTCATTTTATTGAATTGGTTCCATCTACTCAATTGTAATTATGATATATATCCAGATTATATTATAGACTAATTCTTTTCTTTTCTTTATTTTAATACTTGTGATTTAATTATATCTTAATCATAAATAATCTCTCAAGGGTGTGATTATAATTGTAACACTATCTTAATCATAAATAATCTAAGTATATGTTTTGATTATTCAAATTTGAATTATTATTCCCTCAAACACAGAAATACTGTAGATGTCATGTTGAAATCCATCACACCTGCCCTGATGTTTCCATCAGAACAAGAGAGATCCCGATCCCTCTATAGCTTCTTTACTTTTGCGCAAAAATTCCCCAAATTTTCTTATGCATGAATGTAATGCACAAACATGTGTCCTGTCTATTTTGAGGTACTAATCCTGGGATGTTACAGACTCTCCACCTTAAAATAAACTTCGTCCTCGAAGTTCGTACTCTATTGCGTTTCAGAATGAGGATTTGAATTGTAATGATCACGGCAGTTCTTAATTCCATGGTAATCTCAAATGGGAATAAGTTTAATATCCCAAATCCAGATCTTTTCCTTGAATTAAATTTATACTTGGCAATATCCTGTGTTGTCCCTGCCTCCCTCCTAGCTGTTGGAAATATAAGCAATAATCCATATGATTTAATCCGAACAATAAATTGATAAAGCATGATCATACAAACGGTACTAAAACCAAATATGCAGATCAACAAAGTAGATAAACAGATTACATCTATAAGAGATAAACCTATCACATCTACCAAACGCTAGAACAAAGAACTATAGCATAATCCGAAAAAGACAGTTGAAGATCACGTACGGTGTAGGCTGAATAGCAGCCGCAGCGGTTACAGCAGTGTCGCCCATGTTGAGGTTGTCGAAGAGATTGGTGACGTCCGGGAAGAAGTCATCGTTCGGGAACTCGTCGTCGGACGACGTCGTGGTTTCTAGTAGTCGCGCTTGAGCGCTCCCCAAAAACCTGATCGCCCCTCACCCGTACAGGTTCACAAGAGGCGGGGTTTCGGAGGCCTACTGTCCCAATCTGTGGTGCACGCCGCAAGCCGGGATGGGGAAGACGAAAGCGTCGGCGCAAGGTTCTGGAGGTAGGCGCGTGTGTGTATCCCCGATTAGGTTTAGCACAGACGCTTATATAGGGAGATCGTGGGGCACATCCCACGTCCGCGAGTCGGTAACACCCATGTCCATAAAAACTGGAAACGATTGTAATTAACGCGTCTGTTAATGACTCATAATCAGTTTTCCCAACCATCAAAATAAATCTCGGCTCGGCGAGATTCCCGCAACCCGCAACCCACGACGCGCGCGTGTCATGACGAGGCGAGGCATGGCGAGGCAAGGAGGGCGGCGTCGGAGGAGGAGTGCACGAGGGCTTCTATCCTTGTCACACCTTAGTGAGTGGTGTAACACTCTACTATATAAGGTGGTCTAACTCCCCTTCAACTACCAATATGGACTAAACTTTAGCACCACTAGAACAGCCATATGCTGTCATGCACAAGTGGGCCAAAAAATTCAGAATTTGTCTAATGGGCCAATAGCCACCAAATTCCAACAATCCCCCACAAAGTCTCATTGGCACATCACATCACTTTTATTTCAGAACATTGTTTTATATACCGGTGTGTAGTGGATACTGTTAAGTTAAACTTACACGTTAAACTTCATGCTACGCTAGCTAGCAACTCGAATAGTGGACTATGCCTTGAACTACAAGTTTTCTGCGTGCTAGTTTCACACAAAATCTAGACCGGTACAGGGCTGCCATCGGCTTCCCCGTGGTTTGGAGCTTATGCGTCATATTCCGAGGCCTTTCATGAGTTTATTAGAGAGCACCCAACTCTCACAGACTGCGACGTTTGACAGTCAGACTCATATAGGTGTGTTCCTCAAGAGATGTTCTGCAGGACAACATCTCCACTTATAAAAGCCACTTGGAACACATTAAAATAAATATCAACCTGCCATGCAGATTAAGAGAGTATTGCATCTTTATGGAGATGTATATATAATATGGGAATACTCTCCTCTCAGCTGACCAACAGCTTGTCTCCCAGCTCTAATTCACAGGATCTCCGATCACATAGAGTGGGTTGCCACTAGGATCAACTCATAGCGTGGGTCTCAAACCCATCTCCCTCGATGCATTATCTATCACATTGCATGATAAACCCTTTGTGAAGGGATCTGCCAGATTTTTATATGTTTGGATATAATCCAACGCAATAACTCCAGAGTTTCTCAGTTTCCTGACAGATTTCAATCTCCTCTTCACATGCCTTGATGACTTCATATTATCCTTAGAACTGTTTACTTTGATGATCACAGTTTGATTATCACAGTTCATCGGGATGGTGGGTATTGGTTTTTCAACCACATGTAAGTCCATCAAGAGGTCACGAAGCCACTCTGCTTCAACAGTGTCTGTGTCTAATGCTGTGAGTTCTGCTTCCATTGTTTACCTCATAAAGATGGTCTGCTTGCAAGACTTCTAGGAAACAGCGCCACCACCAAGTGTAAACAAATAACCACTTGTGGCCTTAATCTCATCAGCATCAGATATCCAGTTTGAATCACTATAACCCTCAAGTACCCGTGGATACCCAGTATAGTGAATACCATAACTCGCAGTGCCTTTCAAATAGCGCAAAACTCTTTCAAGAGCATTCCAATGATCATCTCCAGGATTTGACACAAATCGACTCAGTTTGCTTACAGCAAAGGAGATGTCAGGTCTAGTAGCGCTGGCTAAATACATGAGCAAGCCAATAATTTGAGAATATCTCAATTGATCTTTAGCAGTCCTTCGATTCTTTCGAAGTAGAACACTCGGATCATAAGGCGTTGGAGAAGAATTGCATTCGCTATACCCGAAGTGACTCATTATCTTTTCCACATAGTGAGACTGAAGCAATGTAATCCCACCATTGTCATCCTTTAGTAGCTTGATGTTTAATATTACATCAGCCACTCCCAAGTCCTTCATCTCAAAGCAGCGAGATAGGAACTCTTTGACCTCCTCGATAACAGCGAGGTTGGTCCCGAATATCAATATGTCATCAACATAGAAACACATAATAACTCCCTCGCCCCCACCATGGCGATAGTACACACATTTGTTAGCTTCATTTACAACAAAGCCTTCAGTAGTTAAAGTTCTTTCAAACTTCTCGTGCCACTGATTAGGAGCTTGCTTAAGACCATATAAAGACTTCACTAACTTACACACCTTTCCTTCTTGACCATCTACTACAAATCCATCAGGCTGCTCCATATAAATTTCCTCATCTAGCTCTCCATTTAGAAAAGTTTTCTTAACGTCCATTTGATGAACGAGAAGACCATGTGAGATAGCCAAGGAAAGTAGTACTCGAATAGTGGTCAGTCTGGCTACAAGTGAGTAGGTATCAAAGAAGTCTTCACCTTCCTTTTGGGTATAACCCTTAGCTACAAGACGTGCCTTGTAATTTTCAATAGTACCATCAGGTCTAAACTTTTTCTTGAACACCCACTTACATCCTATAGGTTTGCACCCATAAGTACGATCAGTGACTTCCCCAGTACCATTAGCTAAGATGGAGTCCATCTCGCTTTGGACAGCTTCCTTCCAGTAGTCAGCATCTTGAGATGCATAGGCTTCTGAAATATAAGTGGGAGTATCATCCATAAGGTACACAATGAAATCATCACCAAATGACTTTGCACTCCTTTGTATCTTGCTCCTTTTGGGAGCTTCATTGTCATCCTCCACAGGATCATCAGAGTGTTCTATCGGCATAGTGGGTTCAGGAATTATAGAAAATTCCTGACTAGATGAACTAGTCATCTCCTGATTTGATGAGCTAGACATACCTTTCATAGGAAAGATGTCCTCAAAGAAAGTCGCATCATTCGACTCCATAATTATACCAACATGCATGTCGGATACCTCAGATTTTACTATCAAAAATCTATAGCCAATGCTACGAAAAGCATATCCCAGAAAAACACAATCAACGGTTTTTGGTCCAAGCTTTCACTTCTTGGGTATTGGAATATTGACTTTCGCCAAACAACCCCAAGTTCGTAAGTAAGAGAGTTTAAGCCTTTTCTGTCGTGGTATTGCCGACGAGTACGCCATGGAGGGGTCCTCACAGTGCGTGTTTAGAGACGTGGGGTAAGGCGGACGGTTGACGGGTAGGAGGTAACACAGCTTACCCAGGTTCAGATCCCACAACGGTGGCGGAATCCTACTCCTGCTATAAATCACTATAATGGCAATGCGCCGAGTTATAGAGATAGGTTCGCTGTGCGAGGTGTGTGTCAAACGATACTAGGTTATGCCCTAAAGGCTCCCATAGGCCCGACTTATATAGTTGCCAGGTCCTAGGGTTACAGGGAAAAGTCCTAGCAGGACAGGTTACAGAGTTCTACACCGTCTATTACTAGTCTTGTGTATCTTGCACTCCAAGGCTCCGGGTACGCTGGTGACTCCACCGTAGCCTTCCTTTATCCGGCATGGGCCTCCCTTCTGGATCCACCTAACTGGGCCGCCCAGCAGGCCATAGGCCATGCTACCGACTATGGGCCACCCGGGTTAGTCGGATAAGAGACATGCTATGAGGATATCCATATAGCATATCCCCAATAGTAGCCCCCGGAGAACTCCGAGATCTTGCGCCGTCTTGCCTCTTCCCGTGGAATGCTCCGTCTAGATGGATGTTGGCAAATCGTGAAGCAACATCTTGTAGTCCTCCCAAAGAACCCTGCAAAGGTTTCTCCGTCTTATATAAGTAAGTCAGAGAAATGCTGAATCTTCCATCGTACGCTTCCGTTGTCGGATTAAATCCGTCCATGCCGGAATCTTCGATGGGACGGCTCATCTACCATGTCAGTTATGGCGACGTAGGCTGTAGGTCAGTGACGCCTCGTAACTCACACATGCAGAGAATGTAATCATATCCGATTTTCCCGCATGAGTGATATGAACCATTGGCGGCGGCGGTTGGAGACGTGGCGAAATTACCGCGCACGTTCACGAACACGTCGTCTACGCGGCAACCGTCCGATTAGCTGCACGAATCTTGACTCAGAGTAAGATAAATAGTAACCATGAGACACTTGCCACTTTTTCATCCCATTCTCTCGCATCATCGTCTTCTTCCTCCAGCCGCACGCCTCCTCGAGCTCTCCGCAGAAAACCTCGAGAAACCCTAGCCTCTTGCATGTACCAGTCGCGTTCTTTCCCTCCTCCATGGCTAGCAGCAGCTCATCCCCCTCAATGGCGGCGTCGAGCGAAGCCACGGCGAAGCCGGCGAGCTCCGTCGTCGTGCCCCCAGAGGGCCTGGTCATCCCTGCATCGGCGGTGATTGAATCCATGGCGGCGCTGGAGCCCCTGGAAGAGGAGCCAGACTCTCATAAAGGCGACTGGCGCGGCTCGGACATCACCGGCCGCGACATCGAAGAGATGGTCACTGAGGGTTATCTCCCAGTGACGGAGGGGCTCGCCTGGCGGGCGGCGCCGGCCGGCGAGGTGACCCCTTCTCCCAAGTCAGAGAGAAAGTATACCTCAAGGCGCAATTGGTACGCGGCGTTTCTCTGCCCATCTCCCACTTCTTCCTGTCCGTCTTGAATCACTTCAAGGTCCAACCCCACAACCTCTCCCCCAATAGTATCTTAGTGCTTAGCAACTTCGCGGCACTTTGTGAGGGTTACCTAGGGATTAGGCCTAGGTTAGATTTATTTGTATACTTCTTCACCGTTAAACGTGAAGCCGGACACAGTAGGGAGGAGCTTAGAAAATGTGGCACCATAAGCTTCAAGATCCGACCTGGCCGGCGGTTCCCCGATATCGTCGGCCACGAGTCGTGCAAAAATTGGCAGCAGACGTACTTCTACGGCCCCGACATTCCTTTGGCGGGCCGAGAAGTAACGTACCCGGACTTCATGGATGGAGCCGCCGCTGAAGTCCCCACATGGCGGTCCCATGCCTCCCTTCCCTCCGACCTCAACGCTTTTCGCGCAATAAGGCAGATCGAGTGGTTCGTAGAGACAGGTCTAACCGGCTTGGACCTAGCCATGTGCTGGTTCATCAGGCGGATCCAACCTCTGCAGCACCGTACGAAGGTTATGCACGAGTACACCGGCGACCGAAGGGATACCCTCCGGATCTCCGAGGACAACTTCTCGAGCGACTCCGTCAAGTTCCGCCTTAAGGACATCGTCAAGGTGAAGGACAAGAAGCGTGGCTTCACCCTTACCTACGACATGTTCGTAGACGGAAAATGCCCAAAGGTAGATATTTATTTTCCGTGTATGACATTGCTCTAGTTTTTCCGTCTTGCCAATACCATCTTGTCTAACACAATGACTTCTCACTTAACAGCTTAGCGATCTAGAGGAGGGCAACCTGGCTGCCCAAATCTACGATCCAAAGATGAAGGAAGTCACGGTCGTGTCCGACGATGATGCCCCGTTGGCGCGAAAGCGGAAGAGCTCCACCTCTGACGCTGCCGACGGAGGTAAGAAGAAAAAGACAGAGGGTGGAGCCTCCAAAAAGAGTACTGCCGCCCTGGAGGCGGAAAAGAAGAAAGCTAACGGGATGTTTGCCAAAGAGCCCCCCCCCCCTAGTGTAAGCTTCTTATTCTCCGACATTGTCTTATTTTATCTGTCTCATTCCTGTACTTATGCATTTTGCACGTTTCAGGAAGAAAGCCACAACTAGCCTCAAGAATTCCTCCAAGACTCTTGGGGCTTCTAGAAATATCAAAGATATGCTGCATCGCGACTCCTCCCCCGCCATCGCCCCTGCTACTCCTTCCGTCAAGCCCTCCTCCGCTCCGACAAGCTCCCAAGTCCAGGAGGCACCAGGCCCTTCTGCCATGGAAGTGGATTCTGGCGCCTCTACCAAACTCGCAGTTGTCGGCGAGCAGGCGACGCAGGAGAGCGCTGCTCTTCAAATGGCTGAAGCTCCGACTAAGGATGCCATCGGTAGCGGAAAGGTGGTGGTGGGTGCTGGTACTTCTGCCAAAGGCGGCGCCTCTACGCCCCAGAGACCCTTCGAATTGCCGAAGATTATTTACCCGGTGCTTACGCCGGTTAGCACAACTATGGTCCCTGGAGGAGTGTCGTCATCTCCGACGTGCGGTCTTGAGGAGTTACTCCGTCAAGCAGACATCTTGCGAGGAAATAGCATTTCCTTTGGCAAGATGCTAGCCGAGAGCGCTACAAACATCAAGATCATCGCACTTGTAAGTTTTACTTTTACCTTTTGCATTTCGTATGAGTATCCCACTGTAGCCCCCGAGGATGTAGACGGAAAACCATTGGTTTTGCATCTATATGCTCTAAGAGTGACTAAGTTAGAAAAAACTCTCACTGTAGCCCCCAAGCATTTAGATGGAATGAAATATTCCGACTAGATGCTTTTAAGAGTAGCATACACAGTGTTCATAATTTTGAGTGCTGTAGCCCCCAAGCTTCGAGTTGTAACTGAATTAGTTCTGACTAGATGCTTAAAGGAAAGCTAAGCATTTTCCGAGTTAAAACTTTATACTGTAGCCCCAAGCTTCTAGTTGAGAACTGAATTAGCTCCGACTAGATGCTTAAAGAAAAGATAAGCATATTTCTAAGTTAAAAACTCTCGTTGTAGCCCCCCGAGCATCTAGGTGGAAAATTTCCGACTAGAGGCTCTAAGCGGACTAAACAACGACTTGACTTTTTTTTTGTTTCCACAGAATGAGAATGCTCGGAGGGGCATGGCCAACGACAGGTATCATAAGATGCGCGCAGACCTTGAAGCTGAAAAGGGTAAAACTGCCATCTTGAAGGAACAGATCATCAAAAACAAGAGTCTGTTTTCTTTTTGCGCATTTCCGTCTTACTTTTGTGGCTTCCTTCTTCGAGTACTCACTTTGTACTTTGTTTTCTCCGACTTGTAGAGCATGTCGCCAAGGCCAAGGATATTGTCGAGCATTCCAAGCACATCCAGCAGCTGGACAGCGAGAACAAGATCCTTAAGAAGGAGAGGGAAGAAATGCTGAAGATGCACGAGGATTCCATGAAAGCCTTGCAGGACTCCGCCTCCGCGGATATCAATCGCTTGAAGGAGGAGCTTGCGATCCTAAAGGATCAGAAGCAAGCTGCCGATGAGCAAAACCTTCGCCATAGCGAGGCGTTTAAGCTCCTCCAACAAGAGAAGGAATCTTTGGCGGACGTCGTCTGGCAGGCTAAGGCCAGCATCTTCAGTAAGTGTCCTCCGCCTTGTAGCTCTGTAGTCTGGATATTTAGAATTTATTGAACTCATGCAATGCTTGTCGGAATTTTCAGCGCCTATGGGTTTAACCCGCTCTCCTCCTTCGGACAAGTAATGCATGATTCTTGCCGGCAACTTCATCAACACCGCCATCACCCAAGCCAAGGAGATTTCCAAACCCCTCCAAATTTATATCAAGGCCTCTGACTCCGTGGTGAAGTACTCGGAGATTCTGCGCCGAGCACCCGAGCGTGTCGCAAGATGGAAAGCTTCATGTGCACGGGCTGGCGCAAGGATGGCGTTGTCCATGGTGAAGGCGCACTATGAAGGTGCCGACATCGACACGGTGACATCTGGTATCCCCGACGTGGATGATGACGGCAAGGAGATCGATCATGAAGCCATCCTGTCATCACTCGCGGGTTATGACACCAGGGTTGCCGAGTTGGTAGATGTCGACGTCTTCGTGCCCAGGAACTTTCTCGACAACGCCAACCCGGAGTCCTCCGAGTCTCCTCACAGCGCCGATGCTGAGGGTGATTCTCCGGCTGGTGATGATGCGGCCTCCAAGTCTCCTGCGCCCAAAGAATGAAAAACACTTTGTAATTTCTGTTTCACCTTTGGAGTGTGCGGGGGGAAAACTTTGTTGATGTAATCTTTAACGCGGAAAACAATGGTTATCGTATCCTGCTACTTAAAAATTTAAGTTTCAGCATGTACATATTTTTTAAGCAAGTGCTGGCTTATCCATTACTTTGGCTTTTATGCTTGACTTTTCGTGAGTCGGAAGACTCGTTGTCGGAACCATGCGCTTAGGTGATGATGCCCAATGGCACTGTCAATAACCTGAGCACAAAATCGCCGACAATAAGTGCTGAAATTCACTACTCCAGAATCCACATAAAAACAACAAAGAACGTGTAGACCAGAAAACTTAAGCTAACGCCCGTAGGCGGAATTTTCACAAGTGCAATCGCAAAGCTTGTGCATAAAGGTGTATATGATCCAAAAATGAACACTAAAGGAGGTAAAAGACTCAGCAATATGAGTGAACCAAAGAGCTTTATTTCATTGATCATATAAGAGGTACATGATTAGATAAAAAATGCTAAGTGTAGAAAGGACGTAGTTGTGCTATGTTCCATGGCCGATCAAGCTCCGGGTAGTCATCATCCGGGTCACGTCGCTTACGCTTATGATCCTTGTTGGGTCTATCCTTGAGCTCACGATTGTCGACAAGGTAGTAAGACCCATTAAGCAGCGCCTTGATTATGATGAACGGTCCTTCCCATGGCGGGGATAGTTTGTGTGACTTCTTCTGCTTAAGTCGGAGCACTAAATCCCCCTCTTTAAACGAGCGATGCCGAACGCGGCGACTATGGTAGCTGCGTAGCTTCTGCTGGTAGATGGCGGATATTTGGCATGCCAAAATGCGCTCCTCCTTGAGAAGGTCCACATCTAGGCGTCTAGATTCTTTAGCGTCATCTTCGTCGTAGGCGGCAAATCTTGGTGAATCGTGGAGGATGTCGGAAGGTAGGATGGCTTCTGCTCCATATACCATGAAATAGGGGGTGTAGCCGGTGGATGTGTTAGGTGTAGTTCGTAAACTCCACAACACAGATGGCAATTCTTCGGCCCAGGCTCCAGCTGCTCTATGTAGCGGTGCCTCAAGACGTGGCTTGATTCCCTGCAGAATTAATCCATTGGCTCGCTCAACCTGACCATTGGACTGTGGGTGTGCCACAGACGCAAGGTCAAGTCGGATGCCTTTGTCCCAGCAGTAGGCCTCCACTTCTCCGAGCGACAGGTTGCTTCCATTGTCGGTGATGATGCTATGTGGGAGACCAAATCTCACCACTAGATCCCAGACAAACCTGAGGGCAGTTGCCCCATCAAGCTTTCTAATGGGTTTAGCTTCTATCCATTTGGTGAATTTTTCAACTGCTACAAGCAGATGCGTAAATCCACACGGTGTCGTTTGTAACGGTCCCACCATGTCTAGCCCCCAGACTGCAAACGACCAAGTTAATGGTATTGTTCGCAATTCTTTAGCAGGGACATGTGGTTGTCGGGCATAATATTAACATCATGTTTCAACCAGCTTGTCGGCGTCCGCCTTCGCGGTCAGCCAGTAGAATCCTTGCCGGAAGGCTTTCGCGACCAATGATCGAGGAGCGGCGTGATGCCCACAATGTCCGAGATGGATTTCACGTAGGATTTCCATACCTTCTAGCTGGGAAACACACTTTAGGTATACACCAGTAGTGCTCCTTTTGTAGAGTTGCCCATTGATTATGGTATAACCCTTTGCTCGTCGTACTATTTGCCGTCTTTCGACTTTGTCGTCGGGCAAAGTTCCGTGTTCGAGATATTCCATGAACGGTTTTGTCCAAGCCGGAGGGATCTTTGTCACCATGTTGACGAAAGAATCAGCTCTATCCGGGTTTTTTATGTCGGCGCCTTTCACGCATGGTGTGCGTAGATGCTCTAGGAAAACTCCTGGCGGAATTTGCTTGCGCCCTGATCCAAGTTTAGACAATAGATCAGCCGCCTCGTTTTGCTCCCTAGGCACATACTTGACTTCGTACCCCAAGAAGCTCTTGGCTATCTCGTCCACTTCGTCGCGATATGCCGCCATCATAGGGTTCCGCGCATTCCAGGTGTCAGCCACCTGCTGGGCAACCAAGTCGGAATCTCCACAGCAAACTATGCGCTTGATGCCAATATCCTTGGCTACACGTAGTCCGTGAATGAGTGCTTCATACTCCGCCATGTTGTTTGTAGCCTCGAAGTGGATCTGCAGAACGTAGTGTAGCTTGTCTCCTTTTGGTGACTGTAGCAATACACCAGCCCCCGAGCCATTGAGCAGCTTTGATCCGTCAAAGTGCATCACCCAGTACTCTGGTTCTGGCAACGGAGTGGCATCCGGCATCTCCGTACAATCTGCAACAAAATCCGCCAAGGCTTGTGACTTGATAGCGTCGCGTCTCTTGTAGGTGATCTCGAAGGCGGCAAGTTCATTGCCCCACTTCGCGACCCTTCCTGTAGCATCGCTGTTGTTGATAATGTCGGGCAGTGGAGTCTTGCTCACTACTGTGATTGGGTGCTCCTGAAAGTAATGCCTCAGCTTCCGAGAAGCAAGGAATACTCCATAGGCTATCTTTTGGTAGTGCAGGTAACGCTGCTTGGACTCCGTCAAGACCTCGCTTACATAGTAAACTGGTCGTTGAACTCCGTGCTCGTAGCCCGGTTCCTTCCGCTCTACCACGACGATGATGCTGATAACCCGGTTGGTTGCCGCCATGTAAATTAACAGGGACTCACCAGGATCGGGTGCTGCAAGGATGGGCGCTGAGGAAAGAATCTCCTTGAGCTGCTTCAATGCTGCATCTGCCTCGTCCGTCCACGTGAATTTTTCCGCCTTTTTCAGCAACTTGTACAGCGGCAGAACCTTCTCTCAAAGTCGGCTGATGAACCGACTAACTGCTGCAACACAACCTGTTAGTCATTGGATGTCCTTTAGGCATGTCGGACGATTTATGTTTAAGATGGCCTTGATTTTCTCCGGGTTGACCTCGATTCCGTGCTGGGAAACGATGAAGCCCAACAGTTTGCCGGTTGGAACCACGAAGACGCGCTTCTTAGGGTTGAGCATCATGTTGTATTTCCGGAGATTATCAAAGGTTTCTTTTGAGTCGGAGATTAAGTCATTTGACTTTTTAGACATCACCGCGATATCGTCCACATAGGCGTGAACGTTCTGACCAATTTTGTCGTGAAGGCAACGTTGCATTGTCCGCTGGTAAATGGCACCTGCGTTTTTCAGCCCAAAGGGTATCGTGACATAGCAAAACGTGCCGTACGGGGTAGTGAACAAAGTGGCCAATTGGTCCGACTTCCTCATCTTGATCTGGTGGTATCCTGAGTATGCATCGAGAAAACACAAAAGTTCCGAGCCAGCCGTCGAGTCAATGACTTGGTCAATGCGAGGCAAAGCAAACGGATCTTTGGGACATGCTTTGTTCAAGCCGGGTAATCAACGCACATTCTTAATTCATTGGTTCCCTTTTTGGGGACAAGTACAGGATTGGCCACCCATCGGGTGTGAAGGACTTCTCGGATAAACTCAGCCTTAAGTAACCTAGCTATCTCTTTGCCAATGGCGCGTCTCTTCTCATCTCCGAAGCGTCATAGAGGTTGTTTCACCGGTTTACATTTTGGATCTATGTTTAAGATGTGCTCGACAACTTCCCTAGGTACACCTTTCATGTCGGCAGGTTGCCAGGCAAAGATGTCCCTATTCTCACGGAGGAACTCGACGAGCGCGCTTTCCTATTTGGGATCTAGGTTCGTCCCAATGGCGACGGTCTTGGAGGCATCGCCTACCACAAGTTTCGCCGGCTTGGTCTCGATGGCGGCCTTGAACGCAGGAGCGGAGTCGGAGATCTGCTTCTTCGACGCGGGCATCTCTAAGTCATTGACCTTGCTCTGGATCTCCTTGAATTCTTCGCTGTAGAGGACAGCTTCTGCAACGGCTGCTTCATTGATCTCGCAGTCCCTTGCCTTGGTAAAGCTTCCGGATATGGTGATGACACCGTTTGGTCCAGGTATCTTGAGTTTGTTGTAGACGAAGCATGGCTTGGCCACGAACGTGTGGAATATGTCGCGGCCGAATATGACGTGGTACACGCTCTTGAAGGGGACCACCTCAAAGGTCATGTGCTCTTGGCGGTTATTATTGACATCGCCAAAGGCTACCTGAAGTGTAATGCACCCAAGGGACCGAGCCTCCCGTCCAGGAACTACGCCATGGAACACGGTGTTGGTCCGCCTTAGGTTTGCCTCCGTCAAGTTCATCTTCTGCAGTGTATCCAGGTACATGATGTTGATGCTGCTTCCACTATCCACCATGCACTTGGTGAACTCCACGCCGTCAATCAATGGGTTGATGACCATGGCGTACTGATTCTCCGTTGGCACAAGGTCTGGGTGGTCCGTCCTGTCCCAAGTGATTGGAACCTCCGACCAGCGCAGGTATTGGGGAACTGGGGGGAGAGTGGCCATCAGGATCCTTAGAGAGGTCTTCTGTTGTCGGACGGTGGGGGTGCCAAGGAAAGTGTGGTAGACTGGAGCCTTCTTTGCGAAGGGGTTCTTGCCCTTGTCGTCGCTCTTGGCGGCGTGCTTTGGGTCAACGTCCTCGTCCATGTCACTTGAATCCTTGGACTCCTCCTCCTTATTCTTCCCATTGCCCTTGCCTCGCGGTCTATTCTTTCGACTTCGCTTGTAGACGGACTCCGGGTCTTCCTTGAGGTCGTTGACGAACTTGCAGTGTCGATTGGTATGGGTGGCCTTGCCGTTGACATCGAGGTGTACGAGGCACGGCATATCGCGGTACTCCTCGTACGTTTGGGGAACGCGGAGCGGCGCCGAGTTGGTTTCACTTCCTCGCTGCTGCCCGCGGCCTGCACCCCTTCCTCGGCCATGTTGTCCGCCTTCTCCTTGTCCTGCAAAAGTCATGGTGACCATGTCGGTAGATTGCTTTTCTTATGGAGCGGTTTTCCGCTTTGTACTGTTGTTCCTCCGAGCCTGGGTTGGAACCGCCGTTGCCGGCAATGAGACACGAGCATCGTCGTCGGCAGCTGCGAACTCACTAGCTAACTGAATCATCTGATTCAAGTCCAGCTGATGATTGTCCTGCAAGCGCTTTAGCTTATGTCGGAGTAACGTGCCCCTTTCCAATCCATCAATGAAGGCGGCCATAGCGGTCTGAGCGTGCACTCCTGCACAGGAATTCTTCATGTCCAGCCAGCGAGAGAGGTAGGCGCGAGATGTCTCGTCTTTCTCTTGCACGCATCGCTGTAGATCGCCCACAGTGCAGGGACGCTTGTATGTACCCTCAAAGTTCTTGGTGAACGCTTCTTGCATGTCCAGCCAGTTGTAGATAGATTTCTCCGGCAAGTCGTCGATCCATTGACGGGCCGTGCCCGCCAACATTAACGGGAGGTACTTAACGGTGACGTTGGGGTTGCCTCCAGCAATCTCCACCGCGTTGTCGTAGTCCTGCAACCATGTGGCAGGCTTGGCGGTGTCGTCATAGGTCTTGATGGTCTTGTCTATCCGGAAACCTTTGGGGTAGGTTGCGGACCGTATTGCAGGTCCAAAGCAACGTGGTCCCAGGTATGGTCCTTCCCGGGCCTCGTGGATCTTATCGATCCGCGAACGTGCATCGTATGGCTCCGGGTTTTTCTTCTTGTTGTCAACAGGGGATGGGCTACGTGAACGACGCGGGCCTCTTTCGTCATGGTGACTGCTTGGTGGTGACGGAGGCGGAGGTGGCGGTGGGTTAGCCTTCTTGCTGTTACCCTCCTGCGATGCCCCGCGCCTGTCACGGTTGCTTGTCGGGCGTGGAGGGTCGTGGTGTGACCTGCTCTTATGTCCTTGGTGGCGCTCTTCATCATGACGGGTCTGTGCTGCGTTGTCGCGGATGAGGATGCCGCACTGCTTTGGAGGGGGCATATCCGTACGATGGTGAGTCTTGTAATCTTCCTGACGTCGGGGGGATTGGGGCGCTGGCAATGGGCGGCGAGGTTGGGATCTTTCTCTGTGGTCGGAGGATATGGGGATAGCATCCTTCCTACTACGCGCATCCTTCCATCTTCGTTCTGATGAACCCATCCGTGATCCGACATCCTGAGGAGATCTGTCCCTTGGCGGTTTGTACTGGCTAGATCGGCAGAGCGCTGGGTCAGACTCAAGCCTCTGAGAGGTGGCCTTTTCCGGCTGCTTTACCGCCTTGGCCACTAGGTCATAGACCTATTCTACTGCCTCAGGCGATCTATCCTGCTCCATAAGGGTCTTGGCGACGGCGAGGTTAAGGAGTGGGGTGGGCATCACCTACTTGCCTTCACTATCAATGTATGGCTTGGCCTGTGCCGGCTTCGAGGGAGCCCATCCTAGGTTGCGTCGTACACCGGGATCGTTGATGACGCGAGCCGGAGCTTTCTTAGCCTTCTGCTGTTGCAGCAGAGTCTTGTACTCGGCCTCCATTGATCTTGCTTTCTCTATGGACTTCTGCGCGTTGACCAGATCTCGATCTAGTTTAGCGCCTTGCTCCGCGATGGCTTGCGCCTCCTCCAGTAGCTGCTGGCGCTTCTCGTCAAGCTGAGTCACGTTTCGGATATGATCAACAGTTAGTGGCTCGACGAGGAGATTGCCATACATCACTCTATCAGCTGGAGTAACGTGGGCTGCTGCCGACGTGGATGCTGGAGGCGACAAGTTTGCGGTGTTGTTGTTGCTCGGACCGGTGCCGAGTTCCTGCGATTGCTGCACTGGGTTAGGCGGAGGTGGCATGACCTTTGCGCGATCAATGTCGTCAGCAATTAGTGGCCCCTTCCCCTTATCCAGTGCCGTAGGCGGAGCTTGCCCGGGCTGGTCTTCATCCATCGCTGTCCCAATGGTGACGAACACCCCTCGAGACATGACGGTGTTATTAGCTTGCTCGTCGCGCGAGTACTCCCCCTCTATCTCCTGCATAGCAGAGTATAGATCTTCTGGACCGAAGTCTATTTCCTCTGAATCTGCACTGAAATCAGCATAAAGCGCGTCAATGACAGAGTCGGAGGGTGCCAGGACTTCCTCGATGACGGGGGGTGGAGGTGCAACGGCCTCGACGATTACTGGAGGTGGTGGTGCTGCTATGGCGATGGCGGCCGGAGGCGGTGGTGGTGGCTGAATCGGAGGGGCTCCGTCAATGAGCGCAAGTGCTGTCTGAGCTGCCGCTTCAGCCTCCGCGTAGTTGTTGACGGTGTTCACCATGCCTTCGAAGGTAAGGCGTACTGACGCCTGTTGCCGTCTTAGAGAGTTTCGGAGAAGCGTGCCATGGTCCAGTCCTTCCACAGAGTGATAGATGGCATCATCATTGGGGTAGTGGGCCAGATCGGCTCGTATACGGAGCCACCTGGCCAGGTAATCGCGGGGGTTTTCGCCCTCTCTCTGAACGCAGCGCGCCAGATCGAAGATGGTAACCATGCCAACGAACTTGGATCTCTGCTGTCCAGACGCACGGATAAAGCCGGCGGATTTGCAGTGATCTTCCACCTTTATATCCTGCACAGGGGCGGTTTGGGTGGGTCTTGAATTTTTCCGATCTTTGCCGGCAAACTCCAAGGAGAGATCCGACATCGATCCTTCCGCGAACGTATCCTGCCCGTAGGCGGTCCATGCGGGTCTTGAATTTTTCCGATCTTTGCCAGCAAACTCCGAGGAGAGATCCGACATCGATCCTTCCGCGAACGTATCCTGCCCGTAGGCGGTCCGTGCGGGTCTTGATGCTCCCCCGACTCCCAGGGTACTAGTGCCCGAGTCGGTTTCGCTAATGAAGAGGTGGATGTCTCCGATAGGAACGATCGAACACCGCGTAGGGTTCGTCTTCGCCGGGATCCAGAACTCGTCGGGGGGACGATCGGAATGTTGCCGGAGAAGAGAACGCGACCGATGGCTACGGTTTCGGCGATTCCCGCGAAAATCTTGGTCCTCGCCGGCTGAAGAGCCTGAAGCGCCTCTTGTCCCACGGTGGGCGCCAACTGTCGTGGTATTGCCGACGGTACACCATGGAGGGGTCCTCACAGTGCGTGTTTAGAGACGTGGGGTAAGGCAAACGGTTGACGGGTACGAGGTAACACAGCTTACCCAGGTTCAGACCCCACAACGGTGGCGGAATCCTACTCCTGCTATAAATCACTATAATGGCAATACGCCGAGTTACAGAGATAGGTTCCTGTGTGAGGTGTGTGTAAAACGATACTAGGTTATGCCCTAAAGGCTCCCATAGGCCCGACTTATATAGTCGCCAGGTCCTAGGGTTACAGGGAAAAGTCCTAGCCGGACAGGTTACAGAGTTCTACACCCTATTACTAGTCTTGTGTATCTTGCACTCCAAGGCTCCGGGTACGCTGGTGACTCCACCGTAGCCTTCCTTTATCCGGCATGGGCCTCCCTTCTAGATCCACCTAACTGGGCCGCCCAGCAGGCCATAGGCCATGCTACCGACTATGGGCCACCCGGGTTAGTCGGATAAGAGACATGCTATGAGGATACCCATATAGCATATCCCCAACATTTTATTTTCCCATTCCTCAAATGGAGTCATGGTTTTATCCTTTACAGGAACACGGTTTAGGACATGACACGCAGTCATTAGCGCCTCCCCCCACCATTCCTTGGAAAGACCCGATGTATCTAGCATGGCGTTAACCAAATCAGTTAGAGTGCGGTTCTTTCTTTCGGCCACCCATTTGACAGTATCTAGTGGAGTCATCAATCAACGTCATAAAGTATCTTTTTCCACCTTTTGTCAACACACCATTCATCTCACAAAGATCTGAATGTATAAGTTCTAGCGGTGCTAAGTTTCTCGGTTCCGAAGCCGTATGAGACTTGCGGGGTTGCTTTGCTTGCACACAAACTTGGCACTTAGAATCTTTGATAGTGGTAAATTTCAGAATTAAACTCATATTGGCTAGCCGCGTCATGCAACCAAAGTTAATATGACAGAGTCATGAATGCCAAACGTTGGACTCATTATCATTGCAAACATGATTAATAACTTTAGTACATGAGTCTGACAAAGACAGGCGGAACAGACCTCCGCACTCATAACCCTTTCCAACAAATTGTAAATACTTAGAAATTACAACTTTATTGGACTCAAAAACCAACTTAAAGCCATCTCGACATAAAAGTAATCCGCTGACGAGATTCTTATTGATGGAGGGAACGTGCTGCACATTCTTCAGCTGTACGGTCTTCCCCGAAGTAAACTTCAGATTTACCGTACCAACACCATGAATAGAAGCACGTGAGCCGTTTCACGTCAGCACGGAAGAGGTCCTTGAGACCTGATAAGAGGAAAACATGGAAATATCAGAACATACATGTATATTAGCACCCGGGTCTATCCACCAATCAGGAGAATAACATACTGAAAGGATAGTAGGTAAAATACCGTACCCATCATCCTTCATCTTAGTATCGCAAATAACAACAGCGGCATTGCCGCTGTTCCCATGTTGACGCTTGTCAAAGCGATTAGGGCATCTAGGGGCCCAATGACCAGGATCACCACAGACGTGGTAAGAGCCTTTCCTCTTATCATTTTTCTTCTTGAAGTTGGTTGAGTGTGTGGCCTTGTTCTTGCCATCAAACTTCCCCTTTCCTTCAGTTTTGTTCTTATTCTTGAACTTGTGGGATTGGAAGTTTTTCCTCTGCACCAAATTGGCAGTAGAACCTCCCTCAAATCCTCGAGCAGTTTTGTCCTTTGCTCTCGCCTTCTCTTACACATGAAGAGACCCAATGAGATCCGTAACGGAAAACTCTTGTCTCTTATGTTTCAGAGAAGTAGCAAAGTTCCTCCACGAGGGAGGAAGCTTGGCAATAATGCCACCGGCCACAAATTTGTCCGGTAAGGAACACTTGAACTACTCTAGTTCTTTGGCAAGTGATTGTATCTCATGAGCTTGCTCAACGATATAGCGCTCATCAATCATCTTGTAGTCATAGAATTGCTCCATGACATATAACTCAGTGCCAGCGTCCGAGACCCCAAACTTAGCCTCGAGCGCTTCCCACACGTCCTTGCCATTATCAAATGATATATACGGGTCAACGATGTTGTCCCAAGAACACTGAACAAAGCTGCCATAAACATGGTATCGACTTTCTTAAAGGTCGCTTCCTGCTCAGCAGAAAGAACTCCTTCAGGCTTGCCAAGAGTGGCGCTATAGCAGTTCAGGTTTTCAAACCAGAGAACCACTCTCTTATGCCATCTCTTATAGTGCATGCCATCAAAAGGAGGCGGCCTAGTAGCCACGGCTACACCAGTGGAATTCGGTTGCCTATAATCAGGTTTTTGGATTGTTGGAAATATAAGCAATAATCCATATGATTTAATCCAAATAATAAATTGATAAAGCATGATCATACAAACGGTACTAAAACCAAATATGCAGATCAACAAAGTAGATGAACAGATTACATCTATAGGAGATAAACCTATCACATCTACACCAAACGCTAGAACAAAGAACTCTAGCATAATCCAAAAAAGACACTTGAAGATCACGTACAGTGTAGGCTGAATAGCAGCCACAGTGATCACAGCAGTGTCGCCCATGTTGAGGTTGTCGAAGAGATTGGTGACGTCCGGGAAGAAGTCTTCGTTCGGGAACTCGTCATCGGACGACGTCATGGTTGCCAGTAGTCGTGCTTGAGCGCTCCCCAAAAACCTGATCGCCCCTCACCCATACAGGTTCACAAGAGGCGGGGTTCCGGAGGCCTACTGTCCTGATCTGCGGTGCACGTCGCAAGCTGGGATGGGGAAAACGAAAGCGGCGGCGCAAGGTTCTGGAGGTAGGCGCGTGTGTGTATTGATTCCCCGATTAGGTTTAGCACATACGCTTATATAGTGCAGGTTAGGGAGGTCGTGGGGCACAGCCCACGTCCGCGAGTCGGTAACAGCCACGTCCATAAAAACTAGAAACAACTATAATTAACGCGTCCGTTAATGACTCATAATCAGTTTTCCCAACCAGCAAAATAAAGCTCGGCTTGGTGAGATTACCGCAACCCGCAACCCGCGACGCGCGCGCGTTGTGACGAGGCGAGGCGGGCAGCGTTGGAGGAGGAGTGCGCCAGGGCTTCTCTCCTTGTCACACCTTAGTGAGTGGTGCAACACTCTACTATATAAGGTGGTCCAACTCCCCTTCAACTAGCAATGTGGAACTAAACTTTAGCACCACTAGCACAGTCATATGATGCCATGCACAAGTGGGCCAAAGAGAATTTCAGAATTTGTCTAATGGGCCAACAGCCCAAAACTCACCAAATTCCAACACTAGCGTTGTGGTGTTGGTTTTCCTCCTCTCAACCAGCCGTGGCAGCGAGGGAGAGGATGGAGGCCCTCCTGCTGCTGCTAGGGTGAAGCAGGTCATGGATGGGGTTGGCTTGCGGTTCCCCAAGAAGGTTATCTCGCTGGCAAGAGGGCCGATGCTAACTGCTCTCCTGGGTGCAACAGTGAGATTCGCCCCGGAAGCTACGATCTCTGGAGTTTTTCAGCGACGACCGAAGGATTCTGTCGCCGCTACCTACGGCGCAAGAAGCCACTTCAGGCTCGGAAGCAATCGTAGCCCGAGCTCCTTCCTCCAGTTTCGGAGGATCTTATCTGACCTCAACACAAGATCCATGGCCAACACCGCCCCAAGAGGCATGTTCCCCGGCGACGACGTCGACCCCTGTGCTTGCTGGTCACTCCGCTGCGGTGTGGAAGACCAAGGATCGGATTGCATTTTAGAATTTTGTTCCGAGGTCTTCTCTGTAAAAAGTCTAGCCTTATCTCTAATTTACCCTATACTTAGAGGCCTGCCTATAATTTTGTATCTGCTTGGTTCAATGAAAGCTTCCTGGGCCTTCGGCCCCATCCTGTTCAAAAAGAAAACCCTCTATTGTAAACCATAAAGATTGCTTATAAGATTACAAGCCTAGATAGGATCATCTATTTGTGTCTCACCTCCCTCCCAAGGTACACTTATGTACAAGACCTCAATATATTTGTATTTTTGAGTTTTACAAGGCCCAATCCTGCTTGATAGCGAGTTGGTATTCAAGGCCTTTCGAAGGTGTTCTCTCTCCGATTGGGATTCGAGAGAGCACATTGCCCAATCTTTCTTTACTATAACAAATGCTATTGGAAATTTCATCTACCGTATAAAAAGGAGTGAGCAGTCCTGAATATTCGTAGGTGGTGTTTTATCTCACGGGTGTAAATAACATTATCATGAAAATACATAAAATATACTTTTTAAATTGTCGAAAATTTTGAGAGAAATTCCGCGTATACATTCAAACATGTTGTGCTCATAAACAAGTTTTTGGATAAAAATAAAAATTAATATGACTTGTGTAAAAAATACAAAAAGAAATGTCCAAAAATAATAATCTTGGAGCATCCGAATTGGTTCTTTTTACATGGGACCGTAAAATGTTTTTTTCTAAAACTTGTGTGCAACATAGAATGTCTGATTATACATCTAACAATATATATTTTTAAAAAATTTAACATTTTAAAATATGTTTTCAAACTATAGATTCATCTTCCGTTAGTCCAATTAGATTTCCGTCAATATGTAAACTGGCAATTGTCTCTCCACCAATCTCCGTTCGTCCTCATCCACAAACTCCACACCATACTAAAATTGCATTTTTAATAGTTGGGGAACTTGTGTAGGCTCCTTCACCATACATCTAGCTGAGGGCATCGGAATATATATATCGGGAAGGAAGAATGGGCTACTTTCTCCGCGACAGTTCAACAGATGCAGCGTTGGGAAGGCGTGGACAGAATGAGGTCAGCAAAATCTAGCGGTGGATCCGTGACAGCTATGGATGGGTCCGGGATCGGAAGCAACAAGCCAACAGGTGGTTTCCAAGTTTTTTACATGGTGGATTCTTTCAGTTGAGCTCATGTATGGCTCTAGAGAGCTATGTAAAGAGCACTGGCAATGTGCTTATGACACTTCATCTTATTTGCTGCAATTGCTAGTATAGTAGTCCGTGTCGTGGTTTCAGTTTAACTCTAAACCTTAAACCACTAAACTCTAAAAACCATAAACTAAAACCACGACACTTATTTGAAAACAGAGATAGTAGTACTGAAATAAGAACTTGTTATTTTTGTCCCTTGTTTATTTTTGCCGTCTTCTCCAAAACTAGGACCGGCCAACTTAACTCTTCTTTTGGAGCTGGATTCAGTCTCACCCAAGGCTGAGCTCGTCTCAACGTTGTTAGCAGCATGTACATGGGCAGGGTAAAGCTAATGTTCATCTAGTGACCTTCGATGGTTGTGTTGGCTGTTCTTGTTCTTTTTAAGAAGAACCCGTTACTGCTGAGTTTCCCAATCTTGTTAACGAAACAATCATCATGTCTCGAATAAATGTAAAGCTTGCATGAGCAGAACAAATCGATATAAGGTGTTGTTAAAAGGAATGTACGGTGGGAAACTTTTAATCAATGATTAATGGTAGCAGGTGCTCCATCAAACGGTACGTCGATGCATGAAAAATTCCAGTTTTTAGGGTTAGTATTCGATGGATCATGCTCCATCAGATGGTGAGTACGTAGCATTCTGTTTATCATTCTGGGACAGTACTAGTACTAGAAGCAACTTTGGGCGGGAGTAGGAAGGGGCCTGGCTAGGGAATGATGGGGGGCTACTGCTTATGTTGGGTATGGAGCTTATAATGATTGGCATGTCACTGTGCCGAGATGGGTGAAAGGGAAGCATTGAAGGCTACGAGCTCCAGGACCGAGGACCTCTGTTCCTCTTTCCTCGGGAAGAGAGATTGAGAGAGATATGGGTCCTGCCTTCGTGCAGGTTTTTGCAGCAGCAGGTAGTGTTCGTTCGGGTTCTTCTCTCTCTATATCTCCTCCCGATTCGCAAACAGGCCCGGCCAGGAGGTACATCCAGAGCGAGCGGTGAAAAACTCTTTCACCAAGTTCTGACCACGCAGTTCATTACGGTAAAATCTCTTACGTATGTGGGTTCGATTGCTTGCATGAAGGGTTGTCAAACAGACCTCCGGAAACGGACATGCAATTAAATAATAAAAGAGAGGCCTGTGGTAACTAGCTATGTTACCATAACATCACACATTTTAACATAAAATGAGTCTATATTGTAATGAATAAGCCTTTGCATGACACCACACATATGTTATTTTTCTATTATGAAAGTTGTAACTTAAACTAGTAACATACGCATGTTACTACTCTAAGTTTCTTCCCACTATGACCAGCCTGAGAGTGATAGTGAGAAAAATATCTAGTGATACCACACCATTCACCTACACGCTAGATCTTGTTGTGATAGTGCAAGCTCGGACGATGTAGGACGAATCGCCAAGGCGAAATATAGAACATATACTATACTCCAAGGCTTGAGGTATTTCTCGTGTACCTGTGTATTTTGGCATGACTGCAAGTCATCAACAATCATGAAAAAAATGAAGCCACTAAGAATTCATGCATCTAAATTATGCCACCTAACTTTGTACTAGATGCGAGACACAAAAAAATGTAAATTTTCGTAATGGGCCGAATCTATGGCCTAAACTAAAATAATTACTATTCACACGTAGATTTGTCTTTTTTTTGTTTCCAGTTTGTCTGCTTTGGATTTGTATTTGAAACTATGGGACATGTATATGTATGTTGTGCCTACCGCTTGTGAAGAAAGGGTGCTCTCCATGGCGTAGGGAACGTTGAAGCAATCCACTACTTGATCGAAGTGCGAGGTAAGACGTCAAGGGCTCAGATTTGAGTAATCGACAGGAGTGAAATAAAACAGGGTAACCTTGGAAAACGCGGTGTAGAACGTCTACGGCGCGAGATACCGCCAGGCAGGCTGCACCAGAAAAGTGAGATCCCTGCACAAAGAGTACTCCTGTGTGTTGCTTGCACGATGGGCGTTCCCAGGCAGCGAAGCACATGGAGGTGATCCACTGCAAGAAGCGGAAGAGTACGAGTAGCTGATCGTCCAGCCTATGGAGTAGGCTGTACGCCGATCTGTGCATAGATTTCAAGGCCCTCCCTAGGTTGCTATGGCGCATTTGTACGCTCCTCGGGCAGTACTCCCTGCGTTCGTCAGGGATTACAAGGTCTAAGAGCTTTTTTAAAATATTAAAAACTGTAAGTTCTTTCTTATTTATTAGTCACTCTCTTTCAATGCATGTTCTTCTTTTTTCCTATCTTCTCTCATGCGTGTGTAACTATTAGTGTGTATATAGTAATTAAGAGGGGGGAGTTATTGATTTTCTTAATCCTATTAAAATGGTCCATATGCCTTATAATCCCTAACAGAGGGAGTATACGGAGTATTCCCTCTCTTTGGAAATATAAGATGTTTTAATTACTAAAACTAATGTATTTAGACGGTTTTTAGTGCGTAGATTAAATGAATCTAGACATTGATGTTTAGATAATTTTTTCACAAACCTAAAATATTTTATATTTTTTAAACAGAGGTAGAATTTGATTATGGATAATCTTTTTTAAAAAATGCATGATCTATCAGCCGTCGCACTTTTCAAAATGATATATGTTCAGTCGGTTGTGAGAATAGATTTAGAGAATTTAGACAAGAATGTTCTAAAAGGCTAGAAAAAAGGACGTGCTATTAGAAGGTCGTGTCGTGTCGCTACTGCTGCTGCATGGGCGCTGAGTGCCTCACGCACAGTCCTAGCCTTCTTCTATGCAACACGTGATGGATGTGAAGAGGGTCTTGGATCTTTTTTTTCTTTTGTAAATTTGAACATAAAAACTGCGACATCTCTCAAACGAAGAACCCAAATCGATATATATTTTCATAGTCTTGCTATTCACGGCCAAACCTTCAAAAATGGATCCATTGTTGATATGTTTCGACAAATTTTTTCTTATACTGCCTTTTGGTCCAATGAACGGTGCCTTTGGTTACACTGCTCGGCACGGTGTCCTGACAGTGCACTGCATTGTTATACTATGTTGCACTGCCTAAGGTCGCAGTGCAGTACGCGATGTTCTGATAGTACACCGTCCACGCACTGTCTTGTTATAATGCGCTGCACTGGCTAAGTTTGCAGTGCACTGCGCGATGTTCTAGCAGTGCACCGTTGACGAATTGCCTTGTTGTTCTGTGTTGCACTGTCATAGTTTGCAGTGCACTGCGACGTCCTGACAGTGTAATACCTCGTTGTACTGCCTTGCATTGTCTTTGGTCACAGTGCACTGTCGGTGTCCATGTAGTGTACCGTCCATGCACTGTTTTGTTGTACTGTGTTGCACTTCCTAAGATCACACTGCACTGCGAGATGTTCTAGCAATGCACGGTCAATGCACTACCTTGGTGTATTGCATTGCATACTTTCGGTCGACAGTGCACGAGTTACACCGCTAATGCACTGTTTATTGCACTGTGTTGAACTACCTTTAATCGTGTGCACTGCATGAGTAGCTAGCCACGTGTCGGGCTGCCAGAAATACGTGTGCTGCCAAGCTGCAGAAAATACGCGTGGCTGAACATCTATACACCACGTATCGGACTGTCGTACAGTCAGAAATACACGCGCTGCCGAGCGGCCGGAAACACACGTGTTGCGGCTGAAACACGCATTTCCTAAAAAGCGTTCTCTCACTAGTCGTCCTCTGTCGTTAAACCAAGGTCAATCAATTGACACGTCTCTAAGAAAGTATGGCTTGACGGAGATTTCGGTTTGCTTTTTCTGGTCATGGTTTAAGTCTATCGAACCATGAAATCTGAAAATTCAATTCAGCTTTGTAGCTTGACATGCATAGAAAGTTGAAAGTTTAGTCTCACATTACTAAATTGTTTTCATGAGATTAAGTGATGTGATATATATTACTCTCTTCATCCAGAAATAAGTGGTTTTGTCTAGATTCGTATATATCTAAACATGTTTAAGTATGTAGATACTTTTAAATCTAGACCAGATCATGTTATCTATTTCTGGACGAAGAGAATACTAATTCACTTTAGAATACAATACAATTTGGTTCCATATACAACTCAGTGAAACAACAAATCAACTAACCAAGTTTTATACATTTCATTCTCGTGACCTTCTTTCGCTAAACGGCGTGTCGTCTCATTCGTCGATCGCTGCACCACTTGCGCCGAAGAATCACCAAACTCATAAGCAAGGACTTCATTTCTTCAACCAACGGATCTTATAGAGATCGATCATCCTCTATAAGATCTAAGATAAAATACTAGTGGCATCTGAAATAAGGTGAACAGCATGACTAAGTAGCTAGCGGTGACGTTTAGCATTAGGCTTTTCATAATAGAAGTCTCTTAGTGCTTTATCCTAGATAAAATGGTTATATGGCATCCTATTTAATGATAAAAAAAGAAGGGTGTTGTATCTTATCTAAGATTTTGCCGCACCACACCGCCCCTCGATCCACCGAAGCTGACGCTACCACCCGGTCTTCGCCGGCCGCTGCATCGTCCCCGAGCCTTCACCCCGTCACCGACCTTCAGTGAGCCATCTACGCGACCCTACTTATTTTATTCTAGGTGGATTTAGATGTGTTGTTATTAATATAATTAGATGATTTAGATGTGTAGTTGTTAGTATAAGTAGATGATTTAGATGTATAAGTAGATGATTTATGTACTGGTTCGTAGCATGGAAAACAAAAAATTTCTATCGCATGCACACAAACAAGCTAAGATCTATCTACTATATTGTAGCAACGAGTCGATTAGAGTACTCACCCTCGAAGATTCCAAAGCGATTAACGAGAGCAGATTCTCGTGGGTGATATAGTCGTACACTTGCCGATCTCAAGATCGCGTAGACGATCCTTCCAGCGTTGCGTTTCGGCAGTGCTTCCGCAGTTGGTCACACATTCGGTACACGATGAAGACATTCCTCTCCCTTGTTCCAGCAGGCAGCAGAGGTTGTAGTTCTCCACTCGCGATTCCGGCAGCACGACGGCGTGGTGTCGGAAGTAGAAGGAAAATCCTGCAGAGCTTCGCCTAAGCCGGAGCAGGTTATGGTGGATCTAGGGTTTCCAGTGATCTAGGTTTAGAAGGCCGGAGAGGAGGAGGTGGAGTCGGCAGCGGCTAGGGCGACGGCGACAATCCAGCAGCGGCGGCGCTGGGGTGGCGGCGGCGCGGCTTGGTGGGGAGGGCTGGTTGTGTGGTCTTGGGACACCCCCTCCCCTCTATTTATGAGAGGGAGGGCAGCTTGAGAGAGTGGAGTTTGAATCCTTTACCAACTCCCTCTCCTAGTTGGCTTGTGGTGGAGGAAAAGAAGGATTTTTTCTTTCCTCCACTAGGATACATTGTCCCAGTTTGACTTTTCAAACTTGCCTTTTAACTTTTAATTTGGAGCTTTATTTCTTTCTTGCAAATGCCCAACCAAGTGACCTAGGACATGATCCAATCATTCCACTTATCCATGACACATTCATGTACCCTTCCCCTTCCGGTCCGGTGAACCTTCTAGACCCTTCTAGAATCTCTCCGATGAAATAATCGGAATCATTTCCGAACTTCGAAATTGGACTATCCTTATATGAATCTTATTCTCTGGACCATTCCGGATCTCCTCGTGATATCCCGAATCCCATCCGAGACTCCAAACAATATTTGGTCTCCCTACTTACATTCCATATCTACTAAACAACATCGAATCCTTAAGTGTGTCTCCCTACGGTTCGTGAATTACACGGACATGACCGAGACACTTCTCCGATCAATAACCAACAAAGGAATCTGGAAAATCATATGGCTCCCACATATTTCTACGATTACTTTGCGATCGAATGAACCACTTACATACAGTACCAATTTCCCTTTGTCTCGCGATAGTTTACTTATCCGAGGTTTGATCGTCGGTATCTCTACATACCTAGTTGTTATCGCCACATTTTGGCCAAAGGAGGAGATGGGCCGTAATCAGGATGGGCTTGGAGGATACATATATGCAACGTATTGCTGGATCAGCCTTGTACGTGGATTTGGGCTAAATTGCCCGTGTATCTGTATATTATGTTAGGTTATGATTCGGTTTAAGTAAGAGATAGAGTTGTTAGGGTTATTCCAAAGATAGAAAGTCTCCGGACTATAAATATGTACCTAAGGTTATTGAGAAAGGAGGACAATCACGTTCACAACAAACACAATCTCGGCGCATCGCCACCCCTTGTTTCTAGGGTTTTTCTCGGGTAAGTGTCATGCTGCCTAGATCGCATCTTGCGGTCTAGGCAGTACCTGCTTATGCGTTATTTAGTGTTACTCGTGCTGAAGCCTTGTTGATGGCGAGTAATACTGTTATCATAGATCTGTTTGGGCTAGCATCGATACCTTTTTTGTTATGATTGCTTAGTTATGCTGCCTTTAATTATCTTGCTGCCTTTGCACCTTTTTTGGGTGTAAGGGTAGCATCTTGCTTGATCTTTATTTAGTCGATTTGATCTGTTACGGTTATGCCTTGTTTTCCAAGGTTTAGTTTGATATCCACATGGTCAGGCCTTGCAAACGGGTTGAACGATCCAGTAGTATGTAAGGATATGGTTTGCCAATTCGAGAGGAGTTGTTCCGGGAATTGACTTTACGTCGGTTGTTAGGCCTTCTCTAGGGTTAGTTTTCTATCATCTTTTGTATCTACCAGGCTCAATTACGTGTAGGATGTTCCAATTATGTGGTGAAAACGTTAAACTGTCGTAGATCAATTTAACTTGTATTGATGAAGTAAAACCCCATGTTATCGTAGATCTAATGCAGAACCATGGGGTAATCGGCTCCAGGAGCCGATTCATAGGGAAACCTGGGAGCCGGTCATGGCTCGAATTTTACGTATACTTGTTTGCCATGCAGGAAACCAATCGAAGCAATCCATCACCTTCCTGACCAGGTATAGGTCAGGTGGCACGCCCTTACATCAGCCAGGACGTGTGCCGGAGTTTTGCGGGCCGTTGCCCGAGGGACCAGGGCCCACCAGCAGTTCTGGGAGCCTCCCGGCTCTTCGTGTTGCTCGTCGCTGCTCGCCGGTGGGTTTTGGCAGGCAACACATTCTGGCACGCCCGGTGGGACATTCAACAGCATCTGCATCAACATCCGACGCTGCGATGGGGGACAGACCGGTCACGTACGACGATCTACCTGAGGAGCACAAGGCAAAGTATGATGATATCAAAGCTCTCTTCGAAGCCGATCTCATCGGCTCTTTTGAGAGGACCCGTAAGCATGGCATCAGGTGGAAAGGTTTCTCACCCGAAGGTGCTCTTGATGAGGTGGATCTGTCTGTTCCGTCAGAGGAGCGCACCAGAGCTCTGCGACAGGAAGTCAATTACATGGTGGCTCATTCTCTTCACCGCCATTCTGAGAGCCTAGTGAACGCTTTCGAGCGCATCGCGGTTCGCGTAGTTCAGGAGATCATGAAACATCAGTACTCTCCGTCGGGGCCTACTCTAGGGACTCACCAGGGAGAAAGACTGCTCCAGACCAGGCCACAGCTGCCATTCACACTTGCAGCTCCGGAGCCACCAGGGGCACCGGCGTACGTCGTCTACAAGGTCGGAGGTGACCCAGGCGATTGCCAGTTCCTGTCTGAACCACCCAAAGAAATCCCACATGGATATGTGTGCACCTACGTGCCGGACTGCAATAGCTTGACGCGCACGAACCAGATTGCAACCGCAGGGATTTCTGGGGCGGGAGTTTCTGGAGCAGGGGCTTCGGGAGCAGGTATTCCTGGAGCAGGGATGTCTGGGATGGACGATGATAAACAGGCGTGGCTAGCCAAGTATGCCACCGGAACGAGTCATGAGAATTCAGCCCCTGCAGCTCAAACGGTGGAGCAAATCCGTACCATCCTGAGAGACCAGTTCGGCTTCGTGCCGAAGAGAAGGACAATCGGCTATTCCAAGCCGTACCCCAACGAGTTTGATCTGATTCCGCTGCCGCCCAAGTATCGGCTCCCTGAGTTCTCAAGGTTTAGCGTATCAGAAGGGTCGAGCTCGATCGAGCATGTGAGCCGATACCTGGCACAATTAGGCATGATTTCAGCATCGGATCAGTTACCCGTAAGGTTCTTTGCACAATCTCTGACAGGACCAGCTTTTGGGTGGTACACCTCGCTGCCACCGGATTCGATCCAGACCTGGAAGCAACTGGAAGAGCAGTTCCACATTCAGTATCATTCAGAGGCTACCGAGGCTGACATTGCAGATCTGGCACAGGTGCGGCAAAAGCGGGGAGAAACGGTAGCCGAGTACATTCAGCGTTTCAGGACTGTCAAGAACCGATGTTATTCGGCTCGTTTAACTGAGAAAGAAGCAGTCGAGCTGGCAGTGTTGGGTCTCTCAGCACCTATCAAAGATCTGGCTTTCCAAGTAGAGTACAACTCATTGGCGCACATGGCCCAGAAGCTGACAATGTATGAACAGCGCCACCCTGAGTTGTACCAAGACAAGTTCAAACGTCCGATAGGCCTGGTCGATACAGAAGAAGAGGATCCTACACAAGACCAGGAGGTGGCCGTGGCTGAATGGGCTTGGGGGGCAGATCCTGTGTCCTGCAAATGGGTGAAGCAGCAAGGGCCTGCAAAAGGGTTCGACTTCGATGTGAGCAAAGCTGAGCAGATATTCGATTTACTGCTGAAAGAAAAGCAGCTGAAGTTACCCGAAGGCCACAAAATCCCTACGGCTCAAGAGATGAACGGGAGACCATACTGCAAGTGGCATCACTCGTTCACCCACACCACCAATGACTGCAAAGAGCTACGTCGCCAGATCCAAACGGCGATAGAACAGGGCCGTCTGATCCTTGGGCAATTCGCCATGAAAGTAGACACAAACCCATTTCCCGGCGTCAACATGGTAGAACACAGCCACTCCACGAGGCTTCAGTTGGATTTCTCGTTCGATGTTAATATGGCAGGACCTGTGTACCACCATGGCACATATAAGGAGGAAGACGGTCGCTCTCGGGGCAAGGAAAGAGAGGAGGCTGGTCCACGCGACCGGCCCCGTTATGACGACAGGCGGTATTTAACCGAGGAGCAAGTGAGAAGCGTGCGGTATCAGAAGCCACACTCCACGCATCTCCTTAACAAGTATGAGCGTCAGTATGACCGACGTCGCCGGCGCGATAGGGATGATGAAAGATATGAGCACCTCGCTAGGGGAAAGTCAAAGGAAAAGGAAGGCATGGACAAACATTGGGATTGTCCCTTCTTCAAGTATTTCTGGGATGCCGGAATGAGCCGATTGCCTACAATCGACAACTGCCCAGAATGTGGACAGCAGAAGGATGACACAGGTCCAGTCTCAGTGTTCAAGCGCCTAGGGCCTCTCCCTCCTCGAGCAAAAGACCTCGAGGAGCCAATGGGTGGAAAAGAAGAAGACACATATCACCGGCCAAGGTGGTGCCCCGATGGACTCAGGCACACCCAAAAGCGTCGAGTTCAGCGGCTGCGTAACTTGGAGGAAGCCGAAGCGCAGTACCTCCACGCTTTAAGGAAAGCACGGCCCGATCTGGCCGTTAAAATTCGGCAGACCTTGGAAACGGAAGATCGCCCGAAAAGGAAAGAGTGGCGCCCCAAACCAGTAAAAGCCGATGCGAAGACATCGGCTGGCACAAACATGGTGTTCACACTTCCGTCAGAATTTTGCGCTCCAAGAACCAAAGAACTACCAGTGGCACAGTTTTACTGCGGCCCACGGCCGGTTATCTTTGAAAAGCCACGAGAGAAGGGCTACAAACATCTGAAAGCCCTGTACCTGCGAGGTTATATCAATGGGCAGCCTGTCCGCAAGATGTTGGTTGACACCGGAGCGGCAGTCAATATAATGCCATACTCCATGCTACGGCGTTTGGGACGCTCCACTGTAGATCTGATCAAAACCAACGTCACGTTAAGTGACTTCAACGGCCAAACTTCAGAAACGCAAGGCGTTCTGAACGTGGATCTGACCGTGGGCAGAAAAACCATCCCTACGTCGTTCTTCATCGTTGACAGCAAAAGCACCTACGCTGTCTTACTGGGGAGGGATTGGATTCACGCTAACTGCTGCATTCCATCCACGATGCACCAGTGCCTAATACAGTGGGATGGAGATGAAGTGGAGGTCATTCATGCAGATGATTCGATCGAGATCTCCATAGCTGGCATGAACATCTGGGAGGCAGAAGACCAAGAGCCGATCTCTGGAATCAGTCTAGACGGCTGTGAGCGCATTGAAGCTACAAAAAACGGGGTGAGGCTGGTCTTATCCACTGGCCTGACAGAGTAGCAAAGTCCACGATCGTACGTGGTATGGCCGATCCCTGCGATCGGCCACAAAAAATGGAAAGCAGTAAACTTACGACAAACAGGTCATGCAGTCGTAGTAGGGAGATTCCCTACCATTGTAGAGCACAAATAAGTGGTAAACCTTCTTTGACTAATGCAATCGAAATGGGGGCCGATTCCGGCAATCGGCCCAAATTATCTTTGTTATCCTCACCAACTGTTTGCCCCGTGTTTAGCATCGATTTAGCAGGTGACGGAAAGCTAGGGTATGGGTTTACATCCGCTGATGAGCTAGAGGAGATTGACATCGGTCCTGGGGATAAGCCACGACCAACATTTATCAGCAAGAAGTTAGATCCGAATCTGCGGGGTCCGATGATAGCTTTGTTGAAAGAATATCCATACTGCTTCGCCTGGGACTATACAGAGATGCCCGGGTTAGACAGGAGCATCATTGAGCATCGACTCCCGCTTAAAAAAGGATTTCGGCCATTCCAGCAGCGAGCACGACAGATGAAGGCCGAAATTTTGGAAGAAGTCAAGAAAGAGATCGAGAAAATGTTGACAGCTAGGTTAATCAGGCCATGCAGGTATGCTGAGTGGATTTCTAGTATCGTACCTGTAGAGAAAAAGGATGGCCGCTGGCGTGTTGCCATAGATTTCCAGGATCTCAATAGAGCTACTCCGAAGGATGAGTATCCGATGCCGGTAGCAGAGACATTAATCAACGCAGCTGCTGGTCATAAGATCTTGAGCTTCATGGATGGCAATGCCGGTTACAACCAAATTTTTATGGCTCCGGAAGATATACACAAGACTGCATTCAGAGTCCCAGGTTCGGTGGGGTTGTTTGAATATGTAGTCATGATGTTTGGACTGAAGAATGCCGGCGCCACATACCAAAGAGCCATGAATTACATTTTCCATGATCTGATCGGCAAGCTGGTGGAAATTTATATCGATGATGTGGTGGTCAAGTCTGCTTCAGTACAAGGACACTTGGACGATCTGCAATGCGTCCTAGACCGAACAAGAAAATTCGGGCTACGAATGAATCCAAAGAAGTGTGCCTTCGGGGTGACGGCCGGTCAGTTCTTGGGTTTCTTGGTCCATGAACGCGGAATTGAGATCGGCCTGAAAAGTCAGGAGGCAGTGCGAACAATGAAGCCACCTACCACGAAGAAAGAACTGCAGTCTCTCATCGGCAAGATCAACTTCGTCAGAAGATTCATCTCCAATCTGTCAGGAAGAATAGAGCCGTTCATGGGACTGGTGAAAATTAAATCTGATGAAGAGTTCCGCTGGGGGACAGAACAACAACGAGCCTTCGACGAGATCAAAGAATATCTAACGAAGCCGCCAGTATTGGTTCCGCCCCAGCCGGATAGGCCGTTCTACATTTACTTGTCAGTAGCTGACACGTCCATCGCCTCGGTGGTGGTGCAGGTTTATGATGGTCTGGAGCGAGTTGTGTTTTACATCAGCAGAAGGATGCTGGATGCAGAGACAAGGTATCCTGAGATCGATAAGTTGTGCCTCTGCCTGTTTTTCACCTGCACCAAGCTGCGCCACATCTTGCTCTCAGCAGAGATTATCATTATATGCAAATCAGATGTCATAAAGCACATGCTGTCGGCTCCTATGTTGAAAGGCCGACTCGGCAAATGGATGTTTGCATTATCGGAATTTGACATCCGGTATCAACCCGCGAAAGCGGTTAAGGGTCAGGCATTGGCCGACCTTATTGCTGAAAGGATCAACACTGATATAGCAGCGCTGTCTATACGAGCGTGGGCTATGTTTTTCGATGGATCGGTTTGTGATGATGGTTGCGGCATTGGCATTCTACTCGTGTCGCCCCGGGGGGCAACATATTCCTTCTCCATCAGGCTAGCTACCCCTCGCACCAACAATGTCGCCGAGTATGAGGCGATACGCAAGGGAATGGAGTTGCTCATCGAAGCTGGAGCAGAGGCAGTGGAAATTTTTGGAGACTCCAAATTGGTGATTTCCCAACTCACGGAGTAATACAAGTGTGAGAGCGAGTCGCTCTTCCCATTATGGTTGCAATGCCGTGAGCTCATGGCACAGTTCCGGTACATAAACTTTAACTGGATCCCGCGATCGCAGAATACAGAGGAGAATGATCTCGCACAAATGGCTTCAGGCTACAAGGACGTCGCAGAGGGAACTGATGTTCAAGTACAGTTCCTGGAGGCGGACGACTGGAGAGCCCATATCTTCAATTATTTGAAAGATTCGGCTCGGGGGGCACCTAAACGGATAAGGTACAAGGTCATGAAGTATGTGCTTATCGGGGACGACATGTTCTACAGGACTCTGGAAGGATTACTGCTCAAATGTCTGGGGCCAACCGAGGCCAATCGGCTCCTACACGAGGTACACGAAGGCGCCTGTGGAACTCACCAATCGGCTCACAAGATGAAATGGTTGATCAGGCGATCAGGGTTTTATTGGCCCACCATGCTTGAGGACTGCTTTAAGTACTACAAAGGGTGTCAAGCATGTCAGAAATTTGGAAAAATTCAGACGGTACCCGCGTCAGCAATGAACCCCATCATCAAACCTTGGCCATTCCGAGGTTGGGGCATGGATATGATTGGCAAGATCAACCCTCCATCAAGCAAAGGCCACATGTGGATTTTGGCCATTACGGATTATTTCACTAAATGGGTGGAAGCCGTCCCTATGAAGTCAGTGACCTCGAAGGATGTTATCGATTTTGTGAAAGAACATGTCATTCATAGATTCGGGATTCCCCAAACTATCACGACCGATGGAGGTTCGGTCTTCACTTCTCACGAGTTTAGAGAGTTCTGCGAGGACACGGGAATTAAGCTGATCCGATCATCTCCATACTATGCTCAAGCAAATGGGCAAGCTGAAGCGTCCAACCAGAGCCTTATCAAGTTGATCAAGAGGAAAATCGATGAGCACCCTAGGCGTTGGCACGAGGTTTTGTCAGAGGCTTTATGGGCCTATCGCATGTCATGTCATGGAGCGATAAAAACCTCGCCATACCATCTAGTCTATGGACAAGAAGCCGTATTGCCCTGGGAGATTACGGCTGGATCGAGATGTGTCACTTTTCAGAACGATCTAACAACTGAAGAATATGCGGCCCTGATGAGTGACAGTGTTGAGGATGTGACTGAGCTTAGGCTGTGGTCGCTTGAGAAAATCAAAGAGAACAAGGCCAAGGTAGCTCGTGCATATAATAAGAAGGTGAGACCAAAGGAGTTCCACGTTGGCGACCTGGTATGGGAAGCTGTATTGCCATTGGGGACTAAGGATGCGACATATGGTAAATGGTCTCCAAATTGGCACGGGCCATACAGGGTCGATCAAGTTTTAAGAGGGAACGCGTACATGCTTGAGGAGCTAGACGGCGTGAAATTCCCAGTGGCTGTCAACGGTCAGCATCTCAAGAAATATTTCCCAAGCATGTGGGACGATGGACAGTGAAATATGAGAGCCAATACATGAAATCGGCCAATAAAAAATATATATATATATATATATGGCCGATGCACAGCCATCGACTCTGGTTACAAAAATATAGCCGATGCACAGCCATCGACTCTAGAGGTTCAAACTGTTACGAGCAGGTGCCAGTTTACATGAATGAGCTACTGAAGGAATGCCTCGAAGGCGTGGAGGGCGTCAGCACGGACACGATCCACCTCGGCGATCTCGGCTTCGTCATCTTCGTCCTTGCCCGTCACTAGCTGCTTGTTCAGGGCACGTATTTCCGCCAGATCAGTCTTCAGTTGAGCTTTGAGGCCTTCCGCTTCGTCTTGGGAGCGGGCGATGAATGCTTCCTTGTCACGAATGAGCTGTTTAGTCGCTCGGACCTTCTCTTCAAGATCTTCCAATTCCTTTTTCAAAAGTGCAAGCGCGGCGGTGCTGACAGAGGTGTCAGTTTTAGCATCCAGAGACGCTTTTTTCTCGTTGAGCTGCTGACATTTGTCTGCAATATTGGCCTTCAGCGGGAGTTGGGCGCGGCGCAGATTAATCCTCTCACGAGCCGACTTCACCCTTGACCCGTAGAAAGACAGAGTTACAACTGGCCAAAGCTTCACCTGCAATGCTACTGGGAGTTGGTCCTTGATTTCGGCAAGAACACTCTTCACCTCTTCAGAACCCTCGATCAACTTCTCGATCGGGGAGGACAGCAAGACTTTGAGACGCTGGAATTGAGGTGGAACAGCCCTTGCTCGTGGTTCATCGTTGGCAACAGAGAGAGTTGGTTCGATGGATTCAGGGTCGAACGTCAGCAGGCCTGAAATATCACAACCCTGGCAGGACGAAATGGCGTCAGTATGCATCTAACATGGAAGGATGAGCCGAACGAGGCGAACGTACCTCTCCTAAGATCAAGGGGACAGCAGATGACGAGACAATCGGCTTGTGTGTTGTCGCTGGGGGCTCGACTAAAGTGGTAACCGTTTCATCTACACCGTCAGGGATTACTAGATCCAGCCTTGCGAGAGACATCGGCGCTGCCCCGGCTTTCCCACTAGGAGTGTCAGTCGCCTGCATGGAAGGTGCTTGCCGATGTAAATAGTGATGAATCGGCAGATAAAAAACAATTGGTAAGAGCATGGAGGGTGATGTTGCGAAACCTCCTGGCTCGACGAAGAAGTTTGCAGTCCCTTGCGAGCCCTTTTGGGGCTCACGACTGGCCCCGCCTCGACTGATGCTCGGGGGGCAGCAGGTTCAGGAACTGGCCTTTTCCTGGGAGCCGATTGTGGCAAATCTGGCTGGCTCGGTGTGATGGTCCTCTCAGAGTCTGTTGGACCCAATTCTCCTCGATTGGATTGTGTGTCCTCGCTGGAGGTGTCTTCGACGGAAGCCTGTAAGAAAGGAGAGCTAGTAAGCACGAGCATGTTTGCAAGGATGAAAGAGATCAACCAAGGCATGGATCAGCGTACATGCGAACTTTCTGGAGAAGGGCTCCGGCGCCTCAAGGTCTTCCTGGCAGCTACCTTCCTCACCATCGTTCTTGTTTTAGTTGGGACTCGAGAGGCGGCTGACTTAGAAGTTGCTTGGTTCTTGGAAGCCGATTGTGGTGATATCGGCTGGTTCTGCATCACGACCTTTTTCAAAGGTGGCGAGTTTTTGCAGAAAAGGACCACAGGAGCTGGTGGGAAGAATTCGAAGGGGGAGCCATCACCGTGCGTAGGTTCAGGACCATCTTGTTGCTGCAAGGAGACAGAGTGGTTTATTAGGAGAATCATTTGTGAGCTGCATCCAGATTTACGAGTAGTGGTACCTGTTCTACGGGGATGTCATATTCAGCATCGAGCTGTTCCAGCAACGGTCCCAGAGCTCTCCTGAAGGCATGAGTCTTCCACATCGACCACCAGTTCTCAAAACCATCGGTTGATGAAGCGAAGGTGAGGTTGTTGGGAATTGGGATGGTCAGAGCATCGAAGAAGGAATAACACCTTTGACTGGTGAGAGGATCGGGCAGGTCAGCTCTGCTCTCTATAAGATGGTGGAGAAAGAAATGGGGAGGTACTTGTCCAAGGCCAAATTGCCGAGCCGTTAGGACCGGCTGGTAGAATTCGTATCCAGGCTTGATTATTCTGTTGGATGTGCTCATGCCAACTGGAAGGAAACAGGGACGGATCACAGTGGAGAATAGCTGCCGAGTGCTGGTGTCATCGGCAAAGTTGTCTAGCCTGAAGGAGATTGGATTTTCAAAATGTTCCGATTCTTCCATGTAAGGAAAGAAGATAGGATTGTCCAGGCCTTGGAAGAAAATGCTGAACCACTTGGATGCTTCCTGAGGGATCAGTTTACTACCTGGCAGTCTATACAGAGCTTGGCCGTAGCTGGTGCATCGGATCTTCTTCCCTTTGGCATCTGGAAAGGTGCAACTCGCCAAAAGGGGGAAGTTTGGGACATGGTTTTGAAAATACAGCTGGGCCCATAGCTGAATGAACCACCAAGGACCTCCTGTTTTGACTGCTATGCCGGAGAATAGTTTGACAGACATCAACTGGAGATATCGATAGACCTCTCCAAGGAACAGTTTGCCGATGCCAAGTTGAGTGCCTTTGGCAAGTTCATAGGCTAGGGAGAGATAATTCTTGGTTGGAGCAAGGGAAGGGCCACATAATATGAAATGTTCTAGCCAGAGGTTGAGGAAAGCCGTGTGTTCTTTCTCTGTGACAGGGCCTTTAGTTTTCATGTGGCTTTGAATATAGGCACCCCAGTTCGTGCAATCTGTTTTGGAAGAAAGCTTGTAGGGGACCTTTGTCAGATTAAAAGCAGAGGGGCTGGGTGATGTAACGTCCAGACCAGTAATCATCACCACGTCTAACAGAGTTGGTGTCATGGGGCCATGACCGAACATGAAGCAGTTCAGAGCATCGGACCAGAAATAACCGATGGTTTTTAGAAGATTTTCATGTTTTTCAAGGGGAGACAATGACAAATACAAGGCATCGGCTATTCCCGTGGTTTCCCATTGAGATTGGTAAGTTTTGGCTACCCTGCTGTACCAAGAGACCCAATGTTCAGGAGGATTAGGCCAGGCTCGCAAGCAGTCGGCCCAAGAATTCAAATCTAGGTTTTGGCTTACGAAGGGGATTCTGTTTGCCTCGCAAGAGATCAGATGGGCAGGACTAGATTCTGTACGGGGGCCAAGACAGAGAGAATTTGGGAGAGAAGGGTGCGGCAGCAGAATGTCTGAAACCTAAAAAATTTAATGGTGGTATAAAGCATTAATTCAGGTGTTTGCCATTAATTCCAGCACCGTGTTCAGACTGCGAGGAGTAGGCGTACCTTCAGACCAGAGACCGCTGTGCTGGTGTTGGACGATTCCGCCATCTAGTTTGCCGGCGGAGATGGATCTATGCAATTGGGGATCGAGGGTTCTTGTCGCTGTGAGCTCGGTCTATTCCGTGAGGCAATTGGAGATCTGGGTTGGCCTTTTTTGAAGAGGGTCGCAGGCTACCGTTTGAAACTGGAAAGTGGCCGCTCAGATTTGACTAAGTATGCGACAAAATTTGACCTTGTCAACGTTTGTGGGGAAAGCCGATGTGTTACCATCGGCTCTTGGGGCTTTGACTTGGTTGACTGTATGAGCGCAGTATGGTGAAAGCCGATACATTACTATCGGCTTCTGGAGCGTTGACCTATTTTGACTATCGGCAAAAGCGAATTGGAAAAGCAATCTTTGTTGATTCAAAAGACGATTGTTTACAATGGAGCCGATTGCTTACAAAAGGAAATCTACTACTAGTACTACTACTGGTTCCTAATCTAGAGGCCGGTGTCGTCGCCGCTGTCTTCGCCGTCGTCGTGCTCGCTGTCATCAGCGCTGCTGCCGGTGTCGTCTCCGCCGCTGCTGCTGAGGATGTCAGCGGGGGCCTCCTCGTCCTCGTCGTCGTCTTCGGTGTCCTCGCTGGACCCGGCGCGGAAGCGCTTCACCGGCGGGTATTCATCGGAGGAGGTGTCCTCCTCCGCTTCCTCCTCCTCGTCGGAGGATTCGATGCCATCCCAGGACCAGGCGTCGTCGGAGCTCTCCACCTCCAGTTCCCCGTCGACAAGGAACTGGAGGCCCTCCTCGCCGTCGGTCAGGGACTCGTCGTCCTCCGACCAGGCGGCGAAGTCCCAGTCCCTCTCGTCCCACCATTGTGGGGCGAGAGCCTCGTACGCCGCCATTGGCGGGTGCTCCGGCGTCGGCTCTCGGTTGCTCATCGTGTTGGAAGATTGGGAGGAAAGGGAGGATGATTTGGAGGAAGAAGAGGAGGCCATGGCGGAGGAAGAGGGTTTTTTCGGCGGAGGAAGAGGGTTTTTTTTGGCAATGGAGGAAGATGGGGGCTGCAAACTGCTCAGATGAATTTAAATAAGGGGAATAGTGTGAGGCGGTTCAATGCCATAGCGGTTTCCCAGAATGTGGTGCCAAAATTGTCAAATCATGCACTGCGGAGGAGTTGAGAAGACAGGGCATCATGATGAGGGGGTGGCGTGACGATTCTGCTCTGCAACGCGTAACCCGATACAAAAAAAGAGAAGGAGAAAAAACAGAGTGGTTTTGGAATTATTATTGCCAAAACCAGGGGGGCATGTGTTATCGCCACATTTTGGCCAAAGGAGGAGATGGGCCGTAATCAGCATGGGCTTGGAGGATACATATATGCAACGTATTGCTGGATCAGCCTTGTACGTGGATTTGGGCTAAATTGCCCGTGTATCTGTATATTATGTTAGGTTACGATTCGGTTTAAGTAAGAGATAGAGTTGTTAGGGTTATTCCAAAGATAGAAAGTCTCCGGACTATAAATATGTACCTAAGGTTATTGAGAAAGGAGGACGATCACGTTCACAACAAACACAATCTCGGCGCATCGCCACCCCTTGTTTCTAGGGTTTTTCTCGGGTAAGTGTCATGCTGCCTAGATCGCATCTTGCGGTCTAGGCAGTACCTGCTTATGCGTTATTTAGTGTTACTCGTGCTGAAGCCTTGTTGATGGCGAGTAATACTGTTATCATAGATCTGTTTGGGCTAGCATCGATACCTTTTTTGTTATGATTGCTTAGTTATGCTGCCTTTAATTATCTTGCTGCCTTTGCACCTTTTTTGGGTGTAAGGGTAGCATCTTGCTTGATCTTTATTTAGTCGATTTGATCTGTTACGGTTATGCCTTGTTTTCCAAGGTTTAGTTTGATATCCACATGGTCAGGCCTTGCAAACGGGTTGAACGATCCAGTAGTATGTAAGGATATGGTTTGCCAATTCGAGAGGAGTTGTTCCGGGAATTGACTTTACGTCGGTTGTTAGGCCTTCTCTAGGGTTAGTTTTCTATCATCTTTTGTATCTACCAGGCTCAATTACGTGTAGGATGTTCCAATTATGTGGTGAAAACGTTAAACTAACGTAGATCAATTTAACTTGTATTGATGAAGTAAAACCCCATGTTATCGTAGATCTAATGCAGAACCATGGGGTAATCGGCTCCAGGAGCCGATTCACAGGGAAACCTGGGAGCCGGTCACGGCTCGAATTTTACGTATACTTGTTTGCCATGCAGGAAACCAATCGAAGCAATCCATCACCTTACTGACCAGGTATAGGTCAGGTGGCACGTCCTTACATCAGCCAGGACATGTGCCGGAGTTTTGCGGGCCGTTGCCCGAGGGACCAGGGCCCACCAGCAGTTCTGGGAGCCTCCCGGCTCTTCGTGTTGCTCGTCGCTGCTCGCCGGTGGGTTTTGGCAGGCAACACTAGTTCAACCTCGTTACCGATAAGTACTATTTTCTCGTTCCCGTGATATGTGATCCCTTGTGAGCCAGTCACATGCTTGTAAGCTAATTGAATGACATTCCACCGAGAGAGCCCAGAGTATATCTATCCGTCATATGGATGGACAAATCCCACTCTTGATCCACGTGCCTCAACACATACTTTTCGAACACTCAATGCCACCTTTATAACCACCCAGTTATGGTGTGGTGTTTGATGTCATCAAAGCATCCTTCCAGTGATGGTGATTAACATGATCTCATGGTCGAAGGAATTAGGTTACTATGTATCAGAAAGCTTATAGCAAACAAACTATTGAAATGACTTGATCTTTATGCTACGCTTATCTATAGGAGTATGTCCATCATACCATTCTCCTAATGATATGATCTTGTTGTTAATAACATCTCAATGTTCATTATCGGGAAACCACGATCATGTAGGGGTTCGTAGCATGGAAAACAAAAATTTTCTACCGCATGCAAACAAACAAGCCAAGATCTATCTACTAGATTGTAGCAACGAGTCGATAGAGGAACTCACCCTCGAAGATTCCAAAGCGGTTAACGAGAGCAGATTCTCGTGGGTGATGTAGTCGTACTCTTGCCGATCTCAAGATCGCGTAGACGATCCTTCCGGCGCTGCGTTCCGGCAGCGCTCCCGCAGTCGGTCACACGTTCGGTACTCTACGAAGACCTTCCTCTCCCTTGTTCTAGCAGGCAGCGGAGGTTGTAGCACTCTCCTCGCGATTCCGGCAGCACGACGGCGTGGTACCGGAAGTAGAGGGGAGATCTCGCAGGGCTTCGCCTTAAGCCGGAGCGAGTATGGTGGACTATGAGAGAGCCTTGGTGATCTAGGGTTTAGACACACCAATTAGAAGGGGCTAAACCAACGGCTAGGGCAATTAGAAGCTCTAACTCGGCGGCTTGGGAGAAATCCCTAGGCTGTGGCTAGGGTTTAGGTTTAGAGGGAGGCAACTTGTGTGCTAGGAGGGGCAGCCCTGCCCCTCCCTTTATAGGTGGGAGGTGCGGCCAAGGGGAGGGGAGTCCCTCCCCAACTCGGCTTGGAGGTGGGCCGCCGGTTGGAGGAGGGAACTCCTCCCCAACTCGGTTTCCACCTCTCCTCCTCTTTCCAAAAACTGCCGTTTGACTTTTCAAACTAGTCGTTTGACTTTTCAAACTAGGATTTGAATAAACCCTTTATTTTGGACAGCGATGACACCTAGTACATGATGCAATCATTCCAACTTGTAATGACACATTCATGTACCCCTTTCCCTCCGGAGTGCCGGACATTCCGGAACCTTCTAGAACATTCCCGATGAAAACACCGGAATCATTCCCTAACTCCGAAACAGGACTTTCCTTATATGAATCTTATTCTCCGGACCATTCCGGATCTCCTCGTGATATCCTGGATCCCATCCGAGACTCCGAACAATATTCGGTCTCTTACTCATCATTCCATAACTACTCAAACAACGTCGAATCCTTAAGTGTGTCTCCCTACGGTTCGTGAATTATGCGGACATGATCGAGACACTTCTACGATCAATAACCAATAGAGGAATCTAGAAATTCATATGGCTCCCACATATTTCTACGATTACTTTGCGATCGAATGAACCACTTACATACGATACCAATTTCCCTTTGTCTCACGATAGTTTACTTATCCGAGGTTTTGATCGTCGGTATTTCTGCATACCTAGTTCAACCTCGTTACCGATAAGTACTCTTTTCTCGTTCCCGTGGTATGTGATCCCTTGTGAGCCAGTCACATGCTTGCAAGCTAATTGGATGACATTCCACCGAGAGGGCCCAGAGTATATCTATCCTTCATATGGATGGACAAATCCCACTCTTGATCCATGTGCCTCAACACATACTTTCCGAACACTCAATGCCACCTTTATAGCCACCCAGTTACGGTGTGGTGTTTGATGTCATCAAAGCATCCTTCCGGTGATGGTGATTAGCATGATCTCATGGTCGAAGGAATTAGGTTACTATGTATCAGAAAGCTTATAGCAAATGAACTATATTAAATGACTTGATCTTTATGCTACGCTTAACTATAGGAGTATGTCCATCACATCATTCTCCTAATGATATGACCCTGTTGTTAATAACATCTCTATGTTCATGATCAGGAAACCATGATCATATATTAACCAACAAGCTAGTTTAACAAGAGGCTTTACTAGGGACTCTTTTATGTTTACAAATCACACAAGTATTAATGTTTCCGGTTAATACAATTATAGCATGGTATGTAAACATTTATCATAAGTATGAAGATATGATAACAACCACTTTATTATTGCCTCTTGGGCATATCTCCAACAGATCATCTATCAACCAACAAGCTAGTATTATAAAGAGGCTTTACCAGGGACTCTAATTTAGTTTACAAATCACACAAGTATTAATGTTTTCGGTTAATACTATTATAGCATGAATGTAAACATTTATCATAAACACAAAGATATAATAATAAACACCTTTTATTATTGCCTCTAGGGCATATCTCCAACAATTTAGATGTGTAGTTGTTAGTATAAAACTATAAATACATGATGATTTAGATTATTTATGTCTTATATGTAGCACATGGATCGCATGTGTGCTAAATGTGGAGACGGGAGGATCCATGGGTGCATTCAAATGGTTAATCACCCCGGCTTTATGATGCTAATGGGAGATCAATAACCTGCTACCTTGTTTTTCCTAAAAACTTTCTAGGTAGGACAGTATGTTCTAATTAAACATATTATTGCTAAGTTGTTTATTTGTATTGTTGCGCTTAATTGGTTTTGTTTTATAACTTTGGTTATTAAATTTTGCACAGTACATCCCATGTTCAGATAGGCATGGAATATTGGAGAAGATCAATGTAGGCAAAAATGTGGATGTTGTAGGATGGCCGACACAATCTTAGAGAGCGGCCAAGTCTTTACCATTCTTACCACAAATGAAGGTGGGAGAACTTTTTCCGCTGCCCTACTTGGACCAAGTGTGCAAGTTTCATATTGGTGGGACGGTGTGGATGAGTCTTTGTGAAGCTAATCATGAAAGGATTTGATGGCTGGATTGAACTTAGAGAAGCTCGACTCTAGAGATAAACTATTTATTCGAAATTCATTAAGTTATCTAGTCAAACTTCAATGATGTGCTACTATCTAATCGAATTGCTACTATTTATTTTTTACTATTATTATATATGAATATGCACTTCCTGATGAATAATATGCTACTACCTAATTGATGTATTTTTAAATTTTTAAAAAATTATTGGTGGCGTGTGGCTCTGCTTTTGAATGCCACAAATAATAAACTATTGGTGCCGTTTGGTCCACATGCCACCAAGTGGCGTTAGTGATGGCACCAGATTGGTGACGTGCCACTTGAACGACACCAATCTTATTTTTCAAACGTAACTAATGAGATTTCTCCTACTAGTGATAGCTTTTGCAATAACACAAAACGATGGGTTCTGAATGTTATGTCATTCTTCAACAACCACTACTGGCATTGCAACTGACTTTGGTTCATCGAACTTCTTGGTCTCTCGTATCATTTGTCGCTTGCCATTAGTTAAAAATCAACTTTGAGTTGAAGAGAATAGTATTGTAACATCGGACTTCATAGAAAAGGAGTTGTTAGAGTATCTCTAACCCATCCCTCAAAATTTAAAGAACTAAAAGCCTCCCTATATCTTAGCGGAGCTAATTTTCTCCTCTAAAAAATGTCCGGTACAACTGATCCTCAATAGTTTAGAGGAGTAAAAATGTTTTTAACATAATTTACAAAATTGAGCACATGAATACATGACAACATATACCATAAGATTCATAATTCATATAGATCAATATACTAGTCATACAAATTGATAGCATCATCATAATACCAGATAATAGTTGTCAAAGTCACACATACATAAGACTCATAATTCATATACATCAACATAGTGTTCTAGGTACACGCATTAGAGTGTATTACTAGCATGTGCCATCTATTCATAATCGAGTTTAATGACCAAGCTTCTCCACTAGTTTTTTGATTGAAGTTGCCATGGATCTCTTTCCAAAATTGTTCTAACGGTTGGTTAGCTCCAACAAGTGTTTGACGATGGCATGCGAAATACAAATCATTAAAAAACATGGTCAATGAAGGAAAGATTGCTCCATTGGTTATACGTTGTTAGATAGATAGATATGAGACCTTTATGTGCTTTTTCAGCACAAATAGCACCCTTGAGGAATCCGCGCCTTGCGCAGGATTCGAACTCGGGTGGGCGGGTTCAGCACCCTGAACTCTTGCCATTGAGCCAACGCTCAGTTCTCCGAAATACAAATCATTATCCTCATCCTCCAACCATTTTGTTTCTTGCTTTTTCACCTTGCTATAAATTTAAACAAAAAATCATAGTCCTCATCCTCTGAATTTTTTATGAGCTTTCACGAAAAAGGGGGTAAAACTCACCTTCTTTCGGTGCCCGGATGAGAAGGTGCCGATGCTGGTGCCGATGTCGTGCTGGTGCTAGTGTTGGTGCTAACGCTGGTGCTCCTACGAGCTCCGGGATCTCCTTTAACCCTAAAGGTGGCGAGATGCAACGATGCTTAGAGAACGAAGACATGCCGGAGGAATCTTAAGCCGGAGGTGCTCTCAGTCAAGCTCGGTTGCGAACAAAGCAAACAAAAAACTCTAAAAAAAACTCACATGGAAATTTGGTCGAGTACCTTGCACGTGGTAGAGGTGTAGTCCGCGGCCGACGCATTAGAGCCGACCAAAAGGTTGTGCGAAGACTGTCGGGACTGTGTGACGACCGGACGACTAGGTCACCATTGTGGGATGCCCTCGATTCAGCAACGTGATGACCGGCCGTCGACGAATCCGCCGTTGGGAACACCTGTCGGGATGAGCGCTACGAACCTTGGTTCTAGCCACGAACTGGTCGGGGTGGTCGATCTACACCATCCCCATGCTCTGACGGCTTTTCCCCGAATGAATCGACCTCGACGTGGCTGGAAATGACCTTTCAATCGGCTGCGGGCTCGGGCTCGATGCGGCGGCTCTCGGGAGCGATTCCGGCGACGGCTGGCACCGGTGAGTGAGGCGGAGGGGGGAATAGACCGGCCGGTGTTTCGGGCTATCAACGGAGGCGGCAGGTGGTCGGCGGTGTCAACGTCGGCGGGAATATGGCGGCGTAGAGACGAGGCTATGCCAGAGGCGAGGAGGAGAAAAATATGTGAGTCGAGGCCACTGACTCATATATTTGCAAACCACGAAGGCCAATTCCTAATTCTCTTTCTCCTCCAAGCCGTTTGCGGTTTCAGTTAAATACGGCTTCGGCCATTAGAAGAGAAAATATTGTTCTCTAACGGCCAATTGGGGATAGACTAGAGGTGCTCTTGAGTCATATTCATATATCTAAGATGGAACATAATAAGACGCTAGGACTGATGAGTTTTATCAGATGTTTTAGGATGTCATCAAGTTGTATTTGCACAGTTATAGATAGCAGAGTTACCTCCTAATCTATTCTTTATACGTCTTCCTCTTCAACCTTGCTAGCAGCGCACACATGGGTCGACTAGCTTCTAGTCGACCGACCTACACGAGAGGGTAGTCGAACGAAAAATCCAACTCCGCCGAGTTCGCGGCGGCTGGTCGGCGCTGGAAAAATCCAACCAAATCACAGATATAAGTGGACCAAACCAAGCCCTGATTGACACCGAGATGGCCAAGCTGTTTTTCTCTCGAGACCCTACGCACCAATGGGTGTCGTCTGTGACAAATAAAATTCACTGACGACTGCAAGGGATAGACATAGGGACAAAATGTAGTGTCAAGATAGAGATTTTGATGGGAATTACTTACAGTGTCAGCTTCAGAAATCGTCTGTTTGGCCCTCTTCTGATCGTGCCCAGAAGACATTTATGGTCATGGAAACTGTTGGTGAGTCAAATTCGACAATGTATCGTTGGCTTCTTCCTAGCTCCGACATTTTTGACAGCGGCCAGTGCCACTTGGTCAGTAAAGGATAATCGACGTAAAACTGTGTGCCTGCTTGGGTACGTTTCACCACTATATGCATTCTGGCACATGTTAAAAGCGTGCTGTTTTTGTGAAGAATATTAGAGCATAAATGTTTATAATATACTAGTAACTAAGTGCAATGCTGTTTTCCTAAAGGAACATAAAGGATTAAGCCATAGACAAAATTAATTTGTCCCTTAACATGTACGTACAAGTAGCTCACTTAACTCCCTTTTGTTTCAACCCCGCACCAAAAGAAAAACTTCCTATTGTTTCTGAAATTTTCCTATGTCTTGCCTTCTTGAGAGGGCCAGCTAAGAGAGAATACTGATTGGTCTAGCGCTAGAGCTAGAGTGTTATTAGGACCTCTTACTACCATGTGGTGCGGTGATGATTGCATATAGCAGTGCTCCTGGATTGTTCATGCTGAAGGCTGCGGCATAACGCAGATTCATGCGAGACGCTGTGTAGGATCATGTAACACCGAAAGAGACTTGATTAGGACACTGTCAGACACTCCAGCACTGCAAAAGTAGATTAGCATACATCCCATATTCGGCCTTATGGTGGATGTTGGCATATATAGTACTTCCCCGTTTTAAATTAGTTGATGCAACTTTGGTCATTATGAGCATCTTAGCAGATACCGATCCACAAAATTTTGCGTCGATATATAATACCGAAATCTAAAAATGGCCTTTCTCGATCTCGTAAACGGTTTGCGGTATCCCATATCGAGACCCATCCGTCCCGCATATATTCAGTGTGTGTGTGGGGGGGGGGGGGGGGGGGGGGGGGAGGGGGGGGGCTGGATGCGGTATCCTGCTTCCATTTTCCCCTTCCTCCCCGCCTAGAAACCCTCGTCGCCGCCCGCCCACGTCTCCGATCCTGGCCACATCAGCCGTAAAAAACATATTGCCACCGCCAACCTTCGTGTCCACTCCCCATCTTGTCATGGTCGGCCAATCGAGGCCCGAGTTGGGCGCACACGTCCGCGCTTCTCTGGGCCGCGACGGGAGCTCCGACATTAGAGCTTGCCCGGCGCTATCGTCGTCGGAGGAGGAATACGGGAAGGAGGAATGTGAGCGCCTCTCCAAGCAGGGACATGGCCGCGGCGCCCTTGGACACATCCGCGTGACCCCGCCGCTGTCGGCCGACCAACCGTGGACGATGCCCTGGAGCTCTTGATGGCCAAAATCTGTGCGTTCCCGCCGGTCGTCCGCGAGCCCGCTGCCGCCGATGAGCACGAGTAGCTCTCGGTGAACGAGGCCAAGTTCAACTCACTGTGCACCGCACTCATGGACATCATGCAACGCCTCCGCCTCGCGCGATGACGGAGAAGTGCGATCTTCGTCGTGCTAGTCGCCTCTCCCTCCGCGAGCACCTGGCGCGGCTCGAGGGCCTCGAAGCCGACTACCCTGGCGAGTACTTCACCAACGACGGCAAAGACAACGACGCCAACAACGCTAAGGAGTAAGCGCGCGGCGTCGCCACCGTAGATGATCTGGTGAGTACGTACCACCGGTGAAGCTACGTAGATGCTAGGCGAAATCTAGATGCAGGAAGCGACATCATTTTTTTGCTGAATATGTAGGATCAAAACCTCCCTTATGTATAAATCTGGCACCAATGTTGATTTTTTTTTAAATATACAGTTTGAATTAGTATATCTGTTCTGTTCGAGCATTTTTCATACTGCAAACTAGGTTTCAGTCTACCGCATCCACATTTTGCAGTATCGCGGAATGCAGTATCCGCTACAGATGCTCTAAACGTGTTTCATTTATTTTTAAAAAAACTACAACAAGAAATTTGAAACGGACGGAGTAATGATGTAAACTGAGGCAGACATGGAACAACATCCATGGTGATATATACAATGACACCCCCATGATATATATCATTTTGTAGAATCAAACGTGGGCTTAGAGCAGCTCTACGGACGGGTCAAAACCATAAAATTCTAGTTCACGAGCTAGTGGAGCCTGTAAAATCGTCAGGCCTGTATATTTTTTTTACAGTGGCATGATAACTTTATCCCGTGACTCATACTAGTACTGCTTTGAGGGGTGTTTATAGGCCGAAACTGTATTATCTCCACTGCTTATCCACCGGCCACCGTCTGTACACCATCCCTCCAGCCGTAAAATACGCGCTGCTCTGAAAAATTAGCGGTCCGCGTCAGGCTCCTGCAGCGCGGCCACACCACGGCCAGGCCTGCGGACGTAACTAGCTCAACGTAAACGTGCGACAGGGCGTCGGGCGAGCTTGCAGCAGGGCCAGCCACAACGCTCACGAGCTAAACAGCTAGCTAGTGGTTTGCTGGTCAATGAGCCGGTGAAGCCACCGTTCACTCGTTTGCTAGTCGGGCCACATGTTCGTTCGGTTCGATGGCGATAAAAAATTTATTTTTTACTAAAATTTAAGCAAATTTTAGAAAAATGATCATAAAAGGTATATATCATGCTTATTTCAATATATATTCATAAAAACATGGCGTGTCTAAGTGACATTGGGCTTTACGTGTTGCTATTTATGCCTAGCATAATGTTTACGGGTTCGATTCCTCTAGTAAACATCTTTTTTTTACTGTTTAGACCGATGGCTCTTAAAAAACCGATGAGTTCATCTATTCAGATTTTTTCTGGTTAAATCATCAAACCGGGCTGGGTTTGTTTTTTTGAGTTGGAACCGGTCTGGTTCCTAACTATGATTTGGAGCGAAGAATCATCCATCGAGAAGCTGGAGAGTGTGGAGAGTGTGGAGAGTGCTTGGGCCAACTCGGAAAGCGGAAGGTGTCAGCTCGATTTTTTTTGAGTGTCAGGTGTCAGCTCGATTTTTTTTGAGTGTCAGGTGTCAGCTCGATGACGATGTCGCCGGGTGCCAGTGAAGCCTCACGGCCCAGGCTCATGTCTAACCCGTTGTCATTATGGGCTTTCGGTAAAGACGGGCCCGTTAATTGTGCGGAGCTGAAACCCATGTGCGGAATAACATAGGCCAGGCCTATGTGCTAATCTTGGCCCAAAGTACAGCGAGGGTTTTGGTTAAAGCCGCCAGGTGGGAGGGAGGAGGAAGAAAGTATCACAAACCCTCGACCCCCCGCGGCGTCTCCTCCAGAACCACAGCGCCGCCTCACTCTCCCCCCTTCAGATCAGCTCCCCGCGCGATCTGCCCTCCCAGGAGTTTCTTCAGGGGGGAGCAGCGCCAGCGCTTCGGCGGCCATGGCGCTCGCCTTCGACGAGTACGGGCGGCCCTTCATCATCCTCAGAGAGCAGGAGAAGAAGTCGCGGCTGCAGGGTCTCGACGCGCACAAGGCCAACATCGCCGCCGCCAAGGCTATCGCGCGCATCCTCCGCACGTCCCTTGGGCCCAAGGGCATGGACAAGATGCTCCAGTCCCCCGACGGCGACGTTACCATCAGTAATAGCCGATCCCCTCCCCTCCTCTCCCATTCTCCAAGTTTTAGGTCTAGCCTTTCTGGTTAGCGTGTTACGAGATCTGGAAGTTTTCGCCTGCCATTGGATCTTAGGCGGTGGTAGCAAGGCAGTGATTTGAGGATCATGGTTTCCTTAGGTGTTACAGTGTGTTTATGGTCACGAGATCTAGTTATTTGTGGGAAACTGCTTGCGGTCAGGCTTCTATATTGTTGCTGTGGAAGGAGATGCTTCATTTTGTAAAGGTAGTTTGTTGATTCGTTAAGTTTCTGTTCGGGTTTGAATACTGTATACCGCGGAAATGCTAGGTAGACATTTCTGTAGCTATCTCTATCTAGTGTGTACGAGTGCAGTCCGAGTTTACTGCTGCAAAGGTCATGGTAAAGTGAGGTGCCCCCAGCTTATGTGGATCTGGACATCCGGTTGTGTGTTTTTAGCACTTAGTTATCGTGGGCTTTCATAAGTTAATGATTTCTCTGTTGTTTTGTCTACTGACCATCTTTCCACATGGATTGCCAGCTAATGACGGGGCGACCATCCTGGAGCTAATGGACGTTGACAACCAGATTGCAAAGCTGTTGGTGGAGTTGTCACGCAGTCAAGACTATGACATTGGAGATGGTACCACTGGAGTGGTGGTCATGGCTGGGGCTCTCCTAGAGCAGGCTGAGAAGCTACTGGAACGTGGTATTCACCCAATAAGGGTTGCTGAAGGTTATGAGATGGCGTCAAGGATAGCTGTTGATCACCTTGAAAGCATCTCCACGAAATATGAGTTCAGTGCCACAGACATTGAGCCTTTGGTGCAGACCTGCATGACAACTTTGTCCTCAAAGATGTGAGTTATAAGATATCACGCTTGGTCAATCAGCTTCTTTTACAGCATCTGCTTTTGAAATTAGTTATAAGTTGTAAAATATTATTTTGGTTAGAATTGGGCATCATCTACTAGGTGCTGTCATGGGAACATATTGACAGTTTTGTTACCTTTGTTTTGTGCGAACAACTAGTAGACAGTGTTCTTCTTTACTGTTTTGAAAAAATTCTGCTGTCATTTTATGATTGTAATCCTTGGCATTAAGCAGCATTCTGAAGTTTACTTTCTGCTCTATGTATGTCTAGGTTTTTTGTCAGGTTATTGTGGTGATTTTCCATGAAATTTAATAATTCTCTCCTCTTTTAGCGCACACTGACATTATGCAGTTGAATCATTAATGCACATGGATAATGATTATCTGACCAAAAGCTTAATTAAGGATGTTAGTGTCTTATTTCGTTGTCACTTGAACTCAATTTCTACAATTACATCAACTCCACAGTGCTACTTCTAGCATGAAACTTGCTCACTGGAAATATATTTGATACCCTTAGAAGTGCCCTTCTGTTTCGTTATAACTGTTCTCAACTCAGGTGAAATCTATTTTGCAATGATTTTCTGTTGAGGAAATAAAAAAAGTGGATGCTTTACTTCTACTCTCTTGCTTGTTTTACAGTAAATGTTAAGTGGTTGTCACAGATCCTTGTGGTATGGGTTTGTGTGGTCCTCTGACTTACTTTTCTTAATTTGTTCTTAGTGTTTGTGTTGGTCCGTTCGCTTGGCGGGCTGAGGATAGATAGTGAAAATGTGCAATAGACGGAGTATTTCCTTAAATGTTTTATATAGGTAATTTAAGGCGTTTTGTGTTTGACCCATTATTCTTATTCTGCAGTGTTAGCCGTTGTAAGCGGGCCCTAGCTGAGATTTCTGTCAAAGCAGTCCTTGCGGTTGCTGATTTGGAAAGGAAGGATGTAAATCTGGACTTGATTAAGGTGGAAGGCAAGGTTGGTGGGAAGCTAGAGGATACTGAGCTAGTGGAAGGAATCATTGTTGACAAAGATATGAGCCACCCCCAAATGCCAAAGAGAATCGAGGATGCTCACATTGCCATTCTGACCTGCCCATTTGAGCCCCCGAAGCCCAAGACCAAGCATAAGGTTGACATTGACACTGTAGAGAAATTCCAGACACTGCGTGGGCAAGAGCAGAAATACTTCGATGAGATGGTTCAGAAATGCAAGGTAAAACCCTATGATGACACAATGTTTATATATGGTGGAGTTGCTTGTTTTTCTGTGGTTGGGTTTGTAACGTTTCATTGCCACTGATTTATCATATTGATTCTGATGTGGTTCTGTTAACAATGCATTATGGTGTTAATTGACCTTAGGCTGCAAAAGAGCTTCCTATGTCCTGTTATTAGTTTTGTATTATGTATGGTGTATGATGCGTATTCATTTACATTCCATGTTATTATTGATGTATGATTTGCTTGGAAAATAATTGTGCAATTATGCATATATTTTTAGGATGTTGGTGCAACCCTAGTTATTTGTCAATGGGGTTTTGATGATGAAGCCAATCATTTACTAATGCAAAGAGAACTTCCTGCTGTCAGATGGGTTGGTGGTGTTGAATTAGAATTAATTGCCATTGCTACAGGTATTTATGCATACTACTTCTCTTCATGTTATTCTGAATCTTTTTAGGCAGCAGATAACATTTAAGAACTGAATGCAGGTGGGAGGATTGTTCCGAGATTCCAAGAGTTGAGTACTGAAAAGCTTGGGAAGGTATAAACTGATTTACCTTTATCTTTTGTTTAAAATAAGGAATATGCATGTGTTTCTTGTGAGGACTGCCTTGATTTTGTATTATGATTGTTAGCGTATGCTTGTTGATTGTTGTGAAAATAAGCACATTGATTGAAACCATTAGTTTGAAAGAGCATGTCTGTGGTGTTCTAAGGCGGCTATTGACCACTGGCTTATATGTTGGATGTTTATCTTCAGCTCTAATTTAATGGTAATGCTTTTCTTGCTATTTGAGTTGGTTGGTTTAGACATACATATATTGTCTTGTAAACACCATGTGAATGCCTTGCACTATTAAACATCTGTTATATTAGATAATACTGAATTGTACTGTTTGAAGTTACATTAGATAGCACATGACTTATTTTCTGCTTGTGCTGCTTAAACAGGCTGGATTAGTCAGAGAGAAGTCATTTGGAACAACAAAAGATCGGATGCTTTACATCGAAAAGTGTGCCAATTCCAAAGCTGTAACTATTTTCATCCGTGGAGGTATGTTCTGATCTATATATATTTTCTCTTATCATATTGGCACACATGAGCAATGCTTTGTCCAGCCATGAAAGCATTATCCTACTAACGGTGTGAATCTGTTGGACGGACGCTTTGCAGTTTGTATGAATAGATATCGCTCTGTAGCTACTAGTAATATTCTTGGTGGCCTGCCTGTATGTTGGCAACTAACACAAATCAGCGAGCCATATTTTCTATACCACTTTCCAAACCACTGAAAGGGGCTAAATGGAAGTTCTTCGGTATTTCGAGGCTTCAGTTAGAAGCCTCAGTTAGATGGTTATGTAATTCGTGGGCATTATAGACACCTGCTATTCAGGGATCATTTCGACCTTTTCTCTAGAATCGGTATACAATCATATCATAGCAAGAAAATCATCTGTACTATTTGGTGTTACTTTTAGGATTTTAGGATTTGAAGTCATCAAAATATGATGTTAACTATCTTTAAAATAGCAATCTTAGCTGCTGCATTTCAGTCTTGACAAAATGTACTCCATCCCAAAATAAGTGACTTGGGTTTGTCTAAATTCGCATGTATCTATATACTAAAACATGTCTAGATACATGCAAATCTAGACAAACTCAAATTACTCCCTCCGTCCCAAAATATAAGGCGCCTAAGGTTTTGTCAAAAGTCAAACGTTTTCTAAGTTTGACCAAGATTATACACAAAAATATAAATATTTACAATACCAAATCAATATCAATAGATTTATTATAAAGTATATTTTCTTAATGCGTCCATTCTATAATGTAGATGTACATATTTTTTCCTATATATTTGGTCAAAGTTAGTAAGATTTGAATTTTGACCAGTCCTTATGCGCCTTATATTTTAGGATGGAGGGAGTACTTATTTTTGGACGGAGGGAGTATATTTCAGTCATTATCTGTTCTAAAGTATTTGAATATCTTCTGATTGGAGTTCTGGTTATGGACAGGATTTTAGGATTTGAAGTCATCAAAATATGATGTTAACTATCTTTAAAAAAGCAATCTTAACTGCTGCATCTATATCTTTAAAAAAGCAATCTTAGCTGCTGCATATCAATCTTAACAATATGTATATTTCAGTCATTATATGTGCTAAAAGATTTGAATATCTTCTGATTGGAGTTCTGGTTATGCACAGGTAACAAAATGATGATTGAGGAGACCAAGCGAAGTATTCATGATGCTCTTTGTGTTGCAAGGAATCTCATCATCAACAACTCAATCGTGTATGGTGGTGGTTCAGCAGAGATATCTTGCTCGATTGCTGTTGAAGCTGCTGCTGATCGGCATCCTGGAGTTGAGCAGGTGATTGCTGGTTTTAGAACTGGTAGTTACAAAAAAAAAAGGCAATGTATAAACATTTCTGATCGTGTTCCTTTTTTTTTCCAGTATGCAATCAGGGCATTTGCTGATGCTTTGGATGCTATTCCACTGGCTTTAGCTGAAAACAGTGGTTTGCCACCTATTGATACTCTGACAGTGGTAAAATCCCAACATGTCAAGGTATGTTTTCTCGTTTGCTTTTGATATCATTCTATAATATAAGTTGTCAGCCTGTTCTTAACTGTAGCTCTTATGATATCTTCATCTCACTTTACTTATTGATGCCAATTGCATTTGAATGTTGCTACACCGCACACTTGAGCAGTAATACTTCACACTAGTCGCACTTGTTTTTTTAGGCTTGTGATAGAACTGGGTTGATAAGATACCTTTTCAAGTTCCTGCTTATTAGTCACAGCATGAACTGGTGGTTTTGGTTTACTCGCTCAATTTGTATGTTGTGTTTACCTGTCACTGCTATTTACCACTTGTTTTTCTTAGTTTCTGTTATGTCCTTCCTTCCGAATTGAGGTAACATTTCATTTCTGAACATATTTCTAGGAGAACAATTCCCGCTGCGGCATTGACTGCAACGATGTGGGTACCAATGACATGAAAGAGCAGAATGTTTTTGAAACTCTGATTGGCAAGCAGCAGCAGATCTTGCTGGCAACCCAGGTCGTCAAGATGATCCTCAAGATCGATGATGTTATCACGCCTTCCGAATATTGACGATGCCTGCAGAGCATGAATCGACTGTGCTAGGTGACATACGCTCCAGTAGGCAGCTGCATGGGTTGATTTGGATTTGCTCCTAGAATTCTGACACTGAGTGGTCGCTTTGTTTTGTTTGACGAGCTATATGGTTTTGTGCGCTCGCTTGATCATTATAACATTGGTGTTCACACTCTGTACAATAGGACAAATCCTGTCGATACCAGTTTAGTCCTTTGTTGTATTGTTTGGGATGCTTAATGCTATTGTCTGGATCATTATTTTGTCTGCTTTGAAGTAAGTGTTACATTTTTTTTATATTGTATGCTTGCCTGAGGTATACCTTAGTTGACGTGGGTGTGTATTGTATGTTTGGTTGACCGGCGCAGACAAAGAGCAGTGCCGTGCAGATACATCTGTACGGGAGAAAATTCCAATTCCTTTAGTCTATGTACTGGTCTCAATGCCAGGAATTCTTTTTATGTGTTCTGTGCGAATATTCTCTCAGAATACTAACCATCTCTTTTAAAAGAAGAAGCGCATCTGTGGCATTATCCATTTTGTAAATCCGGCGTTGCCAAAATACTATCCACTTTGTCGTGCGTCACCCAGTATGCTTGCCTAACATAAAGATGGAAGTTCATAGCGTGAATATGTAAGTACAGTAAGTAAATAAAAATTGCATGATTGCAATGACATGTCTTATGTACTGATCTCAGCCAAAATAAAGCAACTCGCGACATGGAAGGGACTGTATTGTTTTGGTGGGCCGTATTCTCGAAACATAATAGTTTGATCCATGTGATACATCTTAACTGTCATTACTATTATTCTAAAAAAAAAAGTAGTACTTCCATCTGTTATTCTGAAAAAAATAAAGTAGTACTCCGCTGCTTCCATAGAAGTTAATTGTTAGACTGGATCCATGTGATAAATCTTAACTGTCATTACTTTTTTTATATGTTTCATATATTTAACTCTAGCTAGCATTTTATATAGCACCCGATTTTGGTGACACTTTATAAGAAGAAATGGTTACCAATCTCATGTCATGTTATGAGCAACATATAGACAAAGATGTAAAGAGAAAGTGTGTGAGGTTGTCCCTCAAAAAAAAAGGTTGTCCATTTGCTAGCATTTGCTCAGAACTTGGAAGGTACTCCTTGAACCTTCCAATCCTGGTACCGAGTAACAGGAAAAGTTATCTTACTTCTCTGTTCGTGATCAAGAGAGTTGACAGCCTCTTCCTTGCAGACACACTTAGAGTAAGTTCACTAATCACTTGAACTTGCATATGTAGTTTTACCTTTTACGTTTTTATAATCTCACATGATAAATGATTTGTGCAGTTATCCATTGTTGTGTCGAGGAAGTCAACAATTGCAATGGCGGTTGCGAGATACCAGGAAGGAGTTCATGCTGAAATGAGAGGGCAATAAGTGTCTCTTTTCTGCCAAGGGTTGTCATGGAGGATTTTAATTATGAATCAATTTTTTATTTAGCACAACATGATCATACGAGGGCTGAAGTATCTACTCCCTCCGTTTCAAAATATAAGATGTTTTAGCTTTGTGAAGCAAACGTATCTAGACTTGTTTTAGTGTCTAGATTCACTCCAAACATGAGTGAACGTACATACTAAAATAAGTCTAGATACATTCTTTTCACAAACCTAAAACATCTTATATTTTGAAACGGAGAGAGTATCTATTCAAATGGAAATAAAGATATGCTATTGTATTTTATTAAAACGGAGAGTGTATCAAATGGAAATAAAATAAAATAAAGATATGCTATTGTATTTTGATAAAATGTTACATGAGTTAATAATACAATTGGAGATGTAGGTACTACCACTAGGTGCAGTCCCAACTTGTAGTTATCAATGGAAGAAACACGCACAATAAGCAGAGTAAAACCATCAGGGATATTTGGACTAAAGTAGATGACTGTGTTAAACTAACTTTGTAGGGAACGGGTTAAAGTCACATGACAAAATATAACTAAATGTTTTTGACACTACAAAAATACCCCTCAAGTGCGCCCCTTTTCTTGGACGACAACAAGCAAGAAGTACTAAAAATGTTGTTTAACCGACGCATAAGCAATCACGCCACCTTTATTCGTGGCGAGATCATGTATACACTATTACAAACACAAAACCAGCACATACATGTGCCGTGGTAGGTGGTACGCACGAGCGACGTTTTTTCATGCCACACTTGTGAAACGATGGTGTTCCCCTGTTATGTTGTCCATTGCAAGTGCCGTTAATTTTTGGTCGTATGCTGGAGAATGGTCAAGTATCGCCCACTTGATTACTTAGGCTTGTCTAACACATACATGTGCCGTGGTAGGTGGTACGCAGGAGCGACATTTTTTCATGCCACACTTGGGAAACGATGGTGTTCCCCTGTTGTGTTGTCCATTGCAAGCGCCATTAATTTTTGGTCGTATGCTGGAGAATGGTCAAGTATCGCCCACTTGATTACTTAGGCTTGTCTAACTAACAGGTATATTCCACCATTCTCCACCCGAGGCTGGTCCTTTATGTGTTAGGAAATTGCATATAACACCAAATGTTGGGGATTTTGTTGCACAAAACCACCGCCAAATGCGCTTTTACATAAAACATCCACTTTTTGAGTAATTACATTAAAAATTAATGCATGGCCTACTTACATGTATCCACCGTGGCTGCTAGAGATCAACGTATGAGAAGCTTTAAAGAGAGAAACAAAAGGTTAGAAGTTTGGAATGACAGCTAGTCACTTCTTGCTGAAGATCTGTTTAGTGAAGGAAAGGGGATTAAGATTTCAAGATAGAAGGAAGCTTGAAAAAGCATTTCCTATCCTAAGTGATTTTGGTGTTTATAACACACATGTCAGACTAATTATTTGCCAAGTGTACCACAGGTTTTATCAAGAAATCCTTGGCTTATTCATCCCAAAAAGGGCCCCTAGCTGATCCTGCATTTTACCTCTATGATATCCGGTAGTACCGGAAAAAATCATCCCGTACTACCACACAGGACCGACAGTACCGGAAATTGCTACTGGCCCAGGCAGTGGGTTTGGGCGAACCGCCCAAAACCTTCTATCACGTTAGGTACCGAAAAGCGGTAGTATCGCATTTTGATACCGGTCAAGATAGTAGGTGTGGGCGAGTTCACCAAACGACTATGTCTTCACTAGTACCAAAAAGCGGTAGTACCGCTCTTTAGTACCTAACACAACAGAAAGTTTTGGAAAGTTTGCCAAATGCCACTGACCTCCCCGGTACCAAAATGCGGTACTACCGCATAGGTCCGATAGTACCATGCCCCATGGCCGGTAGTACCGCTTTGCGGTAGCACTACAGTCTGGTACCATTGGAGTCTGGGGCAGTTTTGCCTATATGGCGCATCTCCGGTACCTGACCGGTACTACCGGTGTTTTCCGGTACTACCGCTTGTAGATCCGGTAGTGCCGTTGCAATAAATTCTCAACGGTCAGATATGCTCAGGGCACTATAAATGCATCCTTCACCTACCTTGGAAGGTTGCTCTACCTACTCAAGAACACTACCCCCATTTGAGCCACCAAATCTACAAGATCTCTTCATCCAACCATCCAAAGTCATTGATCTTTGGAGAATCGAAGGAGGATGTCTTGATCTACATCTTCACCAAGAGAGATCTTCATTTCCTCCTCATTCACTTGAGGGCCCCTTGCTCTAGTGTTTTCTTTGGAAACCCTAGATCTAGATTTGGTTCTCACAAGCTTGTCTTTGATTGTTTTGACAACTTGCTTGTATTTGGGATCCTCCAATTAAGTTGTGGATGTGTGCCCCGAACTCGTTGTAAAGGTGCCGGCTTCCACCTCGAAGGTTGCCGATATAGTGGAAGGTGAATCGAACCCATTAGGGTGAGGTTCATCGGAGAACAAGGGAAGCCTCTCGTGGCGTTGGTGGTTTGAAACCATCCCCTCTCCAAACGTAGACGTACTTCCCTTCAAAAGGAAGGAACTACGGGAAACAAATCCTTGTGTCTCCGCGTCCACCACTTTGGTTACTTCTATCCTTTACCGCACTTTACTTACTTGTTCTTGCTTAGTGTTGTGCTAGTTGGTGCTTGTTTGACATATAGTTAAATTCACCTTAGTTGTATAATCTAGAGAATTTACCTTTCGTGTCAAACCCTAATTTCAAAAAGAAGAAAATTTGAAGTAGCACCTATTCACCCCCTCTAGGTGCCCATATGATCCTTTCAAAGCTGATAGGAGAAGGAAGAAATTTGTGCAAATTTGGCCCACGTGACTGGCCACACTGCTTGTTTTACAACCCATATAACAAACCCTAGATCTCACTAACTGCCTAGCCCCGTTTCCTATATAATACATGGAAATCCGTACTCCAAACTCCCCACTATAATACATGGAAAACCGTACTCCAAACTCCCCACTCCTTCCTCTGTACGCTTTCGTGCTCCCACTCTCGGCAAGGCCAACCCTAGTTCTGAACATAGTCATTTTCAAAAATATCCAGAGATCTCATAAACTCCCATCTTCTACTACCGGCCCTCCAAAATGTGGTGATGAATCGGAAGCTAAAGGCGTGTAGTCTAGGTACTTTCTACCAATCTCTAACGTAGCTTCCGCACTCGGAGTCCTCTCAGCGAAAGGTATCTTCATCTTCTTAATCCCATCTATAGATCGATCTGCTGTCTAATTGATCTTGTTCTTGTTATTTCTCACCATGTTGCATCTTGTTCTTTCTCTAATCGTTTTGACGTCTCTTTTAGATCCATGGTAACGTCATCAACACTAGGTACCATGTGATACATCTTAACTGCCATTACTATTTTTTATATGTTTCACATATTTAACTCTAGCTAGCAATTTATATAGCACCCGATGTTGGTGACACTTTATAAGAAGAAATGGTTACCAATCTCATGTCATGTTATTAGAAACATATAGTCAAAAGATGTAAAGAGAAAGTTGACAGCCTCTTCCTTGCAGACACACTTAGAGTAAGTTCACTAATCACTTGAACTTGCATATGTAGTTTTACCTATTACATTTTTATAATCTCACATGATAAATGATTTGTGCAGTTATCCATTGTTGTGTCGAGGAAGTCAACAATTGCAATGGCGGTTGCGAGGTACCAGGAAGGAGTTCACGCTGAAATGAGAGGGTAAGTGTCTCTTTTCTGCCGAGGGTTGTCATGTAGGATTTTAATTATGAATCATTTTTTTATTTAGCACAACATGATCATACGAGGGCTGACGTATCTATCTTTTTAAAATATGTACTATTTTTGCAGTAATGAAAGAGTAAGTGTCTATGTTGAGGTCTCGTAATTTATCTATTCACTTCAATCATCTCATCGTTTCACTTCCTTATTTTTATGTGAACATGTGATACACAACACATTCTATGGGATATACCTCCTTTAAGATTCACTCCATGTCTCCAACTCAAAGGTTCTAGATGAGGTTAAACAAGGGCTATTGCCATAGCCTTGGGAAGATGGTGATAGTATTATCCTTTTGGAACCTATCATGATTATAAAGAGGTAACAAACAAAATAAATTCTCTTGTTAGTGTATGCCTCTCATTTTAATAGCAATTAAGTCTATTACAAAATGCATATATACATGTGGTGTATCAAATGGAAATAAAATAAAATAAAGATATGCTATTGTATTTTGATAACATGTTCATGAGTTAATAATGCAATTGGAGATGTAGGTACTACCACTAGGTGCAGTCCCAACTTGTAGTTATCAATGGAAGAAATACACACAATAAGCAGAGTAAAACCACCAGGGATATTTGGACTAAAGTAGATGATTGTGTTAAACTAACTTTGCAGGGAATATGTTAAAGTCACATGACAAAATATTACCAAATGTTTTTGACACTACAAAAATACCCCTCAAGTGCGCCACTTTTCTTGGACGACACAAGCTAGAAGTACTTACAAAAGTTGTTTACCCGACGGATAAGCAATCACGCCACCTTTTTTTGTGGCGACCATGTATACACCATGGCAGAAACGATACCGACACATACATGTGCCGTGGTAGGTGTACGTAGGAGCGATGTTTTTTCATGCCACACTTGGGAAACGACGGTGTTCCCCTGTTGTGTTGTCCATTGCAAGCGTCGTTAATTTTTGGTTGTATGCTGGAGAATGGTCAAGTATCACCCGCTTGATTACTTAGGGTTGTCTAACTAACATGTATGTCCCACCACCTAGTCCTTTATGTGTGAGGAAATTGCATATAACACCAAATGTTATGGATTTTGTTGCACAAAACCACCTCCAAATGCGCTTTTACATTGAACATCAACTTTTCGGGTAATTACATTAAAAAATAATGCATGGCCCACTTACATGTATCCATGGTGGCTGCTAGAGATCAACGTACGAGGCATTTGTGCAAATTTGTCCTATGTGACTAGCCGCATGTGGGTTCGTAGCATAGAAAATAAAAATTTTTCTATGATGGAAACTAAGTACCAAGATCTATCTACTAAATACAAGCAACGAGTGGATATACATCCATAGATTCTATACCCTCGAAGACTGAATAGCGTTAACGAGGTTGTACTCATGGATGATGTAGTCGAATGCTTACCGATCTCAAGATCGTGATGAAGTCCATCTGGTCCAACCGGTCCAGCACCATCAAGTCCAGCACCGCAAAGCAGTGGTGCATCCGTGATCGCACACATGTCCGGGTACCCCGACAAGCTCCGCGCCCTCGCTCCAGCGAAGCAACGGAAGCAACAAATCCTTCCAGAAAAAGCCACTGGGAATATGTATATCGCTGATCCGAGACCATGGGAAATTCTAAACGGGGGAGAGAGATCCTTCGCGAGGAGGTGTGAGATGAGAGGAGGGAGTGGGGTGAATTTTATAGGGAGAGGGGCCAGCCCACTAGCCATGAACGACGGCCAAGGTGGTGCCCCCACCTCTTCCTCCATTCATGTGAGTGGAGCTCCCACTCACACAAATGCCCCTCCATTTCCTCTACTCAAAATCCCACTCAAATCCCATTAAATTTCCACCAAATTTAATACAATCTCTCATTAAATAAAACTCTTTTATTTATTTATTTATTCAGAGTTTTGTTAATTACTTAAATTAACAAACATTCACATAAAACCCCTTATAATATTTCAATTTCACATGCAGAACCAGTTTCAACAATTTCAACCAAAACGATTTCGGTGTCTAGTGAAATAAATTCCTGCGCTTTTCTTTTTCTTTCTCTGGTATCTCATTTGCTCCAAATGGTGTCGGTATCCCTTAAGTGTGTCACCCTACGGTTCGCGAATAATGTAGACATGATCGAGACCCCTCTCCGATCAATAATCTGCAGCGGGACCTGGAGATCCGTACCGACTCCCACACATTCAACGATGACTTCTGTGATCGTGTGAACCTTATACGCATGTAATTCAATCCCTTCGTCGATATATTACATGTATGAGATTCGATCATCGGTATCTCCATACCTAGTTTGATCTCGTTACTGACATGTACTCTTTTCTCGTTCCCGTGATATAACATTCTAGTGATCAAATCACTTGCTTGCAAGCTAATCAATATGATATCACTGAGAGGGCCCAGAGTATATCTATCTGTCATCGTGATAAACAAATTCCACTCTCGATCCATGGGCCTCATCATAACACTTTAGTAGTACTGAACCCATCTTTATAATCACCCTGTTACGGTGTGACGTTTGATGTTATCAAGATACTCTTCCAGTGTTAGTGATTGACATGATCTCATGGTCTAAGGATTAGGATTACTTCGTATGATGTTATAGCAATATAAACACAATGACCTTGATCGTAATGCTATACTTCGGATGAATGTTCATCATATCATTCCAACAATGTTGTGACCTCGTTATTAACAACATCCAATGTCCATGATGAGGAAACCTTTGATCATCTTGTTAATCAACAAGCTACTTTATAAGAGAGGCATAACTAGAAACTTTTTTTTTATTAAACACACATGTATTAACATTTCTGTATTAATACAATTATAGCATGCAAAATAAAAATTTATCATAAATAAGAAATACGATAAACCACTTTATTATTGCCTCTTGGGCATATTCCCTTCACCGCACTGCTTGTTCTACATACCATATAAGAAACCTTAGATCTCACTAACTGCCAAGCCGTGTTTCCTATATAATACATGGAAATCCTTAATCTACACTCCCCACTCCTCACTCGTTACGTTTTCGTTCTCCCACTCTCGGCAAGGTCAACCCTAAATCTGAACATAGTCATTTCCAAAAATATCTAGAGATCTCACAAACTCCCATCTTCTACTATCTGCCCTCCAAAATGTGGTGATGCCTCGAAAGCTAAAGGCATGTAGGCTAGGTACTTTCTACCAATCTCTAACGTAGCCTCCGCACACGGAGTTCTCTCAGCGAAAGGTATCTTCACCATCTTCATCTCTTCTATAGATCGATCTTCTGTCTAATTGATCTTGTTCTTGTTCTTTTTCACCATGTTGCATCTTGTTCTTTCTCTAATAGATTTGACGTCTCTTTTAGATCCACAATAATGTCATCAGCATTTAGCGCGCAGAGGATAGCGGCCATGCCGTTGTGGCCGTCAGAGTAAGGCACATAGAGGATGACATGCCCGTCACAGTACCGGGCTCGCAGGATGGTGCGCACGTCGCTGCGGCCATCATAGTACCAAGCTCACAGGATTACGGACAAGTTGCTACAACCGTCACAATATCGGACTCAGAGAATGATGGGCGTGTGGCCGCAACCATAGCACGCTCGAAGGGCATGTCGCCGTGGCCGTCGTCGTAATGCGAGAAGAATAGAGAGGCGCCCCAAGAATAGGATTGGGAAGGATAAGTGGAGAAACTTATCGATGTGAGGACAAATGGAGAAATCTGATAGGTTTTTCAATTATCCTTATTAGTTTTAATTTTCCTTCCTTGTGGAGTTGCACGAGATTCATATTTAATATAATGAATAGAGAGGGGCTCAAATGTGTAATGGAAATAAAATTAGAACTCACTATCATCAAAATTTTGATTTGAATGTTATGAACTAATTTGTTTAGACTGATTGTGATTAATATTAATTTTCCGCTGAATGGTATACCAAAACAGCAGAATAATGTATTTTCCACGACACTAACATAATGCGTTGCGATCTAGTGTACCGAGGGGCGTTCACGTCCGGTGGCGCGAAGCACTAGTTGAGTGGATGACCATGCGCTGCTAGAAAAAAAGCGTCACATCGTTCACTTTTTTTGACGCAGTTATTTCTGACTGTTTCTTTTTTACCCTTCATGTTTTTTTTTGAACAAGGAATCGCCCCGAGGGGCAGAGAAGCTGAATTAAATAACAAGCGGGTACAAAATTGCAAGAAAGCCCCTGTAAGCATCTATTGCCCTAACAGACCTAGAATTCATGAAAGGGGCCTTGCACTTTACATAATGGACCTCGACACAAAAATTAGAAAAGCAATCAGGTGCCTCTGTCCAAACTCCGCCACACGCCGGCGACCTCAAGGCGCTGGTCGCGCCAAGGTCCGAGACTAGGGTGCTCAAGGGGGTCTCTAAGCCGACGGAGAACCATTCCCGCCGGTCATCTCGACGCCGCCGGGGACGCACCACTTGGCGATGACAAGATGCCGAGCTCCGGCGACTGGTTCCAGGAAGGACCTCCGCAGTGGAGGTTGAGTACGGGCCACCATTTTGGCCGAAGATCACATCGGCAAGAAACGCTGTGTAGTCCGCTCGAAGAAACGCAGCATCAGGAGGGCTCCAGACCGTCGCACCTCCCACATCCCACGGCCCCACATCCTCCCCCGCCTCCCAGATTCTCCACTGCTCCCCATCACCACCATGGCCAAGCAGGAGAAGCAGAAGAAGAAGGATATGAAGAAGATTGAGGCAAGGGCGCTTATTTGCAGAGCCCGCTGAGGAGAGCCTCGCCATCGTCTTCCACCGCGGAATCCCAGCAAAGGCGATCCTCAGCACCTTACCAGCGCCGCGCCCCGACGCTAGCTTGAAGAGGCTCAGAAAGCCTGCCTTATTGTCGGAGATCCTTGGTCTCCCCGCCACCAGCCACCCAACCTCCTGCCACCGGAGGTGCGCCGCCACCGCATGGAGAACCAAGCTGCCCTGGATCTGGCCGGCAAAATCCAGAGCCCTACTCCCAGTCACCCATCTAGGGAAAACACATGGACCTAGCCCAAAACTAAACCTAAAATCTACAGCAACACCTCTCCATCGCCTACTCCGACCAGCCTCGCCGGCGGAGAGAGCTCCGGATCGGGCCGCGGTCGCTAAGCGACTCTCAAGGGAATGCGTGGGGGAGGAGCGGGTACCCTTCATGTTGTAGTTTGATCTTTCAGCAACGCGCACGATAATGTCATTCTAAATCGTGTGCTAACATGTTCTTCTTTCCAAACGATTTTATTTTCTCAACCATGCGCAACATTTGACCCCTTCGCATATGGCTTTATAAATTGTGTGCGATGTGATCGCCCATCGTCTACCTCGTGTTTGTTAAATCATGTGACACCTTGCACAACTTGAGGAATCTGCACTACACATGCAACAGCATGATGTATATACGTATTAAACTGGCAAGGTAATCTTTAGTCTTTAGGTGGAAACTCTAGGCTTTTCCTTCAACGCTATCTGAATTTATCGTAAAGATTCAACACGTAGAGTGACAACAAGCTTTACAACCTACAAAGCGAGTATGAGCATGGAATAACAAATAAAGTTTGCAGTACAATTAACTACTTCCTCCATTAGTTGACTCAAATTTGTTTAAATTTAAATGAATCTAGACACTATTTAATATAAAGATTTATTCAAATTTTAACAAATCCAAATCAACGTGACACCCCGGGATCAGGGCTAAACAAATTCCAGACCTCCGTCTGACATAACAGGTCGAGAACATCCAGTGCAGAATCGATAACACAACAGTCACCCTACGACACAAAATTTATTACAGTAATCTCATAACTGAGCAGAGAACCAAATTATTACAAGCAGAGGTCACTGACCACAAACATCAAACAACGGAAGGCAAATTATGCTATTAAGTATAGCAAACTTAACAAATGGCCTAAGAGGCCTGAAGCATAACGATGACGTCCCAGCCCATAGATTCCAGGCTGCCGGTCGGGAACCCCAAGCTACTCGTCGATGTCGATGTAGTACCAAACTGACCTTCAGGGAACACTTACTCTGCCAAAAGTATCAACAAAGCAAGGGTGAGTACAGGGTGTACTCCGCAAGACTTATGGCTGGTGGAGTTGTTTTGCATAAAGCCATCGTTTGTTTATAAAACAAGAGAGAGAGAGGAATCTCGTCTAATCAGAATATTTTAAAAGGGGATAAAAGAGCGACATCTCCAAAGTATTGATCATCATCTTTTGATATCCACCAAATCATCATCATCTCTTGAACTAGGATCACCCCCTCGTACCCATGAGGAAGCATCCTTAACAAACATTAGTTGCCAAGTTTTACGATTAGGTTCAAGTTATCTACGATCATCACGTCCGTTCCCCAAGTCGTCCATAACCGTGGACACGGCTTTCCGAAAGATTATTACCCTGCAGGGGTGTACAACTTTACCCACACGTACTATCTTCTCTTAATGCCACTTAAGATTAGCCCTCTTCCTTGGAAGGCCGGCAGAGGGTGGTTAGACACGACCTTTACCTTGCTTTCGCCGAGACCATGAGTGACACAATAAGTATGGTTCCGCCGTAACGGGTCAAATCCCGAAGCTGGTACTTAAAGATATGAGGTGAGATTGGTTCACCAGGGGCTCCATCGACCCCAAGCAACCCCAGCCATGCTTACCTACCTGTTATGAATGCACCAACTTCACCCGACAAATCTTTCAAAAGATTTTCTATGCACATGTCGAATGGAACGCCCGAACTATGTGACTCATGTAATCTACTAGGCAAGTTAGTCAATCATGGGGTTTTCCAGGCCCCGTGTGGTTGTACGCTCGTCTTGGTTCAAGAGGCAAGAACATCGGGTCCTAGTGGTGGTGAGCATGAGACTAGAAAAACCACATCCCACTGTGGCCTCCCATACAAGCCTTAGCATGTTTAATCTTATATCACCTCTGATATCATCTCATCACGCTCTCCTGTCATACTAGATTCTCTGCATCTGATACATCATCTGGATGGACCAGACTCAACAGCTAAGCATGGATAAGCAAGACACAGACAAAAGCTCTAGCAGTGCACACAAGTCAAACCTAGTTATGCTAGGAGCAGTGGATCAGGTAATATAAGCTCAAAGGGAGTAATGCAATAGATAGGATACTCTATCTATCGATAAAAGACCACAGTAGAATCGTATGCATCATGGCAAGAATTGAAATGCTTTAGAAATCTTAGGATTATATCATGGTGGAGCTATGCTTGCCTTTTCCAGTAGATAACCGATAAGCAGATCTTCGGGATCCTTGTACTTGACTTGGTTATAGTTGGTCAAGTATTGTTCGTCGATCTTCGATCTTCGACGGTGTTGACCTCGGGCTTCGATCTCTATCTCGATATCGTATTCTACTAGGGAGAACCAAACACCGGAAATAAAAGGGAAACAATCAACACATGGCATCAATGTGTGAGACCCTGGTGCATGGATCAAAAGGATTGATAGGAAACCCATACCAACAAGTTGCAACTTCTTTTCCGGAAGCTCATCTAAAAATAACTCTAAGGTTAAGCGTGCTTGGCCTAGATCAATTCTAGGATAGGTGACCGACCAAGAAGTGGGTACCGGGTGCGCATGAGTGAGGACAAAGTGCGCAGAAAAGACTAGTGTTGGTCTGTGGGGTTAGTCTAGAGATCCTATTGAGCTGCCAGAAGTGACAGCCGTCGGTCCAGAGTGACTGGGGGTGTTACAAGTGGTATCAGAGCCGACCCTCGTGGTTACATGGGCGTGTGCGGGTTAGTGGCGGACATGTGGCGCATGGCGCATGTGGCCCGGAGTGGACACGACATGTCACATGTGCCGGCACTGGACGCACAAACATGTGCTAAGAGGGGACGTTCCTGGCTTGTGGTTGATCGACGAGTACGTCGATCTTCTAAGGGTGGGTGTATGTGAGACCCTGGTGCATGGATCAATAGGATTGATAGGAAACCCATACCAACAAGTTGCAACTTATTTTCCTGAAGATCATCTAAAAAGAACTCTAAGGCTAAGCATGCTTGGCCTAGAGCAATTCTAGGATGGGTGACCGACTGGGAAGTGGGTATCGGGTGCGCATGAGTGAGGACAAAGTGCTCAGAAAAGACTAGTGTTGGTCTGTGGGGTTAGTCTAGAGATCCTATTGAGCTGCCAAAAGTGATAGCCGTCGGTCCGAAGTGACCGGGGGTGTTACACGATGCAATTCTCAAACAAGAATGATGATATGACAAGTTAGGGCTTGTTTGATTCATAGGAATTACATAGGAATTGTGTAGGATTTGAATCCTATGGGATTTTTTCCTATGTTAGTGTTTGATTCATAGGAACACATCCCATAGGAATTAATCCTATAGGAATCTTGTAGTGCAATTCCTATAGGAAAACAACATTAGATCACACCTCATGGAAAAATTCCTTTGCCACATCAAACAAAATCCCTCTTCCTATAGGATTCACATTGGCATGACATCTCAATCCTATGTTTTTCCTATTCCTATACTTTTCCTATCCTATGAATCAAACAAGCCCTTAATTTGCATTGAATTGAAACCCTAAAGCATGCTCGACCACTTAATCGGGGTTCCGAGGGGTGAAAACTCTAACTCGGGGAAAACTCCGGAATCACCTGTGAGGGGTTACTAGGTTCTTCTAATTAAACTTCTCATAAGAGTTGCTTAACAATGCATGATGGTAGCTTTTTTCTGAACATTTTGATATATTATACACATTTTTCTGACTTATAGATTAAAAGTTATTGAATTTACAATATTTATAACAATTCCTGAAATTATTAAACCTTTTCTTAATTCAAATAAAACTGGAAATACTTTTTACACAGGGGGCTGGGCTAGCCACCATGGCTGACATGTGGGCCAGAGGCCACATAGGCAAGTCACGCAGGCAAAGTGCGACAGGGGGGCCGTTGGGGTGTTTTTCACCAAGGCAGTAGCTAGCCGCTGCGACTGACTACTGGGCCCGGTGCCACGCGGGTGCCACCTTGGCGCCACGCAGGATTCGCCGGAGAGCCTGCAAACGACAGCGACTGGCGGCGATACGAGGCAAGCTAGGAAGCAGGACTGGTCTCGTTTGAACGGGTGCATAGAGACGAACCATAAATGGGCGGAGCCGCCCTCTAATGGTCACCGGAGTAGGCGGTGCGACGACGACCGACGGCGGCGTGTGGCAGTGCATGACGCGGGAGCAAACCAGCGCAGGAGGGGAGAAATAGAGGGGTCCAGGAGGTCCAGAGGCTCACCACAAGCGCGATTAGAGGGTCGACGAGGCGAGGCCTGAATCAGCATCGGAGATGATGGCCGGATTTGGAGACGGACCGGTCGATTGCATCGATTGGAGGCTCGTCGGCTTGCGCTACTAGGGGCGAAAGGACGAGGTGGACGAGGCGGTTCGTTTGGTGGTCTCAGAACAGCGAGGGAACTCCGGAAACGACGGGAACGGCGAGGTCCTGGCCGGAGCTAGGGTTTGTCTCCTGTGGCGAGCGGCACAGAGCGAGAGAGGGAGAGAAATGGGGATGGGGAGAGAGAGCACGTCGCGCTGGTTCTTATCCTTGAGCTCATCGGCGACGGCGAGCATCGCAACGCGAGGGAGATCGACGACGAAGGCGCTGACACGGAGCAGCTCGTCGGTGTCCTTCTGTCCGAGGAAGAAGAAAAGAGAAAGGCAACGAAGGGGTACATGCCGGAGTGGGCTTCGACTAGGCCTCAGGCTGCTGCACGCAGGCGACAGGAAAAGGGAGAGAAGAGAGAAGGGTGCTGGGCTGCGGCCTGGGCTGCTCTATTTTTTTCCAGAATCTTTTTCTTTTTTCTGTTTTTAATTTCTGTTTTGTATTTGAACTTCCAATCTGATTTGAATTATTTCAAAGTACCAGAAGCTTTATAAAATATATAAAAATATCTCAGGGGCCCTTTTAATCAATTTGGGCTCCATTGTTTTGGGGATGTTCAAAAGATTCAAAACCATTTTGAATTGATTTCAAAGAGAGGAAAGATTAGGGTTTTAGGGTTTTATCTTATTTTTCTCTTTGCATGCATTTTCATGTTATGATGCTAATGAATGCGCAAACAACCCTAATTACTATTTAGCTAGAACTGGGGTGTTACAGCTCTATCCTCCTTACGAGAATCTCGACCTGAGATTCCAAAGGTAGGAAGAGAGACAGAGAGAAAGAAACATGACCACTCTAAAGATAAGAGGGAAACACACTAAACAACACACAAAGTATATCATGGTCAACTCATGGATGGAGTGTTCAGAAACAACTCTAAGATGACGAACATGAAACACATCAAGGTAACAGAAGAAACAAGAGGAGATGGTTTCAAGTTGTTAGATAGATGGTCCTCATAAGGATTGAGACCATGGAGCTTACAGGAGGGTTTTGAAGCTTCTGAAGAAGAAAGCTTCCAACAGATAGAACATGACCATAGAATTCGATAGGGTACCTCTACTAAACGACTTAAGTAGAGATTTCAAGTTGTAGAGATAGATCAACAAAAGCAAGCTGTTGAACTACTTTTGACACAGAAGGTTCACTCTTTCATTCAACTGATGGCCAAGGCGGAAAGGTGTTTTGTGGAAAGGACTCATAAGAGTCAAGGGATAATGTAGAAAGAGAAACTTCTGATTATCAAAATCATATTCACTCTTAAAACATGGCTGCGAATACGAAGGAAACTCTTTATTCATCTAGGTATACCAAGATCTTTGCCAAAGATTATTGTATCACTTTACACCACTAGGATGAATATGTTAAGAAGATTCCCGATGACACGAGAAGAAATAAACTTCGTTCTTAGACTTCAATTACTTGGCACAACAAGACGCTTGCCAACATAAATGGTCTGGAGGGTTGACCGAGAGACATTTAGCAACACTACTTTAAATGTTCTCCTTGATGTTCGAGAAATCAGACATCAAGTGAAGGTCGGACTTCGGATACAAAGGAAACCATAAGCACAACTCCTATGATTAATTATAGAAGAAGCCTCATGAAGAATGGTTGATATTGCTGAATCAAGAGAATATGACAAAAGGTCTTTTCGGCTAAGTGTGTCAACCATTACATCATTCTTGCCAGATTTACAAAGAGACCTATGTCAAAACCTTGAGGAACACCAACCATCATTGCTGCTTGAGATTCAGCTCTGGTTAGGTGGAATGACATTTCAGACTCATCATGTCCGAATAGAAAGTTTGCAACATTTACCACAAAGATAAAGTTACTAGATTCTCAAGACAGGGACTACAATGTCAAGCTCCGAATGATGAGCTAGATTGCTAGACCTATGCATTAGCAACTTGTCGAAGGACAACGACACATACATAAAATACTAACAATAAACCACACATGTGTCCTTAAGTAACAGAGTTAACTCTACTCGAATCCACGGCGACATCTTTCAATGTTTGCACGTGAACTAGAGAAGGTCACTTCTAACATCCAGAACACATACTTCAAGATGACCCGAAGATGGTTCTCGAAAGTTTCCAACATTAATGTCAATTGTTCCATATGAATCTTGTCTAGCATGGAGAAGATAATAATGTCATTGATGGGTTCAACAACAAACTTATCGAGACACTCCGTTAAGATGGACTCATATGTTGCTTGAACAAGACAATAGTATTGGTCAGACCAAAGGACATGAAGATGTATCCCAGTGAAACATCACAAGAAGAAATATTATCAAGATAGTCCTTGGAACTGAGTTTGATTTGACGATAACCCAAATCAAATCAAAGATAGGGGAAGATAACATGTCCATGAAGGAAATACTATCTTCCTTCAACACGAACAAAACTAGACATCCCTTTAAGAAATAACAAAGTCAAATATAACTTTTGTCTTACAACTCTCCAAGTTGTTGTTTAAGCTCAACCAACTAGTTTAGGGGTATCCAGTATGGTTCCTTGGAGAAAGGAGCAGTTCAGAGAACTTGCTTGCTCAAGAACTTGACAACGCGGTCATGTGGCAACATGGCGATACTTCTATAAAGACGTCGAGAATATCACGGACCACCGATATGTCACTTAGCTCGAGAGAAAACTTTCTTTGTAAGGCAAGAAGACACAATCTCAGAGCTTTGCACAAGCCTAACTCTTTGACCGGAGAAAGTGTACCAGAATAACGGACTTGATAACACAATCAAACTTCGCTTAGTGATAGGATTTACCAATCACGCTAATAATGACTCAAACGTCCTTAGAGTTCAAAACAATGAAAATTGTTTAAGAATCTCAGATAGCCACATTATTACGCACACGCATCACTCACGAGCACGAAAGCTTGAGGAAGGGTGGGTAATAAGTGTGAAAGCATCACTTCATTAAGGGGTCATGAAACTTAACACGACCTCTTAATATATAAGAGTGTGATACTTTAAGATAGAACAGATGGGAGACATTCAATGCCTCTTGATCTGCGGATAACAACACTTTTACCTGGTCTTAGGTATGACGAGGTACTGGAGTTTGTTTCTCCTAGACATTCCGAAATGGTTTGTCTTGACGGACCACAAGAGTATCTTGCTTTGGAAGACACCGATGCACAATTACTACTTGGCTACCAACTGGTAGACAAAGGTCGGAAAACAACAAGGAAAAAGGAACATACTTAGGATAGAATCCCAAGATGTGGATGCATAAGTCAACAATCTTCTGAAAACCAATGCATATAAGGGGTAAGGTGTGGCAGGGTCACGGACATAGAGGTGAAACTCTAGAGGAGTACTCTTGTCGTGATCTATTTGGTTCCATTAAAGAACATCTGTCATAGCATGTGGTAGGGGAAGTCCTTAGCTGTCACAATTCAATCGCGACAAACCACAGGCTTGAAGGCTAGAATTGTAATACCAGCCATCCTGAGGTAATGTGTGAACATTAATGACAAGGGTCAAAGAAAGGATCTTGAGTTAAAGGTCAGCTTCATGTACAAGATTCACAACACCAGAATCCAGCACAATCAGGGATCTTAGGTTCAAATCCAAGGGTTAAAACCCAAAGAAAGGAATAGCTACTTCTTGAGTGACGTAGCATACACTACAAGTTAGTAACCATGAGGTAGCTTCCAAGAGAAGAAACGACTTCTGAAGTACCCAACAAATGAAAAGGAGGCACACGAGGCGAAAGGAAACCTCGAAGCCTAGAACAGAACACTGTGGATCAACAATATAATATTGTGATTCCAAAAGACAGAGAGATCATGGTAGAAAGGAATCTCTCATGTGAACAGGAGCAAAGGGAACAAGGAATTCACAACACACACAACTCTAGAGAACTCAACACTAGGTCAACTGGCTTAGAAACGTCATGCCAAGAAGGCACCTAAGTTTTGAAAGACTAGAAGAGATATCAACACTTTTTCAAAATCAACACCAGATAAAATAACCCAGAGTTAGAGCAAAACTTATGGCTGGTGGAGTTGTTTTGCATAAAGCCATCGTTTGTTTATAAAACAAGAGAGAGAGAGGAATCTCGTCTAATCAGAATATTTTAAAAGGGGATAAGAGAGCGACATCTCCAAAGTATTGATCATCATCTTTTTATATCCACCAAATCATCATCATCTCTTGAACTAGGATCACCCCCTCGTACCCATGAGGAAGCATCCTTAACAAACATTAGTTGCCAAGTTTTACGATTAGGTTCAAATTCTCTATGATCATCACGTCCGTTCCCAAGTCGTCCATAATCGTGGACACGGCTTTCCGAAAGATTATTACCCTGCAGGGGTGTACAACTTTACCCACAAGTACTAACCTTCTCTTAATGCCACATAAGATTAGCCCTCTTCCTTGGAAGGCCGGCAGAGGGTGGTTAGACACGAACTTTACCTTGCTTTCGCCGAGACCATGAGTCACGCAATAAGTATGGTTCCACCGTAACGGGTCAAATCCCAAAGCCGGTACTTAAAGATGTGAGGTGAGGTTGGTTCACCAGGGGCTCCATCGACCCCAAGCAACCCCAGCCACCCTTACCTACCTGTTATGAATGCACCAACTTTACCCGGCAAATCTTTCAAAAAAAATTCTATGCATATGTCGAATGGAACGCCTGAACTATGTGACTCATGGAATCTACTAGGCAAGTTAGTCAATCATGGGGTTTTCCAAGCCCCGTGTGGTTGTACGCTCGTCTTGGTTCAAGAGGCAAGAACAACAGATCCTAGTGGTGGCGAGCATGAGACTAGAAAAACCACATCCCACTGTGGCCTCCCATACAAGCCTTAGCATGTTTAATCTTATATCACCTCTGATATCATCTCATCACGTTCTCCTGTCATGCTAGATTCTATGCATCTGATACATCATCTGGATGGACCAGACTCAACAGCTAAGCATGGCTAAGCAAGACACAAACAAAAGCTCTAGCAGTGCACACAAGCCAAACCTAGTTATGCTAGGAGCAGTGGATCAGGTAATATAAGCTCAAATGGAGTAATGCAATAGATATGATACTCTATCTATCGATAAAAGACCATAGTAGAATCGTATGCATCATGGCAAGAATTGAAAAGCTTTTGAAATCATAGGATTATATCATGGTGGGGCTATGCTTGCCTTTGCCAGTTGATAACCGATAAGCAGATCTTCGGGATCCTTGTACTTGACTTGGTTATAGTTGGTCAAGTATTGTTCGTCGATCTTCGATCTTCGACGGTGTTGACCTCGGGCTTCGATCTCGATCTTGATATTGTATTCTACCGGGGAGAACCAAACACCGGAAATAAAAGGGAAACAATCAACACATGGCATCGATGCAATGCTCAAACAAGAATGATGATATGACAAGTTAATTTGCATTGAATTGAAACCCTAAAGCATGCTCGACCACTTAATCGGGGTTCCGAGGGGTGAAAACCCTAACTCAGGAAAAACTCCGGAATCACCTGTGAGGGGTTACTCGGTTCTTCTAATTAAACTTGTCATAAGAGTTGCTTAACAATGCATGATGGTAGCTTTTTCTGAACATTTTGATATATTATACACATTTTTCTGATTTATAGATTAAAAGTTATTGAATTTACAATATTTAAAACAATTCCTGAAATTATTAAACCTTTTCTTAATTCAAATAAAACTGGAAATACTTTTTACACGGGGGGGCTGGGCTAGCCACTATGGCTGACATGTGTGCCAGAGGCCACATAGGCAAGCCACGCAGGCAAAGTGGGACAGAGGGGCCGTTGGGGTGTTTTTCACCGAGGCAGTAGCTAGCCGCTGTGGCTGACTACTGGGCCCGGTGCCACGCGGGTGCCACCTTGGTGCCACACAGGATTCGCCGGAGAGCCTGCAGACGACGGCGACTGGCGGCGATACGAGGCTAGCTGGGAAGCGGGACTGGTCTCGTTTGAACGGGCGCACAGAGACGAACCATAAATGGGCGGAGCCGCCCTCTAATGGTCACCGGAGTAGGCGGTGCGACGAAGACCGACGGCGGCGTGCGATAGTGCATGACGCGGGAGCAAACCAGCGTAGGAGGGGAGAAATAGAGGGGTCCAGGAGGTCCAGAGGCTCACCACAAGCGCGATTAGAGGGTCGGCGAGGCGAGGCGAGGCCTGAATCGGCGTCGGAGATGATGGCCGGAGTTGGAGACGTACCGGTCGATTTCGTCGATTGGAGGCTCGCTGGCTTGCGCTACTAGGGGCGAAAGGACGAGGTGGACGAGGCGGTTCGTGTGGTGGTCTCAGAACAGCGAGGGAACTCTGGGAACGACGGGAACGACGAGGTCCTGGACGGAGCTAGGGTTCGTCTCCTGTGGTGAGCGGCACAGAGCGAGAGAGGGAGAGAAATGGGGGTGGGGAGAGAGATCACGTCGCGCTGGTTCTTATCCTTGAGCTCATCGGCAGCGGCGAGCATCGCAACGCGAGGGATATCGACGACGAAGGCGCTGACACGGAGCAGCTCGTCGGTGTCCTTCTGGCCGAGGAAGAAGAAAAGAGAAAGGCAACGAAGGGGTACGGGCCGGAGTGGGCTTCGGCTAGGCCTCAGGCTGCTGCACGCAGGCGACAGGAAAAGGGAGAGAAGAGAGAAGGGTGCTGGGCTGCGGCCTGGGCTGCTCTATTTTTTTCCAGAATCTTTTTCTCTTTTCTGTTTTTAATTTCTGTTTTGTATTTGAACTTCCAATCTGATTTGAATTATTTCATAGTACCAGAAGCTTTATAAAATATATAAAAATATCTCATGGGCCCTTTTAATCAATTTGGGCTCCATTGTTTTGGGGATGTTCAAAAGATTAAAAACCATTTTGAATTGATTTCAAAAAGAGGAAAAATTAGGGTTTTAGGGTTTTATCTTATTTTTCTCTTTGCATGCATTTTCATGTTATGATGCGCAAACAACCCTAATTACTACTTAGCTAGAACTGGGGTGTTACAATCAACTAATATGGATAGGAGGAAGTACTACCACAGCATGTGTTATACACGACATGCCACTGAGTGTCTGTAAGATATTGTGAAAGAGATGGTGTCACCGTACAAAACAACAGGTTATACGTTTTGGTGTACTAGCGGAATGCTCACAAGAATGTAGTATATAATTTGAACAATATTTTTCCTCCTTGCTATGTAGAGAGAATTTAGACTATATTTGCATGAAGAAAAGTTGGTTAAGGACCTTGTGGACAATGCGACAACAATTAAGTCTAAATGTTCTGGCTATTCATTACAGGTAACATTGACTACTTATACGCAATTCTATAGGTTTTAGAGGTTCGTCCATAGATTGACTTCAACAAGGGTCACACAATTAACTATTTTGTCAGAGTACCTACTTAATAAAAGTGGACTGTTTTCAGATTGTAACAATTTATATCGGGTCTAAACAAGATGACATATATTTGGGATTCTTGTCACCAAGAAGCACATGAGGACCGAATCCTTCTACTCACTATAAGACCAACCTAAAGTAATGCATTCACTCTCACGTGTATGAATCCAATGGTAGAGCTTGGGTGCTCTAGGAGGAAAAATGGGTCGGGGAGGCATTTTGGGGCAGTATTGGGGGGTGGGGGCAAATGCCCCCCCCTCCCCCTATACAACACATAGCTCCTCCGGTGTATGCATGTAATCGTCTTAATTATATCCAATAAAATAACTACTCCACATGTTCTAGCAATTTAACTATCTAGTCAAGTACCTAATCAATGGAAATAATTGGGATCATTCTTATACCATACACTATGTACGCATTAAAGCGATTCATAGAGGCCTTCGAAACGGATTCATACATAGCATATTATTGGCTTATGGTGTCTGACAAGAAGAGTGACTTAATTTGTCGGTTTGACTCGTACACATAGAAAACGATTTTCTGCCCGATCACTCAGGGACAGTCCATTCGCCGAAGGATAGAAAAGAGAGTAAAAAAGTCTACTTTTATTTTGAGTTGGCCCTATTAGTGAACTTTGGTGCGGTTCTATACATAGTAGTCAAATAACTATCCATTCAGACCTGACAATTTTTTATTGAATCGGCGGGAGGTTGTACATGATCCTAGGCCTTCCTCAACAGACGGTTTTAAGTGTGAAAGCATAAGAAAAAGTCTCACATGACAGCCTATCTATAATATCTGCTTCCTCCGTTTCAAAAAAATAAGATATTTTAGATTTATAAAACAAATATATCTAGACTTTTTTAGTATATAGGTTCACTAGTATATTGGAGTTAACCTACTGGGGGCTGTTTCTCTCAATGTAAGGTGTCCACCTCATCGAGCACCCTGAGCCAATCGTTTGCGTTCGCATGCCTTCCCACATCATGTGCCACACTTTTATTATTTATTATTTATTTTATTTTATTGCAAACAATCTTTTAATAGTGTTCTTCCTTTATTTCTTCATTCATAGAGAGCTTTAACTTGACCGTCTATCTTGTCCTATCATCCAACATAGCTACTCTATTTGTCACGGTTTGGAAAGCGTCTTATTTTAGGTTAATTGGATAGATGCCACTACAATTTCTGCCTATTTGAGAAACACCCCTATAACTTTCATCTTTTGAAAAACGCCACTACAATTCTTGATACATTCTATAAACGCCATTATGCCCACTTAAACACATATACCTGCCAATATACACTCGTATTTCTGCCGTACATACGTATAGAAGGTGGACACCGTCCTAATAAGCTAAGGAAGGTAACCGTGACAGAATAAAATTGGATAAAATAATTAGAATAGTGTAAATTGTATCACATTTTTTAAATATTTGTTTGCAATATCGTATAATGATTTTTTTATATCATAATCAAACCTGAATATAAAACAACTCATGGTGCGGAACGTCTGAAAGTTTCCAGTTTTCATTAACAATTTAGCATGCAAACCAATGTACGTTAGGAAAAATGTCCATTGCACTAGTAGTGTATAAATGTGAGTTCTTGTTGTCCACCGATGTTGCATTGTACTAACGAATTATGTGTTCGTTTTTGGTGCAATTCCTCATATGATGGTGATGAATCAGTATTCTTGCCGGATATTTGTACTGCAGTTTCGTGTTATTTAATGCTAAACTAATTTTGAATATTAAGGGACCGGTGTTAATTCGTATGACAGGTGTTTCACTGCTAATTACACTACTAGTGCATGGATTTTTTCCTAACGTACTGCATTTTCTTGCATGTTAAATTGTTATAATGAAAACTAAAAAGTTTCACACGTCCTGCCCCACGAGTTGTTTTATATTCGGATTTGATTATGATATGAAAAAAATTCATTATACGATATTGCAAACAAATATTAAAAAGATGTGTAACAATTTACACCACCCTTGTTATTTCCTCTAATTTTATTATGTCACAGTTACCTTCATTAGCTCATTAGAGTGAGGTCCACTATGTATACGTATGTATGGCAGAAATACAAGTGTATATTGGTTGGTATATGTGTTTAAGTGGGCACAATGGCGTTTATAGAATGTATCGAGAATTGCAATGGCGTTTGTCAAAAGATGAAAGTTGTAGTGGCGTTTCTCAAATAGGCAGAAATTATAGTGGCATCTATCCAATTAACCCTATAAAAAACATGTGTTTTCAAAACTTATCTTCTCTTAGGCGCTAGACTTAATCATAGAATTAATGTCCCCTTTTCCTCCCCACTTCCTACTCCATGCAGCCAAGGAATTAATTATTGCATGCAACTCCACCAATACATGCGTCTAAACTCCTTGTTTCTATTGAGTAATTACGTTTAATAGGGCGTCGAATAATTAATGGCCTATTTTCTTCCAGCGAATTTGATGTTTTCGACACAAATCTGGCCCCAATTAGCACTCACCTAGATCCCAATAATCTCTCTAAAACGCTTTCCAAACTGTGACGGAGAGAGTACAGTTTATTGTGTTTTGCATGCACAACAAATAGATATTCTCAAGCAGACTAATTCAGTTCAGTTCTTTTCTTCTATCTTTTTAGTTTCTTCCTTCTCCCGCACCCGTGGCTAGACTCTTCATTTCTCATTGCTAACTGCAAGCACAAACGTAAGCGCGAACTAATTGCTGAGGTCTAGTCTACGAGGTGTGCCTTTTGCGAGCAGTGAACCGTCAGCCTACAACGATTCATGACCTGGCCGCTCATCTCCCAGATCACAGTGTCAAGCATCTCCATCTCTTCCTGTTCACCACCCAACTTGAGTTCCTGAGCGGCTCGGTGTTGCCTGATCATCCAGTCCGTCCATGTCACTTGCTCTCCGGCGCCTTTAAGCTCTCAAGTCTCACTTGCCCGATCATAGATAGTCTTATAATGTTTTCCATTCGTCCTTACTATGTACTATTAAATTTTTTCTCGCTTACTGATTTGCACTGATCACTACGCTATCATATTACCATGAGCATCTTATAGATGTTTTTTTTTGACAACGAGATATATTAATATCACGGAGATACTAATTATATCCGACACTCTTATGATGGAATACGTTCCGATCCAGCTATCTTCAGGCAAGATACACCCATAGGAGTATGCCAAAGGAGCCTTCCGAAACTCATCTCTCCAGGCCAGAATAGCCACCTCCTTTATTAATGCCGATGAAGCGGTCTCTACACCGTCGGCCGGCTTCGGACAATCGGAACTAGTAGATCGAGCCCGAGTCCGCAAATCCGAAAAGAAGCGCCGTCACCTAGGGGTGGTCTAACCTCCGCCATGGCCACACCGCCACAACAGGCATGTAGCTAGGGTGAATCCACCTGCCTCCTCGCCTCCCAGCCACGAGGCAGCGAGCCCCCCGCATCGGCGAGCGCCGCCGCCCCGCAGGTCGCCCACCGTTCGCCCCGCCCCGCCCCGGTCCCTACCTCGCCGCGCTATGGAAGACCGATAAGGCACACGAAGAGGGGCCGCCCACCGCCTTTGGAGGCGAGTCGTGGCCGCCATCGTCGGCACCGCGGTGGCAGTGGCCAGAGAGAACCGCCGGAGGGAGTTTGGGTCGGCGCCTCCGGAGTCGCCCACGCGCGGACGACCCGGGAGGTGGACGGGGGAGGGAGACGGTGGGCTCATGTTGTCATGTTTTTCTATTCAGTTTATGTTAGTATTGTAGGTATTAAATTGATTTCTTTGGGAGTATCATGAGCGTCTAACAGATTCTTGTGAAATCATATATGAATATATGCACTTGTTGTTATATTTTTCCCCTTCAGTTTCAGTGTACTACTGCAGGTATTACTTTTGATTGTTATGGGGTTTATGCTTCATAGTGGACCAGGTTGATTTAGTTGGGGACCAAGAAAGGATTCTACATAAAGGATGAAGAATATTTTGCCGGTCAAATCTTTGTATGTATATATTTTCCTACAATTAGAATCACCAAAAACTTCGATATTTCGTACTCCTTTTTTTTTTTTTAATTTGTACGAGTAATTGTGCTTACGCACCCGGACGAGTACAGGCTCGAACCTGGCCGGGCTTGAGTGTATCATCCCACTCTAGCCAATGGGCTAAGCCTCATTCCACAAATCGGAAGATCTCCCGATTACTTTTAGTAAGGGAAATGTGGATCGAAAAGTCATTTTTGGCTCCTGAGCTCCCGTTCTCCTTGTTTTTCTAACTATACTTATTTTTTAAAAAAAACATATTAAACAAAATCCTAAAAGTTGCTAATGATGTATGACACAAACATGGAAAATCTTCATTTGAAGTGTTTTGTATTTCGAGCTCAAAATACATATTACTTTGAATTAAGATTTTGCATGTTTGTGGTATAAATCACGGGCTATATCTTAATTTATTTTTAGAATTTTTTGAAACTTAAAAATATGATTTTTGATTTTTTTAAGCAGGATCACCGGTGTCCATATGCATTAAATCTCTACTCCAATGTGGATCAAATAATAATGTTAGAGCATCCATGTTATGATGAAGACATGATTAATAAAAGGCAATACTCCCTTCATCTCGGTTTAAAGGGCACATATAGCAAATCTCTCGGCTCTAGGCTTTCTCTGTTTAAAGCTAATTTGGCTCTTATTAATTCCCCGATTTTCTCCTACTCTAAAATTAAATGCGTGTGTGTCTAAGACGTGTGGGATTGCATGATTTTTAATATGTGTATTTAAACCGGGACGGAGGAAGTAATACATATGACTATAGAAGCAATTTATCCCATGTAGTGGTAACGTTAATTTCTTCTTTCCGGAGAATACCAGTACACTCATGACTCCTTTATGCTGAATTTCATTTATCTTATTTTTCGAGATTGAATTTCAATTACCTTTATGCTGAAAACTCGCCTCCGTAGTTCCTCTTGAATCTTAAAACACGACTCCTATATAATTTCTCATATAACACAACAGTTGTACTCTACTGTAACTATTTGATTGGAACTCACGGTCTCCTACAAATATGTCTTAGGTAGCCTCTGGTAATGTATATTTTTTTTTAAGAATAGCATATATTAATATCGTGAGATACCAATTACATCCGGCCTCCATAACAACACATTACCCTATTAGTATTATGGATGCACATAGCCGAAAAAAGAAAGAAGAATTATAGAAAAAGCCCCGCTACAGCGATCTATGCCGTACAACAGCGACCAACAACCACCAAGACAGCACCAGAAATCCATCCTCTCCAAAAGAGATGCCTTTAAGAAGGAACGGTGCACAAGCGCCATCATCACCCTAATCATTGATCATAGGTTTTCACCCTGGAGAAAGTCCGCGCTCACAAAACAAGGCCATTGCCAGGCACAACCAATTAAGACCAGACCTTAAATTTTCACACTCCAAGGTAATACTGTGAACCTCTCATGTACTGCCGCCCCCACTAATTGCCGCTGCTTCAATTCACATATCACCAAGCCATCTCCACAACGCCAGAAAACCACCATCGCTAGCCCTCGTGTCCCTGCTTTCATGACATTCTATGCATATGACTTCACCATGGATCGTCGAAGACATGACACATGATGGTAACAGATAGCCGAGCTTCGTAACGCTCCCTCTGAAACCAAACGGTTAGAAAAAATATGGATGTGCACGACCGAATTCCTTTCGATCCAACAATCTCCAGGCATAGTCTTCCATGGGAGTTCGTCGGCGGATCCTTTCGAAACATGCCGATCTAGCCAGAACAGGGAGGGCAGGCATCCAACAGATCTTCGTCTTGGCGCGGTAGGAACCCGAGGACTGCCACCGTTATTCGCAAGACTCGCATCCCCCACGCCGCCATTCACCATCCTGCTGGAGAGGGAAACATAAGAGAGGATGACAAGAACTTGGCTACAGGATTGCTGGTGTGACCAATATCACCGCCAGCACCCACCGCCGAAGCCCAAGCTAGGCCCTTTGACCCTGATCCAGGTCCAATCTCGGGGCCATGCCCAAATTGTGGTCTAGATCGGGATCTAGGCCCAGATTGCGTGCCTTTTGACGGCGCAACGCCACCTTCCCATCGCCTCTTCGCCGGAGTGCCTCGGACACTGACCACACATCCGCGCCGCCCTGTGCCCTTTTCCATCACCCCGCCTACCCCCATGCAGCGCCGCCTCACACACCTCCCCTTCCCACCATCAGATCAATGAGATGGGGGCCGCCACCACCGTCGATATCGGCAGGAGTGGCATCCAGGAGGATAAGGGGCGGGGGAAGGTCTAGGGTTGGGGAAGGGGGCCTCCGGATTCGCTCGGGGAGGAGCGACTCGGGAGGGGGTCCGTCCAGCTACTTGGTCATAATGTATACATATTACAACTTGACTGACTTGCCTTGTACTACCAAAGATCTGGTGACGAACAGTGACTTGTTATGGATCAAAGACCTGTAACCACGCGGAAATCACTTCCTTGTCTTCCTACACTGCTTCATTTCATAATTACTCCCCATCCGTAATACCAAATAGTGCCACCACGATATTCTGCTTTTAGATTGTGGAAAAACAAAAGCAAAGATGCTCCCAACATTGAACAGCGCAACAAAAGAAATTTGCAGAAATAAAAAACGATATCAACAGAAAATGGTAGTATGTGAAAGATTCATAGAGCAGGTGAGTAGACGAAGAGACGGATAGTGAAACCGCAGAGCAGATGCACAGTAGCACTATCGGCAACGTAGTAGCGCCTGATGAGAAAGTTAGCGGATGTGAGCATGACTGTAATGAAATCAAAATAAAAACTAACGGCATGTTTCATTCAAAAGATTTTAAAAGCCCATGAATAGGAAAACCACAAAAATGGTATGTCATGACATGTGAAATCCTAGAGAAACGAAAAACGCAGAAATTAGATGCAGAAATCGTTTGATTGCATTACAGGAAAAACGCAGAAAATTTGTATATAGATTGAGTACATAACATAGGTGTCATAGCATAGGAAATTTTCCAAGAGTCAGACACTCCTGCACCTTCATTTGTTGATGATCACGACATCTAGGAGTCAGACAGGGTGATCCTCGACGGCCCTGAAAAGCCAGTCGGTGACTACCCTGACAGGCCAGCTCCTGTAGGGAAGAGGAAGCGGGTCGCCCTTGCCAACGACGAGTTCATGTCCTTCAACGGCATGACCTGTGTCGTGAGGAAGGTCGCTGAAGCCATCAAGGAGAATAAGCCAACTTACATGCACCCTGACCTCTACAAGGCTGTCATGGACATTTTTATCTTCTCTGAGGAGTCTATCATGGCATCTCTTAGCCACCTTGTCGACAACAAGGCCCAAGGCACAAGCTTTGTCAACATGGTTGAGCCACACAAGGTGATGTGGATCAGGACCTACCTTGGTAAGTACTACGCCAAGTAGTAGACCTTCGCTTAGCCGAGGATCTGTGGTGGGGATGCATGCTGGTGATGATGATGATGTCAATCTTGATGTATACTTTGGTGGTAGCTAGGGCTTAAAAACTTCCATGGCATGTATATTCTGATGAGGTGGTATATACTAACCCCTCATGTGATGGTGAACTTATGGTAGTACTACTCACACTTTTGATATGGTGGTAGGTTAACACCATAGTGGTAGGATGAACTTGTGATCCGCTTTTGGCTAATGATGAATGCATGCATCCCTTAGTTTATAATATGTTGTGAGGTTTTCATTGGATGTTATGTGGTGTGATACGTCGGAAACGTATCTATAATTTTTTATGTTCCATGCTTGTTTAGTATCTATTTTGCTTTGCTTTGTCTATACTTTGAGGTGTTTTTATATCTTTTCTGGAACTAACCTATTAACAAGTTGCCACAGTGCCAGTTGCCTGTTTTCTTCTGTTTTTGGTTCCAGAAAGGCAGAAAATCAATATTCTCGGAATTGGACGGGAGAAAAGCCAAAGTCAATATTTTACCGTGGGGGACACGAATCCAGAAGACGAGACGGAGAAGCGAACCAGGACGTGTTGGAGATATGCCTAAGAGGCAATAATAAAGTGGTTATTATCATATCTTCATGCTTATGATAAATGCTATAATTGTATTAACCGGAAACATTAATACTTGTGTGATTTATAAACATAAAAGAGTCCCTAGTAAAGCCTCTTGTTAAACTAGCTTGTTGGTTAATATATGATCATGGTTTCCTGATCATGAACATAGAAGATGTTATTAACAACAGGGTCATATCATTAGGAGAATGATGTGATGGACATACTCCTATAGTTAAGCGTAGCATAAAGATCAAGTCATTTAATATAGTTCATTTGCTATATGCTTTCTGATACATAGTAAACTAATTCCTTCGACCATGAGATCATGCTAATCACCATCACCGGAAGGATGCTTTGATGACATCAAACACCACACCGTAACTGGGTGGCTATAAAGGTGGCATTGAGTGTTCGGAAAGTATGTGTTGAGGCACATGGATCAAGAGTGGGATTTATCCATCCATATGACGGATAGATATACTCTGGGCCCTCTCGGTGGAATGTCATCCAATTAGCTTGCAAGCATGTGACTGGCTCACAAGGGATCACATATCACGGGAACGAGAAAAGGGTACTTATCAGTAACGAGGTTGAACTAGGTATGCAGAGATACCGACGATCAAAACCTCGGATAAGTAAACTATCGCGAGACAAAGGGAAATTGGTATCGTATGTAAGTGGTTCATTCAATCGCAAAGTAATCGTAGAAATATGTGGGAGCCATATGAATTTCCAGATTCCTCTATTGGTTATTGATCGGAGAAGTGTCTCGGTCATGTCCGCATAATTCACGAACCGTAGGGAGACACACTTAAGGATTCGATGTTGTTGAGTAGTTATGGAATGATGAGTAAGATACCGAATGTTGTTCGGAGTCTCGGATGAGATCCGGGATATCACGAGGAGATCCGGAATGGTTCGGAGAATAAGATTCATATAAGGAAAGTCCTGTTTCGGAGTTCGGAAATGATTCCAGTGATTTCACCAGGAATGTTCTAGAAGGGTCTGGAATGTCCGGCACTCTGGAGGGGGAAGGGTACATGTATGTGTCATGACAATGTGGAATGGTTGCATCATGTACTAGGTCACTTGGCTGGGCAATATGATGAGAGAAATCAAATCCAAGTTTGAAAGTCAAAACACCAATTTGAAATAATCAAACCTGAAGTTTGCTTGGTGGAGGGAGAGTAGGAAACCTACTTAGGGAGGAAGTCCTACTCCCTCCACCCGCCGGCCATGAGGAGGAGTTGTAGGAGGACTTCCTCCTCCCAAACCTCCTCTCCCCTCCTATATAAGGAGGGGTAGGGCGCCCCTCTTCCTACACCTCCAAACCCTAGCCTAAGGCTCCACCACCACCACCAAGTGATGCTGCCGCCACCACCTAGGGATCTCCTCCCAAGTCACCAAGTTGGGGTATCCCAAACCCTAGACGCCGGCTACACCCTTCCCTTGGTGCCCTCTAAACCGTAGATCGCCAAGGCCTCTCTCATACTCCACCATACTCGCTCCGGCTTAAGGTGAAGCCTTGCGGGATCTCCCCTCTACTTCCGACACCACGCCGCCGTGCTGCCGGATTCGCGAGGAGAGTGCTACAACCTCCGCTGCCTACTGAAACAAGGGAGAGGAAGGTCTTCATCGAGTACCGAACGTGTGACCGACTGCGGAAGCGCTGCCGGAACGCAGCGCCGGAAGGATCGTCTACACGATCTTGAGATCGGAAGTGTACGACTACATCATCCACGAGAATCTGCTCTCGTTAACCGCTTTGGATCTTCGAGGGTTAGTACTCTATCGACTCGTTGCTGCAATCTAGTAGATAGATCTTGGCTTATGTGTGTTCATGCGATAGATTTTTTTTGTTTTCCATGCTATGAACCCCTACAATGGTATCAGAGCCGTGTCTATATGTAGATCTGTTGCACGAGTAGAACACAATGGTCATTGTGGGCGTTGATGCTTTTGTTGTCGATTGCTTCTTGTGTACTTTGCATCTTGCGGGATGGTGGGATGAAGCGGCCCGGGCTAACCTTACATGACATCGTTCATGAGACTTGCTCCACGCTTGACATGCAACTTGTATTGCATAAGTGGCTTTGCGGGTGCCTGTTTCTCCCAACATAGTTAAGATTCAATTTACAACGGGTGATTGACAATACTAGTATCAACGTTGTGGTTCTTGTTCGTAAGTTATAACGACACTTATTGAAAGCCCCAAACCACGTAAAACATGCAAAGAAAATTAGAGGCGTCTAACTTTGTTTTGCAGGGGTGTGCTGTGATGTGATATGGCCATGATTGTGATTATATATGATGTATGCAATGTTCCTTATTGTAAGTCGGCAACCGGCATGAGCCATATGGTTGTCTTTTAATTCCGTTAAGTCCTGCGTGTCTATTATTCAAAGTAGTTGTAATAGTTGATGCTGGTGGAAGACAATCATGAAGTGGCGCCATTGACCTTGACGCCATACCGGTGATGATGGAGATCATGTTCGTGCTTGAAGATGGAGATCGGAAGCACAAGAAGAAAAGCCATATCATATCACATATTATGAATTGCATGTGATGTTAATACTTTTATGCATCTTGTATTGCTTAGTTCACGACAGTAGCATTATAAGATGATCCCTCAAGCACACAATTTCAAGTTTTAAAGTGTTCATACTTAGTAAGCACTGTTGCTAAAGCTCGTTGTTTTGAAGCACCACGTGATGATCGGGTGTGTTAGATTCTGCGAGTGTATACAACGTGAGCAAGCCAGATTTTCTCATGCAGAAGCTAAGGTTTGATCTTGAAGAGCCTAGCATGTACAGACATGGTCTCGGAACACGGATCACCGAAAGGTAAAGCATGAGTCATATAGTATATATGATGCACATGTTGATTGTTCGCCATTGAAGCTACATCAACTCTCGTGATGATCGGTTTTGATGTGGTGGATTTGGTTCGTGTGATCACTAAAACAATGTGAGGGATATTGTTTTGAGTGGGAGTTCAACATCAATATGATTAAAAGTTGAACACTATTTATCATAAATTAAATCGAAGTGTATTTTCATAGTTGTTGTAATCATTGGCATCCGTTTACCACCTTGCGCTTAGTTATAATTGAGATGATAGAACTATAGAATTCTGGTTAGTTACTTTACGAACTGGTATCATATTGTTTTGAAGTGTTAATCTAAAGTTTAAAAGTCCCATTGCAAATTTTCAGTAAGTTTCGATTACTCCGTGAAGTTTAATAGTTGGTATTAAATCAAGAGTAACAATTCCAATGTTAGTATATAAGTATCATGTTTGTCTCCATGATACTTGATATTAGAAAGATAGTTTCTATATCAAGGTAATCTAGGAGTTGAAAGAGTTGTTTCAGAAACCATCATGTATGGAAGATATTGCAATATCTGAAATGATGTTTTGGTTACAACATGATAGAGTATAATATAGCAATTTTATGTTCTCATATTTGATGAGAATTTACAAAAGGTTGGAGACACTAGTTGTCCTAATCCTCCAAAAGGTTTTGGAGAGCAACATTATACTCGTGATTCACTGTTATAAGCTAAAGTAGCTTGATCATGAATAATTCCATGATAAGGGTGAATATTTGATGTAGGTAAAATGTTTCCTACACCAAGAGATTACTAAAGAAAGGAATTTGAAAGAACACCAAACATTTGATTATGGTGATCTACTTCAAAGTGCAAGTCCAAAGACATTGGTATTTAACTATACACGCTTTGGACTATGTGTCATGTGTATGGCTCCACTATTGATGATAGATTATTTCAAATAGAAAAGGAAATACTTAAAGAGAATCTCAAATATATGGCAGAAAAGAAAAGACTAAAATTGTTCAGTTTAGGTATATAGAGGATATACGAGTTATGGCTGTATTCTTTGCTTGTTAAATAATGTGGTTCTTAAGTATTGAATACTGAATTTGTTGGTATGAATCGTCATACGAAACAACAGAATTCATGAACTACAATGGCCTAAGTAACTAGCAAAAGAATATGTGATGATGTTCATTGAGAACAAATAAAGTGTTATTGTGTTGCTCGTTAAACATCAAAGCTTGCCTTCAAGATTTGTTTTATCAGGTGTTATGAGAACAAAAGGGTTGTTCAAATAATTGCTGTAATCCATAAAAGATGGATGATTTACAAATCTCGTTGTAGAAATCACATCCATAAAACTAGTGCTAAAATGTCGAAAGACAAATTGATTAAAAGATCACTTAGGAAGTGACATAGCCGTTTAAGTTATAATGGAAAGAAAACATGAAGAAACTCCATGTGGATGGAATTTTGGAGTCTTTTGATTTTTGATCAAATGACGCTTGTGAAACTTTCCTAGAGATAATTAAAACTTCGTTCATAGGCCAAAAGGGAACGAATGACTAGCTTATTGGAACTTGTACATATTGTTGTATGAAGTCCATTATGTGTAGTCAAGAGCGATGGATTTCAACTTCATATGCTTTCTCCGAAAATTTGAGTGAATATATGAATATCTACTTAATAAGGATGAAGTATGAAACATTTGAAAAGTTCAAAGAATTTCAAGATGAAGTGCAAAATCATTGTAACAAGAATATAAATAGTTTATGATAAGATCATAAAGGAAGATATTTGAGTTACAAGTTTAGCATAATACCTAAGATTTAAGGAATCGTTCCGTGGATTTGCATTTCCCAAAACACCATAAGAGTAAGGAGCGTTCGAGATATGTAATTAAACCTTGTTTGACATGGTAAGATCAAAGGTGTAATTCATAAAACTGCCATTATTTTTAAAGATTAAAAGCTTTAGAGACTGGCGTTTTTCCACTGAAAAGAGCTCCATCATAATCCGTTGAAATGACACCATATAACGTTATGGTTTGGGATAAAACCCAAGTTGTCCTTTCTTAAACATTGGTATGCTATGCATAAGAAAGATGTTTGCAACCAAGGTCGGATGAACCTGTCTTTGTATGTTATTTCGAATAACTGTTAAGTATTCCTCCATAACATCGGAGACAAAAGTGTTTGTCACTTAGAACGCCAAGTTTCTTTGAGAAGGAATTTTTCGTGAAAAGATAAGTGAGAGGACAATAGAACTTTGATAAGGTTGAAAGAACCTTAGCTATGTGTGTAAAGTTGCACAGCGCCGAAAAGTGTTCCGGAGGCAGCAACAATGCTCATGGCTCACGTGCCTCAAAGGTTGTGGTTACGGAGGTCAAAGTTTCTATTGAACCAAGTAGGTCGAGTAAACAATCAAATACCAAGATTTGAGGGTTGAATCATTATTTGAGAATAATGAACGGACTACATGCAAAGAAGCGATGATGGGCCCTGACTCCGTAAAATGGCTTGAATCCATAAAATCCGTGATAGTTCCATACTCGAGAAATCAAGCTTCGAACTTGAAAGACCCTCTGGAAAGGTGTGCGACCTTACAGTCGTTTTTGGATCTATAAAGAAATAGACATGGATATTTTCACATTTATGAAATAATCGACATGTTGGGAAAGAGTTCACAACAATGTTCAAAGGTTGATTATGACAAGATTTTATCTTTCATAGCGATATTTAGTCTAGACGGATTAATGTATCAACCACTACATATAATTTTGTTATGTGGTAGTTGAATAAACAAAACAAGTTCTTCTAATACAATTGTTACCTAGTACATGTGCATAACACGGTCCATAGGGTTTTGTTAATTAAAAGGATGCTAAAAGCATATGCAAACTTCAATAGTTGAAGTAAGCATTGCGGAGATGGAATCTTCACTATGATGAAACTGTTAAAAGAGTATACATTCGTCGGAGACGATGAAGATGCTTGCATTTGCAAGAAATTAAGTGGGAGCGCTAAGACATGTTTCTAATACATTATGTGGAAGACATATTGTTGATTGGAAATGATGTATGTTTTATTAACACATATTAAGAATTTCATCCCGATGAAAGAATTAGGCAAAACCCAAATATTTGGCATCAATAGACGCTAATATGGTTGTGCCGAAAGTACATAGATGATGTATTAAATGAGTTCAATATAGAAACTACAAGAAAGGTTCTTGTCGCACAGAAAGGATTGAATGAGTTCAATATTGATGATATACTCAAGTGTATGGACACTTGGTAAGTGAAACAAAGATTCAAGTATGGATTGATACTTGATGTATGAAGTCACAAAGAGTATTTATATCAATCATACTGTGATATGTACAAATCCAGATATGTCCTATGCTCTAAATGTTATGAGCATATACCAGAATGATTTATAAGATGATCATTGGACGATAGTAAGGATATTCTTATGATCTTTTGGAAGAACTAAGAGTATATTATTTTGTAGAAGTGGCAAATAGATGGTTAGTTCATTGTAAAAGTACTACATTGATACTAGTTTTGTCACAAAGTATAAATTAAGTTTATCTCAATCTAAACTAAGGGTGGCACAATATAATGGAAAGTAAGTTCCATACTGGATTTGGATGAGTTCCAAAGTTAAGACATTGTGACAGATACTACAACAAAAGGCTAAGTATATGACTGCTATTATAGCAGCTAAAGAGGGCATTTGTGTCAAGTAGTTTGTTATCAAACTAGATGTAGTTCACAGCGGGATAATACTATGAAGATATATTGTACGACAATATTATCAACATGTTTTAACCCCAAAGAACTAAAGGTCTCACCAAAGGACCAAATTTATACAAAGCCATCTCATTAGAGAATGAGTGATGCATAGAGACGCAAAGACATGCAATTACACACGGACCTGGAAGTGTCAGAACCGGAGATCAGTTGACCACTAGAAATCGTGTACATACAACACAATAAAGCCATAGGTGTTGAATACACAAAGGTTTGAAACTAGATTATTGACTCTAGTGCAAGTGGGAGACTGTTGGAGATATGCCCAAGAGGCAATAATAAAGTGGTTATTATCATATCTTCATGCTTATGATAAATGTTTACATACCATGCTATAATTGTATTAACCAGAAACATTAATAATTGTGTGATTTGTAAACATAAAAGAGTCCCTAGTAAAGCCTCTTGTTAAACTAGCTTGTTGGTTAATATATGTTCATGGTTTCCTGATCATGAACATAGAAGATGTTATTAACAATAGGTTCATATCATTAGGAGAATGATGTGATGGAAATACTCCTATAGTTAAGCGTAGCATAAAGATCAAGTCATTTAATATAGTTCATTTGCTATATGCTTTCTGATACATAGTAACCTAATTCCTTCAACCATGAGATCATGCTAATCACCATCACCAGAAGGATGCTTTGATGACATCAAACACCACACCATAACTGGGTGGCTATAAAGGTGGCATTGAGTGTTCGGAAAGCATGTGTTGAGGCACATGGATCAAGAGTGAGATTTGTCCATCCATATGGCAGATAGATATACTCTGGGCCCTCTCGGTGGAATGTCATCCAATTAGCTTGCAAGCATGTGACTGGCTCACAAGGGATCACATATCACGGGAACGATAAAAGAGTACTTATCAGTAACGAGGTTGAACTAGGTATGCAGAGATACCGACGATCAAAACCTCGGATAAGTAAACTATCGTGAGACAAAGGGAAATTGGTATCGTATGTAAGTGGTTCATTCGATTGCAAAGTAATCGTAGAAATATGTGGGAGCCATATGAATTTTCCAGATTCCTCTATTGGTTATTGATAGGAGAAGTGTCTCGGTCATGTCCGCATAATTCACGAACTGTAGGGAGACACACTTAAGGATTCGATGTTGTTGAGTAGTTATGGAATGATGAGTAAGAGACCAAATGTTGTTCGGAGTCTCGAATGAGATCCGGGATATCACGAGGAGATCCGGAATGGTCCGGAGAATAAGATTCATATAAGGAAAGTCCGGTTTCGGAGTTCGGAAATGATTCCGGTGATTTCACCAGGTCCGGCACTCCGGAGGGGGAAGGGTACATGGATGTGTCATGACAATGTGGAATGGTTGCATCATGTAATAGGTCACTGGGCTGGGCAATATGATGAGAGAATCAAATCCAAGTTTGAAAGTCAAAATGCCAATTTGAAAAAGTCAAATCTGAAGTTTGCTTGGTGGAGGGAGAGTAGGAAACCTACTTAGGGAGGAAGTCCTACTCCCTCCACCCGCCGGCCATGAGGAGGAGTTGGAGGAGGACTTCCTCCTCCCAAACCGCCTCTCCCCTCCTATATAAGGAGGGGTAGGACGCCCCCTCTCCCTACACCTCCAAACCCTAGCCTAAGGCGCCACCACCACCACCAAGTGTTGTTGCCGCCACCACCTAGGGATCTCCTCCCAAGTCGCCGAGTTGGGGTATCCCAAACCCTAGCCGCCGTCTACACCCTTCCCTTGGTGCCCTCTAAACCGTAGATTGCCAAGGCCTCTCTCATACTCCACCATACTCGCTCCGGCTTAAGGCGAAGCCTTGAGGGATATCCCCTCTACTTCCGACACCACGTCGTCGTGCTGCGGGAATCGCGAGGAGAGTGCTACAACCTCCGCTGCCTGCTGGAACAAGGGAGAGGAAGGTCTTCATCGAGTACTGTACGTGTGACCGACTATGGAAGCGCTGCCGGAACGCATCGCCGGAAGGATCGTCTACGCGATATTGAGATCGGAAGTGTACGACTACATCATCCACGAGAATCTTCTCTCGTTAACCGCTTTGGATCTTCGAGGGTTAGTACTCTATCGACTCGTTGCTGCAATCTAGTAGATAGATCTTGGCTTATGTGTGTTCATGCGATAGAAATTGTTTGTTTTCCATGCTACGAACCCCTACAGGGCGGCCATACCCCTAGGCGTGGGTGGGCCCACCCCGTGCCTAGGTAGGGTGTGGGGTCCCTGGCCGCCTCCCAGCCTCGTCTCTTCGCCTATAAGAAGTCCCTCGATGCAGAAACCCCGGGAACCCGATCAAAACTCCATGAAATCATCTGTAGCCGCCGCCACCATCGTCCCTAGATCGGGGGGGGGGGGATCTGAAGTTCTTCCCGACACCCTGCAAGAGGGGAGATCATCCCGGAGGCCTTCTTCTCCGGTATGATGCGTGAGTAGTTCCACCTTAGACTATGGGTCCATGTAGTAGCTAGCTGGTTGTATCTCCTCCTTGTGCTTTCATGTATAGATCTTGTGAGCTCCGTTCATGATCAAGATCTAATCTATTTGTAATCATGCATGTTGTGTTTGCAGGGATCCGATGGATATTGAGATTACTATGTCAAATTGATTAATGGTTTTGTCTTATGATTCTATCATGTCTGTGTTGTTTGTGATCTTGCCTGCTCTCCGTTGTTAGTAGATATCTTGGCCAAATAGTTGCTAGTGACTCCAAGAGGGGGTATTTATGCTTGATAATGGGTTCATGCCTCTAGTTTCCAAGGGAAGTGACAGAAATCTCTTCGGTTGTAGATGTGTTGTTGCCACTAGGGAGAAAACAACGGTCTCTTGTTCATGGAACAAGTGGATTGTTTACCTTACACACTTTTCTTAAAGCAGTTGTATGTTGCTTGCAACTTAATACTGGAGGGGGTTCGGATGATAACCTAAAGGTGGACTTCTAGTCATAGATGCAGTTTGATGGCGGTCTATGTATCTTGTTGTATTTCCCAATCGAATCTCATAGGATCTTTTTGTCTGGTATTGCATTGTTATGCCTTGCTCAGTTCCTGTCAATTGCCCTGTTGTAATTTGTTTACCCTTCATGCCATGTTGTTTCTCTAAGGAGAGCACCTCTAGTGAACTATGGACCCCGGTCCAATCTTTACCATTGATACATCTTTCACTGTTACCTGTTTACTTGCTACAAACCATTACCTTCCACACCATATGTTTAATCCTTTGTTACAGCAAACCGGTGAGCTTGACAACCTCACTGATTCGTTGGGGAAAAGTCTTGAGTTTGTGTTGTGCGGGTATCCGCGTTGCTTGTAGCACCTGTGTGACGTTTCCTTCCTCCTTCTGGTTCGATAACCTTGGTCTCTACTGAGGGGAGACTTGCTGCTGTGCTCATCACACCTTTCTCTTGGGGTTTCCAACGAAGTGCTTGATGACCCACAAGTATAGGGAATCGCAACAGTCTTCGTGGGTAGTATTACCCAATTTATTGATTCGACACAAGGGGAGCCAAAGAATACTTGCAAGCCTTAACAACTGAGTTGTCAGTTCAGCTGCACCTGGAAATAGTTCTTGCTCACAGAAGTTTATCAGTAGCAACAGTTTGTAGTAGCAACAGCAAAGCAACATCAACAGCAAAACATGAGCAATAGTAACAATAACAGTAAACGGTAGGATTCGAGTGCGGTAGGCATAAGGATGGATGGACGGGCGTTGCATGGACGAGTCTAAACATGTAACTTCAAAATCTAGGGCATTGTAGATAAATAATAATAAGCATCCAAGTACTAAACAATCCTAGGCATGTGCTCCAAATATAGTCATACGTGCTCGCAATGAGAACTTGCACAGCATCTTCTTTCCAGCCTGCCCGTGGCAGCGGGGCCTCTAGGGAACAACTGGCAATTAAGGTGCTCCTTTTAATAGAGCACCGGAGCAAAGCATTAACACTCCGTGAACACATGTGATCCTCACACCACAGCCATCCCCTCCGGTTGTCTCAATTATTGTCACTTTGGGGCCTTTGGATCCGGACAATGATATGTGTACACAACTTGCAGATAAGATCACAAACAATACTATCATAATGATTCAATAATAAGTTCAGATCTGAGATCATGGCACTCGGGCCCTAGTGACAACCATTAAGCACAACAAGTTGCAACAAAGTCAAATAGCACTAATAGATATACTAGGCACTATGCCCTAACAATCTTATTCGATTACATGATAGAACTCATCCAATCCCTACCATCCACAAGCCTACATCGGGTAATTACTCACTCATGGATGAGGGAAACATTGATGGTCGATGGAGATGCATTGGTGATGACGATGGCGATGATCCTCTCCAAATTTCCCATCCCGGTAGGGTGCCAGAACGGAGTTTCTGGATCCGAATCTTGGTTTCTGGTGGCGGCGGAACTCTTTCTGGAAAACTATCAAACCCCCCTCGTTTTTAGGTCGAGAGGCAACTTATAGGCGCAGAGAGAGGCCGAGGGGGTTCCTGGGGTGGCTGCACCCCCTAGGCGCGGCCAGAGGTGGGCCCGCGCCTGGCAGGGGTGTGGGCCCCCAGGACCCTTCTCCGTCTCGTCTTTTGGCTCCGTGGATCTTCTGGCGAAATATATTTTTTGGCATATTTTCCGGGATTTTTCCTGATAGTTCATTTTCTGCACAAAAACTAGACACCAAGGTAATTCTGCTAAAAACAGAGTCAGTCCGTGTTAGTTGTATCCAAATCACACAAGTTTAGAGGAGAAACAATAGCAAAAGTGTTCTGGAAAGTAGATACGTTTTGGACGTATCAACCCCCCCAAGCTTAGCTTATTGCTTGTCCTCAAGCAATTCACGAACACATTTGCTTCACATGATGGAAATATTCTCAGCACATGAGTAGATGCTTAGACAATTCATAATAAAGAGTATGCAACTAAGTCTACTCAATAGTCATTGCAAGTTATAAAGAGAAACCAACTCAATAATAATAAGTAGCATGAAACATAAACATAAGCAACATTGCAATGCTCATAATAAGGTATGATAGAGTGGTATCTCGCTTTCCTTTGTTTGTAGAGCACAATATAAATGCCAAGGCACCTCTAAAGTTCAAGTGAAGACTATAGATAAAGATATCTAAGATACAAGCATCAAAGTCATGACATAATTAACCAAGTTTTGGAACAAACACAAGAATGACAACTATGATCTCAAGAAGGTGCTCATAAAATAAGTGGTGACTCAACAAGGTTGTGAAAACGGTTTTGTAAAGTTTGAAAGGCTTCCAAATGCTGAAAGGAAGGTACTCATTAGCTTTGAGCTCTCATTGCCCCTATCATAGGCATCTTCATATGGTTAAGGTGAAAGTGAGGTCCAATCTGAGTTATATGCTTGACAGACCATAAACTGGAAATCCCAAGTCCCTTGAGTACGAGGGCTGCTCCGCATGCTACTCAACTTTGGTTACCTGAAAGTTCTTATCATTGTACATACATGCATATCATAGAGAACCGCCAACGGGGTACCCCTTGCACATGATACATGAGCTATCCCGTGATCAAAATGACAAGGCAAGCAGACAATGAGCATCTCAGCGATCTTTTTATTTACTATGTGCATAGCTTTATATTGAGGACGCTTCATAAATGCTCATTATGGTGATGCTGCAAGTTTCCACCATGATTAGGCATGGCTTAGGCTAGCGGCCCAGGCGTTTCTCCAATACAATGTATAGACTCCATGAACTCACAAGCTCCCCTTTTATTTCACATAGTCGACATCCGCAAACAAAAGAGCAAGGTATCAACTGGATGAGATATGCAAAAAGTGTTGAAAGCATTCCCCGTGACAGCACGGTTCTGCTGACTCCCAACATATAATTTGCAAGCATATAACTTTCATGGACATGTCACAATGGTTCAAGATTATTAAGTGCACAGAATAATGTATGCCATCAAGTTCGTGAGAGCTTTACTAACCAACTTTATCAAAACAGACAAACATTTTATTTGGAAGAAAACACTACATATAAAATATGCACTGAAGTAGCAAATGAATGCTAGTAGGTAGGTATGGTGGACATAGTTGGAAATATTGGTTTTCGGGAGTTGGAAGCACATGTAGAGCTCATATTCAGTGCAAGTGAAGGCTAGCAATAGAAAGGGAGCGACAAACGAGAGAGCAATAACTGTCATGATCATGCTTGCAACAAAACAGGACTAACTATGGCATGAAAGTGATACAAGAACTCTGAGGAAAAATAAATCATCGAGGCTTACTGACTATTGATTAGTCATATGCATGCGTGAGCATGTGCCAAGTCGATTCACATGAACAATCAGAGAGGATACCACAATATCATACCAAAATATGAATAAAACAATGCAAGCAAACATTCATATGACATGCTACAAACTATTAACAAGCTGGAGCTAATCACAAGCAAGCAAGAACTACTAAGCATCCAGAATGACATACACCTTACACAAACAGGCTAAGCATGCTCATAATGATGAGTATATGTACAAAAATGAAAACAAATAGAGTTTGTTAGCAGCCTCTTACCACTCCTCAAGTTGTCTTAATCTTCATTATTGCCCTTCATTGTGTGACTTGAATAATAACATGAAACCAAAATCCACTGAGGATAGCTGAACCCTGCAAATAACTCACAAAACCAAAGAAGAACAACAAATATTTTTGGTGTTTGTGATTTTTTTAAAGAAGGCAAACAAATCAAAAACAACAAAACAAAATCAAACCAAACAAAGCAAAATCTTTTTGGATTTTTCTTTTAAGGCAAACCAAAACCAAAAAGCAAAGAAACAAACCAAGAGAAACAACGATTTTTTTGGTATTTTTGTGTTTTTGAGAAAGCAACAACAAAAACCAAAAAGAAAGCGAAATAATGGATATACAAAGAACTGACCGAACATGATATAAAGATGAGTGTGATTTCGGTATACCTCCCCCTAAGCTTAGGCTTTTGGCCTAAGTGGGGCTCAATCCCATGGTGCCCAAGTAGGCGCACCTCCGTAGTGTGATGAGGAGGCTCCCTCGTCGTGGTACGAGCTCGAGGACTCCCCTGTATAGTGTACAACAGGGTCATATGAGGGCGCTTCCTCCTGATAGTGCCCATGGAAGTTAAGAGAGCGCATCTTGTCATCCATCTCCTCCTTGGAGCGTGACAAAGGTCCTTGAGAAATACTAAACAAAGTGGTTTGGGGGAGAGGGATCTCTCTCTTCCCCGTCAATAAACAACATTCTATAAACCAAGTTCTCAAGGGTAGAGCTAGTGGTGACAAAGTGATGCGCCTTCATTGCAGCAAGATCAAGCCTCTCAGGAGCCAAGACTGTATCATTTGGATCAACAACAATGTCCAAGGCAGCAGCAACACACATAGCAATAATTCCCCCATAAATGGGTCCCTTAGCAGTTAAGCGACGAGCAATGAGAGAACCAAGATTATACTTGGTTTCATTGTTGAGCGCAGCATCTAAGAAAGACAAATGATAGCTAGAAATATTACTAGTGTTCTCCCTACCAAGAAGACTAGTGGCAAGATAGTAAGCGAAGTATCTGATGGCTGGAAGCTGAATGTTTCTTATCATTCCCCGTTGAGCTCTACGGTTATCATCATTGGTTATTCCGTGATAGAGCTCCAACAAATCAGCGGGTTGAGCTGGAATCTTCTTTGCTGACCCAGCTGTACCAAGTCCCAGAGCCCCACAAAATTTCTTCAATGTCATATGGTAAGACCTGCCATAAACTTTGAAAGAAACATTTGGATGGAACACGCTGTTAGTAAAGGAGAAGCTCTCCACAAATGTTTTAGTGAGCGTAGCATATTGCGCGCTCTCATCCTGCATAAGGCTTGTTAGTCCAGCCCTCCGAACCAAGGTCATAAAATCATCAAGAATCCCAGCAGCCCGCAAGAAGGTTTGGCAAGGAAAGGTGGAGGGGTGCGCATCCCCTTCATCTTCCTCGTCGCCGAATCACGGAGTGATGAGATCCTCGTTGTATGAGGTCCTAGCATGGGAGGATGATCTTGAAGGCCTTGCCCTTATAGGTGCATCTCTCTCAAATATCTCTCCAAATGTGTGGTTGTCCATGACCACCTTATTTCTAAAAAAATTAGACAAACATCAAACCAAGTGATTTCCAAGTTGATAAATGATGAGCAACTACTATAGGAACTTGCTAGAGGACTACACATGCATCAAAATGAAATCTCCAAGCATAGAACAAGAATGCAAGCTCACATAACCTGACACCTATAACAGCAAAATACTCAAGATACAATCTACCAATCACAAATCTAATTGGACAAGTGGAGGAGGCACATACCAAGGAACAATCCCTCCAAAAATCAGCAGCAAAGATGGGCCGAGTAAGGAGATCAAAAATCGCGAGCAAGAACAGCAAGAACTCGAGTTTGAGCAATTTTTCCGGTGTTTTTCGGGAGAGAGAAAGAAGATGGCTGCGAGGGGGCACCTTGGAGGGGCCCAGGTGGGCCAGACCCCCCAGGCGCCACCCACAGGTAGGTCGCGCCTACCATGGGTGTGGTGGCCTGGGGTGTCCCCCTGGATCACTCCAGGTGTCCCTCTGACCCTTTTTTCGAGGAAAATTTTATTTTAAATTTTCTGGGATTTTTCGGGAAACTTTATTTTTGGCCAATTTTCAGGGTATGAAAATTGATTTTCTCGCAGAAACAGTTTTTTCAGAAGAAGCAAAATCAAACAAAAGCCAAACTACAGAAGTTTTAAGACACTCTAACAAGGAAACAACTAACAAAACCAAAGCTAGCAAAAGAAAGGCAAATACTAGGAAGGAGAAAACTAAAGGAAAGCAAGGATAACCATAGTGAAAACATTGTTTTGTTTATTAAAATCCTTTTGTTAACAAGGTTGATCAAGTCTTGTTACCAAAACAATCTGATACGAAACAAAACTTTGTATTCCACAAAGTGATTATGTTAACTCATACTTGATAGCAATGGTCCGGATCATAATAGTTTCAAAAATTTCTTGTGGAATGGGACAATATATTTCTCCAACCTTGATGCTCTCAATATTTTGAATGGAATTCAGGCAATCGCTCTTAGCAACTTTCTGAAGGGTTTCGCGGCATAGTAAATCAAAATTTTCTACGGATGCGAACAGAGGGAAGCCAAGATCTAATCTAGGAGATGCAAACAACGAGAGAGATTGGATTAGATCTTCATACCCTTGAAGATTCGCACAGCGGAACGTTCGTCGGAACGTGGGTGATGTAGTCATACTCGCTTCTCCTCCTCGCGATCCGATCCGATCTAGCACCGCAAGTGGCGATGCCTCCGTGAGATGCACACATGCAGCACCTCGACGTCTCCTCCTTCCTTGGTCCAGCAAGTATGGTGGAGAGATGGATTGGATCTACAACGCGACGGCGCGGTGCAATTGGTGGAGAGTTTCTGCAGCAGGGCTTCGCCTACACGCAGTCGGGAGGGAGAGAGAGAGAGGAGGGCAGCAGGGCGACTAGGCTTGAGGGGAAGGTGTGGGGTGTGGTGCGCCCCAGCCCTCTATATATAGAGGGGTGGGCGCCAGCCCTAGCCCCTCCCCCAAGCCTAGGCCGGCCGCCAAAGGAGGGAGGAGTGGGGGCAAGGAAACCCCCCCCCTTCTAGAAGCTCCAAACTAGGGTTTCCCCTTGTTTGGCCGGCTGGGCCCTATGGGTCCTTGTGCCCCTGGCCCAATGCGGCCAGGGCACTCCCTCATAGGCCCATGCCCCCTCCCGACAGGTGGGACCACGTTGGTCCCCTTCCGGAAGGTTCTAGAAGCTTCCGGTACAATACCGATTAACCCGGAACAATTTCGAACTCCAAAAACTGCACTGCCTTATATGAATCCTATTCCCCGGACCCTTCCGGAACATATCGTGATGTCCCGGATCCCATACAAGACTCCGAACAAAAACTCATAAACCAATTATCCAATCTATCCTAGCGTCGAGACACGTTAAGTGTGTGACCCTTCGGGTTCGAGAATATACAGACATGATCTTCTATCAATAATCAACAGCGGGGTCTGGAAACCCATATTGACTCCCACGCATTCATCAATGATCATATCGGATGAACCACGATGCCAGGATTCAATTAATCCCATATATATATTCCCTTCGTCTTGTGATATTTTACTTGCCCGAGATTTGATCGTCGGTACCGTCATACCTAGTTCAATCTCGTTCACAGCAAGTACTTTACTCGTTCCGTAATCCGATATCACTTTGTGATTAACTCCTTAACCACATGCTTGCAAGCGTTGTTGATCTCGATTACCGAGTGGGCCTGAAGTATATCTCTCCAACTTGGGAGGGACAAATCCCATCTCGATACATACAACCCAACAGATACTTTCCGATCACCTGAGAGACACCTTTATGATCATCCTCTCATAGGATGACGTTTGATGACCTCAAAGCTTTCTTCCGATACCAGGGAGTTGTATTATCTCATGGTCTAAGGAATACAATATTTGACATAAGAAAAGCTTCGCAAAGATGAACACAATGACACGATCTAATTGCTTTGCTTAGTTTGGGTATGTCCATCATATCATTCTCCCAATGATATGATCTCATTATCAATTGACAACTCATGTCTATGGTTAGGAAACCTTAACGATCATTAATCAATGAGCTAGTCCATAGAGGCATACTAGGGACACGGTGTTGTTCACAAACCACACAAGTATTAAAGTTTCCGCTTAATACAATTCTAGCATGGAATATAAACATTATCATGAATAAGAATTATAATAATAACATCTTTATTATTGCCTCTAGGGCATAATTCCAACACTTTCTTGGGTAAATAGATAGTATGCTCTTTGTCATTAATATTGAATGTTACTTTTCCTTGATTACAATTGATGACAGCACCTGCAGTATTAAGAAAAGGTCTCCCAAGAATAATAGACATATTATCATCTTCGGGCATTTCAAGCACAACAAAATCAGTTAGAACCAAGCAATTATGAGCTACTTGAACAGGAACATCCTCACATATACCAAAAAGAATAGTAGTTGACTTATCATCCATTTGCAAAGATATATCGGTTGGTATCAACTTTTCTAGCTGGAGCCTCTTGTAGAGAGAAAAAGGCATAACACTAACTCCATCTCCCAAATCACATAAAGTAGTTCTAACATAATTGTTCTTAATAGAGCAAGGAATAGTTGGTATACCTGGATCACCAAGTTTCTTTGGAACCTTATCATTGAAGGAATAATTAGCAAGTAGAGTAGAAATCTCCTCATTAGGAATCTTCCTTTTATTAGAGACAATATCTGTCATATACTTTGAATAAGGAGGCAATTTAATAACATCAGTCAAAGGAATTTCAAAAATAAAGGTTTCATCCACTCACAAAAATTGTTGTAGTGTTCTTCCTCCTTTGACTTGTGTTTCTTACCTGGAAAAGGCATAGGTTTCTGCACCCAAGGTTCTCTCTCTTTACCATGTTTATTAGCTATAAAATCTTCCTTTGTGTACCTAGTATTCTTAGTGTGCTTCTCAGGTTCTTCCTCAACTTATTCCTTATCAGGAGCATCATTTTTATCATTACCACTCTTAGTTTCAGCATAAGAGACAAATATACTATTAGGATCTACATCAGGTTCAAGTGGTTCCTCAAATATCTTATGTTTCTTTTTATTTTTCTTACGAGGACTACCACCACTCTCACCTTGTTGAGAATCCTGCTCAATTCTTTTGGGGTGTCCTTTAGGATATAAAGGATCTTGAGTAGCTGCACCACTCCTAGTTCTAATTCCATAAGCATGTTTATCTCCTGAGGCATTAACTAGCATATCCTTTTGTACCTTAGCAAGTTGATCAAGTTAATGGTTAGGAAACCTTAACCATCATTAATCAATGAGCTAGTCCATAGAGGCATACTAGGGACACGGTGTTGTTCACAAACCACACAAGTATTAAAGTTTCCGCTTAATACAATTCTATCATGGAATATAAACATTATCATGAACAAGAATTATAATAATAACATCTTTATTATTGCCTCTAGGGCATAATTCCAACAGTCTCCCACTTGCACTAGAGTCAATAATCTAGTTTATATTTGGCAACAATCTCACACCCATGGCACTAAGGTGCTGATCATGTTTTACACGTGGAAGAGGTTTAGTCAATGGATCTGCGACATTCAGATCTGTATGTACTTTGCTAATCTTCAGATCTCCATCTTCTATATAATCTCGGATTATACGAAACTTGCGGTTGATATGCTTGGTCTTTGGATGATATCTTGGTTCCTTAGCGAGTGCTATGGCGCCAGTGTTGTCACACAATATCTCCAGTGGGTCCAATGCACTTGGAACCACGCCAAGCTCAGTGATGAAGTTCCTGATCCAAACTCCTTCACTTGACGCTTCTGCAGCAGCCATGTATTCCGCTTCTACTGTAGATCCCGCGATCACGCTTTGCTTGCAGCTTCTCCAGCTCACATCTCCTCCATTCAAAATATAAACGTATCCTGTCTGAGATTTAGAATCATCCTTGTCAGTGTCGAAACTAGCGTCGACGTAACCTTTTACGACGAGTTGTTCATCACCCCCATAGACAGAACATTTCTTTAGTCCTATTTAGGTACTTTAGGATGTTCTTCACGGCTGTCCAGTGTTCCACTCCTGGATCACTTTGATATCTGCTCGTCAAACTAAGAGCATTGAACACATCCGGTCTAGTACACAGCATGGCATACATGATAGAACCTATGGCCGAGGCATAAGGCACTTTGCTCATAGATTCCCTATCATTTACCGTAGCTGGACACTGAGCCTTGCTCAATATCTTACCTGACAACATAGGCACTGAACCTTTCTTTGCCTTATCCATTCTGAACCTTTTTAGAACTTTGTCTAGATATGTACTCTGGCTTAAAGCTATCAGGCGTCTTTGTCTATCTCTATAGATTTTGATGCCCAATATATAAGCAGCTTCACCTAGGTCTTTCATTGAAAAACACTTGTTCAAATAACTCTTCACATCGTTAAGCATGTTAATGTCATTTCCAATAATCAATATGTCATCCACATATAGTACCAGAAATGTCACCGAGCTCCCACTCACTTTCTTGTAGATACAAGCCTCGTAGCAATTTGGAACAAATCCAAAGCTCTTGATCACTTGATCAAAACGAAGGTTCCAACTCCGAGATGCTTGCTTCAGTCCATAAATGGAACGCTGAAGTTTGCATACTTTATCAGCATCCTTAGGATCGACAAAACCTTCGGGTTGCATCATATACAACTCTTCATCAATGTTGCCATTGAGGAACGCAGTCTTGACATCCATCTGCCATATTTCATAATCATGAAACGCAGCAATTGCTAATAAAATCCGAATGGACTTAAACATCGCTACGGGAGAGAAAGTCTCATCGTAGTCAACACCTTGAACTTGTAGAAAACCTTTCGCGACAAGCCGTGCTTTATAGACGATAACATTACCATCCGCGTCCATTTTCTTCTTGAAGATCCATTTGCACTCAACGGCCTTTCGGTCGCTGGGAGGGTCCACCAAAGTCCATACTTGGTTTTCGCTCATGGATCCCAATTCGTATTTCATGGCTTCTAGCCATTTCTCAGAGTCTGGGCTCATCATCGCTTCCTCATAGTTCGTAGGTTCACTGTCTTCTACCAACAAGACAGTCAAGACAGGGTTGCCGTACCACTCAGGAGGGGCACGCGACCTTGTCGACCTGCGACGTTCACTAGCAGCATCGTCTGAAGCTTCATGATCCTTGTCATTATCTTTCTCTATTGTTGGTGCAGGCGGCACTGGAACAATTTCAGGTGCTGCGCTACTCTCCAATTCAAGAGAAGGTTCAACAACCTCGTCTAGCTCTACTTTCCTCCCACTCACTTCTTTCGAGAGAAACTCCTTCTCAAGAAAGGAACCGTTCTTTGCAACAAACACTTTGCCTTCGGTTCTGTGATAGAAGGTATACCCAATAGTTTCCTTAGGGTATCCTATGAAGACGCATTTCTCCGCTTTGGGATCGAGCTTGTCCAAAATCAATTTCTTGACGTAAGCTTTGCATCCCCAAACTTTAAGAAACGACAACTTAGGTTTAGCACCAAACCACAGTTCATACGGTGTCGTCTCAACGGATTTAGATGGTGCCCTATTTAAAGTGAATGCAGTGGTTTCTAATGCGTAACCCCAAAATGATAACGGCAAATCAGTAAGAGACATCATCGATCGGACCATATCTAATAGGGTTTGATTCCGGCGTTCAGACACACCATTGCGCTGTGGTGTTCCGGGTGGTGTGAGTTGCGAAACGATTCCGCTTGCTTTAAGATGCGTGAGAAAATCATAACTAAAATATTCACCTCCACGATCGGATCGTAGAAACTTAATCTTTCTGTTACGATGGTTCTCCACTTCATTCTGAAATTCTTTGAACTTTTCAAATGTTTTAGATTTATGTTTCATTAAATAGATATACCCAATATACTTAAGTCATCGGTAAAGGTGAGAAAATAGCGATATCCACCGCGCGTCGAAACACTCATCGGTCCGCATACATCGGTATGTATGATTTCCAACAAGTCTGTTGCTCGCTCCATCATACCGGAGAACGGGGTTTTGATCATCTTGCCCATGAGGCATGGTTCGCATGTGTCAAATGATTCAAAATCAAGAGACTCCAAAAGTCCATCAGAATGGAGTTTCTTCATGCGCTTTACAGCAATATGACCTAGACGACATTGCCACAAATAAGTAGTATTATCACTATCTACTTTGCATATCTTAGCCTCAATGTTATGGATGTGTGTTTAATCCCTTTCGAGATTTAGAAGAAATAAACCATTCACAATAGGTGCATGACCATAAAAGATGTTACTCATATAAATAGAACAATCATTATTCTCCGATTTAAATGAATAACCGTCTTGCAATAAACAAGATCCAGAAATAATGTTCATGCTCAACGCAGACACATAATAACATTTATTGAGGTTTAAAACTAATCCTGAAGGTAAAACTAAGGAGAGCGTGCTGACGGCCATCACATCAACTCTTGATCCGTTGCCAACGCGCATCGTCACCTCATCCCTCGCAAGCTGTCGTCTATTCCGTAGCTCCTGTTTCGAGTTACAAATATTAGCAACTGAACCAGTATCAAATACCTAGGCACTACAACGAGGGCTAGTAAGGAAAACATCAATAACATGTATATCAAATATACCTTTGATGGTGCCAGCCTTCTTGTCCGCTAAGTACTTCAGACAGTTGCGCTTCCAGTGACCCTAGTCCTTGCAATAGAAGCACTCAGTGTCCGGCTTAGGACCAGACCTGAGCTTCTTCTCAGCAGGGGCAACGCGCTTGCCACCGCCTTTCTTGAAGGGCTTCTTTGCACCCTTACCTTTCTTGAAGGTGGGGGGCTTGTTGACCATCAACACATGATTATCCTTTTTGATGTCCACCTCCGCAGCCTTCAGTATTGCGAAGAGCTCGGTGATCGTATCAGTGGAACCAATCTGATTGTGAGTCACTACAAAACTTTTGTAGCTGGGAGGGAGTGATTGCAGAACCCTGTCAATCTTGAGCTCCTCTGGAATCTTGTAGTCTAGTTGCTCAAGGCGTTGAGTGTAGCCCTACATCTTAATGGCGTGCTCACTAACGAAACTCCCTTCCTCCATCTTGCAGTTAAAGAACTTCTCAGAGATCTCATATCTCTCAGAACGGGCCTGAGTCTGAAACATGGTTTTCAGCTCCTCGAGAATCTCAAAGGGCCCGGGATAGTCTTCAAAACGATTTTGAAGGTCCGATTCCATAGCAAACAACATGGTGCTCTTAATCACACCATAATCATCTTTGCGCGACTGATAGATAGCTTTCTCATCAGCCGGCGCAGTAGCAGTAGGGGCGTCACCTAACGCATTCTCAAGGACATAGTCCTTTTCACCGCCAGAGAGAATGATTCTCAGATTGCGGAACCAGTTGGTGAAGTTAGACCCATTGTTTTTAAGCTTTTCCTTCTCAGCAAAAACGTTGAAGTTGAAGTTGGACTTAGCCATTTGATCTACAATATTTGCAAGTACAAATTAGACTATGTTCATGATAACTAGTTCAACTTTTAATCAAATTACTACATGAACTCCCACTAAATTCAACATCCCTCAAGTTGTTTAGTGAACACGATCCAAATTCACCACACCTAATCCGATCTTCACGAGAAGAGATGTGGCTTCAATGGTGGACAACGAAGTGTCGATCATATCATTCATATGACTCATGCTTAACCTTTCGGTTCATGTGTTCCGAGGCCATGTCTGTACATTCTAGGCTCGTCAAGTTAGACCCAAGTATTTCCGCGTGTGCAAAACTAGCTTGCACCCGTTGTATGTGAACGTAGAGTCTATAGCACCCGATCATCACGTGATGCTTGGACACGACGAACTTTCGCAACGGTGCATACTTGGGGAGAACACAGTTTTTATCTTGATCTTTAAGTGAGGAATCATCTTATAATGCTACCGTCTCGATCTAAGCATAATAAGATACATAAAAGGATAAACATCACATGAATATAACTTTATGTGACATGGTATAGCCAATCTTCGCGCAATGATCTCCATCTTGTGCGTGCCGGCATGATCTCCATCACTCCACCATGATTGCCTCCACCACGAATAGCAACTACAACTATTGCTAACTACTTAGCGATAAAGTGAAACTATTACATGGCGTATAAGAAGTTGACACACAGGTCATACACAATTATAAAGACAACCATATGGCTCCTGCCGGTTGTGTACTCATCGACATGCAAGTCGTGAAACATTACAAAACATGATCATCGCATACAATATACACATCACATCTTGGGCCATACCATATCGCAGAAAACACTCCCTGCAAAAACAAGTTAGACGCCTCTACTTTGTTGTTGCATGTTTTACGTGGCTTATGGGAGTAGCAAGCTAAGAACGATTCTTACCTACGGAAAGCCACAACGGTGATATTATGGTTGCCAAACTCCGGTGTTAATCCCATGACAACTATAGTGAGAGAAACTGGCATCCACCAGCCGCATGTGTGGAACAAGCCACACGTCAAGTGCGGAGCCTGTCTCGCGAACGACGTCGCGTAAGGTTGGCCTGGACCGCTTCAATCTCACTATCCCACGTCATAAGAAGAACACAAACAAGAGGCTTGCAACAGAAAACATCAACGCCCGCAACAAACATGTTGCGTTATACTCGTGAAACACATCTACGCATAGATCTAGCTCTGATACCACTGAAGGGTTTCGCGGCATAGTAAATCAAAATTTTCTACGGATGCGAACAGAGGGAAGCCAAGATCTAATCTAGGAGATGCAAACAACGAGAGAGATTGGATTAGATCTTCATACCCTTGAAGATTCACACAGCGGAACGTTCGTCGGAACGTGGGTAATATAGTCGTACTCGCTTCTCCTCCTCGCGATCCGATCCGATCTAGCACCGCAAGTGGCGATGCCTCCGTGAGATGCACACTTGAAACACCTCGACGTCTCCTCCTTCCTTGGTCCAGCAAGTATGGTGGAGAGATGGACTGGATCTACAACGCGACGGCGCGGTGCAATTGGTGGAGAGTTTCTGCAGCAGGGCTTCGCCTACACGCAGTCGGGAGGGAGAGAGAGAGGAGGGCAGCAGGGCGACTAGGCTTGAGGGGAAGGTGTGGGGGGTGGTGCGCCCCAGCCCTCTATATATAGAGGGGTGGGCGCCAGCCCTAGCCCCTCCCCCAAGCCTAGTCCGGCGGCCAAAGGAGGGAGGAGTGGGGGGCAAGGAACCCCCCTTCTAGAAGCTCCAAACTAGGGTTTCCCCTTGTTTGGCCGGCTGGGCCCTATGGGGCCTTGTGACCCTGGCCCAATGCGGCCAGGGCACTCCCTCATAGGCCCATGCCCCCTCCCGACAGGTGGGACCACGTTGGTCCCCTTCCGGAAGGTTCTAGAAGCTTCCGGTACAATACCGATTAACCCGGAACAATTCCGAACTCCAAAAACTGCACTGCCTTATATGAATCTTATTCTCCAGACCATTCCGGAACCTCTCGTGATGTCCCGGATCCCATCCGAGACTCCGAACAAAAACTCATAAACCAATTATCCAATCTATCCTAGCGTCGAGACACGTTAAGTGTGTGACCCTTCGGGTTCGAGAATATACAGACATGATCTTCTATCAATAATCAACAGCGGGGTCTGGAAACCCATATTGACTCCCACGCATTCATCAATGATCATATCGGATGAACCACGATGCCAGGATTCAATTAATCCCACATATATATTCCCTTCGTCTCGCGATATTTTACTTGCCCGAGATTTGATCATCGGTACCGTCATACCTAGTTCAATCTCGTTCACAGCAAGTACTTTACTCGTTCCGTAATCCGATATCACTTTGTGATTAACTCCTTAACCACATTCTTGCAAGCGTTGTTGATATCGATTACAGAGTGGGCCCGAAGTATATCTCTCCGACTTGGGAGGGACAAATCCCATCTCGATACATACAACCCAACAGATACTTTCCGATCACCTGAGAGACACCTTTATGATCATCCTCTCATAGGATGACGTTTGATGACCTCAAAGCTTTCTTCCGATACCAGGGAGTTGTATTATCTCATGGTCTAAGGAATACAATATTTGACATAAGAAAAGCTTCGCAAAGATGAACACAATGACACGATCTAATTGCTTTGCTTAGTTTGGGTCTGTCCATCATATCATTCTCCCAATGATATGATCTCATTATCAATTGACAACTCATGTCTATGGTTAGGAAACCTTAACCATCATTAATCAATGAGCTAGTCCATAGAGGCATACTAGGGACACGGTGTTGTTCACAAACCACACAAGTATTAAAGTTTCCGCTTAATACAATTCTAGCATGGAATATAAACATTATCATGAATAAGAATTATAATAATAACATCTTTATTATTGCCTCTAGGGCATAATTCCAACACTTTCTTGGGTAAATAGATAGTATGCTCTTTGTCATTAATATTGAATGTTACTTTTCCTTGATTACAATTGATGACAGCACCTGCAGTATTAAGAAAAGGTCTCCCAAGAATAATAGACATATTATCATCTTCGGGCATTTCAAGCACAACAAAATCAGTTAGAACCAAGCAATTATGAGCTACTTGAACAGGAACATCCTCACATATACCAAAAAGAATAGTAGTTGACTTATCATCCATTTGCAAAGATATATCGGTTGGTATCAACTTTTCTAGCTGGAGCCTCTTGTAGAGAGAAAAAGGCATAACACTAACTCTAGCTCCCAAATCACATAAAGTAGTTCTAACATAATTGTTCTTAATAGAGCAAGGAATAGTTGGTATACCTGGATCACCAAGTTTCTTTGGAACCTTATCATTGAAGGAATAATTAGCAAGTAGAGTAGAAATCTCCTCATTAGGAATCTTCCTTTTATTAGAGACAATATCTGTCATATACTTTGAATAAGGAGGCAATTTAATAACATCAGTCAAAGGAATTTCAAAAATAAAGGTTTCATCCACTCACAAAAATTGTTGTAGTGTTCTTCCTCCTTTGACTTGTGTTTCTTACCTGGAAAAGGCATAGGTTTCTGCACCCAAGGTTCTCTCTCTTTACCATGTTTATTAGCTATAAAATCTTCCTTTGTGTACCTAGTATTCTTAGTGTGCTTCTCAGGTTCTTCCTCAACTTATTCCTTATCAGGAGCATCATTTTTATCATTACCACTCTTAGTTTCAGCATAAGAGACAAATATACTATTAGGATCTACATCAGGTTCAAGTGGTTCCTCAAATATCTTATGTTTCTTTTTATTTTTCTTACGAGGACTACCACCACTCTCACCTTGTTGAGAATCCTGCTCAATTCTTTTGGGGTGTCCTTTAGGATATAAAGGATCTTGAGTAGCTGCACCACTCCTAGTTCTAATTCCATAAGCATGTTTATTTCCTGAGGCATTAACTAGCATATCCTTTTGTACCTTAGCAAGTTGATCAAGTTGGGTTTAAACCATTTGAAAGTGTTTACAAAGAATTTTAATATCATTATAAGTTCTTTCCACAATATCTTTCAACTCATTGATAGCTCTAGAGTTTTCTAATAAATGATTCTAAACTTGTTTATTAAAATGACCTTGTTTAACAATAAAATATCAAGTTCCTCTAAACATTGATCATGAGGCTTACCATAAGGAATATCACCTTCATCAAAGTGTTGGAGAGAGTGTACCTCGATAGTGGATGAGTGGGGAATTGGCTTATATAATTCTTCTATAGGAGGTAGATTCTTCACATCTTCAGCTCTAATACCTTTCTCCTTTAGACACTTCTTAACTTCCTTCATCACTTCATCATTTAATGCAATAACTCCCCTCTTCTTTGGTGTTGGTGTTGGAACTGGTTCAGACATAACTGGTTCAGGAGTAATAGGCTAAGATGTCTTTAGCTCAGTTGAAGTCCAATCATCATAATTCTTGCTTATTTTGGCCATTAATTCTTCAACATCTATAGGAGTTCTTTTCCTGAAAACACAATCAGCAAATCTATCTAGGTATGTCCTAGAATCATCAGTTAGTCCATTATAATAAATATCAAGAAGCTCATTCTTAGGTAATGTACATCCAGGATGTGCATGAATCAAGGCACAGAACCTTGTCCATGACTCACGCAATTTCTCTTCTTCTTCCTGTTTAAAATCAAAAAGTCTCTGCAAAGCAGCATGTCTAGCACTAGGAGGAAAAATATTTCTGGAAGAAAGAAGCAATCAAACAATCAGGGCTATCAATGGAACCAGGAGGTAATCTATTAAACCAATCTCTAGCTTCTCCTTTTAGTGAAAAATGGAATATCTTAGTAACAAAGTACTTGCGCATCTTAAAATCATCAGAGAATAAAGCACTCATAGTAGAAAGCCCATTCATATGAGCCACAACACTCTCATTTTCAGTCCCACAAAAAGGTTCTTTCTCAACAATGTCTAAATAAGATAAATCAAGAGATAAATCATAATCTTTATCTTTAATATCTATGGGAGAGGTGGCAAACTTAGGATCAGAGGATAGTTTAGGCATAATCGTACGTCTAGCAAGGAGACTCTAAATAGCACTAGTACCATGTGTGTTTCGGCACTCTTCAACAAAATCATCAGTGAACTCAATGTAACCATCATTAATATCATAACTCTCACTAGACTCAAGTGAGCTAATAGGTGTAACAATGTCTTCACTAGGAGTTTTGGTATTTCCTAGACTAGCCATAGTAGCATATAGAAAAGGACCTAATGAACCACTCGCATCAAGCACAGTAGAAGTAACATCATGAGTATCAAAAGCAGTTTCAGACTCACAGTAGTAGCAGTGTGTGTAGAATGAGTATGTAGTGGTGGTGTAACAAGCTTACTTATAATAGACGGTGAATCAAGAGCAGCAGAGGTTTTTAGGACTGTCCCTCTTCTTATAGTAGATGGTAAAATAGGGAATTTTCCATCAAGAGATTTCCCCATGATGAAAGGAGTAGCAGTGAACAATAATAGATCCAAGTGAACTTACAAATAAAGCTATGCTCCCCGGCAACGACGCCAGAAAATAGTCTCGATGACCCACAAGTATAGGGGATCGCAACTGTCTTTGCGGGTAGTATTACCCATTTTATTGATTCGACACAAGGGGAGCCAAAGAATACTTTCAAGCCTTAACAACTGAGTTGTCAGTTCAGCTGCACCTGGAAATAGTTCTTTTTTCACAGAAGTTTATCAGTAGCAACAGTTTGTAGTAGCAATAGCAAAGCAACAGCAACAAAAAAACAGGAGCAATAGTAACAGTAACAGTAAACAGTAGGATTCAAGTGTGGTAGGCATAGGGATGGATGTACAGGCTTTGCATGGACGAGTCTAAACATGTAACTTCAAGATCTAGGGCATTGCAGATAAATAATAACAAGCATCCAAGTACTAAACAATCCTAGGCATGTGTTCCAAATATAGTCATACGTGCTCGCAATGAGAACTTGCACAACATCTTCTGTCCAGCTAGCCCGTGGCAACGGGGCCTCTAGGGAACTACTGGCAATTAAGGTGCTCCTTTTAATAAAGTACCAGAGCAAAGCATTAACACTCCATGAACACATGTGATCCTCACACCACAGCCATCCCCTCCGGTTGTCATTGCCACTTTGGGGCCTTTGGATCCGTACATTGATATGTATACACAACTTGCAGATAAGATCACAAACAGTACTATCATAATGATTCAATAATAAGTTCAGATATGAGATCATGGAACTCGAACCCTAGTGACAAGCATTAAGCACAACAAGTTTCAACAAAGTGAAATAGCACTAATAGAGATACTAGGCACTATGCCCTAACAATCTTATTCGATTACATGATAGAACTCATCCAATCCCTACCATCCCCAAGCCTACAACGGGGGATTACTCACTCATGGATGAGGGAAACATTGATGGTCGATGGAGATGCATTGGTGATGACGATGACGATGATTCTCTCCAAATTCCCCGTCCCGGCAGGGTGCCAGAACTGAGTTTCTGGATCCGAATCTTGGTTTCTGGTGGCGGCGGCGTAGCGGAACTCTTTCTGTAAAACTATCTAACCCTCTCGGTTTTTAGGTCGAGAGGCAACTTATAGGCGCAGAGAGAGGCCGAGGGGGTGCCTGGGGTGGCTGCACCCTCCTAGGCGCAGCCAGAGGTGGGCCCGCGCCTGGTAGGGGTGTGGGCCCCCCAGGCCCCTTCTCCGTCTCGTCTTCTGGCGAAATATAATTTTTGGCATATTTTCCAGGATTTTTGCTGATAGTTCATTTTACACAAAAACTAGACATCAAGGTAATTATGCTGAAAACAACGTTAGTCTGTGTTAGTTGTATTCAAATCACACAAGTTTAGAGGAGAAACAATAGCAAAAGTGTTCGGGAAAGTAGATACGTTTTGGACGTATCAGTGCTCCACGTCAAGCACCATGGTGGTACATGACTTGTTCCTATTTTATCTTAGTGGTATGTGGTGTACATAGGGAGACGTCCAAGTGTGTGTGATTCATGGAGGATCTACCAAGATCAGATCAATGGATTCTCGAACAACAACTACAAAGGATATCACACTAAAGAGGAGTTAGAGGAGGAGTATGACAAATTCTTGGCTGCTAAGGCTGTGGCTGATGAAGCAATGGATGATCAAGCAATGCCTATTCAAGTTGTGTCCAATGCTCCCAGCTATGCATTTAGGTGAAAAAGAGGACCGAGATACTAACCACAACCTCAAGTTCATCATCGTCGTCCTTCTTATGGTGATCGTGATGCTTGTTTTGTTCTGATTCCTTTCTAGTCTCTTATATCACTTGTAGTATGCAATAACATGGTAAGCTCACCATTTCTAAATCATGGTAACCATATGCACCCTCATATGGGAAAGCAAACAACAATTCTTTGCATCAGTGGAGCCAAAAAGAGGTGTTTGCAGCCTACCAAACAAACTGGGGCACAACATGACTCGATGTCCGTTTTGGCTTGGCCATGCACCCTAGTGCCTAGACAGAACGAGCCCCAAAAGAGCTACTGGCTACCAAACGCGCCCACAATGATCATGTCTTTCTTGTCCAAGTGATGATCTTATGCCGTCGACCGAACTTGATGAGCAGTCTCATCTAGGTACTAGGTATAATTGTATAGACTTCAATGGAAATTTGTGAAGTACCCCAAGCCGTTGAACTGCCGTGAAGGTGAAGTGGATTGAGGTCCTTAGAGAATCTCCAACAGTTGCACAAAAATACCGCGCGCTAAATATTTTTTGGGTATATGAGAATAACATTCTCCTCCGCTGATATTTGAGGTATATCATTTGTTTCAAATTCGACCATTAAAAAGTAATTCTAAACGGTTATCTAAATAAGTACTTATAATATTTCAAGATGTACACTTTTTAGTTTTTATGTCCTATGTAGTACCTTCATCTTGTTCTAGTCGGGATATCTTCTTCCTTCTATGTTTACCATTAGCAATGATATGAAAGTATTTTGTGTTATTTCCCCTTCCTGGACATGCTTAACTTTTGCTCGTTGATCCCATTTGGACTCTTTGTTGCGTGTAAGCTTTGCCAAATTATCAGTACCCTTATTCATCGTATCTCGTTTAGAACATGTTAAAGGACTAGTTTCGGTTTTTTGATCTAAAGATTGATTAGATCAGAGAGATGCTCTTTTTCCTTCTTATAAATGCTGCTAAGATGTTTTGTGCACACTAGTGGAAACGAGGCCTTTTGTTGATCCTGGAAAAGGGCTTTAACACCGGTTCTTCTACGAACCGGTGTTAAAGGGGGGGCCGTACCAGCGTGGCCCGTGCGGCAAAAAGGAGCCCCCCTTTAACACCGGTTCGTGGCACGAACCGGTGTTAAAGGACCCTGCACCAGTGGCCCGCGCAACCCCCTTTAACACCGGTTCGTGGCTTGAACCGGTGTTAAGGGGGGGGGCTATATAAGACACCGCAACCCACACCCCACTCTTCCATTTTTTCACTATCTCATTTTGGAGCCTAGCAAGAGGGTGTGAAGAGTGCTAGTTTGTGTTTTTTTTCATATGCACAAGAGGTGTTCGGTGAAATGCCCGAGAGCTCAAAATAAGTTTTCTCGTTGCTCTTTCCTTCTCGGTCGAGGTCGGCAACTATCCTTTCATGTGTCATTGATGTACTATATATATAAATGGTCATCTCCCTATTAATTTTTGATATATACTATATATTAATGCAGATGAACCGACAATGGATGTACGGTGACCGCCGCACTTCCGAGTACATTACGGGCCTCCAAAATTTCATCGTTGTGGCTAATGCAAACCGTGGTCACAATGGTTTTATGTGTTGTCCGTGTGTTCACTGTCAGAACAAGAAAGACTACTCAAATACCAGAACCATTCACGCCCACCTGCTTCGATCCGGTTTCATGCCCAGCTATAATTGTTGGACCAAGCACGGAGAAAAAAGGGGTTGTGATGGAAGACAACGAAGAAGAAGAGTATGATGACAACTATCATAATATGTATCCTGAATATGATGATACTGCAACGGGGGTAGATAATGAAGATCAAGAGGCAGCAGATGGGCCCGCTGATGACGATCTTGGTCGGGCCATTACTGATGCAAAGGAAGAATGTGAAACTGAAAAGGAGAAGGAGAAGCTGGAGCAGATGTTAAAGGATCACAAAACATTGTTGTATCCAACTTGCTAAGATGGCCATAAAAAGCTAGGTACCACACTGGATTTGCTGCAATGGAAGGCAGAGAACGGTGTGACTGACAACGCATTTTCAAAGTTGTTGGTAAAAATGAAGAATCTTCTTCCAAGAAATAATGAGTTGCCCGACAGTACATACCAAGCAAAGAAGGTTGTCTGCCCTCTAGGATTAGACGTGCAGAAGATACATGCCTGCATTAATGACTGCATCCTCTACCGCGGTGAGAAGTACGAGAATTTGGATGCATGCCCGGTATGCACTGCACTGCGGTATAAGATCAGACGAGACGATCCTGGAGATGTTGAGGGCGAGGCCCTTAGGAAGAAGGTTCCTGCCAAGGTTATGTGGTATGCTCCTATAATACCACGGTTAAAACGTCTCTTCAGGAATAAAGAGCATGCCAAGTTGTTGTGATGGCACATGGAAGACCGTAAGAAAGACGCGATGTTGAGACACCCCGCTGATGGGTCACAGTGGAGAAAAGTCGAGTGAGAGTACCCGGACTTCGCACGTGACGCAAGGAACTTAAGGTTTAGTCTAAGTACAGACGGCATGAATCCTTTTGGTGAGCAGAGCTGCAGTCACAGCACCTGGCCTGTGACTCTATGTATCTATAACCTTCCTCCTTGGTTGTGTATGAAGAGGAAGTTCATTATGACGCTAGTGCTCATCCAAGGCCCGAGGCAACCCGACAACGACATTGATGTGTACCTAAGGCCATTAGTTGAAGAACTTCTACAGTTGTGGGCCAAACCAGGTGTACGTATGTGGGATGAGCACAAAGGGGAGCCATTTGACCTACGAGCATTGCTTTTCGTAACCATCAATGATTGGCCTGCCTTAGTAACATTTTAGGGCAGACAAACAAGGGATACAATGCATGCACACACTGTTTAGATGAGACTGAAAGTGTATATTTGGATAAATGTAAGAACGTTGTGTACCTAGGGTATCGCCGATTTCTTACGAACCTGCATCCAGTAAGAAAGAAAGGCAAGCATTTCAAACGTCTGGCAGAACCCCGGAGGAAGCCTGTCCTCCGTACCGGTGAGGAGGTATTTGGTATGGTCAAGGACCTAGAAGTAATCTTTGGAAAAGGTCCTGGTAGTCTATCTATTCCGAATGACGATGCCGGACACGCGCCCATGTGGAAGAAGCAACCTATATTTTGGGACCTACCCTATTGGAAAGTCTTAGAGGTCCGCTCTTCAATCGACGTGATGCACGTGACGAAGAATGTTTGCGTGAACCTGCTAGGCTTTCTAGGAGTGTATGGGAAGACAAAAGATACACCGGAAGCACGGCAGGACCAGCAACGTCTGAAAGACCCTGAAGAGCCTATGCATCCTGAGAACACGAAGGGTAAACGATGCCACTTAACTCCTGCCAGCTACGCTCTTACCAAAGAAGAGAAGGAAATCTTTTTTAAATGTCTGAGCAGTATCAAGGTCCCGTCTGGCTTCTCGTCGAATATAAAGGGAATAATAAATATGGCAGAGAAAAAATTCCAAAACTGAAGTCTCATGACTGCCACGTGATTATGACACAATTGCTTCCGATAGCATTGAGGGGGCTTCTACCTGAAAATGTTCGAGTACCCATTGTGAAGCTATGTGCATTCCTCAATGCAATATCTCAGAAGGTAATCGATCCAGAAAGCCTACCAGGGTTACAGACAGATGTGGCCCAATGTCTTGTCAGCTTTGAGTTGGTGTTCCCACCATCCTTCTTCAATATTATGACGCATCTCCTGGTTCACCTAGTAGAAGAGATTTCCATTCTCGGTTCTGTATTTCTACACAATATGTTCCCCTTTGAGAGGTACATGGGAGTCTTAAAGAAATATGTTCATAACCATGCTAGGCCAGAAGGAAGCATCTCCAAGGGCTATGTAACAGAGGAGGTCATTGAGTTCTGTGTTGATTTTATTCCTGACCTTAAGGCGATTGGTGTTCCAGAATCACGACATGAGGGGAGACTGAGTGGAAAAGGTACCCTAGGATGTAAAGCAATGATATGTAGGGACGGGCATTCTCTCAATCAAGCACACTACACGGTTTTACAAAGATCTATCTTGGTTGCCCCGTATATCAATGAACACAAGAATTTAATACGCCTCAAACACCCAGGGCAGTCTGATGAATGGATTATAAGTGAACACATGGCGAGTTTTGGCGACTGGCTGCAAAGACTTCTCACGAATAACACCACTGTTGGGGATCAGTTGTACTTGTTGGCCAGGACACCATCTTTGAATGTATGTACTTTCCAAGGGTACGAGATAAATGGGAATACATTTTACACGATAGGCCAAGATAAAAAGAGCACCAACCAAAATAGTGGTGTCCGCTTTGATGCAGCAGAAGACAATGGGCAAAAGACCATGTATTATGGGTTCATAGAGGAGATATGGGAACTTGACTATGAACCTAATTTTAAGGTCCCCTTGTTTCGATGCAAATGGGTCAAGCTAACAGGAGGAGGGGTTGAGGTAGACAAGAAGTACGGAATGACAACGGTGGATCTCAATAATCTTATGAAGGTAGACAAGAACTTAGACGAACCATTCGTCCTAGCCAATGATGTGGCTCAGGTTTTCTATATGAAGGACATGTCCTCCAAACCAAAAAAATAAAAAATATGCAAACGAATACATCATATGATGAGCCAAAGCGTCACATAGTTCTTTCAGGGAAAAGAAACATCGTGGGAATCGAGGACAAGACAGACATGTCAGAAGATTATAATAAGTTTGATGAAATTCCGCCCTTCACAGTGAAAACTGACCCAAGCATTCCGTTAAGTAAAGAAGATGCTCCATGGTTACGTCTGAAGCGATCATAAGGAAGGACATATGCCAAGAAGTTCATGCTCATATTATGTAACTCTAGTTCATGTCTTTCGCAGTTTGTGGCTTGACCGAAGGATATCTTTTGCGATTTGTGGATTGACCGGGACTATATATAGGGGGGACCGGTTTTGTAGTCTCAGTTTTTAATATTAATAAATGTCTTGAGTGTTAGTCTTGTTTTGTGGCTGGACCGGGACTATGAGAAGAAGTTGTCTCGATTCGTACTTACCATTAAGATCTGATCTCCAAACGCGCGCGGTCACATATTAGGGAGTGCCTCTATGACCAGTTTCTTGGAGATGCCGGAGGACTGGGCTCCGTCGGCATCTCCCTGAAACTGGCCGTAGTGGTGTCCCTGCTTTCGAAAACCATCTTGCAGCTTGTAACTTCTCTAACTAGATCAATACACCTGGGAGCTAACTAATTTCACATATTAGGGAGTGCCTCTATGACCAGTTTCTCGGAGATGCCGGAGGACTGGGCTCCGTCGACATCTCCCTGAAACTGGCCGTAGTGGTGTCCCTGCTCTCGAAAACCATCTTGGAGATGCCTCAAACTGGCTGGAGGACTGGACTCACAAGGATGCCTATTTATAGTACAAGCCGCTCGGCATAGTGTCAACACTTACGAAATAATGTCGACACTCACCCCTATTATTAGTGCTGACTCGTGTTTTGTCCCGGTTGGTGTCTCCAACCGGGACTAAAGGTTCATCTTTAGTCCCGGTTGGTGACACCATCCGAGACAAGGTACACGCCGCACGACATAATGTCAACATTCACCCCTATCATTAGTGCTGCCTGGCCCAGCCTGAAATCCCTCCAACCGTCCCATTTTTAGAACAATGTCATATTCTTCTGTTAACAGTATATGTATTAAATGAGCCATTTTTCTTCCTTCTATTTCTTCCCTCCATTTTTCTTCCCGCCATTTTTTCCCGCCAGTTCTTCCCGCCAGTTCTTCCCTCCAGTTCTTCCCGCCAGTTCTTCACTATATATATATGTAGGGTTGGCCTCCATTGTCATTGCACATATCTAGACTCATATCTGCAACCTCATCACTCTTTCCCATGGCTTCCACCGTAGCACTAATCCCTAGGGAGGCGGAGGCGCTTTGCGCCTCGAACTACCCCTGCCCACCGAGCTACTGTGTCCCCGTCGGCTGGATGCTGAGCGCCGGAGGTGTGCCGGTTCCTCCTGTCCCTCTAGGTGTGGCAAGCCGGATGGCCATCACGAACCACTACTACTTCGAGCTCACGCCAGAGCAGCGGAGGAATCCCAGATGGCATCCCGACTATTTCCCTACTTGGGAAGCCTTCTTCGTGGATCGGCGTGAGAGGGAGCTCGCCAGACACGAGGAGGACGGCCCACCTCCTATGAACTTCAACGAGGCCGGCCGTTGGCTATGGTGGCGCGGTCGGACTCTCCAGAGCGTCATGGCCTATGACACTGCCGCCGACTCTAACCCCCCGTCTGCGCTACCCTCAAGTCCAGCCCACGCGTACTCAGCCTTCAAGGTTCAATTACGGCGACCCCGACGACGACAGCGATGACGGCGGCGACGAGTACGACGACTACAGTGGCGAGTATTACAGGTGTAGGCAGGAGCATGACTGAATCACTCCAACATTCTTTAACAAGTTCGGCCGATTGTTACTTAATCTGGCCATGTATCTTAATTTTCAGTTCTTTTATGTATCTTAATTTTCAGTCGTGCTTTATGTAACTTACTATTAGTTGCATTCTGTATTTTAATTCCAGTTCTATCTCCTTCACAAAATGACCTATCTCATTCGAGGTTTCTTGGCTTTCGCGTCAAATGACCAATGTTATGGCTAGAATCAAGGCATAGTTTGTGATAATATGGCCATATTATGCATACATGTGCATCATGGCATGGCAAACAATGTTGCAAGAGGAAGTTTTCCTTTTTATCGCACCAAAAAGGCATTTTCCATTTTCCGAGCATAAAAAACAGACGGTTTTGTGAAGCAACCACCAAATGGCTAATTCAAAAAACCACCACCACATTTTACAAAAATACTAGACCACCTTATATGGACAATGTACCAACGGGGGGATCTGAAACCTTTCCGTCCACCTCTAGTGAAAAAGAAAAATTCCTGCCGAATCGGTAGGAAGTGGGTTAGATATGAACTACAGGTACATGATACGATGCTCATGATTTTTTACAAAAATCATTTTTAGGTTCACAATATGCCATTTTATCAAAAATTCAATGCAAGTTGAGCGAGGCTTGCCCCCGAGCTAAGAATCTTCATTCCCGTTGTTCGACAAAGTTTGACGATAGTTTAAAACGGGGATAAAAAAATAAAAAAAGATCGAAACAGTGCGAAACCTCCGCATGGTGTTATATTATGTGACATAGTTAGAAGGAAAAATCTCAAACTTGGTATATTGATTATGTCTCAAAAAAACCTTCACAAAATGACCTATCTCATTCGAGGTTTCTTGGCTTTCGCGTCAAATGACCAATGTTATGGATAGAATCAAGGCATAGTTTGTGATAATATGGCCATATTGTGCATACATGTGCATCATGGCATGGCAAACAATGTTGCAAGAGGAAGTTTTCCTTTTTATCGCACCAAAAAGGCATTTTCCATTTTCTGAGCATAAAAAACGGACGGTTTTGTGAAGCAACCACCAAATGGCTAATTCAAAAAACCACCACCACATTTTACAAAAACACTAGACCACCTTATATGGACAATGTACCAACGGGGGGATCTGAAACCTTTCCGTCCACCTCTGGTGAAAAAGAAAAATTCCTGCCGAATCGGTAGGAAGTGGGTCAGATATGAACTACAGGTACATGATACGATGCTCATGATTTTTTACAAATCATTTTTAGGTTCACAATATGCTATTTTATCAAAAATCCAATGCAAGTTGAGCGAGGCTTTGTCAGATTCAAGTGTATACAAAAGATGCGGCATTTAAATATCCAATCAATTCAAAAATGTTAATACAAAATAAAATATGATTCGCTCTAATAAAATAGGGTTAGATTCCTTTTTAGATGCTTAATATTTCTTATGTTCAAAGTTTTAGGATTTGACAATTTATTTTTGTTTGAATTGAATAATCAAAATTTATATGTAAGTGTTTTAATCATTTTGAAAATTTTCATCTAAAGTAAATATAAAATGTTTTTACATGAATGGATAGATATTATTTTTCTGAAAATTATGATATATTATTCATATTTTTCTGAGTTGAAATGAATAAGATATGAATTTTCTAAATTCATATCCTATTTTTTGAATTATAAATGCCCCCACCCCTTTAATGCATGAAATAAACGCCCCCCCTTTAACACCGGTTCTAGCCACGAACCGGTGTTAAAGGGGAGGGGGGCGTATTTATTTCGTTTCGCGCATGCACACACCCCCTTTAACACCGGTTCGTGGCTGGAACCGGTGTTAAAGGGGGGGGGTGCGCGCGCGAAACGAATTCCCCTCCCCTTTAACACCGGTTCCAGCCCGAACCGGTGTTAAAGGGGGGTATTAAATGCGGGCCTTCCCCTTCCTTCTTCCCCCCAGAGCCAGATCGAAAGCCGCGCAGAGAAAACAGAGAGGAGAGCCGCCGGCGCCGTCCAGCCCTCGCCTTCGTCGCCCTTGCCCTCGCCGTCGCCGCCCTCGCGTCGGCCGCCACCGCCAACTCGATCGGAGCCGCCGTCGCCCCCACGCGCGCCAACACCGCCACCACCACCGTGCGCGCGCCACCGAAGCCGACGACGACGCCGGCGCCTACAAGAACCCCACCGTCGTGCTCGTGGTGAGCTAGCAAACCTCTGGTCCCCTCTGTTTCCTCCCTTTCGCGTTGCGTTGCTGTCCCGATGAGCACCTTGCACATGGAGGCGGTGGTGCTTCTAGAGCTCGCGGTGGCGCCTGTTTCCCGGCAGTTTTCAGTGGCGGCGACGCGGTCCTTGGTGTCTAGGCGGCGGGCGATGCCAGAGCAGTGGGGGATGGCCTAGGCCCAGGCGGTACGGGGACGACCTCCCCTCTCGGTTGCGGGGGCGGCCTAGGTGGTGCGAGCTCCGGACGAGCTCGACCAGAGCTCCGGTGGTGGCCATGGCGGTATGCCAGCGATGTCGGCGTATGCATGGTCCTTCTCGGGTTGTAGGTGTCCGCTGGCAATGACGACATGACGTCCCTCTCTTCGGCGATGTGATGTGTCGTTGGTCGTCAGAGTGGTGGCTAGAGTTCGCGGATGTCGGTGGCGACCTTAGAAGGTGGACTGCGCGGGCAGCTCTTTGGCGAGCGTCGTGGCTTCTCCCCTCGGTCATGTGGATGGCGAGGAGAGGGCGTCGGGAGGCTTTGCTGTTGGCGACGTTTTGGCTTCGGCAGCTCCCAAATCGTGTGTGGGAGGCCTATCTTGGGGACAACGGGCGGGACAGAAGACGGGGAGCGGTACAGAGGTTTTTTCAGGAGAAGGCATCGTTGTGGAGCTCTGACTCATCCTGATCTTGGCTCATTGACTTTGGTGGCAAGTTTAGGTTCTCCGCAGTTTTTCTTGCTTATTTTGATCTGCTTTATAAAAGGGATATCCCCTCCACATTGTATTTGTTCTGCCAAGTTGTTTGCCGTCGCTACCGTCGCTCCGGTGACCATACTGAGGCGGCGCCGCGACTATAATGCTTGCCTCGGCCTCCTCTTTTGAACAACGCCCATTTTAGGTAGGCCGCATCACGCTACCTCGCGCGCCCTAGGTCGCTCTCCAACACCGCCGCATCCTCTGGTCAGCCACTGTAGCTAGCCCCTCTCATATGCATCCGGGATTTCTCCGAATGAGGGTTTGGACCCCTCGGAACTCGTTTAAAATGATCAAGCATCCTTAGGGTTTTAATTCCATTTGTGTATTTATTTGTGTATTTTTGTATGAATAATATATATATTTGTGTATGAATCCAAGTCCACTTGAATGTTTACTCTCTTACTCTAGATAATATTATTGTTTTAGAAACTATGTATCCACTTAGTAGAAACCTTGAAGAAGAAGAAATAATGGAGAACATTATCGATGAGGACACCTCACAATATCTGAACTTGGAGGGACATGATGACAGCTCAAGTAGTCATGGAGAAGATGAAGACTCCGGTGAACGCAATTTAGTGATTACAAAGTCCGGCGAGGTATATGCATTGATTAAGCCTCTGCTGACTTCCACCAACAATCTTCTTCTACATGTATTAATTAACGCTTCTTTCTTCTTTTAGCACTCTGGATCGACCAGCCAGCAACCATCTTCTTCTATGAAAAAGAGCAAGCGAGGCGCGAGCCATCGGTTGAAAGATCATGCAAAGTTCACGATCGAAGAAGTCCGTGTTGATGGCAGGCCGATGGAGCCCAAGAAGGTCGCAGACAAATTTGTACGTCAGGCTGGAGTTCTTGTTAGGGACCAAATCCCAATCATAATTGAATATTGGAATAAGCCAAAGAAGGGCGACGGTACCTTTGTCGATGAAAGATCCAAAGAAACGCTTTGGAATTCGTTGTTGGTAAATTTCACCCTTCCGCCAGAGGAGGATGAAAACAAACCGGTTATAAAGGAAAAGGTCAAAGAGTGGACTCTAAAGAAGATGGCTGACGCTTTCCGCAACTGGAAGACAAAATTGAACAAATTTGTCAAAGCTCGCGAGACTCCAAATTTCGAAGACGCATATTATGCGAAGATAAGACCTCACTGGCCCGAATTTGTGGCATATAAGGAAGGTGCTATCGCTAAAAAGAGGTCAGAAACCAATACGCTAAATTCCCAGAAGAAGGAATATCACCAGAGGACGGGGTCAGGTGGCTACATATCTCAGAGGCCTAAGTGGGAGGAAGTTGAGAAGGCCCTGCGTGCTAGAGGGATGACACCCCAGACAGATGGGTGGGACCTACGTGCAAAGACTTGGTTCTACGGAATCGGGGCAAGGTTGGACCCAGAAACAGGATTGTGTATCTTCCCAACACTCCTTGCCAAACCCATCACTGAACTCATCACGGCATACGAGGAAACAACCGCCAGGACCTTCCATCCCGACAGAGAGAATGACCAGCTCACATGCGCCATCGGTAAAAAAGAACACCCTGGACATGCACGAGGCACAGGGGGTATGACGGGAAGGATGGGTTTGCCGAGTGGAGCGACTCTTACAGATGGCGCGGCAGAAAAGAAAAAGAGCGTACAGAGCGGATGACACAGATAGAACATGCACTTGTGGCGCTGCAGGCGCAAGTGAATGCACAACAGAGCCATCAAGCTACCGGTCCATCTCAGCGGCACGAAGAGCCTGCATTGGAAGCTGCCGGCGGCCCAGACTCTGCGTGGAAAAGCAGCGTGGCTTCCACGGAGAACGTGCAGCCCACGCTTGAAATGGCAGGTCCTCGATACCCCGTGGATGAGATCACGGAGAGCGAACACGCTGAGCTGCATGTGAGATTAATGGGCTTATCCATTAAGGTGGCTGTCAGCTATGCCTTACCTCCTGTAGCTGGTGGAACTTACCACTGCCGACCGATTCCAGATGGCTATGCTATTGTCGGGGTGGATGCGGTTGTGAAGGAATATGAGGAAGCACAGCTTGACCATGCTACAGGTGAAGGGGAAACTCAACTCAAATTTGCAGTGTAAACAACCATTCTTTGGAAGAAGCAACACATCGTGCTTCCAAATTGGAGGCCACTGGCACTCCCGCCGTCTCCGCAGCGTCAGCAGTCTGAGCCGCTTCAGCCATCTCCTGTGCGACAGCCATCTCCGGCGCTTCAGCCATCTCCTGCGCGTCAGCCATCTCCGGCACCCCAGCCATCTCCGACGCGCCAGTCATCTCCTGCCCGTCAGCCATCTCCGGCGCTTCAGCCATCTCCTCAGCGTAAGCGGAAGAGCACTGCCACGAAGAGCATCACTAGCACTGCCACAAAGAAATCCGCAGGAAACCGTACGCCAAAGAGTTCAAAAAACTACGTCCCGCAGCCTTCCGCCAAGCCATTGTCGGTTTTACCGTGGAATCGCAGCGACGAGGAGACCAATAGGATCTCGGAAGAAGAGGTCAAGAAATTCTTTGCACCTAGACGGGCCGAGCCAAAGGAGAAAATAGATCCGGCGGTGGTGGAGAAGTTTTACAATAATCTTTTGAAACCTGAAACCCCACTTGTGCCGGACTACGAGCGCCAGATTTTGAAGGGGGATGCAAGGCGCCGTAGGGAGACTGAAAGTAGCAGTCGTGCGGCACCCCAGAAAACAGTTCCCATGCTCGGAGAGCAGGAAAACCAATCATGTGCCCCGCTCCAAGTGTTCGACACACGGGACGCTCCTCCCGTAAATGATTACGAGGAAGAGCTACAAAGAAAGGCCAATGAGATGGGGATGACTTACATTGCATACTTGAACATCATGGGAGACAACTTGCCCAAATGCGATGCCAGCCCCATACAACCATGGAAGTATGGGAAGAATCTCGTCAAGAAAGAGGAGCTCAAGAATCTACCAACAAAGATGCGAAGATTGCACAAGTGGTACCTTGATTTCTGCAAGACGAGAAAGGAAGAATGGATCACAGCGCATATAAGAGATCAGATTTTCTTGTGCGGAGACGACGAGATCGACTTCAACATTCAAGACATGCATTTTCTATTCAATCAGAAGGAACTCGACAAAGCTGCCATCAGCCTTTATTGTGTGTAAGTACTATTTCTGTAATTTCTATCTCATCTCATTCACTTCATTAATTACATGTATATATATATGCTCACCATATATGTATATACTATTATGCAGGAAAAAGGTTATGGAATGCATGAAAGGAGGCTCTTTTGACATTGGGTTCGTTGACCCAAATAGAGTTCATGAAGAAGTGGTAGGAACCAAACCCGGGCAAACAGAAGATTACTTGCTAAGGTCTTTACTGAGACAACAAACCAAAAGGGAAATACTATTGCCTTACAACTTCTCGTGAGTACTGTTACCCTGTCTTGTACACATTCTGTTTCGGCTTACTCGATGTTAAGTGTAACTGATGATGAGTTATGCGTGCGTAGGTTCCACTTTATTCTGCTAGTCATTCAACCCGACTCAGGAAAAGTCCTTGTCATGGAATCGTTACGAAAAGAAAAAGAGATATGGGCAGACTTTAGAGAGATGCTCCAGATGTAATTTCAATCATATTATCACACTAGATCGGCAACTTTTGTGACAACGAGTAATTAATTACTCCTTTATCCATTTTCTTTGCCGGACAGGGTTTGGAAAAGGTTCACGGGCAGGGCCGTGGGTGAATGGTCAGAAGAACTAAAATTTGTAGACCAAAATGTAAGTAATACTAGCTAGCTAGGTCTGCGTATCTCTTTGATTCTGCTTCCAATTCCATTATATCATGCTTTATTGATTATTATTTTGATTGAACTCTCTATTCTCGTAAAGTGCGCGCATCAGGGACACGACAATAACTTATGTGGGTACTATGTTTGCGAGTTCATTCGCAACACGATATGTGCGACGGGCCAAGCCGCACTAGAACAACTTAGAGTAAGTAAACAAAGTATACAAAATTATTTTATTACCATCAATTGTGTTGAGTTTTATTCTTATATATATATTGACCCCATTCTTCATATATATTCAGATCGAACGGATGCGGGACCAACTCCTACCATTTGAACGCATACGAGCCATTCAAGAGGAATTGGCGGGGTTCATACTTGATGAGGTCGTCACGCCTGGCGGAGAACTCTTTAGATATCCACCAAAATAAACATTGTATATATGCTTGAACGTGTTTGTCTTGTACTTGATGCTTCAACGTTTACGGAGAATACCACACAATGACGATGTTGTGTATAATAATAGTTGCTTAATTATTCATGTACTCGTATGTACCGATAATGATGTATGTGTATACCGCTCCCGGTCGATTCCCCCCCTCCCCGTCCCCGCCGCGCCGCAGAAATACGCCCAGAACGGGGCAGGGGCAGAACTCTGCCGCGGCAGAGATTTAGGCCGTTTTCCTGCCGCGGCAGAAAACCTTTAACACCGGTTCGTGTAAGAACCGGTGTTAAAGGGGGGGGGCTCTAACACCGAACCCTCAACAGCGGTTCTACAACCGCTGTTAGAGGGCCCTCCAAACCGGTGTTAGAGGGGGGGGGATGTGCACTAGTGGCAACCCCTCAAAAAAATTACAAATACGATGCAACTTATTTGGCCATTTCTCTATTGGTGTGTTACCATATGAAATATAAGCCCACTCACGAGCAACCATCTCATAGAAGTCTTCTTGGCGCAACCACAACAACTCAAAAGAAAATGCGCTTTGTTTCCCAATGAGCTTGTTCGCCAGAATCAAGTAAACATAGAGTATGATCCAAACTTGATATTATTAATGCACAGACATTAACAAGAGAGTATTTCTGTTCCATTCAAGTGTTTCTAGAATTCTATCTATCTTTTCGTAAGTAGGATTTTCTCTACGATTCGCGCATGTGAATTGTCTATCCGATAGAGCTATTTATCTAAGGTTTAGACTCTCGATTATTGCATTAAATATATAGGGTCACCTTGCTTGCTATCAGTGTAAATGGGCTAGGGAGATATTTTTTGCTGATATTGAGGGCGAGGGGCAAATGCCCCTCCTCCCAACAACATAGCTCCTCCACTGTATGCATGTAATCTTCTAAAATTATATCCAATAAAATGACTAGCAATATGTGTACTTGTTAGTCAGGTGAAACAATTTCTTCAAAAGCTAGTTAGTTGGAAGAATGGAGAGGCTCTAGTTTGTATTTGGTTTGCAATCAATTGTGTAATAAGACTTAAAGGCAAGAAGCCGAAGTTCCTCTATACTGGTAGAAGGCGAAAACTGCCTCGCGGCTGGTACCGAAGCAAGTCTGGCACGGTGATCTTCATGCCGAAGATGATCAAGTGCGCGGACCACCGGACATTCCTTGAGAAGGAGGACATGCTTTCGCCTCTGGATAGAGATATTTCTCTAAGGTTTAGACCCTCAATTATTGCATTAAATATAAAGGAACATCTTGCTTGATATCGGTGCAAATGGGCTAGGGAGATATTTTCTGCTAGTATGCAAATGGGCTAGGGGCGAGGGGCAAATGCCCCCTCCTCCCAACAACATAGCTCCTACACCGTATGCATGTATTTCTAAAATTATATCCAATAAAATGACTAGAAATATTTATACTTGTTAGCCGGTAGACAAGTACAAGAATCTGAGCGACGAGGAGAGCCGACAGCTGGACAAGTGCTCGTGACAGATCTAATCTGAGATTCGCACCATGGGCCACATCAGACACCGCAACCTCCTGTCGTTGGTGACACACATGCCACACCCCGGCTGCCACTACCTCGCCTACTCTATCCTCATGGTTCTTCCTCTACATCTACTTTCAATTGTTTCCTTTCCGCAGTGGGCCTTGGATATTATCAACTGATGGCTTTGTTTGGAAGGGATAAGATGATATGAACAGGGTCACTACCTTCTACCTTGCGCCAAATTTTGGTACTTCCTCCGACCCATATTAGTTGATTCCAATTTGGATGTATCTAGACAAATTTTTGTGATAGATACATCCAAATTAGAATAAACTAATATGGGTCGGAGCAAGTACGAACGAGCAATACGATACATGGTGCCTATCCTTTTCTCCTTCGTCCGTGACTCTAGCATTTCTCGAACCATAGATGTGCGAGAGACATCCCGAGGAATCTCGACTCAGGCCATAGCTGAATACCTAAAGCTGTGGCACATGATCACTAATGTTCAACTAGCAGTGGGCAAACCCGACGAAGTTGTTTGGCACTCCACAAACGGTAATATCTTTTCAGTCAAATCTAACACCAAATTTACCAGCGTCAAACCGATATGGAAGTCCAAGGCTCCGACGAAATGCAATATTTTCATGTGGCTGGCAGTGTACAGACATTGTTTCACCGTAGACAAGCTAGAATGGAGAGGAACTCCGTGTGTCTGCTTTGCTCGACTGTCACGTACGTTTGTGTGGATTTGTTTTCATGATACTCGTGTTTTGCCTTCAGGATCCAATAAACGAACATAAGGAAGTGAGCTACCATAGGTAACATCCCGACAAGCAAAGGTACTCCCTCCGTCCCAAAATAGATGTCTTAAATTTGTCAAAATTTGCATGAATCTAGATACTATTTAGTATATAGATCTATCCAAAATTTAAAAAACCTAAGACATCTATTCTTAAACAGAAGGAGTAGTAAAATAAACGGAGTGATCGGCTTCCCTAGGCCAATTTATTTCTGTTTTGGGGACATTAGTCAGAAACTTTTTGACCGGGTCACTTGGCTACGTGAAAATGAACAAATTTGACTCAATCTTAGAAGTTAGGCATAAATTCGATATGGCCTATTTTGCATGGCGCCCGTCCGGGAAGCCGTGGCTGCGCGTATAGTACTCTTCCGTTTCAAATTACTCCGCACACACGCTTATCTAGGTATTTCAAAAATCTTATAGGAATTTTTTAAACGAAAAATAAAAAAATACTAATCCATCTAGATAAACGTGCGTGCGGAGTAATGTGAAACAGATAGAGTATATCCATGTGTCTTGATGCACAGAGGTAATTAATGAGCAGCGCTAGCCCAAAATGTCTTGAGGAGAAGTACCAAAACAACCCAACCCAACCCAACCCAACCCAACCAGGCGCGCGGAAAGCCAGGAACCTCCGGCGTTCCGCCTGCTAGAATTGTCTTTATGTGCCATGCGCCCCCCATGCCATGCCACCATACTGTACGTCCCGTGGAATGGATGCCACCATACCGTAACCTGCCCACACATTTCACTATTCGCGGGTGACAAACACAACTGTGTCACTGTGTTCAGTCTCGCACCCGGCGCCCATGCAATACACCCAGTCCACTCTCGCTGTTGCTCACTGTGTTCCGCTGTGCGCTCTTCAAATGTGTCAGCCGTACTCCTACCCAGAAAGCCCATGTACTCCAACTACCAACCGAACTCCCGAAAAGGAGCAGCATAAAATAAGTGGAAAAAAAGAGCTTGCTTGCCTCGGGGCAGGCAGAGGCTAGATTGCGTATATCCTGCACACACGCTGCTACTACTCCATAGCCACCTAGTAGTGTAGCCGTGTAGGAGCTACGAGTAGGGCAGCAGCAGCAACGACGACGCCCTCGCAACGTCGCACTGCCTGCCACTCTACGACCCAACACTAGCTAGCTAGCCCGCTGCAACCCCCGCCAGGCCATATTCCACGGTGCAATCGAGTGCCCGTCTGCGTATTCCCGCACGCACAGCGCTGCCGCGGCGCGGCGCAGCGGTCGCCGTTTCCCGACGCACACCTCCCCAGTCTGGGTTGGTCTTTGCCTCTTGCATGCCTGCCCCTGCGCGCGCAGCTACCCCGAGGCGAGGCTGCGTGCGTCTGGATTCTGGAACTGTAGCGGCTTACCTGCCGTGGCACGGGATCGGAAGGATGCACAGTCACATGGCCGGCGCGCTCTCCTCTCCGTCTCGCGCCTACAGAAGATGGAGAAGACGGGGCTGCAGAGCTGCAGACGACAGGGGCAGAGGGGGCGCGCCCTCTTTTTCTTCCCGCGGCCTCGCGTGGCCCGTCATAAGCATGACCTGATCGGGTCCCGTCAAACACACAGCTCTCCATGTCGATCGATCGACTGCACTGCACGTACGTACGGACTGGGGCGACAGCCAGGGAAAAAGGCCAGCCGAGCAAGCGACCACACCATCAGCGGTTCAGCTTCGAAATTCCTTGAAACGCTCTTTCGCCTGTCTTTTTAAGTATACGGAGTAAAAGAAAACATGTTCATACAACATTCACAAGCAAGTGCAGCCAAGTGCAAAACAAAAAAAAGACAGTTTAATGGACAGCATGTTGCTTGCTCAACTAAAAGGAGAACGCCAAAGAAGAGATACTCCATGGGGCTAAGAGAGTACGAATCGTGTTTTCGGTCTGGGTACGCCCAGTTTTCCACTCGCGTATCAAGACCGAGTTTCCAAGTTCGGCTAAATTCACTTAAACTCGGCGAAATATGGGCGAATATAGACAGAATTTCATTAAAGTAGGCAAGGGGACACATAGTACATCGGAATTTATAACTAAAAAGGCCGCCGCCGTGGTCGACGCCGGACGCCGCAACTACAGGCCGAGGCGGGGGTTGTTGCCGGCCTCGATGTGTGCCACGACTCCGACCAGAGTCCGCCCTGGAACGCTCCACCAGCGGCGGCGGCAAGCCATGTTGTTACGCGGCGGCGGCGAGCCCGGCGGTCCGTCGTGTCGGGCGAGTTCCTCGAGGCGTCTGTCGGCGAAAAACTGCCTCCAGAAGACCAGGTTGCCCTGATCCTCGGCGAGATCCGGGTCTTGCATGGCGGCGATAGCGGCCTGGACCTCTCCGACGAGGTCCTCTCCGTCCGGCACCGGCGGAACGGGGATCCCGCCGGCGCTGATTTTCCAGCCTATGGGGAGACGAGTGTCCGACGGGGCCGTATAGCTCGCCTCGCGGAGAAGTCGGGCTTCCCACGGCGACAGCGTGCGTCGGCCCGCGGCCATAGTTCGCCGGAGTTGAGGATGAAGAAAGGTGTGAACGTCCGAAGTTCGCCGGAGTTGTGGTGGTGTGAGGGACTATGAAGAGAGACGGCGAGATGTACGGCTTTTATAGGCCGGAAGAATGGCGGGAGGGGTGTAGCGGTGAGGGCAGGAAAAGGAAAACGGCGGGAAGGATGGCGGCGAGTCGGCTTCTGTCGCTGACAGGCTAGTCCACTCGCCGAATTCGCTTCGTCCGGCGTCCCCAGGGTGTACCCGGGATCCTGGGTTCGGCCTGGGTAGTCCGGACCAAAGTTGGCCCAAATCCGGCCGAAAAGAGGTCCCTGAGTACGCGACTGGGCCGATTTTCAGCGTCCGGGCGTAATTATGGCGGATCGGCCTCCTGGGTAGGCGAGTGGAGATGTTCTAAGACTCTTCGGCCGGTCCGAGTAGATAAGTGACGCTTTAGCACGTTGTCTAGCCAATCTCTGTCCCAGTATCTACAGAACGGATACCACTGTTGTAAAAAAACAAAACAAAAAAAAACACGAGTGAAAGGAAGACCCTTTGGATAACCATCTTATTATAAATATTCTAAATACTCCAGATCATTGCCAAAAACACTAATCAGAAGAGACATCTCCTCCTACCGATCTGGTTTGCATTTGCTTTTAGAAACTCACCGAGGTCTAGGGCCTGCCATTCAGGCCCCCGAGCCTCATATACAAAGCTCCATAGGAAGCGGCTCATGGGACAGGTAAACAATATGTGGGTCCTTGACTCCATGACCAAACAAAGGGGACAAAGACCGTCCCCTCGGCCATGTCGATTCGTTAAACCCATACCCGAGGGTAGGCAATCAAGAGGCAACTGCCACACAAAATTCCTAATCTTCAAAGGCATGGGTGGCTTCCACAAATGGGAGGTCCATGGAAAGTTGCCCCCCCCCCCTAAACAGGGCGTTGTAGGCCGATCTAACTGTGAAGCCCCCTAAAGGGTTAAGGTGCCAAGAGATAGAGTCTGGGGTATCCGAAAGTGACCGTGAAGGCTGTCTTGCGGCGCATTCCATTCTATCGTCTCCTTTGGGCCAAAGGTCAGTCGGAATTGAATATTCCAAGACCCATCCCGGGACTTCGTGGCCACGAGAAGCATCGGATCTGAGCATATAAAAAATATGGAAGGGAAATCATACCAGATAGGTCGCCAATTAAGCCAGGGATCTAGCCAAAAAAAGGGTTCCCTCTCCATCGCCTATGGAAATGGTGTCCCCAGCCTAATCTCATGTTTTATGTCTTGGATGGTCCTCTGAAACTTAGATCCCTCCGGGCGCTCACATGCCATAAGAACGCGACCTTATAGATACTTTGCTTTCACAAGTTGTAACTAGAGGGCCCCATCATTCGGCAGAATCCTCCATTCCTATCTTAGCATCAAGGCCACATTCATATGCCGGGATGATAAGATGCCTATTACCCCAAGATCCTTGGGTGCATGAAGGTCAGACCACTTCACCATATGATATTTTTGGATCCCATTACACGCCTGTCAAAAGAATCATGGTGCCAAATTGCAATGCACTCCTTCATGTAGGATATACAACCCCATGATATACATGGGAAGGATAGATAAAAATGAATCAATGAGGATGGTATTACTTCCCATGGAAGTGAAGCTCCCTTGCCATGGATCGGCCTTTGTCTTGACCCTTCCTACTAAGGGTTCAAGGTCCTTGATAACAATCCTTGTACCATAGACCGACATCGCTAGGTATTTGACAAGGAAAGCGCATAATCGACAGTTGAGGTTACTAGCTATCCATTTTCGATCCTCAAGTGAATATCTGATAACCACAAATTCGCTCTTATCGAAGTTGGTTTTGAGGCATGACATGGCCTCAAAACATAGTAGGAGGAACTTGAGATTGACAATGTCAAGCTCAGACCCCTCTACCATGATCATGGTGTGGTCCCCGTATTTCAGATGGGTAATCCCTCCTCTAGGGATGACATGCCCTACCACACCAAAGATTTGGTCGGCAATCTTAGACCTATGTAAGATTTCTGCTAGGGTGTACAGTACAGAGTTAAATAGAAGTGGGAGATAGGATCCCCTTGGCTTATTCCACATGAGGACCTAAAATAGGGTACCACTTACCCATTTATAATTAGATATTTCTATTTTCATACCCCTGGTTTGTTAGTTGTACTCACTTTTCTCCAGCTGCTTAACTTTTCCTCACTTTTGCCCAGCTCCTTCTCCGAAACTCTCACACGGTATGAAACTTGTTGTCCGTCAGCCTTGCTGTTACGTGCTAACAAGGGGGGCGCGTTCAGTCGGGTCCCGTAGTGGACACCTCTCTCAACTTATCCAGATCAGCATGAGACCCACATCTTATCCACGTGAGCGCCGAACCCACAACTTACCTAGGTTGGCGTTGCAAGATGGGAGCTTGAGCCAGCCCGTGCCCACATGACGTTGCCTCTCCTTTCTTATTCTTCTTCAGCGAAGGCAGCCCTTCTCCGGTCGGCGAGTTATGTCTAGCTTCACTTTGGCCTCCCGTTCGTCTTGGATGCAGTATGGTGCCATCCTGCTGACCTGTATGAAGGATGACAATGGCAACCGTGCGCAGAGAAGGTTAGGTCTCGCACCAAATTGTTCCAATTAGAGGGGAGCTTGTTGTGGACAATCAATTGGCGCAACTCGGGAGCTCAATTGGGCGCGCGCTTGCTGTGGAGAATGCAGCCGACAGAGGATCTGTTGCGATGATTTAATTTGTTTATCGATTTAGCGTATCGGTTGCAATTGTTGGGCGATGTAGAGATAAAACAAAACTTTTTCCTCTAACGCGGTGATCCCAAGATCTAGCTGAGGTAGAAGGCCATGATGATTACCACTAGACGCTTAGTTGCGGATTACTGATGAAGCGCGTCAGTTGAATGCAGTGCAGTCCTCGAGATCCGATCCGATCACGATCGTCCTGGTGCTGATTGTACAACACCTCTGCTGGTATCCACACGTACAAGGGGAGCGCCAACGGTGAATTGCTAGGTTCAGTACGGCGGCAGGACTACTGTGGAGCTAGGGTTTCCAATGCATGGAATGACCTAACCGATCAACCACTTTGGGTTACTGCGCCCCACTATATATAGGGAGTGAATGTGGGCTCCACTCACTCGTGGACCATTCACTAAAGCCCATATAATATTAGTCACTATGAGTCCGACTCACTAACTCAGTCCAAATCCGGCTCGGGTCTAACCCACCCAGATTTCTGGTTCAGATCCAATTCGAACTTGCTCCCGCTCTTAATTGTGTGACCCCGCAGGCTTATGGCGACTTGGACATGATGGATTCGGACTCTCAATCGATCAGTCGGTAGCAGCTCTTAGCAGAACGTGCCGACTCCCAAGTACCAAAGAGTCATGACGACTTGCCTTTCCAATGCGACTTACATCTGAGTCCCTTTTGCCTCACGATATACCTTGTCAGACTATAGGCGAATAATTATTATCCCTTAAATAGTCCGACTCTCTTCTCAATCCGAGATAAGTGATTCATCCGACTAACTCTTAGTCGATCGCCTCGGTTAACACTTAACCAAGTCGTGCATGGCCATGCTTTATGAATCATATCATTCGAGAGGGCCTAGAGAATATCTCTATAAGTGGAGGGGCAAAATCCCATCTTGGTTATTCATATCACGCAGCTTGATTCTCAGTCGACCCGAACCCTGCCTTTATAACTTCCCAGTTATGGATAAGCGTTTGACAGAACCTAAGTCGGTGATCCTCAACTCGGACTATGCAACAACCTCAGGTCTAAGGATTACATTGATTGAGATATACAAATGACAGATTTGTTCGTTGTAACCGAGTGGAACCGAGTCATCAAGCCGACTTTCACATTGGTCTAAGTTGTGTGTCCAGCACAACCTCGATGACCAAGGATATTTAGTACAAACAACATGAATCTATAGTTCCACAATTGAATCACATATTCAATGATACACATCAGATGTTTATACAAGGATAACTTAATAACTTTATGAATACAATGGGAAATATCATCATACATGATTGCCTCTAGGGCATATTTCCACCAGTCTCCCACTTGCACTAGAGTCAATCTTCCGACATCACATGTCTAGGTATCTAATGCCCATAGTTCTCAGGTGCGCCTCATGCTTAGGTTGTGGTAACGGATTTGTCAACGAATCCGCAACATTTACATCAGTGTGTACCTTGCATAACTTGATATCAACCTGATCCACGAACTGGCGAATCAGGTGGTACCGTATGAGTATGTGCTTGTTCTTCTAGTGTTGTCTAGGTTCCTTGGCTTGTGCAATAGCACCATTGTTGTCACAATACACGTCTAACGGATTGGACGATCCCTGAACCACACCAAGATCCATGAGCAAATTCCTCATCCAAATAGCTTCATTTGCTGCCTCCGAGGCGGCAATATACTCAGCCTCTGTTGTAGATGCAGACACATTCTCTTGCTTGGAACTCTTCCATCTCACAACCCCTCTATTTATTACAAACACATACCCGGATTGCAAACAAGAATCATCAGAGTCGGTAGTATAACTCGCATCTGTGTAACCCTTTACACTGAGTTCATCTTCACCTCTATAAACCAAAAACATATCCTTAGTCCTTCTTAAGTACTTTAGGATATTTTTTAGCCGTTGTCTAGTGGATTTCTCCAGGATCAGCCTGGTATCTGCTCACAACACTTAGAGCATAGGAAACATCCGGCCTAGTACAAAGCATGGCATACATGATGGATCCGACTACAGAAGCATACGGAATCGCACTCAAACGACTTCGCTCATCAATCATCGAAGGACACTGAGTCTTGCTAAGTTTTACACCATGGGACATCGGTAAGAACCCCTTCTTAGACGATTCCATGTTGAACTTCTTTAACACTTTGTCCAAATAAGTACTCCGACTCAATCCAATGAGCCTTCTTGATCTATCTCTATAGATCCAGATTCCGAGAATATATGTTGCCTCACCCAAGTCTTTCATTGAGAAACTCCTTTCCAATGATTCCTTGGTTTCTTGCAACATCTGGACATTATTTCCAATCAATAATATATCATCCACATATAAGATTATAAAGTTTACTTTGCTCCCACTAAACTTATTGTATAAACAAGAATCATGATCACTCTTGATGAAGCCAAACGATTTGACTACCTCATCAAAGCGAATATTCCAACTCTGAGATGCTTGCTTCAACCCATAAATGGATTTCTGAAGTTTGCACACTTTTTGAGCATTAGCCGGATCGACAAAACCCTCGGGCTATATCATATAAATGTCCTCGGTTAAATTTCCTTTAAGGAAAGTCGTTTTGACATCCATCTGCCATATCTCATAGTTGAAATAGGCTGCTATAGCTAACATGATCCGAATTGATTTAAGCATCGCTACGGGCGAGAAACTCTCGTCGTAATCAACTCCTTGAACTTCTCGGAACCCCTTCGTGAAAAGATGTGCTTTATAGATGGAAGCATTTCCATCCATATCAGTTTTCTTCCTAGACCCATTTGCACTCGATGGGTCTTGCACCGTCTGGCAGATCAACCAAGTTCCATACTTGATTTTCATCCATGCACTTTAACTCGGATCTCATGGCTCCAAGCCATGACTCGGAATCAGATCCCACCATTGCTTCCGAATAATTTGCCGGCTCATCACTGTCTAACAGTAATACATCACGAACACTTCGTAATCTCGCCGATCTTCGTAGTATAGGTGCTGTTGCTGGCTCAGCTACCACGATCGGCTCAACCTCCAAGGTTTTTTCCGACTCGCTACTAGCCGGTTGATACGTCGGAAACGTATCTATAATTTTTTATGTTCCATGCTTGTTTAGTATCTACTTTGCTTTGCTTTGTCCACACTTTGAGGTGTTTATATATGTTTTCTAGTACTAACCTATTAACAAGTTGCCACAGTACCAGTTGCCTGTTTTCTGCTATTTTTGGTTCCAGAAAAGCTAGTAAGGAAACATTCTCGGAATTTGACGAGACAAAAGCCAAAGTCAATATTTCACCGAGGAGAACACAGAGTCTAGAGGGGAGCCACAGGGCGGCCGCACCATCCCCGTCTGTAGCCGCCTCCACTATCGTCCCTAGATCGGGGGATCTGAAGCTCTTCCCGGCACCCTGCCGGAGGGGAGATCATCCTGAGGGCCTTCTTCTTCATCATGCCAGCCTCCAGTATGAAGCGTGGGTAGTTCCACCTTGGATTACGGGTCCATGTAGTAGCTAGATGGTTGTATCTCCTCCTTTGTGCTTTCATGTCTAGATCTTGTGAGTTCCGTTCATGATCAAGATCTCATCTATTTGTAATCATGCATGTTGTTTTGCAGGGATCCGATGGATATTGAGATTACTATGTCAGATTGATTAATGGTTTTGTCTTATTGATTCTATCATGTCTGTGTTGTTTGTGATCTTGCATGCTCTCTGTTGTTAGTAGCTATCTTGGCCAAATAGTTGCTAGTGACTCCAAGAGGGGGTATTTATGCTCGATTGTAAGATCCCTCCCTTTATAAAGGTAAGGATCCCTGTGATTGCAATGCCAGTCCCTGTATCAATGCTAGCATCCACAGTTTAAGATGAAGTACACATAAACAAAGGTCATTATTACATATCATTCCAGAGAAAACATAGTCTTTTACAAACTCCATGGCCATAGGCCTAATACAAGAGTTCAAATATAGAATAAGATAAATAAGTCTTCATCTTCATGTGCCACAGGCAAGCATGTTGAGTGTAGACTCATAACCCCTAATCATCATCAGAATAACCTGCAACATCACAAGTTACAGCAACAGTGGGTCAATACATTGGAATAGTATTTCCAAGTGATACCTTAGTAAATTATTAGCATCTAGTTACTACATGAATTTGGCTAAGTGTAGCTTAGGTTTACTTTGCTCAAAATAGGTTTTACCTATTAGTTGAAATCACTAAGTTTTTCTTTGACAAAAACTTTCCCAACGAATCACCAATAGAAATTGGTGAGCCTTCACCCTTGTTCAACCACAAGTTTTAACTTAGAAATTGGGATGAGGAGATTCTTGATAGCTTCCATGTCTTGATGATCAAGTTGTCCAATACCAGGGACATGGCTAAGTACTTAGATTCTTCCATCTGCAGAGGTTGTGCACTTTCCCCACAAGACTTGATTTTCACCAAGACAGGACCTTTCAGAAGCCTTCCCTTAGACCAAATGGACGCGCTCCAAACCTATCATCCCACTACCACCAACTGTCCAAATGGATAAGTTATTGCAACCTATATGATCCAAGAAGAGCCCATAATGCCATGTGGCTGCACTAGAAGCTTCTTAACATTTGGCATCTCAAATCCCTTTGTTCCTAGGTGGCTTTCCACAAGTGAGATACACAAGGTAAACCATAGAAATGGGCCTTGTGTAACCACTCAACACAAACCATTCTTTCCATTCCACCCAGGTGTTTCATTCACTTAGTTGTTTTATTAAGCAAAAACACAAGTCCAAAGACTTAGAAATATTTTCACATAACATGAATATATAACCACCCTTGGTTGATACTAGCTAGGCTAAGCATGGCAATGGTAAGCATCTTAACTTAGAGAATTTCTAGCAATTTACAACTACTAGGATTTCCCAAGCATAGCATATAGATAAAAATATTCATGCAAGTCCTATACAAAATATTTCTAGTCCATAGTTGAAAAATATAGGAATAAAATCATGAAGCACCACTTGCCTTGGTAGTTTGGGGAGTAGCAACAATCTTCACAATCACAATCACTATTTGCACCAAAATTTATACATAAAATAATGGCACCAAAATCACATTTCCAAAATATACAACCAAAAACATATGAATGCATGCAAATGCCATGTGATGATTTTTCTATACCAAACAGGACAAGTAAACAGTACTGAATCAAAAACAAGTCCAAAACACACCAAGTAAACTTTATTTGATCTACCACTCATTTTTCAACTAATTACTATACACAAATTAAGCCTACAAAATGTTTCTGTAAAAACAACCATTTTTACAGAGGCAAAACATTAAACACATTGCATAAACAGAAAGGATTTTCTCTCCTAATTCCAATGATATAAAATTTGTAAAATTTGAACGTGTGGATCAAAAGTTATGAATTTTACAAGTTTGGTTAACTAATAGATCAAATTTCTCTTTTAAATTTAAACTCAGGCCACGCGGCGTTCTCTGATTGGTCGATACCGCTTCGCGCAGATCAGGCTTTCTGGATCGTTAGATTAAAAGTGCATCGCACGGATCAGATCTAAACTTACCGCTTCCCTAAGTGATCTAATTCTACGCATCGGATCAAGATCCAACGGCGCACAAGCGTTTGCCAAAGATGGGCGGCGCGCGACGGTGGCTGGCGGCGGCGCAGTTAGACGAGGACGGTGCCGACAATACAGGAAGCGAGGAAGGCAGTGGAATAGCTCACCGAGTTCGCGTGATGATGCTGGTGCTCAAGGTGGTTTTTGTTGGCGAAGGGGCGCACCGTGGAGGTCGCTGGGGCTCGTCGGAGTTGTGCGTGGTGTCAGTTGTTCACTGCCAGAGATGGAGGCGACGTTCTTCGGCGCAATGAGACAAACGAAAGGCATTAGGAGAAGCACATAAGCAAGGCGAACACAGTCGTAAGAATTAGGGGTCAAGGGGTGGTCTGGTTTTACCGTGATTGTTCGTCGGAGTCGGGAGGCGCTTCGGTCGTTGGCAGGGCTCGACGGAGACGACGACCTGGGGAGTTATAGAGCAAACCGAGAGTGTGAGAATATGTGCACATGCAAGATAGGCAAGTTCGTATGAACGAGAGGTAAAGGGGAGCACGGGGTTCACCGGAATAGGTCACCGGAGTGCGTCGGGCAGCGGTGTTGCAGCTCGAATTGTCGGCAGCCTGGTGGTGGAGTGGGGGTGATGAGTGAGGGGAAAGACTCACGGTGCGGAGGGGTTTAAGTAGGCAGGGGCTCGGCAGGAAATGCCTGCAGAATCAATGGCAATTACGCCGCACGATCAACGCCAGCAACGACAGCGACGACGTGTTCTTCGCGGGATTTGGGGAAGACGACGGTGACGTGGACGGGGCCCAGTAGTCAGCGAGAGGGGTGGGTTCTGCGCGGGTGATGAAAGACAGAGAGAGGAGTGGCCCGGGTGGACAGTTTTGGCTGTTGGGCTGAAAAGCTGGCGCCAGGCCCAGTTCTATTTCTAATCCATTTTCTTTTTCCAAAACGATTTTTAGGAATCTTTTTCAAACAAATTCAAAGCATTTGAATTCCAAATCTTTCTGAATTTTTTGTAAAGTGTAACCTGCATACTTTTGAATATAAAACCATACTATCTCATTAGACTTGTTTGGTCCTTTTGAAAATTCAAAATAAACAGTGCCTTAGCACATGATTTGATAAAGATTTGAAAATGGTTTTAATACCAAATTTTGTTTGGAAAATTTTGTCCAAGATTGGAACTCAACCTACCAATCCTATGAACTCACAACAATGGTTTCAAAACAAATATTCCCTCACTAGAGAGTGGCATTGAATCAAAGCTTGCTCACATGAAATAATAGCACCCAAAGTTTCTGTTTCTTTCGAAAGAGTTTGAAATTGAACTCTAAATGAATATGCATGCATGGATGATATGCAAAGCTTTGAAAACATGATTTTAGGGATGTTACAAATCTAACCCCCTTAAGGTGAATCTCGCCCTCGAGATTCGGATGGGCTAGCAAATAGGTGAGGGTGGTCTTTCCGAAGATCATCTTCTCTTTCCCATGTTGCTTCTTCTTCGATGGTTCCATTGAACTTTGCAGAATTTGATTATCTTAGTCCGAGTAACTCTTTCTGCAGTCTCAAGAATCTTGATAGGTTTTTCCTCATAAGTGAGGTCACTTTCCAACTGAACCTCTTCCAAAGGTATAGTATCCTTCAAAGAAGTCTCTTCCATCTCTGGATGGCATTTCTTAAGCTAACTCACATGAAACACATTGTGAACGGCAAACAATGACTGGCAATTCAATCTCATAAGCTACTTCTCCTTTACGACTCAGAATCTTGAATGGCCCAACATATCTTGGGGCCAATTTTCCTTTGACTCCAAATCTCTTCACTCCACGAAGTGGTGACACTCTAAGATAAGCTCTATCACCTACTTCATAGGTGACCTCTCTACGCTTAGGATCTGCGTAGCTCTTCTGTCGAGACTATGCTATCTTCAATCTGTCCTTAACTAGCTTGACTTTCTCTTCAGCCTCTTTGATTAGTTCTGGTCCGAATAAACTTCTTTCCCCCACACCATTCCATAACAATGGGGTGGTACACTTTCTCCCATAGAGAAATTCAAATGGTGCCATCTCAATACTGGCTTGATAGCTGTTATTGTAAGAGAATTCTGCGTAAGGCAGACTTTCATCCCAACTGGCTCCATAGTCTAGGGCACATGCCCTCAACATATCTTCAAGAATCTGGTTGGTCCTTTCTGTTTGTCCATCAGTCTGAGGATGAAAAGCAGTGCTGAATTCCAACCTCGTTCCCAATGACTCATGTAGTTGCCTCCAAAAATGAGAAGTGAATTGAGTTCCCCTATCTGACACAATACTCTTGGGTACTCCATGCAGACATACGATCCTACTCATATAGATCTTGGCTAACTTTGCACTTGTATAGGTTGTCTTCACGGGTATGAAATGAGCCACTTTAGTTAGGCGATCCACTAATACCCAAATAGAATCATATCCTGACCTCGTCCTAGGTAGTCCAGTGATGAAATCCATGCCAATCTTGTCCCACTTCCAATCTGGAATGGGTAGGTTGTAGCAATCCTGCTGGTTTCTGATGTTCCGCTTTCACTCTACTACATACATCACACAAAGCAATATGTTCGGCGATGTCTTTCTTGAGGTTATTCCACCAAAATCTTTCCTTCATATCCATGTACATTTTGGTGTTACCCGGATGAATGGAATACGGTGAGTTGTGCGCTTCTTGTAAAATCAGTTTCCGATGTTCTGGATCTTGCGGAACACAGATACGTTTTCCATACCATAAAGTACCCTGTTCATCTTCATGGAATCCTTTGGCCTTTCCTTTACCAATCTTTTCCTTAATCTCCTCAATTTCCTTATCTATCTTTTGGGCTTCTTTGATTTTGTCCAACAAAGTGGGTTGAACATCTAATGACAGGAGATGTCCTTCAGGCACAATCTCCAATCTGAGGTCTCTAAATTGGGCACACAGATCATCTGGCAAATCTCCTTTAGTAAGGCCATTCACAAAAACCTTACGGCTTAGAGCATCCGCTACAACATTTGCTTTACCAGGGTGGTATTGCAAACTCAAGTCATAGTCCTTGATGAGTTCTAGCCATCTTCTTTGTCTCATGTTGATTTCTTTCTGGGTGAAGATATACTTCAAACTTTTGTGATCTGTGAACACTTCACATCGCTTTCCCAAAAGATAATGCCTCCATGTTTTGAGTGCATGGACAACAGAGACTAACTCTAAATCATGAGTTGGGTAGTTTACCTCATGAGTTTTGAGTTGTCTCGAGGCATAAGCCACAACTTTCCCTTCTTGCATTAACACTGCACCTAATCCATGATGAGATGCATCACAATATACTTGGAAATCCTTCTCCAAATCTGGCAAACATAAGACTGGTGCTGTCACTAGTCTCTTCTTCAATTCTTGGAAACTGAGTTCACATCCTTCAGACCAAGCAAATTTCTTGTCTTTCTTTAGCAACTCTGTCATTGGTTTAGCTATCTTGGAGAAATTCTCAATGAACCTTCTGTAGTATCCCGCCAAGCCAAGGAAACTACGAACCTCTTTCACTGACTTAGGAGATTCCCACTCAGTTACAGCTGACACTTTTGCGGGATCAACTGCTACACCATCTCCTGACACAATGTGTCCAAGAAATCCAACTTCATTCAACCAGAATTCACACTTTCTGAATTTGGCATACAACTTATGCTCTCTAAGCTTCTCAAGTATCAATCGCAAATGTCCTTCATGCTCTTCTTTGCTCTTGGAGTAGATCAAAATGTCATCGATGAATACGACAACAAACTTGTCAAGGAACTCCATGAACACCTTGTTCATCATATTCATGAAGTAAGCTGGTGCATTGGTCAAACCAAATGGCATCACGGTATACTCATACAATCCATACCTAGTGGTGAAAGCTGTCTTAGGTATGTCTTGTTCTCTTATCTTGAGCTGGAAATAACCTGACCGGAGATCAATCTTTGAGAACACACAGGCTCCTTCTAGCTGGTCAAACAAGTCATTGATTCTAGGCAAAGGATATTTGTTCTTGATAGTCACCTCGTTGAGTGAACGGTAATCTATGCATAACCTTTGACTTCTATCTTTCTTTTCCACAAACAAAACTGGTGCTCCCCAAGACGAAGAATTTGGTTGAATAAATCCTTTCTGCAACTGTTCTCCAAGTTGTTTCTTGAGTTCTTCAACTCATCAACTGACATCTTGTACGGTCTCTTTGCTATTGGTCCAGATCCTGGTAGCAAATCAATAAAAAATTCCACATCTCTATCTGGTGGCATTCCCGGCAATTCTTCTGGAAACACATCCGGATATTCACTCACAATTGGCACACTGTCTATGCTAACCCTCTTAAGAGAATTTAGTTTACTCCCTTTCGATTCAAAGTTAGACTTGAATCTTATCCGTTTCTTTTCCGGGGTTGTGAGAGCAACAGTTCGTTTAGCACAATCTAGTACTCCTTCATACTTGGTCATCCAATCCATTCCCAAAATTACATCCAGTCCTTGGGAATCTAGGATTATCAGAATCACTAGAAACTTATGCTTTCCAAACTCTATTACTAGATCCCGGCATCCAAGACTCACTATCATATCTCCACCCGGAGAACTTACTTTTATTGGACACCCAATGTTTTCAGTTGGAAACCCATTTCTATCAACAAATGCTTTTGATATGAATGAATGTGATGCACCAGTATCAAAAAGAACAAGTGCTGGAATAGAATTGAGTTTGAACTTACCAGCCACAGCATCGGACTCCTCATAGATTTCTTCCACATTGATGTGGTTCACTTGTCCCTTTTGGAAAGGGTTGGGCTTGTTGGGTCCTTTAACTTTCTTTTCTGGGCACTCATTTGCATAATGCCCCATCTTCTTGCACTTGAGACATTCAACCTGACTAAGATCCTTCTTGACAGGCTGGCTTCCACTACCACTTCCACTTCCATTGTGGTGGTTCTTGTACCCACTCTTGTGATTCTTGTACTTGTCATTTTCATGACTACGGTGATGCTTGTTGTCATGCTGACGGTTGTGGTTGTGGTGTTTGTTGTACTTTCCATGTTTGTGGGATCCAGAATTCCCACTATCATCATAATGGGAACGTTTGTGAGACGATCCTGAGCTATGCTTGTCAGAGTGCTTCCTCTTCCTGCTTTCAACCTGTTTCATCTTGCTCTCCAAGATGGCAGCCTTGTCACAAAGAGACTGATATGTGGGGACATAGGCCACAGATAGTTGCAGGTTTAGTTCATCATTCAATCCTTCGAGGAACTTCTCTTTCCTCTTAGAATCAGTGTCAACTTCATCCGATGCATAACGCGCCGGATTGTTGAACTCCTCAATATATTCAGCCACGCTGCGGTGGCGCTGCTTCAAGTTATGAAATTCCTTCTTCTTCAAACTCATCACTCCGGATGATATGTGAGCAGTACGGAAACCATCTTCAAAGATAGCCCAGGTCACATCCTCAATAGGAGTGGTGATCTGGAAGTTATCCAACCAAGTAGCTGCTGGTCCTTCCAACAAGTGTGCTGCAAACCTGACTTTCTCCTCATCAGTACAGCCAACAGTTACCAAATCCTTGTTCACTGAGCGTAGCCAATCATTGGCCACCATGGGATCAGTAGTTCCTGAGAACTTTGCTGGCCTCAGTCTTAAGAATCTGGTGAGCATGTCAAAACCTGGTGGATTGTTCTGATTATTGTTGTTGTTGTTGTTGTTGTTATTGTTGTTGTTCTGATTCTGCATGAAAGTTGTCATCATTTGCATCAGCTGTGCTTGTGCTGTCATCAGCTGCTGCATCTCTGGGGTGACATTGTTGTTGTTCGGGTTGGGGTTGGCACGTCAAGGATGCATCTGTGGTTTTCAATAAGGATAAGAATGAGATACCCATAGATGCTTAACATGCACAATACATCACATAGACAAACACAAACATGCATCAAAATATCAAAAGTTCAACAACATAGACAACAAGTTTTGAAAAGCAAACACACCAGTAGCAAGCCATCCACATGTTGGATGGTCATTGCGACTCAATAATAAAAAGCATGGTAAATGATAGGTAAATGAGTAGTCATCACTACTCTTCTGCATCAACCTCCTCATCAACAAGTGTAAGACCTGCATTCTCCATAGCAGTCTTGTATTCCTCGACATTGGTAGTCAAGGCCTCTATCTTGTACTTGAGAGCCCTCTTCTGTGAACGAAGTCTCTCAATCACACCCTGCTGATGCTCGAGCTCGAAGTCCTTGGCCTCTAGTTCTGCAGTCATCTCTCGAATCCTCTTGTTCCTTTCTTGGACTCTTTTCTCTTGACTCTTGAACTTTCTATCCTGACTCTCGAACTTGGCCTCCATTTCCTTGACTATCTCATCTTGCTCCGCAAAGAGCTTGTCCTTCTCATGAAGCTGCACCTGGAGCTCGTCATTGCTAAGCATGACGTTGGTCCTATCAGTATCTAGGTGCCTAAGAAGAACCTCTAGGTCCTGGAGGTATAGACGAATCGGCTCTGCCGTCTCCCTAGCAGCATCCTCGCACTCAATAGCCTCACCATCCTCGTCACGTGTACTGAAGGCGTGGAAGTGAGTACCTCTAATCTCCCGAGATTGTCTCCCTAACAGACACGTAAATAAATCCTGTATGACTACCTCTAGGCCTCTCTCCCTGTCGTCATGCATAAACTTGAAGATGATTTCCTCCGTAGTAGGCTCAGTCTGGCGTCCTGGCTGATTAACCTTGAAGCCCCAAAGGTCTTTCCTCTCAAACTTGGTGAGGGGAAGCACCATGATGCTAGGAAGCAGAAGATTGAGTAGACCAGTGAGCTCAATAAGCCGAGTGCCAAATCGAGTTCCCTTGAAGTCTTCATCTGTGCTGATAGTAACATTAGACATCTATTTTATAAGATAGAAAAAGTTAGAATCAACACTATTAAAGATAAATCACAAGACATGGCATCACATGCATATCTTTGGCAATCACAACACACAAGTCATGGCATACATAAATCCATTACAAGCATCCAAGGTTCAACTTATTTTAAACAACATTTTTGGGAAATAAAATGATAAGTGTGGTGGTACAACTAACAAAGTACGTTACAATCCCATCTCACTTGCCAAGTTGGCTAACAGGGCATCCCTAGAGGCAATATGTCGACCCTGATCACATGACTCCATTGCTAAGTCTATGATGTCCTCTCTTAAACGTTGGTTGGTAGCCTCTAACTCTTGGGTATGCTTCTTTTCTTCCCTAAGGTCATTTTGGGTGTTTAGCATTCTGCACTTGAGTCTATCACCAAGCTCCTTGATGGACTTCCAAGCTGCATCTCTTGCAGAGACGAAGAATGTGGTGTGCATCACTGAGTTGGTGACCTTGCAGAATCCTGATTCCTTGTGGTTGTCTTCCTTGTTTTTATACAAGTGAAGTTGCACCCACCAGTACTCAACTCCTTCATCCATCACGGGAAAACCTTTGTACATAGCTGCACCATGTATTCCCATGGCAACCATGAGGTCCTTGAGAGCCTTGGGGAATTCTGTCTCACACTCCAAAGTCATAGTCATGAGTGGTCCCTTCTTCACGGCTTCGTTGATGGAGTTCATCTACAAATAGAGATGAGATGGAAATTAGAAAAGCTTACGAGAAGGAAAAGACAAGTGTAGAAGTTGTTGAAAATTTTCCTTAGTGGTTTCCAATCCTAGGGTTATAATCCTACAGGCAACACAGTGCTCTGATACCATCTGTAAGATCCCTCCCTTTATAAAGGTAAGGATCCCTGTGATTGCAATGCTAGTTCCTAGATCAATGCTAGCATCCACAGTTTAAGATGAAGTACACAGAAACAAAGGTCATTATTACATATCATTCCAGAGACAACATAGTCTTTTACAAACTCCATGGCCATATGCCTAATACAAGAGTTCAAATATAAAATAAGATAAATAAGTCTTCATCTTCATGTGCCACATGCAAGCATGTTGAGTGTAGACTCATAACCCCTAATCATCATCAGAATAACCTGCAACATCACAAGTTACAGCCACAGTGGGTCAATACATTGGAATAGTATTTCCAAGTGATACCTTAGTAAATTATTAGCATCTAGTTACTACATGAATTTGGCTAAGTGTAGCTTAGGCTTACTTTGCTCAAAATAGGTTTTACCTATTAGTTGAAATCACTAAGTTTTTCTTTGACAAAAACTTTCCCAAGGAATCACCAATAGAAATTGGTGAGCCTTCACCCTTGTTCAACCACAAGTTTTAACTTAGAAATTGGGATGAGGAGATTCTTGATAGCTTCCATGTCTTGATGATCAAGTTGTCCAATACCAGGGACATGGCTAAGTACTTAGGTTCTTCCATCTGTAGAGGTTGTGCACTTTCCCCACAAGACTTGATTTTCACCAAGACAGGACCTTTCAGAAGCCTTCTCTTATACCAAATGGACGCGCTCCAAACCTATCATCCCATTACCACCAACTGTCCAAATGGCTAAGTTATTGCAACCTATATGATCCAAGCAGAGCCCATAATGCCATGTGGCTGCACTAGAAGCTTCTTAACATTCGGCATCTCAAATCCCTTTGTTCCTGGGTGGCTTTCCACAAGTGAGATACACAAGGTAAACCATATAAATGGGCCTTGTGTAACCACTCAACACAAACCATTCTTTCCATTCCACCCATGTGTCTCATTCACTTAGTTGTTTTATTAAGCAAAAACACAAGTCCAAAAACTTAGAAATATTTTTACATAACATGAATATATAACCACCCTTGGTTGCTACTAGCTAGGCTAAGCATGGCAATGGTAAGCATCTTAACTTAGAGAATTTCTAGCAATTCTACAACTACTAGGATTTCCCAAGCATAGCATATAGATCAAAATATTCATGCAAGTCCTATACAAAATATTTCTAGTGCATAGTTGAAAAATATAGGAATAAAATCATGAAGCACCACTTGCCTTGGTAGTTTGGGGAGTAGCAACAATCTTCACAATCACAATCACTATTTGCACCAAAATCTACACATAAAATAATGGCACCAAAATCACATTTCCAAAATATACAACCAAAAATATATGAATGCATGCAAATGCCATGTGATGATTTTTCTATACCAAACAGGACAAGTAAACAGTACTGAATCAAAAACAAGTCCAAAACACACCAAGTAAACTTTATTTGATATACCACTCATTTTTCAAATAATTACTATACACAAATTAAGCCTACAAATGTTTCTGTAAAAACAACCATTATTACAGAGGCAAAACATTAAACACATTTCATAAACAGAAAGGATTTTCTCTCCTGATTCCAATGATATAAAATTTGTAAAATTTGAACGTGTGGATCAAAAGTTATGATTTTTACAAGTTTGGTTAACTAATAGATCAAATTTCTGTTTTAAATTTAAACTCAGGCCACGCGGCGCTCTCTGATTGGTTGATACCGCTTCGCACAGATCAGGCTTTCTGGATATTTAGATTAAAAGTGCATAGCACGGCTCAGATCTAAACTTACCACTTCGCTAAGTGATCTAATTCTACGCATCGGATCAAGATTCAACGGCGCACAAGCGTTTGGCCAAAGATGGGCGGCGCGCGACGGTGGCTGGCGGCGGCGCGGTGAGACGAGGACGGTGCCGACGATACAGGAAGCGAGGAAGGCAGTGGAATAGCTGACCGAGTTCACGTGATGACGCTGGTGCTCAAGGTGGGTTTTTTTTGCGAAGGGGCGCACCGTGGAGGTCGCTGGGGCTCGTCGGAGTTGTGCGTGGCGTCAGTTGTTTACTGCCAGAGACGGAGGCGACATTCTACGGCACAATGAGACGAACGAAAGGCATTAGGAGAAGCATAGAAGCAAGGCGAACACAGTCGTAAGATTTAGGGGTCAAGGGGCGGTCTGGTTTTACCGTGATTGTTCGTCGGAGTCGGGCGGCGCTTCGGTCGTTCGCGGGGCTCGACGGAGACGACGACCTGGGGCGTTATAGAGCAAACCGAAAGTGTGAGAATATGCGCACATGCAAGACAGGCAAGTTCGTATGAACGAGAGGTAAAGGGGATCACGGGGTTCACCGGAATAGGTCGCCGGAGTGCGTCGGGCAGCGGTGTTGTAGCTCGAATTGCCGGCAGCCTGGTGGCGGAGTGGGGGTGCTGAGTGAGGGGAGAGACTCACGGTGCGGAGGGGTTTAAGTAGGCAGGGGCTCGGCAGGAAACGCCTGCAGAATCAATGGCAATTACGCCACGCGATCAACGCCAGCAACGACAGCGGCGACGTGTTCTTCGCGGGATTTGGGGAAGACGACGGTGACGTGGACGGGGCCCAGTAGTCAGCGAGGGGGGTGGGTTCTGCGCGGGTGAGGAAAGACAGAGAGAGGAGTGGCCCGGGTGGGCTGTTGGGCTGAAAAGCTGGCGCCAGGCCCAGTTCTATTTCTAATCCATTTTCTTTTTCCAAAACGATTTTCAGGAATCTTTTTCAAACAAATTCAAAGCATTTGAATTCCAAATCTTTCTGGATTTTTTGTAAAGTGTAACCTGCATACTTTTGAATAGAAAACCATACTGTCTCATTAGACTTGTTTGGTCCTTTCGAAAATTCAAAATAAATAGTGACTTAGCACATGATTTGATAAAGATTTGAAAATGGTTTTAATACCAAATTTTGTTTGGAAAATTTTGTCCAAGCTTGGAACTCAACCTACCAATCCTATGAACTCACAACAATGGTTTTAAAACAAATATTCCCTCACTAGAGAGTGGCATTGAATCAAAGCTTGCTCACATGAAATAATAGCACCCAAAGTTTCTGTTTCTTTCGAAAGAGTTTGAAATTGAACTCTAAATGAATATGCATGCATGGATGATATGCAAAGCTTTGAAAACATGATTTTAGGGATGTTACATCGATAGTGGGTTCATGCCTCTATTTAATCTAAGGGAAGTGACATAAATCTCTAAGGTTATAGATGTGCTGTTGCTACTAGGGAGAAAACAACGGTCTCTTGTTCATGGAACAAGTGGATTGTTTACCTTACACACTTTTCTTAAAGCAGTTGTGTGTTGCTTGCAACTTAATATTGGAGGGGGTTCGGATGATAACCCAAAGGTGGAATTCTAGTCATAGATGCAGTTGGATGGCGGTCTATGTATCTTGTTGTATTGCCCAATCGAATCTCATAGGATCATGATGTCTAGTATTACATTGTTATGTCTTGCTCAGTCCTATCAATTGCCCTGCTGTAATTTGTTTGCCCTGCATGCCATGTTTGTTTATCTAAGGAGAACACCTCTAGTGAACTATGGACCCTGGTCTTTACCATTGATACATCTTCCACTGTTACTGTTTACTTTCTGCAAACCACTGTTGCCTTCCACACCATACAGTTAATCCTTTGTTACAGCAAACCTGTAATATTGACAACCTCACTGTTTGTTGGGGCAAAGTTTTGAGTTTGTGTTGTGCAGGTCTCCAAGTTGCTTGCAACACCTTTGAGTCGTTTCCTTCCTCCTACTGGTTTGATAACCTTTGGTTTCTTACTGAGAGAAAACTTGCTGATGTGCTGCATCACACCTTGCTCTTGGGGTTTCCCGACGAAGCGTTTCACGTTGATACTGTGCCATCATCAAGCTCTTTCTCGCGCCGTTGCCGGGGAGGCTAAGGACGTCTTCACAAGGGGAGTCCTTCTCAACCTTTCTCTTTACTTTGTTTGTGTTTTGCTTAGTTTCTTTTGCTTGGTTTTGTTTGCCTCTTTTTATCAAAAACTCCAAAAAAATAGTTTAGTTTGGTTTGATTTCCCTTATAAAACACACACAAAAATTAGCCCCTACTCTAGTTGCTACTATGTCTAGTTTTGGTCCAATCCCTGTGTGACCTATGGAAAGGATCTTTACTTTCAGGCAAGGAAGTGAAGAGAGTTTCAAAGAAGCTTGGTCTAGAATCTCTACTTTAGAAAGGGAAACTGAGCCTAAGATGAGTCTTAGCTTGGTTATTAATAGTTTCTACCACGGTATTGCTCTTTGTTATAGATATGCTTTGGATGTTGTGGCTGAGAAAGATATTTTTCGTTGTACTGAGGATGAAGCTTTAGATGCTATAAATAGAAATTGATTATAATTTATAATATGCCTGGCAAGTCCGATTCTTCTTTTATAGACATTTATGCTAGGTTAAACACTCTTGAGTCCAGTAATGCTTCTTTGAACAGTTTCTATCACACACTTAAAGAGCACCATGGTTATGTTCCAATAAACGCCGAGCCTTCAAAGTGGTTTCCTACAATCAAAGTCTCTATAAATAGTGCAACTTTTGATGCTCGCTGTGATATCATGTCTGAATTTTGCCTCATGCCTAAAGATATTTATGATTCTTTGAGTCTTTGGGGACTTTTGTAACATCCCAGCATTAGAGCTTAGAAATAAGCTGAACACAGGTGTGTGCATTGCATTCATGCATAGAAAATCTGAATAATTTTCGCGCTTTTAAATAAAAACTTGTTAAAGTGATTGAAGCTTCTCTTAACTTGATGGAATTGAAGTAGATCATCAAGTTGACTGCGATAAGTTTCAATATGACCTTTGCTAAAACCTTATTTTGGGTAAACATGATTTGATCTAAGGGTTGATCAAATGGAATAAATCTAAACCCTAATCCATTACTTAATGATTTATAATTGTTCCTTAGGTGATCATATCATTGTATTCATTATAATCACTCATGAGTACCAAGTTAAGGATATAACACAAATAATAAGAATGTAACAACTATATCTTAATCTTATCTACTTATATCATGAGTATCATGGAAATACCTAACTTTAAATCTCTAGTGAGATTGAGTAGGAAAGAAACCAAGTCAAGACCATTCATTATATATCTTTCTTTCCATATCAATCTTTATCATCTCTACTGAAACCTATCCTTATATTTGCTATTCATCAATATTGAGTAATCAACTATTGATTCACCAATTCTTAACCTATCAAATCTTGATCTATCAACTCTTATCCTTATTATAGCATTCACCTAAGGCTTATAAAGAAAGAAGTCAGAAGAGGTAAATAGTGATGCTACTTTTAGATGTTATCTATAAAATGGGAATGATTGAAGGAAATCAAATCAATATGGTAACAAAGAAGATTACAAGGATAAAGTCTAAAGATAGTTACCAGGAGTAGTCCTATTGGATCAAGTAGGTATAGTCAATGAAATATATTTCTTAATCCAATAGAGCTAAACAGAAGATAATTATAATACAACTGTAATGTTGTATGGATGGAAGCCTTGTTTAGCCAACTGGAAACCTGAACCATAAAGGATCACAAGATTATAATGATCATGCCTTATTCACCAATATTGAATGCTTATACCAAGTATAGGTGACATTGGTGGATAAAACATTTGAACCATAGTATAGATATATTATCCTAGATTAGACATTACAAGTCACATTAATATAATGTGAGGTTGGAATGTTAGATATTGGAGTCAAGTAGAGACAAGATAGTATGATTAAAATAATGTTAGAGTAACATTGGATTAAAGAAGTAGTATTTTCCTCTTGGGAAATACTAAACACTTAAGGAGAGTAAAATTGATATATACATCCATTAGAGAAATGTTAGTGATGGATGATTAAAGAAGAGTACGAATGGAGTTAGAAGTAATCACTTGTTGAAATGGAGATTATCAACAACAGAGTAGTGGATATAACCAAGTATAGATATGAAAATATTATGAAAAGCTTCAGTGTTAAGCTCATTTACAAGTGGATTTAGAAGAATAAAAGATGGATAAGAATGTTATGTAGATCAAAGTTCATCATGTTAGCACATGATGATGGACATAGAGAAGTAATATATCTAGGAAAGGAATTCCTTAATCAGAAGACTAGAATTATGAAGTATGGAATATAGGAATCCTTGTTAAACACTAACCCTAATTATAGAACCAAACATATTATCCATTTCATCTGAATGATTTATCATCTTGTTTCCACAATGGTTAATAGGAATAATTTCCTACATTAATTATTTCAGCACACCTTGGACATTCTCAACCATCATTATCATAAGTGCTTATGGAACCATCTTTATCAATTGTTTCTCATAAGTTATCCTAGAAAACAATTCCATTATTTCACGTTGAATGGTGATGTTAATAAAGCTCACAAACATAAAGACAATGTGATTAACCATTAATCTTTATTCACATCAATAAAATAAACTTGTGAATAGTAAATCTTCTAAAAACTTATGGTAAAGCATTTTCAATTCAAACTTTAACTGATTAGTTAGTAGTAATACATTCTATAATAAGTTTATGAATTTATGCCCAATTAAATTCATATTAAAGGATCACAAATAATAATAGAAAAAGTATCTATATAAAGGAAATAAAGAAACCCTAAACAATATTTAATAAAAGATCACAAATTGATACTTAATAACTTCATTGTTACTGAAATTATTCAGAAAATAAGTTCCATGAAGAAATTTCAATCAAATGTATAATATTCAAAGTAAAAAACAAAACAGAAATTGGAAAAGAAATAGAACCAGGAAAAAAATAAAGGAACAAGCCCAGTCCAGAAAGTGGCCCACGGTCCAATACCTCATTCCCTAACTGACGCCCGCGTGCAGCAGCAACCACGAGCCGCTCACTTCGCTGCAGCCCAGTAACAGCCCAGGACCAGCCCAGTCTGCCCTCCTCTCTGACTGACTAGTGGACCGACAAAGGACTACGGGTTGAGTCTAGATTTTTAACAGGGGTTTTACTGCGAAAGGCCCGTCATCGTCTTCCTCCCCGACGTCACAAGCAGCTGGCTGTCAGCATCGCCGCCGTCCGCCGCCGCGCTATGAAGTCTGGCCGCGCCAAGATCCACGCCACCTCTTCTGGACGTCTACAAATCCCCTCCTGCGTAGAGGCGAACCCTATCTCCTCCTCTTTCCTCATTTCCCCTCTCAGTCAAAACCTAGCTCGCCGGAGCCGCCTGTCGTCGTTGTTTCCGAGCTCCCCTGGCCATTCTGAAGCCACCATGAGGACCGCGACACTCGACTTTGTCGTTTACCCCAAGACGCGCTGGTCGGGGTGATCCCTAGCCGCAGGATTTTGGTCATCTTCCTCAACACCGACGCCGTCACCGATGTCAATCGCCGCCGTCTCCAGCTGCACCTCGCCTCTACGACCACTTCCCTGCATTCCAGGTGAGCTACTGAATACGCCGCCGTCTTCCTTTGCCTCGCTTGCTTCCTGAATCGAGCCACCGTCGTGCGTCACCGTGCTCAGCCGTTAGACGCCGTCGTGCTCCCCTCGCCGGTGACCATTTCTTGGCGGCGCCACCACAACTAGGCTTCTCGCGTCGTTCTCGTTCCAACCAACACAACCCCAGCCGCGCGCGCGTTCGGGATCGATCGATCGAACTTCGATCTGAGGGTGAAAGTCTGTGTGACATCATGATGACGTTCTGCTGGCGTCATCCATGACCTAGTCCACCCTGTTGACTGGTCTTTGTCCATGTGACAGATGACGTGGCCTCGGGCCCATGGGTCAGTGTCTGTGGCTAGGTAGAGTTGCGGTATAAAAAGTCTATGTCTGTTCAGTAAATAATTAAAACAATAAGAATTCAAATTTCAAATATTCCAGAAATAAAATAAAATGATTAAATCTTGTAAATTTAATATCTTTTGTTTTATAAATCAGAAAAATACATATAATATATGAAAATGTTTAGAAAAATAAAATCTACAACTTATTATTAAATATTATTTAATAAATACTTTATAAATTTTTAATACTTTAATGATTAATATTTTAATAATGGAAAATGTTAAAAAAACTAAATAACATACCAAAAATCTTAGAAAAATAAGAATTAGACTTTAGAACTATAATCATGCATTATTATTTCTCTTAATTAAATATTTATTTATTATTAAGTATTTTTAAAGTAATAAACCTTATTAAAATCATATATTATTATATATAAATCACAAAAATAAAAGTAATATACCAACATGGTCACAAAAATAATAACTACATGTTAAAAATGTGATATTCCACTTTTGAGTAAAATAAAACGTTAAACACTTTAATAACTTGAATTTAAACCTATCTCCTTAAATAATAATTCATATTAAGATAAATAAAATTTGTAAATAATTCCAAAAATTAACTAATTAAGTCTAATAAATAGTATTAGTCTTAAATACTAATTTTATGAAATCAAGAGGGTTTAACACATTTTAAATATAATTTTATTAAGTTATCCTTCAACCAGCAATGCAGATTATTTTATAAAAGGATTCTTATTTAATATAAAATCTCCAAGAATAATTGTAATGAAATAAAACCTATTCCTTTACCTTAACCACAAGTTTATAAACCAATCGAAACACTATAAGTGAATCCATAAATAGTAAATAATATTATTTACTTATCCATAAACCTTAACCACATCTATATATAAGAAGCTAAATCCCTTTATACCATTATAATATAAATAAATCACTACTCCAATAAAAGTAATACCATTCTTAAGTAACTCTAAGGGAACAATATAAAGTGAACAAGATACAAGTATCATAAGTACTAAGTCTATCTACACTCTTAAAGTTACTTGTAGTTTGCAAAGCTATAAGTATGACACTAAATACTTTATTACATGTCTTATACTTTACTTTGGTCTGTTATAAATAAGTTATAAAACATCTCAAGTCCAAACTATTCAAGCAAGCACAAACAACATCAACCACATCTAATTAACCACAAAGATTGTTTAAACCTTAATAAAGGAATATTTTCTTCAAATGTTATTCATTTTGCCACTTCAATCAACATATGATAATTAATGGAAAACACCTTACTTTATAATATACTTGTATAATAAGATTGTTAATACTTAAATTCTTTATAAGTGACATTACTTGTAAAGTAAAACTTGAAGAAAAACAATTAAGATGTAAGCAACCTTGAGTAGCATTCCATACTATGTATTTTATTATTGTATAAATACATGTTGTATTCCAGACACTCACAAGCCTTAATAAAAAGCATATGTATGAAACTTAATATAAAAGGGCAACACATTCCAAGGAAACCCTTTCCAGTATTCAAAACCTAGAACAACGTTATTCTCGGGATTCGCGTTTATCAACTTGCATCACATTACTTATGCATAAAAGCATCTTGCTTCTTTAAACATTAGTCCTTACCGGACCAATGATGCAGATTTTCGCAATTGGATCTTATATTTTCTTGAAGACCGTGAGTGCATAATCTTGCAATCACAAAAGGCAAGTTCACTCTTGCTCATGTCCTTTGATTATTTTCTGTAAAGTATTTTACAAATCCAGTGTTGTCATCACCTACATTTGAAAAGGTCAGAAAACACTATTTTCATAATAATGTGAGTATAAGTTAATTACCATGAGGTAATAACCTACTATAAGAGTTCCAGTGGTAAAGTAACATATTACCTAGGACTTAACAACCAATGTCGCCAGTGATTCTTGCACCGTATATTACGCGTTCACCATGAGATTTGGAATGGGACAGAGAAGTCAACTGTATCTTTTCCCTCTCGCATGGAGCTAAATGTGCGGGTCGTGGTTGTTATCACTCATAGCGTGCATATTATTTATGGTAATTCGTAGAGTATATGCAGCATATGGGTGGGAGCCCTCAACGTCCCACGATAGTTCCGGCATCTGAACGGTTTGTACTGCCATTGCCGTAATTCAATAGGTGGGCGGGCATACACCAAGGAGACATGCGGGGTCGCCGAGAAGGCAGTGATTGGCTTGGATCTTAGTCTGGTCCTCACACCAAGGAAGTGTGAACGAACCTGCAATTCGGATGTGCAACAAACCTAAGATCTCTCATGGGTAAAGTGACGCACCTCTGCAGAGTGTAAGAACTATAACTTGTTACTCCCTGTTCCGGGAAGGAGCTGCGAACGCGGCGGGAAAGGAACCCCATGAAGGTTCTGGTAAACCCGTGAAGGCTGACCGACATAGCTTTTTAGAATAAAAGCAACCTTTGAAGAAATGTTTACGAAAACTTGCATGGATTACGATCTATGGTCTCTGGCTGTAGTTATAGTGCATCAAACACTCCTTTTCTAGTGGACTTGCTGAGTACGCTCGTACTCAAAGTATCTTGTTAACCCTTGCTAGGTTCTAAGGCCAGTACAGACGACGTCTACACCAATTTATGCTCCAGGAATCATCCTCAAAAGCTAACGCTCTTCAATGAAGTCAAGAAAGTCAACATATACATCAACTCAAGTGAAGACTTAGTTGCTGATTAGATAAGAATAGAATTTCTAACCATAGAACCTACTTCTGTAGAGTATTGCAATAGCAGCAATGCAAGCCTCGTAGTTCAGCTACTAGTTTTATAAGTATGGTAGCTATGAGTTATTTATTCTTGATTCTTCTTCATAAGAAGTTTCTTTCTCTCTCTTTAACCTAGAGTGTTCTCTGGATCTTGTGTAAAGAGTTGAGTTGTAACCTATAGTCATGTCTTGGAACTGCTATGTTTCTGTTGTACTACTCTGAGGGATGTAATATTAGTGAACGGTGTTTCATTGGTGTTATGTCAACGACTATAGTGTACTACATCATGCAGTTGTATGCTGGGTCACCGCAACTTTCTAAAGGAGGGGAAGAAATCTCTCTTACCAACAATGCAACTTTATTACTCATTGGAATAGCTGAAGGTGTGTTTACAAAAATCTCAGGTAAAATGGTGTCTACTGATTATCTTGTTATTGAATGTGTAGGAAAAGGGTAGATTACACTTGGAAGATCCATGTTGAAACACCTTGGGGCAATAATAGATGTGGGAAAAGGCATTATGCATTTTTCTCCTCAAGTAAGCAATCATATATTCCCTAAAGAGAAGAAAGGTAAGAAAGGTAGGAGCAAGAGAGATGTTAATGCTTCTTCATTTGAAAACACTTGATTTCTTGCTTCTCGTGCCTAACTTAAAGGCGTTAAAGAAAAGTATTTGTTGGTAGATACCCAAGAGTTTTCTTGAGTCTTGGAAGTTATTATTTTAGTAATGACCTCTTCTTATCCTTTTTGGCCTTTTGTGCCAAGAATGACCTCTAATGAGAGGGAAGTAAGATTTGGGGAGTTGCTGTCCCGAAACAGATTTTTGTGCTCCACCATAAAAATTCGCGAGGAGTATCTGTAAGCCGGATTGAGCTGAAAATTTACGAATAAATCCCCCAGTATGTTAGATAACTTTTGTTAGTTCAACACTTTTTTATTTATGCAACAGAAGGTCTACGAAAAAATCGGTTTCTACATGCTGGTCTGTTTTGACAGATTTCTGCCATTATTTGCATTTGCTTCTTATTGATTCCTTTTTGGGTTCTTTTTAGGAAATTGAGATTTTTAAGGGAATTGCTATAGTAGTTTGTGTTTTTAGTGAAAGTTTTGATGTTCTAAAGCTAAATCCAAGGGTCTATTATCTTTTGAATACACTAATGTTGCTAATGAAGATTGTGTGATGTTTTGTATGAGATGAAGAATGGACAAAAGCTTAAGCTTGGGGATGCCACCCCGGTGTCACCCCAAGAAATATCCAAGAGGTACAAGAGTCAAACCTTGGGGATTCCCAAGGCATCCCCTTCTTCGTCAATAAAAAGCTCAGGTCTTTCTAGACACTTCGTTTTTATTGTTTCATGCACTGTTCTGTTGTTCTTGGAGCGTCTTAGTTTTCGTTTGCTTTGATTATTTTGTTTAGTTTGCTTGAATAAAGTAGTTTGGACCCCCGTTATCTCTGTGTTGTTTCAAATAAGTTGATTGGTGTTGGAAAGGAGTAGAAAGTTCTTGCTTGAATGGTGCAAGAGGAGCTTGCTTTGACTGTGACTTAGACTTTAGCATATCATGCTAGGTGTTGTTTTGACCTTATTCTTAGTGATTATTGCTGTAGCATGACTTGTTCCAAACAATTGGGATTGCTTAGTGTGCCTTGAAAGAATCATGTGTTGTTTGAGAATGCAAAAGCATAGTATTATGGTATTCTCCTTTGATGTTTTGTTTGGGTTGACTTGGCACATGCTCACACCATGTTATGACTATGAACAAGTCACCATAGCCTCTATGATCATTTAGTCCTTGACTTGTAGTACCACTCTATGCTTTGATAAGTAATGTTTTGTCGCTCTGCATGATTATGGTCATTATTGCTCTCTTAGTTGGTCGCTCCTAGTCTTTTGCTAGCCTCCACTTGTATGAGTAAGTTCTACTCATGCATCCAACTCCCAAGAAACCAAGTTATTCCAAATTGTCCACCATAAATTCCTATGCATGGTGTGTTACACCATTCCAAGTATATTCTTGTTTTCAGCTATCTTCCAATTAAAAAGTATTTTGTTATGTGAAAAATTAGTGATTAAAGCTCTCACAAACTTGATGGCACACTTTATTTTTATTGCCTCTAATAAACTTGAACCATTGTGTCATATATGTTGTATATGCTTGCACTTATACGTCGGAATTTGCAGAACCGTGCTGTCACGGGGAACGCTTTTAACATTGCACTTGTACTTTGTACACAATTGATATCATGCTCTTTTGTCTATGGATGTCGTCGGTGTGAAATAAAAGGGGACCTTGTAAGTCCATGGAGTTATGTATGTGTGTTAGAGAAACGCCTGAGCCACTAGCCTAAGCCATGACTAATCATGGTGAAAACTTGCAGCATCACCATAATGAGCAATCTGTGAAGAATCCTCAATAAAAACCTATGCAAATAGCAAATAAAAAGATCGCTGAGATGCTCATTGTCTGCTTGCCTTGTAATTTTTATTATGGGATAGCTCCTATACCATGTGCAAGGGGTACCCCGTTGGCGGTTCTTTATGATACACATGTACTTACTATGACAAGACTTACAGGTGACTAAAGTTGAGTAGCATGAGGAGCGGCACTCATATTCAAGGGACATGAGATTGCCAACTTATACTTTGTCATGCATATACTCCATAGTTTGTTCACTTTAACCTTAATCACTTCAAGATGCTTATGATAGGGGCAATGAGGGCTGAAAGCTAATAAGTACCATAATTTTTTGAAGCACTTTTTGAAATTTGAAATCCTTGCTTCCCTTTATGAAGGACCTTTCTTCCACCATTATATTGAGTCTCCACCTTCTACCTTTAGGCACTAGTTAAGAGAGCATAGTTTCCATTCTTAGTTCTTTGTGCATTGTCCCAAAACTTATTGATTGATGCATATTGTTGATATTACTTGTTCTTGTGCTATTTGTATCTAGTCACTCTTATGAACTTTGAAGGTGTCCTATGCATCTATTTGCTACTCTATGAGGGACTAGATGAATACCACTATGCTATGTTTTCTGTATGTGAAACAAACAAACGTTTTTCAAAGCATGTTATTCATGATATTTGTTTGTTGCCTTTCCTGTTACATGCATAGTTACTTTGTCTTACTGTTAGAACTCAATCTTTCATGATCATGTTTAGAGTTTTCTGATCCCAGCTTTCATTGCTTGCAAATGGTTTGATCTTGGTTTTGATGGTGCATGTCACCTCAAAAATTATTATTTTTATCACTTACCTACTCGAGGACGAGTAGGAGTTAAGCTTGGGGATGCTTGATACGTCGGAAACGTATATATAATTTTTTAAGTTCCATACTTGTTTAGTATCTACTTTGCTTTGTCCACACTTTGAGGTGTTTTTATATGTTTTCTGGTACGAACCTATTAACAAGTTGCCACAGTGCCAGTTGCATGTTTTCTGTTGTTTTTGGTTCCAGAAAAGCTAGTAAGGAAATATTCTCGGAATTGGACGGGACAAAAGCCAAAGTCAATATTTCACCGAGGAGAACACGGAGTCTAGAGGAGAGACGGAGGGGAGCCACAGGGCGACCGCACCCTCCAGGCACGGGCCCACCCTAGGCCATGCCTGGGCAGGGTGTGGGCCCCCTGGCCGCCCTCCTGCCTCGCCTCTTCGCCTATAATAAGCCCCCGATGCGTAAACCCTAAGTACCCAATCAATATTCCATGAAACCGTCTATAGCCGCTGCCACCGTCGTCCCTAGATCGGGAGGGGGATATAGCTCTTCCCTGCACCCTACCGGAGGGGAGATCATCCCAAAGGCCTTCTTCATCATGCCAGCCTCCGGTATGAAGTGTGAGTAGTTCCACCTTGGACTACGGGTCCATGTAGTAGCTTTCATTTCTAGATCTTGTGAGCTCCGTTCATGATCAAGATCTCATCTATTTGTAATCATGCATGTTGTGTTTGCGGGGATCCGATGGATATTGAGATTACTATGTAAGATTGATTAATGGTTTTGTCTTATTGATTCTATCATGTCTGTGTTGTTTGTGATCTTGCATGCTCTCCGTTGTTAGTAGCTATCTTGGCCAAGTAGTTGCTAGTGACTCCAACAGGGGGTATTTATGCTCGATAGTGGGTTCATGCCTCTATTTAATCTAAGGGAAGTGACAGAAATCTCTAAGGTGGTAGATGTGCTGTTGCTACTAGGGAGAAAACAACGGTCTCTTGTTCATGGAACAAGTGGATTGTTTACCTTACACACTTTGCTTAAAGTAGTTGTCTGTTGCTTACAAATTAATACTGGAGGGGTTTGGATGATAACCCAAAAGTGGACTTCTAGTCATAAATGCAGTTGGATGTCGGTCTATGTATCTTGTTGTATTGCCAAATCGAATCTCATAGGATCATGATGTCTAGTATTGCATTGTTATGCCTTGATCAGTCCTGTCAATTGCCCTGCTGTAATTTTTTTACCCTACATGCCATGTTTGTTTATCTAAGGAGAACACGTCTAGTGAACTATGGACCCCGGTCCAATCTTTACCATTGATACATCTTCCACTATTACTGTTTACTTTCTGCAAACCACTGTTACCTTCCACACCATACAGTTAATCCTTTGTTACAGCAAACCGGTGAGATTGAAAACCTCACTATTCGTTGGGGAAAAGTCTTGAGTTTGTGTTGTGCAGGTCTCCAAGTTGCTTGCAACACCTTTGAGTCGTTTCCTTCCTCCTACTGGTTCGATAACCTTGGTTTCTTACTGAGGGAAAACTTGCTATTGTGCTGCATCACACCTTGCTCTTGGGGTTTCACGACGAAGCGCTTCACGTTGTTACAACACCGCCATCACCGGTTCCTCTCGAATTTCTTCGAGCTACACCATGCTCCCACTTACTCCCCGAATGAGAAACTCTTTCTCAAGGAAGACACCGTTCCGAGCGACAAACACTTTGCCCTCTTCTCGGTTGTAGAAGTAGTAACCCAAGGATTCCCTCGGATACCCCATGAAAATACACTTATCCGACTTGGTCGTAAGCTTGTCCGACTGAAGTATCTTGACAAATGCTTCACAACCCCAAATCTTAAGAAAAGACAGACTCGGCTTTTTGCCTGTACACATACCATGCGGTGCCTCCTCTACCGACTTTGATGGTACTCTGTTCAGTGTGAACATCACTATTTCTAGACAATAACCCCAAAATGATAAAGGCAGATATGTCCGACTCATCATTGATCGTACCATGTCCAACAAGGTCTGATTCCGCATTTCCGAAACACCGTTCCTTTGCGGCGTTCCTGGCGGAGTAAGTTGAGGAACTATTCCGCAACTTTTTGATGTTCATTAAACTCATGGATCATGTACACGCCTCCTTGGTCCGACCGAAGAAACTTTATTTTCTTGCCGAGTTGATTCTATGCTTCATTCTAGAATTCTTTGAAATTTTCAAAGGATTCCGACTTATGTTTCATCAAGTAGATATATCCATACCTACTCAAATCATTAGTGAAGGTAATGAAGTACTCATAACCACCCCTGGCTGTCGTGCTCATTGGTCCACATACATCACTTTGTACTAGTCCCAACAAGTCGGACACCCTTTCATAACTCTTTGCAAAAGGTGTCTTGGTCATTTTGCCGAGTAGTCAAGATTCACATGTCTCGAACGACTCCAAGTCGAACGAAGTTAGGAGTCCTTCATCATGGAGCTTCTTCACGCGTTTCCAACTTATATGACCAAGCCGACAGTGCCAAAAGTAAGTCATATTCAGATCATTTGGTTTCAACCTTTCAACATTTATGTTATAAACCGACTCTCCATCAAGATTAAAAATAAATAACTCGTCTTGGACGGGTGCAAAGCCGTGAAACATAGCATTCAAATATAAAGAACAACCATTATTCTTGATATTCGACTCATAGCCTAGGCTCATCAAATATGAAGCATAAATAATGTTTCGACTGAGCACTGGAACATAATAAAAATTATTCAGTTCCATAATAAATCCGGAAGGTAAATGAAGTTGCATCGTGCCGACTTCCAACGCAGCGACTCTCGCTTTGTTGCTGACTCGAATATCGTCCTCACCTCTTGTTATTCTCCTAGTTCTTACCAGTACCTGCAACGAGTTGCAGATGTGAATAACTGATCCGGTATCATATACCCAAGAACTATTAGGTGCATCAGCAAGATAAATGTCTATAACATTGCAAACAAGTGTACTTGAGTCGGAAGTCATACCTCCACTCTTGGCTTTGTCGGCCAAATACTTGTTGCAGTTCCTCTTCCAGTGTCCATCCGCCTTGCAGTAGAAGCAAGTGGATCCGGCTGAAGGAGATGGATTAGTCCCTGAGGAAGTTCTTGGGACCGGGTCCTGAGCATGCTTTCCTCCCAACTTAGCCTTCTTCTTAGTCCAAGAACTCTTCTTGAAGTTAGCCTTATTATGCACCATCAACACTTGACTGGCGCCCTTCTTGAGATCCGCCTCTGCCTGCTTGAGCATCCCATACAATTCAGTGAGCTTCTTATCCATACCATGCATGTGGTAGTTCGATATGAACTGACCATACACACTAGGAAGAGAGTTCATAATTATATCCGTAGCAAACTCTTCGCTAATGGGGTAGCCAAGCCTCTCCAGAGACTGCACGTAACCAACCATTTTGATCACATGTGGACTCAGTGGATCACCATCCTTAAGCTTGCAACTCAGCAAAGCCTGAGATACTTGATACCTCGCAGTCTTGGCCTGAGCCTAGAACATAGTTTTGAGGCTTTCGATCATATCGTAGGCCTCAACATTTTCAAACTTCTTTTGCAAGTCCGGTTCCATGTGAGCAAGCATAAGACAGCTAATATCCGTGGACTCATCCTTAGCCCGACGGTATGCATTGGTGGGCGCGACAATCGCATTCTCATTGGGCTCATCTGGAAGTGGGTTGTCTAGGACATGGTCCTTCTTTTCTTGTTTGAGAACAATTTTGAGATTTCGATACTAGTTGGTAAAATTAGTGTCGTTCAGTTTATCTTTCTCAAGAATGGTTCTCAAAGAAAAATCGGATATCTGAGAGTGACTGTTACTTGGTGCCATGATCTACAATAGAAAATATGCAAAACACTTAAGACATGTATTCATAAAAGAGCAAGCATATTAAACCCTTTAATATTTTATGCTCCCACTAGAACCAACACCCCTCTGATGGTTACTTAGTGATTCAGGATCCTAGATAAGCAAGTCGACTAGTGAGATTTAGCATCACCGTTAGCCGCCAAGTTATCTAGGTAGACAACTCCTTGTCAATCGTATCTCATATGAATCCTTTTGGACGGGTGGCATCACATGCCCCGGCTCCCGTCCGACTTTTCCCTGAGTCCCACAATCGTTGTGATAGACTCGCCTAGCTTACCGAGTGTTTCCGCTGTAATATTCTGACTCGAACCCACCTAGTCGGAAAGAATTGGAAGCACCTCAATTTTATGAGCCCACTACCAAAAATGTCCGACTTGTGATGGTGCAAACACTGGCGGGAAAACCGACTAGACCTTCTTTGAGGGATTAAATTTTACCGACTATCTAATAGAGGTAAAACAGAGACATAACAATAACACAGAATAAAGTAATTATATTGTGAAATGGTATGGATCTCTTCATGGCGATCTCCATCTCCACAAAGCCTATAACCCGACTCGTGCCAACTCTTGTCACTTGTCGTCTTACACCATGTCGCCGATATGCACATCGACTTGCATGCCATCCGGGTTCTCCAAATAACTACACCAGCTTAGTAAAGTAAATTACATAGAGAATGCGACACGCAGGTCGTTATACAATGAAATGACAGCACCTAGGCTCCAGCCGGCTGACAAAACCGTGATTCGCAGATCACGTATGGATTACACACATCACATGTACATAAGCCATATCATTCACAACTTCCTACAAAAACAAGTTATGCATAGATACAATATCTATCGGCGTTGTGAAACTCTGTAACATCCCTAAAATCATATTTTCAAAGTTTGCATATCATCCATGCATTCATAATCATTTAGGGATCATTTTCAAGTCATTACAAAAAGAGAAGCATTTGGATGCTTATTATTTTATGTAAGCAAAGCATTGATCCAATGCTACTCTCTAATGAGAGATTATTTGTTTTAAACCAAGATTGTTTGTTCATGAGTTGGTTTGTTTGTGTTCCAAAGCTTGGGAAAAAATTTCAAAAAAAAAATGGTTTCAAAACCATTTTTATATCTTTATTAAATCTTGTGTAAAGGCACTTTTTTATTTTAAAACTCCTAAGGGACCAAGCAAGTTTGATGAAACAGCATGGTTTTATACTCAATAATGTGCAGGTTTCACTTTATAAAAATCCTGAACAAGTTTTAATTCAAACACAATTGAAATCAATTGAATTTGATTCCTGGAAATTCAAACAGAAAAAGAATAAAGAAATGGAAAAAGGCCTGCGCCAGCTTTTCAGCCCAACGGCAGACTCGGCCCAGCAAGCCCACCCGGGGGTCTTCCTCTCTCTCTCTCTCTCTCTCTCTCTCTCTCTCTCTCTCTCTCTCTCTCTCTCTCTCTCTCTCTCTCTCTCTCTCTCTCTCTCTCTCTCTCACGCGACGCAGACCTACCCCGCGCTCACTGGCCGGTGGACCCAAATGCCACGCGGTCATCGTCCCCAAACCCCGCACCCCCCCGACCACGTCGGTCGTTACCTCCATCACTGCCGCGAATGAAGCAGGCTTAATTGCCGATTAATGCCGCGCAATCTCCTCGCCCCTCACTGGATATTTAACCCCCTCTGCTCTCTGCATCTTTCCCCTCACTCAGCGCCTCTTCTTCGCCACCAGGCTTCCCACAATTCCAGTTGCACCGCCGCGGTACCGAGCACCTCAAGCGACGCATTCCGGTGAGTACAGCGCCCCTCTTCGTCTCTGGTTCATGCGAGCGTGTACGCCTAGCTTCTACGCATCACCTCACACCATTCGTTTGTTCTGCCGTGCACCGGGACGTCACCTTCGTCCACCTCTGCAAACAACAGAGCCACCGCTCAACTCCGGCGAGAAATACCGGTAACCTCCGAGCGCCCCTTGCTTCCTCTTTGACCCTGTTATGTTCGGCATGACCTTGCACATCCTCTGACACAACTGGTTCATGATAGGGTGATCTACACCGTCGGCAACATCTCCATCTACAAGCACCCGATGACGTCCGCAAGTCCGACGAGCCCCAGCAGCCTCTACAGCACGCCCCGACCCTGCCTGTTTGCACGTTGAGCTTCCTCGTGGCATCGCGAGTCTGGTAAGCCCCTCTGCTGACCCCAGCCCCCTCCGTAGCCGCCGGAACATCACTGGCAGAGCCGCGCCACCGCACCGCCGCCGCTAGCGCCGCCCATCTGTGGTCGCTTGATCAATAGCCGTCAGATCTAGATTCAACGCATGCGATAGAATCACTTATTGAAGGGGTACGCTTTAGATCTGGCCGTGCGTTTTCATTTAGATCCTGTGGCTCTCGTTGATCGATCCAGCCGAATCGGTATCAGCCAATCAGGACATGACGCGTGGCCTGTTCTTTGTTATAAAAATCTGAATTAGATCTATTAGTGATTCAAACTTGTAAAATTTATAACTTTTGATTCACACGTTCAAATTTTATAAATTTGATATCATTGGAATCAGGAGAAAGAATGCTATCTGTTTATGCAATGTGTTTAATTTTTTGCTTCTGTAAAAGTGATTATTTTTGCAGAGACATTTATAGGCTTATTTTGAGTATAGAAATTATTTGAAAATGATTTAAAGATCAAATAAAGTTTATTTAGTGTGTCTTGGACTTGTTTATGATTCAGTACTGTATACTTGTCTTGTTGGGTGTAGAAAATCATCACATGGCATTTGCATGCATTCATATATTTTTGTTTGTATATTTTTGATATGTGAATTTGGTGCGATTATTTTATGTGTAGATTTTGGTGCTAATAGTGATTGTGGTTGTGAAGATTGTTGCTACTCCCCAAACTACCAAGGCAAGTGGTGCTTCATGTTTCTATCCCTATATTTTTTTACCTATGCATTAGAAATATTTTGTATAGGATTTGCATGATTATTTTACTAAGTATCTATATGCTATGCTTGGGAAATCCTAGTAGTTGTAGAAGTGTTAGAATTTCCTCTAAGATAAGATACTTACTATTGCCATGCTTAGCCTAGCTAGTAGCAAGCAAGGGTGGATTATGTAATCATGCTATGAGAAATATTCTAAGTCTTTGACTTATGTTTTGCTTAATAAAACAACTAAGTGAATGAAACACCTGGGTGGAATGGAAAGTTAGGTTTGTGTTGAGTGGTTACACAAGGCCCATTTCTATGGTTTACCTTGTGTATCACACTTGTGGAAAGCCACCCAGGAACAAAGGGATTTGAGATGCCAAATGTTAAGAAGCTTCTAGTGCAGCCACATGGCATTATGGGCTCTGCCTGGATCATATAGGTTGCAATAACTTAGCCATTTGGACAGTTGGTGGTAGTGGGATGATAGGTTGGAACGCGTCCATTTGGTCTAAGGGAAGGCTTCTGAAAGGTCCTGTCTTGGTGAAAATCAAGTCTTGTGGGGAAAGTGCACAACCTCTGCAGATGGAAGAATCTAAGTGCTTAGCCATGTCCCTGGTATTGGACAACTTGAGCATCAAAACATGGAAGCTATCAAGAATCTCCTCATCCCTATTTTCTAAGTTAAAACTTGTGGTTGGACAAGGGTGAAGGTTCACCAGTTTCTATTGGTGGTTCCTTGGGAACGTTTTGTGAAAGAAAAACTTAGTGTTTTCAACTAATAGGTAAAACCTATTTTGAGCAAAGCAAGCCTAAGATACACTTAGCCAAATTCATATAGTAACTAGATGATAATATTCTACTAAGGTATCACTTGCCAATACTATTCCAATGTATTGACCCACTGTGGCTATAACTTGTGATGTTGCAGATTATTCTGATGATGATTAGAGGTTATGAGTCTACACTCAACATGATTGCATGTGGCACATGAAGATGAAGACTTATTTATATTGTTATGGTTAAACTCTTGTATTAGGCCTATGGCTATGGAGTTGTAAAAGACTATGTTTGTCTCTGGAAAGATATGTAATAATGACCTTTGTTTCTGTGTACTTCATCTTAAACTGTGGATGCTAGCATTGATCCAGGGACTAGCATTGCAATCACAGGGATCCTTACCTTTAAAAGGGAGGGATCTTACAGATGGTATCAGAGCACTGTGTTGCCTGTAGGATTATAACCCTAGGATTGGATTAGAAACCACTAAGGAAAAATTTCAACACTTTGAAAATTTTCTCCACTTGTCTTTTCTTCTCGTAAACTTTTCTAATCTTCTTTCTCATCTCTATTGGTAGAAGGATGCCTGGAAAGAATAGAGAGTGAGAGTTGTAATGTACTTCGTTAGTTGGACCACCACACTTATCGTTTTATTTCCAAAATTTTGTCTAAGTTATGATGAACCTTGGAATGCTTGTAAGGAATTTATGTATACCATGACTTGTGTGTTAGCTAATGATATGCTTGTGATGCTTTGTCTTGAGATTTTCTATTGATGAATGATTCTAACTTTTCTTATCTCATAAAATAGATGCCTAATGTTACGATCATCACGGCTGAAGAGTTCAAGGGAACTCGCTTTGGCACTCGTCTTATTGAGCTCACTAGTTTGCTCAATCTTCCACTTCCTAGTATCATGATGCTTCCCCTCACCAAGTTTGAGAGGAAGGACCTTTGGGGCTTCAAGGTTACCTAGCCAGGACACCAGACAGAGCCAACCACGGAGGTATCACCTTCAAGCTTATGCATGACGACAAGGAGAGAGGCCTAGATGTAGTCATGCAGGACTTACTTGGGCGCCTGTTAGGGAGGCACTCTCTTCTTCAGCGAAGGCAGCCCTTCTCCGGTCGGCGAGTTATGTCTAGCTTCACTTTGGCCTCCCGTTCGTCTTGGATGCAGTATGGTGCCATCCCGCTGACCTGTATGAAGGATGACAATGGCAACCGTGCGGAGAGAAGGTTAGATCTCGCACCAAATTGTTCCAATTAGAGGGGAGCTTGCTGTGGACAATCAATTGGCGCAACTCGAGAGCTCAATTGGGCGCGCGCTTGCTGTGGAGAATGTAGCCGACAGAGGATCTATTGCGATGATTTAATTTGTTTATCGAGTTAGCGTATCGGTTGCAATTGTTGGGCGATGTAGAGATAAAACAAAACTTTTTCCTCTAACACAGTGATCCCAAGATCTAGCTGAGGTAGAAGGCCACAATGATTACCACTAGACGCGCAGTTGCGGATTACTGATGAAGCGCTTCAGTTGATGCAGTGCAGTCCTCGAGATCCGATCCGATCACGATCGTCCTAGTGCTGATCGTATAACACCTCTGCTGGTATCCACACATACAAGGGGAGCGCCGGAGTTGAACTGCTAGGTTTAGTACGGCGGCAGGACTGCTGTGGAGCTAGGGTTTCCAGCACATGGAATGACCTAACCGATCAACCCCTTTGGGTTACTGCGCCCCACTATATACAGGGAGTGAACATGGGCTGCACTCACTCGTGGCCCATTCACTAAAGCCCATATAATAATAGTCACTATGAGTCCGACTCATTGACCCAGTCCAAATCTGGCTCGGGTCTAACCCAACCAGATTTCCTGTTCAGATCCAATCTGAACTTGATCCCGCTCTTAAGTGTGTGACCCCACAGGCTCATGGACACTTGGACACGATTGGAGTCCGACTCTCAATCGATCAGTCGGTAGCGCCTCCTAGCAGAATGTGCCGACTCCCAAGTACCAAAGAGTCATGACGACTTGCCTTTCCAATGCGACTTACGTCCGAGTCCCTTTTGCCTCACGATATACCTTGTCAGACTATAAGCGAATAATTGTCATCCCTTAAATAGTCCGACTCTCTTCTCGATCCGAGATAAGTGATTCATCCGACTAACTCTTAGTCGATCGCCTCGGTTAACACTTAACCGGGTCGTGCATGGCCATGCTTTCCGAATCATATCATCCGAGAGGGCCCAGAGAATATCTCTCCAAGTGGAGGGGCAAAATCCCATCTTGGTTATTCACATCACGCATCTTGATTCTCAGTCGACCTGAACCTGCCTTTATAACTGCCCAGTTACGGATCAGCGTTTGGCAGAACCTAAGTCGGTGATCCTCAACTCGGACTATGCAACAACCTCAGGTCTAAGGATTACATTGATTGAGATATACAAATGGAAACTTGTTCATTGTACCTCAATACGGGTAAATCCGACTTGCTAAACTCTTTAGCCAAATCTGTGTAAGTCGGAATAACATCTCCATGCCCATGACAAGTGGAACCGAGTCATCAAGCCGATTTTCACATTGGTCTAAGTTGTGTGTCCAGCACAACCTCGATAACCAAGGATATTTAGTACAAACAACATGAATGTATACTTCCAAAACTGAATCACATATTCAATGATACACATCAGATGTTTATACAAGGACAACTTAATAAATTTATGAATACAATGGGAAATATCATCATACATGATTGCCTCTAGGGCATATTTCTAACAACAATCAAGTGAATATATGAGGTGAAATTCAAACTTTAAGATTTTGGGAGATGGAAGTATAAGAAATAAGAAAATGACACAACTCTTGAACACTTTCAAAATAAAATAATTATACAACTCTTAATATAAAAGAGAGTTTATGATTTTTAGAGGGTGAAAAGTAACGCATTTAGTAAAATCTTTATGTCTCATGCATATACCAAAATTATACAACTCTTGAACACTTACAAATTACAATTTGGACATGATAATGTTGTCCTAAGAAAATATGAGAGATTACCATTTTTAGAGCGTAAAAAATAATGCATAAATTAAAGGGATCCCTAAACTAAAATATTTATGTCTCGTGCATATACAAAAATTATACACCTTTGAGAACTGTGAAATTGCACCTAGGAAATGATAATGTTGTGCTAAGAAAATCTTGAGATTTTATCATTTTCATAGAGTGAAATGTAATGCATAAATTTGGAATATATGAAAATTATACACCTTTGAACACTATGAAATTGCACTTAGGACATGATAATGATGTGCTAAGAAAATCTTAAGAGATTATCATTTTCATAGAGTGAAATCTAATGCATAAACTTGCATATACGAAAATTATACACCTTTGAACACTTTGAAATTGCAGTTAGGATATGATAATGTTGTGCTAAAAAAATCTAGAGAGATTATCATTTTCATAGAGTGAAATGTAATTCATAAACTTGCATATACGAAAATTATACACCTTTGAACACTTTGAAATCGCACTTATGATATGATAATTTTGTGATAAGAAAATCTTGAGAGATTATCATTTTCATAGAGTGAAATGTAATGCATAAACTTGCATATACGAAAACTATACACCTTTGAACATTGTGAAATCGCACTTAGGACGTGATAATGATGTTCTAAGAAAATATTGAGATATTATCATTTTCATAGAGTGAAATATAATGCGTAAACATGCATATACAAAAATTATACACATTTGAACACTTTGAAAATGCACTTAGGACGTGATAATGTTGTGCTAAGAAAATATTGAGATATTATCATTTCATAGAGTGAAATGTAATGCATAAACTTGCATGTACAAAAATTATACACCTTCGAACACTTTGAAATCGCACTTGGGACGTGATAATCTTGTGCTAAGAAAATCTTAAGAGTTTATCATTTTCAAAGAGTGAAATGTAATGCATAAACTTGCTTGTACAAAAATTATACACCTTTGAACACTTTGAAATCGTACTTGGGACGTGATAATCTTGTGCTATGAAAATCTTGAGAGTTTATCATTTTCAAAGAGTGAAATGTAATGCATAAACTTGCATATATGAAAATTATAAACCTTTGTACAATTTCCCTTCAAATTATATTTAAATTCATTGTTTATGGAGTAAAAGTACCGGTGGCAAACTCGTTATTTTGCATAGATAGAGGGGTGGCCCCCAACAGATATAGGGGTTATCTTGTCCGCTAGATCACAAAGGATCAACGGTTGGTGGGCATGATTCGTGTGACAACTGTCTTGACCAATCAAAGCATAGCAGCCAAAATAACCACATGTGTGAGAGTTTGTGACTAAGAGAGAGGGGAAACTAAGTAGGACTAAAAAACCAAGGGCAAAACTGACAAAGGGATTCAAATATAAAATAAAAACAGATTTAAAAAATGGAAAATGTGTGTTTTGTACAATGAAATACATTTTGGCATACATCATTTTTTTGCAATTCAAATATACATGAGTGTGCCAATTATTGTCTCACTCAGACAAACTATGTTTTGGTGAGGGATGTTTTAGAAAGGGGCTTGAGTAGAAAGCCATGAACCTTCATAGATAGTAGGTGATTTGAGAAGTGATGATTTAAGTTAAAAGTTCATTTCTCTATGTTTCTCATGGTGGCATGTCACATATGAAGACTTCCTGGGTAGGTGCCACTATGTTTTGATATTTTTTGAATTTGTTGTGCATAAAATGACTCAATTAGCTAGCTAAACCCCATTCATTGGTTGTTTGTTGACCAGTCACCGGAGTGTAAAACTAAGTATATTGGACACGACGGTGCTAGTATTGGAGGGAAAACTGAGTACAACAAAATTGCCAGTGTTACTCTCGAGGGTATAACTGAGTATACCTAACTCGTTAGGGTTAGACACGAGGGAAAAACATGACGCATGGTGCACATGTCGCGGTACACGGGTGGTAGCGGACGCGTGTGGCCATGCACGGTGCAGTAGAGTATGCGGTTACGCGGTGCACGGTGGTGCAACAAAATGTTTTTCCCTTCACCTCTATAGAGGACCTATCCCTCTCCGCCTCCCCACTCTCACTCACTTACTTTCTCACTCACGCAATCGTCTCCACTGTCCCATCACATTCTGCAAACCCCCAAGAAAACCCAACCGCGCCAGTGATGGAGAAGAACGACGGGGTGGACATCATCGCCTGCAAGGCTGCTGGTGAGGAGGCCCCCGTCCCCGTCCAGGCCATCGTCGAGGCATCGAAGGAAGCAGTCGTCCCCATCCAGGTCCAGATCCTGGCTTCTGCCATAGCTGCCGGCGAGGATGCCCTCGCCGGTAGCGGGCAGATTCTGCTCGACTAGGACCCCTATGAGAAGGAGGAGTACATCTGGCCGGAGAACCCCTATGACACCAGCATTGTCGACCCATGGTCGGAGGTAACTAGGGTTTTCTATCATTCCCTTGTTATTCCCCCATTCCCATCATTGGATTCTACATCGTGAGTTATTAGGGTTTGGTTGTTCGTATTTTCAATCATTGGATGATAGATCTTTTTACATAAGCTAATCTCTTATGTTCCAATGAATTCCCTTGTTCGTATTTCAAACCTATTTTATTTGTCCTCCGAGTTGTTGTTATGGGATTCCCTAGTTGGTACTAGCGCCGACCTGTAGTTGGGATCAGTATTTTATTTTGTTTGAGATTTGGGGATTGAGTAATTTAACCCACTCGATTAATTTATGCAAATAATATCAATCGGCTAATTTATGAAAATAATCCATCCCGACAAGCTTGGTATCTCAATCACGTCCTTATTGCACACTACTATTTTTTAAACAAGTAGATAGCAGCGATGTCTGCAGCAACGACGAGTCCAGGCACACCAAACTCGTCAGGTGCTAAGGAAGCTGAACTCTGACAAGTACTACGACTATTTTTTCGGCGACATCTACAGATTCCCCTTCTGCAATAGGAGACTCGGCGCCACCGACTTCAACTGCCTCATGATGCATGTCAAGGACGTGAGCTCCTACAACCCCAACATCGGCCAGATTGTGAACGTCCACGCCTTCAGATGCTAGGATTTCACCTCCGCAACCTCTAGAAGGTGGCCATCGAAGAAGGTCGCATGCCCCCGATCAATCCCGAGGAGCCCAAGATCAAGGGAGTGTGCAGCAATAAGTGGAGGAAGTGCCAGAGGGAGGAGGCGGAGGCCAGGATGTTCTACTGATCTTGTGTGTTGCTGCTGCTGTAAAGTAGCTTCTTTTTTGTCTGTGCTAAACTTGTGCGTTGTTGTTGCTGAGCAGGCAAATTGTCGAACCTCATTAAGTATCATACTATCTATCCTATATTAGCTGCTTTATCTACATCTTCTTTGTTTACTAAATATATTTATGCTACTGGTTAGATTTACTACTCTAGATTTGCTACCAGATTGGGAAAAAACGAGGGCGAAAAGGAATAATGAATGAAGAGAGGAGATTCTCTAGATTCGCTACCAATTAGGGTAAAAAAGTATTTTTAGCGCGAGAGAGAGAGGGAAAGACGCTCTTAAAAAGGCTAATTATAACAATAAAAAAAGAAAACTTCCAATTTAGGCTAGAGGTGTGCATGTAACTACCAAATGCACCCCACATGGCCCCACACTACATCCTCCACGTAAGCATAATGCGGTCCCAACCAACCGGACCCACGTAGTCCCACATGGTGCGACCCACCCATCAGCATAACGCGTTCCCTACCAATCGTCCCTACATGGTCCCACACTGCGTGTCCCCACACGCCAGCCAACAGTTAACCTAACGACATCTACCGTTCGAGCTCTTTGACGAGTTTCAGAGAAGGATCTGGATAAAAGTGAGAAAAATTTAAGCGGTTGGAAAAAAGTGCGTACACTAACGAACCAAGGGCATGAAAATAGAAAATCCCTTATATTTATGGTTGTGTTGCCACTCATAACTATCTGCATGATCCCACCAATCATATGAAGATCAACTCTTCTCTGTATGAGAACCTGACGGAGAAAAGACTAAACCAACCGGTCATAAGCCTTTTGGAAGTCTAACTCGAGAAAGACACCTTTAAGGCGTCGAACCTTGACTTCATGAATAATCTAATGAAGTGATAGAATCTCCTCATAGATATATCAACCTCTAGGAAAGGAAAATTGGTAGGGGTGCGTCAAGCTCTCCATAACTGGAGCAAACCGTGTTGCGCAAATCTTCGAGAACATCCTTTGGATGACATTGATCATAGTGATGGACCTAAATTGGCAAATATTTGTGCCTGCATAATGTTGGGTATCAAGGTTATGTCACCATACTTAAGGCGGGATAACTAAAGTTCCATTATAGAACTCTTGGAACATTTTCATAACGACTGCCTGGGATCTTCTCCTAGAACCTCTAGAAGAAGATAACCGGTAGGCCATATGGACCTAGAACAGAATTAGCCTTCATCTCCATTATATCCCATGTCACCTCTTATGATAAGAATGGGAGGGTAAGCTCTGTATTCTCTTTAGAGAAAAATATGTCCCTAGATGGCCAAAGATCTTTCACTAATGTAGCCCCATATAGGGGAACACCATGAAAAGATCCTTACAAATGGAGTAACTATGCGAGGAGATATCCCTGGCATCCTCCAGAAGAATATCGTCCTCCAAGAGGCAAGGGATGGAGCACTTCAAAAGACGAGCATCGGCAATGGCGTGGAAGTAATAAGTATTCGCATCTCCATCCAGGAGCCAATTTTGGCAACTTCGATGCCGCCAAAAAATCCCCTGGCCCTTATAAATCTCCACTAGATATTTATCAAGGGTGTACCATTGCAGCCACTCCCCAGTAGTAAGACCTATAGAGTTCGACGCTTGGTCCATAATCTTAGTTTCACCTAGGAGTGGGTTCTTTTTTCTATGTAGATCTGCTCTAAGGTTGGATCCCTACCCTAGCATAAACTGCCGAGTCATCTTAGCACAATGGTGTCAGGTGTCCACTACATTAAAAGCGCGAGGAGTTGATGACGATGCTAAAAGTATCGATATGAGCGACTAGAGGGGGTGATTAGGCGCTACCAAATTTTATATGTTTTTCAAGTTTAGGCTTGACATAAAAGTAAATTCTCTAGATATCCAACTATGTGAATTTCCCTAGATGACAAGCAAGCATACAAGTACATAAACAAAAAAATAAGGGGATAAGGATAGAGATTACCGCAAGATAGAGCAAGGATGTGATTCTCGGATTTCCTTCATGATTAAGGGAAGTACGTCTTTGTTGAATAGGTTTTCGATCCACACATGGTCTCCCAAGCGCCACAAAGGCCTCAACTTATTACGGTAGGAGTGACAAGAGCTAGCCCTGGGAAGGAGATGCTAGGTTTAACATCGAACCTGTGGAAGGAGCCAAGACACGGTATAAGTCTGCATGGAAAGAAAGAGCCCCGGTAGTGCCAAAAGGGTGGAAGATGGAGTAAAGTGGACAGGGGAAGGCCTCTGCCTTGGCAACTAGCTGGAGGTTGTTACCCTCCATGACGGTAGCATAGCAAGTATCGCAGGCCATTGTGGTTACCCCTTTCCATATAAAAGGACAACCAAGGCCTTAGTAGAAAAAGGGAGGCAGGAGGCCCGAGAGGTTCCTATATCAAGAGAAACCGATCCGATACCCATAGAGAGAGAAGAGAGTAGAGAAGCAAGGAACAGAAGGAGAAATACTCTAGAGAAAAGAGAGGAGGAGAAAGAATGATGCCAGCAATGGATCCTCACCATTGTCGGCAGTACGGTACTCTAGGTCTCCCTTCCCGAGAAGAACCACATTGTAACCATGTACCTCATATGATAAATATCACCACTAACAAGCAGGAAGTAGGGCCGTTAGCCATCATGGCATCCTGAACCTGGGTAAAACCCAGTGTCTTTGTGTGTTCACTTTCTCTCCAGTTATCTCTCCGTTCTCCGACAACCACCTAGGGAAGAAATGTTCGGAGCGCTTTCCACCCCTCCATGAACAACTAAAAGGGGTATGTAGTATCCCTAATGTCCATGTTCACGCTCACGAGAATGGCCACAAGACAAGGAAAACATATCATTATGAATTTTATAAAATTCATTTCTATAAGATATGCAAAGACTATCAAAACAAGCATGTAAGAAATTTTGGATGCTAAAATTGTTAAGGTGTAAAGATGAAACATTAATTAGAAATAAATGACGGATTACTAATAGTAAGCTCACTATCCACATTGCAATTTCTATAACCACTCACCATGTCATTACCTTGTGACAAATTTCATGTTGGTGTAGTAGTAGAGGATGGTACTCATCACGGTCGAAGGTGGAGGGAAAACAATCATCCACAATAACTTTGGACACACCATATTTTTCTTAAAGCTTGGTTCAAATCTTATGAGAACTTCGATAAGGCATGATTGAAGAAATAACTACATTTCTCACAAGTAAAAGCACCTTAGTTGCTTGAGCATCTAGATAAGAGTTTATCTTCTCCTCTAAAGATTGATTTTGGGGATTCTGTAAGATCCCTCCTTTGTAAAGGAAAAGGATCCCTGTGATTGCAATGCTAGTCCCTGGATCATTGCTAGCATCCACAGTGTCACATCCCAAATTTTAGATTTGGTCTTGCATATCATTCATATCATTGCACCATATCTTTCCATGCAAAACCGTCGAGTAGAAAGGTTCGGCGAAACGCCACCTTCAAAACCCTACTTTGCTTCGCTACAAGGTTCCTGCGGGGAGCTTTAGAGAGACTTGCAACAACCACCCCTGTAGGTTCGAGTTTTCGCTCAAACTTCGACTGAAGGTTGTGCCCCTCGACGATACGAACCTGTAGGCGCGAGAATCGCTCCAATCGGAGTTCGTATGCAAAAGACTCGGACGTTTTAGTAAACCGCCGGAAAACGGTCCGAAAATCTGGACCAATTTCCGAATCGGAGTCAATTTCTGGACCGATTCTGAGTAGAATTCGCGCAGGGTACTATTTAAAGAGGACCCCACCTGGCCCCTCGATTTCCGTGCCCGCAACCGACCCGACCCCGCCGCCTCTCTCCCGATCGCGCGCGCCTCCCGAGGGACGCGATCGCCGCCGCCGCCTTCGGCCACAGCCGCCGCCGCCGCCAGGTGCGCCTCGCCGCCGCCTCTCTGTTCCCGCCACCGAGACCGCCCGCTGCCGCCGGCAGCACCCGCGCCGCCGTCGCCGATGCCCGCCATCGCTGCCACCATCAGCGCCGCCTGCCGCCGCCCTTCGCCGCGCGAGCCCGCGACCGCCCGCTGCCCCGCCGCCGTCGCCGCTGCGCCGCGCCGCCGCCATCGCCCGCAGCCGCCGCCGCCGCCGGCCACCGCGCCGCCTCCGCTTGCTGCGCGCGCCGCCGCCGCCCTGCTGCGTCGCCGCCGCCTCGCTGCAGCGCGCTGCGCCGCCGCGTGCGCTTGCCACATGCGCTATGCGCGCACACGCGCTTGCATGCACGTATACATGCATCTACGCGCGCCGCCTTGCGCGCGATTAATTTTTCCCGGACCCATAGTTGACCGTGTACGTCCGTGCAGGGAGAACCCCGACGCCAGAAGTGATCGTCGCCGCCGTCCGGAGCTCGCCGCACCGTCCGGAGTCCGTTTCGCCATCCGTTTCCGGTAAGACAGCAGCCACCGTCAGATCTCAGATCAGCGGCCTAGATCGTTCGTTGACTGGTCAGCATCCCAGGCGTTGACTAGTCAGACGCCCAGTCAGCGCCCAGCAGCAGACGAGTTGACCAGTCAAACAGACACAGTTGACTGGGTCAATTTTCGTTAATCCCTTTAGTTGGCAGATTTCGGTAGAATCTTGTAAATTGCGTAGAAATTAAACCGCTTGGCCAAAAATTGAAAATAAAATATGTACGAGTTCAGTGAGTCGTGTAGAATCTCGTTGTAGCTTTGGTTTAGACTTTTACTGTCAGGTTTAGTACAGTTTAATCGAACTAGTTAGTGGCCTTTTCGGAGTAATAAATTCGTAGAAAAAGTTCCGTAGCTCCAAAAATCGCGTGTGATATGTCCTTGAACTCGTATGAACGGGGGGAATCTCATCTTGAATTAAAAAGATAGGCTTACAGTAAAAACTTCTGCAGCAATTGTCTAATGGATTTCTGCAGTGTTTTAATTACTCGGGGAGTTTTATAATTCCTTTTTGAGTAATTCCAATTGGTACTGTTTCTATTCAGTGATGCCTATGCGGTAGAATTTTCCCAAGATTTTACAAACAGTATACTACCGGTAGCAAATTATTTAAGTTCTAGCTCTAGTTTGGAGCATTACTTTTGTCTATTAGTTTTCCTAGCGCCAAATCTATTTTTCCATGCATGTATTCGGTAGTATTATGGATTAGAATTATGTGGTGCAGCTGTAGCACCAATTCACTTGCCGTTCTTGCATTCATGCATCATATTTGTTGCATATGTTGTGGATTGTTTGTTTATGAATGCAATTGTGTCGTGTAGATTATGCTGAGTGCAACGCTTGTTCGTGTGAGGATTGTGCTTCAGACCGCTACAACCAAGGCAAGTAGATGCTACTTTGTTCATGATATCGTCCTACTATTTTCTATGCATTGTCGTGTATTTTGTAGATGCATGTGTAGGATGATACTATCGCTATGCTATGTCCTATTATGTGGTAGGACTCTCTTTGTAGATGAACCACCGTTGGTAGATGTGCTTAGCCATGCTTTGTTGAACGAGGGCCGGGTTACATCATTGATACTTGTTTTCTCAAAGTATTGATTTGTGAAAACTAAAACAACTTAATCAATGAACCCCCTGGGTGTGATGGTATTGATAAATTTTGGTGGTTTTATTGCGGAAAGGCACCCAGGTATCAAGAGAGAATGATTAGCTTCTTTATTGTGTAACTTACATGTACAACCATGTGCCAATAATGGAATGGGCGGTTGGTTGGACTTAGTAGGTTGTGGTAACTCGAACCCGCGTATCCAGAGATGTAGAATTTTGGTAGGTTGGACCAGTGCGCGTCGGGATTGAGGAGCTACTTCCCGAACAGTCTCTTCTTGGTCTTCTCCCTATCATCACCCAAAATGAGAGTGATGGTACGAGCTGGGCTGGCCAAGTCTCATAGGTAAAGTGTACAAACCTCTGCAGAGTGTATAATCTAATCGATTAGCCGTGTCCCCGGTTATGGACATCTGAGTTGCTAGATAATGATTCCATGACATGTTTCTCGCTTATTCTAATTTCATAATTGTTTTAATATTGTTGGATTAACTTAATTGGGATCTTTTTAAAGAAAATCAAAAACTGTTTATGAAAGTAGGACAAATGTATTTGCAAATGCAAGCCAGACACAGCTCCACTTGCCAAATATGCATGTAGATGTTAGTACTATTGTCTCCTTTACTAGTTCTACTTGCCATACATTCCATGTATTGACCATTCGGGGCTGCTACGTTTCATGTTGCAGGTTATTCCGATTCTGATTGATTGTTATAGGCCACGGCACTCCACTCGGCACTTGTTCACTTGTGGGCAATCTGAAGATTGGAGGATTTACATGTTTATGTTGCTACCTGAATAATTTGAGCTAAGCTTTATGCTAAGCTTTCATTGTAATAATGGTACTCTGGATCTTTGTAGATCATGATACACGGTTATTTTGCTATGATTATCTATCTTACTCTATTGTGGGCCAATGAACCGATCCAGGGATTGGCATGTCACATAGAGGCCACGGTCTTTTCAGAACCGGGGTGTTACACACAGTTTAAGATGAAGTACACAGATACAAAGGTCATTTATTACATCCATTCCAGAGATAAAACAGTCTTTTACAACTCAAGGCCACAGGCCTAATACAAGAGTTTTGGAATAAGTAAATAAACATAAGTCTTCATCTTCATGTGCCACAGGCAAGCATGTTGAGTGTAGACTCATGACACCTAATCATCATCGGAGTAACCTGCAACATCACAAGTTACAGCCACAGTGGGTCAATACTTTGGAATAGTATTGGCAAGTGATACCTTAGTAAATTTTAAGTGGACTATATTACTATATGCATTTTTGGCTAAGTGTAGTTTGGCTTGCTTTGCTCAAATAGGTTTTTCCTATTAGTTGAAAACTCTAAGTTTTTCTTTGTCAAAACTTTCCCAAGAAACCACCAATAGACATTGGGGTCCTTCACCCTTGTTCACCCACAAGTTTTTACTTTGAAGTTGGAGTGATGAGATTCTTGATGGCTTCCATGTCTTGATGCTCAAGTTCTCCATTGCCATGGACTTGGCTAAGTACTTAGATTTTCCATCTGCAGAGGTTGTGCACTTTCCCCACCAGACTTGGTTTCCCAAGACAGGACCTTTTAGAAGCCTTTCCTTAGACCAAATGGACGCGCTCCAACCTATCATTCCCACTACCACCAACTGTCCAAATGGCTAAGTTCTAGCAACTTATGTGATCCAGACAAAGCCCATATTGCCAAGTGGCTGCACTATAAGCTTCTCAACACTTGGCCTCTAAAATCCCTTTGTGCCTGGGTGGCATACCACAAGTGAGATACACAAGGTAAACCATGTCCATGGGCCTTGTGTAACCACTCAACCAAAAACCACCATTCAAGTCCCATTCCACCCAGGAGGTTCATTGACTTAGTTGTTTTATTAAGAAAAACATAAGTCCAAAGACTTAGAAATATTTTCATCATAGCATGTATATACTTTACCAACCCTTGTTTGCTACTAGCTAGGCTAAGCATGGCATAGTAACTTAACTTAGGAAATTTCCTAGCAATGCTACACTACTTAGGATTTCCCAACATAGCATTTGGCAAAATAATAGCATGCAAGACTTAGCAAAATATTTCTAATTCTTGTACAGAATATAGGGATTGAAATATTCATGAAGTACCACTTGCCTTGGTAATGGGGAGAGTAGCACTCTTCACAATCACAATCACTAGCACCAAAATCTACACAAAATTGGTAGCACAAAATTACACACAATTCATATACAAACATAAATATATGCATGTATGCAAAAATGCTAAGTGATGATTTTTAAAACCCAACCAAGCAAGTGCAAGATACTGAACCATAAACAGGTAAAAATCTTGCCAATCCAAGTTTATTTTGCCCTAAAACAAAATCCTAAACAATTCCTATACTCAAAATAGCCTTAAACAAGTTTCTGCATAAAAAGTCATTTTAACAGAAACTTTTCACTAAACACATTGCATAAACAGAAAGGGCTTGTCTCCCTGATTTCAACGATATAAAATTTGCAAAAATCTAACGTGGGAATCAAAAGTTATAGCCTATTCAAATTTGAATCTAAATCTGTTTTGAATTCTGTTTTAAACACAAACTCTTGCCACGCGTCATAATTCTATTGGCGCGTACCGCTTCGCACTGGATCACGCACAAGAGCCGTAGGATCTAAGTGGCGATGCACGGTTCAGATCGAAATATAACGGTTCGTTAAGTGGGCTAATCCTATGCGTTGGATCTAGATCCAAGGGCTCTCGATCAAGCGACCATGTCCTGGCGGCGTGCGGCGACGGCGAGCGGCGGAGCGCTCTGTCAGCGGCGGCGCTAGCGTTCTAGATCGCTCGGGGAGGAAAGGGTGTGCTTACCAGATCCGCAAGGTCGAGGCGAAGCTCAACGTGGTGGTGGCTGGGCAAGGGGTGCACGGCAGGGGCTGCTGGAGCTCGTCGGAGTCGTGCGCGGCGTCGGGAGGTTGCTGTCGAGTTGGTTGCCGAGTTTTGCGTCGCCCTAGTACGAATCAGAGGGATTAGGAGATGCACAAGACGAAGGCGAACATCCTTGTATGCAAGAGGGAGCAAGGGGCGCTCGGAACTTACCGCGATTGGTCGCCGGAGTTGAGCGGCGTCTCGGTCGGTTGCGGGCACAAACGGGGACGGCGTTCTGGGTCACGAGATTGCAAAAGAAAGGTGTCAGGGGATTCACGAGACCACGCTGGACACGACAGTTTGAACCAGAGGGAGGGGGGCGGTCGAGGCTCACCGGAATTAGTCGCCGGAGTCGTCGGTACTGCGGGGTTTCGAGGTCAAATGCGCGCAGCCTGGTGGCGGAGTGAGCGAGGAGAGTGGGGGAAAATGACCGCGGTGCAGAGGGGGTTTTGTAGGCGAGAGGGGAGCGACGATTAAGCGCGGAATCAAGGGCAATTAAGCGAAGAATCAATCGCGGCAGTGATGGGCGGAGGAAACGGCCGGCGACTGGGTCGGGCGCGATTTGGGGAAGACGAGGGTGAGTTGTCGAGGTCCACCAGTCAGCGAGTGAGACAGAGAGGGGGTGGGGTCCGAGTGTCAGCGACCGCGTGGGTGCGTCTGCGCGTGCGAGCGAGCGAGATAGTGGCCGGGTGGGCTAGCTGGGTCGGTTCTGCTGCTGGGCTAGAATAGGAGCGCCTGGCCTTTTCCTTTCTTTATTCCTTTTCTTTTTCTGATTTTGATTTTCAGGAATGGTTTTCAAATGAATTCAAACTCTTTTTGAATTCAAATCTTTCTGGGGTTTTTGCAGTGTGCAACAGTCTCAAATCTAGGCATAAAACCAAGTGGTTACTTTGGTAAAGGCTTGGTCATCTTGGAGAAACAAAATAACAGGAACTTTGCACGTGATTGCAAATGTTTGAAAAATGGTTTTTGAAACCATTTCCATTTTTGTAAAGCTTGGTTCAAATTCCACACTCAATCCATTCAGCAAGGGAGACAAACAATCTAGGTTTAAAACATTCAAACTCTCAAATGGGGATGGCCATTTGATTTAAGTTTGCTCACATAAAATGATAGCACTATGTGCTTCTGTTTTTCTGAAATGAGTTTTGAAATTGATCTCAATTCTATATGCATGCATGAATGATATGCAATCTTTGAAATCATGATTTTAGGGATGTTACAAATCAAACCCCCTTAAGATGAATCTCGCCCTCGAGATTCGGATTGGCTAGCAAATAGGTGTGGGTGGTCCTTCCGAAGATCATCTTCTCTTTCCCATGTTGCTTCCTCTTCGGAATGATGATTCCACTGCACTTTGCAAAACTTGATAGTTTTTGTCCTTGTGACTCTTTCTGCAGTCTCAAGAATCTTGATAGGTTTCTCTTCATAAGTGAGATCACTCTCTAGTTGAACCTCCTCCAAAGGTATAGTATCCTTCAAAGAAGTTTCTTCCATTTCTGGGTGATATTTCTTAAGCTGACTCACATGAAACACATTATGGACAGCTGATAGAGATTCTGCTAGTTCTATTTCATAGGCAACCTCTCCTTTGCGACTCAAGATCCTGAATGGCCCAACATATCTTGGTGCCAATTTTCCTTTGACTCCGAATCTTTTCACTCCGCGAAGTGGTGACACTCTAAGATAGGCTCTATCACCCACTTCGTAGGTGACTTCTCTACGCTTAGGATCCGCGTAGCTTTTCTGTCGGGACTGTGCTATCTTCAACCTGTCCTTAACCAATTTGACCTTCTCTTCGGCTTCTTTAATAAGATCTGGCCCGAATAAACTTCTTTCTCCCACACCATTCCATAACAATGGGGTGGTACACTTTCTTCCGTAGAGACCTTGCTATGATACCAATTGAAAGTATACAGATGCCGCCTTGAGGGGGAGAATAGACGGTTTATTTTTGTATGAGATGGACTTAACAAATGCAAAATAAAACTAGTGTTTACTTTTTCAAGCATAAAACCTATATATATTATGGTTCACTGATGACCCACAAGTGTAGGGGATCGCAACAGTCTTCGCGGGTAGTATTACCCAATTTATTGATTCGACACAAGGGGAGCCAAAGAATACTTGCAAGCCTTAACAAATTAGTTGTCAGTTCAGCTGCACCTGGAAATAGTTCTTGCTCACAGAAGTTTATTAGTAGTAACAGTTTGTAGTAGCAACAGCAACAGTAACAACAACAGTGGAACAATAGCAATAGTAACCGTAATGGTAGCAGTAGGATTCGAGTGCGGTAGGCATAGGGATGGATGGACGGGCGTTGCATGGACGAGTCTAAACATGTAACTTCAAGATCTAGGGCATTGCAGATAAATAATAACAAGCATCCAAGTACTAAACAATCTAGGCATGTGCTCCAAATATAGTCATACATGCTCGCAATGAGAACTTGCACAACATCTTCTGTCCAGCCAGCCCGTGGCAGCGGGGCCTCTAGGGAACTACTGGCAATTAAGGTGCTCCTTTTAACAGAGCACCAGAGCAAAGCATTAACACTCCGTGAACACATGTGATCCTCACACCACAGCCATCCCCTTCGGTTGTCCCAATTATTGTCACTTTGGGGCCTTTGGATCCGAACAATGATATGTGTACACAACTTGTAGATAAGATCACAAACAATACTATCATAATGATTCAATAATAAGTTCAGATCTGAGATCATGGCACTCGGGCCCTAGTGACAAGCATTAAGCACAACAAGTTGCAACAAAGTCAAATAGCACTAATAGAGATACTAGGCACTATGCCCTAACAGATCTTATTCGATTACATGATAGAACTCATCCAATCCCTACCATACCCAAGCCTACAGTGGGGGATTACTCACTCATGGATGAGGGAAACATCGGTGGTTAATGGAGATGCGTTGGTGATGACGATGGCGATGATCCTCTCCAAATTCCCCGTCCCGGCAGGGTGCCAGAACGGAGTTTCTGGATCCAAATCTTGGTTTCTGATGGCGGCGGCGGAGAGGAACTCTTTCTGGAAAACTATCGAACCCCCCTCAGTTTTTAGGTCGAAAGGCAACTTATAGGCATAGAGGGAGGCCGAGGAGCTACCTGGGGTGGTCGCACCCCCTCTAGGCGCGGGGTCAGGTGGGCCCACGCCTAGGGTGGGTCTGGCCCCCCAAGGCCTCCTCTCTGTCTCCCCTTCTGGCTCCGTGGATCTTCTGGTGAAAAATAGTTTTTGGCATATTTTTCAGGATTTTTTCGGATAGTTGATTTTCTGCACGAAAACAAGGCACCAAGGTAATTCTACTGAAAACAACGTCAGTCCGTGTTAGTTGTATCCAAATCACACAAGTTTAGAGAAGAAACAATAGCAAAGTGTTCGAGAAAGTAGATACGTTTTGAACGTATCAACTCCCCCAAGCTTAGCTTATTGCTTGTCCTCAAGCAATTCAGTTGAAAACCGAGTGCGATAAAAGAACTTTCACGAACACTTGCTTCATATGATGTATATATTCTCAGCACATGAGTAGATGCTTAGACAATTCATAATAAGAAGTATGCAACTAAGTCTACTTAATAGTCATTGCAAGATATGAAGAGAAACCAACTCAATAATAATAAGTAGCATGGAACATAAACATAAGCAACATTGCAATGCTCATAGTAAGGTATGATAGAGTGGTATCTCTCTTGCCTTTGTTTGAAGAGCACAATATAAATGCCAAGGCACCTCTGAAGTTCAAGTGAACACTAGAGGTAAAGTTATCAGAGATACAAGCATCAAAGTCATGACATAATTAACCAAGTTTTGGAACAAACACAAGAATGACAACTATGCTCTCAAGGAGGTGCTTATAGAATAAGTGGTGACTCAACAAAATTTGTGAAAACGGTTTTGTGAAGGTTTGAAAGGCTTCCTAATGCTGAAAGGAAGGTACTCATTAGCTTTGATCTCTCATTGCCCCTATCATAAGCATCTTCATGTGGTTAAGGTGAAAGTGAGGTCCACTCTGAATTATATGCTTGACACACCATAGGCTGAAAATCCCAAGTCCCTTGAGTACAAGGGCCACTCCGCATGCTACTCAACTTTGGTCACCTCAAAATTCTTTTCATTATAAATACATGCATATCATCGAGAACCGCCAACGGGGTACCCCTTTCATATGGTACAGGAGCTTTCCCATAACCAAAATGACAAGGTAAGCAGACAATGAGTATCTCAGCAATCTTTTTATTTACCATATGCATAGCTTTTTATTGAGGATGCTTCCTAGATGCTCATTACGGTGATGCTGCAAGTTTCCACCATGATTAGGCATGGCTTAGGCTAGCGGCCCAGGCGTTTCTCTAACACAATGTATAAACTTCATGAACTCACAACCTCCCCTTTTATTTCACATCATCGACATCCGTAAACAAAATAGCAAAGTATCAACTGGATGAGATATCCAACAGGTTTTGAAAGCGTTCCCCGTGTCAGCACAGTTCCGCTGACTCCCAGCATATAATAAGCAAGCATATAACTTTCATGGACTAGTCACAATGGTTCAAGATTATTAAGCGCAAGGAATAAAGTGTGCCATCATGTTCGTGAGAGCTTTACTAACTAAGTTTCTCAAAACAGACAAACATTTTATTTTGGAAGAAAACACGACATATATAAAATATGCACTGAAGTAGTAAATGATGCTAATAGGTAGGTATGGTGGACACGGCTGGCAATATTGGTTTTGAGGAGTTGGAAGCACAGGTAGAGCACATACTCAGTGCAAGTGAAGGCTAGCAATAGAGAGAGAGCGACAAATGAGAGAGCAATAACTGTCATAATCATGTTTGCAACAAAACAGGACTAATTATGGCATGAAAGTGATACAAGAACTCTGAGGCAAAATAAATAATCAAGGCTTACTGACTATTGATTAGTCATATGCATGCGTGAGCATGTGCCAAGTCGATTCACATGAACAGTCAGAGGAGGATACCACAATGTCATACCAAAATATGAATAAAACAATGCAAGCAAACATTCATATGTCATGCTACAAACTATTAGCAAGCTGGAGCTAATCATACACAAGCAAGAACTACTAAGCATCCATAATGACATACACTTTACACAAACATGCTAAGCATTCTCACAATGATGAGTATATGTACAAAAATGAAACAAATAGAGTTCGTTACCAGCCTCTTACCACACCTCGAGTTGTCTTAATCTTCATTATTGCCCTTCACTTGTGTGACTTGAATATTAACATGAAACCAAATCCACTGAGGACGGCTGAACCCTGCAAAGAACTCACAAAACCAAAGAAGAAGAACAAATATTTTTGGTGTTTTTGATTTTTTTTCAAACAAGCCAACAAAGAAAAAACAAACAAATCAAAGCAAAACCAAAAACAAAAACTAAGACGCTCCAAGAACAACACAATTGTGCATGAAACAATAAAAACGAACTGTCTAGAAAGACCTGAGATTTTTATTGATGAAGAAGGGGATGCCTTGGGCACCCCCAAGCTTTGAAGCTTGTACCTCTTCAATATTTCTTGGGGTGACACGGGGTGGCTCCCCCCAAGCTTGAGCTTTTTGTCGTGGTATTGACGACGAGTACGCCATGGAGGGGTCCTCACAGTGCGTGTTTAGAGACGTGGGGTAAGGAGGACGGTTGATGGGTACGAGGTAACACAGCTTACCCAGGTTCAGATCCCACAACGGTGGCGGAATCCTACTCCTGCTATAAATCACTATAAGGGCAATACGCCGAGTTACAGAGATAGGTTCGCTGTGCGAGGTTGTATGAAGTTGTCTATGAACGTGCCCTAAAGGCTCCCATAGGCCCGACTTATATAGTCGCCAGGTCCTAGGGTTACAGGGAAAAGTCCTAGCCGGACAGGTCACAGAGTCCTACAGCGTCTATTACTAGTCTTGTGTATCTTGCACTCCAAGGCTCCGAGTACGCTGGTGACTCCACCGTAGCCTTCCTTTATCCGGCATGGGCCTCCCTTCTGTATCCACCTAACTGGGCCGCCCAGCAGGCCATAGGCCATGCTACCGACTAAGGGCCACCCGGGTTAGTCGGATAAGAGACATGCTATTAGGATACCCATATAGCATATCCCCAACAGTAGCCCCCGGAGAACTCCGAGATCTTGCGCCGTCTTGCCTCTTCATGTGGAATGCTCCGTCTAGATGGATGTCGGCAAATCGTCAAGCAATATCTTGTAGTCCTCCCAAAGAACCCTACAAGGTTTTCTCCGTCTTTGATTTGTAAGCCGGAGAAATGCTGAATCTTCCATCGTACTCTTCCGTAGTCGGATTAAATCTGTCCATGCCGGAATCTTCGATGCGACGGCTCATCTACCCGTGTTAGCTAGGACGACGTAGGCTTAGGTTAGCGATGCCTCGTAACTCACACATGCAGAGAACGCAATCATATCCGATTTTCCCGCGCGAGCGATACGAACCGTTGGCGGCGACGGTTGGAGACGTGGCGAAATTACCGCGCACGTTCACGAACACGTCGTCTACGCGGCAACCGTCCGATTAGCTGCACGAATCTTGACACAGAGTATGATAAATAGTAACCGGTGGACAGTTTCCACTTTTTACCTCATTCCTCTCGCGTCATCGTCTTCTTCCTCCAGCCGCACGCCTCCTCGAGCTCTCTGTGGGAAACCTCGAAAACCCTAGCTTCCATCTGCGTCAGTCGCATCCTTCCAACACTCCATGGACAGCAGAAGCTCCTCCCCATCGATGGCGGCGTCGAGCGAAGCCGCGGCGAAGCCGGCGAGCTCCGTCGTCGTGCCCCCAGAAGGCCTGGTCATCCCCGCATTGGCGGTGATCGAAACCACCGGCGGCGACCATAATCTGGCGGCGCTAGAGCCACTGGAAGAAGAGCCAGACACGCACAAGGGTGACTGGCGTGGCTCGGACATCGCCGACCGCGACATCCAAGAGATGGTCGCCGAAGGCTACCTCCCCGCGGCGGAGGGGCTTGCCTGGCGGGCGGCGCCGGCCGGCGAGGTGACACCTTCTCCCCAAGCCGTAGAAAAGGTGTACCTCAAGGCTCAGCTGGTACGCGGCGTTTCCCTGCCCATCTCCCACTTCTTCCTCTCCGTCTTGAACCACTACAAGGTCCAACCCCACAACCTCTCCCCCAATAGCATCCTAGTGCTTAGCAACTTCGCGGCACTTTGCGAGGGTTACCTAGGGATTAGGCCTAGGTTAGACTTGTTCGTGTACTTCTTCACCGTCAAACGTGAAGCCGGACATAGTAAGAAGGAGCTTAGGAACTGTGGCACCATAAGCTTCAAGATTCAACCTGGCCGACGGTTCCCCGACATCGTCGGCCACGATTCCTGCAAAAACTGGCAGCGGACGTACTTCTACGGCCCCGACATTCCTTTGGCGGGCCGAGAAGTAACGTACCCAGACTTCGCGGATGGAGCCGCCGCTGAAGTTTCCACATGGAGATCCCATGCCTCCCTTCCCTCCGACCTCGACGCTTCTCGCGCAATAAGGCGGATCGAATGGTTCATAGAGACGGGTTTGACTGGCTTGGACCTAGCCATGTGATGGTTCATTAGGCGAATCCAACCTCTGCAGCACCGCGCGAAGTTCAAGCACGAGTATACCAGCAATCGAAGGGATACCCTCCGGATCTCCATCGATAACTTCTCGAGCGACTCCGTCAAGCTCCGCCTGAAGGACATCGTCAAGATGAAGGATAAGAAGCGTGGCTTCACCATCACCTACGACATGTTCATAGACGGCAAGTGCCCAAAGGTAGATATTTATTTTCCGTGTACGACATATGCTCCAGTTTCCCCGTCTTACCAACTCCATCTTATCTAACACAGTGACTTCTTACTTAACAGCTTAGCGATCTAGACGAGGACAACCTGGCTGCCCAAATCTACGATCCAAAGATGAAGGAAGTCACGGTCGTGTCCGACGACGATGTCCCGTTGGCGCGAAAGAGGAAGAGCTCCACCTCTGACGCTGCCGACAGAGGCAAGAAGAATAAGATGGAGGGTGGAGCCTCCAAAAAGACTACCGCCGCCCTGGAGGCGAAAAAGAGAAAAGCCACCGGGATTTTTGCCAAAGCACCCCCTAGTGTAAGCTTCTCATTCTCCGACATTGTCTATCTGTCTGTTTTGTTTCTGTACTTATGCACTTTGCATGTTTCAGGAAGAAAGCCACGACCAGCCTCAAGAAGACCTCCAAAACTTTGGGGGCTTCTAGAAATATCAAGGATATTGTAACACCGCGGTTCTGAAAAGATCGTGGCTTCTATGTGACATGCCAATCCCTGGATCGGTTCATTGGCCCACAATAGAATAAGATGAATAACATAGCAAAATATCCGTGTATCATGAATAACGAAGATCCAGAGTACCATTATTACAATAAAAGCTTAGCCCAAGGCTAGCTCAAATTATTCAGGTAGCAACATAAATAAAGTAAATCCTCCATTCTTCAAATTGCCCACAAGTGAACAAGTGCCGAGTGGAGTACCGTGGCCTATATCGATTACTCAGAATCGGAATAACCTGCAACATGAAACGTAGCAGCCCCGAAGGGTCAATACATGGAATGTATGGCAAGTAGAGCTAGTAATGGAGACAATAGTACTAACATCTACATGCATATTTGGCAAGTGGAGCTGTGTCTGGCTTGCATTTGCAAATACATTTGTCCTACTTTCATAAACAGTTTTTGATTTTCTTTGAAAAGATCCCAATTAAGTTAACCCAACAATATTAAAACAATTATGAAATTAGAATGAGCGAGAAACATGTCATGGAATCAATATCAAGCAACTCAGTTGTCCATAACCGGGGACACGGCTAATCGATTAGATTATACACCCTGCAGAGGTTTGTACACTTTACCCATGTGACTTGGCCAGTCCAACTCGTACCATCACTCTCATTTTGGGTGATTATAGGGAGAAGTCCAAGAAGAGACTGTTCGGGAAGTAGCACCCCAATCCCGACGCGCACCGGTCCAACCTACCAAAATTCTACATCTCTGGATACGCGGGTTCGGATTACCACAACCTACTAAGTCCAACCAACCGTCCATTCCATTATTGGCACATGGTTGTACACGTAAGCTACAATAAAGAAGCCAATCAATTTCTCTCGATACCTGGGTGCCTTTCCGCAATGAAACCACCAAAAATTATCAATACCATCACACCCAGGAGATTCATTGATTAAGTTGTTTTAGTTTTCACAAACCAATACTTTTAGAAACAAGTCTTAATGATGTAACCCAGCCCTCGTTCATCATAGCATGGCTAAGCACATCTACCAACGGTGGTTCATCTACAAGGAAAGCCCTACCACATAATAGGACATAGCATAGCGATAGTATCATCCTACACATGCATCTACAAAATACACGACATTGCATTGAAAAATAGTAGGACGATATCATGAACAAAGTAGCATCTACTTGCCTTGGTTGTAGCGGTCGGAAGAACAATCCACACACGAGCAAGCGTTGCACTCGTCACAATCTACACGATACAATTGCAATCATAAACAAACAATCCACAAGCATATGCAACAAAGATGATGCATGAAGGTATGCAAGACAAGTGAATTGGTGCTACAGCTGCACCACATAATCCTATTCAATAATACTACTGATTGCATGCATGGAAAATAGTTTTAGCGCTAGGAAAACTATTACGCAAAAAGTAATGCTCAAAACTAGAGTTAGAACTCGAATAATTCACTACCGGTAGTATACTGTTTGTAAAAATCTTGGGAAAATTCTACCGCCTAGGCATCGCTGATTAGAAACAGTACCAACTAGAATTACTCAAAAAGGAATTATAAAACTCCCCGAGTAATTAAAACACTGCAGAAAGCCACTAGACAGTTTCTGCAGATGTTTTCACTATAAGCCTATCTTTTTAATTCACTATGAGATTCCCCTCGTTCCACTGAATCCAAGGACATATCACACGCGATTTTTGGAGCTACGGATCTTTTTCTACGAATTAATTACTCCGAAAAGGCCACTAACTAGTTTGATTAAACTGTACTAAACCTTGCCGCAAAAGACTGAACCAAAGGTACAGCGAGATTCTACACGACTCACTGAATCTACACATATTTTATTTGCAATTTTTGGCCAAGCGGTTTAATTTCTACGCAATTTACAAGCTTCTACCGAAATCTGTCAACTAAAACGATTAACGAAATTAACCAGTCAACTGTGTCTGTTGACTGGTCAACGCGGCTGCTGACTGGGCGTCTGACTAGTCAACGCCTGAGTCTGACCGGTCAACGGTTGATCTGAACTGCTGATCTGAGATCTAACGGCGGCTGCAAGGTTACCGAGAATGAACGGCGAAACGGACGGCAGCGAGTTCCGGACGGTGGGGGCGATCCGTTCCGGCGACGACGGTTACCTGCGCGAGAGGGTAAACGATCAGCGCGTGGTTTGAGATCGTCAACGCGGCGCACAACATGGCGCGTGCGTGCGTGCGTGCGGGCGGGATAGCGCGCGCGTGAGGGCGCGCTAGCGCGCAGCAGCGAGGCGGCGCAGCGCGGCAGCGGCAGCGCGCAGCAGGCGTGCAACAGCGGCAACGCAGCAGCGCACGCAAGCAGCAGCGGCTCGGGCGCGCAGCGGCTGGCACAGCGCGGCAGCGCGGCAGCGGCGCTGCAGGAGGCGAGGCGCGCGGGGGCGGGCGCAGGCGCTACAGCGCAGCGCGGCTGCGGGGCGAGGTCGGCGTGCGGGGCGCGCGGGTGAAGGGCGGCGAGGCGCGGTTGGCCGCGGGGCGGTCGCGCGGGAGGCGCGTGGCGCGGCGGTGGCGCCGGCGGCGGGGAGAGAGGAGGCGGCGTACCTGCGCGGCGGCGGGAAAGGGCGGTGATGGCGGCGGGGCTCGCGGCCAGGAGGCGGCGCTGGCGCAGTTATCGAGGGGAGGGGGAGGCGATCGAGGCGGCGGGGTGATCCCGAGGAGAGGCACGGGAAACGAGGCGGGCAGGTGGAGGCTGCCCCTTTTGTGGGCCCCCACGCGGGAGTCCTACGCAAAATCGGCGCAGAGTTGGTTACGGACTCGGAAATCGGCCCGAAATTCGGACTGTTTTTCCGACGTTTAATAAAACGGCGATAACTTTTACGTACGAGCTCCGAATCGAGTGATTCTTGCTCCTACGGTTTTGAAAAGTCGAGGGGAACAATCTAGGTTCAAAGGTTGAGCGAAACCACTAGGCTACAAGGGTGTACAATGCTAGTCCTACTAAAGCCTCCCGCAGGAGCCTCGTAGCAAAATAGAATAGGGTTTCGAACATAGCGTTTCGTCGATTCTTTTCAATCGACGGTTTTGCATGGAAAAGCATGATGCAATGATATGAATGATATGCGGAACCAAATCTAAAATTTGGGATGTGACAAGACTAACCCCCTTAAGATGAATCTCGTCCTCGAGATTCGGCGCGGCTAGCAAATAGGTGTGGGTAGTCCTCTCGGATGTCATCCTCACGCTCCCAAGTGGCTTCCTCTTTGGTGTGGTGGCTCCACTGCACCTTGCAAAACCTGATCGTCTTGGTACGGGTAATCCTCCCTGCTGTCTCCAGAATCTTGACCGGCTTCTCCTCATAGGTCAAGTCATTCTCAAGCTGAACCTCCTCTAGCGGTACCGTGTCTCTCAATGGTGTATCCATCATCTCCGGATGGCACTTCTTCAGCTGGGACACGTGGAACACATTGTGAAAAGCGGACAGAGCTTCTGGCAACTCCAGCTGATAAGCAACTTCTCCTTTGCGTGCCAAGACCCGATACGGTCCAATAAATCGAGGTGCCAGCTTACCCTTAATTCCCTCTTGATTCCACGAAGTGGCGATACTCTGAGGTACGCTCTATCACCTATCTCATACACCACTTCCTTGCGCTTGGCGTCAGCGTAGCTCTTCTGTCTTGATTGTGCTACCTTCAACCTGTCCCTAATCAAGGCGACCTTCTCCTCTGCGTCCTTGATCAAATCGGGTCCAAACAACTGACGTTCTCCTACTCCATCCCATAGCAATGGCGTCCGGCACCGTTTCCCATATAGCACATCGAACGGTGACGTCTTGATGCTGGTTTGATAGCTGTTGTTGTAGGAAAACTCTGCATACGGCAAATTCTCATCCCAACTAGAGCCATGAGCCAAGGCGCAAGCTCTCAGCATGTCTTCCAAAATCTGATTCACCCTCTCGGTTTGTCCATCAGTCTGTGGGTGAAACGCTGTGCTAAACTCCAATCTAGTACCGAGTGACTCGTGCAGCTGGCGCCAGAAGTGTGAGGTAAATTGGGTGCCTCTGTCAGATACAATACTCTTGGGAACTCCGTGTAGGCACACAATCCTGTCCATGTAAATCTTGGCCAACTTTGCACTCGTATAGGTTGTCTTTACCGGTATAAAGTGGGCTACCTTGGTCAAATGGTCGACCACTACCCAAATAGAGTCATATCCTGACCTGGTCCTGGGCAATCCTGTGATAAAGTCCATTCCCACTCTATCCCACTTCCAATTCGGCACGGGCAACGGCTGTAGCAGTCCTGCTGGCTTCTAGTGTTCTGCCTTCACTTGGCTGCACACATCACATAGGGCAATATGCTTGGCGATATCTCCCTTCATGTTGTTCCACCAAAATCTGCTCTTCAAATCCATATACATCTTTGTGTTGCCCGGATGTATGGAGTATGGCGAGTTATGAGCCTCCTGCAGAATCAACTCCCTTATCTCCGGGTCGTTGGGCACACACAAACGATCTCCATACCACAAGGTACCATGCTCATCCTCGCGAATATCCTTTTCCCGATTCTCCTTCATCTTTTCCTTTATCTCCTCTATTTCCTTGTCTCCTACCTGAGCCTTTACGATTCTGTCCTATAGCGTCGGTTGGACTTCCATTGTAGCCAGGTATCCTTCAGATACTACCTCCAGTCTAAGGTCCTTGAATTGCTTGCACAAATCCTAAGGCAATTCTCCAATTGTCAATCCGTTGGCATAGACCTTCTGGCTCAGAGCATCTGCCACTACATTGGCCTTTCCTGGGTGGTATTGTAGATTCATATCATAGTCTTTGATAAGTTCCAACCATCTCCTTTGCCTCATGTTCAGTTCCTTCCGTGTAAATATGTACTTCAGGCTCTTGTGGTCGGTGTACACATCACAGTGTTTTCCCATTAAGTAATGCCTCCATACCTTGAGCGCATGAACCACTGACGCTAACTCCAAGTCGTGCGTGGGGTAATTCCGCTCATGGTGTTTGAGTTGTCGCGAAGCATATGACACCACTCTCCCGTCTTGCATCAGCACACTCCCAAGTCCCTGTCGAGAAGCATCACAGTACACTTGGAAATCCTTCTGAAGATCTGGTAAACACAGAACAGGCGCGGTCACTAGTCGACGCTTCAGTTCCTGAAAGCTGGCTTCACATACGTCTGACCACTCAAACTTCCTCTCCTTCTTCAGAAGTTCAGTCATCGGCTTAGCAATCTTGGAAAAGTTTTCAATGAAATCTCCTGTAATATCCAGCAAGTCCCAAAAAGCTTCGAATCTCTCCTACATTCTTGGGTGCTTCCCACTCTGTCACTGCAGTCACCTTGCTTGGATCAACAGCGACTCCTTCTCTTGACACTACGTGTCCAAGAAACCCAACGGTGTTAAGCCAGAATTCACACTTGCTGAATTTGGCATACAGCTTGTGTTCCCTCAGCTTCTCCATAATCAGTCGCAGATGCTTCTCATGCTCAGCATCATCCTTGGAATATATCACTATGTCATCAATAAACACCACCACTAACTTGTCCAAGTACTCCATAAATACCTTGTTCATCATGGTCATGAAATATGCCGGGGCATTCGTTAGTCCAAAAGACATAACTGTATACTCATATCAACCATACCTAGTGGTGAAGGCGGTTTTTGGTACGTCCTCCTCCCGGATCTTCAATTGGAAGTAGCCTGATCGCAGAGCAATCTTGATGAACACCTTCGCTCCTTCCAGTTGATCAAACAAATCATTTATGTTCGGCAGAGGGTACTTGTTCTTGATAGTCACTTCATTCAGCGAGCGATAGTCCACCACTAATCTCTTGCTGCTGTCTTTCTTCTCCACAAACAGAACAGGTGCTCCCCATGACGACAAACTAGGCTGAATGAATCCCTTTTCCAGCTGCTCCTTCAACTGCTTCTTCAATTCCTTCAGCTCATCCACATCCATCTTATATGGTTTCTTTGCTATAGGTCCTGTTCCCGGCATCAGTTCGATAAGAAACTCTACTTCCCTATCAGGTGGCATCCCTGGCAGCTCTTCCGGAAACACGCCGGGGTAATCCCTAATCACTGGCACAGTATCCATGCTAACCCCCTTAAGAGAATCCAACTTACACCTTCCTGGTCGTACAGCCGACTTGAATCTAATCCTCTTACCATCCGGGGTTTTGAGTGAAACAGCTCGTTGTGCACAATCTATGTGTCCCCCATGCATAGACATCCAATCCATACCCAGAATAACGTCTAATCCCTGTGAATCCAACACTACCAAATGTGCAATGAAGTTGTGTGTTCCAATCCTCATAGTTAAATCGCGGCATCCCGCGCTAGCTATCATATCTCCTCCAGGTGAACTCACTCTAATAGACCTTCTCATAGACTCAGTAGGTAACTTATACTTATCCACAAATGCCCTTGATATGAATGAATGAGATGCACCAGTATCGAAAAGTATAAGTGCAGGGTAAGTGTTGATTGGGAACTTACCAATCACAAGGTCAGGCTCATCTGGAATCTCCTCCACATTCATGTGGTTTACTGTGGCCTTCTCGCCGTTGGTTGGCTTCAGTCCTTTCCTCTCCGGACAGTTGTCAGCATAGTGTCCCTTCTGCTTACACTTGAAGCATGTCACCTCACTCAGATCCTTCTTCACAAAGTTGCGGTCACGGTTGCGGTCATGTCCACCGTGTCCTCCAGAGTGGTGAGAGTGTCCTCCCTTGTGGCTGTGGTGGCTGCTCCTATGGTTGTCATGACGATGTCCATCGCCTCCATGGTGGTGGCGGTCATGGCTCCCATGGTCACTCCCTCCATGCTTGGAGTATCCATCATATGAAGTGCGAGACTTGTGATGTGAACCAGAGTGGTGATTGTTGCTCTTTCTCTTGCGGTTCTCCACCTGTTTGTGCTTCCCTTCCAAGATCCTGGCCTTGTCCATAAGCTCCTGGAAAGTGGGGCAGTAAACCACCAGTAGCTGTACTGAAAGCTCATCACTGAGGCCATCCAGGAATCTCTCCCTCCTTTTTGCATCAGTGTCAACATCCTCAGGCGCATAACGGGACAGGTTGTTGAACTCCTCAATGTACTCAGCCACGGTGCGATTGGTTTGGCGAAAGTTGCGGAACTCCTTCCTCTTCAGGCTCAGAACTCCTGAAGACACGTGGTTGGTCTTGAAGCTTTCCTCAAACATTGCCCAAGTCACAGTGTCCAGCGGGTGGGTGATCTGAAATGTGTCCCACCAAGAAGCGGCTGGTCCCTCCAGTAGGTGAGCGGCAAACCTCACCTTCTCAGCATCAGTGCATCCTACAGTTACCAGATCCTTGTTGACTGAACGCAACCAGTCGAGAGCAACCATTGGTTCCGTTGCAGTAGAGAACTTAGCTGGCCTTAACCTCAGAAATCTGGTGAGAGCATCTCCCTGAGGCTGATTGTTTCTGTTGTTGTTGTTCTGATTCGCCATGATCTGGGTCATCACTTGGGTCAGCTGTGCCTGAGCTGCCATGAGCTGCTCCATCTCAGTGGGGTGGCGGCGGGGAGGCATCTGCGGTTCAGCATAGGTAAGTTTAGAAAGAAACAACTACGACAATAGGATTCTACCCATGCATATGATCAATCAACAACAAACAATAGCAGACAATCACAAGAAAGCAACACATCAACAAACAAGTGATCCAGCAACATCCCAGGGGTTATCCTAGCAGTATATACCTACTGAAATAGTTTTACAAGAGTTGGCAATGGTTAACCAAACAGTTGATCAACCAACAGCAAAAACAGCAATCTGCCAGAACAGTCCAGCAGCGTTCACGAATTTTTCCGCCCGACTTAAACTCGTCAGAAAATTTAGCTAATTTTTGCACATATAGTACAGAGAGTTTCTCATCAGCCCAATTTTTTTTCAGATTTTTCCCAGTTACCAGAAAAATATGAAAAATCGCGCAGTACTGCTGTATCAGCAGAAAAACTGCAGCGAAAATAACACAGATGTTAACCAAAATTGCCATAACTCTTTCATAAAATTCGCACAAATAATTCCTGGGATATTGGAGTACACAAATAAGCAACTAAACACTCTTGAACTAATACGAACTAAGCTTCACATCGATCGAGACTAATCCTAACGAATTTACCTAGCGAGGACTAATTGGTGGACTTCTATCTACTTCTTGAAGAGGTTGCGGTAGGTCCTTGCTGTCATGCGTTGGCGCTTCGGTTCGCGGTACAACCATGGCGGCGGAGTGTACACCTCTCTTGAATCATCACTTGAGATCTCAAACTCCACCTCTTCTGGATCCTCCTCTTCTTCACTCTCAGCTGCAACTGCAACAGCTTCATCTCCTCCACCATCATCGTCTCCATCGTCATCATCCTCGTCCTCAACATCATCATCATTCCCACTGTCATCATCATCCCCATTGTTTCCATCATCTCCATCGTCATCATCAGAGGGTGGATTCAGCTGTGCTTGGAGAGCGGCAATCTGGGCTGTCATAGCTTCAATAGTTTGATCCCTTTCCTGGACGGTCCCTTGCAACTGTTGTATGTTCTGGGTGTTCTCCTGCACCGTACCATGAAGATGAGCTATGGTTGCATCTCTGGCTATCAGGGCATTCTACAGAACTCCCACAGCTTCATGCAGGGTGTCAATCTCCTGTCCTTGGACCACCATACCATTGCTAGCAAAATCTGCAATCTCCTTCACCATCATCACTTTCTCAGCTAGAGCTCCATTCTCCCTTTCCATGTCCTCTATGTGCCTCCGACGGGGCGGCATGTTGTTCCTGTCGCCCGGGGTAACCACAAGGTGCCCATCTTCATCACGCCTCCCATAGTCATGGTAGGGTGAATCTGCTGGCAGTAGGTGTCGGACTTGATGGCACTGGCGAGACAGGGCTTCATGTATGGCCAAGTTGATTCCAAGTCCCCAGTTGCAGTATGTCTTGGTGTAGATCAAGTGCACGGGGTTTGGCAAGGCGGCATCCCTGACTATGAAGGTAGTGATCTCCCATGCATCCTCTCCGTATCCATAGGTGTACAACCTTCTTCCCTTGAACATGGGCAGTGGTAATCCCAATGATTGCGAGAGCTGAGCTAACTGCCTTGCAAAGGGCCTTGGTGACTCCATGGTGGCATACTCAGTCCTGACTTCTCCCATCTATCAAGTAAAAGAGGAAAGTGTGAGAATACCATATGGTAATAATTTACGAGGGTGAAAGGCATAAGAGGAAAGACAGAGTTAATATAGGCTTAATAAATCTATGGCTTCCTAATCCAATCCTAGGTCACGATCCTACAGTCGACACACGGGCTCTGATACCATCCTGTAACACCGCGGTTCTGAAAAGACCGTGGCTTCTATGTGACATGCCAATCCCTGGATCGGTTCATTGGCCCACAATAGAATAAGATGAATAACATAGCAAAATATCCGTGTATCATGAATAACGAAGATCCAGAGTACCATTATTACAATAAAAGCTTAGCCCAAGGCTAGCTCAAATTATTCAGGTAGCAACATAAATAAAGTAAATCCTCCATTCTTCAAATTGCCCACAAGTGAACAAGTGCCGAGTGGAGTACCGTGGCCTATATCGATTACTCAGAATCGGAATAACCTGCAACATGAAACTTAGCAGCCCCGAAGGGTCAATACATGGAATGTATGGCAAGTAGAGCTAGTAATGGAGACAATAGTACTAACATCTACATGCATATTTGGCAAGTGGAGCTGTGTCTGGCTTGCATTTGCAAATACATTTGTCATACTTTCATAAACAGTTTTTGATTTTCTTTGAAAATATCCCAATTAAGTTAACCCAATAATATTAAAACAATTATGAAATTAGAATGAGCGAGAAACATGTCATGGAATCAATATCAAGCAACTCAGTTGTCCATAACCGGGGACATGGCTAATTGATTAGATTATACACCCTGCAGAGGTTTGTACACTTTACCCATGTGACTTGGCCAGCCCAGCTCGTACCATCACTCTCATTTTGGGTGATGATAGGGAGAAGTCCAAGAAGAGACTGTTCGGGAAGTAGCACCCCAATCCCGACGCGCACCGGTCCAACCTACCAAAATTCTACATCTCTGGATACGCGGGTTCGGATTACCACAACCTACTAAGTCCAACCAACCGCCCATTCCATTATTGGCACATGGTTGTACACGTAAGCTACACAATAAAGAAGCCAATCAATTTCTCTCGATACCTGGGTGCCTTTCCGCAATGAAACCACCAAAAATTATCAATACCATCACACCCAGGAGATTCATTGATTAAGTTGTTTTAGTTTTCACAAACCAATACTTTTAGAAACAAGTCTCAATGATGTAACCCAGCCCTCGTTCATCATAGCATGGCTAAGCACATCTACCACCGGTGGTTCATCTACAAGGAAAGCCCTACCACATAATAGGACATAGCATAGCGATAGTATCATCCTACACATGCATCTACAAAATACACGACAATGCATTGAAAAATAGTAGGACGATATCATGAACAAAATAGCATCTACTTGCCTTGGTCGTAGCGGTCGGAAGAACAATCCACACACGAGCAAGCGTTGCACTTGTCACAATCTACACGATACAATTGCAATCATAAACAAACAATCCACAAGCATATGCAACAAAGATGATGCATGAAGGTATGCAAGACAAGTGAATTGGTGCTACAGCTGCACCACATAATCCTATTCAATAATACTACTGATTGCATGCATGGAAAATAGTTTTAGCGCTAGGAAACTATTACGCAAAAAGTAATGCTCAAAACTAGAGTTAGAACTCGAATAATTCACTACCGGTAGTATACTGTTTGTAAAAATCTTGGGAAAATTCTACCGCCTAGGCATCGCTGATTAGAAACAGTACCAACTGGAATTACTCAAAAAGGAATTATAAAACTCCCCGAGTAATTAAAACACTGCAGAAAGCCACTCGACAGTTTCTGCAGAAGTTTTCACTGTAAGCCTATCACACGCGATTTTTGGAGCTACAGATCTTTTTCTATGAATTAATTACTCCGAAAATGCCACTAACTAGTTTGATTAAACTGTACTAAACCTTGCTGCAAAAGCCTAAACCAAAGGTACAGCGAGATTCTACACGACTCACTGAATCTACACATATTTTATTTGCAATTTTTGGCCAAGCGGTTTAATTTCTACGCAATTTACAAGCTTCTACCGAAATCTGTCAACTAAAATGATTAACGAAATTAACCAGTCAACTGTGTCTGTTGACTGGTCAACGCGGCTGCTGACTGGGCGCTGACTGGGCGTCTGACTAGTCAACGCCTGAGTCTGACCGGTCAACGGTTGATCTGAACCGCTGATCTGAGATCTAACGGCGGCTGCAGGCTTACCGAGAACGAACGGCGAAACGGACGGCGGCGAGTTCCGGACGGTGGGGGCGATCCGTTCCGGCGACGACGGTTACCTGCGCGAGAGGGGAAACGATCAGCGCGTGGTTTGAGATCGTCAACGCGGCGCGCAAGACGGCGCGTGCGTGCGTGCGTGCGGGACAGCGCGCGCGCGAGGGCGCGCTAGCGCGCGGCAGCGAGGCGGCGCAGCGCGGCAGCGGCTGGCGCAGCAGGAGGCGAGGCATGCGGGGGCGGGCGCAGGCGCTGCAGCGCAGCGCTGCTGCGGGGCGAGGTCGGCGTGCGGGGCGCGCGGGTGAAGGGCGGCGAGGCGCGGTTGGCCGCGGGGCAGTCGCGCAGGAGGCGGGTGGCGCGGCGGTGGCGCCGGCGGCGGGGAGAGAGGAGGCGACATACCTGCGCGGCGGCGGGGAAGGGCGGTGATGGCGGTGGGGCTCGCGGCCAAGAGGCGGCGCTGGCGCGGTTATCGAGGGGAGGGGGAGGCGATCGAGGCGGCGGGGTGATCCCGAGGAGAGGCACGGGAAACGAGGCGGGCAGGTGGCGGCTGCCCCTTTTGTGGGCCGCCACGCGGGAGTCCTACGCGAAATCGGCGCGGAGTTGGTTACGGACTCGGAAATCGGCCCGAATTTCGGACCGTTTTTCCGACGTTTAATAAAACGTCGATAACTTTTCCGTACGAGCTCCGAATCGAGCAATTCTTGCTCCTACGGTTTTGAAAAGTCGAGGGGAACAATCTAGGGTCAAAGGTTGAGCGAAACTACTAGGCTAAAAGGGTGGACAACGCTAGTCCTACTAAAGCCTCCCGCGGGAGCCTCGTAGCAAAATAGAATAGGGTTTCGAACATAGCATTTCGTCGATTCTTTTCAATCGACGGTTTTGCATGGAAAAGCATGATGCAATGATATGAATGATATGCGGAACCAAATCTAAAATTTGGGATGTGACAGATATGCTGCATCGCGACGCCTCCCCCGTCATCGCCCCTGCCACTCCTGCTGTCAAGACTTCCTCTGCCCTGACAAGCTCTCAAGCCTAGGAGGCACTAGGCCCTTCCGCCATGGAAGTGGATTCTGGCGCCTCTACCGAACTCGCTGTTGTCAGCGAGCAGGCGACGCAGGAGAGCACTTCTCTACAAATGGCTGAAGCTCCGGCTAAGGATGCCATCGGTAGCGGCAAGGCGGTAGTGGGAGCTGGTACTTCTTTCGAAGGCGGCGCCCCCGCTCCCAAGAAGCCCTTCGAGTTCCCGAAGATAGTTTACCCGGCGCTCACGCCGAGTAACACAACTCTGGTTCCTGGAGGAGTGCCGTCGTCTCCGACGTGCGGTATTGAGGATCTTCTCCGACAAGCGGATATCTTGTGAGGAAATAGCATCTCCTTTGGCAAGCTGCTGGCCGAGAGTGCTACAAACCTCAAGATTATTGCACTTGTAAGTTTTACTTTGCCTTTTGCATTTCATATGAGTATCCCACTGTAGCCCCCGAGGATGTAGACAGAAAACCATAGGTTTTGCATCTATATGCTCTAAGAGTGACTAAGTTAGAAAGAACTCTCAGTGTAGCCCCCAAGCATTTAGATGGAACAAACTATTCCGCCTAGATGCTTTAAGAGTAGCAAACGCAGTGTTTATAATTTTCAATACTATAGCCCCCAGGCTCCTAGTTGTAACTGAATGAGTTCCGAATAGATGCTTAAAGAAAAGCTAAGCATTTTTCGAGTTAAAACTTTATACTGTAGCCCCCAAGCTTCCAATCGAGAACTAATTTAGCTCCGACTAAATGCTTAAAGAAAATCTAAGCATATTGCTAAGTTAAAAACTCCCGCTGTAGCCCCCGAGCGCCTAGGTGGAAAGTTTCCGACTAGGTGCTCCAAGCAGGCTAAACAACGGTTTAACTTTTTCCTTTTTTCCACAGAATGAGAATGCTCGGAGGGGTATGGCCAACGACAAGTACCAGAAGATGCGCGCAGATCTTGAAGCCGAAAAGGGTAAAACTCCCATCTTGAAGGAACAGATCTTGAAGTCTGTTTTCTTTTTTGCGCATTCCGTCTTGGTTTTATGCCTTCATTCTCTGAGTACTCACTGTGTACTTTGCTTTCTCCGACTTTGCAGAACATGTTGCCAAGGCCAAGGACATTGTCGAGCAGTCCAAGCACATTCAGCAGCTGGACAGCGAGAACAAGATCCTTAAAAAGGATAGGGAAGAAATGCTGAAAATGCATGAGGATTCCATGAAGGCCCTGCAGGAATCCGCCTCTGCGGAAATCAATCGCTTGAAGGAGGAGCTTGCGATCTTAAAAGATCAGAAGCAAGCTGCTGATGAGCAAAACCATCGCCACGGCGAGGCATATAAGCTCCTCCAACAAGAGAAGGAATCCTTAGCGGACACCCTCTAGCAGGCCAATGCCAGCATCTTCAGTAAGATTTCTCCACCTTGTATTTCTGCAGTCTGGATACTTGGAATTATTGAACTCATGTGATCCTTGTTGGAATTTGCAGCTCCTATGGGTTTAACCAGATCGCCTCCTCCGGCCAAGGAATGCATGGTTCTTGCCGGCAACTTTATCAACACCGTCATCACCCAATCCAAAGAGATCGCCAAGCCCCTCCAAATACACATCAAGGCCTCGGACTCCGTGGCGAAGTACTCGGAGATTCTGCGCCGATCCCCCGAGCATATCACAAGCTGGAAAGCTTCATGTGCACGGGCTGGCGTAAGGATGGCACTGTCTATGGTGAAGGCACATTACGAAGATGCCGACATCAACACGGTGACCTCTGGCATCCCCGACGTTGATGATGACGGCAAAGAAATTGATCACGAAGCCATCCTGTCATCACTTGCGGGTTATGACACCAGAGTTGCCGAGTTGGTGGATATCAACGTCTTCGTGCCTATGAAAACTATCGACAGCGTCAACCAAGACTCCTCCGAGTCTCACCAAAGTGCCGATGTTGAGGGTGATTCTCCGGCTGATGACGACGCTGCTTCCAAGTCTCCTGCGCCCAGAGAGTGAAAAACACTATGTAATATTTGTTTCACCTTTGGTGTATGCGCGGAAAAAACTTGATGATGTAACTTAAGGCGGAAAACAATGGTTGTAATTTCCTGCTACTTAAGAACTTAGTTCCCAGCATGTATATGTTTTTAAGCAAGTGCTGGCTTATCCATTACTTTGGTTCTTATGCTTGACTTTTCGTGAGTCAGAAGACTCGTTGTTGGAACCATGCGCTTAGGTGATGATGCCCAATGGCACCGTCAATAACCTGAGCACAAAATCGCCGACAATAAGTGCCAAAAGTCACTACTCTAGAATCCACATAAAAACAACAAAGAACGTGTAGACCAGAAAACTTAAGCTAACGCCCGTAGGCGGAATTTTCACAAGTGCAAACGCAAAGCTTGTGCATAAAGGTTTTACATGATCCAAAAATGAACACTAAAGGAGGTAAAAGACTCAGGAATATGAGTGAACCAAAGAGCTTTATTTCATTGATCATATAAGAGATACATAATTAGATAAAAAATGCTAAGTGTAAAAAGGACGTAGCTGTGCTATGATCCATGGCCGGTCAAGCTCCGGGTAGTCATCATCCGGTTCACGTCGCTTACGCTTATGATCCTTGTTGGGTCTATCCTTTAGTTCACGATTGTCAACAAGGTAGTAAGACCCATTGAGCAGCGCCTTTCTTATGATGAACGGTCCTTCTCATGGCAGGGATAATTTGTGTGACTTCTTCTGCTTAAGTCGGAGCACCAAATCCCCCTCTTTAAACGAGTGATGCCGAACGCGGCGGCTATGGTAGCTGCCTAGATTCTGCTGGTAGATGGCGGATCTTTGGCATGCCAAAACGCGCTCCTCCTCGAGAAGATCCACATCTAGGCGTCTGTATTTTTCAGCGTTATCCTCGTCGTAGGTGGCAACTCTTGGTGCATCATGGAGGATGTCGGAGGGCAGGATGGCTTCTGCTCCATATACCATGAAGTAAGGGGTGTAGCCGGTGGATCTGTTGGGTGTAGTTCGTAAACTCCACAGCATAGATGGCAATTCTTCCGCCCAGGCTCCAGCTGCTCTATGTAGCGTTGCCTCAAGACGTGGCTTGATTCCCTGCAGAATTAATCCATTGGCCCGCTCAACCTGACCATTGGATTGTGGGTGTGCCACAGATGCAAGGTCAAGTCAGATGCCTTTCTCCCAGCAATATGCCTCCACTTCTCCGAGTGATAAATTGTTGCCGTTGTCGGTGATAATGCTATGTGGGAGACCAAATCTCACCACTAGATCCCGGACAAACCTGAGGGCAGTTGCCCCATCAATCTTTCTAATGGGTTTAGCTTTTATCCATTTAATGAATTTGTCAACTGCTACAAGCAGATGCGTAAACCCACAAGGTGTCGTCTGTAACGGTCCCACCATGTCTAGCCCCCAAACTGCAAACGGCCAAGTTATTGGTATTGTTCGCAATTCTTCAACAGGAACATGTGGTTGTCGGGCATAATACTGGCATCCCATGCATGTCTCAACCAGCTTGTCGGCGTCTGCCTTCGCGGTCAGCCAGTAGAATCCTTGCCGGAAGGCTTTCGCGACCAACGATCGAGGAGCGGCGTGGTGCCCGCAATCTCTGAGATGGATTTCGCGTAGGATTTCCATACCTTGTAGCTGGGAAACACACTTTATGTATACACCAGTAGTGCTCCTTTTGTAGAGTTTCCCAGTGATTATGGTATAACCCTTTGCTCGTCGTACTATTTGTCGTCTTTCGACTTTGTCGTCGGGCAAAATTCTGTGTTCGAGATATTCCATGAACGGTTTTGTCCAAGCCGGAGGGACCTTAGTCACCATGTTGATGAAAGAGTCAGCTCTATCCGGGTTGTCGATGTCAGCTCCCTTCACGGATGGCGTGCGCAGGTGCTCTAGGAAAACTCCTGGCGAAATTTGCTTGCGCCCTGATCCTAGCTTAGATAGCAGATTAGCCACCTCATTTTGTTCCCTAGGAAAATACTTAACTTCGTAGCCCAAGAAGCTCTTGGCTATCTCGTCCACTTCGTATCGATATGCCGCCATCATAGGGTTCTGCGCATTCTAGGTGCCAGCCACCTGCTGAGCAACCAAGTCGGAATCTCCACAGCAAACTATGCGCTTGATGCCAATATCCTTGGCTACACGTAGTCCGTGAATGAGTGCTTCATACTCCGCCATGTTGTTTGTAGCCGCGAAGTGGATCTGCAGAACATAGTGTAGCTTGTCTCCTGTTGGTGATTGTAGCAATACACCAGCCCCCGAACCGTTGAGCAGCTTTGATCTGTCAAAGTGAATCACCCAGTACTCTGGTTCTGGCAATGGAGTAGCATCTGGCATCTCCGTCCAATCTGCAACAAAATCCGTCAAGGCTTGTGACTTGATAGCGTCGCGTCTCTTTTAGGTGATCTCGAAGGCGGCAAGTTCAATGCCCCACTTCGTGACCCTTCCTGTAGCATCGCTATTCTTGATGGTGTCGGACAGTGGAGTCTTGCTCACCACTGTGATTGGGTGCTCCTGAAAGTAATGCCTCAGCTTCCGAGAAGCAAGGAATACTCCATAAGCTATCTTTTGGTAGTGCCGGTAACGCTGCTTGGACTTCGTCAAGACCTCGCTCACATAGTAAACTGGTCGTTGAACTCCGTGCTCATAGCCTGGTTCCTTCCGCTCTACCACGACGACTATGCTGATAACCCGGTTGGTTGCCGCCATGTAAATTAACAGGGGCTCTCCAGGCTCGGGTGCTGCAAGGATGGGCGCTGAGGAAAGAATCTCCTTGAGCTGCTTCAATGCTGCATTTTCTTCGTCCGTCCATGTGAATTTGTCCGCCTTCTTTAGCAACTTGTACAGCGGCAGAGCCTTCTCTCCAGTTGGCTGACGAACCGACTAACTACTGCAACACAACCTGTTAGTCGTTGAATGTCCTTTAGGCATGTCAGACGGCTTATGTTCAAGATGGCCTTGATTTTCTCCGAGTTGACCTCGATTCCACGCTGGGAAACGATGAAGCACAACAATTTGCCAGTTGGAACCCCGAAGACGCACTTCTTGGGGTTAAGCATCATGTTGTATTTCCGGAGATTATCAAAGGTTTCTTTTAAGTCGGAGATTCAGTCGTTTGACTTTTTGGACATCGCCTACCACAAGTTCCACCGGCTTGGTCTCGATGGCGGCGTTGAACGCAGGAGCGGAGTCGGAGATCTGCTTCTTCGACGCGGGCATCTCCGAGTCATCGACCTTGCTCTAGATCTCTTTGAATTCTTCACTGTAGAGGACAGCTTCTGCAATGGCTGCTTCGTTGATCTCGCAGTCCCTTGCCTTGGTAAAGCTTCCGGATACGATGATGATGTCGTTTGGTCCGAGTATCTTGAGCTTGTTGTAGACGAAGCATGGATTGGCCATGAACGTGTGGAATATGTCACGACCGAATATGACGTGGTACACGCTCTTGAAGGGGACCACCTCGAAGGTCATGCGCTCTTGACGGTAATTATTAACATCGCCAAAGGCAACCTGAAGTGTAATGCACCCAAGGGACCGAGCCTCCCGACCAGGAACTACTCCGTGGAAGATGGTGTTGGTCCGCCTTAGGTTTTCCTCCGTCAAGTTCATCTTTTGCAGTGTATCCAGGTACATGATGTTGATGCTGCTTCCACTATCCACCATACACTTGGTGAACTCCACGCCGTCGATCAAGGGGTTGATGACGATGGCGTACTGGTTCTCTGTGGGTATAAGGTCTGGGTGGTCCGTCCTGTCCCAAGTTATTGGAACCTCCGACCAGCGCAGGTACTGGGGGACTAGGGAAGAGTAGCCATCAGGATCCTCAGGGAGGTCTTCTGTTGTCGGACGGTGGGGGTGCCAAGGAAAGTGTGGTAGACTGGGGCCTTCTTTGTGAAGGGGTTCTTGCCCTTGTCGTCGCCCTTGGTGGCATGTTTGCGGTCAACGTCCTCGTCCATGTCACTTGAATCCTTGGACTCCTCCTCCTTCTTCTTCCCCTTGCCCTTGCCTCGCGGTCTGTTCTTCCGACTTTGCTTGTAGCCGGACTTCGGGTCTTCCTTGAGGTCGTTGACGAACTTGCAGTGTCGATTGGTATGGGTGGACTTGCCGTTGATGTCGAGTTGTACGAGGCATGGCATATCGCGGTACTCCTCGTATGTTTGGGGAACGCGGAGCGGCTCCGAGGTGGTTTCACTTCCTCGTTGCTGCCCATGACCAGCTCCCCTTCCTCGGCCACGTTGTCCGCCCTCTCCTCGTCCTGCAAAAGTCATAGCGACCATGTCGGTAGATTGCTTTTATTCTGGAGCGGTCTTCCGCTTTGTACTGCTGTTCCTCCGAGCTTGAGTTGGAACGGCCGTTGCCGGCAAGGAGCCATGAGCATCGTCGTCGGCAGCTGTGAACTCACTAGCCATCTGAATCATCTGGTTCAAGTCAAGCTGGTGATCCTGCAAGCGCTTCAGCTTATGTCGGAGCAACGTGCCCCTTTCCAACCCATCGATGAAGGCGGCCATGGCAGTGTGAGTGTGCACTCCTGCGCAGGAATTCTTCATGTCCAGCCAGCGGGAGAGGTAGGCGCGAGATGTCTCGTCTTTCTCTTGCACGCACCGCTGTAGATCGCCCACAGTGCAGGGATGCTTGTATGTACCCTAAAAGTTCTTGGTGAATGCTTCTTGCATGTCCAGCCAGTTGTAGATAGATTTCTCTGGCAAGTCGTCGATCTATTGACGGGCCGTCCCCGCCAACATTAATGGGTGGTACTTGACGACGATGTTGGGGTTGCCTCCGGCAATATCCACCGCGTTGTCGTAGTCCTGCAACCATGTGGCTGGCTTGGCGGTGCCGTCATAGGGCTTGATGGTCTTGTCAATCCGGAAACCTTTGGGGTAAGTTGTGGACCGTATTGTAGGTCCAAAGCAACGTGGTCCCAGGTATGGTCGTTCCCGGGCCTCGTGGATCTTATCGATCCACGAACGCGCATCGTATGGCTCCGGGTTGTTCTTCTTCTTGTCAACAGGGGATGGGCTACATGAACGACGCGGGCCTCCTCCGCCATGGTGACTTCTTGGTGGTGACGAAGGCGGAGGTGGCGGTGGGTTAGCCTTCTTGCTGTTACCCTCCTGCGACGCCTCACGCCTGTCACGGTTGCTTGTCGGACGCGGAGGGTCATGGCGCGACCTGCTCTTATGTCCTTGGTTGCGCTCTCCGTCATGACGGGTCTGCTCCGCGTTGTCGCGGATGACGATGCCACACTGCTTTGGTGGGGGCATATCCGTATGATGGTGAGCTTTGTAATCTTCGTGATGTCGGGGAGATCGGGGCGGTGGCGATGGGTGACGAGGTCGGGCCTTTTCCCGTGGTCGGAGGATATGGGGATGGCATCCTTCCTGTTACGTGCATCCCTCCGTCTTCGTTCTGATGAACCCGTCTGGGACCCGACATCAAGAGGAGATATGTCCCTTGGCGGTTTGTACTGGCTAGACTGGCAGAGCGCTGGGTTAGACTCAAGCCTCTGAGAGGTGGCCTTTTCGTGCTGCTTCACCGCCTTGGCCACTAGGTCATAGACCTGTTCCACTGCCTCAGGCGATCTATACTGCTCCAGAAGGGTCTTGGTGACGGCGAGGTTAAGGAGTGGGGTGGGCATCACCTGCTTGCCTTCACTGTCAATGTATGGCTTGGCCTGTGCCGGCTTAGAGGGAGCCCATCCTAGGTTGCGCCGTACGCCAGGATCGTTGATGATGCGAGCCGGAGCTTTCTTAGCCTTCTGCTGCTGTAGCATAGTCTTGTACTCGGCCTCCATTGCTCTAGCTTTTTCTATGGACTTCTGCGCGTTGACCAGATCTCGATCTAGTTTAGCGCCTTGCTCCGCGATGGCTTGCGCCTCCTCCAGCAGCTGCTGGTGCTTCTCATCAAGCTGGGTCACGTTCCAGATATGAGCAACGGTGAGTGGCTCGACGAGGAGATTGCCGTACATCACTCTATCAGCTGGAGTGACTTGGGCTGCTGCAGACGTAGATGCTGGAGGCGGCAAGTTTGCAGTGTTGTTGTTGCTCGGGCTGGTGCCGAGTTCCTACGCTGCTGCACTGGGTTAGGCGGAGGAGGCATGACTTTTGCGCGATCATCGTCAGCGGCAATAAGTGGCCCCTTCCCCTTTTCCAGCGCCGTAGGCGGAGCTTGTCCGGGTTGATCTTCATCCATCGCCGTCCCAATGGTGACGAACACCCCTCGGGACGTAACGGCGTTGTTGGCTTGCTCGTCGCGCGAGTACTCCTCCTCCATCTCCTGCATAGCGGAGTCTAGCTCTTCTAGACTGAAGTCTATCTCCTCTGAATCTGCACTGAAGTCAGCATAAAGCGCGTCAATGATAGAGTCGAAGGGTGCCAGGACTTCCTCGATGACGGGCGGTGGAGGTGCAACGGGCTCGACGATGACTGGAGGTTGTGGTGATGCTGCGACGATGGCGGCGGGAGGCGGTGGTGGCGGCTGCTGAACCGAAGGTTCTCCGTCTCTGAGCGCAAGCTCCATCTGGGCTGCCGCGTCAGCTGCCGCATAGCTGTTGACGGTGCTCACCATCTCTTCGAGGGTAAGGCGTCCTGTTGCCTGCTGCCGTCTTAAAGAATGTCGGAGAAGCGTGTCGTGGTTTAGTCCTTCCACGAAGTGATACAGAGCGTTATCATCGGGGTAGTTGGCTAGGTCGGCTCGTATACGGAGCCACCTGGCCAGGTAGTCGCGGGGGTTTTCGCCCTCTCTCTGAACGCAGCGTGCTAGATCGAAGATGGTAACCACGCCGACGAACTTGGATCTCTGCTGTCCAGACGCACGGACGAAGCCGGCGGATTTGCAGTGATCTTCCACCTTTATATCCTGCACAGGGGCGGTTTGGGTGGGCCTTGAATTTTTCCGATCTTTGTTGGCAAACTCCAAAGAGAGATCCGACATTGATCCTTCCGCGAACGTATCCTGCCCGTAGGAGGTCCGTGCGGTTCTTGATGCTTTTCGATATTTGCCGGCAAACTCCGAAGATAGATCCGACATCGATCCTTCCGCGAACGTATCCTGCCCGTAGGCGGTCCGTGCGGGTCTTGATGCTCCTCCGACTCCTAGGGAACTAGTTCCCGAGTCGGTTTCGCCGATGAAGAGGTGGATGTCTCCGATAGGAACGATCGAACACCGTGTAGGGTTCGCCTTCGCCGGGATCCAGAATTCGTCGGGAGGGACGATCGGAACGTTGCCGGAGAAGAGAACGCGACCGATGGCTATGATTTCACCGATTCTCGCGAAGATCTTGGTCCTTTCCCGCTGAAGAGCCGGAAGTGCCTCTTGCCCCATGGTGGGCGCCAACTGTCGTGGTATTGCCAACGAGTACGCCATGGAGGGGTCCTCACAGTGCGTGTTAAGAGATGTGGGGTAAGGCGGACGGTTGACGGGTACGAGGTAACACAGCTTACCCAGGTTCAGATCCCACAACGGTGGCCGAATCCTACTCCTGCTATAAATCACTATAAGGGTAGTACGCCGAGTTACAGAGATAGGTTCGCTGTGCGAGGTTGTATGAAGTTGTCTATGAAAGTGCCCTAAAGGCTCCCATAGGCCCGACTTATATAGTCGTCAGGTCCTAGGGTTACAGGGAAAACTCCTAGCCGGACAAGTCACAGAGTCCTACACTGTCTATTACTAGTCTTGTGTATCTTGCACTCCAAGGCTCCGGGTACGCTGGTGACTCCACCGTAGCCTTCCTTTAGCCGGCATGGGCCTCCCTTATGTATCCACCTAACTGGGCCGCCCAGCAGGCCATAGGCCATGCTACCGACTATGGGCCACCCGGGTTAGTCGGATAAGAGACATTCTATTAGGATACCCATATAGCATATCCCCAACACTTTTGTCCATTCTTCATCTCATTACATCATTCTTTCCTTACACCTGAAAATTTTCCTTCATACAAAACTTCACACAATCTTCATTAGCAACATTAGTTTATTCAAAAGATATTAGACCTTAGGAAAAGCTTTAGAACAGCAAAACTTTTCACTAAAAACACAAGCTACAGTAGCAATTCCCTCAACAAGTTCAATTTTCCAAAAAGAACCCGAAAAGGAATCAATAAGAAGCAAATGCAAATAATGATAGAAATCTGTCAAAACAGACCAGCAGGTAGAAACCGATTTTTTCGAAGACCTTCTGTTTCTCAAATCAAAAAGTGTTGAACTAACGAAAGTTAGCTCACATACTGGGGGATTTATTCATAAATTTTCAGCTCAATACGACTTACAGAGACTCCTCACGAATATTTATGATGGAGGATAGAAATATGTTTCGGGACAGCAACTCCCCAAATCTTTCTTCCCTCTCATTAGAGGTCATTATTGGCACAAAAAGCAAACAAAAAGGATAAGGAGAGGTCATTACTGAAGTAATAACTTCCAAGAGTTAAGGAAACTCTTGGGTTATCTCCCAACAAGTACTTTTCTTTAATGCCTTTAAGTTAGGCACGACAAAGAGCAAAGATTGGAAAGGAGAAAAATAAAAGTGAGCAAGTATAACCACTGTGAAAACATCATTTTGTTCATTAAAATATTTTTGGTAACAAGGTTGATCAAGTCTTGTTACCAAAAAAATCTTATATGAATCAAAACTTTGCATTCCACAAGGTGATTATGTTACCTCATACTTGATAGCAATGGTCCCAATCATAATAGTTTCAAAATTTTCTTATGGAATGGGACAATATGTTTCTCCAACTTTGATGCTCTCAGTGTTTTCAATGGAATTCAGGCAATAGCTCTTAACAACCTTCTTGGGAAATAGACAGTGTGCTCTTTGTCATTAATACTGAATGTTACTTTTCCTTGATTGCAATTGATGACAGCACCTGCAGTATTAAGAAAAAGGTCTCCTAAGAATAATAGACATATTATCATCTTCAGGCATTTAAAGCACCACAAAATCAGTTAAAACCATGAAATTATGAGCAACTTGAACATGAACATCCTCACATATACCAACAGGAATAGTAGTTGACTTATCAGCCATTTGCAAAGATATATCAGTTGGTATCAACTTTTCTAGCTGGAGCCTCTTGTAGAGAGGAAAAGGCATAACACTAACTCCAGCTCCCAAATTACATAAAGCAGTTCTAACATAATTATTCTTAATGGAGCAGGGAATATTTGGTATACCTGGATCACCAAGTTTCTTTGGAACCTTACCATTGAAAGAATAATTAGCAAGTAGAGTAGAAATTTCCTCATTAGGAATCTTCGTTTTATTAGAGACAATATCCTTCATATATTTTGAATAAGGAGGCAACTTAATAGCATCAGTCAAAGGAATTTGCAAGATAAAGGTTTTCATCCACTCACAAAACTTGTTGTAGTGTTATTCCTCTTTGACTTGTGTTTCTTACCTGGAAAAGGTGTAGGTTTCTACACCCAAGGTTCTCTCTCTTTACCATGTTTATTAGCAATAAAATCCTCCTTTGTGTACCTAGTGTTCTTAGTGTGTTTCTCAGGTTCTTCCTCACCTTCCTCCTTATTAGGAGAGTCATTATTATTACTGCTCTCAGTTTCAGCATCAGAGATAGATATACTATTAGGATCTACAGCAGGTTCAAATGGTTCATCAACTACTTTATGTTTCTTTTTCTTCCTCTTACGAGGACTACCACTATCTTCACCTTGTTGGGAATCCTGCTGTATTATTTTAGGGTGTCCTTTAGGGTATAAAGGATCTTGAGAAGCTATACCACTCCTAGTTCTAATTCCATAAGCATGTCTATTTCCTGAAGCATTAACTAGCATATCCTTTTGTACCTTAGCAAGTTGATCAAGTTGGGTTTGAACCATTTGAAAGTGTTTACAAAGCATTTTAATATCATTAGAAGTTCTTTCCACAATATCTTTCAACTCATGGATAGCTCTAGAGTTTTCCAATAAATGATTCTGAACTTGTTTATTAAAATTACCTTGTTTAACAATAAATGTGTCAAGTTCCTCTAATCATTGATCAGGAGGCTTACCATAAGGAATATCACCTTCATTAAATTGGAGAGAGTGTACCTCAATAGTAGATGAGTGGGGAATTGACTTACATAATTCTTCTATAGAAGGTAAATTCTTCACATCTTCATCTCTAATACCTTTCTCCTTTAGACACTTCTTAGCTTCCTTCATCACTTCATCATTTAATGCAATAACTTCCCTCTTCTTTTTTGTTGGTGTTGGAATTGGTTCAGGAACAACTGGTTCAGGAGTAATTATTTAGCTCAGTTGAAGTCCAATCATCATAATTTTTTCTTATCTTGGTCATTAATTCTTCAGCATCTGTAGGAATCCTTTTCCTAAAAACACAATCAGCAAAGCTATCTAGGTATGTCCTAGAATCATCAGTTAGTCCATTATAATAAATATCAAGAAGCTCATTCTTAGGCAATGGACATCCAGGATGTGCATGAATCAAGGCACAGAACCTTGTCCATGACTCAGGCAATTTCTCTTCTTCTCCCTGTTTAAAATCAAAAACTCTCTGCAAAGCAGCATGTCTCGCACTGGGAGGAAAATATTTATGGAAGAAAGAAGCAATTAAGCAATCAAGGCTATCAATGGAACCAGGAGGTAATCTATTAAACCAAGCCCTAGCTTCTCCTTTTAGTGAAAAAGGGAAGATCTTAATAACAAAGTACTTGCGCATCTTAAAATCATCAGGGAACAAAGCACTCATAGTAGAAAGCTCATTCATATGAGCCACATCACTCTCATTTTCAGTCCCACAAAAAGGTTCTTTCTCAACAATATATAAATAAGATATATCAAGAGAGAAATCATAATCTTCATCTTTAATATCTATGAGAGAGGTGGCAAACTTAGGATCAGAGGACAACTTAGGCATAATAGTACGTCTAGCAAGGAGACTCTTCATAGCACTAGTTCCATATGTGTTTCGACACTCTTCTACAAGTCATCAGTGAACTCAATGTAACCATCATTAATATCATAACTCTCACTAGCTTCAGGTGAGTTAACAGGTGTAACGGTGTCTTTACTAGGAGTTTCGGTATTTCCTAGACTAGCCATAGTAGCATCTAGAAAAGGACCTAGTGAACCGCTTGCATCAAACACAATAGAAGTAACATCATGAGTATCAAAAGCGGTTTCAGATTCAGCAGTAGTAGCAGTGTGTGTAGCATGAGTATGTGGTGGTGGTGTGACAAGCTTACTTATAACAGACGGTGAATCAAGAGCAACAGAGGTGTTTAGGACTGTACCTCTTCTTGTAGTGGATGGTAAAATAGGGAACTTTCCATCACGAGACTTCCCCATGATGAAAGGATTAGCAGTGAACGATAATAGATCCAAGTGAACTTACAAATAAAGCTATGCTTCCCGGCAACGGCGCCAGGAAATAGTCTTGATGACCCACAAGTGTAGGGTATCGCAACAGTCTTCGCGGGTAGTATTACCCAATTTATTGATTCGAAACAAGGGGAGCCAAAGAATACTTGCAAGCCTTAACAACTGAGTTATCAGTTCATCTGCACCTGGAAATAGTTCTTGCTCACAGAAGTTTATCAGTAGTAACAGTTTGTAGTAGCAACAACAAAGCAACAGCAACAGTAACATCAACAGTGGAACAGTAGCAATAGTAATAATAACGGTAGAAGTAGGATTCGAGTGCGGTAGGCATAGGGATGGATGGACGGGTGTTGCATGGACAAGTCTAAATATGTAACTTCAAGATCTAGGGCACTGCAGATAAATAATAACAAGCATCCAAGTACTAAACAATCCTAGGGATGTGCTCCAAATATAGTCATACGTGCTCGCAATGAGAACTTGCATAACATCTTTTGTCTAGCCAGCCCGTGCAGCGGGGCCTCTAGGGAACTACTGGAAATTAAGGTGCTCCTTTTAATAGAGCACCGGAGCAAAGCATTAACACTCCATGAACACATGTGATCCGCACACCACAGCCATCCCCTCCGGTTGTCCCAATTATTGTCACTTTGGGGCCTTTGGATCCGGACAATGATATGTGTACACAACTTGCAGATAAGATCACAAACAATACTCTCATAATGATTCAATAATAAGTTCAGATCTGAGATCATGGCACTCGGGCCCTAGTGACAAGCATTAAGCACAACAAGTTGCAACAAATTCAAATAACACTAATAGAGATACTAGGCACCATGCCCTAACAGATCTTATTCGATTACATGATAGAAATCATCCATCCCTACCATCCCCAAGCCTACAGCGGGGGATTACTCACTCATGGATGAGGGAAACATCGGTGGTTGATGGAGATGCGTTGGTGATGATGATGGCGATGATCCTCTCCAAATTCCCCGTCCCGGCAGGGTGCCAGAACGGAGTTTCTGGATCCGAATCTTGGTTTCTGGTGGCAGCGGCGAAGCGGAACTCTTTCTAGAAAACTATCGAACCCCCCTCAGTTTTTAGGTAGAAAGGCAACTTATAGGCGTAAATGGAGGCCGAGGAGCTGCCTGGGGTGGCCGCACCCCCTCCAGGCGTGGGGTCAGGTGGGCCTGCACCTAGGGTGGTTCTGGGCCCCCCAGGCCTCCTCTCTGTCTCCCATTCTAGCTCCGTGGATCTTCTGATGAAAAATAGTTTTTGGCATATTTTCCGGGAATTTTCCTGATAGTTGATTTTCTGCACAAGAACAAGACACCAAGGTAATTCTGCTGAAAACAGCGTCAGTCCGTGTTAGTTGTATCCAAATCACACAAGTTTAGAGAAGAAACAATAGCAAAGTGTTCGATAAAGTAGATAAGTTTTGGACGTATCATTCACATATGTTAACAAATAACTTACGCTAAGAAAGACAACCAACAAGGTGATATCAAGATAATACTTTAAGGATGGAGGCTATCATAATGTAAACTGCATAAGTAAAAAATCTCGGGTATAGAGATAACCGAGGAAGATGGAGACGACGATGTATCCAAAAGTTCCTTCCTTTTGAGGGGAAGTGCGTCTCCATTGGAGGGGTGAGCGGTACTAAGACCACCAATGTCACAAAAGGCCTCACGCTATTCTCCTAAGCACCCGCCACATGACAATCACTCGATCGACTATGGGACAATTCAGGCGATCACCAGACCCATACATGCTTGGGGCAATCTCCACAACTTAATTGGAGGATCCCAAGAATCATCACCAAGGACACTAGTTTGGGGAGAGTGCACAACTTAATTGGAGGCCCTAATAACTCACCACAATGGCCGTTTTACCAACCAAATCCTCCAAAAAGAATTGAAACTGATGCACCTAATGCAATGGCAAGTCGTTCACTCCCAAATTCCACCAAGGCTACAAAACCTATTGGGATAATAAGAGAGGAACAACACAATAGAAAACCCACAAAAGTCTCGAAAATCTAGATCCCAAGATGTTCCCCTCACTTAGAGGAGAGATTGATTGGTGGGGTTGTAGATCTAGATCTCCTCTTTAGTTTCCCTCAAATAGATTTAAGAATCATGGGAGGAATAGAGAGTAGGAAATCTCAAGAGGGTCAAGAATAGAGGGGAAAATGTGCTCATGAACTTAAGAATCAATGGGGAAGAAGGTCCTCTTAAATAGGGTCTCCAAAATCCAACCGTTATGTCTAGAAAAATACGATTAGACTTTATCCCGGTACTACCGGAGTCCCGGGTGTTCTCGGTTGCCTAAATGCACCCTGTTTCATACACGCCTGGTACCAAAAGGTGGTACCACCGGTGACATGGGCATAACCCTTTGGGTGCCCACTATTGGCATATATATGGTACGACCAAATGGAATGCTCACCCAAAGATATACCAAGATCTATGAATCCCATGATGATTCAAGAGATACGAAGCCTATAAGGATACAGACTCCTGGCGATATAAACAAGAAAAGTCCAAGACTAGATTAGATATAAACTCTAACTTATAACATACTCGTATTGATGAACGAGACCTAGCCTCCCCATATATAAAAGCAAGGAGAGACTAACGAGAGGACACGTTACCGCACAATAGATCTAGACAATAGACATCAGATTCTCTCTCTCTCTCTCTCTATCTCTCTCTCTCGGCGAGATCGCATCTAGTCGACTTAACGAGTTTGTACTCTTCATAGATAATACAAGCATAAAAGCAAAAAGTAGGATTTCCTCTACGAGGGCCCGAATCTAGGTAAATCGTCTCCCTTGTTTGTATGTTAAGCCAACAAAATCACCAGCGACGTCCTTTTTCTGAAACCCAAGACCATAATAATGGGCACTACCGAGGTTACTCCTCGTCAATTGGCGACGTTTGTGGGAAATCTGGGTGCTAGAGTCATGAATTCAACCTCTCCCTCTTCACCAAGCAACAACTCGATGTTCGGGAGAAGGCAGATCTGTTTCAATTCTGTCAACTTCGGCAGCTCCGTCATCATCAATTCCGTCAAGACCGAGTCGGCAAACTTGACAATCATCTTCAATACAAATCGGTTGACATGAATCAAATCAACGCTGTCAACAAGTTTCTCGCCAAGAAAAGAAGGAAATAAATGTGTTCTAGGACTGATTGGTGGATCTAGAACATAGCTAAGTATTACTGTTATTTACTCTTAGAGAATCCATCGGGTATAATTAAATTATTTTATTTCTTGAGGTGTGCTTTAGTGCGCACCCTCGTTGAAGAGGAGGTCCGAACTGCTAGGGGCATTTTAGTCCGGCGCGTTTTGTTGGCTTAGTTTTTTTGGCCCTGGTGGAACCCATATCCAAGCCCAGTATAGTCTCGTATCTGTATATAGGGATAGACGATGCCGTACGGCATGACCCCACGTGGGGCCCACCTAAACTTAATCACCGCAATTATCTCCCACGTCCATGCATGCAACATTGTTGGTTGTAACTGAAGCTTTCTCTTCTCCGTCGCCTGGTAAAACTCGGTCGCTTGTACCCGCGGATCTGATTCCCCTCGGTGCCGTTGATCTACCCCACATGTGCCGCCTCAGATCCTCGCGTCCGCCTCTGCAGATCCTCGTGTCCGCCGCCACAGATCCTTGAAAGTAGAAGGCACGCCAGCAGCTCGGCGACTTCATCACTAGGGTTTCTAATCCAAATCGTCGGCTTCATCTTCCGATCTTGTAAGTTAATCCCATGATCATGCTTTGTCTCTAGTAATTGTTAGACACACGTAGCATTGGTGATTCTAACAATGTGGCGCAATCACTCATAGAGGAGATGGAGGACTCTAGATCTAGTATGTCGGTGATGATTCCATTTTCGCCAATACGCATCCCGAAGACGGCTGGAGCGAAGAAGAGTTTGATGTGAGGACAGATTAGCTTCTTCTTTCATATTTAAATGTTATATTAAATAATATATGATATCTCATGGCTTGATTTATTTAGATTGTCTATGACGACGATTTCCACAATGGCCTTAACAACCATTAATAAACGGACATGTTTGTCAATAGTGGGGTATGTGTACTGGTGTAAAATTTTATATGTCATGCACCGGATGATGCAATAGTGTACTAAATATTGCTAAATTTTTCAGGTACAAAATGTCTCTGGTATGGAGTATGACTATTTAGGTGAATCAGACTTGAAGATGGATAATTATGATGATTGTGAAGGTGCACCAAATTTTGATATGTTCGTTGACACAAGTGAGGTATTATTTATAGGCTGTTTTCTAGCAATCAACAAACTGACATGCATACTACTATAGTTCTAACGGCTAGGTTTTGAATTTGTAGCAGGCACCATGTAATCAGACTGAGAGTTCAAATAAATGTAGCAATGACACTGGGTATCCTGATGATAAGAGAGAACTGTACTGCAAGATAATGGAAATGACATTTGATAGTGAAGCAGCAGCCTATTCTTTCTACAACAGATATGCCAAAGATCATGGGTTCGGCATTAGGAAGCACCATGTGACGCGGTTTGATGATGGAGTTGTTCGTCTAAGGCGCTTTGTGTGTTGCAAGCAAGGGAAACGTAACACTAAGTTACTGACAATGGAAGGTCGCAAATATAGGCTCAGAGGTGAGACTAGGTGCAACTGTAAGGCGCGTATGGTGATGAAGTTTGATGGAAAAACTGGTCTTTAGATCGTTCAGAGTTTTGATGACACTCACAATCATGTATTAGCGAAACCGGATGAAGTACCTTTTCTTTGGTCTCATAGGAAGATCAACGACTCCCAAAGAGCTGAGATATTATCACAGTGTAACATGGGGGTTAGGAAGCATATCATCATGCGATCAATGATTATCAACTCTGGTGATTCATTTGCCGGTGTGGGATTTAAAAGGAAGGATTTATACAACATGTGCTCAAGGGAGAAAAGGAAGCTGCATTATAAGGGTGATGCTAACACAACCTTGGGCATCATGGCGGAGAGAAAGAAGAGGGACCCTGAGTTGTTTTTTGATTACACGCTACATGAAGGCCGTCTGTAGCACTTGTTCTGGTGTGATTCTCAATCACGTCGGGACTACAAGTACTACGGCGACATCGTTGTGTTTGACAACACATACAAGATGAATAAGTATATAATGTCATGTGTTTCCTTTGTCGGCTTGAACAATCACCGTAAAACAACGGTATTTGGTTGTGCCATCCTATCAAATGAGACCGAAGAAACATATGCCTAGCTGCTCCGGACTTTCTTAAAAGCAATGTGCCAGAAGAAGCCAAAGGTAGTAATCACGGATGCAAATGTCGTGATGATCTCCGTTGTGGATGAAGTACTTACTGGTGTATACCATCGTATTTGCAGCTTTCACGTTGAAGATACAGAGATGCACCTATCTAACAAGTCATTGAACGAGTTTAGCACTCTTCTATATTACACCACGTCGGAGCAAGTATTCGAGCAGTGATGGCATGCTTTTGTTAGGAAGTGGACATCACCCAAAACTACAAATGGCTTAAGAGAATGTACACGAAGAAGAGATTATGGGCCACCGTGTATCTTTCAGAAGGGTTCTGGCTGGGTATGAAAAGAAACCAGAGGAGTGAAACTTTAAACTCATCTCTTCACCTTCACCTTGATGGGGAAATGAACTTGGTGGACATGGTTAGTCACTACGAGAATGCCATCGCACGTCTCCGTGAGAAGGAGGCCAAAGATGACTGCACGGCTTCACCAGTTACTGATTTTAGAGAATGAGAGGTAGCTGCTACAACAGTCTTCACTCCAGCTGTGTTCTATATTTTACAAGGTGACATTTTGAAGATTGGCGGCATGTAGATTTTAGAAAAAAAGCTAGGATCTAACTCGCACACCTTTGTCTTCGCATGGAAAAATAATCTTGACAACAAGTTTTACGTGGAATACACTCCCAACTCATCAGAAATTATAAGGTGTAGCTGCCGAAGGATGATTCACAAAGGGATCCCTTGCAAGCACATATTATGCGTGCTCAATCACTTAAAATTTACTGCAATACCAGACTGCTGTGCTCTGTGGCGTTTCACTAAAAACACCAGGTTTGGGTTGCCTGCTAGACGCACTAGCGATATGTTTGGTTGGGGTTGGTCTAGGCCAGATGAGTGGAAAAAATACAGCAGTATAAATGTGTTGGTATCACAAGCTATGCATATTGCATGCAACGACACAACGGAGTAGGATCTTCTGAAGAGTACGATCGATGGAATTATTTCTAGAAGATAGGGGTATGATAAATGCAGAGCATATGGCCCTCGTAGTCCAGTTAATGAAAATGCAGATGCAAGTCAAGCAAGCCAGTTTGATATTGGTGATCCTAAAAAATTGTCCACCAAAGGTGCGCCTAAGCAAAACATGAAAGTTCCAGTCGAGAAACAATCTCCCATGACCAAAAACGGTCGACCACTAGGATACAAAGAGCGGAAGAAGCGGGTCTGCAGCGCTTGCCAACAAGAGGGACATAACAAGAAGAACCCAAAATGCATATATCATCCCATGTACGGTTTTGAAAATTAGCTTGATATTTTGCCTGCATTTTTATTACACTATATTATCTAATATTATGTGTCATCTCATGCAGGAATGTCCTACAGCAGCAAGGATAGTTATTTTTCAAGTATCATACATGTAAATTAATTTTGAGATAGTTCTTGTGAAAATATATATTTGTGATGTACATTTATAGACTTATGATGTTTGTTCGGGCAAATATGCGACGTTTTTTCATGAAGTTTCTCTCGGTTTTGTTTATCTGCTCTGTTTTGCTTCTTCAGTTCTTCAATGTGCAAGGGAGGGGTTGGAAAGTTCAATGGTATGGTCTATGTGTGTATCCGTGGCATGAAGAGCTGTGAATGCATGCACTGGTATAGACGCCTCGCTTTCAATGAGATTGATTGCATGCCCAGCTGTGCTTCTCCTTCTCACTGTGGCGCGCGCCTCCAGCTCTTCTCTTGGCGCACGAAAACAACTCAACTCAACGCGCCTAGTCCACGTGGGGAAGATGTCGAGGAGCAGGTGCAGGGAGACGAGGAAGTTGTGGAACAGATTTAATGCAACGGGAGACTGCCATGGGGGTTAATTAGGAAAACAACTAGCAAAACTTCTAGAACACGAACTAGAAATTTTTGAAAAAGCTAGAACGCGAAGTATACGTGAACGTAGGGAGTAGTATGCACAAGTATGTTTTTGCACGAACTATAAGCACATATATTAATAAAACACGATTAGCAACCTTACATAGTAGCAAAACAAGTCCATGGACACCATAGTAGCAAGTACAACCATACACGAGACTAGACCATGACACAAACAGACAAGACACGACACGACACGGAGACGACATCTTCTTCTTCCTCTGGCCCGGCCGCTCCCTGGCTCCTCCTGGCCGCTCCTTACGCGTCATACCCCTCATCATCCTCCACCATGATGTACGGGAGAGAGTGGGCCCTGCTGCTGATGGAGAAGATGGCGTGGAAGTCGGTGAAGATATTGTACGCGTGAACTCGATGAACTCGCATCCACGCCAGAACACTTGGCCGAGGAGGTGATAGCCATCGTAGTGGGTGACGAAGGTGATGTAGAGGCCTATTTCTAAGTTGTTGTTGCTGTTGGCGCCGTCGTAATGCTGGTCAATCTAGAACATGGCTGGAGTGCCGGCAGGGAGGTGGCGGTAGCCGGCGGCAAGGAAGAAGCAGGCTAGCTCTATCGACCCCCTCCACCTCGAAATGGCCTAGATGCGGAGGCGGTTCTCCACAACCCGGCCATGTGGCCACTCTCTCTCTGGCAGGGTGTCGCGGCGGCGGTACGTCGGGCCGTTGAACTGCATCGTGGCGGAGGAGGGGGTTTGGGGGTGGCAAGCGGCGGCTAGAGGTTGCCTGATTGGTGGCGGGGCTCAGCAGCTAGCGGTTGCTTGAGTGGTGGTGGAGCTCGGCGGCTATCGGTTAGATGGATCGGTGCGAACGAGTAAGAGAGGGAGAGGTCGATGGGCATATAAATGGGCGCGTCATGGTCGCTTCGTTCTCCCCTCATGTTTAAGGCGCACTCTTTCGAGGAGGCACGGGCGCACGGTATCGAGGAGCCTCTGACTGGTTTCCGAGGGCGCGTGACGGGAAAGCTGCGCCCCTGTGTAATTATTTGGCGTGTGACCGACCGAGCGACATACCCGCGTGAATTCGCAGCGTAAAACAAGGTGTGCATAATGACAACACAATTTTAATAGTGACACTGCGACGATACATAAGATAGGCTAGCTAGGGTGCATGGCGCATGCATGGAAAAGGCCCAGCTATTAATACACGTTGAAAAAGAGCTGTGGTTGGATCGTTAGGCCATGAGATTACTGATTAGGCCCTGTCCTTACCATGGATGCATGCATGCGCGCGCAGCTGAGCGGACATGTCGATCGACGTAGAATGCAGCCTAGTTTCAGACCATGGATGCAGCATGCGATCATTTCAGACCATGGATGCTTGCATGCGTGCGCAGCTGACCGAGACGACGCGCGTGAGGGCATGTACAACGCTCAGCGTCGCTAGGGACAACCGTGAGGGATAATCAAATAACCTTGAGCAGATAGAAAAGAGTCCTAGCGACCATGAAAGCACGCTTGGTTGAAAGAAACATACAACGTGACAACTAATTTGGGTCGAAACAAACTAGTTAAACAGCCAAATAATTTGATAGTTTTGAGTTGACTCGACACAACAGGATACAGAATGTTGTCGTAAAATGGAAACAATAAACTGTTTTACAAATTTCATACCTATAGGGACACTAGTAAATTCTCAAGGTACACTGTTATTAATCACTGATCTGACTTTCCTTTTCACATCTGCTAGCTTGTTTCTTCTAGACAGAAGAATCATTGCAATGGTAGGTCCTCTTGATTCTTCAATTGTTGTCTGCAGTATCATATAGAAGAGTTTATAAATTGAATTGTAATCATATTGATTTTTGCAACTATACAAAGGAATAGTGTATACACCTGATGAATGTTCTTAGTCATATGATCTCCATCCTACTGCTCTAGACATTGCAATAACCATAATCCGCATGAGTTGCTGCCATACGTTGAAATAAAATTCATTTACGACATCAGTAATGAGAAAGTGATATGATTCACAAGTACGTACCCATCATCTTGCTTACCAATTTAATATTTTTTAATAAGCCAAGTATCGACGTCAGGAAATTGTTTGCATTTAGTTTTGTTTGTCCACCATATGTCTAGTGTAATCTGTCATTTCTGCAAAAGATTTAGAGTTACTAAAACGCCAAAAGATAACAAGGTTTTGATAAGACAAGTAGATAATACCAAGCATCCAAAATTGCATGCGAATAGGTTAAATTGTACTTAGGGTCAAGGACTTGAAACTCCTGCTTGACGTTATGCATTACAACTATCATATAATATTCTCCGTGTATATTCAGGAGAAAATATGCCTACAAAATAATATCACTAGCATGTATTATGTAGGATTCCAAATAGTTAATAATAACATTAACTTTATAAAAAACACTCTTTACCTTGTCACGCGCAAAATATTCATTTATAACCCTTCCTACAGCTCCTGGTCTTGGCACTTCTTGTACGTAAAAAAAATTTCAAGTTTTTTTTGTTTTGTACATTTTAATGGCTTCATTGATAAGATAGGTTGACCTCAATGGTCCACATATGTGCCGATCATAATCAAGACGGGGAGCCACCTCTAGAATGTAGGCATCAAGTATCTCAAAATAATAATTGTACAATGATTGCATGTTCATACTTCTTTGTTGTAAAATAACAATGATAGGTTAGAGAATTACTTACAGCAGTACGAAGCCATTATTTTATAAGAACATCGTTAAGATCTTTCGAAGACAAGATGACCTCATCTGAGTTTTGGTACGCCCTTTTTACAGCTTCTTTGGGAATCTTCGCCAAAGTTGAAACATATTTGACAGCACCTTCTATTTCATCTGATATTAACATAGTGTAACATTCCCCAATATCATGATGTTCAAATAATATCGCTACATAACATTTATAAAAACACACAAGTTACCACATTGAAGCATTTTGTTTGCTCAATAAAAATAAGTAATGAAATCTATAAAACATTATATCTTTCGTATTTTTTGATTTACATTTCGGTTGTTTCTATCGCTCAAATAATGGGGAACCATACTTACCATTACTCTTGGGTACGCGTTTCCTTTTGCCTAGACCATTGTCAATTTCCTTTTTGCCGCTATCAATAGAATTAGCACACTTTGTTGCATCTTACTTATCCGCGATAGAAGTCATATCATTGTGTGCATCGTTCTGCACGACACCACTCTGTGCACCATTTGGTGTATCCTTCTGAGTACCCAAAATGTATGACGGTACCTCCAATGACGACGTAGACTTGGTATTTTCATTTACGTCTCCTGGATGCTCCTGTGTACCATCCATCTTCCGAAGGTGATCTGGTGTGTTATTCATTGACAAGTCAACAGCAGTTGTCGGCATACGTTTGTCCTTCAAGGGTGTGACATAACTGTCACCACCAAATGGATCATCTGCTTGGGCTGCTTTAGAATTAGCCGCCGTTTTTCTCAGTATGTCATCAATCTTGGCTTCTTTATTACCTTGTTTATAGATAAATTCTTTGTCTGATTATGATTCATTGGGAACAGATTTTACATCCTCATCATCTCCTCCTTTGTCCGACTGTGATGTTTCAGTTGGTTTGTACATGAAACCATTTGTATTTAACAATTTTAGAACCTCATGCATAACATAAAATATTAAGTACTGAGTTTTCATTCATAGTGTAGTATAGTTATCATCAAAATGAAATAACACATAAAATATAGACTATCACCTCTGCACATTTCTGGGGTATAAGTGCCATCTTTATGTCCATGTGATTTTTCAGTTCTGTCGTCATACGTTTGAAAAGGATATCCATGTTACTAACCTGTTTATTTGAACTTGACAGTTCACCATTCATTGATGGTTTTTGCACACTATTTTTCTTATATTGCTCCCCAATATTATAACAGATCTGCATGTTTCAAAAATGAACAAATTATACAAATTACAAATACAAACTCGAGGTATTTATAGTGGCATATTAAAAAAAATGATTAAACTGACTACCATCACTTTAGTGTTGTTTCCGAGGCCTCGGCCATTCTTATAATCATAGCAACATCTCCTTTTCGTTTCGTATTCTCTCCATTTTCTCATTAGTGGCCGAATGGAAACAGCGGGAATATAAGTAGGATCATCAACGATCACCAACTTCTCCCAGTAAAGAAACTGCAAATAAATTGTACAACAAATAAATTTAGTTTTACATCGAGAGCTGAACATAAGAATTGATGATTGTTTGACTTAACATATATACCTATGTTAGACCTAGATTTCCTTTGGGCCATGCTCTCATAGTAGATCCTACAAAGCTATCCTTCAAACTATCTATGAGAAACTTTAGTGTGAAGTAATTTCAGTTAATCTAAAAAATACGAGTAACGTCTTCCACTAAACATTAGAAGGTCTTAGGTACAGTTGTGTTACTCGATGGGGCTATGACAAGACCAATTAGCATAAGAACCGATTTGCTGACGAAGTTGTCATCGGACGCCTTCTCAGTATTTATGTCACTAATCAAATCTTTTATCACTATATTACCGATTGACTTGCTGAGAAAACATGGGGGTATGTTATGCATATTATTCTGACCATCTTCCTTTATAATTTGAAATGCAGAATAACCTTGGTTACGTAAACCATAAATATGTTCTATGTCGTCACAAATTCCTACTATTTCTCCTGATCCTTCTTTTATGACGAAGGTGCTAGATGATGGATTGAACAACTCAATGTGAATCTGATTAAGTTTTTCCGCATCATGATTCGTGGCACGTCCAACATCGCCCGCAAAGTAGTGCTGGTAAATCTCGCATGTTGCGCGCTTGTAAAGCCGGCTACCAAATCTGCCCATCTTATATAGTTACAAAATATCTCCCCATCTAAATCGTTCATGCTGCACGAATCATTTAGAGAATGTGTTAATGTTTCGCCATCTAAATCTACAGTAGTTTCCCAAAAACCAATATGAGCATCTTGTATGCACGACAAACAATCGATGAGACATAGAGTCCGTGTGGGTGGCAGTTGAAAAACGGTCTAACCTAGGGCTCTGGCTATAGCCAGGGCGACTAGGGTTTTTGCCTCCGTGGCCGGATCGCCGGCGTGGAGTTCTAATCCTTTTTCGTTCCGGTTCCTTCTTCTTTCCTGGTTGAAGCAGTCTGGATCCTCTCTTTAATCACGAGTTGTTTCCCTATCGCTTCTAGTTGTTGACGGGAAAACCTTAGCTCCTGGTTGAGTTTTGGGCGTGGCTTGGTGCTAGATCGGGGTGGCTTCTCCAGCAAATTCTTTGAATCAGGATGGAGGATCAGGCAGTAAGCAAACATAATTGATTGATGCGATGTTACTGCGATTGGGAAATGAAGAGGAGTTTGATGATCTAGTTTTTGAGGATGAAGAAGATGCTCCGAAGGAGGGCATGAAGTGATTGGCGCTTGCTAAGGTACATACGTCAAACTATTTTAGTCCTCAAACTTTTGAACAGCACATGAAGGTAGCATGGAGCCCCGCAAGAGAAGTCAATTTCCAACATCTTGAAGGAAATATGTTCATGATACAATGCTTTTGTTTGGGGGATTGGTTGAAGGTTTCCGAAGGTGGGCCATGGCTGTTTCGACAAGTTGTGGTGTCTATTGAGCCGTATGATGGACTCTCGGATCCGGAGTATATTGATCTGAATTTTTTACTACATGGATGCAGATTTACAAAGTTCCAGTTGGCTATAGAAATAAATCTCTAATCACAAATCTTACGGAAAAGAAGGTTGGTAAGGTAAAGGATGTTCAGCTCAATGTCCTAGGTGCTGGAAATTTCGTTTGAGTTTTGGTTAGGCTGGATGTCCGTGCAGTTCTGGCTCGCTTTGTCTCCATGTCTAGGGGTGGACAACGAGAGATTTTCCAACTAAAGTATGAGAAGATGCCCAGATTTTGTGGTGCTTGTGGTTTCATCGGACACACCTACCTAGAGTGTGGTTCAGGAGAGCATATTGTGGATAATCTGAAGTGGGGAGAGTGGCTGAAAGTGGACTGGGAAACTTGGCATGTTCGTACTTCTGCTGGTGGCAGAGGTGGTGGCAGGGTCGGCCATGGACGGGAGGGCCGTGGAGGACGTGATTTCATGCACGGCAGAGGACGTGGTCAAAACCAGGGTGGTAGAGGTGGTGATACTGAAAATTGGAGACAACATGCGATTGTCCCTGCTGAAGAAAAGGACCCGGATCTGGTTGACACGGCTACTAGTGTAGGAAAAAAGGCTGATGTAATTATGGAGTAAAAGAGCACAGATTCAGGGGTCAAAAGAACTATTTACTTTGGACCTGTAGGGTTTGCAGCATAGAAAACAAAAATTTTCCTACGATGGGAACTATGTACCAAGATCTATCTACTAGATACAAACAACGGGCGGATGTATATCCGTAGAGAACATACCCTTGAAGACCGACAAATCTTAACGAGTTCAACTCGTGGTTGATGTAGACGATCTCTTGCCGATCTCAAGATCGAGAGGAAGTCCTAGCGCCGCAAAGCAGCAGCGCATCCGTACTCGCACACACGTACAAGACACCGGGCAACCTCCGCCTCCTCGCTCCAGCGATGCAGCGGAAGCACAACCCTTTCTTGCCGAATAGCCACCGGGAACATGTATCTCGCTAGTCCGAGGCCATGGGGGATAAATTCTAGAGGAGGAGAGAGATCCTTCACGAGGAGGTGTGAGAGACAAGTGAGGAGGGGGGCTCATTTTATAGGAGGAAGGGGGAACCCCAAGGGGGTGGCCGGCGCATGGGGGCTGCCCCCTTGCCCTCCCCTATTCATGTGGGTGGACACTCCACTCACAAAATTCCTTTAAATTCCCTCCACTCAAAAGTCCACTCAAATTCCCATTAAATTTCCACCAAATTTAATGCAAACTCTCATTAAATAAAACTCTTTTATTTTATTCAGAATTTTGTCAATTACTTTAATGACAAACATTCACAAATAACCCCTTGCTAGAATTCCATTTCACATGCATAACCACTTTATGCAATTTCACCCGAAAACCTGTTTCGGTATCTAGTGAAATAAATTCCTGCGCTTGTTTATTCTTTCGGCATGAAACATTTGCTCCAACTGGATGCCAGTGTCCCTTAAGTGTGTCACCCTACGGTTCGCGAATAATGCGGACATGATCGAGACCCTTCTCCGATCAATAATCAGTAGCGGGACCTAGAGATCCATATTGACTCCCACACATTCAACGATGACTTTTCCTGTGATCATCAGAACCTTTTACGCTTGTATCTTAATCCCTTTGTTTCACGATATATTACATGTCCGAGATTCGATCATCGGTGTCTCCATACCTAGTTTGATCTCGTTACTGACATGCACTCTTTTCTCGTTCCCGAGATATAACATTCTAGTGATCAAATCACTTGCTTGCAAGCTAACCAATGTGATATCACCGAGAGGGCCCAGAGCATATCTACCCGTCATCGGGATGAACAAATTCCACTCTCGATCCATGGGCCTCAACATAACACTTTATTAGTTCTGAATCCATCTTTATAACCACCCTATTACGGTGTGACGTTTGATATTATCAAGAAACTCTTCCGGTGTTAGTGATTGACATGATCTCGTTATTAACAACATCCAATGTCTATGATCAGGAAACCGTGATCATCTTGTTAATCAACGAACTAGTTTATGAGAGAGGCATAACTAGGAACTTTCTGTTTGTTTATTAAAAACACATGTATTAACGTTTCCGTATTAATACAATTATATCATGCAAAATAAACATCTATCATATACTTGGAATATACATAATAAACATTTTATTATTGCCTCTCAGGGCATATTCCCTTCAGTCTCCCACTTGCACTAGAGACAATAATCTAGTTACATTGTGATGTATCTAACACCCATGGAGTTCTGGTGTAGATCATGTTTTGCTCTAGGGAGAGTTTTAGTCAACGGATATGCTACATTGAGATCCGTATGTACTTTACAAATCTTTATATCTCCATCCTTGACATGCTCGCGGATGGAGTGAAACCGGCGCTTAATATGCTTGGAATGCTTGTGAGACCTTGGCTCTTTGGCATTGGCAATGGCACCATTGTTGTCACAATAGATCACCGTTGGGTCCAACGCGTTTGCAACCACACCTAGTTTGGATATGAACTCCTTCATCCAAACTGCTTCCTGAGCCAATTCTGAAGCAGCAACATATTCGGCCTTCGTTGTTGATCCCGCCACCACAGGTTGTTTGGAGCTCCTCCAACTAACCGCTCCGCCATTCATGAGAAATACGTATCCGGATTGAGACTTAGAGTCATCCGGATCGGTGTCAAAGCTAGCGTCGACATAACACTTAGCGACGAGCTCTTCTTCACCTCCGTATACAAGAAACATATCCTTAGTTCTTCGCAAGTACTTAAGGATATTCTTGACCGCTTTCCAGTGTTCTGAACCTGGATCCGATTGGTACCTACTAGTCAAACTAATAGCATGTGCCACATCCGGTCTTGTACATAGCATGGCGTACATTATAGAGCCTATGGCTGAAGCATAGGGGACCTTGTCCATTATCTCTCTTTCTTCCGCCGAAGCCGGACTTTGAGTCTTACTCAATGTCGTGCCTTGTGTCATATGTAAGAACCCCTTCTTACTATTTTCCATTTTAAACTTCTTTAAAATCTTATCAAGGTATGTACTTTGCGATAGCCCTATTAGGCGCCTAGATCTATCTCTATAGATCTTTATGCCTAATATGTATGACGCTTCACCTAGGTCCTTCATTGAAAATTTGCTGTTTAGATAACCTTTAACACCGTTTAAAAGATCTATATCATTTCCGATCAATAATATGTCATCCACATATAATATCAGAAATGCCACATTTCTCCCACTCACTTTCTTGTAAATACAAGCTTCTCCATAAGTTTGGACAAATCCAAACTCTTTGATCACCTCATCAAAGCGGAGATTCCAACTTCGTGATGCTTGCTTCAATCCATAGATGGATCGCTGAAGCTTGCACACCTTGTTAGCATCCTTAGGATCAACAAAACACTTTGGTTGTATCATATACAACTCTTCTTCAATATTACCATTGAGAAACACGGTTTTGACATCCATCTGCCATATCTCATAATCGAAATATGCAGCAATTGATAACATAATCCTAACTGACTTTAGCATCGCTACGGGAGAGAATGTCTCATCGTAGTCAACTCCTTGAATTTGTCGAAACCCCTTTGCGACAAGTCGAGCTTTATAGACGGTTACATTACCATCAGCATCAGTTTTCCTTTTGAAAATCCATTTGTTCTCCACGGCCTTTCGGTCGTGAGGTAAGTCCACCAAGTTCCAAACTTCATTTTCATACATGGATTCCATCTCGGATTTCATGGCTTCTAACCATTTGTTGGAATCCGGGCTCATCATCGCTTCTTCATACGTCGCAGGGTCATCATTTTCATCAACCATGAAATTCATGACAGGATTTCCGTACAGCTCGGGAGCTGCACGTGTCCTGCTTGACCTGCGAGGTACGGTAGTACTCTCTTTCGGAGTTTCATGATCATTATCATTAGTTCCCTCTTCAACAGGTGGAGTCAATTCCGGAACAACTTCCGGCGCTGCGCTACTCGCCATACTTTGAAGAGAAGGTTCAATAACCTCTTCGAGTTCTACCTTCCGACTACTCACACCTTTCGCGAGAAACTCTTTCTCTAAAAAGGATCCATTCTTGGCAACAAAAACCTTGCCCTCGGATCTGTGATAGAAGGAATACCCAATAGTTTCCTTAGGGTATCCTATGAAGACGCATTTTTCCGCTTTGGGTTCGAGTTTATCCGGTTGAAGCTTCTTCACATAAACATCGCATCCCCAAACTTTAAGAAATGACAGCTTAGGTTTGTTTCCAAACCACAATTCATACGGTGTCTTTTCAACGGATTTAGATGGTGCCCGATTTAAACTGAATGCAGCAGTTTCTAGTGCATAGCCCCAAAATGACAACGGCAAGTCCGTCAGAGACATCATAGATCGAACCATACCTAATAAAGTACGATTACGACGTTCCGACACACCATTTCGCTGTGGTGTTCTGGCAGGTGTGAGTTGTGAAACAATTCCACACTCTTTCATGTGAGTGCTAAACTCGTAACTTAGATACTCACCTCCACGATCGGACCGTAGAAATTTGATCTTTCTATTACGATGATTTTCCACTTCATTCTGAAATTCCTTGAACTTATTAAAGGTTTCAGACTTGTGTTTCATCAAGTAGATATAACCGTATCTACTCAAATCATCCGTGAAAGTAACAAAATAACGATATCCACCTCGCGCCGACACACTCATTGGACCGCATACATCAGAATGTATGATTTCCAAGAAATCTGTCGCCCGTTCCATTGAACCGGAAAACGGCGTTCTAGTCATCTTGCCCATAAAGCATGGCTCACATGTATCAAATGATTCAAAATCAAGTGATTCCAAAAGTCCATCCGAATGGAGCTTCTTCATGCGTTTAACGCCAATATGACCTAGACGGCAGTGCCACATATATGCGGATATATCATCATTAAGTTTAATCCTTTTAGCATCAATATTATGAATATGTGTAACATTATCATCGAGATCTAATAGAAATAAACCATTCATCATCGGTGCATGACCATAAAAGATTTCATTCATATAAATGGAACAACCATTGTTCTCGGATTTAAATGAATAACCACTTCGCATAAAACACGATTCAGATACAATGTTCATGCTTAGTGCAAGCACCAGATAACAATTATTCAAGTTTATAACTAATCCCGATGGCAAGTGGAGAGGCAGCGTTCCGACGGCGATCACATCAACGCTTGATCCATTGCCGACACGCACCTTGACCTCACCCCTTGCTAGCGGTCTCTTGTTCCGCAGCCCCTGATTCGAGTTACAAATATTAGCAACTAAACCGGTATCAAATACCCAGGTGCTACTGCGAGCACTAGTCAAGTACACATCAATAACAAGTATATCATATATACCTTTGTTTGCCTTGCCGGCTTTCTTGTCTGCCAAATACTTGGGGCAGTTGCGCTTCCAGTGGCCAGTCCCCTTACAATAGTAGCACTCGGTATCAGACTTAGGTCCAACTCGGGGTTTCTTTTTAGGCACGACAACAGGCTTGCCGCCCTTACTTCCCTTCCGTTTTCCCTTCTTGTCTTTCTTGAAACCAGTGTTCCTATTGATTATCAACACTTGATGTTCCTTTTTGATCTCCACTTCTGTAGTTTTAAGCATTGACAGAAGCTCGGGGAGAGACTTCTTCATGCCTTGCATATTATAGTTCATCACGAAGCTCTTATAGCTAGGTGGCAGAGACTGCAGAACACGATGGATGCCTAAGTAAATGGGAATCGATATTCCCAAGGACACAAGCTTATCGGCGTAACCCGACATCTTGAGTACATGCTCACTAACGGAGTTGTGCTCTTCCATCATGCAGCTAAAGAACTTTTCTGGAGCGTTGTAGCTCTCTACAGCAGCATGTGTGTCGAAAATCATTTTCAACTCACCCATTGTATCAAAAGCATTGCCATTTTCGAAACGCTTTCGAAGTTCCGGCTCTAGCCCATACAATATGCCGCAATGAACTAAGTTGTGGTCCTCTTGACGAGTCTGATAGACATTCTTCTCCTCGTCAGGGGCATCATCTAAAGGTGGGGGGCCTAACGGCGCTTCTAGCACATATTGCTTTTGTGCAGCAGAGAGGAGAATCCTCAAATTCATGGCCCATTCGGTAAAGTTGCTACCGTTCGTTGCAAGTTTCTCTTTCTCCATGAACACATTGAAATTAAAAGCAGGTGGTGCCATCTACAACGGGATTTGTAAAGTTTAGACTAAGTGTATGATAGATTGAGTTCAACTAATCCATATTATGAATGAACTGCCACTCAAAAACGACATCCCTCGTGCCTTTTTGGTGATTACATGAACCAAATCCACTACACCAAGTCTGATCATCACGTGAGTCGGTGTAAGGCGAGCATCAAATGGGCATCATATCAACTATATGACTCATGATTAACCTTTCGGTCCGTGTTCCGAGGCCATGTCTGTACATGCTAGGCTCGCCAAGTTAGAACCTTAGTATTCGTGTGTGTAACTGTTTTACACCCAAAATATGGTCGTGGATCCAAGAACACCCGATCATCACGTGATGTCTTGGAGCGACGAAATCATAATCTGTGCATACTAAAGGAAGAACACATTCTTATCTTGATATTTAAATGAGGGATCATCTTATTATGCTAACAAAGCGCTAAACAAGCAATATAAGATGCTATCAAACATCACATGTTTATTAGTGAAATGATATGGTTCCCGCATATGATCTCTATCATGTGCACCGTGGTATGATTACTATCATACCTATATGTGTAAGTCCAAGGTCTATGGAGATTACACGCTATGTGTGTTGTAAGAGTATCATCTCATACTTCTACTTACAACACTACCATATCATAACACTAGCCCAGCAACAATCTAAACTAGACGCCTCTAATTTATCCATTGCAAGTTTTACGTGGCTTAGGGCTTTCGAGATAGAACCATTCTTACCTACGAACATGAACCACAACGAGGATAACCAAATTGTTGACAACTCGTTTGCAAAATAGATATTGACTATAGTAGGAGAGACAGACGCCCGCAAGCCACTTATGCAAACTAGTTGCATGTCAAGCGTGGAACAGGTCTCATGTGCGAGGACATGTAAAGTTTGTCCAGGCCGCTTCATCCCACTATGCCACCAATATCCAAAATTACAACAAAGGAGCAACAACATGATCATCATCGCCCACATACTCATATGTGTACTACCCGTGTAAAGTATCTACGCATAGATCCGGCTCTGATACCACTGTAGGGTTCGCAGCATAGAAAACAAAATTTTTCCTACGATGGGAACTATGTACCAAGATCTATCTACTAGATACAAACAACGGGCGAATGTATATCCGTAGAGAACATACCCTTGAAGACTGACAAAGCTTAACGAGTTCAACTCGTGGTTGATGTAGACGATCTCTTGCCGATCTCAAGATCGAGAGGAAGTCCTAGCGCCGCAAAGCAGCAGCGCATCCGTGCTCGCACACACGTACAAGACATCGGGCAACCTCCGCCTCCTCACTCCAGCGATGCAGCGGAATCACAACCATTTCTTGCCGAATAGCCACCAGGAACATGTATCTCGCTAGTCCGAGACCATGGGGGATAAATTCTAGAGGGGGAGAGAGATCCTTCACGAGGAGGTGAGAGACAAGTGAGGAGGGGGCTCCTTTTATAGGAGGAGGGGGGAACCCCAAGGGGGTTGCCGGCGCATGGGGGCTGCCCCCTTGCCCTCCCCTCTTCATGTGGGTGGACACTCCACTCACAAAATTCCTTTAAATTCCCTCCACTCAAAAGTCCACTCAAATTCCCATTAAATTTCCACCAAATTTAATGCAAACTCTCATTAAATAAAACTCTTTTATTTTATTCAGAATTTTTTCAATTACTTTAATGACAAACATTCACAAATAACCCCTTGCTAGAATTCCATTTCACATGCATAACCACTTTATGCAATTTCACTTGAAAACCTGTTTCGGTATCTAGTGAAATAAATTCCTGCGCTTGTTTATTCTTTCGGCATGAAACATTTGCTCCAACTGGATGCCAGTGTCCCTTAAGTGTGTCACCCTACGGTTCGCGAATAATGCGGACATTATCGAGACCCTTCTCCGATCAATAATCAGTAGCGGGACCTGGAGATCCATACTGACTCCCACGCATTCAACGATGACTTTTCCTGTGATCGTCAGAACCTTTTACGCTTGTATCTTAATCCCTTTGTTTCACGATATATTACATGTCCGAGATTCGATCATCGGTATCTCCATACCTAGTTTGATCTCGTTACTGACATGCACTCTTTTCTCGTTCCCGTGATATAACATTCTAGTGATCAAATCACTTGCTTGCAAGCTAACCAATGTGATATCACCGAGAGGGCCCAGAGCATATCTATCCATCATCGGGATGAACAAATTCCACTCTTGATCCATGATTCTCAACATAACACTTTAGTAGCTTTGAAGCCATCTTTATAATCACCCAGTTACGGAGTGACGTTTGATGTCAACAAGAAACTCTTCCGGTGTTAGTGATTGGCATGATCTCATGGTCTAAGGATTAGGACTACTTCGTAGTTTGTTTATAGCAATATAAACTCAATGACTTTGATCGTAATGCTATACTTTGGATGAATGTTCATCACACCATTACACTAATGTTGTGATCTCGTTATTAATAACATCCAATGTCTATGATCAGGAAACCGTGATCATCTTGTTAATCAACGAACTAGTTTATAAGAGAGGCATAACTAGGAACTTTCTGTTTGTTTATTAAACACACATGTATTAACGTTTCCGTATTAATACAATTATAGCATGCAAAATAAACATCTATCATATACCTGGAATATACATAATAAACATTTTATTATTGACTCTCAGGGCATATTCCCTTCAGGACCATCTGAGACGCTACCGACAGATCTTGCTGATGGGGTAGTTGATATGCTTACGGAAGGTGATCCTACTGGCAAGGGAACAACTTCTGATGCTGAGGGCGACAGTAACAAGAGATCAAAGAAGGACGGAGCTAACTCCCCTTCACTAGGATCGGCGGGTTCCCAGGTGGAACCTATCCGGTCGCATGAAGATATTAGTTTGGAACTGCCGCAGTTTGGGGAATAACGCGGTAGTTCTTGCGCTTCTGGATGTCTTGAGGAGCCATAAACCCGAGGTTGTGTTTTTGTTGGAGACACACCTTGATCGGTATCCGGCTGAATGTCTTCGGAGAAGATTAAAGATGGACATTAGTATTATTCAACCAAGTGATGGACGAAAGGGCGGTATTCTAATGATGTGGAGAAGTGAAGTGAAGATTTCTCAATTATATGCATGCCCAAATTACATTGACGTTGAGGTAGAGGAGGAAGTGAATAAATTTGGAGATTTACTGGTATGTATGGTGAATTTAAATGGGCGGATAAATACAAAACGTGGGACAGATTGATGAATATCCATCTGCAGAATAATTTACCTTGGCTGGTCATGGGAGATATGAATGAAATCTTATATGCACACGAGAAAGAAGGAGGGAGAATTAGACCAGAAAGGTATACTAAAGCTTTTCATGACTGTTTGGGGGTGTGCGGTCTAGAAGATGTTGGTTATGTCGGCGATCCTTTTACTTGGCACAGAGGTCAGATGAGAGAAAGACTGGACAGAAGGCTAGCTAATTCCAGCTGGTTCCAAATGCATGTAAGTGATGCGGTTGTACATCTCGAGTACAATCACTCTGATCACAGGCCCCTTTTATTGGATACCGAGTACTGCTCTGCTGCTGTGGTGTATCCAACAGACAAGCAATTAAATTTCGAAGCAAGGTGGTTTAAAGAGGAAGGCTTTAGAGAGACGGTGGAGCAACAATGGATGGACTCGGCTTTGGATTCTAACGTGTCCGACATGCTACCCAGACTAAAAAGCATGCATGTTGGTCTACATGCAGGGGATCGGCGGGTTCTGCAGCAGCCCAAGAAACGGCTACGGAAAGCCCAGAGAGAGTTAGAGGAAATCATGCGTGGGCCGTTAGATGCTAAAGAGCAGCGTGAGCATGATCTAGCAATAGAAATTGAAAAAATATTGGAGCAGGAGGAGATTAAATGGAGTCAACGAGCAAGAGCAAACTGGCTCCAACATGGTGACAAAAATACATATTATTTTCACAACTTCACATCTACCCGGAAGAAAAGGAACTTCATCAAAAAACTAAAGGGGCCAACGGGTCAGATGATAGAAGGTACGGATGAATTAAATCCGGTTATCCTCCAATATTTCTCTAACCTGATTTCATTAGATAATAATCAACTAGACCCGAGTTTCATAGAGAAGATTATACCCAAGGTTTCTGAGGAGATGAATCAAAATCTTATTGCACCATACACGACAGAAGATGTTAAGAAAGATGTGTTCAGCATTGGTGATCTCAATGCACCTAGGCAGGATGGATTACATGCTATCTTTTATAAGAAGTTTTGGCACCTTGTTGGTCAGGATATCACAGCAGTTGTTCTATAGGCGATCAATGAGAGGATAATTCCACCTGGGTGGAATGAAACGGTAGTGGTGCTAATCCTGAAAGTGGATAACCCGGAGGAGGTATCTCAATTTCGGCCAATCTCCCTTTGCAATGTTGTTTATAAGATTATTTCTAAGATGATTGCAGGTAGGCTTAAACTGATCCTTCCCGACATTATTTCCCCAACTCAAAGTGCATTTGTACCGGGGCGTCTTATTACGGTTAATATTTTGGTGGCTTACGAATTTGTTCACAAGATCAAAAATAAGAGGAAGGGGAAATCTGGGTTGTGTGTGGTGAAGCTTGATATGCATAAAGCTTATTATAGGGTGGAGTGGAACTTTCTGAAGAATATGATGAGGAGATTGGTGTTCCATGAGCAGTGGATTGAACTAGTGATGGCTTGTGTTACATCGGTTTCTTACAAGGTCAGGTTTAATTCTCAACTTACTGAGGGGTTTATCCCCACTAGAGGTATTCGACAAGGGGCCCCGTTGTCCCCCTATTTGTTCCTACTTTGTGCAGAGGGGTTATCTAGTCTTTTGTTGCACGCGGAGGAGATTGGTGGCATTGAAGGGGTTAAGGTGTGTAGGAATGCACCGTCAGTATCACATCTATTATTTGTTGATGATTCCTTGATCCTCTTGAAGGCAGACTTGAACAATGCAATATCGTTGCAACAAGCGATGGATTCTTATTTTACAAACTCGGGACAACTGGTTAGTGTGGCGAAGTCTAGCATCTTTTTCATCCCAAATACTAATGTGGATGTGAAAGTAGAGATCTGCAATACTCTAAATATTAACACTGGAGCTATTTCTGATAAGTATCTGGGTCTTCCGGCCATAGTTGGAGCGGACAGAAGCGATTGTTTTTGGCACTTTGTGGAGAGAGTGTTGCAACGTATTAAAGGTTGGAAGGAGAAGCTTCTATCCATTAGTGGCAAGGAGATCCTAATAAAAGCTATTTGCAGGCTATTCCGGTGTATGCGATGTCAGTTTTTCTCCTACCAAAAAATATATGTAATAGATGTGATTTCACAATTTGGGTGGGGTGATGATGAGCAAGGTAGAAAGATGCACTGGTATGCATGGTGGAAATTATGTTTCCCAAAGAAGGATGGTGGGATGGGATTTAGAGACTTACATTCTTTTAACTTGGCCATGTTAGCAAAACAGGCTTGGAGACTAATTGATGAACCAAATTCCTTATACGCCCGAGTCCTTCGTGCAAAATATTACCCTTGTGGTGATGTCTTAAAAACTGGAGTTAAATCGGGCTCTTCATTTACATGGCAAAGCATTGTGGCGGGGATCCAAACGTTCAAACATGGTTGTATTTGGCGTGTTGGCAACGGTGAGTCTATTGAAATTTGGAAGGATCCTTGGATCCCAAGTAGTCCTAATCGAAAGATTGTTACACCGAGAGGCAATTGTATCTTAACAAAGATTGGGGAACTGATTGATCCGGTCACTAATAGTTGGGACCAAGATCTGATCCAGAACAATTTTCATCCTATTGATGATCGGAGGATCCTGCAGATTCCACTTAGTGTTAATGGGTTTGATGACTTCATAGCTTGGCATGGTACCAGGTCGGGTACATTTTCTGTTCGGTCAGCATATCACGTCGAATGGAAACACCAATTTAATGGTGTCGCTTGTAGATAGTTGATCAGAGGTACGGATTTAAACAACCCTACTTGGAAGATTTTGTGGAACCTAAATGTCCCTGCAAAGGTTAAGATTTGCTGGCGAGTTCTACATGGGATTCTGCCTTTGAAAAATATTCTGTTAAAGAAGCACATTGGTTCAGATGGCACGTACCCCTTGTGTAACTCAGTGGAGGAAGATCTATTGCACATGATGTTCAAATGTCAAGGTGCGATCGCCATTTGGCGAGCTCTTGATTTGGAGAGGAATATTGAAGGAGCAATGGTAGCGGATAGGCCTGGGCGCAGGTGTTTGAAGCCTTGATTATGGAACCTGATTCTGTTGCTTCGGGTTTGGATGATATAAAAACCCAGGACCTCGTGGAGGTGGCGACTTGGTATATTTGGTGGCTAAGACGAAGAAAGACACATGGAGAACAGATCCCTCCGATCCAGAATTGTGTGAATTCTATTAGAGCAATCACATCAAATGCTAAAAGAAAGCCTACTACCTATCTGCAGCCAGATAAGAAGATTTGGGAAAAAACATGGTCAAATCATATTAAAGTTAATGCCGATGCTGCTTTCGTGGAAATCGAACGGTCTGGCTCTACTGGAGTAATTATCCGTAATAGTCAGGGAGCGTTTGTTGCTGCTGCCTCGAACTTCATAATGCATGTTTCGTCTGCGGCTATGGAGGAAGCTCTAGAATGAAACATGGTCTTGCTCTTGCTAGATCGCTGGATTACCATCAGGTCGAAGCAGAATCAGACTCGCTGGAGGTAGTACAGTATTGTTCAGGCCAAGAGCGCATCTGGAATGAAGCCACTAATGTCTATGCTGAGATCATAGCACATGCTGGAGCTATCGGGAAAGTTGAATTCAGCCATTGCGGGAGAGAGTTCAATACAGTCCCTCACTGCATAGCTAGAGAGTGTTTTATTTCGAAAGTCTCTTGTATTTGGGTCGATGAACCCCCTAGCTTCATTTTGCAACTCTTGTAAACGATGTAACGATTGTTTAACGGGCTGCAAGTTTCAGACGCACTCTTTTTGTAGGGGTTCGTAGCATGGAAAACAAAAAATTTCTATCGCATACAAACAAACAAGCCAAGATCTATCTACTAGATTGTAGCAACGAGTCGATGGTATAACTTACCCTCGAAGATTCCAAAGCGTTTAACGAGAGCGGATTCTCGTGGGTGATGTAGTCGTACTCTTTCCGATCTCAAGATCGTGTAGACGATCCTTCCGGCGCCACGTTCCGGCAGCGCTCCCGCAGTCGGTCACACGTTCGGTACTCGACGAAGACCTTCCGCTCCCTTGTTCCAGCAGACAGCGGAGGTTGTAGCACTCTCCTCGCGATTCCGGCAGCACAACGGCGTGGTACCGGAAGTAGAGGGGAGATCCCGCAGGGCTTCGCCTTAAGCCGGTGCGAGTATGGTGGAGCTTATGAGAGAGGCTATTAGTGGTATAGTAATTAGACACACCAATTAGAAGGCTCTAAACCAATTAGAAGGCTCTAAACCGCTGGCTAAAGCAATTAGAAGCTCTAAACCAAAACGGCTCTAAACCGGAGGTAGAAGATAGGAACTTGTGTGTCTCAAGGAGGAGCCCTGCCCCTCCTTTTATGGGTGGGGAGGCGCGGCCAGGGGAGGGGAGTCCCTCCCCAAGTCGGCCTTGGGCTGGGCGCCGGCTTGGAGGAGTGGGACTCCTCCTCCAAGTTGGTTCCAACTCCTCTTGCTTGTTTCCCACAGTTTCCTGTTTCCCACAGTTTCCTGTTTTAGCCGTTTGACTTTCAAACTGGCAATTTGACTTTCATGTTTTTGGAACAGCAAGAACACTTAGTACATGATGCAATCATTCAATGACACACTCATGTACCCTCCCCCCCGGAGTGCCGGACAATCCGGAACCTTCTAGAACATTCCCGATGAAAACACCGGAATCATTCCCGAACTCCGAAACGGGACTTTCCTTATATGAATATTATTCTCCGGACCATTCCGGATCACCTCGTGATATCCCGGATCCCATCCGAGACTCCGAACAACATTCGGTCTCTTTCTCATAATACCATAACTACTCAAACAACGTCGAATCCTTAAGTGTGTCTCCCTACGGTTCGTGAATTATGCGGACATGATCGAGACACTTCTCCGAACAATAACCAATAGAGGAATCTGGAAATTCATATGGCTCCCACATATTTCTACGATTACTTTGCGATCGAATGAACCACTTACATACGATACCAACTTCCCTTTATCTCACGATATGTTACTTATCCGAGGTTATGATCGTCGGTATCTCTGCATAACTAGTTCAACCTCGTTACTGATAAGTACTCTTTTCTCGTTCCCGTGATATGTGATCCCTTGTGACCAAGTCACATGCTTGCAAGCTAATTGGATGACATTCCACCGAGAGGGCCCAGAGTATATCTATCCGTCATGTGGATGGACAAATCCCACTCTTGATCCATGTGTTTCAACCAATACTTTCCGAACACTTAATGCCACCTTTATAGCCACCCAGTTACGGTGTGGTGTTTGATGTCATCAAAGCATCCATCCGGTAAAGGTGATATGCATGATCTCATGGTCGAAGGAATTAGGTTACTATGTATCAGAAAGCATATAGCAATTGAACTATTGAAATGACTTGATATTTATGCTACGCTTATCAATAGGAGTATGTCCATCATATCATTCTCCTAACGATATGATCTTGTTGTTGATAACATCTCAATGTTCATGATAGGGAAACCACAATCATTAATCAACCAACAAGCTAGTGAAGTATAGAGGCTATACTAGGGACTTCAAATTAAGTTTACAAATCACACAAGTATTAATGGTTTCCTTGTTAATACTATTATAGCATGAATGTAAACATTTATTATAAACACAAAGATATAATAATAACTACATTTATTATTGCCTCTAGGGCATATCTCCAACAGTCTCCCACTTGCACTAGAGTCATCTAATCTAGATTACATGGTAATATACCGAACACCCATGGCAGTTTGGTGTTGGTCATGTTTTGCTCTTGGGAGAGGTTTAGTCAACGGATCCGCCACATTCAGATCTGTGTGTACTTTGCAAATCTTTATATCCCCATCCTGGATATGTTCTCGAATAGCGTGAAAACGCAGTTTGATATGCTTCAGCTTCTTGTGTGACCTTGGTTCTTGTGCATTGGCTATGGCGCCCATGTTATCACAGTAGATAGACATTGGGTCCAGCGCACTTGGAACCACACCCAGCTCTGTAATGAACTCTTTCATCCATATCGCTTCTTGTGAAGCCTCTGAAGCAGCCATGTATTCCGATTCAGTTGAAGATCTCGCCACAACGCTTTGCTTTGCACTCCTCCAGCTAACTGCTGCACCATTCAAAATAAATACGTACCCAGATTGTGATTTAGAATCATCTGGATCGGTGTTCCAACTAGCATCGGTGTAACCATTAACAACGAGCTGTTCATCACCTCCATAAGAAAGAACCATATCCTTAGTTCTTCTCAAGTACTTAAGGATGTTTTTGACCGCTGTCCAATGATCCACTCCTGGATCACTTTGATATCTGCTAGTTAAACTAACAGCATATGCAATGTCGGGTCTAGTACATAGCATGGCATACATTAGAGATCCTATGGCTGAGGCATAGGGAGTCTTACTCATCCTTTCTCTATCTTCTGCCGATGTTGGACTTTGAGTTTTACTCAAGGTCGTATTGGGCAACATGGGCAAGAACCCTTTCTTGCTTTCTTCCATTCCAAACTTCTTTAGAACTTTGTCCAAATATGTACTCTGTGACAATGATATTTGGCGTTTCGATCTATCTCTATAAATCTTTATGCCTAATATGTAAGCTGCTTTGCCAAGATCCTTCATTGAAAAACTATTATTCAAATATTCCTTGACACTATTAAGAAGGTCTACATCATTCCCAATCAACAATATGTCATCCACATACAGTATTAAGAATGCTACAGAGCTCCCACTCACTTTCTTGTAAATACAAGCTTCTCCATAAGTTTGTATAAAACCAAAACTTTTGATTACCTTATCAAAACGTTGATTCCAACTTCGGGATGCTTGCTTCAATCCATAGATGGACCGTTGAAGCTTGCATACCTTGTTAGCATCTTTCGGATCGACAAAACCTTTGGGTTGCATCATATATAACTCTTCATCAATGTCTCCATTGAGGAATGCTGTTTTGACATCCATCTGCCATATCTCATAATCATAATATGCAGCGATTGCTAACATAATCCTCACAGACTTTAGCTTCGCTACCGGTGAGAAAGTCTCATCGTAGTCAACTCCTTGAATTTGTCGAAACCCTTTTGCGACAAGTCGAGCTTTATAGACAGTAACATTACCATCAGCATCTGTTTTCTTCTTGAAAATCCATTTGTTCTCGACAGCCTTCCGGCCATCCGGTAAGTCCACCAAAGTCCATACTTGGTTTTCGTACATGGATCCAATCTCGGATTTCATGGCTTCTTGCCATTTATTGGAATCTGGGCTCATCATCGCTTCCTCATATGTCTCGGGGTCATCGGTGTTGTCCACCACCATGACATTCATAACGGAATCATACCAATCTGGAGTGGTACGAGTTCTCGTTGACCTCCGAGGCTCTGTAGTAACTTCAACCGAAGTTTCATGATCACCATCATTAGCTTCCTCTCTTATTGGTGCAGGCACCACAGGAACTTCTTCCGATGCTGCGCTACTCGCAATTTCGAGAGAAGGTTCGACAACCTCGTCGAGTTCTACTTTCCTTCCAGTCACTTCTTTCGAGAGAAATTCCTTCTCTAGAAAGGATCCATTCTTGGCAACGAAGATTTTGCCTTCGGATCTATGATAGAAGGTATACCCAATAGTTTCCTTCGGGTATCCTATGAAGACGCATTTTTCCGCTTTGGGTTCAAGCTTGTCCGGCTGTAACTTCTTTACATAGGCTTCGCATCCCCAAACTTTAAGGAACGACAATTTAGGTTTCTTCCCAAACCATAATTCATACGGTGTCGTTTCAACGGATTTAGATGGTGCCCTATTTAAAGTGAATGCGGCTGTTTCTAATGCATAACCCCAAAATGATAGCGGTAAATCTGTAAGTGACATCATAGAACGAACCATATCTAAGAGAGTTCGATTACGACGTTCGGACACACCATTACGCTGTGGTGTTCCCGGCGGTGTCAATTGTGAAAGTATTCCGCACTTCTTTAAATGCTTGCCAAACTCGTAACTTAGATATTCACCTCCACGATCAGAACGTAGAAATTTAATCTTCTTGTTACGTTGATTCTCTACCTCACTTTGAAACTCCTTAAACTTCTCGAAAGTTTCGGACTTATGTTTCATGAAATAGATATACCCATATCTACTCAAGTCATCTGTGAAGGTAAGAACATAACGATAACCACCGCGCGATGCTACACTCATTGGACCACATACATCGGTATGTATGATTTCCAATAAGTCCGTAGCTCGCTCCATCATACCAGAAAATGGAGTCTTAGTCATTTTTCCCATCAGACATGCTTCGCATCTATCAAGTGATTCAAAATCAAGTGATTCAAGAAGTCCATCGGAATGGAGTTTCTTCATACGCTTCACTCCAATGTGACCAAGACGACAGTGCCACATATAGGTCGAATTATCGCTTGATTTCAAACGTTTAGCTTCAATCTTGTTGATATGTGTATTTCCACTATCGAGATTCAATAAGAATAGACCATCTATCAAAGGTGCATGTGCGTAAAACATATTACTCATATAAATCGAACAACCATTATTCTCTGACTTAAACAAGTAACCGTCTCGCAATAAACAAGATCCTGATATAATGTTCATGCTTAACGCAGGCACTAAATAACAATTATTTAAGTATAAAACTAATCCCGATGGTAGATGAAGAGGTAGCGTGCCGACCGCGATCACATCAACCTTTGATCCGTTTCCCACGCGCATCGTCACCTCGTTCTTCGCTAGCTTCCGTTTATTCTGCAGCACCTGTTTCGAGTTACAAATATGAGCAACCGAACCAGTATCAAATACCTAGGCACTACTACGAATACTAGTGAGATACACATCAATAACATGTATATCAGATATACCTTTCTTCTTGATGTTGCCGTTCTTCAAATCCGCCAAGTACTTTGGGCAATTCCGCTTCCAGTGACCTACTCCCTTGCAGTAAAAGCACTCAGTTTCAGGCTTTGGTCCAGCCTTGGTTTTCTTCGTCGGCGTGGCAACTTTCTTACCACCCTTCTTGAAGTGTCCCTTTTGCTTAGACTTGCCTTTCTTGAATTTGGTGGTCTTATTGACCATCAACACTTGGTGCTCTTTCTTGATCTCCACTTCTGCAGATTTTAACATAGCAAATAGTTCTGGCAACTCTTTGTTCATGTTCTGCATGTTGTAGTTCATCACAAAGTTCCTGTAACTTGGTGGCAATGACTGGAGGACGCGGTAAACCCCCAAAGCATTAGGAATCACTATACCCAAGCTTTGAAGTTTGTTTGCGTGCCCAGACATCTTAAGCACATGCTCACTGACGGAGCTGCCCTCTTCCATCTTGCAGTTAAAGAACTTTTCAGAAGCCTCATAGCTTTCAATTGCCGCATGAGTCTCAAAAATTAATTTGAGATCCTCGACAATATCATATGGGTCTGACTCTTCAAACCTTTTCTGAAGCTCCGATTCTAAACCATACAAGATAGCACACTGAACTATGGAGTACTGATTCTTCCAAGCGAGGTAAACATTCTTTACTTCATCGGGAGCATCAGCTGCAGGTGGGTCACCCAGCGGTGCATCCAGCACATAGGTCAAATTACCAGCTGTGAGGACAATCCTCAAATTGCGTAACCAATCCGCGAAGTTGCTTCCATTGTTTTTCAACTTTTCTTTCTCTAGGAACGCATTAAAATTGATGGTAGGGGCTGCCATTGATCTACAACATATTTGCAATAGTTTAGACTAAGTTTATGACAAATTGAGTTCAAATTAATTAATGAAATTAAACTAGGTGAACTCCCACTCAAAACAACATCCCTCACATTGTTTTAGTGATCACACGAACCAAATCCACTACATCAACACCGATCATCACGAGAGTTGATATAGTTTCAATGGCGAACAATCATCATGTTCATCATATCTACTATATGATTCATGCTTTACCTTTCGGTAATCCGTGTTCCTGAGACCATGTCTGTACATGCTAGGCTCGTCAAGATCAAACCTTAGCCACCGCATAAGCAAATCTGGCTTGCTTACGTTGTATACACTTGCGGAATCTAACACACCCGATCATCACGTGGTGCTTCGAAACAACAAGCTTTAGCAACGGTGCTAGCTAAGGGCGAACACTTTATGATTTGAAATTCATGTGCATGAGGGATCATCTTATAATGCTACCGTCGTCTACTAAGCAATACAAGATGCATAAAGGATTAACATCACATGCAATTCATAATATGTGATATGATATGGCCTTTCTTCTTTGTGCTTCCGATCTCCATCTTCAAACACGAACATGATCTCCATCATCACCGGCATTGCATCAAGGTCAATGACGCTTCACCATGGTTGTCGTCCACCGGCTTCAACTATTACAACTACTTTGAATAGACACGCGGGTCTTAACATAAATTAAAGACAACCATATGGCTCCTGGCGGTTGCCAACTTACAATAAGGAACATTGCATACATCGAATATAATCACAATCATGGCCCTATCACATCACTGCACACCCCTGCAAAACAAAGTTAGACGCTTCTACTTTCTTTGCATATTTTACGTGGTTTGGGGCTTTCAATAAGTGTCGTTCTAACTTACGAACAAGAACCACAACATTGATACTAGCACTGTTGATTACCCGTTGTAAATTGGATCTTAACTATGCTAGGAGAAACAGGCACCCGCAAAGCCACTTTATGCAATACAAGTTGCATGTCAAGCGTGGAGCAAGTCTCATGAACGATTTCATGTAAGGTTAGCCCGGGCCGCTTCATCCAAACATACCGCAAGATGCAAAGTACACAAAAATCAATCTACAATAAAAGCATCAACGCCCACAATGACCATTGTGTTCTACTCGTAGAACAGATCTACATATAGACACGGCTCTGATACCACTGTAGGGGTTCGTAGCATGGAAAACAAAAATTTTCTATCGCATACAAACAAACAAGCCAAGATCTATCTACTAGATTGTAGCAACGAGTCGATGGTATAACTTACCCTCGAAGATTCCAAAGCGTTTAACGAGAGCGGATTCTCGTGGGTGATGTAGTCGTACTCTTTCCGATCTCAAGATCGTGTAGACGATCCTTCCGGCGCCACGTTCCGGCAGCGCTCCCGCAGTCGGTCACACGTTCGGTACTCGACGAAGACCTTCCTCTCCCTTGTTCCAGCAGGCAGCGGAGGTTGTAGCACTCTCCTCGCGATTCCGGCAGCACAACGGCGTGGTACCGGAAGTAGAGGGGAGATCCCGCAGGGCTTCGCCTTAAGCCGGTGCGAGTATGGTGGAGCTTATGAGAGAGGATATTAGTGGTCTAGTAATTAGACACACCAATTAGAAGGCTCTAAACCAATTAGAAGGCTCTAAACCGCTGGCTAAAGCAATTAGAAGCTCTAAACCGAAACGGCTCTAAACCGGAGGTAGAAGATAGGAACTTGTGTGTCTCAAGGAGGAGCCCTGCCCCTCCTTTTATGGGTGGGGAGGCGCGGCCAGGGGAGGGGAGTCCCTCCCCAAGTCGGCCTTGGGCTGGGCGCCGGCTTGGAGGAGTGGGACTCCTCCTCCAAGTTGGTTCCAACTCCTCTTGCTTCTTTCCCACAGTTTCCTGTTTCCCACAGTTTCCTGTTTTAGCCGTTTGACTTTCAAACTGGCAATTTGACTTTCATGTTTTTGGAACAGCAAGAACACTTAGTACATGATGCAATCATTCAATGACACACTCATGTACCCTCCCCCCCCGGAGTGCCGGACAATCCGGAACCTTCTAGAACATTCCCGATGAAAACACCGGAATCATTCCCGAACTCCGAAACGGGACTTTCCTTATATGAATCTTATTCTCCGGACCATTCCGGATCACCTCGTGATATCCCGGATCCCATCCGAGACTCCGAACAACATTCGGTCTCTTTCTCATAATACCATAACTACTCAAACAACGTCGAATCCTTAAGTGTGTCTCCCTACGGTTCGTGAATTATGCGGACATGATCGAGACACTTCTCCGAACAATAACCAATAGAGGAATCTGGAAATTCATATGGCTCCCACATATTTTTACGATTACTTTGCGATCGAATGAACCACTTACATACGATACCAACTTCCCTTTGTCTCACGATATGTTACTTATCCGAGGTTATGATCGTCGGTATCTCTGCATACCTAGTTCAACCTCGTTACTGATAAGTACTCTTTTCTCGTTCCCGTGATATGTGATCCCTTGTGACCAAGTCACATGCTTGCAAGCTAATTGGATGACATTCCACCGAGAGGGCCCAGAGTATATCTATCCGTCATGTGGATGGACAAATCCCACTCTTGATCCATGTGTTTCAACCAATACTTTCCGAACACTTAATGCCACCTTTATAGCCACCCAGTTACGGTGTGGTGTTTGATGTCATCAAAGCATCCATCCGGTAAAGGTGATATGCATGATCTCATGGTCGAAGGAATTAGGTTACTATGTATCAGAAAGCATATAGCAATTGAACTATTGAAATGACTTGATATTTATGCTACGCTTATCAATAGGAGTATGTCCATCATATCATTCTCCTAACGATATGATCTTGTTGTTGATAACATCTCAATGTTCATGATAGGGAAACCACAATCATTAATCAACCAACAAGCTAGTGAAGTATAGAGGCTATACTAGGGACTTCAAATTAAGTTTACAAATCACAGAAGTATTAATGGTTTCCTTGTTAATACTATTATAGCATGAATGTAAACATTTATCATAAACACAAAGATATAATAATAACTACATTTATTATTGCCTCTAGGGCATATCTCCAACACTTTTTCCTTACCAGGGTACCTAAGGGGACTGGAAGGTTTTAATGAGGCGGCTTGCATGCTTAATATATGATGTTTTACCTAAAAAACAATCGATGAGACATGGAATCCGTACCTGGATGACAGATGAGAAGAGACGGCGAAGGGTGGCACCAATGAGAGACGGCGAAAGGGAGTCCTGCGAGGATGAAGTGGTGAGAGGCGGCGTCGATCCCTAGAGGACAGACAAGAGGAGGTGGAGAAGGGAGGCGACAATGTGGGACGACGAGGGCGGCTTATAATGGAGGCAACGGTGATTGGTGGCCTACTTAGGTTGAGTCGTGGGTTGTGGGACGATCGACGTGCCGATAACTACGCCCTTCGTGATTAAAGCGAGTTGGGCCTCGTTGTGGGTAGTCAATTGGGACTATAGGGTTATTACTTTTTAATGTCTTGTTTTTCCTATTTTTATGTGTTTTTACGTATTTTTAAGTGTTTTATTGTACTCTTCAATGTCTTACCATATTTAGGGTTTTTCCAAATTTGATATGCACAACACGAACTTTAATTAAATTTACACAATATCAACTTTATACGATGGGAGTGTTGCCCCTATCTTTGGAGATGTTTTAGTACATACACTGCAAAGGATGTGTATGGCGCACACGAATACACCGAAGGATCATCGACATAAGGAAAGGTTTGGATAAACCCAGATGCAAAACCATAACATGTGTTCACGACGAGAAACACAAATAAATCATCAACAATTCCAAACATAACATGAAATGACGATTACTTAATAATTTCATGTAGACCGAACTAAGTAAGACGTAATCGTTACATATGTGTTGCACAAACATGAGAGTACATAAGCATAATATAGAACTAGAACACGAAATTGAGGTTGATTTCACACTTGATCAACCAGTAGCTTCATAGTACCATCATCCGCACGACAGAACCAGAACACGAATTTCTGGTTAACTGTCATTCCATCCTGCATCACAATATCCATCCAGTTTATTGTAATCATGACACCTCCTTTAGGTACTCCATTCACCATTGAGTTGTTCATCACCAACTTAACGTGTGCAACCTTTCCATCACTGGAATAGGCGTTTATAACTGCTGGCAATTGAACGTTTGTAACAATATGCTTCATGGTGAAGCTTCTTGAAAAGTACCGCACATAGATTTGACAACCATATATATAAATTATTTCACATTTACGCAAACAAATAAATGTGAAAAGTTCATATATACGAAATAGTTTACCATTTTAGCTTTATTTTTCACCGTGTTGGATTTTTTGATGGTGCATACATAAAAGTGGTCTGTTGGCATGTGAGCCTCGACTAGTCACTCAAGTCCATCAAATTCTTTATCAGTCATCTTCACGCGATTGCCAAACTCAAGGAAAGCTTTAAAATCATGCTCGCTATTTATTCCAGGACCTTAGTGTAATTTTTGCACATATTAGCGACATCCAATATATGATTTGCTTATAAAATAAAATTAGGACAAAATGCTTACCCCTAATAAAACAGCTTTTTTCTTCCTTTTGATTAATCTAAACCTGATAGAATTTAAAAGAATAATTAAAATCACATGTCATATTACGGCATAAATAATGATGTACATTTACATGCGCACTAAGAGATACTAACAATACGAATTAAAAATCAAAAGTAGCCGAGCGACCCATCGTCCAATTGATTTTCGTTCCCTAGGGCACAGTCCGCATGCGATAACACCGGCCATTCACCTACGTGAAAAAGGAGATAAGCGGCTGACCGCTTAAATTGCCCCTACCCTAAAACGCACCAGTATGAACAACACAGACTAGATATACGACGAACACATTTAGATCTGTATTTTTGAACAATTCGGTTAATTATAAATCCCTATTTTTCACAACGAAATAAAAATTACGAGGATTAGATCTACATCCTCTTAAATCTATCGTGTGTCCGTGCTGTCCGTGGATAGTAAGTTAACCTAAATATAGATCATTGACAGGGCTTTGATTTTACGTACATGTGCCATGGCGACCAAGGATCTCCGAAACAACCTCCTAGCGACCGTAGTTGACGAAGCTCTCTCCCGTCTAGTTTCAGATGAGAAAACGCGATGTGAAGAGGTGACGGGTAGATCTAAGGGAATGTGTATGTGCGGGAGGTAAATAGTCCTGGTTTAATGAGATAATTACCCTAATGGCCGAGTTTACCTTAGGATCCTCCTAGTGGGCCGGCCCAACCTAATATATTAAATTTTCAATTTAAATATGAATCATATAACCATTTGTTTAAAAATGACAAAAAATATATGGTCATGTTTCTAATAATACGGACATCTTAGAGTATTTTTTAGAATATTAAAATAAAATTGAAAATCGTGACTTATTAGAAATGGCTCTCTTAGGTAGGCATAAACGGTCTGTTTTGTAGACATGTGATTTTTTCAACATTTTTAAATTTGCCTCAATTTTTTAGTGGGTGTTTGTTGGGGCATGGTGGAGCAATGTGCAAAAGTAGAGCACACTCCTTGAACATTTGGCCTCACAATTCGTTCATACTTGTCCAAAACCGCCCTAAAACCCTAGATTTTAGCCGTCTATCGAGCCGAAGGCATGCCCAAGGATGCCATCTTGTGTTGATACAAGTGTGTGGTGTGTCATTGTGATCCATTGTGCCAAGTTTGAAGTCATTCCTCGGTTGTCTTGCTGCTATCCTGACGGGTAGACGCGTTACACCCTACTACCCTAGACCGAAGCTAGCCAGTGTGGGAAGTGCATGGCCAAGCACCATATTGTTTGTAAAACAAGGTATGTGGGTGTTTGTTGGGGAATGGTGGAGCAATGTGCAAAAGTAGAGCACACTCCTTGAACACTTGGCCTGACGATTCGTCCGTACTTGTCCAAAGCCGCCCTAAAACTCTAGATTTTAGCTGCCTACCGAGCCGAAGGCATGCCCGAGAATGCCATCATTGCTAATTAAGGTGGTATAAGTGTGTGGTGTGTCATTGTGAGCCATTATGCCAAGTTTGAAGCCATTCCTCAGTTGTCCCGCCGCTATCCCGACGGGTAGACGCGTTACACCTTACTACTCTAGACCGAAGCTGGCCAGTGTGGGAAGTGCATGGCCAAGCACCATGTTGTTTGTAAAACAAGGTATGTGGGTGTTTGTTGGGGCATGGTGAAACAATGTGCAAAAGTAGATCACACTCCTTGAACATTTAGCCTGACGATTCGTTCGTACTTGTACAAAACCGCTCTAAAACCCTAGATTTTAGCCGTCTACCGAGCCAAAGGCATGCCCAAGATGGCCATCATTGCTTATTGAGGTGATATAAGTGTGTGGTGTGTCATTGTGAGCCATTGTGCCAAGTTTCAAGCCATTTCTCAGTTGTCCCGCCGCTATCCCGACGGGTAGACATGTTACACCCTACTAGCCTAGACCGAAGCTGGTTAGTGTGGGAAGTGCATGGCCAAGTACCATGTTATTTGTAAAATAAGGTATGTGGGTGTTTGTTGGGACATGATGGAGCAATGTGCAAAAGTAGAACACACTCCTTGAACACTTGGCCTGACGATTCGTCCGTACTTGTCCAAAACCGCCCTAAAACCTTAGATTTTAGCCGTCTACCGAGCCGAAGGCATGCCCAAGCATGCCATCATTGCTCATTGAGGTGATATAAGTGTGTGGTGTGTCATTGTGAGCCATTGTGACAAGTTTGAAGCCATTCCTTAGTTGTCCCGCCGCAATCCCAACGGGTAGACGCTTTACACCCTACTACCCTAGACTGAAGCTGGCCAGTGTGGGAAGTGCATGGCCAAGCACCATGTTGTTTGTAAAACAAGATATGTGGGTGTTTGTTGGGGCATGGTGGAGCAATATGCAAAAGTAGAGCACACTCCTTGAACACTTGGCCTGACGATTCGTCCGTACTTGTCTAAAACCGCCCTAAAACCCTAGATTTTAGCCGTCTACCAAGCCGAAGGCATGCCCAAGGAAGAGGATATACCATTACATCAGCAAACAGATACAACAGAGACATCAAAAAGGTTCGTTCATTTGCTTTAAAAATTGTTCAGCACACGAATACAACAGAGAGAATATACGATTACGTCAGCAACGCACATGGATCTTCATTTCTGCTGAATAAGCAACAGACAAAGAACAACTAACAACCCTATTACAATTTTTAGAAGAAGCACCGCTTCTTTAAGAAGATCAACCGTAGATACCATCTTCATCAGTACCAGTTCCTCATTCCTAGGCTTTAATGCTGCTCTTTCTTTTTTCCTTAGCTCCAGAGTTTCCTTCCTCTCCTCTGCCCATCCATAAGCATCTATTGCTGCATCACCAATCAGAATACCGTTCTCACACAAGTACTCCACGTATTTCAACTCCCACCGCCAAAAATTGCATTCAGTCTGTAAAATTAGGAACACTGAATTTTATATGAACACTGCTCATATTGTAGCTACACGCGCCATCGACTGCATGAAAATCGGACCAAATAAAATGAATGCTTACCCCATGAGTTTTGCACTTGTAAAAGACCCACCCATCGTGGTCATCGGTGCCGGAGACGTGCCTACTGACGACGCTGCCGCAGTCAGAGCAGGAACCAGGGGAATGTAGGGCAGAGGGTGCCGATTATGCGACGTGTTGGACGACCTTGAAACAGACGTGGCGGCTACTAAGGATCCCGACCAGGGCGACAACTCCGACGACAGATGGTTATCGGCAGCAACGCCACAATTATTTTGGGAAGGCGGTGTGAGGAAGTTAGGGTTTTTGTTTCTCTTATAAATAGCCAGCCCGCATTATCTGGGTGTCTTATTGAGCCGGCCTTCATAGTTTTATTCCTCTTATAAAACCCAAACGCTATCCCTGCAGTGACATACATTTTCATAAACCAGGGCTACCACCGCCAACTAATATTACTATCATCCAGAGTCTCACGTAAGACTTTGACTAGAAATGCACCGTACATGCCACACTAAAAGAGCCATTTGTAAGTACGTGAAACTTTAGTCAATGTAATGCAGCTAATCATTTATTTTAACCCAATATGAACTAGCTCAAGAAACCCAAACCCATATACATTCCCCGGATTTCCTTGTTATCCCTTTATGCTACCATTTCCCGCAAATACACGACCACAATCCATATGCATAGGATTAAAAATTACCAGGAACAAACCAGGTTAAACATGAAACAACCTTCTTAAGCACGAACATTAGATTGTTCACTCAGTAGTTCAACCATAGTAACCAACAGGATCAAGTTCAACACAATATAGATAATTAAAGTACGAACATAAGTACTAGATTAGCGGAGACACGCATGACACAATCTACGCCTAGGGGAGGTGCTTCAGCAGGAACACGCCATAAGCTGCATGTTTGGCCTTAAGGTGCGGCTGATGCTTCTGGCTGCCAGCTCCATAGTAGGTAGCATGCTGCAACATTCCCACGTAGTCCTTTGGCATCTCCTTCCGAAAGCACCACGGACACTTGTACTCCCATAGGTCCAGAAGATACTGGATGTCGCCAACCTTGAGCTTCTTCTGCACAGCGCGGCTCTTGCGGTCCCTATCCTCCTCGTCACTCCTGTGCAAATTTGTGAAATGAAATAAGACTTACAATAATAAATTTGTGAAATAAGACTATATGTGCCACATATTAAATAACAGGAAACTTGGACAATTGTTTTTTATTTGAAAATTTAAAATTCATAACATAATAGTTTATATGTCACACATATGAAGTTTGATCAGAGCAGCATTATGTACAAATCAAATGTGTGCAGCAAAACAAAACATCTGCCGGAAGCATTAGTGCAACAAAAAATTATACCTTACAAGAAGATTGATCTATCACACTTATTAATCTTAAGTTGTATCACTGGGGCATTAAATAACAGCTTAAGTTTGCAGCAGAACAACCCATGTGCTTAAATCAGTAGTGCAATAAAAATTATAATCCTATGAAGCAGAATGTTGTATCACACGTAATAATCTTAAGCTATATCGCATCAGCATTAACTACCAACTTATGTGTGCAGCATAATAAAACATCTGTTAAAAGTAGTAGTGCAACAAAAATAATAAACCAATGAAGCAAGATAGCAGCAACTGTTACTAGCAGTACTACAACCAGGAATTTACGCATCTGTAACAAAACACATAAGCTTTCAGCTCCAGAACTACAACTACATAAATTCTTGATATGTTACAAATATTTTAGAAATACAAAACAAAATTATTGAATTTAACAACTATCATGAATGTACTAGAACCATATGTTCTATGTGACACAAGCATTTCAAAAGATTAGGAAATTACCAAGGCAGACACTCTGACTCTGTGTATATAGACTAGGTATATTAAGCTCAGTATAAAGTGGCCAGATGATCTAATGAATTAAATTCAAAAGAAAAGTAAATGACACCAAATACAATCTACACAACAGTATATTGACAAACACCTGGTACAGATTTCCATGTCTCTTTTATTTAACTATTACAGTCAAATTCACAAACTAGCATTGCTGTACTATCTAATAATTTTTGGCAAGTAACACCTAATATGAACTTGAACTATCCATGGTCACATTACCTAAATTTACAATCTCGAAGAGGTCGCAAGTAGAACCCATAAATCAATTATATTACTAGCACCAATAGAGAACACATCAGTAGCTAATATGTGAAGATCAATAGGCAGCAGCCCTATTCTATTTTCATTGCAAACGAAATGCCAGGTTGTAACTTGACAGATCGTTCAAGACCAAAAAATTAGGCACAAAAGCCAAGCATAAGCTACAACATCTATGCGCATGTAAACCTGGCACAGATTACAGATGTCATAACATTCAAAGTAAGAGGAACCACTTGACGACCTAGCCTGCCAAAACAGAAGCCTACTCGATCCTACATCCATCACAACGTCGCCAAAGGGGTCCTGGGGAAATCAGAAGCTAATCTACGACGCATCTAACCTGGCACAAACTAGCATCGTTAGGCGCATCTAACCCTACTAGCACCACAAACCCTAGCAAGAACAGGACGAGGCAGACCTCTGCAGCAAGAACAGTAGGAGCGAGGTCTGAACTTACCTCATCGGAGTCATCGCTGTCAGACTCACGGAAGGTCTTGACGTTCGCAGGCGAGTAGACCCTCTCCCCCATCTCCTTCCTCTCCTGACGCAGCTTGTTCTTCAGGTTCTTCTTCTTCTTCCGCCTGATCTGCGCCTCCGTTTCGTAATTCCGCTTCATTGATGCACACCGGTGTAGACGCGCCCACCCAAGCCGGAGCTCCCTTTGCCACCCTCTGCATCCGCGACCTGCTTCCCCTTCTCCGCGTGCTCAGCGCCTGCCGCCACCTGCTTCCCCTTCTCCGCGTTGTCAGCGGGCGCTGCCACCTGCTTCCCCTTCTCCGTGGACGGCCGCCGCGATCGAGGATTTATGGAGAGACGGCTAGCTAGGGTTTGCTATCCGATTTGGGGAATTTTTCAAAGTGGTTGGAACGCACACCAACCACTGACTATGCTATTTAAGAAAACCGACGGTTCGACACCCACGTGCATACGTGTATAATACGCGCCGGTAAACGGGCCGTACGGGCTTATACGCGGGATTTTACGGTTCTTTTTTACAGAGCAAGGACGGAAATTTTGGAAGGACGATCGTGCCCCCAACTAACAACCGTCCACACGTATCCCAGTCGTCCATGTGTTTTCCCTAACTTCTGGTTTTCACTCGGGTGCGCACTGAAGCAAAAGCATTATTCCTTTGTTCATAATCATGGCAGATGAAACCCGACGCAAACGGTTGCGATCAGCAGTCTGTTCGGCAGCAGGAACCACCGACCACAAATTGCCAACTAGGAAAACGATGGAAGAGAAGATCAGTCCTTGGTTGTTCTGCTGCCAAAGAACAGATCAATCTATCCGTCGGTTCAGCTCATCAGGACACGGCCACAGAGATCATGGTCCAAGCTAGCGGATGAAGGGTCTGTATACATAGCTCCCGTAATTCCCTCAGCCAAAACAAGCGCGTTCAGGAGAGAGGTGATCATTGCATGCGTGCGTCGCTAAGTAACTGGCGATCGAAGAGACCGTTCTTGCGACAGTTAGCTAATATTCCGGGACGCGTTCCCACAACTGAATCATGTCGTCCCGACTCCACGGCCGCTCTGTTGCCAAGGCGGACATGCTGCCGGACTGCGTCGCCTGCGCGGCCGCGAATCAAACAGGAAAGGACGATGGCGATCGCAATCAGGAGTTCGATCATAATCGTGTAAGCCAAAGACGGAGATCTCGTTCCTCCAGTTGTGTTGAAATTTCACAATCGGATCTTAGTTCGTCAACAAGCCTACTTTTGTTATTCGTACGTGTACGTTGCTCTTGGATTGAGTAACCTAGTCAGTTTGTAAATCCAAGGGAAAGAAAGGTCATCTTCTTTGGTGGTGTGCGGCAGTTCAAGTAAAAAAGGGGGAAAAAGTGAGAAACAGCAGCAGCAGTTCGACTCGGATCAGAGATTGATCGAAGTCATCGAAGTCCAAGGCAGGAAAAGAGAAGAAAAACATGCTCGTGCAAGTCAAAGAAACGTGCATGATTTCCAAGACGTCATGATAAAAAAATCGGACCGGATAGGATCATCAATAAAAAAAAATCAATCGCAAAGCAAGGAAGCTACATGGCTTAACTTGAATGACTTAAAAGGGCCTCGTTACATTTTCATTCGACTCCGTGTCCACCGCGTGGGCTCCTTCCGTGGCGCGACTACCTCCGCCACGTCGACTCCGGCTTCCGCTTTGACTCCGTCTGTCACTCGACTTTGTTCGCTTCATCGGTCGCATCGTCTTCCGCGACCACGCCCTGTCAGTTGCAACGGTCCCGTGACCGCGACCCATGGTTGTATCTGCTCCTGCAACACATCGATTACACCCGGGGGCTGTACAACTCCGCCACATGACTCTGGGGATCCCTCGGCTCTGGCGACCTGCTGCGGTCTTCCGCTCTGGCTACCCGCTGTTGTTTTCGCCTCTGGCGCCTCAGAGGCTCCCTCGGCTTCGGTGACTTGTTGCGGTCTTCGACTGCGTTAATCTGCTACAATCTTCGGTTACAACAACCCTCTTTCATCATCGGCTCTGGCGATCCACTGCCGTCATCGCCTTCGGCACCCTGCTGTCGCATCGAGTTCACCCACCAGGCGACCCGTTGCCGCATCGACTTTGTCCACGATAAACTACCAATAAATCTAAGTTTCCATCTATTTAGAGCTGATTCTTTTTTAACTCGCACTTGAAACACTCGGGGGTTGCGTCCTCTTCGAGTAACCTAAGTGACATCGACTCCGCGCACTCGAGTACCTCGTACGTGACTTCCTGAGTAACTGACTCTGTCTGAACGTCGAATCCTTGAACTCCAACCCAGTTGCAATCCAACTAACAGGTCGGCAAGATACTAAGACTAAGAGCGTCAGGCTAAAGAAAATGTCTCACATACAGTGCAAAAGTGTCAAGTCCAATGGCACCAGAAAATGTTATGACAAACTGGAAGTTAAATATTCTTTACAAATTGCAAGTACTTCACAATTTCTTATATTTTCCGAAGATTACAAGAACATGGGCTACTTCCAGCTATTTTGTCGGGTCCTCCCACGAAGTCGACACTACTGGAAAACAGGCCTTCCGTTCAATCTAAACAATGTCACCAGTCCCGTCCTGTTACGAACCGTGACTAGTGCTAGCACTAGTCCCGGGCCGTGACGTCTCCAATGGCTAATAATCGCGAGAGCCACTAGTCCCGAGCCAGACGGACCTATAGTCCCGGTCCGTAATACGGGTCGGGAGTAGTAACCTGGAGCGGGTCAGCTGCTCTTTTCGGGGACTATTAGTTCCGGGTCGTATCACGGCCCGGGACTAGTTGTCCCTCAGTATATATATAGCTTCGTGTCCATCTGCCCTAGCCATATGGTGGCCATTTTACTCAAAGAAGCAAGCCGAGTTTATGCCATTTTTTCTTAAGATTTGTCAAGATTTAGTTTGCAACCCCTAAATATAAAGTTTTAAAAGGTTAGAACTTCATTCTTTCATCTCTTATTGCTACTTTAGCTCTATAATGCTCTAGAAGTATAGAGATATGGATTTGCATGCTCTAGAAGTAGAAGGATTTTGATATGTGTAACAAATTTTGATTAGGCACATAGTTACTGAAAATTGAAATGTGTAATTTTAGAGTTTCAGAGCTTAGAATGGAATGAGGTTTTCACTTATAGAACAATAATCAAAAACTCCATATTTATCATGTTAATTATTTTCTCCAATTCACAAATTGGTGCATGTAAATTTTCAAAATTCAAAATTAATGCTCTAGAAGCTCTCACTATAACTTGTATTAAATTTATCATGTTGTGTAATGGTTTTTGATATACTTTTACTATAATGCAGATGGTACGGGAATGGATGCACGGTACTGACCGACGCTCTAGCGAGTTCATTAATGGCGTGCATGAATTCATCTGTGTTGCTGATGCAAACAAGCGCAATGGTTCTGTATTCTGTCCATGTAGTGGATATAGGAATCAGAAGGATTACTCTGACTCAAAAACCCTTCACAGCCACCTGTTGAAGTCCGGCTTCATGCCGAGTTATAATTGTTGGACCAAGCACGGAGAGAGAGGGGTTATAGTGGAATACAATAAAGAAAAGGAGGAGGATGACAACTATATTGGTTTCCCTGAGTACGGAGATACTTCCATGGGAGATGCTGAAGGGGAGGCTAAAGAAGAGACACATGATGAACCCGCTGATGATCTTGGCAAGACCATTGCCGATGCACGAAGAGACTGTGAAAATGAAAAGGAGAGGGAGAAGTTCAATCACATGTTAGAGGATCACAAAAAGTTGTTGTATCCAAGTTGCAAAAATGGTCTGAAAAAAACTGGGCAGCATACTGGAATTGCTGCGATGGAAGACAAAGTGTGCTATACGTGACTAGTCATTTGAAAAGTTGTTGAAAATGATGTAGAATATTCTTCCAAAAGATAATGTATTGCCCTCTAGTACGTATGAAGCAAAGAAGGTTGTCTGCCCTCTAGGTTTAGAGGTTCAGAAGATACATGCATGCCCTAATGACTGCATCCTCTACCGCGGAGGAGTACGAAAATTTGGATGCATGCCTGGTATGCACGGCACTTCGGTATAAGATCAGACGAGATGACCCTGGTGATGTTGAGGGCGAGCCCCCCCCCCCCCCCCCCCCGGGGAATAGGGTTCCTGCCAAGGTTGTAGGGGTTCGTAGCATGGAAAACAAAAAATTTCTACCGCATACAAACAAACAAGCCAAGATCTATCTACTAGATTGTAGCAACGAGTCGATAGAGGAACTCACCCTCGAAGATTCCAAAGCGGTTAACGAGAGCAGATTCTCGTGGGTGATGTAGTCGTACACTTGCCGATCTCAAGATCGCGTAGACGATCCTTCCGACGCTGCGTTCCGGCAGCGCTCCCGCAGTCGGTCACACGTTCGGTACTCGACGAAGACCTTCCTCTCCCTTGTTCCAGCAGGCAGCGGAGGTTGTAGCACTCTCCTCGTGATTCCGGCAGCACGACGGCGTGGTACCGGAAGTAGAGGGGATATCTCGCAGGGCTTCGCCTTAAGCCGGAGCGAGTATGGTGGACTATGAGAGAGCCTTGGTGATCTAGGGTTTAGACACACCAATTATAAGGGGCTAAACCGGCGGCTAGGGCAATTAGAAGCTCTAACTCGGCGGCTTGGGAGAAATCCCTAGGCTGTGGCTAGGGTTTAGGTTTAGAGGGAGGCAACTTATGTGCTAGGAGGGGCAGCCCTGCCCCTCCCTTTATAGGTGGGAGGTGCGGACAAGGGGAGGGGAGTCCCTCCCCAACTCGGCTTGGAGGTGGGCCGCCGGTTGGAGGAGGGAACTCCTCCCCAACTCGGTTTCCACCTCTCCTCCTCTTCCCAAAAACTGCCGTTTGACTTTTCAAACTAGCCGTTTGACTTTTCAAACTAGGATTTGAATAAACCCTTTATTTTGGACAGCGATGACACCTAGTACATGATGCAATCATTCCAACTTGTAATGACACATTCATGTACCCCTTCCCCTCCGGAGTGCCGGACATTCCGGAACCTTCTAGAACATTCCCGATGAAAACACCGGAATCATTCTCCAACCCCGAAACAGGACTTTCCTTATATGAATATTATTCTCCGGACCATTCCGGATCTCCTCGTGGTATCCCGGATCCCATCCGAGACTCCGAACAACATTCGGTCTCTTACTCATCATTCCATAACTACTCAAACAACGTCGAATCCTTAAGTGTGTCTCCCTACGGTTCGTGAATTATGCGGACATGATCGAGACACTTCTCCGATCAACAACCATAGAGGAATCTGGAAATTCATATGGCTCCCACATATTTCTACGATTACTTTGCGATCGAATGAACCACTTACATACGATACCAATTTCCCTTTGTCTCACGATAGTTTACTTATCCGAGGTTATGATCGTCGGTATCTCTGCATACCTAGTTCAACCTCGTTACCGATAAGTACTCTTTTCTCGTTCCCGTGATATGTGATCCCTTGTGAGCTAGTCACATGCTTGCAAGCTAATTGGATGACATTCCACCGAGAGGGCCCAGAGCATATCTATCCGTCATATGGATGGACAAATCCCACTCTTGATCCATGTGTCTCAACCAATACTTTCCGAACACTCAATGCCACCTTTATAGCCACCCAGTTACGGTGTGGTGTTTGATGTCATCAAAGCATCCTCCCGGTGATGGTGATTAACATGATCTCATGGTCGAAGGAATTAGGTTACTATGTATCAGAAAGCTTATAGCAAATGAACTATATTAAATGACTTGATCTTTATGCTACGCTTAACTATAGGAGTATGTCCATCACATCATTCTCCTAATGATATGACCATGTTGTTAATAACATCTCTATGTTCATGATCAGGAAACCATGATCATATATTAACCAACAAGCTAGTTTAACAAGAGGCTTTACTAGGGACTCTTTTATTTTTACAAATCACACAAGTATTAATGTTTCCGGTTAATACAATTATAGCATGGTATGTAAACATTTATCATAAGTATGAAGATATGATAACAACCACTTTATTATTGCCTCTTGGGCATATCTCCAACAGTCTCCCACTTGCACTAGAGTCAATAATCTAGTTTCAAACCTTTGTGTATTCAACACCTATGGCTTTCCGGTGTTGTATGTACACGATTGCTAGTGGTCAACTGATCTGCGGATCTGATACTTCCAGGTCCGTGTGTAATTTGCATGTCTTTGCGTCTCTACGCATCACTCATTCTATAATGAGATGGCTTTGTATAAATTTGGTCCTTTGGTGAGACCTTTAGTTCTTTGGGGTTAAAACATGTTGATAATATTGTCGCACAATATATCTTCATAGTATTATCCCGCAGTGAACTACACCTAGTTTGATAACAAACTACTTGACTCAAATGCCCTCTTTAGCTGCTATAGTAGCAGTCATATACTTAGCCTTTTGTTGTAGTATCTGTCACAATGTCTTAACTTTGGAATTTATACAAATTCATTATGGAACTTACTTTCCATCATATTGTGCCACCGTTAGTTTAGATTGAGATAAACTTAATTTGTACTTTGTGACAAAACTAGTATCAATGTAGTACTTTTACAATGAACTAACCATCTATTTGTCACTTCTACAAATAATATACTCTTAGTTCTTCCAAGAGATCATAAGAATATCCTTACTATTATCCAATGATCATCTTATGAATCATTCTGGTATACGCTCATAACATTTAGAGCATAGGACATATCTGGATTTGTACATATCACAGTATGATTGATATAAATACTCTTTGTGATTTCATACATCAAGTATCAATCTATACTTGAATCTTTGTTTCACTTACCAAGTGTCAATACACTTGAATATATCATCAATATTGAACTCATTCAATCCTTTCTGTGCGACAAGAACCTTTCTTGTAGTTTCTATATTGAACTCATTCAATATCTCATCTATGTACTTCTGGCACAACCATATTGGCGTCTATTGATGCCAAATATTCGGGTTTTGCCTAAGTCTTTCATCAGGATGAAATTCTTAATATGTGTTAATAAAAGATACATCATTTCCAATCAACAATATGTCTTCCACATAATGTATTAGAAATATGTCTTAGCGCTCCCACTTAATTTCTTGCAAATGCAAGCATCTTCATTGTCTCTGATGAATTTAAACTCTTTTAACAATTTCATCATTTGTGAAGATTCCAACTCCGCGATGCTTACTTCAACCATTTGAAGTTTGCATATGCTTTTAGCATCCTTTGAATTAACAAAACCCTATGGACCGTGTTATCCACATGTCCTAGGTAACAATTCTATTAGAAGAACTTGTTTTGTTTATTCAACTACCACATAACAAAATTATATGTAGTGGTTGCTATATTAATCCGTCTAGACTAAATATCGCTATGAAAGATCAGATCTTGTCATAGTCAACCTTTGAACATTGTTGTGAACTCTTTCCCAACATGTCGACCATTTCATAGATGTGAAACATCCATGTCTATTTCTTTATAGATCCAAACACAACTGTAAGGTCTTACACCTTTCTCGAGGGTCCTTCAAGTTCAAAACTTGATTTCTCGTGTATGGAACTATCACGGATTTTATGGCTTCATGCCATTTTACGGAGTCAGGGTCCATCATCGCTTCTTTGCATGTAGTCGGTTCATTATTCTCAAATAATGATTCAACCCTCAAATCTTGGTATTTGATTGTTTACCCGACCTACTTGTTTCAATAGGAACTTAGATCTCCGTGACCACAACCTTTGAGGCACGTGAGCCATGAGCATTGTTGCTGCCTCCGGAACACTTTTCAGCGCTGCGCAACTCTGCACATATATCTAAGGTTCTTTTAACCTTATCAAAGTTCTATTGTCCTCCCACTTTACTTTTCACGAAAAATTCCTTCTCAAGGAAACTTGACATTCTAAGCGACAAAAACTTTTGTCTCTAGTGTTATGGAGGAATACTTAACAGTTATTCGAAATAACATACAAAGACAGGTTCATCCGACTTTGGTTGCAAACATCTTTCTTATGCAAAGCATACCAATGTTTTAAGGAAGGACAACTTGGGTTTTATCCCAAACCATAACTTTATATGGTGTCATTTCAACGGATTATGATGAAGCTCTTTTCAGTGGAAAAACGGTAGTCTCTCAAGCTTTTAATCTTTAAAATATAATGGCATTTTATGAATTACACCTTTGATCTCACCATGTCAAACAAGGTTTAATTACATATCTCGAATGCTCCATACTCTTATGATGTTTCGGGACATGCAAATCCACGGAACGATTCCTTAAATCTTAGGTATTATGCTAAACTTGTAACTCAAATATCTTCCTTTATGATTTTATCATAAACTATTTATATTCTTGTTACAATGATCTTGCACTTCATCTTGAAAGTCTTTGAACTTTTCAAATGTTTCATACTTCATCCTTATTAAGTAAATATTCATATATTCACTCAAATTTTCGGAGAAAGCATATGAAGTTGAAATCCATCGCTCTTGACTACACATAATGGACTTCGTACAACCATATGTACAAGTTCCAATAGGCTAGTCATTCGTTCCCTTTTGGCCTATGAACGAAGTTTTAATTATCTCTAGGAAAGTTTCACAAGTGTCATGTGATCAAAATCAAAAGACTCCAAAATTCCATCCACATGGAGTTTCTTCATGTTTTCTTTCAAATATAATTTAAACAGCGATGTCACTTCCTAAGTGATCTATCAATCAATTTGTCTTTCGACATTTTTAGCACTAGTTTTATGGATGTGATTTCTCCAACGAGATTTGTGAATCATCCATCTTTTATGGATTACGGCAATTATTTGAACAACCCTTTTGTTCTCATAATACCTGATAAAACAAATCTTGAAGGCAAACTTTGATGTTTAACGAGCAACACAATAACCCTTTATTTGTTCTCGATGAACATCATCACATATTCTTTTGCTAGTTACTTAGGCCATTGTAGTTCATGAATTGTGTTGTTTCGTATGACGATTCACACCAACAAATTCAGTATCAAATACTTAAGAACCACATTGTTTAATAAGCAAAGAATATAGCCATAACATGTATATCATCTATATACTTAAACTGAACAATTCTAGTCTTTTCTTTTCTGCCATATATTTATGATATTCTCTTTCAGTATTTCCTTTTCTGTTTGAAAGAATCTATCAACATCAATAGTGGAGTCATACATATGACACATAATCCAAAGCGTGTATAATTAAATACCAATGTCTTTGGACTTGCACTTTGAAGTAGATCACCATCATCAAATGTTTGGTGTTCTTTCAAATTCCTTTCTTTAGTAATCTCTTGGTGTAGTAAATATTTTACCTACATCAAATATTCACCCTCATCATGGATTTATCCATGATCAAGCTACTTTTAGCTTGTAACGGTGAAACGCGAGTATAATGTTGCTCTCCAAAACCTTTTGGAGGATCAGGATAACTAGTGTCTCCAACCTTTTGCAAATTCTCATCAAATATGAGAACATGACTTTATCCATATTATACTCTATCATGTTGCAACCAAAACTTCGTTTCAGATATCACAATATCTTCCACACATCATGGTTTCTGAAACAACTCTTTCAGATCCTAGATAACCTTGATATTAAGACAATCCTTTGAATATCAAGAATCATGGAGACAAACATGATACTTATATACTAACATTGGAATTGTTACTCTTGATTTAATACCAACTATTAAACTTCATGGAATAATCAAAACTTACTGAAAGTTTGCAATGGGACTTTTAAACTTTAGATTAACACTTCAAAACAATACGATACCAGTTCGTAAAGTAACTAACCAGAATTCTATAGTTCTATCATCTCAATTATAACTAAGCGCAAGGTGGTAAACGGATGCCAATGACTACAACAACTATGCAAATTCACTTTGATTTAATTTATGATAAATAGTGTTCAACTTTTAATCATATTGCTGTTGAACTCCCACTCAAAACAATATCCCTCACATTGTTTTAGTGATCACACGAACCAAATCCACCATATCAAAACCGATCATCACGAGAGTTGATATAGCTTCAATGGCGAACAATCAACATGTTCATCATATCTACTATATGACTCATGATTTACCTTTCGGTGATCCGTGTTCCTGAGACCATGTTTGTACATGCTAGGCTCGTCAAGATCAAACCTTAGCTTCCGCATGAGCAAATATGGCTTGCCCACGTTGTATACACTTGCGGAATCTAACACACCCGATCATCATGTGGTGCTTCGAAACAACAAGCTTTAGCAACGGTGCTAACTAAGGGTGAACACTTTATGACTTGAAATTCATGTGCATGAGGGATCATCTTATAATGCTACCGTCGTCTACTAAGCAATACAAGATGCATAAAGGATTAACATCACATGCAATTCATAATTTGTGATATGATATGGCCTTTCTTCTTTGTGCTTCCGATCTCCATCTTCTAGCACGAACATGATCTCCATCATCACCGACATTGCATCAAGGTCAATGATGCTTCTCCATGGTTGTCGTCCACCGGCTTCAACTATTACAACTACTTTGAATAGACACGCGGGTCTTAACAGAAATTAAAGACAACCATATGTCTCCTGCCGGTTTCCGACTTACAATAAGGAACATTGCATACATCATATATAATCACAATCATGGCCATATCACATCACTGCACACCCCTGCAAACCAAAGTTAGACGCCTCTACTTTCTTTGCATATTTTACGTGGTTTGGGGCTTTCAATAAGTGTCGTTCTAACTTACAAACAAGAACCACAACATTGATACTAGTATTGTTAATCACCCGTTGTAAATTGGATCTTAACTATGCTAGGAGAAACAGGCACCCGCAAAGCCACTTATGCAATACAAGTTGCATGTCAAGCGTGGAGCAAGTCTCATGAACGATTTCATGTAAGGTTAGCCCGAGCCGCTTCATCCCACCATCCCGCAAGATGCAAAGTACACAAGAAGCAATCGACAACAAAAGCATCAACGCCCACAATGACCATTGTGTTCTACTCGTGCAACAGATCTACATATAGACACGGCTCTGATACCACTGTAGGGGTTCGTAGCATGGAAAACAAAAAATTTCTACCGCATACAAACAAACAAGCCAAGATCTATCTACTAGATTGTAGCAACGAGTCGATAGAGGAACTCACCCTCGAAGATTCCAAAGCGGTTAACGAGAGCAGATTCTCGTGGGTGATGTAGTCGTACACTTGCCGATCTCAAGATCGCGTAGACGATCCTTCCGGCGCTGCGTTCCGGCAGCGCTCCCGCAGTCGGTCACACGTTCGGTACTCGACGAAGACCTTCCTCTCCCTTGTTCCAGCAGGCAGCGGAGGTTGTAGCACTCTCCTCGTGATTCCGGCAGCACGACGGCGTGGTACCGGAAGTAGAGGGGAGATCTCGCAGGGCTTCGCCTTAAGCCGGAGCGAGTATGGTGGACTATGAGAGAGCCTTGGTGATCTAGGGTTTAGACACACCAATTATAAGGGGCTAAACCGGCGGCTAGGGCAATTAGAAGCTCTAACTCGGCGGCTTGGGAGAAATCCCTAGGCTGTGGCTAGGGTTTAGGTTTAGAGGGAGGCAACTTATGTGCTAGGAGGGGCAGCCCTGCCCCTCCCTTTATAGGTGGGAGGTGCGGCCAAGGGGAGGGGAGTCCCTCCCCAACTCGTCTTGGAGGTGGGCCGCCGGTTGGAGGAGGGAACTCCTCCCCAACTCGGTTTCCACCTCTCCTCCTCTTTCCAAAAACTGTCGTTTGACTTTTCAAACTAGCCGTTTGACTTTTCAAACTAGGATTTGAATAAACCCTTTATTTTGGACAGCGATGACACCTAGTACATAATGCAATCATTCCAACTTGTAATGACACATTCATGTACCCCTTCCCCTCCGAAGTGCCGGACATTCTGGAACCTTCTAGAACATTCCCGATGAAAACACCGGAATCATTCTCCAACCCCGAAACAGGACTTTCCTTATATGAATCTTATTCTCCGGACCATTCCGGATCTCCTCGTGATATCCCGGATCCCATCCGAGACTCCGAACAACATTCGGTCTCTTACTCATCATTCCATAACTACTCAAACAACGTCGAATCCTTAAGTGTGTCTCCCTACGGTTCGTGAATTATGCGGACATGATCGAGACACTTCTCCGATCAATAACCAATAGAGGAATCTGGAAATTCATATGGCTCCCACATATTTCTACGATTACTTTGCGATCGAATGAACCACTTACATACGATACCAATTTCCCTTTGTCTCACGATAGTTTACTTATCCGAGGTTATGATCGTCGGTATCTCTGCATACCTAGTTCAACCTCATTACCGATAAGTACTCTTTTCTCGTTCCCGTGATATGTGATCCCTTGTGAGCCAGTCACATGCTTTCAAGCTAATTGGATGACATTCCACCGAGAGGGCCCAGAGTATATCTATCCGTCATATGGATGGAAAAATCCCACTCTTGATCCATGTGTCTCAACCAATACTTTCCGAAGACTCAATGCCACCTTTATAGTCACCCAGTTACGGTGTGGTGTTTGATGTCATCAAAGCATCCTCCCGGTGATGGTGATTAACATGATCTCATGGTCGAAGGAATTAGGTTACTATGTATCAGAAAGCTTATAGCAAATGAACTATATTAAATGACTTGATCTTTATGCTACGCTTAACTATAGGAGTATGTTCATCACATCATTGTCCTAATGATATGACCCTGTTGTTAATAACATCTCTATGTTCATGATCAGGAAACCATGATCATATATTAACCAACAAGCTAGTTTAACAAGAGGCTTTACTAGGGACTCTTTTATGTTTACAAATCACACAAGTATTAATGTTTCCGGTTAATACAATTATAGCATGGTATGTAAACATTTATCATAAGTATGAAGATATGATAACAACCACTTTATTATTGCCTCTTGGGCATATCTCCAACAAAGGTGATGTGGTATGCTCCTATAATACCACGGTTGAAACGCTTATTCAGAAACAAAGAGAATGCCAAGTTGTTGTGATGGCATAAAGAGGAACGTAAGTCAGACGGGATGTTGAGACACCCCGTTGATGGGTCGCAATGGAGAAAAATCGATAGAAAGTACCCGGACTTTGCAGATGACGCAAGGAGTTTAAGGTTTGGTCTAAGTACAGATGGCATGAATACTTTTGGGGAGCAGAGCTCCAGTCACAGCACCTCGTCCGTGACTCTATGCATCTATAACCTTCCTCCTTGGTTGTGCATGAAGTAGAAGTTCATTATGATGCCAGTGTTGATCCAAGGTCCGAAGTAACCCGGCAACGACATTGATGTGTACCTAAGGCCATTAGTTGAATAACTTTTACAGTTGTGGCACGAACCCGGCATACGCATGTGGGATGAGCACAAGCAGGAAGAATTTGACCTCTGAGCGTTGCTTTTCATAACAATCAATGATTGGCGTGCTCTTAGTAACCTTTCAGGACAGTCAAACAAGGGATACAATGCATGCACACACTGTTTAGATAAGACTGAAAATATATATTTGGATCATTGTAAGAAGAATGTGTACAATGGGCATCGTCGATTTCTTTTGGCCAAGCATCCCTTAAGAAAGAAAGGCAAGCATTTCAACGATCAGGCATGTCACTAGACGAAGCCTAAGGAGCGTACTAGTGCTGATATATTTGATATGGTCAAAGATTTGGATCAAATAGTAACCTTTGGAAAGGGTCCTGGCGGAAAATCTGTTCCGAAGGACGCTGACGGACACGCACCCATGTGGAAGAAAAAATCTATATTTTAGGAGCTATCATATTGGAAATTCTTAGAGGTCCACTCTGCAATCGATGTGATGCATGTGACGAAGAATCTTTGCATGAACCTGCTAGGCTTCTTGGGCGTGTATGGGAAGACAAAAGATACACCAGAAGCACGAAAGGACCATCAACATATGAAAGACCCAGATGGCCTACATACATAATGGTTTCAAGGTCATGCTAGCTATGCTCTTACCAAACAAGAGAAGGAAATGTTTTTTGAATGCCTGCGCAGTATTAAGGTCCCGTCTGGCTTCTCGTCGAATATAAAGGGAATAATATATATGGCAGAAAAAAGTTCCAAAACCAAAAGTCTCATGCCTGCCACATGATTATGACGCAAATGCTTTCGATTGCATTGAGGGGGCTTATACCGGATAATGTTCGATTACCCATTATGAAGCTATGTGCATTCCTCAATGCAATCTCTCAGAAGATAATCAATCCTAAAGATCTACCACAGTTACAGAATGATGTGGTACAATGTCTTGTCGGTTTCGAGTTGGTGTTCCCACCATCCTTCTTCAATATTATGACACACCTACTGGTTCACCTAGTCGAAGAGATTTCCATTCCCGGTCATGTATTTCTACACAATATGTTTCTCTTTGAGAGGTTCATGGGAATCTTAAGAAATATGTTCGTAAGCATGCTAGGCCAGAAGGAAGCAGCTCCAAGGGCTATGGAACAGAGGAGGCCATATAGTTTTGTGTTGACTTTGTTCCTGACCTTAGGCCGATTGGTCTTCCTCAATCGCTGCATGAGGGGATACTGAGTGGAAAGGGTACTCTAGGAAGGAAATCAATAATATGTAGGGATGGACATTCTTACACTGAAGCACATTACACTGTTCTACAAAATTCTATCTTGTCAGCCCCGTATATCGAGGAACGCAAGAAAATTTTACGCTCCAACAACCCTGGAAAGCATGACTCTTGGATTATAGATGAACACATGAAGAGTTTCGTCGGTTGGTTGCAACATCTCATCAAAAAACACTCTTGGAGATCAGCTATACTTGTTGTTCAGGTCACCATCTTCGACTATATCGACTTTCCAAGAGTACGAGATAAATGGGTATACATTTTACACGATCACCCAAGATAAGAAGAGCACCAACCAAAACAGTGGTGTCCGCTTTGATGCAACAGACAACAATGGATCAAATACCACATAATATGGTTACATAGAGGAGATATGGAAACTTGACTATGGACCTACTTTTAAGGTCCCCTTGTTTTGGTGCAAATGGGTCAAGCTGACAGGGGGAGGGGTTGAGGTAGACAAGAAGTATGGAATGACATCGTTGGATCTCAACAATCTTGGATACTTAGACGAACCATTCGTCCTAGCCAATGATGTGGCTCAGGTTTTCTATGTGAAGGACATGTCTACCAAACCTAGAAAAAGAAAAAATAAGCAAAAGAATACATCAGACGATGAACCAAAGCGCCACATAGTTCTTTCAGGAAAAAGAAACATCGTGGGAGTGGAGGACAAGACAGACATGTCAGAAGATTGTGATAAGTTTCATGAAATTCCGCCCTTCTCAGTGAAGGATGACCCAATCATCATGTTAATGAATGAAGATGCTCCATGGATACGGCGCAATCAGAAAGGGACACACGTGAATAAATGATGTGTAATAATGTAACATTTTATGAATGAAGATGCTCCATGTGCCCATTTTTATGTATTAAACACGGTTATGAATGAAGATGTTCCATGACTGCATAGTGTTGTCTGCAAACCATCTTGAGCGTGTAAGTCCCATTTTATGGCTGGACCGGGACTAAAGGGGGGCCTTTAGTCCCGATTCGTACTTACCATTAAGATCTGATCTCCAAACGCGTGTGGTCACATATTAGGGAGTGCCTCTATGACCAACTTAAGGGACATGCTGGAGGACTAGGCTCCGGTGGCATATCCCTCAAGCTGGCCGTAGTGGTGTCCCTGCTCTCGCACACCATCTTTCATCTTGTAACTTCTCTAACTATATCAATACGCCTGGGAGCTAACTAATTTCACATATTAGAGAGTGCCTCTATGACCAGTTTCTTGGAGATGCTGGTGGACTGGGCTCCAGCGGCATCTCCCTGAAACTGGTCGTAGTGGTGTCCCTGCTCTCGAAGACCATCTTGGAGATGCCTCAAACTGGCTGGAGGACAGCACTCAGAAGGATGCCTATTTATAGTACAAGCAGCTCGGCATAGTATCGACACTCACGACATAATGTCGACACTCACCCCTATTATTAGTGCTCACTCGTGTTTTGTCCCGGTTGGTGTCTCCAACTGGAACTAAAGGTTCAGCTTTAGTCCCGGTTGGCGACACCATCCGGGACAAGGTACAAGCCGCACGACATAATGTCGACACTCACCCCTATCATTAGTGTTGCCTGGCCCAGCCTGCCGCAATCCCTTCAGTCGCGGTTGGTTTCTCCAACCGGGACTAAAGATGATCCCTCTATTTATAGGCATTTCCCTCTATTTATAGGCCTTTCCCTCTATTTATAGGCCGCCCGATCTAGCCTGCCCGCCCTTTCCCTCTATGTATAGGGTGACCGTCATGGCCACCCACACATACACACATTCCTCGCCGCCTACTTTAGGATGCCCATCCCGCATCCTCTTAGTCGACTCGGCGGCAACGATGGAGTACTGGGCTCCGTCGGGCATGTCCGAGATGGGGCTTCGCCAGGCTGGCACTAGATGGTGCTACCTTCCGGGACGCGTAGCTTGGTGAGGATTCCGGGTGTTGTCTTTGACCCGGAGCTTCTTTGGTGGAGGTCGCCTGGTCTAGGAAGGGTGCAGAGGGAGCCGGTGTGGTGACCCAGCATACCATTACATGTGTAGTACACTATAGTTGTTGACATGACATCCATAGAACACCGTTCCGTAAATATCACATCCCTTAGAGTGGTACAACAGAAACATTGCGGGTCCATATTACAAACATTCACACATTATTATTATTACAATACCAGAAGTTCAGGACTTCAAAAGGTTTCAAGTTACAAACCCAAATATAAAGTGTTTTAGTGGAATTTAAAAGTAGCAACTCCGACTAGGAGTTGACTCAGCAGCTTATTCTATAGAGTTCATGTTGCTCGGCTCTGTTGGTTACTACTAACTGGGTACTTAGTTGGACTCGTTATCATCAACACCATAGCGGATTTCGTAATCCACTCCTTCAACACCTCCTGATAGGTCAGGCTCCTCGTAGAACACATCTTCTTGACATTCAGCTGCATACATTGGCACGTCTTCGGAATCCTCAAAGTCTAAGCAAGGGATCAAAGGAAAGGATAAGTAACAACGTTACCCAACAAGTTCATTATATGCAAGGTGGGAAGTTTGATGCTCTAACTACCACCTCGGACTATAAGTCCTTGGCACTATGCAGTTTTTGTAAATCTTTCTTCAAAGATTGATTTTATTATAAAAATCTATGACCATCAGCCTTCACAGGTTGACCAGAACTTTCATGGAGTTCCTTTCCTGCCACGTTCGTAGCTCCTTTCCGAAACAGGGTGTAACAAGTTACAATTCTTACACTCTGCAGAGATGCGTTACTTTACCCATGAGAGATCAACTCCTTGTTGCACAACCGGGTGTACTTTCCCGTCCACAATTCCATGATGTGGGGCCTAGTAGTTGGTCCAAGCCAATCACTGCCCCCTTCGTGACCTCGCATGCCTCCTTGGTGTACACCATGCCCACATAATGAATTACGGCAATGGTTTGTACAAACCGTTAGATGCCAGAACTATCGTGGGACGATGAGGTTTCCCACCCATATGTTGCATATCCTCTACGGATTACCAATTAATATGCATGCTACGAGGATAACAGCCACAACCTGCACATCCGGCTTCATGCGAGAGGAAGAAGATACAGCTGACTTCTCTGCCCCATTCCAAATCTCATGGCTAACGCGTAATATACGGCGCTAGAATCACTGATGTCAAGGGTTATTAAGTCCCTACTTGATCATCATTGTTGCAATTAGAACTCTAAGTTCTATTGCTCCATCATATCATCACTTAGGATGATATCTATAATTTCTTTATTTGTGAAAATAATATTTTCTTTCTTTTATAGCATATATGATAACACACAATTTGCAAATACTTTGACAAAGACTCTTCAAAGGACATGAGCAAGTGATGAACTTGCCTTGTGATGGCAAGGTAGTGAAGTCTGATGCTTGCACTGGACCTTGAGCTTCTATGTCTACAAAAACATCATTATTTCCCGGTAAGGACAATATTTAAAGAAGCAAAATGATTATGCAAAGTAATGTAATGCATCATTTAACTTGATATGTATTTTCCCCATTATTATAAAAATTCTTTTTTAATAATAAAGGATTTATAAATATTACTTTTTAATATTTATAATATATATTTTATTATTTTTTTTCCTTTTTTGACTTCTATTGATTTAACAATTCTTTTAAGAATTATCACTTAAATATCAAAAATTGTTATTAAATATCTATTTAGTATTTTTCAAAAATACTACAATATTAATATATAATGAAAGTGATTTTTATTTATTTTTATCGTCTTTCAATAATTTTGTAAAGTTCCATAAGGAATATATAAATTACAAAATTCTTAATAAAATTTATATGTCTAAAATTTTATAACTTAATTTATTTGGATAGTTTGGATTATTGTGAATCCAAAAATATTTTATTTATAATTTTTGGACTTTATTTTTATTTTCTAGAATTTAATTAATTTCAGGGGCATTTTGGTCTTTTCCTATTTATTAAAATAGATTCTAAATGATTTGGGCTGGCCATTTGGGCTTATTGGGCCCTTGTGGCCCAATAGGGCAGGGTCAAAACAATCACCCCGAAGGGTTTTCGGCCCACTCATCCCACTCATTCGCTGTCTCCTCTCTCGATCTCACCTTTCTTCTTCTTCTCTCCCGACCCCGTGGACAGAGATGATGTCACCGGCGATTTGCGCCGGACTCTCCCTTGGTGAGGTCTGGTGCCCGTGTACTGCTGTGGCCACCGCCGTGGCTGGTGCAGGTTGCAGCGCCCTCTAGGGTGCTGCCTGTGCCGCCGTGGGCTCCTCAGCCATTCTGCTTCCTCTTCAATTCGTCGGCGAGTACCCTGGTGAGTTATGTCTTCATGGATCCTAGTTCACCTTATCACCTTGGATTCCTTTGTGTGTATCTAGTGGTCAGTTATAGTTTGTGCTTGTATTGCTACTAGGGTTCATCTCTGGTGCTTGTAAGATGCTCCTATGATCTGGTTATGCTGTTTAATGGGGATTTGGGTGCTCTGCACCTCAGTGTTAGTGGCCACCCCATTTGATTGTGTGATGCTATTGTTGATTTGTGACTAGGGTTGGATTAAATTCTAGGGTTGCATATTATTGCCTCTGGATGGTACTCTGGTGAATTGATGTGTTTATCTGTTGTCAGTATCTTGATACTGGCAATGATCTAGTCAGTGAGAATTTACTGACCTAGTTATCGTTGGCTTGCCAGATTATGCTTGGTCTGAATTTTATTCAATAGAATCTAATGATTCTTTGATCATGAATAAATAATTAGGATATGATCCATGTATCTAATTCCTGGGAGATGATTTGATAGATGATTTGTGAAGATTGGACTATTTGATTGTCTTTGTGATAAGGTCAGTATTTATGAAACCTTCTTAAGATGGTACATAAGTAGATCTTGTTACTGACTATACTTATAGTCATTTCTAGAACTTGATGGATGTTGATAGATAAGTTGGGTAACTATTGTTTGATCTAGCCAATGATGTTGGTCTGAGGCTCTAGGAACTAAGCTCCTATGTTGCTGTTATTTTCCAAATTGGTTAAGACATCAACTGGTTACTAGATCTTAGATCCTAGTTGGTTAATATATGTGGTTTTGTTAGTGGCTTATAAAATCTGAGGTGCTACTCCTTCTTGGAGATGTGCCCAGATTTTATAAGAACAATTGATAGAACATAGAGGTTGCCTTTGGTATCACCAATTCTGTGAGGCTGGTCTGAGAATTTGGTGTTTTGAAAAGAGTTTGATCTTGATCTTTATGTTTAAAACCTCTAGGATAGCTTCACCCCACTTGGGTGATTATTGAGAGGTTGTCTTATGCATCAGCATATATATTTTGCTTGGATAAGATAAACAAATCACATGGTTGTTTATGATGCTCACCACAAAATCTATGCTGGTGATGGCTTGATGTGCTGGTGGTGTTGCTGGTCTGATCCAGTCCTTCTTCTCTTGATGTTGTTCTTGTGTTCCCTTGATGCTTGTGCTTGGCCTTGAGGAACTCTGCTCCTCCTAGCTCCTATGAGCTTGGCCTTGCTATTCACCTGATCCCTTCCCTCCTTATGTCACCATCAGGTGATATGTGGCTTGATCTGGTGTGAGATGGTGTTGCTGGTTTATTTGGCTCTGGCTAAGCTAGTTGTTCTTGTGTGTGTGAGCAGTGAAGAGATGCACTAGTGCTTCTCCACGGCTGTGCTGAGCAATTTTGTGTTGTTGGGCTGCTGCTAAGGTGTTGACAACACACACCATGCAATTTGGTGTGTGTCTTGCCTGTGTGCTTGTTGTGCAACTTCTGGATATGCTCTGAATTTGAGAGTTAATGTTATCTGGTTACATTTACTTGGCTGGTGAAACTTGCCCCTCCTTGCTGTTATTTGACTTATGGCTTCAAATTATGAAGGATACATTCTTTCATATTAGTGAAATTTGCCCCTTTTTATAAGATTACTCAATGATGAATCTTGATCAGTGCACTTCACTGACAAGTCTGAGAGTAATTCCATTTTAACCTTAACCTTCTTTATTTTTTATTTGTGTTTGTTTTGCAGGTACCAGACTTGGGAATTCAAGATTTTAGTTTAGGTTTTCTTTTTTATTTGTAGAATAACCCTATGTAATCTTCTTTATTCTTTTGTAATTTTAGTTCTATTCTTTTGTAATCTTTATTTTAGTATTTTGTAATAAAGATTATACTATGATCAATAAACAAATATTATTCTTTATTTATTTATTATTGTAATAATTGTGAATGATTTCCATAAGTTACATTTTTTGTAACTTATTTATTTAATTAAAATATAAAATGGAGATTCTTATTTTTAATTACCTTCTTTATATAAAGTTTGAGTTATTATTGGTTAACTCTTAATTGAATCAGATATTCAAACATTATTCAAAATTCTTTTGAACTACAATTCAAACACTCAAGTTTCTAAATTCAAATTCCATTTCCCCAAAACACATAAATCCACAAAGATCATATCAAAGTCTATAACAATCATCCTTCAAGACTAAACCTATTCTTAAAGCATGGAAGAAACCTTGATCACTTTAGGTTTTTATTTGGCGAATAATTTACCCACATTTTTACAGATGAATGCATGCAACATTCCAAATTCCTAAATCTACCCCTCGTTAGTTCCTAAATGCTGGGATGTTACAGCCGGCCACCGATGAGGTGGTACGGCGTCGTGTCGGGGAGGAGGACGAGCACGTCTGTCGCTATATGGCTGCGTTGGACACCAGGGTCAATGATACCTGGCAGATTCTTCAGGGATCTCACCCGAGCTATGCTCGTGTGATGGTTCCATCTCTTTGGGTTTTCACCTCCCGCTGCTTAGGCACCGGGAGTCGTGGTCCAGTTTGATTGAGCAAGATGTATTAGTTTCAATAAATTTATTAGTTTCAATACTACGGAATCAGGACTAAAGCCCCCCCTTTAGTCCCGGTCCAGCCACAAACCGGGACTAACACTCAATACATTTATTAATATTAAAAAACCGAGACTATGGAATCGGAACTAAAGGCCCCCCTTTAGTCATGCTCATATCTAGCCCTATAGTATGCTGCTTCAGGGTCGTATTCCTCTTCGTCATCGTCGTCGTTGCTAGGCGCACAGGACTGGATCCTTAGCCCAGCCATGGCATATTGTGGGGGCACCTGCCACTCCGACCTCGGATTCACGACGCGTGGGGGAGGGGGCTCCCGGATGACGACGCCACTACATCTGTGGCCTTCACCACCGTCACCCTTCTTATGGCTCTGTGGCGGCTGCGGGTACCACGGGCGAGGATGGTCTCCCCGGCGATGTAGCGCATCACCCCGATGATAGTCCGGTTCGCCCATGTAACATCCCATAAAGATAAAACAAGGATCATCAAACTCTAATCACTAAAATTAGGGTTAACAAAAACTTTGGTTAATTAAAATCATATGAATGCATGTGTGAATGAAATGATTTGACAAATGCATGAATGATCTTGTGTGATTAACCTAAATAGCAATAAATGGTTTAAAGACAAATATAACATCATCTAGAACATTTCCAAACAGAAACAAATAAAGCGAAAATCAAAAACAAACCAAATAAAGCAAATGGTCATTTTTGCCAATCTTGTTCACTAGGTCACTTTGAGTGTTTCTAGTCCAAGATTTCAGAAACTTTCCCAATTCTTTTCACCCCTTGATAGAACTAGTAAAAGTGAATCAAGGCCCACCTTTCAAACTTGCAGAAGCATTTAGCAAACCCATTTAAATCACAATTCAAAATTGAATGTTATTCATATGTGAAGATCATCCATTTTCAAAACCCAACCAAACCAATGCCCCTTGACTAATCCAACTAACCAGACACTCCCTAGCATGTGCCTAGCAAACCCACAAAGTTTGAATTCAAAATTCAATTTTAAAGTTCTTGCGGCCATTTCATCAAACACCTTGTAGATTCAAATCAAATAAACAACAAACACTATAGTGTGCAGTAAAATTGGCCTAACTTGTTCCCTCTCTGGTTGCAACTAGCCCTTAGTAGATCATCTAGTCCCTTTAACTCTCTTTAGCACCACTGTAAGCAAGCCTAGCCATCAATGGTGAGCATGCCGAGAGCAAACTTGCCACCCTATTGTCGCCAGCGAGCTAGCGGCCGCACTAGCCTCGCCAACCTTGTCTGGGACATGCAGCACCGTCCACCGCCACTCTCTGTCCTATCCCCGAGCAATGCCAGCCCCTGGACCACACGCCACGCCCATGCCAAACCTCTCTGCGTCCATGCCGAGAGCGTGCCCGTGCTCCACGCTCGACCAACACCCACAGATCGTGCACCGCCCTCGCCGCTTGCAGAGATGATCGCCAGCACCCCGCCAGACATGCCCATTCGCTGCCGCACGGACCACGCGCGCTGTGCGCCATCAAAACCTCCGTCGGACCGCCCAGAGCGTTGAAGCATTCCGACCGATCAGCACCTCCCCACGCCTCGCCACCGCACCGTTGAGCTTCGCCAGGGAACATAGCACCGCCCCCTACCGTCGCCCATGCCGATAGCTGCCTGTGCCGTCGACCACGACGAGCTCAGCCCGCGCCCGTCGGTCCCCTCTCGCCACTATAAATAGAGGCCTGCATCGCTCATTTTCGCCACACCAGTTCACTCCCCTCTCACCCAGAACCACCCCACCTCACTACCGGAGCAAGGCGAGCAGCGCATCACGGAATTTGGCCGGAGCCCGCCGCTGCAGGAGAAGAAGGCAGCCGTCGATTGGAGCCGCCCTAGGAGGAGCGGCCGGTACCAGGAGAACCGTCGTCATCGACTTCGTCGTTTGCCCCTGTCGCCGACCCTCACCTGAGCCCCGGTGATCTCCTACGACCCCCACCTGCCGTGTTAGGGTTCTGTCTCACCGGCGCTGCCCGGCGTGGATAATGAACCGTAGTCGTTCGATTAGATTTAGATCGTGCAGCCTAAGATCATCCCGTACCGCTTCGCCCCTCCCTGTCTCACTGACGCGTAGGGACAGCCGCTTAACCAGCCCGCATACGCGCTGTGTGTAATGGGTCGGCCCAGTAAAAAATCCCGCGCGACCCAACAATTCAAATTAAGCTTTATTCTTTTAATTTCAAAAATAGTTTTGTACCTATATTCAAAAATCAACCCAGCTTGATTCACTGAACCAAAATGCATGAAACCAATTTTGCTAGAAAGGTACTGAAATGCTTAATCAAAGCCCGTTGGATTCAAATAATTTGGATCTGCGGATCAACCATGGTAAAAAATAACAAGGCGGAAGCTTTTCTGCATTCAAACATTTTTAAAAATTCAACCATAAAAGCTTTTGAGTTGATTCCAACTCTCAAAAATCATATTTGATCATACCTTTCAGAATATATAAAAACATATGGGTTTACTTGCAGAAATAATGTTCAAGTAATAAAAGAATGCCACATAGGCATTTCTAGTCACTTTATTTAATTAAAATAAAAAGGTTAAACCTTATTAAATTGTGACACCAATTTAAATCATATTTCCATGTACTGAAATATGTGGTGATGACATGTGTCAACATGATACCATGTTTGAGTTGGAGAATATTAAATCTTAAGTAGTTTTTCAATGAGTAGAAATTACTTTTCTCAAATTAAAATAAATAAGACAAATGCTTTAATCCTTGTGATGCTAGATCATCTATAGTGCACCTTTGGGTGATGATTGAAAATAGTTAAATATTGTTTGGTGATTGTGTACCTCGTATTTATTTATAGACGCTAGTACCGACAAAGGATACGAGGAGGAAGGAGGATACTACGAGGAGGAAGCCGAGGAGAACTTCAACCACTGCTCTGCACAAGGCAAGCCTAATTACTACTAGTTGATTTAGCAAGCTATTAACTTAGCAAGCTAACCCTTGCAAATTATGCCAGCCAATACTTGCTTGTTACCATGACAACTATATGCCTTAAGCATATGTGATCATACCCACGTGATAACCCAATCCTAGTTTTACTTGCAAGCTTTATACTTTATTTCTTTATCAAAGCTTTCCCTTAGAGTTTACATGGTGACTTGTAGATTCTAGAAAGATAACTAAAGGTAGCATAAAGAGCATAAAATTTGGCCTAAGTTAGATAATCTTGATGTCATCCTAAGGCATGAGATTGAACTTAGCAAATCTCCACTTGTTTACCACCCCTCATTAGGATTTACCACCACTTGTAGATGCTAGTGCTAAGCATAAAACTTGATCAACTTTAGATGGAAATACTTGGTGAAAATGGTTATGAAAACCTTAGAATGATGAGTCATTCTACTGAAATGTTTTGACATGGTTCTTGAACACCTGATGATTTTGATGATGAAAATGTTGAGGCATGAGCCTTATCCCTTTATAAAATTTATGGTTGTCTGGATGCGATACCATTCCAACTTTATCGTACAACCACAATACCCGAAAATTGGGTAGGGCTTGACCGGAAGTTTATATACCTTAGTATGGGTTCCCTCACGGCCAAGGTCTGAGCTGAGGCTACCTTATGAAGATTGTCCACCTATGCAGTACCCAAGATGACAATTGGTCATGGTTGGGAGGCCAAACTCACAGGAGAGGTGCCTATACTAGGGCGTGTAATTGAAAGGTTAGGATTGATTATCCGCATACTGAGTATGGTGAATTCAGTATTGTTCCTGACGGATGTATCGAATGTTGTGGTGAAAGTGTACAATCTCTGTAGAGTGTCAAACTATTCGAATAGCCGCGTCCGCGGTTATGGACAGTTGGAGTGGCCATACTTTTCCCCCGTTAGATGTTTTCAAAATGACTTATGAAATGAAATGTGACTTTGACTTGACCACAACAGAGTTGTGATATGAAATTCAAGTTCCCACTTAGGTGTTATACAACTTTCAACTAAATTTCTTGCTTCTGAACTTAGTTGAGGTAAATCTGGCTTTTTGCAAAACAACCTTAGAGCTTAGTATCCTACTACAAAAACCCCCCTTAACTTGTTAGTATTAGTTTGCGAGTACTTAAAGAGTACTCATGGCTTTTTCCCTGGTTATTCCCGTGGCCAGACTATGAAGAGGAGTATTAGGATGACGGATCGCAGGAAGGTTACGACAACTAGGATCATCTCCCATCGTCAGCATTGCCTGTGACCGTGAAGATGGAGCTTCGCCAATGCTATCGTTATCTTTACGTTATGCCGCCGCTTGAGTTGTATTAAGAACTTGATCATGAGATCCTTATTTGTGTAAGACCTTATATATGGTTTGTAATGGATGATGTACTGTGATATCCAAATCTGTTATGTCTCGCAAAAATGGTAATCCTGGGATTGTGATGTATGGCATAGCAGGCATCTGAGATTAAAAATCCGGGTGTTGACAGCCCACCACAGGTGGCGGCCGGCTTCGTCGTGTTTCACCAGGGGAGGGCCGTCACCCTCATACCCGGCAAGATTTCTTTCCTACCGGTTAGCAAAGAAGGCATTCCAGTTGTCATAGTTGTCGGGATCCTTCTAGGGATCCATCCGCTGCTCCGGCGTCAGCTCGTGGTAGAAGTGGTTCATGATGGCCGCCTGGCATGCGGAACCTTGAGGTACAGGAGGGTCAGGAACCCCTCCGGCGCTCAGCATCCAGTCGGCGGGTGGCCGGTAGCCCGGTGGGCAAGGGTAGCTGGAGGCGCACAGCGTCTCGATCTCCTCGAGGTTTAGAATGGCCCAGTAGGCGTTGTCCATTGTTGTGAGAGAGGAAGGTGTGGATGTGTGGATAGCCATGTCGCGATCGGCCTAGATATAGAGGGAAATGGCGATAAAACTTGGCGGGAAGCGGTGGGAAATGGCGGGAAATATCTTTAGTCCCGGTTAGTGACTACAACCTAGAATAAAAGATCTGGTAAAAGGGAAAGGGCGCAAAAACTTGGCGGGAAGCGGTGGGAAATATCTTTAGTCCCGGTTAGTGACTACAACCGGGACTAAATGATGAAAACAGATATATGGATATTATATTAAGATTCTTTATATTTTCTGATAATAATAGACATATTATTTGGATTATTTGGATTTTTACAATCATAGATATGATTTTCCAAAGTTTTATATTTGATTTGAATTAAAAAATTAAAATTTACAAATGACAAAATTTATAAATGATGCAAACAGATGTATGGATATTATATTAAGATTCTTTATATTTTTCTGATAATAATAGACATATTATTTGTTTTATTTGGATTTTTACAATAGGAGATATGATTTTCCAAATTTTTATATTTGATTTGAATAAAAAATGAAAATTTACAATGGCACAATTAATAAATGATGCAAACAGATGTATTGATATTATATTAAGATGTTTTATATTTTCTAATAATAATAGACATTTTATTTGATTTATTTGGATTTTTACAATAGGATATATGATTTTCCAAAGTTTTATATTTGATTTGAATAAAAAATGAAACTTTACAAATGACACAATTTATAAATGATGCAAACAGATGTATTGATACTATATTAATATTCTTTATATTTTTCTGATAATAATAGACATATTATTTGTTTTATTTGGATTTTTACAATAGGAGATATGATTTTCCAAAGTTTTATATTTGATTTGAATTAAAAAAAGAAAATTTACAAAAATACACTAGTACCGGGTCGTGGCTGGACCCGGGACTAGAGAGTGCCTGGCGCGCGCGAAAATGAAACGGCCGAAAAAATCCTCTAGTCCCTGGTCGTGGCCTGGCCGCGCCCACCCAGCAGTGTTAAAAGTTCGTGGCCTCGATCGGAAATGATATAGATCTTTTAAACGGTGTTAAAAGTTATCTAAACAGCAAATTTTCAATGAAGGACCTAGGTGAAGCGCCATACATATTAGGCATAAAGATCTATAGAGATAGATCTAGGCGCCTAATAGGGCTATCGCAAAGTACATACCTTGATAAGATTTTAAAGAAGTTTAAAATGGACAGAAGTAAGAAGGGGTTCTTACCTATGTTGCAAGGCAAGACATTGAGTAAGACTCAAAGTCCGGCTTCGGCGGAAGAAAGAGAGATAATGGACAAAGTCTCCTATGCTTCAGCCATAGGCTCTATAATGTACGCCATGCTATGTACAAGACCGGATGTGGCACATGCTATTAGTTTGACTAGTAGGTACCAATCGGATCTAGGTTCGGAACACTGGATAGCGGTCAAGAATATCCTTAAGTACTTACGAAGAACTAAGGATATGTTTCTTGTATACGGAGGTGAAGAAAAGATCGTTGCTAAGTGTTATGTTGACGCTAGCTTTGACACCGATCCGGATGACTCTAAGTCTTAATCTGGATACGTATTTCTCATGAATGGCGGAGCGGTTAGTTAGAGGAGCTCAAAACAACCTGTGGTAGCGGGATCAACAACGGAGACCGAATATGTTGCTGCTTCAGAAGCGGCTCAGGAAGCAGTTTGGATGAAGGAGTTCATATCCGAACTAGGAGTGGTTGCAAACGCGTTGGACCCAATGGTGATCTATTGTGACAACAATGGTGCCATTGCCAATGCCAAAGAACCAAGGTCTCACAAGCATTCCAAGCATATTAAGCGCCGGTTTCACTCCATCCGCGAGCATGTCAAGGATGGAGATATAAAGATTTGTAAAGTACATACGGATCTCAATGTAGCAGATCCGTTGACTAAAAATCTCCCTAGAGCAAAACATGATCAACACCAGAACTCAATGGGTGTTAGATTTATCACTATGTAACTAGATTATTGTCTCTAGTGCAAGTGGGAGACTGAAGGGAATATGCCCTGAGAGGCAATAATAAAGTGTTTATTATGTGTATTCCAAGTATATGATAGATGTTTATTTTGCATGCTATAATTGTATTAATACGGAAACATTAATACATGTGTGTTTAATAAACAAACAGAAAGTTCCTAGTTATGCCTCTCTCATAAACTAGCTCGTTGATTAACAAGATGATCAAGGTTTCCTGATCATGGACATTGGATGTTGTTAATAACGGGATCACAACATTAGTGTAATGGTGTGATGAACATTCATCCGAAGTATAGCATTACGATCAAATTCATTGAGTTTATATTGTTATAACAACTTACGAAGTGATCCTAATCCTTAGACCATGAGATCATGTCAATCACTAACACCGGAAGAGTTTCTTGATAACATCAAACGTCACACCATAACAGGGTGATTATAAATATGGATTCCAAACTAATAAAGTGTTATGTTGAGGCTCATGGATCGAGAGTGGAATTTGTTCATCCCGATGACGGATAGATATACTCTGGGCCCTCTCGGTGATATCACATTGATTAGCTTGCAAGCAAGTGATTTGATCACTAGAATGTTATATCACGGGAACAAGAAAAGAGTGCATGTCGGTAACGAGATCAAACTAGGTATGGAGATACCGATGATCGAATCTCGGACATGTAATATATCGTGAAACAAAGGGATTAAGATACTAGCGTAAAAGGTTCCGACGATCACAAGAAAGTCATCGTTGAATGTGTGGGAGTCGGTATGGGTCTCCAGATCCTGCTTCTGATTATTGATCCGAGAGGGGTCTCGATCATGTCTGCTTCTGATTATTCACGAACCGTAGGGTGACACATTTAAGAGACACCTACATCCAATTGGAGCAAAAGTTTCATGCCGAAAGAATGAACAAGCGCAGGAATTTATTTCACTATGATACCGAAACAAGTTTTTGGGTGAAATTGCATAAAGTGGTTATGCATGTGAAATGGAATTCTAGCAAGGGGTTATTTGTGAATGTTTGTCATTAAAGTAATTGACAAAATTCTGAATAAAATAAAAGAGTTTTATTTAATGAGAGTTTGCATTAAATTTGGTGGAAATTTAATGGGAATTTGAGTGGACTTTTGAGTGGAGGGAATTTAAAGGACTTTTGTGAGTGGAGTGTGCACCCACATGAAGAGGGGAGGGCAAGGGGGCAGCCCCATGCACCGGCCACCCCCTTGGGGTTCCCCCCCTCCTCCTATAAAAGGAGCCCCCCTCCTCACTTGTCTCTCACACCTCCTCGTGAAGGATCTCTCTCCCCCTCTAGAATTTATACCCCATGGTCTCGGACTAGCGAGATACATGTTCCCGGTGGCTATTCGGCAAGAAAGAGTTGTGATTCCGCTGCATCGCTGGAGCGAGGAGGCGGAGGTTGCTCGGTGCCTCGAACGTGTGTGCGAGCACGGATGGGCTGCTGATTTGCGGCGCTAGGACTTCCTCTCGATCTTGAGATCGGCAAGAGATCGTCTACATCAACCACGAGTTGAACTCGTTAAGCTTTGTCGGTCTTCAAGGGTATGTTCTCTACGGATATACATCCGCCCGTTGTTTGTATCTAATAGATAGATCTTGGTACATAGTTCACATCGTAGGAAAAATTTTGTTTTCTATGCTGCGAACCCTACAGTGGTATCAGAGCCGGATCTATGCGTAGATACTTTACACGGGTAGTACACATATGAGTATGTGGGCGATGATGATCATGTTGTTGCTCCTTTGTTGTAATTTTGGATATTGGTGGCATAGTGGGATGAAGCAGCCCGGACAAACTTTACATGTCCTCGCACATGAGACCTGTTCCACGCTTGACATGCAACTAGTTTGCATAAGTGGCTAGCGGGTGTCTGTCTCTCCTACTATAGTCAATATCTATTTTGCAAACGAGTTGTCAACAATTTGGTTATCCTCGTTGTGGTTCATGTTCGTAGGTAAGAACGGTTCTATCTCGAAAGCCCTAAGCCACGTAAAACTTGCAATGGATAAATTAGAGGCGTCTAGTTTAGATTGTTGCTGGGCTAGTGTTATGATATGGTAGTGTTGTAAGTAGAAGTATGATATGATACTCTTACAACACACATAGCGTGTAAACTCCATAGACCTTGGATTTACACATATAGGTATGATAGTGATCATACCACGATGCACATGATAGAGATCATCTGCGGGAAGCATATCATTTCACTAATAAACATGTGATGTTTGATAGCATCTTATATTGCTTGTTTAGCGCTTTGTTAGCATAATAAGATGATCCCTCATTTAAATATCAAGATAAGAATGTGTTCTTCCTTTAGTATACACCGATTATGTTTCGTCGCTCCAAGATATCACGTGATGATCGGGTGTTCTTGGATCCACAACCATATTTCGGGTGTAAAACAGTTACACACGCGAATACTAAGGTTCTAACTTGGCGAGCCTAGCATGTACAGACATGGCCTCGGAACACGGACCGAAAGGTTAAGCATGAGTCATATAGTTGATATGATGCCCATTTGATGCTCGCCTTTGAAGCTATACCGACTCACGTGATGATCGGACTTGGTATAGTGGATTTGGTTCATGTAATCACCAAAAAGGCACGAGGGATGTCGTTTTTGAGTGGGAGTTCATTCGTAATATGGATTATTTGAACTCAATCTATCATACACTTAGTCTAAACTTTACAAATTCTGTTGTAGATGGCACCACCTGCTTTTAATTTCAATGTGTTCATGGAGAAAGAGAAACTAGCAAGGAACGGGAGCAACTTTACCGAATGGGCCATGAATTTGAGGATTCTCCTCTCTGCTGCACAAAAGCAATACGTGCTAGAAGCGCCACTAGGCCCCCCACCTTTTGATGATGCCCCTGACGAGGAAAAGATTGTCTATCAGACTCGTCAGGAGGACCACAACTTAGTTCATTGCGGCATATTGTATGGGCTAGAGCCGGAACTTCGAAAGCGTTTCGAAAACGGCAATGCATTTTATACAATGGGTGAGTTGAAAATGATTTTCGACACACATGTTGCTGTAGAGAGCTACAACGCTTCAGAAAAGTTCTTTAGCTGCATGATGGAAGAGCACAGCTCCGTTAGTGAGCATGTACTCAAGATGTCGGGTTATGCCGATAAGCTTGTGTCCTTGGGAATAACGATTCCCATTGACTTAGGCATCCATCGTGTTCTGCAGTCTCTGCCACCTAGCTATAAGAGCTTTATGATGAACTATAATATGCAAGGCATGAAGAAGTCTCTCCCCGAGCTTCTGTCAATGCTTAAAACTGCAGAAGTGGAGATCAAAAAGGAACATCAAGTGTTGATGATCAATAGGAACACTGGTTTCAAGAAAGACAAGAAGGGAAAATGGAAGGGTAGTAAGGGCGGCAAGCCTGTTGCCGTGCCTGAAAAAAAAACCCGAGTTGGACCTAAGTCTGATACCGAGTGCTACTATTGTAAGGGGACTGGCCACTGGAAGCGCAACTGCCCCAAATATCTGGCAGACAAGAAGGCCGGCAAGACAAACAAAGGTATATATGATATACATGTTATTGATGTGTACTTGACTAGTGCTCGCAGTAGCACCTGGGTATTTGATACCGGTCCAGTTGCCAATATTTGTAACTCGAATCAGGGGCTGCGGAACAAGCGACCGCTAGCAAGGGGTGAGTTCAAGATGCGTGTCGGCAATGGATCAAGCGTTGATGTGATCGCCGTCGGAACACTGCCTCTCCACTTGCCGTCGGGATTAGTTATAAATTTGAATAATTGTTATCTGGTGCCTGCACTGAGCATGAACATTGTATCTGGATCGTGTTTGATGCAAAGTGGTTATTCATTTAAATCCGAGAACAATGGTTGTTCCATTTATATGAATGAAATCTTTTATGGTCATGCACCGATGATGAATGGTTTATTTCTATTAGATCTCGATGATAATGTTACACATATTCATAATGTTGATGCTAAAAGGATTAAACTTAATGATGTTATATCCGCATATATGTGGCACTGCCGTCAAGGTCATATTGGCGTTAAATGCACGAAGAAGCTCCATTCGGATGGACTTTTGGAATCACTTGATTTTGAATCATTTGATACATGTGAGCCATGCCTTATGGGCAAGATGACTAGAACGCCGTTTTTCGGTTCAATGGAACGGGCGACAGATTTATTGGAAATCATACATTCTGATGTATGTGGTCCAATGAGTGTGTCGGCGCGAGGTGGATATCGTTATTTTGTTACTTTCACGGATGATTTGAGAAGATACGGTTATATCTACTTGATGAAACACAAGTCTGAAACCTTTGAAAAGTTCAAGGAATTTCAGAATGAAGTGGAAAATTATCGTAATAGAAAGATCAAATTTCTACGGTCCGACCGTGGAGGTGAGTATCTAAGTTACGAGTTTAGCACTCACATGAAAGATTGTGGAATTGTTTCACAACTCACGCCTGCCGGAACACCACAGCGAAATGGTGTGTCGGAACGTCGTAATCGTACTTTATTAGATATGGTTCGATCTATGATGTCTCTGACGGACTTGCCGTTGTCATTTTGGGGTTATGCACTAGAAACTGCTGCATTCACTTTAAATCGGGCACCATCTAAATCCGTTGAAAAGACGCCGTATGAATTGTGGTTTGGAAACAAACCTAAGCTGTCTTTTCTTAAAGTTTCGGGATGCGATGTTTATGTGAAGAAACTTCAACCGGATAAACTCGAACCTGAAGCGGAAAAATGCGTCTTCATAGGATACCCTAAGGAAACTATTGGGTATTCCTTCTATCACAGATCCGAGGGCAAGGTTTTTGTTGCCAAGAATGGATCCTTTCTAGAGAAAGAGTTTCTCGCGAAAGGTGTGAGTAGTCGGAAGGTAGAACTCGAAGAGGTTATTGAACCATCTCTTCAAAGTATGGCGAGTAGCGCAGCGCCGGAAGTTGTTCCGGAGTTGGCTCCACCTGTTGAAGAGGGAACTAATGATAATGATCATGAAACTCCGAAAGAGAGTACTACCGAACCTCGCTGGTCAAACAGGACGCGTGCAGCTCCCGAGCTATACGGAAATCCTGTCATGAAATTCATGGTTGATGAAAATGATGACCCTGCGACGTATGAAGAAGCGATGATGAGCCCGGATTCCAACAAATGGTTAGAAGCCATGAAATCCGAGATGGAATCCATGTATGAAAATCAAGTTTGGAACTTGGTGGAATTACCTCACGACCAAAAGGCCGTGGAGAAAAAATGGATTTTCAAAAGGAAAACTGATGTTGATGGTAATGTGACTGTCTATAAAGCTCGACTTGTCGCAAAGGGGTTTCGACAAATTCAAGGAGTTGACTACGATGAGACATTCTCTCCCGTAGCGCTGCTAAAGTCAGTTAGGATTATGTTAGCAATTGCTGCATATTTCGATTATGAGATATGGCAGATGGATGTCAAAACCGCGTTTCTCAATGGTAATATTGAAAAAGAGTTGTATATGATACAACCAAAGGGTTTTGTCGATCCTAAGGATGCTAACAAGGTGTGCAAGCTTCAGCGATCCATCTATGGATTGAAGCAAGCATCACGAAGTTGGAATCTCCGCTTTGATGAGGTGATCAAAGAGTTTGGATTTGTCCAAACTTATGGAGAAGCTTGTATTTACAAGAAAGTGAGTGGGAGCAATGTGGCATTTCTGATATTATATGTGGATGACATATTATTGATCGGAAATCATATAGATCTTTTAAACAGTGTTAAAAGTTATCTAAACAGCAAATTTTCAATGAAGGACCTAGGTGAAGCGTCATACATATTAGGCATAAAGATCTATAGAGATAGATCTAGGCGCCTAATAGGGCTATCGCAAAGTACATACCTTGATAAGATTTTAAAGAAGTTTAAAATGGACAGAAGTAAGAAGGGGTTCTTACCTATGTTGCAAGGCAAGACATTGAGTAAGACTCAAAGTCCGGCTTCGGCGGAAGAAAGATAGATAATGGACAAAGTCCCCTATGCTTCAGCCATAGGTTCTATAATGTACGACATGCTATGTACAAGACCGGATGTGGCACATGCTATTAGTTTGACTAGTAGGTACCAATCGGATCCAGGTTCGGAACACTGGATAGCGGTCAAGAATATCCTTAAGTACTTACGAAGAACTAAGGATATGTTTCTTGTATACGGAGGTGAAGAAGAGCTCGTTGCTAAGTGTTATGTTGACGCTAGCTTTGACACCGATCCGGATGACTCTAAGTCTCAATCCGCATACGTATTTCTCATGAATGGCGGAGCGGTTAGTTAGAGGAGCTCCAAACAACCTGTGGTAGCGGGATCAACAACGGAGGCCGAATATGTTGCTGCTTCAGAAGTGGCTTAGGAAGCAGTTTGGATGAAGGAGTTCATATCCGAACTAGGAGTGGTTGCAAACGCGTTGGACCCAATGGTGATCTATTGTGACAACAATGGTGCCATTGCCAATGCCAAAGAACCAAGGTCTCACAAGCATTCCAAGCATATTAAGCGCCGGTTTCACTCCATCCGCGAGCATGTCAAGGATGGAGATATAAAGATTTGTAAAGTACATACGGATCTCAATGTAGCAGATCCGTTGACTAAAAATCTCCCTAGAGCAAAACATGATCAACACCAGAACTCAATGGGTGTTAGATTTATCACTATGTAACGAGATTATTGTCTCTAGTGCAAGTGGGAGACTGAAGGGAATATGCCCTGAGAGGCAATAATAAAGTGTTTATTATGTGTATTCCAAGTATATGATAGATGTTTATTTTGCATGCTATAATTGTATTAATACGGAAACATTAATACATGTGTGTTTAATAAACAAACAGAAAGTTCCTAGTTATGCCTCTCTCATAAACTAGCTCGTTGATTAACAAGATGATCAAGGTTTCCTGATCATGGACATTGGATGTTGTTAATAACGGGATCACAACATTAGTGTAATGGTGTGATGAACATTTATCCGAAGTATAGCATTACGATCAAAGTCATTGAGTTTATATTGCTATAACAACTTACGAAGTGATCGTAATCCTTAGACCATGAGATCATGTCAATCACTAACACCGGAAGAGTTTCTTGATAACATCAAACGTCACACCGTAACAGGGTGATTATAAAGATGGATTCAGAACTAATAAAGTGTTATGTTGAGGCTCATGGATCGAGAGTGGAATTTGTTCATCCTGATGACGGATAGATATACTCTGGGCCCTCTCGGTGATATCACATTGATTAGCTTGCAAGCAAGTGATTTGATCACTAGAAAGTTATATCATGGGAACGAGAAAAGAGTGCATGTCGGTAACGAGATCAAACTAGGTATGGAGATACCGATGATCGAATCTCGGACATGTAATATATCGTGAAACAAAGGGATTAAGATACTAGCGTAAAAGGTTCCGACGATCACAAGAAAGTCATCATTGAATGTGTGGGAGTCAGTATGGGTCTCCAGATCCCGCTTCTGATTATTGATCCGAGAGGGGTCTCGATCATGTCCGCATTATTCACGAACCGTAGGGTTACACACTTAAGAGACACCGACATCCAATTGGAGCAAAAGTTTCATGCCGAAAGAATGAACAAGCGCAGGAATTTATTTCACTAGATACCGAAACAGGTTTTCGGGTGAAATTGCATAAAGTGGTTATGCATGTGAAATGGAATTCTAGCAAGGGGTTATTTGTGAATGTTTGTCATTAAAGTAATTGACAAAATTCTGAATAAAATAAAAGAGTTTTATTTAATGAGAGTTTGCATTAAATTTGGTGGAAATTTAATGGGAATTTGAGTGGACTTTTGAGTGGAGGGAATTTAAAGGACTTTTGTGAGTGGAGTGTCCACCCACATGAAGAGGGGAGGGCAAGGGGGCAGCCCCATGCGCCGGCCACCCCCTTGGGGTTCCCCCCCTCCTCCTATAAAAGGAGCCCCCCTCCTCACTTGTCTCTCACACCTCCTCGTGAAGGATCTCTCTCCCCCTCTAGAATTTATCCCCCATGGTCTCGGACTAGCGTGATACATGTTCCCGGTGGCTATTCGGCAAGAAAGAGTTGTGCTTCCGCTGCATCGCTGGAGCGAGGAGGCGGAGGTTGCTCGGTGCCTCGAACGTGTGTGCGAGCACGGATGCGCTGCTGATTTGCGGCGCTAGGACTTCCTCTCGATCTTGAGATCATCAAGAGATCGTCTACATCAACCACGAGTTGAACTCGTTAAGCTTTGTCGGTCTTCAAGGGTATGTTCTCTACGGATATACATCCGCCCGTTGTTTGTATCTAATAGATAGATCTTGGTACATAGTTCACATCGTAGGAAAATTTTTGTTTTCCCCTACAGTTATTAGTAGTATATTGTTAGTAGTAATATTATTTGTATAATATATTATTTGTGGTAATATTGTTAGTATTATAATATTAATATTATTAGTATATATTATTATAATTATTATATTATTAGAAAATGTTGATATAATATATTTTTCTAACATGTTTAACTCTCTTTCTATTATAGTTAAGTCATGGATCATGATCGCAGTACTGAAGATCTTCTTCAGGGCATGATAAGAGGTGAAATTCCTCTTATTACTACCGGTGAAGATATTTTGCTCGAGGAAGAGATTTCCTCATATCCGAATCCATCCGGTGATGGACTAGAGGAAAACCTGATGTACCAAGGGGAAGACCGGATGGACGAAGGGCAAACAAATAACAACAATGATGGCCCCTCGACAGGATCCGGCGAGGTATATATATAAAGCCTTGTGTTACCTATATGAATTAATTGATCTGGATATATCAATATATATATTAATCACTCTCTCTTCTTCTTTTAGCCCACCGGATCGAAGCAATCGACGGATCGAACAAAACGAGGGCCGAACAAAAAGTTGGATGGTAATCAGAGGTTCACCATCGAAGAAATAGATGATGATGGAGAACTGATTTCTCCAAAGAAGCACCAGATGATGTTTACAAATCAATGCAGGGTGCTTGTTACGGACAACCTGCCGATCACCATTCAAGAATGGAATAAGTCAAAGAAACCTGGTGAAGAATCCAACAGTTATGTCACCGATGATGCCAAAGATGACCTTTGGTAGAAGCTCATAGCGCATTTCATACTACCTCCAGAGTATGAAGAATTTGAGGCAGATGGTATTACCCCAAGGCCGGGTGGGCTTGAAAGAAGAGCGAAAGTTAAGGAGTGGGCTCTGAGAAAGATGGTCGAACTATACCAGAACCACAAGAAAAGTTTATACGCGAAATAGTTGTGAAAAAGAAAAATCCAGACTTCTTAGGAGAAAACGAGAAGTTGAGAGAACAGTGGCCCGATTTTGTAACGTACAAGCAATCTGATAAAGCAAAGGCAAAGTCGGCAAAGAATGCATTAAATGCTGCCAAAAAGAAATACCATCATAAAATGGGGATAGGTGGCTACAAGAGTGTCGTCCCTAAGTGGGAAACTATGGAGCAGGACATGAGGACTAGAGGCATCACTCCTGGTACAGATGGACGACCCGAGAGGTCAAAGCACTGGTGGTACGGGCACGGGGGGTCGTTGGACCCAGAAACATGGAAGACATTATTTCATGAAAAAATTCTAAAACCCTCCGAAGACCTTGTTCAAGCAATGAACGATGCTCAATTGGGATTGTTATGTCCTGAGAGAGAGAACGACAAACTGACACACGCCCTTAGGAATCCTGAAAAGGGTGGACGAACACGAGGCAAAGGCGCCAGTGTTACGTGGAAGAAAGGGTTTTCTCAGTACGATGACAGTTACAGAAGCCGTCAGAGAAAGAAGGATCGAGAGGCAAACCAGATCTTGAAGGTAGAGCAAGACCTACCTGATCTGAAGAAGCTCATGCAAGAAATTAGCTAAAGGCCGTCGTCAACTCACCCGCAGGCTGATGATCTTGCATTGGATCTTAGCCAGCGGAGAAGCAGCGAGGCTTCCACGGAGGTCCGGGCTGATCATCAAGCACTGCTGGATGATGCACCGGCTCCTCGCTACCCCGTGGATGATGTCAGAGAGATGGCACAATGTGAGCTACATCAGCCAATGAACAACATGTCCTTCAATGTGGTGATCGGCACTACTTTACCTTGTCTACCTGGAACACTCCACCATTCACTTCCGATTCCACCTGGCTATGCTCGTGTCATGGTGGATGACATAGTGGAGGATTTTGCGGACCTAGAGATTGACATCGCTACGCCTGAAGGCCTTACGAAACTAGGAGATGTCAAGCGCAACATCATTCTATGGAAGAAGAAGTACATCAAGTTTCCAGGCTCGGTGCCAAGGCCACCGACTCCGAGGAATCCAAGTCCACCCTGCCCCGATGATTGTCAAACCCCAAGTCCACCCCGCCCCGATTATCGTCAACCTCCAAGTCCAGCCCGCCCCGATGATCGTCAATCTCCAAGTCCGCCCCGCCCCGATGTCGATCGCCGCAGCAGGAGTACATCAACTTGATCTCCGCCTCCACGCAATACTCGATCTCCGCCTCCGCCTCCATGCAATACTACCTCGTCGAAGAAACGGAAGGTCGTCGCTCCCCCGCGCCCCACATCGAAGAAAGGTCAAACGGCGAAGATAGTCGACATCATGTCGGCTCTTCCAAAGAGACCTTATGACAAGACCGATGAGGAAAATGCGGCGGATGTGGCTGCCCAAGTTAAGGTGCATTTTGCACCCAAAAAGCCTGAGCCAAAACCGGTATATGATGAAAAACCCAATAAGTGGGCTAAGTCCTTTCTTGAGCAACCATCCCAGATATCGATGAATCTGGAATCAGACTATGACTGGGAGATTATTAGGCAAGCAAAGAAGAAAAAAAGCACAAGTGCAAAAGGCGGGAAGCAAGTTGCCTAACTCGGACAATATAAGATTCAATTTGTCCCCCGCTCAAAGTGATTTCAGACCTCGACAAGGCCTTCAGAGCTAAAATGGATATGGACATGCAAATAATAGACCCCAGAGCAATACTAATGCTGCACTAATGGGCATCACTATATCGGAGGCCAAAGCACTTGCTACTGAAGCAAATATGTCTCTTGGTCAATATTTAGGCTATGAAGATACGCCAGTGGGTCAAATAGTACGGAAGTATGTCCAAGGGGATCCTCTAGTCAGTCATGAAAAGCTCACGCGTCTATCCATACATATGCGAAATCTACACACATGGTACCTGTTGCAAACAGAAAAAAGCATCAAAAAGATTGGTTTGCGGTGGACGTTAGAAAGGAGCATCACTTCAAACCATACTCGATACAGGTTCAAATGACCGAACTGTTTCAGTTATATAATCAGCGCGCCCTCGACAAATCTATCATTGGTTGCTACTGTATGTAAGTGATTTATTTCTATAATTAAGTTTGTAGCTCAGCTCGTTCATTGCATTTAATATATTATCCTAACTATATATATCTTTTTGTATGATATTATATTCTGCAAAATGAAGATGCTTGAATGCAAAATAGGTAGAAGATATGATGTTGGGTTCATTGACCCATATAGCAGTGGAGCGACATGAAAGCAATGCTCCATAAGTAATTTCAATCATCATCGCATTATATCGGCCTCTTTCATTCATTTCCTGATATCAAGTAACTAATAACTCCTTTGTTCATTTGCTTTGCCGAGCAGGTGTTGGACATGGTTCAGACAGAAAATACCAGGTCCATTCAAAGAGGAGCTAACATATAAAATGGTGAAAAGTTTATAGCAGCCACCGAGAACTCATTTATGTGGATACTACGTATGTGAGTACATCCGCGAGTTGACCAGTGAGCGGAAAGTTGATTCACATTATATTTACAATTTGCGGGAGAAATTAGATCCAGAACAGTGCATACGAGCAATTCAAGAGGAGCTGGCGGGATTTATGATGAAGGAGGTCCTTGATGTACATGGAGAACATTATGTGGATGACGAGGAACTCTATATGCCTTAGTGATCCCCATGTAGTTGATATGATATATATATATATCATCAATGACCATGTAATTTCAAAACATTGATTCCTTTTGATATGATTGATTATATGTATGCTTGCAAGGGATCGGTTAATTATATAGATGCATCAACGTGTACTGTGTATGTAATAGCGTAGAAATATGTGTACTGAAATATATATTTGAAATTATAGTGAAACACAAAACGAAAAGGGAATGATATGGCAAAAAAAAGGAAACACACAATCTCTACCGCGGTAGAGAAACACACGAATTCTCTGCCGCGGCAGGAAGCCTTATAGTCCTGGGTGGTGTTACGACCCGGGACTAGAGGGTTTCCGTCCCCGTCTCGCTGAAACAGCCACGTGGCTGTCTTCTGTCGCAGGCCGTAGCGAGCCGGGACTAGAGAGGAGGGCTCTAGTCCCGTTTTGACAGTTTCGAGCCCAAAACTGGGACTAAAACCCGTTACGGCCCGGGACTATATGCCCTTTTTCCACCACTGCGACTAATGTCAGCCGTGTCAAATACGCCAAGACCCGAGTCGAGTACCTCCTCGGATAAAGAGGTTATATGAGCCTATGCTCAACTAGTCCAGCATAGCCTCGGGGGCTACTCCTATAAGGAGTGATGGTCGCGCACCTGATGAAAACATATCCTCCAATGGAGTCGTCGAAAACAACGTACACCTCTACAAAGAAGACCCGAGTAGAGAACCTCCTCGGATGAAGATCATCCTCGCGCACTGGTCGCGCACCCGATAGAAAATAATTTTCTCCTACAAAGTCGACAAAAACTTCAAATTCTCAGACCGCGCCCACCGCGCTAACATGTTTGAATTACGTGTCCATGATATGAAGGTAAGACCCCAGGGATCCGTCCTGTGAGGCCTAGTAACCGCACACGAATGGGATTTGCCAGTAAATTATCTGTATCCACTATACGATGAAAATCTCGACGGATGCGCCGGGTACTCATAACACAGAATTTGGAATTCAGTACTCGATAAGACCTCAAACAGCCCGAGCTAAATTACGTCAGTATATACTAGTTCGAGTCCGAGGGCTCGAGCTTGATGTAGGTTCACGATGTTTTTGCCTAGAAGCAATTAACTGGTTCCCGGCCTGTTGAATGCACCAAACTCGTTATACCAAAATCCCCATGATATATTTATTAAACTTACCTACTCGATAGAAAACTTCCTCCTATAGAGTCGACGTACAAGCAAAGCTAAACTATGAGCCTATGATCTCGTGCAGGCACCCAAACATAGGCTCGGGGACTAGTCCCATCGAGAGCGCTGGTCGCGCACTCGATAGAAACAAAAACTCCTCTAACGGAATTGACGGGAAAATATCTACATCTGCAAGAAAAATGACCCGAGTTGAGTATCTCCTCGGATGAAGATGATGATGAGCCTAGACTCGAACGCAAGCATTTGAATGTAGCCTCGAGGGCTACTCCCATCGGGAGCACTGACCTCGCACCGAGATAGAAAAAATTTCTCCAATGGAGTCGATAGAAGAATAACTTTGAGACTACTCAAGCATAGTCTCAACAGTTACTCCCATCGGGAGAGCTGATCGTGTACCCGATGAAAATGCCAACATCACTTCAAGAACAAGACAACTTTATCCATTGCAATAACCAAACAAGACAGTCGAGAAGTTCACACATCCGAAGAAATTTTCGAGTTCACCTTCCGGGTATATTAAAAAGGACTTTGAGCCTATGCTCGAATGCAAGCATTCGAACATGGCCTCGGGGACCTGTGACATGGGCATAACCTTCGGGTGCCCACTATTGGCATATACTGTATGACTCGACCAAAGGCTCACCCGAAGATATGCCAAGATCCATGAATCCCATGATGATTCACTAGATATGAAGCCTAAAAAGACACAAACTTCTGACGATACAAGACAAGGAAATTCCAAGACTAGGTTAGATACAAACTCTAACTTATAACCTACTCGTATTGGTATGTGAGACCTAGCCTTTCCATATATAAAGGCTAGGAGGGACCAACGAGGAGGACACGCTATCCCACAATAGATCTAGAAAAAAGACATCAAATACACTCACCCTCTCACTCTAGGCGATATCGCATATAGTCGACTCAACGAGTTTGTAATCTCCATTAATAATACGAGCAGACAAGCAGGAAGTAGGATTTCCTCTACGAGGGCCTAAACCTGGGTAAATCGCCTCACTTGTTTGTCTGTTAAGCCAAGGAAAACACTAGCTCTCTCATTTCCCTGAAACCCGAGTCCATAACAAAGGGTATTGCCGAGGTTACCCCTCGTTAATCGGATTCAAGATCGGTACTACAAGTCATCCTGTACGAAAATGGCAATAATTTTTGCATCCGAATTCCGATTTTGATGATTTTGGGCTCATTTCAAAGAGGACAAAAAGATCTGCAAGATCATGCAGACAAACATCATAATAAATTCACAAACTAATAACCAAAAGATGAAAAGTTTAACCTCTCTAAAAGAGACGAACCGGTAAAACCTCCAAAATGCAAAACATAATAACCTGAGCCTGGAACCAAGGTGAGCTCGTCCATGTTGCTCCGGTCCATGGTCATGATGGTGTTTTCTTCGGCATAGAGCTTTGCCATGGCCTTGGTATCCTCGGCTGCCACCTTCCTCTCCTCCACGGCTATCTTGCGCAAACCATCTTGGCCGAAGTTCTTCCCACCTTGCTTGATTCTCAATACTTTTCTTCTCGGCCAAAGCAACTTTTGCTTCCAAAGTCATGGCCACCATTTTATCATTTGAGATCACCATAAGATCAACCTTCTCTCTCAAGCTTGAATTCTCGGCTAGCTTCTTAAGTTTCTCCTTTGCCATCGGGCTTGTTCTTGTTCCTCCCTCCCGGTGGAAGTTCGTCATCCTCCTCATTATCCGATTGGATGAGTGAGCCTCTTTTGGGTGGTGCTTCTTGCTCCCTCAACTTCCATTTCTCACTTCTTTGGAGCAAAAAACAACAATGCTCGAGGTTGAATGTCTTGCCCTTCGAAGCCTCCATCTCCAAGAACCCCTCTTTTGCAATTTTCTCCTACAAAATGCAAACAAACAATGAGTTGCAAAAAATGCTAGCACTTGGTGGTGCAAACAAACATTTAGACATTATTCTAGCACTCACATAGTCACCCTCAACCGAATCACTTGGTGGTTCTGCTCGAACTTGCTCCAAGCATCCACTATAGCGAGCACAAGTGTCTTTGATGTAATCCCAACGGCCTTGGAGTAATCGATAAGTTCGTGCAACTGTCCTTGGAAGGGAAGGCAAGCATTGGTAGAACTTGGTCCCCGATCCTCTGCCAATAACGCTTCCCGATTTGGTCGGTGCCGGTCACGGCATCGAGAGAGACAACCTCCCAAGCCTTGATCAAAGTCACGTCTTCAACTTGCGTAAAATTCTTCGCTCGGGTGCGGGTAGGCACTTACGATCCATCGACCTCCTCCACCTTCTCGTCTTCACCTGCACCGTCGACACCACCATCCGCCTCGTTGTAAATTTGTGACCCATCCAACTCATCTCCATAGCCGTCGAGCGGAGCCGTGTCGGTGCCCACCGCATTGTTAGTCAACAAATCGATGTAGGAGGTCGAAACCTCGTGCAAATTGATGTGTATAAAGCGCCAATTCGAATCAATTGCATACGCAATTGGCGGCGGCAGAAGGGGGAGGGGAATTGTTCATACCTAGGTCGGCTAGCCAACGCTGTTTTGGCGGATTTCGTGGCGGCGGATGGTTTCCTGGGGCATGCCTTCCACTTCGCGACCGCTCTCCTCACCTTGCCTGGCGCCGGCTTCGACTTGGAGGTGGCGGCGGAACTCACTTGAGCGTGGGGAGCTGTGGGACCGGCGGGAGAGGCCGGAGCGCCCACATAGCCATCCTGGATGAGGACGGAGCCATGCCGCTTCCGCTTTGTCGCAGCAGCAGCAGCATCCCCGGCTAGGGGACCGGCGACGGGGACGGAGACGACGGTGGTGGCTATCAGATCTGGCAGACCCGTTGGAGGGGTCGCCTGCGTCGGTGCACCTCGCCGGAGCTCAGCGGCGGCTGCTGGACATCCATGGCGGCCTTTCGTGAGGCTCGACGGAGGTGGGAGGGGCGGGGACGGCAGATCGAGCGTGGCGGTGGCAGCAATGGCGCGGCTGAAACTTCCCTCCCGCCAAACAAAAAACTGGGGATATGGTTCGCGTCCAGATCGGGCTCGAAAACTAAGTTTTCTCTGTTCCGCCGAGGTGTTTTCTCGCGGGGGCCTAACTTTTTTTTCGATTCGGTCGATTTTTAGACGTTTGTTCCAGCCTTTTTTTTACAAGAAACCGAAAAGTGACGGTTATTTTTTTGATTCCGCCCTTTTATGGTGTTTGCTAGATATGCGTTTCATTGTATGAACATCACTTATTATATACTCCCTTTTATAAAAAACATTTTATAGAAAATTGTATATAGACTTTTTCAGGGTGTAGGTTCATTCTAAATCTAAGTGAATTTAGATACTAAAAAGAAGTCTAGTTACAATTGTTTTACAAAGCTAAAACATCTTATATTTTAAAACGGAGAGAATATATCAAGATCGCTTCATCCTGTTTTAACTAAGACCGGAGTAATGCCGTCTTTGCAAAGCCAAAGTGGGTAAATAAAATCGATCGGTACAAAATCTCCGATCAGCGTGAGTCGTGTTAATTCACTCGTTCTTTTTCTCGGATGTGTTCACATGCGTTCATGATGTTCCCTTCTTCGCCGGCCTGTCGAATTTGTGCATTGCGTCCAGAAAGCCCTTTTGAAGTTATTATCATTTTTCACTATTAAGTGGTGACACCGTTTTTGCCCGGAACTACTCAAACATGCTCCCGGTCTAAAGGATAAACTTATGCATATATAGGATAAAATCCTATAAATCGAAGGAGCCTGTTAAAGAGGGAAAACACATGGCATGACTGACATAGCGCAATGCAAGGGAAGCTGCGCAAATTTGAATCAACCGGGTGAATCAGGACCCTCTCTGATTCGCTGGAATTTCACAGGAAATCTGCATACATTTTACAACACAGGGTTCAATTTCCTGCCGAATGGGGAAAATTTTCCAGGAACACAAGAGGCCATGCATCAGGTGTCGCACCGGCATTTCATACAACAAGGGGGCCTTCTACGACGGGAGTGGCTACACACTCTAAACACTTGCTGACTAAAACACATCTAGGACACTGACTGACTAAACATGAGAGTACTCTAGTGGTAAGCGGCATCGAATCATGAGGCGAACTACTAACCTATCTCCCGTTCTATCCATCCATGGCATGAAGAGGATAGAACGCAAGATAGATAGATATACTATACCCCACCGCAGTCCGTTGCACGTCCGACCGGCTGCCGACGAGCTGCCCCATCAGCTGTGGCAGCGGCGGAGCAGGAGGCGGCCGACCAAGTGCTCCGCCGTTTTGCGGACGCCGTCCCGCGGCGGCGCGAAGCGCACCGGCAGGAAATCCTTGCGCCCGCCGCAGGGAAAGCGCGTCCCGGAGAATTGCGCCACCAGTGCGGCCAGCCCCTGCATGCATGCGATACAAGTACCAACCAAATTAAGCGGCAGCGAGCATTAATGAGCACAATCGACCCGAAGAACGAACCAGACGAGCCCGACAGGGAATAACTAAGCGCGTACAGTACCTGGATGTGCGCGTGCACGACGTCGCACACCTTCTGCGAGCTCGCCACCTCCCAGCGGTGGCCATGGAGGTGGGCGTGGAGCCGCCGCGCCGCCACCGCAGTCGTCATGTTGACGAAGGCGTAGCCCTTGTTGTAGCCAGTCCTGGGGCACAAAACAAACGAATACATCATTCAAACAAGGTGCAAACAATCAGATCTGATCGAGCTAAATTAAACAGGAACCCTTGTGAAAAGTAGCATCGAGTGGATGGAAAGCGAACTCGATCTCGGGATGGGGAAGGAAAAGCAGCCGTACTGGAAGTCGATCGGGACGTAGAGGAAGTCGTACTCCGACCTGACGCCTTTGCCGTCGCCGGCGAGCTTGGCGTTCTCCACGGCACAGTGCTGCTCGACGATGGCCAAGAACCGCTTCTTCCTGAAATGTCCCAGGCAAACTCAAATCTTTAAGCAACACATGACAAGAACAACAGTATATATCAAGCAAGAGATCTGGTGAGAACTAACAAGTACTAGTGCGTAAAAGGGAAGAGGGCAAAGAACTAGTAGTAGTATATATTACATGAATCCGTTGGGAATATTACGAATCATCAGAGTCGTGAAATTGTCGCTTGGATTGAAGGCGAGGCGGGGCCGCCGGCGATGGAGCACCTTGCCGACGAAAGATGCAGGCGGCGGGGGAGGTGGAAGCGGCCCTCGCGGCGAGGGAGGCTCCTTGCTCCAAGGCGCAAGGACGGAGCGCGGAGACTGCTCGTCACGTACCTCTACTTTCGCGGCCGCCTCGCCTCCATCCTCAAAGATTTCGGTGATGCGGCAGCGGGTCCCCGATGGCTGTTGCTGTGGCGGCGCCGGCGTGCAGTAGTACACCGTCACCGGCGGCGGTGGCGGGGGGTGTCCGTATGCCCCCTGCAGCGGGAACGCGGGCACCCCCACCGTAAACCCTCCTCCACTGGGGCACCAGCTGCCGCCGCAAGCAACAGGCCACCCGTACGCTGGCGGGAGCGGGTGTGCAGGCTGTGGGTACAAGAACTGCGACGCCCAGAAATCAGCGGTTGGGAGAGCAGGAGAGAGGTAGCATCCTGCGGGGAGGAGCGCTGTTGGAACGAAAGGCGAAGCTACGGGGTTGAGGCGCGAGAAGGCGGCCATTGGTGGGTGTGCTCTCTTTCTCGCTTGAGGACTAGGAATACTGGGGCAGGCGCTCTACTGAAGAAGAAGAAGCTGCAGCACGGTGTTTATAAATACTAGCAGGAGGGAGGAAGGAGAACGGAGCGGTGGGTCTCTGATCCGAAGATGATGAGCGGTGAGCCGGTTGTCTACTTTAGATCCGGAAAGTGTTTTTTAACTGCAACAACGAAAATCTAGTGTGGTTGTGTGCTTACTCGTAAAAGGAGATCAAATTCACAATGAGAATACTGCTCCACGTTTCTCCAATCTGTTTATCAAGTCCTTGGTATATTATATACGAGTTTCTCACAATTCGTAAAAGGAGTTCAAGGTGTTTGCACGTAATCATGAGAAAAAAGAGATCAATGTTGTATCCTATTTAGTGTAAGGTGTTTGCACGCGATCATGATCAGAAAAAGTGCACTTATTTCCTACAAATAGGATCCCTAAATCAATTAATACAAGCACCCTTAGATATAATAGTTAGGGTTTCTTTCATTCGTCAGAAAATGTAGGATAGAAAAATCATAGTAAAATGACAAAGGATGCATTTGAAGAAATAGGATTCAAAAAACATGAATTTTACTAAAAATATATATTTGATTCACGTGAACAGGATAGAAATAGGAGTCCTAAATAACATTATTAAGCCAGGGTCGAAGCAAATGCAAATGTAAAATTAGGCCGTTATCATTAAATTTATTGCATTTGCATCGTTTGTTCGACCTAATAATGTAAAACTGGTTTGAGTAGATTGTAGAATTTATTTATTTTCCCAATGAAATCTAAGCCAAAGGAATAAATCCCCCATTTCATCTATGCTCCATTCTTTTGAATCAAATGGATTAATAGTACCACCAAAAAAACTTTCACATTCCCATGATATCCCCCATCATTTCTAAAAATCAAAGTGGCCCTTTTAAGACAAAGCATTTGATAGTTGCACTTGAAATCTAACACCACCTAGAATAGTTTGATTAAAGCCAATGCATTGGGAGTGATATATATGATATAAAGGAACCTAATGAGAAATTCATAACAATATAAAAAGTTACAGTGAATTGTCCTATATAATCTAAATAGTCCTCAATTCCAATTGCAAAGAAATACCTGTAATATGACTTTGGAGTCTTGGATATTAAAAGATATATGTCCCCGTCACTCTAGGTTAACACTATTTAGGCCCTTTTTAAAACGACCACCTCATGACTTCTTTGGATTACATGATTTTGGATATAGAAATACGTAAAATGTGGGATTGGAACGTCACGTGAGGTGGACTCCTACAGGATTCCAGAATTAACACAACAATTCTGCAACATGTCTTTTCGGATAGTTCACATGAATCAAACACTGAAGTTTTTGACCATTGATGAGAGGGTGTAGAGAGCGATAGAGCGAAAATGCATTGGACTTCTCAAAGTAGAATTAAAATGAGGTTTGAACACATGTTAAGATTCCTATGTAAAATGGTTTAGGAATGAATTCCATAAGAATTCAGTACACACGGTCATATGATCCAAACAGAAAAAAATCCTTAGGATTCAAATACTCTAAAATTCCTGTGAAAATCGTGTTGTCAAAAGAGTCACTCGTGGCAGGGCCTGCTGGTCCACCAGCCCAATGAGGTGCTAGAAACAGTTTGACTAATATATCTTTTTTGTACTAGTACAAGACTAGCTGTATGTATCGTTGTAGTAGCTTTTGGAAAACATTACACGAGAATGGCCTTTTATCTAAAAACTACAAAAATTGGTCCAAAGAAGAACAATGCTTATAAACTCTTAGAAACTACTCCCCCGAATAAGGAGCGTCTCATGTAAAGTGCCCACAAAAGAAAAGTCTGCAGGAAAATGTCACTAGTACTGACAAATACTAATGTACACGGTTTCTTTGTCAGGCACAAACATACACTTTGTGATTTGTGCGGCATCCATATGTCTTGGATTCAAGTTTGATGAATAATTTATCAAATGAAAATGGGTTGTGCCGCAGATGTCATAATACTGAATTTGTGATTTAACCCTATTCATAGCATATCTTTTTCTGCCACATAACTTGATATAGTTAGCCCAATCGATATTAAAAATGTAATCATGAAATACAAGAACACTTCTCGAAACAGGCTTTCCGTCGTCCCGCTTTATAAATAAATACAAAAACACTGGGCCGGGTGCAATTTTGTACGGTACAACACGGGTAGTGGAGATAGGAGTATCACGTCATATCACTGTAAACGATCCGTCATTTCGCCGTAGTGGCCTAGCTAGGCCATGCAAGATTTGGAGTATCCAGTTCATTAAATGCAAGATTTGGATGTATACTCCACAGAAGGCATACCGCATGCATACGGGTGTACTAGTAGCCTGTCGTGCCAGTGCATGACCGCTCTCTCGGAGGCTGCGCTAGCTCTGTCCCTCTCGTCTTCATTTTTCCATGATTTTTCTTTCTTAGCTGAGTCGTATAAAATCAGCAAGAACTGTTTTTCTCTTTTTTTTTAACGTAATATCATCGAGCCTGGGCAATTACGTGGATAAAATTGTACGCCGTTCTTAGACATAAAAACAAAACTGAACTGCTCTAAAATCTCTTTTTTTGTCAGCATAAAATTTGTTGTTCGCACAGACCACAAACGTATCATTTGCCATGGAATTTCACATGTACACAATGAGCATAGACACTACGTGCCTATTTTATCAGATTTGTTTACTATTATGGATGGCATTTGTTCCACGCACGATCATCTGCTCTTGGAAGCCGATTTGAATATTTTAGTTAATATTTTTGTTTTTTGGGTGATTTTTCTTACAATCCTTGTTGCTCAAATGGATGTATCTACACTAAAATATATCTAGATATATCCATTTCAGCCACACGTAATATTATTCGAAGAGAGTATCATATATCTTTATAGTAACAAATAGTATATGGTAGAGATACATAAATTATCTTTAATGACTATACAATAAAATATAAAAGAAAACAACCAAATCTTGAAGGCCTTCAAAATCTTTTTCTTCCATGACACAATCTTGCACTTGTCTGAAAGAAGCCCAATAAATATGACACATATGTCAAACCATAGACCTGTAAATACTAACGAGGGTTCTCCAATGATTTTTATTTGACCTGCAATGCCAAGGCTACATGCACGCACACAATCATTAGAGTAATCCATCAATATCGGCAATGTAAGATAGGGAAAACCACAGATTGTGATGCCTTGTATTGATCTGTATCTAGAGGTTACAAGGCATAGTTCATACCGTACAATACATGGACAACTATATATGGACTACACATATATAATCATATATCTATACAAATACAATACGGTTATATATTCTAACACCCTTCTTTCAGTCGTAAATGGGTGTCGACGCATGTTAAGACTGTCCCGAAAATCCAAGAAGAGAGGCGATGGCAATCCTTTGGTGAAAATGCCCGCAAATTAGGAAGAACTCGGAACATGTAGAATTAGGAAGATCCTATGAGATTCGATTGGGCAATACAACAAGATACATAGACCACCATCCGACTTCATCTTTTTTTTGACCCTGAACTGTGAGGCAAAATCCCCACAGTAATTTATTACTTCAAGCAAAACCAAAGTTATTTACATAAATAAAACAGGAAAGAAAAAACATGAGGGCTAACTATATACAGTCGTTCTAGGGAATACTAATGCAGATTTGCTATCCATGCCAAAAGAGTATCCCTGTACTTGTGTTTGATCCTGTGTTGGAGAAGAGTGATGTCATGTATAAACTGAGATCTCCACTTGGCATAAGATGGCCTTTCATTGTTGAAAATCTTCCCATTTCTAACCAACCAAATGTTCCAGCAAGCACTTATTAGAACCTCCATAAATAATGGCTTTCCAAAATCCTTTTTAGCAACTGAAACAATCTGTTGCAAATCAATATAAGGCTGCCAAGTTATCTGTAAGTAGATCCAGATCCTAGCACTGAAATTACATTCAAAAAACAGATGAATTCCATCCTCATATGCTCTTAATGGACAAATCTCACAGTTTGTATCATCTGTAACATGCCAATGTCTTCTCTGTAGTAGATCTCTTTTATTTAACCTATCTCTGAGTAGCAGCCAAGCAAATACTTTTGTTTTCATAATGCAGCTAGATTTCCAGATCCATGAAAAAACTTTTGGTGCCTGGATATGTTCATGAATACACTTATAGAATTTTCCTAGAGAGTATGTTTCCCCTCATCCGACTGCATTTATGACTAGAAGTCCACCTTCAGGTTATCATCCAAATCCCCTCTAGTATTAAGTTGCAAGTAACAAACAACTGCTTTAAGCAAAGTGTGTAAGGTAAACAGTCCACATGTTCCATGAACAAAAGACCGTTGTTTTCTCCCTAGTAGCAACAGCACATCCACAACAGAAGAGATTTCTTTCACTTCCCTTGGAAACTAGAGGCATGAACCCACTATCGAGCATAAATACCCCATCTTGGAGTCACTAGAAACTACTCGGCCAAGATAGCTACTAACAACAGAGAGCATGCAAGATCACAAACAATATAGACATGATAGAATCATAAAGACAAAACCTTAATCAAACCAACATAATAATCTCAATATCCATCGGATCCCCGCAAACACAACATGCATGATTACAAATAGATTAGATCTTGATCATGAACGGAGCTCACAAGATCTATACATGAAAGCACAAAGGAGGAGATACAACCATCTAGCTACTATACGGACCCATAGTCCAAGGTGGAACTACTCACGCATCATACCGGAGAGAAGGCCTCCGGGATGATCTCCCCTCTGGTAGGGTGCCGGGAAGAACTTCAGATCCCCCTGATCTAGGGATGATGGTGGCGGCGGCTACAAACGGTTTCGTGGAGATTTGATCGGGTGCTTAGGGTTTCTGCATTGGGGGGTCTTATAGGAGGAGGGGGAGGCCGAGGCGGTGGCCAGGGGCCCCACATCCTGCCTAGGCGCGGGGTAGGGCCCACCCGCGCCTAGGGGGTCTAGGCGCCCTAGCCCGCCTCTCTGGCTCCCTCTGGACTTCTTGTTCCCCACGGAAAGTTATTGACTTTGACGTTTGTCTCGTCCAATTCCGAGAATATTTCTTTACTAACTTTTCTGAAACCAAAAACAGCAGAAAACAGGCAACTGGCACTGTGGCAACTTGTTAATAGGTTAGTACCAGAAAACATGTAAAAAGCACCTCGAAGTGTAGACAAAGCAAAGAAAAGTAGATAATAAAGAAGCATGGAGCATCAAAAATTATAGATACGTTTCCAACGTATCAAGCATCCCCAAGCTTAACTCCTGCTTGTCCTCGAGTAGGTAAGTGATAAAAGGATAATTTTTGAGGTGACATGCACCCTCACAATAAAGATCCAACCATTTGCAAGCATTGAAAGCTGGGATCAAAGAACTCTAAACATGTGCATGAAAGATGGAGTTCTAACAATAGGACATAGTAATTATGCATGCAACATGAAAGGCTACAAACAAAGATCATGAATAACATGCATTGAAAAACATTTGTTTGTTTCACATACAGAAAACATAGCATAGTGGCAATTAGCTTGTCCCTCATAGAGTAGCAATATAGATGCATAGGACACCTTCAAAGTTCACAAGGGTGACTAGAAACAAATAGCACAAGAACAAGTAATATCACAATATGCATCAATCAATAAGCTTTGGAACAGTGTACACAGAATTACAACTATGATCTCTTAAAGGTGCCTAAAGGTAGAAGGTGGAGACTCAAGTAATGGTGGAAGAAAAGCCTTTTTGTAAAGGAAGCAGGTATTTCAAGTTTCAAAAAGATCTTCCAAAAATTATGGTACTTGTTAGCTTTCATCCCTCATTGCCCCTATCATAAGCATATTGAAGTGATTAAGGTTAAAGTGAACAAAGATGGAGTATATGCTTGACGAAGTATAAGTTGGCAATCTTAAGTCCCTTGAATACGAGGGCCACACCTCATGCTACTCAACTTTAGTCACCTGTAAGTTCTTGTCATTGTTAGTATTTGCATATCATTGAGAACCGCCAACGGGGTACCCCTTGCACATGGTATAGGAGCTATCCCATAACCAAAATGACAAGGTAAGCAGACAATGAGCATCTCAGCAATCTTCTTATTTACCATGGGAATATGGTGCTTTTTTCTCTCTTTCCTCTTTTCTCAATGTGTCTCTCTTTTTTTCTAAGAAGAATGCTTCATAGATGTCACTATGGTGATGCTGCAAGTTTCCACCATGATTAGGCATGGCTTAGGCTAGCGGCCCAGGCATCTCTCTAACACAGGATACAAACTCCATGGACTTATGATACGGTGGAAACTGAAGGGTTTCGCAGCATAGTAAATCAAAATTTTCTACGGATGCGAACGGGGAAGCCAAGATCTAATCTAGGAGATGCAAACAACGAGGGGGAATAGATGAGATCTTCATACCCTTGAAGAAATCGCACAGCGGAACGTTCAACGAAACATGGTTGATGTAGTCGTACTAGCCTTCTCCTCCTCGCGATCCGATCCGATCCAACGCCACAAGTGGCGACGCCTCTGAGAGATGCACACGTATGGCACCTCGACGTCTCCTCCTTCCTCGGTCCAGCAAGTGGGGTGGAGAGATAGATTGGATCTACAACACGACGGCGTGGTGCAAAGGTGGAGAGTTTCTGCGGCAGGGCTTCGCCTATGCGCAGTCGAGAGAGAGAGAGAGAGAGAGAGAGAGAGAGAGAGAGAGAGAGAGAGAGAGAGAGAGAGAGAGAGAGAGAGAGAGAGAGAGAGAGAGAGAGAGAGAGAGAGAGAGAGAGAGGAGAGAGAGAGAGAGAGAGAAGAGAGAGAGAGAGAGAGAGAGAGAGAGAGAGAGAGGAGAGAGAGAGAGGAGAGAGAGAGAGAGAGAGAGAGAGCAGGTAGGCAGCTAGGGTTGGAGGAGGTGTAGGGGGAGGGTTCGCTCCTGCCCTATTTATATAGAGGGCTGGCCGGCTGCCCTTGCCCCTCCTCCAAGCCCTAGGTCCGGCGGCCACATGGGGTGGAGTGGGGGGCAAGTTCCCCCCCCTTTTAGAAGCTCTCCCTAGGGTTTCCCCTAGGGCTTGGCCGGCTGGGCCTATGGGGCCTTGTGCCCCTGGACCAATGCGGCTAGGGGCACTCCCTCGTAGGCCCACGCCCCCCTCCCGACAAGTGGGGCCACGTTGGTCCCACTCCAGAAGCTTCTAGAACCTTCCGGTACAATACCGAACATTCCGAAATCCAAAAACTGCTTTCCCTTATATGAATCTTATTCTCCGGACCATTCAGGAACCTCTCGTGATGTCCTGGATCTCATCCGAGACTCTGAACAAAAACTCATAAACCAATTATCCATTCTATCCTAGCGTCGAGACACGTTAAGTGTGTGACCCTACGGGTTCGAGAATATGCATACATGATCTTCTATCAATAATCAACAGCGGAGTCTGGAAACCCATATTGACTCCCACATATTCATCGATGATCATATCGGATGAACCACGATGCCAGGATTCAATTAATCCCATATATATTCCCTTCGTCACGCGATATTTTACTTGCCCGAGATTCGATCGTTGGCATCGGAATACCTAGTTCAATCTCGTTCACAGCAAGTACTTTACTCGTTCCGTAATCCGATATCACTTTGTGATTAACTCCTTAACCACTTGCTTGCAAGTGGTGTTGATATCAATTACCAAGTGGGCCCGAAGTATATCTCTCCGACTTGGGAGGGACAAATCCCATCTCGATACATACAACCCAACAAGTACTTTTCGATCACCTGAGAGACACCTTTATGATCTCTCTCTCATAGGATGACGTTTGATGACCTCAAAGCTTTCTTCCGATACCAGGGAGTTGCATTATCTCATGGTCTAAGGAATACAATATTTGACATAAGAAAAAGCTTCGCAAAGATGAACACTATGACACGATCTAATTTCTCTGCTTAATTTGGGTCTGTCCATCATATCATTCTCCCAATGACATGATCTCATTATTAATTGACAACTCATGTCTATGGTTAGGAAAACTTAACCATCATTAATCAATGAGCTAGTCCATAGAGGCATACTAGGGACAAGGTGTTGTTCATAAACCACACAAGTATCAAAGTTCCCGCTTAATACAATTGTAGAATGGAATATAAACTTTATCATGAACAAGAATTATAATAATAACATCTTTATTATTGCCTCTAGGGCATAATTCCAACAGAAACGTCTCTATAATTTTTGATGCTCCATGCTTGTTTAGTATCTACTTTGCTTTACTTGTTCACACTTTGAGGTGCTTTTTGCATGTTTTCTGGTACTAACCTACTAACAAGTTGCAACAGTGCTAGATGCCTATTTTCTGCTGTTTTTGGTTTCAGAAAAGTTAGTAAAGAAATATTCTCGGAATTGGACGGGACAAATGACAAAGTAAATTACTTTTTGTGGGGAACAAGAAGTCCAGAGGGGAGCCGGAGGGGCGAGCCAGAGGGGCCGCACCCCCCCAAGGCGCGGCCACAGGCGGGCCCATGCCTGGCTAGAGTTTGGCGCCCCTGGCCACCGCCTCGGCCTACCCCTTTGCCTATAAGAAGCCCCCGATGTAGAAACCCTAGGTACCCGATCAAATATCCACGAAACCATCTATAGCCGCCGCCACCATCGTCCCTATATCGGGAGGGATCTGAAATTCTTCCCGACACCCTATCGGAGGGGAGATCATCCTGGAGGCCTTCTCTCCGGTATGATGCGTGAGTAGTTCCACCTTGGACTATGGGTCCATGTAGTAGCTAGATGGTTGTATCTCCTCCTTTGTGCTTTCATGTATAGATCTTGTGAGCTCCGTTCATGATCAATATCTAATCTATTTGTAATCATGCATGTTGTGTTCACGAGGATCTGATGGATATTGAGATTATTATGTTGGTTTGATTAATGGTTTTGTCTTTATGATTCTATCATGTATGTGTTGTTTGTGATATTGCATGTTGTCCGTTGTTAGTAGCTATCTTGGCCAAGTAGTTGCTAGTGACTCCAAGAGGGGGTATTTATGCTCGATAGTGGGTTCATGCCTCTATGTCACATCCCAAGATTTTCCAAATCTTGTAATGTGAAAAATAAATAAACAAAATAAATTATTGTTGAAAATCAGGGTGAAAAGAAACTTTTGTTTCTAAATGGAAACTTAAAACCCCATTTTGAATAAACTTTGATAAAAGTTTGAATCCAACAAAAATCCAAATCAAGGGAAATGCATTCCTCAATGAATGTATCTGGAAATTTAAACACTTGGAAAATAAATCCAAACCCTAAACCTTAATGGAATAAAAATCATTTCCAAAGTATCTCCAAGCCTATGGATTTGATCCATATAAAAATTTGTCAACAAACATTCACAAATGATCAAGAAAGACAAACAGAAATATCATAAAGCCATATAAATTGGTTTCACTCAATTTGGAACCATAAATAAAATCTTATGAATTTAATAAGATAAGAAATTGAATTCCCAAAGCTAATAAAGAACCTATCTAGAAACCCATACCAATTGGTGAACAAATGATCCTAAATAAATTTAAAAGGATAAACAAATAATAAACAAGATTTCACAAATTGGAATCACCAAGTTTGGATCTCTAAATAAAAAGATATGGATTTTATAAGATAAAGAAAGAATTATTAAAGAAAGGATTTTTAAAGACCAAATCAAATCTTGGCCAAATCCATAAACAAATGGAATGAATATAATCCAAATCCAAATAAAATATTGGATAAAGAAATTCCAAACTAAAATAAAATGGCTTAGACCAAATCCTATTGGAATAAAGACAAACCCAAATTTTAAATGGTTAATAAATCTTATTAAAAACTTTTCCAAATAATTCAAGATGGATTATTTGACACCCAATTAATTAAATAAAAACTTACTGAAAGGTTTTGGAAGAAATTAGAAATCAAATGGAAATTAAAAACATTATTAAATCCTATCTAATTAAAAACTAGAGCCTATTTTGAATAAATAAAAGACCCCAAAATGAATAAGGTTTTATTCAAAAATTGACATCAGAATATAATACTAATCAGTATTTGAACCTACTCAAATTTTGGCAAGGTTTTGAATTTAAATGAATGCTTGAATTGATTAAACCAAATCAAAACAGAAAAATCAAAAGAGAAAAAGAAAAACAAACAGAACGGAAAAAAATATGTATAGGACCCGACCCAACTAGCCTGGCCCAACTAAAGCCCAGTTAGCCCACCTCTCCCTCTCACGAGCGAACCGTTATTCACTCAGAAACTCACCCACTCAGCGACTGACCGACGGACCCCACCGCACCCTTCTCTCTCTCGCTGCCAGACGACCCCACGACCACGTTAGCTTCTTCCCCACGCGACCTGTTCTTCCTCCCGTTACTGCCGATTGATTCGCGTCGTCAATTCAATTCAATGCCGCGTGATCAACGCCCCCTGACCACACTCGCTTAAACGCCCGTTTCTCCTCTTCCTTTCCCCCCAAACATCACGCCTCGAGAGCCACCAGGCTGCTCCCATTTTGCGTTGCACTGCCGCTGTCTCCGGCGAGCTCACCGAGCGATTCCGGCCAACCACCGTCGCCCCTCGCCTCCTCGAGCACACAGGCGAGTTCCCCAGACCCTGGCGCACCTCTCTGTGGCCTCAGCTCGCCCGCGAGTGCCCTGCAATCTCGGCAACGTCTTCGACTGAGCGCCACCGTCAAACTACATCAACTCCGGTGACCCTCCCTGTAAGCAGCTGTCCACCCCTCTCCTTCCCGATGACACTCCTGCACTCGCCACACTCGCCCGCATCTAACCACGCCTTTGTTTTGCCTTGGGCTGAACTGCAGTGTCGCCCTCGACGACCTCCAGAGCCGCCTGACGCTGCCAGCGACTCCGGCGAGGAATTGCCACCATCCCTGTGCGCCCCTCGTCGAACCATCAGCACGTTGAGCTTCGGCACCTCCTTGCAAACACAGTGAGCCCTCTCCCCCTCTCCCTTGTGTCCTGTATCACCAGCTCCGCCGCGAGCAGAGCCAGCGCCGCCAGTCGCCGCCGCCAGCGCCGCTGAGCAATGGTCAAAGTAGTTAGGACCGTAGGATTCTGATCTGACGGATACGATAGAAAGAGAGCGAAGGGGTAAGTAGCATCTCTGCACCGTGCGATATGACTTAAATCTAACGGCTACCATCGCTTGATCCGGCCGAAGCGGTACCGACGAATAGAAACGCGCCGCGTGTCCCAGTCAGTTTGGTTTAAACAGAATTTGATCTATTAGTTTTCTAATTTTGTAAATTGCATAACTTTCAAACCACACGTCCAAATTTTGCAAATTTTATATCAATGGATTCAGAAAAATAATACCTAGCCAACCATGCACTTTGTTTAGTAAAAAGCTTCTGGTAAAATGTTTGTTTTTGCAGAAACTTATGTATGCTTGTTTAGATTATAAAAATTGTTCTAAAATGATTTTGGGGATAAAATCTTTTGCAAATGGTGAGTTTTGAACCTACTGACCATAGGAAACACTTTGTGGTATCAAAAATGTATTTGGTGAAAAAAAAGAATGAATCTTGGATTTAAACCATTTCTAGTCAAATAAAAATATGGTTTAATTATTAAAAATAGTTTTGGAAGAAAACCTTTGAGAAATGTTTTGGAAATAAACTCTCTGACCCTAAACACAAGATTTTATGGTTTGAAAACATATTTTGTGAACCCTATAGATTAATGCCTTATTGAAAACATTTTTACACCACATAAAATGATACCTTGTTTTAAAAAGGGTTTATAAAGTGAAACCTATTGCAAATGACTTTGCCACTTTATAAAATGACCAATAGGTGTTTCCAAATGTTTACAACCTACTAGAAACCATTTTTACAAATAAAACAAGCTATTTCATGCTTGCATGCATTACTTTGATTTTATCATTTTATGTGATGAATTGCTTGAATTGTAGATTGAAAATATTGTTTGCTTGATTGAATTGTAGTGATTTGAAGTGAGTGAACATTGCAAAGATCAAGGAGTGAACTTATACTCTCTACCAAAAAGGCAAGTGATGCTTCATACTTTTGTCCCATTATTTTCACTATGCACTAGTGATGTTTCAAAGTAGGACTTGCATGGAATTTTTGCTAAGTATAAACTATGCCATGGGAAATCCTATGTAGAGGGAGTGTCCCAACCTTTAATTAATATAAGGTGGAGTCCCCTGTGTTTACAATGCTAGTCCCTGGATCAATAGCTAGCATCCACAATTAAGATGTAATATCAAGAAACAAAGGTCATAATATAACTTTATAACCAGGAATAACATAATTTTATTACATCATAAATAGCTCATTTGGCTATTACATTACATTGCAGCGGAATAACTATAAGTATGGGGTCCTTCATCTTCAAAGTGCCACAGGCAGACATGTTGGTTGTAGACTTTGTAATCCTAATTAATCAATCAATCTTCTCTAAAACAATCAAACCTGCAACATTACAAGTTACAGCCACAAGGGTCAATACATTTGAATTGTATTGGCAAGTTTCACTACTATGTTAAATATAAGTGGATCCTATCTACATGCATTTTTTGGCTAAGTAGGGTTTTGGGCTCATTTGCATAAAGCAATAATTTATCCTATCTTTTCAAAATGGTTTTGGTCCTTTGTCAAATCTCCTTTTCAAAATCCCTTGAACTCCTTGGTAAACTCCCAAGTGTTCAAGTCCTTGTCAAAAAATCCCTTGAGCTCCTTGGTAACCCCAAGTGCATCAAGTTTTATCAAAATCTCTTGAGCTCCTTGGTACCCCCAAGTGCATCAAGTTTTATCAAAATCTCTTGAGCTCCTTGGTACCCCCAAGTGCATCAAGTCTTTAAAGTTTTCTTTTAGAAATTAGAATGTCGAGATTTCCCATAGCTTCAAACTTTAGTTGCTCAGTATTGTGCATAACCGGGGACATGGCTAAGTACTTAGATTTTATTATCTTCTGCAGAAGTAGTACACTTTACCCACATGTCACAATCCCATCTTGTTGCCACCAGTGGCCACTGGATTAGTGCTCACCAAGATGGAGTACCGGCAGATTGAGAATGTGACAAAGTCTTTCCAGAGGGTCCTCCCATACACCATTGCTAGCTTGTCTTCAGCACCCATGTAGTATTCGAGGTCCCCATGTCCAGTAAACTAAAGACAATGTATGGGTCTTCCCAATGTAATTGACTAAGCCAGAGCCATAAATAGCATGTGGTTGCACACGAAAGCCACAATTGGAGAAACATGTTCAATCTCTAAGTTTCCTGGGTGGTTTCCTTTGGAGCACAACACAAAGAGATTGCCATAGACATGGTTCCTTTTGTTGACACCTTCTCCAAAACTCAAAGTATCCTTGGCCACCCAGGTGGTTCATTGAGTCCTTGTTTTATTATATAAAAAAACACAAGTCCTTTTCTCAATTCCATAAAATCTCAACATGTATCTCTTTTCAAAATATAGCATGGCTAAGCATGTAACAACTACATTGTTTTCACTAAGGAATATAGGGAATCCTATTAGGATTTAGCATAGCATAAGTATAGAAATTCTTTTCATGCATGTTTCAAAATCCACTAAGTATAATGAAAATAGTAGGACCTTAGATGATAGTGTAACTTGCCTTTTTGGTAGGGAATGTTGGTTCACTTCCTTGATCTTGCTAGTCTCACACTTTTCTAACTTCACTACAATCAATCAAGCAAACACAATATCAACTAGCATTCCAAACCAATAATCAATCAAACAATTCACTCACATAAAACAATGGGATCTAAGTCATGCATGTAAGCATGCAAGAGATAGGTTTATTTGCAAAGATGGTCTCCACTAGGCTTGTAAACTTTGTAGGGTTCAAAGTGGTCATTTTCCAAAGTGGCAAAGTCATTTGCAAAAGGTTTTGTCCATAAACCATTTTTAAATCCATTCATTATTTTATGTGGTGGAAAATATTTTTATCAAAGCAACAACTTTAAGTTGTTCACCAAATAAGTTGTTGTTTCTCAAAACTTGGTGTTTTAGGGTCAGTAGGTTTAATCCAAAACATTTTCCCAAAGTTTTTACTCCAAAACATTTTCATAGCAAAACCATTATTTTTATTTAGGCTAGAAATGGGCTAAACCAATTAATCCATCCTAAACTTCACCAAATCCATTTTCAAAACCATGGATTGGTTCCTAGGGTCAGTAAGTTCACCACAAATCAATTTGCAAAGATTTCAACCTCAAAAACATTTTTGAACAATTTTTACAACCTATACATGCATACAAATGTTTCTGCAAAAACAAACATTTTACCAGAAGATTTTTACTAAACACATTGCATGGTTGGCTAGGGCTTGTTCCACTGAATCCAACGATATAAAGTTTGTAATTTTCGGACGTGTGGATCAAAAGTTATAGGGTTTTCAAATCTGCATCTAAATCAGATTCAAATTCTATTTCTAAATCATCTGGTGACACGCGGCGCAATGCTATTCGCTGGTACCGGTTCGGGCGGATCACGTGCTGCAGGCCGTTAGATCAAGTTGAACCGCACTGCACTGGCTGCGTACCCTTTCGAAGTTAAGTGATCTAATCGTGTCTCTTCGATCTAAATCGGACGGCTCCTATCCACTAGCCAAGAACTGGCGGCGCTCGACGGTCGCGCGCGGCGGCGACGGTCAGACGGTGGCGGCGCTGGCGAAGCAGGAAGCGAGAGAAGAGGAGGAGAGGCTCACCGTGATCGCAAGGACATGGTGAAGCTCGACGTGCTGTTTGCAGACGGAGGGGCGCACTGGAACAGTAGCGATTGCTCGCCGGAGTGGAGAACGGCGTCAGGCGGTCCTGGTGCTCGTCGAGGATGGTGCTATAGGTCACTCGGAGACAAACAAAACGCACAGTCAGATGCGCAAAGACACGGCGAAGGTGTGTGCGTGAACGAGAGGGGTCGGGGTGGTCTGTTCTTACCAGGAAGCTTCGCCGGAGAAGAAGGCAGACGCGGCGGCGCTCGGAGGCTTGTCGTAGTCGACGCTCAGGGGCGCCCGCGGTTGAATGGAGGGCACAGGTAGATGCGCCTGGGAGTGGGGAGTGTGTTCGTGTGCTCGGGGAGGCACGGGGTGGAGAGGCTTGGCCGGAATCGGGGAGGGACGATGGTCGGAGCAGTAGCGCTGCAGCTCGAAATTCCGTCGGCCTGGGGGCTCTCGTGCTGCGGTGTTTGAGGGAAAAGGAGGAGAAGGCGCAGGCGTTTAATAGCGTGCAGTCACGGCGAGTAACGGTCGCGGTATCATCGCGTATTCAACGCCGGCGTAAATGGCAGCAACGGCAGGCGTCGTCTGCGCGAGGAAGAAGGAGGAGTGAGCTGGCTGCGTGGGTCCCTGCTGTCAGCGAGGAATGAGAGGGAGAAGAGGGCCACCAGTCAGCGTCTGTTCGGGTTAGAATTTGAGTGCGAAACGTTTTCTTCGGGGAGGGGGAGCTGGGCTGGTTCTGGGCCTTGTTGGGCTGCTGGGTTGGGTCGACCAAAACCATTTTTTTCTTCCTGAAACCTTTTTCTTTTTATATTTCTAATTTCTGTTTTGAAATTCAAACAACCAAACAACACTCAAATCAATTCAAACAATCACCACACTATACAACTTTGAATTTGGTTCTGTTCAGTAACATAAACCAGAATCCAAAAACAAAATAATAATTTTATTTTAGGGTCCATTATTAAATAGACCTTGTTTTAATAAAACAAAATAGAACTTGATTTATTTAAAACTTCTTTTAAAATCTGAATATTTTCAAAACCAAATCAGTAGGTTTTATTTGGAAATATAAAATACTTAGAAAACTTATTTAAAATAAATAAGTTTTAGTGTTTCTTTATAATAGTAAAAACCTTTTTGTTTTTAAATAAACTTGGATATTAAATCCTTATTATTTTATTTAATAAACCTTTACCATTTTTATCAAAACAAAATGTTTTATTTCAAAAGCTTGGCCAAGGTTTAATTTGGCTTTATAAAATAATCTTTATTTATAAAACTTCTATTTCTTTTGAAAACCAAATCCTTTTATTTTAAAAGATCCAAAATAGTAATTTTAAATATTTTTTATTTTCCTTTATTAAATGTTTATCTTTTTAAATCCCTTTAGGATTTATTTGATTCAAATTGGTTTGAAGGTTTCCAATTGGATTCAAAAAGTTTCTTCTCACCCTGAAAATCAAACAAAGTTTTATTTTATTCATTTATTTTTCACATTACAAGATTTGGAAAATCTTGGGATGTGACATCCTAGTAGATGAAACCTTAGTATAATTTCCTAAGTTAAGATTACTACTACTACCATGCTTAGCTTAGCTAGTAGAAAACAAGGGTGGAATATATATTCATGCTATGGAAAATTTCTAAGTCTGAGGACTTGTGTTTTGTTTAATAAAACAACTAAGTGAATGAATCACCTGGGTGGAATGGAAGGAATTGTTTGTGTTGAGTGGTTACACAAGGCCAGGGGACTGGTGAACCTTGTGTATCTCACTTGTGGATGGCCACCCAGGAACAAAGAGATTTGAGATGTCAAATGTTGAGAAGCTTCAAGTGCAACCACTTGGCATTATGGGCTCTGCCTGGATCATATAGGTTGCAATAACTTAGCCAAATGGACAGTTGGTGGTAGGGGTTTGATAGGTTGGAGCGCGTCCATTTTGGTCTAAGGGAAGGCTTCTGAAAGATCTTGTCTTGGTGAAACCAAGTCTTGTGGGGAAAGTGCACCACCTCTACAGAGTGTAAAATCTAAGTACTTAGCCATGTCCCTGGTAAAGGACAATTTTGAGCATCAAGACATGGAAGCTATCAAGAATCTCATCATCCAAATTTCTAAGTTAAAATCTTGTGGTTGAACAAGGGTTGAAAGGATCACCAATTTCTATTGGGGATGCCTTGGGAAAGATTTTGTCAAGAAAAAATTTGGTGTTTTCAAATGATAAGGAAAATCTATTTTGAGCAAAGCAAGCCTAAGCTCCACTTAGCCAAATGCATATAGATGATAGACTCCACTATACTACCATAGTATCACTTTCCAATACAATTCAAATGTATTGACCCTTGTGGCTGTAACTTGTTATGTTGCAGGTTTGCTTGATATTAGTGAAGTAGGATTACAAGTCTACAACCAACATGTCTGCCTGTGGCACTTTGAAGATGAAGGACCCCATGCTTATAGATATTCTGCTGCAATGTAATGTAATAGCCAAATGAGCTATGTAAGATGTAATAAATTATGTTATTCCTGGTTATAAAGTTGTATTATGACCTTTGTTTCTTGATATTACATCTTAACTGTGGATGCTAGCTATTGATCCAGGGACTAGCATTTTAAACACAGGGATCTCTACCTTATTAGAGGTTGGGAACCTTACACTCTAGTTTCTAAGGGAAGTGACAGAAATCTCTTCGGTTGTAGATGTGTTGTTGCCACTAGGGGGAAAACAACGGTCTCTTGTTTATGGAACATGTGGACTGTTTACCTTACACACTTTGCTTAAAGCAGTTGTCTGTTGCTTGCAACTTAATACTGGAGGGGGTTCGGATGATAACCTGAAGGTGGACTTCTATTCATAGATGCAGTTGGATGGCGGTCTATGTATATTGTTGTATTGCCCCATTGAATCTCATGGATCTTTATGACTAGTAATTGCATTGTTATGCCTTGCTCAGTTCCTGTCAATTGCCCTGCTGTAATTTGTTTACCCTTCATGCCATGTTGTTTATCTAAGGAGAGCACCTCTAGTGAACTATGGACCCCGGTCCAATCTTTACCATTGATTCATCTTCCACCGTTACTTGTTTACTTGCTGCAAACCATTACCTTCCACACCATACGTTTAATCCTTTGTTACAGCAAACCGGTGAGCTTGACAACCTCACTGATTCGTTGGGGCAAAGTCTTGAGTTTGTGTTGTGCAGGTCTCCGCGTTGCTTGCAACACCTGTGTGACGTTTCCTTCCTCCTTCTGGTTCGATAACCTCGGTCTCAACTGAGGGAAAACTTGATGGTTGCTCTTCGCACCCTACGCTTGGGGTTACCAACGAAGTTCCACGTCGAGCATCATCAACTTACAAGTTCCCTCTTTATTCCACACCAATGACATCCATAGACAAAAAAGCATGATATCAACTGAGTGCAAAGTACAAGTGCAACGTTGAAAACGTTCCCCATGACAGCACGGTTCTGCTAATTCCAGCGTATAAGTGCAAGCATATACAACATAGATGATACGATGGTTCAAGTTTATTAGGGGCAAAGAATATAAAGTGTGCCATCAAGTTTGTGAGGGATTTTGTAGGGGTTCCAATCTTTAATAAGATAGAGCCCCCTGTGTTTACAATGCTAGTCCCTGGATCAATAGCTAGCATCCACAGTTAAGATGTAATATCAAGAAACAAAGGTCATAATATAACTTTATAACCAGGAATAACATAATTTTATTACATCTTACATAGCTCATTTGGCTAATACATTACATTGTAGCGGAAAACTATAGTCATGGGTCCTTCATCTTCAAAGTGCCACAGGCAGATGTTGGTTGTAGACTTTGTAATCCTAATCAATCAATCCTCACTAAAAACAATCAAACCTGCAACATAACAAGTTACAGCCACAAGGGTCAATACATTTGAATTGTATTGGCAAGTGATACTATGGTAGTATAGTGGAGTCTATCATCTATATGCATTTGGCTAAGTGGAGTTGAGGCTTGCATTGCTCAAAATAGATTTTTCCTTAACATTTGAAAATACTAAGTTTTGCTTGGCAAAATCATTTTTCTCAATCAAAGATTTGAAGATCCTTTAACCAAGGCATCTCCCAATCAAAGATTGAAGATTTCAAACAACCCTTGTTCAAACCACAAGATTTTAACTTAGAAATTTGAATGATGAGATTCTTGATTGCTTCCATGTCTTGATGCTCAAATTGTCCTTTACCAGGGACATGGCTAAGTACTTAGATTTTACACTCTGCAGAGGTGGTGCACTTTCCCCACAAGACTTGGTTTCCCAAGACAAGATATTTCAGAAGCTTTCCCTTAGACCAAAATGGACGCGCTCCAACCTATCAAACACTACCACCAACTGTCCATATGGCTAAGTTCTTGCAACCTATATGATCATGGCAGAGCCCATATTGCCAAGTGGTTGCACTTGAAGCTTCTCAACATTTGACATCTCAAATCCCTTTGTTCCTGGGTGGCCATCCACAAGTGAGATACACAAGGTTCACCAGTCCCCTGGCCTTGTGTAACCACTCAACATACACCATTCCTTCCATTCCACCCAGGTGATTCATTCACTTAGTTGTTTTATTAAACAAAACTCAAGTCCTTAGACTTAGAAATTTTCCATAGCATGAATATATGTTCCACCCTTGTTTTCTACTAGCTAGGCTAAGCTTGATAGTATTAGGAATCTTAACTTAGGAAAATCCTACTAAGGATTCATCCACTAGGTTTTCTTATAGCAAGGTCTATACTTAGCAAAATCCATGCAAGTTTTACTTAGCAAAATCACTAATGCATAGAGAAAGTAATGGGACAAAAGTATGAAGCATCACTTGCCTTTTGGAAGGGAATGGTAGTTCACTCCTTGATCTTGCTAGTCTCACACTTTCTAACTTCACTACAAGTCAATCAAGTAGACACAAAATCAACTAGCATTCCAAACCAATAAATCAATCAAACAATTTAACACACACAAAACAATGGGATCTAAGTCATGCATGGGAGCATGCACAAGATAGTTTTATTTTGCAAAGAGGGTCTCTATTGGGTTTCTAAACTTTGTAAGATCCAAATTGGTCATTTACCAAAGTGGTAAAGTCATTAGCAAGAGGGTTTTGTCCAAAAACTATTTTTAAATCCATTCATCATTTCATGTGGTGAAAAATGTTTTTATTAAGGCAAAACTCTTAAGTTGTTCACCAAATGAGTTGCTAATTTGCAAAACTTGGTGTTTTGGTCAGTGGGTTTGAATCTCAATATTTTCCCAAAGTTTTTGTTCCAAAATCTTTTCCATAACAATTCCATTATTTTCACTTGGCTAGAAATGGACCAAATCTAATATTCCATCCCAATCTTTTCCAAATCCATTTTCAAAACCATGGGTTGGTTCCTAGGGTCAGTAAGGTCACAATAAACCATTTTGCAAAGGGTTTAATCCAAAAATCATTTTTAAACAATTTTTATACTCTAAACAAGCATACATTTGATTCTGCAAAAACAAGCAAGTTAACAGATACTATTTACTAAACCAAGGGCATGGTTGGCTAGGGCTTGCTCTCCTGAATCCATTGATATAAAATTTGTAATTTTTGGACGTGTGGTTTGAAAGTTACAGGGGTTTGAAGTTTGCAAATAATTCTGTTTTCAAATCTGTTTTTTAAACCGAATAGGTGACACGCGGCACACTCTGGTTGGACGGTACCGGTTCGGGGTGGATCACGGTGCAGACCGTCGGATCTAAGCAGATCGTATGGCCCAGATCACGTACCCTTTCGCGTTTAAGTTATTCTATCCTATCCATCAGATCGGGATCGGACGGCTGTGGGGTGCTTGACCTTAGACGTGCGGCGCTGCGGCGGAGCGACCAGTCGATGACGGCGCTAGTGAAATAGGAAGCGAGGTAAAATAAGGAGATGCTCACCAGAATCGCGGGATCGTGGTGAAGCTCAAGGTACTCGCGAGAAGGCAAGGGGCGCACGGGGCTGTCCTTGATTGCTCGCCGGAGTGGAGCTGCGCCTCGGGCAGTTCAGGAGGTCGTCGAGGGCGAGGATAGGAGGCGTCCTAGGACAAACGGAGGATGCGGTTAGGTTCGCATGAGCCTGGAGATCAACATCGTGTCCACGGGGAAAGGGGGGAGGTCAGGTTCTACCTGGGGACGTCGTCGGAGAAGAGGGCAGACGGCGGTGCTGCAGGTCGTCGACGTTGCCGACGCTGGGAGGCACGCGCAAGTAAGCTGCGGCTGCAGAAAGGTTCTCTGGAAAATGCTGAGCACAGCTGCGTGCTCGAGGAAGCAGGAGGGGGCGTGTGTTGGCCGGAATCGGCGAGAACGGTCGTCGGAGACAGAGGAAGTGCAGGGAAAAATTCCTCGGCCTGGGGGCGTGCTTGAGGGAGGGGGCAGAGGGGAATGAGAGAGGATGCGCTGGCGTTTAAAGGTGCTTGATCGCTGCGAGTTAAGGTGGCCGCGTTAAGGAGAATTGATGCCGCGAAATCAAGGCCTGCAACGGCCGGCGAGGGGGAGAAGGGGTCGTACGGGTGGGGAGGAAGAACAGTGGCAAGTGGGGTCGGTCAGTCAGTGGGAAAGGAGAGAGGAGGAGGTCCACTGGTCAGTCTCGGTGTGGGTCAGAAACGGTGCGAAACGTTTTCTTTCGGGTGAGAGAAGGCTGGGCTGGATTGGGCTGTGTTGGGCTAGTTGGGCCAGAGGGTGGGCTGTTCTATTTTTTTCTGTCTAAATTCTTTTTCCTTTTCTATTTCTATTTTGAATTTCAAAACAATCAAACAAGGTTCAAATCAATTCAAACAACACTCAAACTTTGTAATATTGAAATTAGTTCTGTTCAGTAACATGAACCAAAATCTAAAATAAAAATAATATTTTAAATCTTTTTAGGTTCTATTTATTAATTAAGTAAAATGGTCCATGGTTTATTAATAAAATAGGGTTTGGTTTATTTAATAAAATCTTCATTTGAAATCCAAATACTTTCAAAACCATATCAGTAGATTTTATTTGGAAATAAAGAATATTTGGAGAACTTGTTTAAAATAAAATAACCTTTTATTTTAGGGTCCATTAATAATTAAATAAAATGGGCCTTAGTTATTAAATCAAATAGAGTTTGATTTTATTAATAAAATCTTTATTTGAAACCTAAATATTTTCAAAACCAAGTCGGTAGGTTTTATTTGGGAAATATAGAATACTTGGAAATTTGTTTAAAACAAATACCCTTTTATTTTAGAGTCCATTATTAATTAAATATAATAGACTTTCATTATTAAATCAAATAGGATTTGTTTTATTGAGATATTTATTTTGAAATCTAAAATAAAGCCCAAACACTTTAGTAGGTTTTATTTGTGAATATCAAATATTTGGAAAACTTATTTTAAATAATTTAATAAGTTTTGATGTTTCAATTAGATTGGTAAAACCTTTTATTTAAATAAAGTTTGGATATTAATTCCTTATTATTTTATTTAAATAACCTTTGCTAATTTTTTTTTATTGAAAATAAAATGTTTTAATTCCAAAGCTTGGCCAAGGTTTAATTTGGCTTTATAAAATATTCTTTATTTATAAACTTCTATTTCATTTGAAAATAAATCTTTTCACTTAAGAGTTTCAAAATAGTATTTCCAAATGTTTTTTATTTTTCCTTTTATTAAATGTTTAGTTTTATTTAATTCAAATGGGTTTGAAGTTCCAATTGAAAAAAAAAATTCTTCTGGCTCTGAAAATCAAACAAAGTTTTATTTTATTCATTTATTTTCACATTACAAGATTTGGAAAATCTTGGGATGTGACAGATTTAATCACTAAGTTTTCACATAACAAAATAGTTTTTAATTGGAAGATAGCTGAAACCAAAAATATACTTGGAATGGTGTAACACACCATGCATAGGAGTTTATAGTGGACACTTTGGAATAACTTGGTTTCTTGGGAGTTGGAAACATGAGTAGAGCTTACTCATACAAGTGGAGGCTAGCAAAAGACTGGGAGCAACCAACTAAGAGAGCATAATGGCCATAATCATGCAGAGCAACAAAGAATTACTAATCAAAGCATAGAGTGGTACTACAAGTCAAGGACTAAATGATCATAGAGTATAATGGTGACTTGTCATAGTCATAACATGGTGTGAGCATGTGACAAGTCAACCCAAACAAAGCATTAAAGGATAATACTACAATACTATGCTTTTGCATGCTAAAACAACGCATAATTTCTTTAAGGCACACTAAGAAATCCCAATTGTTTGGAACAAGACATGCTACAACAATAATCACTAAGAATAAGGTCAAAACAACACCTAGCATGTCATGCTAAAGTCCAAGTCACAGTCAATGCAAGCTCCTCTTGCACTTCAAGCAAGAACTTACTACTTCTATCAAACACCAAGCAACTTATTTGCAAAACAACACAGCGAGAACGGGGGTCCAAACTACTTTATTCAATCAAACTAAACAACCTAAGAAAAGCAAAAGAAAACTAAGACGCTCCAAGAACAACACAACTATGCATGAAACAATAAAAACGAAGTGTCTAGACAGACCTAAGCTTTTTATTGATGAAGAAGGGGATGCCTTGGGCATCCCCAAGCTTTAATGCTTGTACCTCTTGGATATTTCTTGGGGCGACACCATGGTGGCATCCCCAAGCTTGAGCTTTTATCCATTCTTCATCTCATTGCATCATTCTCTCTCTCTACGCCTGAAATTTTTTCTTCATACAAAACTTCACACAATCTTCATTAGCAACATTAGTTTATTCAAAAGATATTAGACCTCTGGTAAAGCTTTGAAACAGCAAGGATTTTCACTAACAACACAAGCTACTGTAGTAACTCCTTCAAAAAGCTCGATTCCCCAAAATAGAACTCAAAACGGAATCAATAAGAAGGAAATGCAAATAATGGCAGAAATCTGTCAAAACAGACCAGCAGGTAGAAACCGATTTTTTCGAACATCTTATGTTGCTCAAATAAAAAAGTGTTGAAATAACTAAAGTTAGCTAATATACTGGGGGATTTATTCGTAAATTTTGAGCTCAATCCAAGTTACAGAGACTCCTCACGAAAGAGGATAGAAATATGTTTCGGGACAGCAACTCCCCAAATCTTACTTCCCTCTCATTAGAGGTCATTCTTGACACAAAAAGCAATCAAAAAGGATAAGGAGAGGTCATTACTAAAGTAATAACTTACAAGACTCAAGTAAACTCTTGGGTTATCTCCCAACAAATACTTTTCTTTAACGCCTTTAAGTTAGGCATAAGAAGCAAGAAGAATCAAGTATTTTCAAATGAGGAAGCATTAACATCAAACCTTGCTTTCAAAGGAGGAGCAAAAAGCAACTTCTCTGTGCTCATAAGTAAGTGTTCAATACCTTTATTGAATGTAAAATGATATTTAATGGTGCCTTCTTTCATATCAATGATGGCACTAACTGTTCTAAGAAAAGGTCTTCCCAAAGTAATAGGACAAGAAGCATTGTATTCAACATCCAAAACATAGAAATCAACAGGGACATAAGCATTGTTAACCATAATGAGAACGTCATTAATACTCCCCATGAGTTTCTTCTTAGCATTATCATTGAGTGGGACATATAAATAACAATCTTCTAATGGTGGCAAATCAAGCATTCCATAAATCTTCCTAGGCATAATAGAGACACTAGAACCAAGATCACATGAAGCTTTGAGATCAAAGTCATTCACTTGCATATTAATAATGGGTTCCTAACTATCTTCTACTTTCCTGGGAATAGAAGCTTTGTGTTTTAGCTTCTCTTCCTTAATCTTAACAAGAGCATCTGTAATGTGTTTAGTGAAAGCAACATGCATATCACTAGCATCAGGACTTCTAGCAAGCTTTTGTAGGAACATAATCACTTCAAAAATATTGCAACCATCAATATCAAAGTCAAACTTAGCATCACTAGTAGTAGGCTCAATAGGCTTAGGCATAGTAGGAGGAGGATTAGGGACTACTTGTGGTTTAGTGGTGATGGTGCACACACTATTGTTTCTATAAATTTTAGCTTCCCTTTCCCACCTAGCATGAAGTTGAGCTAACAGCCTAACATTTTCATCAATAGTAACTTGTATGGCATGAGAAGTAGCAAAGGTATTTTCGATAGTTTCAGGTTTAGCAGCCATTTTATTAATCAAGGAAGACTGAGCTTCAGACAAAGAGGATATATTTTTCTCATCACTCAAATTTTTTGACTATAAACTAGGAATTTATCTATTAAGATTCTCAAGCTGATGGCTAATGTTTTTCAAGATGATAGATTGTTCCTCCATAGTTTTAGTGAAAATCTTATTTTGCTCATATTGCTTCTGCATAAAATTATTAGTGGATCTCTCTAATTCTAGAATCCTTTCTTCACTAGGCATTCCAGATCTACCATGATAAACATTTCCACTAGGAGGATAAGGCCTATAATTACCATAAGTATTGTTGCCAAAATTGTTGTTTCTAATGAAGTTCACATCAACTTGCTCTTCTTGAGAAACCAAGGAGGCTAAGCGAACACTATTAGGATCTAGAGGAGCTTTCCCATTAACAAGCATAGCCATAATAACATCAATCTTATCACTCAAAGAGGAAGTTTCCTCAACAGAATTTACCTTCTTACCATGTGGAGCTCTTTCAACATGCCATTCAGAGTAGTTAACCATCATATTATCAAGGAGCCTTGTTGTAGCACCCAAAGTGAGGCCCATGAAGGTACCTCCAGCAGCTGAATCCAACAGATTTCTTGAGAAGAAGTTCAAACCTGCATAAAAAGTCTGGATAATCATCCAAGCAGTGAGTCCATGAGTGGGGCAATTCTTAACCAAAGATTTCATTCTTTCTCAAGCTAGGGCAACATGTTCACTATCAAGTTGTTTAAATTTCATAATGTCACTTCTCATAGATATAATCTTAGCAGGAGGATAGTACTTTCCAATAAAAGCATCTTTGCACTTAGTCCAAGAATCAATACTATTTTTAGGAAATGAAAGCAACCATTCTTTAGGTTTTCCTCTCAAGGACAAAGGAAAAAGGTTGAGCTTAATAATATCTCCATCTACATCCTTATATTTTTGCATCTCACAAAGTTCAACAAAGCTATTGACATGGGCAACAGGATCATCAGAACTAGCACCAGAAAATTGCTCCCATCACAAGATTCAACAAAGCAGGCTTAATTTCATAAAAGGTAGCATCAGGACCAGGTGGAGCAATAGGAGTGCTAAGGAAATCATTGTTGTTGGTGCTAGTGAAGTCACACAGCTTGGTGTTCTAAACAGAGTTCATTTTGGCAAAGGTGGGCAAGCCAAAAACAACAGCAGCAGCTAGAGCAGGAATTGATTTTATTTTTTTTTGAATAAAGCAAGCAAACCAAACTAGACTAATTTTTTTGGGTTTTTTGAAAAAGAGGCAAACAAAACTAAGCAAAAGAAACAAAGCAAATTAAAAACAAAGTAAAGAGAAAGGAAGTAAAGGACTCCCCTTGTGAATACGTCCTTATCCTCCCCGGCAACGGCGCCAGAAAACTTGTTGATGACTCCTAGATGGCGCCAGAGAACTTGGTGCCTGACGTGGAGTCTGTTGGGTACCCCAAGATCAAGGTGTGATGAGCACAATAGCAAGTCTTCCCTTAGTAGAGACCGAGGTTATCGAACCAGAAGGAGGAAGGAAACGTCACACGAGTGTTGCTAGCAACGCGGAGACCTGCACAACACAAACTCAAGAATTTGCCCCAACGAATCAGTGAGGTTGTCAAGCTCACCGGTTTGCTGTAACAAAGGATTAAACATATGGTGTGGAAGGTAATGGTTTGCAGCAAGTAAACAAGTAATAGTGGAAGATGTATCAATGGTAAAGATTGCATCGGGGTCCATAATTCACTAGAGGTGCTCTCCTTAGATAAACAACATGGCATGAACGGTAAACAAATTACAGCAGGGCAATTGACAGGAACTGAGCAAGGCATAACAATGCAATTACTAGTCAGAAAGATCCTATGATATTCGATTGGGCAATACAACAAGATACATAGACCGCCATCCAACTGCATCTATGACTAGAAGTCCACCTTCAGGTTATCATCCGAACCCCCTCCAGTATTAAGTGGCAAGCAACAGACAACTGCTTTAAGCAAAGTGTGTAAGGTAAACAGTCCACATGTTCCATGAACAAGAGACCGTTTTTTTTCTCCCTAGTAGCAACAACACATCTACAACCGAAGAGATTTCCGTCACTTCCCTTGGAAACTAGAGGCATGAACCCACTATCGAGCATAAATACCCCCTCTTGGAGTCACTAGCAACTACTCGGCCAAGATAGATACTAACAACGGAGAGCATGCAAGATCACAAACAACACAGACATGATAGAATCATAAAGACAAAACCATTAATCAAACCAACATAATAATCTCAATATCCATCGGATCCCCGCAAACACAACATACATGATTGCAAATAGATTAGACATTGATCATGAACGGAGATCACAAGATCTATACATGAAAGCACAAAGGAGGATATACAACCATCTAGCTACTGCATGGACCCATAGTCCAAGGTGGAACTACTCACGCATCATACCGGAGAGAAGGCCTCCGGGATGATCTCCCCTCTGGCAGGGTGCCGGGCAGAACTTCAAATCCCCCCCCCCACCGATCTAGGGACGATGGTGGCGTCGGCTACAGACGGTTTCGTGGAGATTTGATCGGGTGCTTAGGTTTTCTGCATCGGGGGCTTCTTATAGGCGAAGGGGGAGGCCGAGGCGGTGTCTAGGGGCCCCACACCCTGCCTAGGAGCGGGGTAGGGCCCACCCGCGCCTAGGAGGGTCTGGGCGCCCTATTAGCCCGCCTCTCCGGCTCCCCTATGGACTTCTTGTTCCCCACGAAAAGTAATTGACTTTGATGTTTGTCCCGTCCAATTCCGAGAATATTTCTTTACTAACTTTTCTGAAACCAAAAACAGCAGAAAACAGGCAACAGGTGATGACCCACAAGTATAGGGGGTGTATCGTAGTACTTTTGATAAATAGGAGTGTCGATCCCAACGAGGATCAGAAGGTGCTGAACAGTGGTATGGAGAAGGAAATCCAAGTGAATACTTAGCAAACGGATTTTTAGTGGTTTTCTAACAAGGCAACAAAACAAAGAGCAAGTAACAGAAGTAACAAAAGAACGGAGCAAGTGGTCCAATCCTTTCTTAGCAAAGAACAAGTCGGTGGAAATACTTATAAGGACCAAACGTTCTCGAGGACACATGGGAATTCTGTCAAGTGTTTTCGCTTCAAATAGCTGAGTACTCTTCTCTGGTGTTGTAAGTGTTTTGTGGGTGAACTGTGCTAACATACCGCCCTTCCTAGGACTAATACATACTTGTGATTAAACCCCCTGCAAACATCTGTAATTATATGAAATTAATTAAGATATAAATCTAACCACAGCCTTAAACTCTGAGATCCTACACTCCCTTGTGCAAAGGTGTCCTAATAGGGGTTTAGGTTTCTGTCACTCTGACAACCCCACGATTAGTAGCCAAATACACAATGCATTCCCCTAGGCCCATAAATGGTGAAGTATCATGTAGTCGACGTTCACATGACACCACTAGAAGAACAGCACCACAACTTAAATACTAAACCATTGAATAATAACTCAACACAAATTCACTACTAACAACATGACTTCTCCCATGTCCTCAAGAATTAAACGAACTACTCACAAGACATCATATGGATCAAGATCAAATATGATATGATAATGGATAACAATCTGAACATAAACAATAATCCAATGGTTCCACTCACAAGCATCAACTACAATAGTAATCAACACCGGGAAAGTTTCCCCTAAGAAATAAAGCAATATCCAACACAATTGTTATAGCGGGACAAAGTGGTGGTGATGGTGCTGGTGGAGATGATGGTGTGGATGATGATGATGATGATCCCGATGAAGCCTAGCTTGATGATGGTGTTGATGGCGACGGTCTCCCCTCTCCGGGAAGGAACCAGCAGAAATCTGTCTGCCGGAGAGATCTTTCTCTCTCGGTGTTTTCCGCCCCCAGAGGCGGCGGAAATCTATTTGTGGTCGCTCCCCGAGCCTTAGGGTTTCAAAGGGAAGATATAGGCGAAGGGGCGGAGTCGGAGGCCGAGCAGGTGGGCCACACCTTCCCTAGGCGCAGGGTCAGGTACGGTGGGCCCACGCCTAGGGGGTGTGGGCCCCCTGAGGCCCATATCCGTCCCTCCTTCTGGCTTCCTTCGTCTTCTGGTAAAATAATATGTTTCCATGTTTTTCTAGTATTTTTATGATCTTCACGAAATTGCACCGAAACGCCTTCTTTTCCATCAGAATCCAGACTCCGGCAGTCCATCCTCTAGGAATCATACAACATGCATAAACAGATGAAAATCCATAAGTAATACCTCATAATAAGACAAATATCAATGAATAGAGGTAAATTATGATATAGAAAGGTGATGCAAATTGGGCGTATCAACTCCCCCAAGATTAGACTTCGCTTGTCCCCAAGCGAATACTGAGCTCGGTAAACATGTCCATAGGTTTATGGAGTGAATTGTCGATAAAAGAATACGAACAAGAAGCATCACACTTACCATTGCATAACTCATAGAAGAAAGCAACTCACCATTATATAACTTAGCTTGCAACCAAGTAAAACAGTCACAATAGAGATGCATAAATATAAATCATAATTGGAATTGGCAAACTTGTTCTTGGTCAGAGAACACCTGGCAAACAGTTTCACAAAGGCTTTTTGTAGAGGTTTCAAAACAGGAGCACTCTTTGTTCAAAAAGGTTTTTCACAAGTGGAGGCTTTCAAAGTAATGCTCAATAGATAAGAGTTTTGTGCAAAACAAGGAAGATGAAAAACATGATTGAATAAATCACCATATGAATGCTTGAAACACAACAACTCAAAAGCTTGCTGGAGACAGAGAGGAAGTAGGTTTACTGACTCAACTGGCAACTAGGAGAAAGGTCCCTTCTTAGAGGGTAGCAGGGATTACAAGTCATAAAGAGCTTCCAAAATATTATGGTACTTACTAGCTTTGATCCCTCATTGCCCCTATCATAAGCATCTTGAGATGATTAAGGTTAAAGTGAACAAAGATGGAGTATATTCTTGACAAAATATAAGTTGGCAATCTCATGTCCCTTGAATATGAGGGCCACTCCTCGTGCATACTCAACTTTGGGTCCAGGTACGTTCTTGTCATTGTAAGTATTTGCATATCATTGAGAACCGCCAACGAGGTACCCCTTGCACATGGTACAGGAGCTTTCCCATAACCAAAATGACAAGGCAAGCAGACAATGAGCATCTCAGCAATCTTTTTATTTACCATATGCATAGATTTTTATTGAGGATGCTTCATAGATAGCTCACTATGGTGATGTTGCAAGTTTCCACCATGATTAAGCATGACTTAGTCTAGCGGCCTAGGAGTTTCTCTAACACATAATACAAAATCCATGGACTTACAAGTTCGCTCTTTATTTCACACTGTTGACATCCATAGACAAAAGAGAACGATATCAACTGTGTACAGAGTACAAGCGCAATGTTGAAAACGTTCCCCGTGACAGCACGGTTCTGCTAACTCCAACGTATAGATGCAAGCATATACAACTTCGATGTTCACAATGGTTCAAGTTTATTAGGGGCAAGTAATAAAGTGTGTCATCAAGTTCGTGAGAGCTTTACTGACTAGTTTTCACATAACAAAATACTTTTTAATTCGAAAGGTAGATGAAGCTTGAGAATTTGCTAGGAATAGCAAAAGCTACTAGGTAGATATGGTGGACACAAGTGGCAAAAGTTTTGTGTTCAAAGGATTTTGGAAACATGAGAAGTATGCCTTCTCAAAACAGGTTTTTGGCTAGCAAGGCTAGGTAGCAAGCAAGAGAGTTGAAAGAAACAAGAAAACATACAAGTAATAAATCCAAACATGCAATCTTCCTTGAAGACACAAAAGAATCTTAAATAAAGAATACTAAGCTTATGAGCCAACAAGAAAGAAAACAAATGATACCAAATACCTGTAAGCTTTTTTCCTTTCTTTCTTTTTCTTTCAAACTAAAGCCACTGACCAGAACTTGGTTTGCCAAAACCAATTTAGATCCACTTGATGATCCCAAAGTGGTGCCAATACTGAACAACAAGATCCATCATATAATAGAGATCGCAAACTAAAAATAAGAAGTGCAAAAAGTAAAAGATGAGACTTCTCATTAATATTCAAATAAAGGCACTCACACCAAGGGATACATAGATAATCAACTAAAGGAGAGATACTTCCACATGCAAACCAAACTATAAGATAACCTCTCTACCACAGATATGAATCCACTAAAAAGGTAAAAGATAATAGATAGTGGTGGTGATACCGCGACACTCCACCAAGCTTGGAACAGGCCAAGGGGATGCCAAACCTGATGACGAATTACCCCTTCGGTGGTGGTGGTGTTCTCTTGATAAGCTCCTCAATAAGTTTCTTCAACTCCTCGAACTCAAAAGTAAGAGTACGGATTAGCTCCAAATTTTGCTCTATATGGTTCATGATCATGTCAGTCCAAGAATCCCTGTTTTTGCTATTCTTTCCCCACTCTTCATCCCTAGCATGATCCTTCTCTGCATTGTTAGAGCGACGCATAACCCAAACCGAAGGCAAACTTTCCTTGGGCACATGTTGATATTGATATTCATGTATAAGTGTATGGAAGGGTCTCTTGTTTCGTGGAGGAGATGGCTGTGGATTGTAGAAGCGACGTGGAGGTTCCCCTCCTGTAGACATCCGAACTGTCTTCTTAAGCCTGGTAGGTTGTGCCACCAAACCAATGCTTGCGACGGTAGCACGGGTGTACGGTTGCTTGTCCTCCTCCATGTCTCCTTCATAACCTACCGGAATCTCCTCCTCCTTGGGAACTTGAGGTTCTTCTTCTTCGGGCTTCTTCCCTTTGTCGTTGGCGGAGGCCATGGTGCTCTAAACTTGAGAAGATTTCCTGACAGAAACAGATCGAAAGGAAAACACGATGAGAATATGATGCAAGTACCTCGGGGAACCCGGGGGGTTATATATTACGAAGTTTCAAGGCATAAGGAAGGTATTGACACGGAAACAAGGCGGAGACGGAGTTCGAGGGTGGCAAATCCCCTCCAGGCGCGGCCAGGCTGGGCCCGCGCCTAGGGGGGTTTGTCCACCCCGGGCTCCGTTTCCTATTTAGTTTCGTCTCGTAACTTCTCTTATGTATTAAAAACATCAAAAACATAAAAAGATTGAGGTTTCACGAACCTTCTGTTTTCACCACTTTTACCTATTCAAAGACGAACTCTGCAGATTCCTTCTCTCTTTCTCCTACGAATTTCCTTCATACAAAACTTTTGCACAAACTCAATCACAACATTAGTGTAAGCAAAAACAATAAACCTTTGGTGCACACTTCAACTGAAAACCCATCAAAACAAAAGCTTCTGTAAGAGGCAAATGCAAATGATGGAAGAATCTTGTCAAAACAGACCAGCAGGTAAATATTGATTTTTTTGAAGACCTTCTGTTGCTCAAATCAAAAAGTGCAGAACTGATGAAAGTTGGATAACAACTTGGAGAACAAGCTCAGAAAAATTCAGCTTCATCCGAAGTACTGAGCTCCCTCAAGAAGTTTTACAATACAGCACAAAAATCTGTCCCAGGACAGCCACTTTTCACAACTCCTCTACTTCACAAAAGTAGTTGAACTTGACACAAAAGCCAAAAAAAAGGGATAAGGAGCGGTTATTACAGAGGTAATAACTTCCAAGACTCGAAAAAACTCTTGGGTTATCTCCCAACAAGTACTTTTCTTTAATGCCTTTAAGTTAGGCTTGAAACTTCCAAAGATGCTCACAAAGGAGATATATATCTGAAGTGAAAGAGAGCATCAAGAAGCAAAAAACCAACACACTTGAGTCTAACCCACTTCCTATGCATGGGGGCATCATGATAAAAAGAATTGTTGAAACGAAAAGCCACCAGCATAGGACGACAAAACAGATGCAACTTCAAAGCTTTCAACATAAAATGGGGAAACTTAACATCATTGAGATGCATAAAACCATGTTTCCCTCTCTCAAAATAACTTTTAGTAGCACTTTGAATAAAGTTGACAATATAACTGTCATGGAAACAACTTTATCATCGGGATAAGCATACTTACAGTCACCAAAAAGAGGTCCAAGGTCATAGACTGGATCAATAGAAGCAAGTTATTCCTTCATGAAATCTTTATTAGGCAAGCTATTTTCACAAGTACCTTTAGCGAATATGGAAAAGTTAGACACATAAGAATCTCCATCAAACTTAGTTAAAACTTTTTCCTTCTTACAATCAATAATAGCTCCACAAGTGTTCAAGCAAGGTCTACCAAAAATGATAGGACAAGTTTTACTAGTTGCTGAATCAAGCACTAGAAAATCAGTAGGATACTTAATCTTACCACAAAGAACCTCCACATCTCTTACAATGCTAATTGGGCAAATGGTTTTCGTATTATCAAGGTGGATAACCACATCAATGTCCTCAAGCTCACAAGGACCAATCTGATGCATAATTTCCCTGTAAAGCTCATAAGGAATAGCACTAGAACTAGCACCAATATCACATAAACCATAATAGCAATGATCACCAATTTTAACAGAAAGCATAGGAACACTAGCTTTTCTAGCCTTACTAGGATGAGGGATAATATTAGAAGCGTCTTCAGAGAAGACAATATGCTCATCCTCTATATTTCTAGTGACAGGGTCTTTCATAATAGCTACCACAAGTTCAACATTCAATTGCTTACCAGGCTCCACAGTTTTCATTGTACCTTTGTTATTTGTACTAATAATCATAGAATACTCCTTTACCTTAGTTAGGAAAGGAATTTTCTCAACATGAGGTTCAGGCACACTGTGATTAGTAGTACAAATTTGATTACTTCTAACAGGAACATGACTAACAACATCTTTATACGAAGCATGGTACTTATTCCACTTCTTCTTGGGGATTTCTATGTAAGAGGCAAAGGCCTTAAAACATTTGGCAAATACTTTGGGAATCAAGACAAAACTTATTGCGAATATCACGGAAGTTATTAGTTCCCATAAAAGATTTAATGCACTCATAATCATAGTTTATACCTAACTTTCTTCCTTTGTCATTCTCCCAAGCCTCAGTATTATATTGAATACGGTCTAAAAGATCTTCTTCCTTCATACTTGTGAATGATCCAGCACAAGAAGCATCTAATAAACCTTTATCATGAAGAGAAAGCCTAGCATAAAAGTTATTGAGAATAATATTGTTAGGGAGTTCATGAATAGGACATTTAAGCATTAGTAACTTCAATCTCCCCCAAGCTTGAGCTGTACTCTCTCCATCAAGAGGACAAAAGTTATATATAAGACTTATATCCTTATGGATTTCACTGGGAGGATAAAATTTAGAGTAAAAGAGAGATGGCATCTCCTCCCATTCCATGGATTGTCCATTCTTCAGCAGCTTATACCATGCCTCAGCTCTCCCTTTCAAGGATATGGAGAGTAACTTCTTCTTCACCTGTTCAGTTGTGATACCTGCACACTTAAACAACCCGCATAATTCATGGATATAAAGCAAGTGATCACCGGGATGGACAGTTCCATCCCAGAAATAATATCATAACATGATTAACAATACTTGTAGGTATCTTAAAAGGATCTATTTCAACAGGTGGTGGTTCATCTACTACCATAGCAGTGGTAGTAGTTTTCCCAAACAGAAAACCAAGTGGGTTATCCATATTGGAAACAAACTAACAAGCAGTAAAAAAAGCAATACTCACAGTAAAATTTTCCCTTACCAGTTCCACTCTTCAATAGCGCTTCACTCCCCGGCAACGGCGCCAGAAAATAGTCTTGATGACCCACAAGTATAGGGGGTGTATCGTAGTACTTTTGATAAATAGGAGTGTCGATCCCAACGAGGATCAGAAGGTGTTGAACAATGGTATGGAGCAGGAAATCCCTATGAATACTTAGAAAACGGATTTTTAGTGGTTTTCTGACAAGGCAACAAAACAAAGAGCAAGTAACAGAAGTAGCGAACAAACAGAGCAAGTGGCCCAATCCTTTCTTAGCAAAGTACAAGCCAGTGGAAATACTTATAAGGACCAAACGTTCTCGAGGACACATGGGAATTCTGTCAAGTGCTTTCGCTTCAAATAGCTGAGTACTCTTCTCTGGTGTTGTAAGTGTTGTGTGGGTGAACCTGTGCTAACATACCGCCCTTCCTAGGACTAATACATACTTGTGATTAAACCCCCTGCAAACATCCGTAACTATAGGAAAGTAATTAAGATATAAATATAACCACAGCCTTAAACTCTGAGATCCTACACTCCCTTGTGCAAAGGTGTCCTAACGGGGGTTCAGGTTTCTGTCACTCCGGCAACCCCACGATTAGTAGCCAAATACACAATGCATTCCCCTAGGCTCATAAATGGTGAAGTATCATGTAGTCGACGTTCACATGACACCACTAGAAGAATAGCACCACAACTTAAATACTAAACTATTGAATAATAACTTAACACAAATTCACTACTAACAACATGACTTCTCCCATGTCCTCGAGAACTAAACGAACTACTCACAAGACATAATATGGATCAAGATCAAAGATGATATGATAATGGATAACAATCTGTACATAAACATAATCCAATGGTTCCACTCACAAGCATCAACTACAATAGTAATCAACACCGGGAAAGTTTCTCCTAAGAACTAAAGCAATATCCAACACAATTGTTACAGCGGGACGGAGTGGTGGTGATGGTGCTGGTGGAGATGATGGTGTGGATGATGATGATGATCCCGATGAATCCTAGCTTGATGACGGTGTTGATCGCAACGGTCTCCCTTCCCCGGGAAGGAATTCCCCCGCCAGAAATCTATCTACCGGAAAGATCTTTCTCTCTCGATGTTTTCCGCCCCCAGAGGCGGCGGAAATCTATCTTTGGTCACTCCCCTGGCGTTAGGGTTCCGTAGGGAAGATATAGGCGAAGGGGCGGAGTCGGAGGCCGGGCAGGTGGGCCACACCTTCCCTAGGCGTGGGGTTAGGTGTGCCCGTGCCTAGGGGGGTGTGGGCCACCTGAGGCCCCACTTCGTCCCTCCTTCTGGTTTCCTTCGTCTTCTGGTAAAATAATATGTTTCATGGTTTCTGGTATTTTTCTGATCTTTGCGAAATTGCATCGAAACGCCTTCTTATCCATCAGAATTCAGACTCCGGCAGTCCATCCTCTAGGAATCATCCAACATGCATAAACAAATGAAAAACCACAAGTAATACCTCATAATAAGACAAATATCAATGAATAGAGGTAAATTATGATATCAAAAGGTGATGCAAATTGGGCGTATCAACTAGCACTGTGGCAACTTGTTAATAGGTTAGTACCAGAAAACATGTAAAAAGCACCTCAAAGTGTAGACAAAGCAAAGTAGATACTAAACAAGCATGGAGCATCAAAAATTATAGATACATTTCTGATGTATCATTCATTAAGATTGTGGATAATACGTTCAACTTACCATTATGTTGGGAAGTATATGGACATGAAAATCGGAGTGCAATTCCATGGTGTTGGGCAAAAGATGGAGGAGGGAATTATCGAACTCGCAATCATTATCACACTGAATAGCCTGCACTGCAGGAGTGCACTAAACTGGATGAGCGCTAAAGAATGAAGTGATGACAAGTATGAGAAAACTTATGAATTAGACTGTAGAGGATAAACCTATGCATACTGAGTAAAATCATCGAGACAGACGAGATAATACTTAAAGCAAGAAATACTCTCAATAGGAGATGTCCACAAATCATAGTGAATCGTTTGAAATGTTACACGATTCTTGGAATAAAAAGGAAGAAGAACATGACGATCTAATCGATAATCATGACACAATCTAATTATATTCTTGTCCCTAGGAATAGTTGAAGAACGAGCTAAGGACTCCATGACGGGCCGCCCAGGATGCCCAAGCCGACGATGCCAAAGTGCGGGATCGGTGGTGAGGAAGGCATATGGCCGGCTGGTGGATGAATGGCGTATGAAGTAGAGAGGTCCGAAGCTATTGCATATGGGAATCTCGATCCTGGTTAGAGGTCCTTCACAGAAAAGCCAAGAAGGTAAAATTCGACAGAGACACGATTATCAATGGTGAACTAACGAACAGACAATAGGTTTTTAACTATGTTACGAGAAACTAAGGCATTACATAGGTAAATAGGACGAGACGAAGTGGAAATAGGAAAACGTGTGTGCCCGGTACCGGTGATCGGAAGGGTGGAACCGTTACCAACAATGACAACATGTCGGGAGGAGGAGGGGTAGGACACGGAGGTTAACATACCGGGATAGGACACAAAGTGAGATTAGGCACCAGTGTCAATCACCCACTCCCTGGTGGGTGCTTGCTGCCCCATGGTCTCGAACTGGTTCATCAGCATGGCCTGGTCCGACAAGGCCATTGACGGTGCTGGTGATGATGGAGCGGTTGCGCCGAGCCCGTAGGAGGGATGCGCGAGTGCATATCCATAGCCATAGGGGCGGGCGACACCCCGTATGGGCCCTGCGCGTAGGTGGGCGTTGACCGTCCGAGCAGGCCCCCTGGCCATAGGGCCACATCTGGATGGCGTCGTTCTAGTGATGATACGGTGACAACTAGGAAGGAGGGGTGGCGGTTGTAGTCGCTGGGGGTGTTGGCGCCTAGGCGGGCGCGGCCTCCTTGGCGGCATCAGTGGCAGCATTTTTCTTCTTCTTTCCCTTGCCGGGGCCCTTTGCCAGGGGTGCTAGCGTTCGTTCAGAGGGCCATGTCAGTGTTACGGGCATGGCGATTTTTGCGCTTCATATCCTGGAGAGCGAGCAAGGAGCAACACTGCGCGAAGCTAATCCCGGGCATGAGAGAAATCAGATCAGTGGCAGACTCGTACTGGTCAGAGAGGCTGTTGAGGCAGTGGATCACCATCTTGGCATCGTCAACAGGAGCGCCAAGATCTGCAAGCCCATCAGAGAGATACTTGACCTTATAAAGATAGTCGGTCATGATCATCACGCCCATCTTGACATCACCGAGATCGACCGTGAGGTGTAGCTGGCGATTGATCTTGTGGTCATTGAAGAGGACATTGATGCTATTCCATAGCTGGAAAGCGAGGGGATCGTCATCGGGATTTATTGCGGCGTCGAGCATGGTGAGCAAGACAGATCCATAGAGACAGGAGACGATGGTGGCGTCGAGAAGGGACCACTCCGGTGTCGGCATAGCTGGGGCATCGGCGTCAAGGTGATCCAGGAGATCATACTTGCGATAGGTGGCACGGAAGAAGGTGCACCACTAACGATGAATGCCGGCGTCAAGATCTAGTTCGACGGGGATGTGCCCCTTGATGGAGTGTAGGCCGACGGCCTGGCAGTGCTGTGAGGTCAGAGAGAACGACCCCGTGCTTGACCCGGACCCTGCGTTCGCGGAGACGAGCACCATCTTGGCCTTAGCGGCCTCGAGGGCCTGGCGCTCCGTGGCTGTAGTGATCGTTGCGTCGTCGTCGGAGGGACATGACATGGAGGCGGTAATGGCGGCGCAACAGTAGGGTTAGGGTTGGCGGTTTCGGCAGCGGTGGAAGGTGGGGGCGATGCAGGCTAGGGTTTTGCGTCTGATACCATGTAAGATAGGGGAAACTACACATTGTGGTGCCTTGTATTGATCTATATATAAAGGTTTCAAGGCAGAGTTTGTACCATACAATACACAGACAACTATACACAGACTACGTATATACAACCGTATATCTGTACAAATACAATACGGTTATAAATTCTTATAGGCCAGGGTACCACCACCGGTATTTCAGGAAAAATAAACCGAATAGCCTGATCGACGTTGCAGGAGAGTCAAGAATATGACTCTCCATTGTTGAAGACGTAGCAGCCAGGACAAATATTACAAAGAAAATCCTCATAGCGGTAACCATGAGAAACAAATCCAAGATCAGTATGGCGAATCAACATCTGAAAAACCGTACCTATAAAACTTTAATCTTACAACACCATAATTGATGCTAGGAAGATCTCGTCTTCGAACGAAGGGTTGAAGATCACTTATCCGGATGATACCATCTCCATTGATGATGACGCTAAGAAGATTTCACCAAAACCGTAATCTAATCTTGTGAAAATACTACTTTCCTTGAAGACTCCACCCATAGATCGGGTTTCCTACCACTCTCGACGCCGGTGAGACCGGTCGGAGGAGGGGTAACTGACTTATGGAGGAGGCGAGGCTGTTGGGGGCGGCTAGGTCAGAGGCGGCGGCTGTTGCTGCGAGAAACAAATAGACTAGTATTTTATTTGTTTTTCCAGATTACCGCTTGAGGGACGGTGCCAATTTCATTGCCAATAAAAGACATTGCCTACCACCGATCTAATTGGATCATTGCGAAAGAGTCTTGTTGCATATATGAACTCAAACATATGGTATGTTGCAAAAGTAGATAAAAGTTTGATCATTTACATTGTTGGCATGTACTTAGTTGAGTGTAACATGTGATAGATGATATATGTGACATGTGAGATAATCGTGTATTTTATTTTGAATGAGAAAAGCCCCGAAGGGCGGGGAAGCTGCATTAAGTTTCTAGAAGGTACCAAATTACATCAAGGCCCTTATAAGCATCCACTGCACTGCTATTTCTATATACTAATGAAAAGGGCTCGAAAAATGCAAAAAAGGACCCTCACACAAAGATTAAAAAGCAATCGGGTGCTTAGGAACCTTCTCTATCACTCGTCGGCGATCTCAAGGCGCAGGAACTCCGAGATCCAAGAGAGAAGATATCGAAGACTCCAGTCCGGCGAGAAAACATTGCCTCGGGCCACCTCAACCTCCGAGGACAAACCACTTGGGGAATAAGAGTTGTCGAGCTTCAGCGCAATGTTGAAGAGGCCTCTGATGGAGGTGAAAGTGCAATGGACGTCGCCTAGAGGGGGTGAATAGGCTTTTAAAATTATTACGGTTTAGGCACTATTAAATGTGGAATAAAAACTAACGTTTAATACATTGAGCACAAAATCTAACCACCAGGTTCACCTAAGTGCACGAACAACCTATGCTAAGCAAAACAAGCAACAAGGTGATAGCAAGATGAAATACTCCAAGAACAATGGCTATCACAATGTAAAATGCATAAGTAAAGGGCTTGGTTGATAGATAACCGATGGATGGGGAGGCGAAAATTTTTATCCCGAAGTTCACTTCTAAAGAAGCTACGTCTCCGTTAGAGAGGTGTGACGGCGCAATGCTCTCCGAACGCCACAATTGGCTCACATTGAGTTGTGGTGGCTCAATGCTCACGCAACGCCACACAAGGCCTCACCCCGGATGCCAAGGCATGCAACTCACCGACGCCACAACAGGCTCATCCTATTATCCTGAGTACGCACCACAAAAGGCAGGCACTCGCTCCACTATTGGACACTTGAAGGCGGTCATCGAACCCGTACAAGCTTGGGCCTAGCTCCACAACTCAATTGGAGGCTCCCAAGAACAAAGCCACAAAAGTCCACAAGCTTAAGGCCACTCCACGACTCAATTGGAGGCCTCAAGAAGTCAACACACCAACCACACAACCGTCTAGGGTTCCACGAACCCAAATGTAACAAGCCCACAAGATTGTACTCGCCGAATCTCCGAGGAGAACTCAAACCTATGCACCAAATGCAAGAGGCAAGTCCTTCACTCTCAAATTTCACCAAAGCTACAAAAGCTATTGGGAGAATAAGGGAGGAAAAACACAAGAGGAGAACACAAAACTTTCCAAGATCTAGATCCCAAGGATTCCTTCACAAAGAAGGGATTAGGTTAGGTGGGGTTGTAGATCTAGATCTCCTCTCTCAAATCTCTCAAAGAGATGTAAGAATCATGGGAGAGAGAAGTGGAGAGGGCAAGTGATACGTCGGAAACGTATCTATAGTTTTTGATGCTCCATGCTTGTTTAGTATCTACTTTGCTTTGCTTTGTCTACACTTTGAGGTTTTTTTATATATTTTCTGGAACTAACCTATTAACAAGTTGCCACAGTGCTAGTTGCCCGTTTTCTGTTTTTGGTTCCAGAAAGGCAGAAAATCAATATTCTCGAAATTGGACGGGACAAAAGCCAAAGTCAATATTTTACCATGGGCGACACGAAGTACAGAGGAGAGACGGAGAGGCGCCATAGGGCGGCCAGACCCCCCTAGGCGCGGGTGTGGCCCACCCCGCGCCTGGGTAGGGTGTGGCCCCCCTGGTGGTCCTCCTGGCTCGCCTCTTCGCCTATAAGAAGCCCCAGATGCAGAAACCCTAGGCACCCGATCAAAACTCCACGAAACCTTCTGTAGCCTCCACCACCATTGTCCCTAGATTGGGGGATCTGAAGTTCTTCCGGCACCCTGCCGGAGGGGAAATCATCCCGGAGGAATTCTTCTCCGGTTTGATGCGCCAGTAGTTCCACCTTGGACTACAGGTCCATGTAGTAGCTAGATGGTTGTATCTCCTCCTTGTGATTTCATGTATAGATCTTGTGAGCTTTGTTCATGGTCAAGATCTAATATATTTGTAATCATGCATGTTGTGTTTGCGGGGATCCGATGGATATTGAGATTACTATGTCAGATTGATTAATGGTTTTGTCTTTATGATTCTACCATGTCTGTGTTGTTTGTGATCTTGCATGCTCTCCATTGTTAGTAGTTATCTTGGTCAAGTAGTTGCTAGTGACTCCAAGAGGGGGTATTTATGCTCGATAGTGGGTTCATGCCTCTTGTTTCCAAGGGAAGTGACAGAAATCTCTTCGGTTGTAGATGTTTGTTGCCACTGGGGAGAAAACAACGGTCTCTTGTTCATGGAACAAGTGGATTGTTTACCTTACACACTTTGCTTAAAGCAGTTGTCTGTTGCTTGCAACTTAATACTGGAGGGGGTTCGGATGATAACCTGAAGGTGGACTTCTAGTAATAGATGCAGTTGGATGGTGGTCTATGTATATTGTTGTATTGCCCAATCGAATCTCATAGGATCTTTTTGTCTGGTATTGCATTGTTATGCCTTGCTCGGTTCATGTCAATTGCCCTGCTGTAATTTGTTTACCCTTCATGCCATGTTGTTTATCTAAGGAGATCACCTCTAGTGAACTATGGACCCTGGTCCAATCTTTACCATTTATACATCTTCCACTGTTACTTGTTTACTTGCTACAAACCATCATCACCCTCCACACCATACGTTTAATCCTTTGTTACAGCAAACCGGTGAGCTTGACAATCTCACTGATTCGTTGGGGCAAAGTCTTGAGTTTGTGTTGTGCAGGTTTCCATGTTGCTTGCAACACCTATGTGACGTTTCCTTCCTCCTACTGGTTCGATAACCTCGGTTTCTTACTGAGGGAAAACTTGCTGTTGTGCTGCTTCACACCTTACTCTTGGGGTTCCTAACGAAGCGCTCCTACATCAACTCAGTGCTGCATCATCAAGCTTTAGAAGGTCAACAATGTAGGAGAGAGAGAGAGTGGAAGAGCTAGCAAAATGGTCTAAAAAGTCGAGAAAACATTAGGAAAGAGGGGTCCCATAAATAGGGCAAGAGAAATCTGCCCGTTTTGGTCAGTTCCGCGCACCATCGGAACTTCCGGTAAATCGAAACACAAGTTACTGAATTTGACCGGAACTTCCGCTCAAGCAAAAACGCTGGAAAACATTGCACGAAAACTTTAATAACTTTTGATTTCGGACTCCATTTTTTATGATCTTGGGCTCGTTTTGAAGAGAATGACAAGCTCTACAAGATTGTGAAAATAAACATCATAGTAAAACATGGAATGATAAAACTAAATTGATAAAGGTATGACCTCTCTAGAAGCGATGAACTGGTAAAACCTCCAAATCCCAAAATACAAGAAGTTCAGGTTGGAAAATCCGATTGGGATGAAACCAATTTTGTTGGAGAGGTAAAACCAAGTAGAATCTAACAAAAAGTGAAATATTGGATAGTACCAAGGGACAAAATATCAAGTATATATATGTGAGATATCTCCCAAGGTGTGGAGCCGGAAAAACCCGCACGATCAAGAACCGCAATAAGTTATGAAGGGGAATCCTTATTTGATGAACTAGATCTTGTTATGATGATGACCACAAGCTCCAGATCCTATCATGGACAAGATTCAAATAACAACCAAGTAAGATGATGATATGTATGCAAATGTTTGATCTCTCTCCGAAAGATGTGATCGAGTCACCCGCTTGAGAACCCCTCTTTATAGTATGGCTATCTATCCTAAACCTGGTCTCCCAACTAACATCATGAGACCAGAAAAAGATAAACCCTATCAAGACCATAACTTTGCCTTGAGCATTCTACTGATCTAGATGTAGACTGTCTTGTCCTTCTTAAGATAGAACACCTTTATTGATTACTCTTGCTCGCTCTTGCTTGATGAAGACTTGCAAATTGATCCAGCATACTTCATGGGGAAACATCTTCTTTGAACTTTTCTTCATCACTCCATAAACACCGACGATGGGAAGCTTCAAGCATCAGATCTTCTAGAGATGGCGCATCTTGAGTTTGCCCTTCTTCATTTCTTCTTGAGGTTGATCCATCTTGATGCAACTCTTTGCACTTGTCTTGATCAATCTCCAAACATCTTCATCTTTCAACTTCGAGACAAACACATGGCCCAAGCGATGCCAATGGACAAGTGAAACTCAATTTACACATTAGTCCATAGAGATTGTCATTAATTACCAAAACCACACATGGGGCATACATTCCCTTTCAGGAGGTTTGACACACGGGACGCCATTCGGCCAAAAGGGGCAGAGGCAAAACGGACCGCGCCGTCATCGAGCCTCTGCTGATGAACCTCAATAGGCGCAGCTTCAAGGGAAACTGGAGCGGGTCATCGAAGAAGGTCCTTCTCCATGAGGACTCCACCTCCATGACACCGTCGACAAAAAAGCAAGGCCTTCCGGCGGCCGAATTCTAGCTCCAGCAAAATGTCCCCCACCACGGGAGGGCCAGACATCTACCACATCAGAGGAGGGTCAAGTTCTTCGCATATGCACCCGCCCTCACCTCCACGGTCGGCCAAGCGGAAGAGAACGACACCATCCATCTTACAGTGGAGAAGATACTCCTCGCCGCCACGGCCGACCAGGAGCCACTCCACTGCACCTTCTCCACAGATCTGGCAGTAGTCAATGACCACAACGGCTTTATTGATAAAGAAGAGCTCTGCCCCCAACCCGGCAGACGCTGGCTCCGACCGTCGGAGCACCACCTTAAGAGCTAGAAGGACGAGCTTTCTCAAGATCCCGTCGGAAAGATCTAGAACCTTATTCTCAACTAGACACCAAACTACAGCACAAGGCCAAACTACGACACGACGCCAAATCATACATCTACAAAAACCAGGAAACCCTAGAACTACCCCGACGTCCCCCTCCATTGCCTCTTGCCGGCTACTCGGGTGAGAGAGGCTCGAGAGAGACCCGGCACTCCACACACGACTCTCAAAGCACAAAAGGAGGAGGTGCTCTATTTTTTTGCGAAAGACCACCGATCTATTAATAATCATCAACAATAGTACAAAGCAATCTAAAAGTAATAAAAATTACAAATAGGTCACTGGACCACCTAGCGACGAGTACAAACTCTAGCGCGAGCTGAAGACGCGCCGCTGTTCTCACCCCTCCATCATCGAAGCTAGGCAAAGCTTATCGTAGTAGAGAAGTCATAGCCACAAAGGACCAACGCACTAGAGCAGCAACCATTGCCAATGATGACAACCGTAGATCGGAAGAGACTGGCCTGGAAACAAACCAACAAACATGGAAACAAACCGGATCCAAGGAGATCTGCTAGACAAACGACTCCACGCGCTCTCCATCAGCGCTAGATGCAACATCAGAGCGAGGATAGAGCATGGAGGACCTTATTCTGACTTTAGAACATAGAGTGCTCTCGGTGGTGCAAGTATTTCTTTTGATAATAGTGTATGTTGTTGATTTATTAATATTATTACTCCTTCGTAAACTCAAGATGTACTTCTGTTTGGGCAAGATAGAGGATGGGTGTAGAATAACTATTCTACACCCTGGGGGTCAAATAGCGCTACCTTATATAGACGTAAAATGCGTATTTTTAGTGTTTTTTACACTATAATTACTCACAAACTATTTTTTTATGTCAATTTTTTCATTGTGGATGAATATGAACATAATTATTTATATACGAAACATAAGTTTCTAAATGTAACAACATAAAGTTATGTGGTATATATATATATATATATATATGCAAAATAGCCAGCTACACATAGGAATAGATGCACATAGCATACCAACTGTTAATTATCTCCCCTTTTGATATAGGGAGCACATGTTTCCAGACCCAGGACGTTGGCTCAATATTTGAGGATAGTAACGCCGTTAGAGTTCCTTTGATGCATGCATGAAACCCTAGCAAAACTAAGCTTATCAAATTTTAATTCGGTGAGGCAAACCCTAATATACTACATGCACTAAACCCTAACCAAACTAAGCCTTATTTCATTGCGCTGAGCCCAATGTGTAATGCAAAAAACTCTAAACAAAGTAAGCTTCTCAGACGTGGGAAACCCTATGCATTGCATGCATGCCTTATTTCATTGCGCCGAACCCAATGTATCATATTCAAAGTCATGCAAAAAAACCCTAACCCAATGTGTACACTACCATAGACGCAGATCACTTTGCACCCTCTTAGAAACCATTCTTCACAATATCCATTCAAGACGCTGGCCTTGCATATGGATATTTAAAAAAAAACACTAGTTCGTGTAGGGTCCAATGCTGTCTCCGTTAGAAAGAACCTATGAATAAATATTGTACTACAGACTTTATCGAATGAAACTTTTCCAGTTTGATTGGTTCATAATTTTTTTTAGATATTTCTTTATTTCTGATCCGGGGATCTACATAAATTTTGTTTTCGGCGGTACATTGCTCCGTATGCTCTCTTTTTGTTCCCGGGAATAGATTGCTCTTTTCCACAATACACAATGAAACACATTACCTGTCGAAACGGGAAATCATACCTGTCCTCACGTAGTAAAGTATAATGAGATGTGCGAGATTTTTATTTGTGTTTTACAAATATCGGAGTTTTCCCAAAATAGCTCAATCACGAGCATTTCTAATGAACTTTTTCAGTAGCATAGTACCACGGGGCGGGAAAACAGAAAAACTTTCACCCAGGTGTCGCGTGACAAGTAACTCTCTCCCGCCAAAAATATAAGACACTAAAGCACTTAGATGAAAATTTAGGGTTTGTATAGTACCACAAACTTTCACTAGGGTTTGCATACTACGAAGCATTTGCATGCAGAACTCCTTTTAAGCCTTGTTCTATTTATCTTTTCATTTTAGATGCTAAAAACTTGTTTACCAAACAGCGCGCTAAAAAATTAGGGTTTGTTCGAGACCCTAGGCATTTCATGCATGGACATAGATGGAGTGGTCCAACATCCGTCAGGTACCATTAGTCCTTCCAAGAACCAGCCATTATCGTCTTAAGTAGGATTGCATGTGATCTCTTTATCCAACGGACCTAAGCCTATGCACAGCTATGCCCGTGTGTAGCAAATCCGCGTCACCGTTGTAATGAGAGCACAAACAGATTGACGGTTGCATTATAAAGCCAGTAGAAAACTAACGGCAATTGTATCAAAAGCATGGCGTCGGCTTTACAAACAAACGATGCATGCATCCATAAGCATAAATCCTTCCATCCGTACTTGTCATTTGCCATAGGCGTGTGTCCTTTACTTTTTACATCCATTAACATACAAATCAAGAACTAGTGTCCTCTCCAACAGAGTGAGAGCACATTCTTGTTCTGTTAACATAAATCGAGCACATTTTTGTTCATTTGGCACAAATCCATCGAGAGCGTCAGGCAGGTATGACATTTGATATTTTCCATCTCTACGTTTGTTTGAACAAATCACGGATAAAAACTCTTTAATTTAGAAGGCAAAATTTATCAAATCTCTCATACCACGCCGAAATTCCAACACAATGTCCCACCCCATCGCCAGCTGGCGCATACTGCGTAACATAGAACAAACTCGCTCCGCACATCAGAGGCTGGTAGCACGCAGCTGTTTTTTTAGATGCAAGCAATCACAACTACATGTTCCTGTATTCACACTTGGTGTCTATGTAATACCATGATAAAAAGCGCAGGAAAAGAACAAGGCTACATGCCACTTGGCTAGACAAACCACAACATATGGACGTGGTATCCAGGGCGCATGTGGAAACCACAAACCCGTGACTATGGTGTCTACAACACTTATGAAAATCACAACAATATGACTGTGGTGTCTAAGACACAAATAAAAGGACAAACGACGTCTCCTACAACTCACGCTTAGTAGTATTTGACGGATGGCAAAAGGATGTCGTTAGTAGAATAATGGAAGCAAGCGACGATGTGGATATTACGGGATCATAGAGTGGCAATATCTGACGATTGTATAAGCATGCGCAGCTAGCCTGGTGGGTAGCAAATCCACGTCGATATATATATATATATATAAGATTAAACGGGATCGGTGTGCTCCTATATGAAATTTGTGAGAAATTGAAATTCCTCTTGTGTGATTTTATGTGATTTATATATTTTGAAGTAGATCAATGAATATAAAAATGGCAGACAAAATCATCTGTGCGGAGATTTTTTTTTCATAAGTTGGCATGTAAGTCAAATTTTGCAAAGTTTGGAAAAAATATATAAAATAATATGAATACATATGATACGAAATGAATATAATATGAAAATATATTTTAAGTGAATTCTAATGATATTAATTTGGTATTATATAGGTTCATATTTGTATAAAACTATGGGCCTGACTAACGCGCAGCTAGCTGTGACTTAGACTAAATCTCAGCTAGCTGACGTCACATGCTTGCACGACACCGGCTGTTATTGCTAGTTTATTTCTCCTCTGCCCCATACGTACGGAGAGCTGTAGGCCCGCACCCGGCCGGACGGCACCTATGCCAGAGGAAATGTTAAAACCCCGTTAGCTCGTATTGCTCGTACAATTTTTGTTATACTCCCTTTTCAATCTGCCCACAACGAAATGATATATTCGTTTAAGTACGGAACTAGTACTTGTTTACTGCTATGCTCGTTACTATTTTTATTCACGCTCTCTACGTCTGTTTAAAATATAGTATTATTTTGATGGAGAAAAAATGTTTTAAAACTAAATATATTTAGGAACTTGCTAAAAATATTCATAGAGTTCAAAAATTGCCGGGTCCAAAATTTTATTCACAAGGTTAAGAAATTTGTTCGTATAGTTCAAAAAAATTGGTTGCGAGGTTCAAAAAAACTCCGGGGTTTAAAAAATGTTAGCATGGTTCAAAGAAATTGTCCGCGAGTTCTAGAAAAAATGTTCGCAAGATTTATAAAATGTTTGTATAGTTCATAATATTTGTTTGCGAGGTTCATAAAGAGTTCATGAGATTTAAAAATATTCGTATAGTTCACACAATTTTTTCGTGAGGTTCAAAAAGTATATTCACGATCTTTAGTAAATGTTTGTATAGTTCAAAATTGTGTTCACAAGGTTCAGTAGAATGTTCATGTGACACAAAAAAATGACATGGTACAAAATAATTGTTCACGTGTTAGGAGAAAATTCAGATATTGCACATTAAAAAGTATCCATATTTTTTAAAACTTAAAAGACAGAAAACAAAGAAGAACATGAACAAACAGAGAGCACAAGAAAATAGGAAAAACAAAAGAAATTGTAACAGAAAATGAAATAAAAGACGTAAAAGAAAACAAAAATATATTAAATAAAGAAACTGGAAAAGAAAAGAACAAATAGAAACAAAAAAGAGACACAAAACACAACAACAAAAAATAGAGCTAAACAAATAATCGCCTAGGTGGGTCGACTCACCCGGGGTTCGCTTCAGGCGTTAGTCGGTAACCGACGCATTAAGCTTCTAACAGGGTTTGCCGATTAACTTTGTGTTGTATTGTTGTTGGGCTCTTTTCATTTGAAAACACTCCGCGAGAAAAGACAGTTGCAAGTCTAATTTTAACTCATAGTAAGAATGTGACCACAAAATAAGAAAATAACGTTTCAATACATAATAAGAAGGGATCGTGAAACAAGAAAATGACAGTTCAATCCTCAATTGCAACCTAGTAGCGGCCCCCGTTAAAAGCATGTTGCAAGTATAGTAGTAAACAAAGGGAACCACGAAAAGACAGTTGCATGTCGATATACAACTAGTGGTAAACAAAGGGAACCACAAAAAGTCTATATGTAAAAAACTTAAAAAACGTAAAGAAGGGACCACGAAAACAATTCTCAGTTGCAACCACACTTGCAACTGCTCCCCGTGAAAAGCCAGTTGCATGTCGATATGCAACTCGTAGTAAAGAAAGGGGACGAAGAAGACAATTCTCAGTTGCAACCCCACTTGCAACTGCTTCTCGAGAAAAGATAATTTCATATCGTATGCAACTAGTTGTAAACAAAGGGAACCATAAAAAGTCCAGATACAAAAAACTCAAAAAACATAAAAAATAGACCACGAAAACAATCCTAAGTTCCAACCGCTCCTCGAGAAAAGAGAGTTGCATGTCGTTATGCAACTAGTAGTAAACAAAGAAAACCACGAAAAATCTAGATGCAAAAAACTCAAAAAACATGAAGAAGGTACCACGATAACAATCCTCAATTGTAACCCCACTTTCAACTGCTCCCCATGAAAAGCAAGTTGCATGTCAATATGCAACTCGTAGTAAAGAAAGGGGACCACGAAAAGTGTAGATGCAAAGAAATTCAAAAAAGGGAAATAAGGGACCATGAAAACAATCCTCAGTTGCAACCCCACTTGCAATTGCACCCCAAGAAAAGCCAGTTGCATCTTGATATGCAACTCGTAGTAAAGAGAGGGAACCATGAAAACTGCAGATGCAAAAACTCAAAAAAGGTAAATAAGGGACCAGGAAAAGTGCAGATGCAAAAACTCAAAAAAGGTAAATAAGGGAGCACGAAAACAATACTCGGTTGCAAACCTACTTACAACTACCCCCCCCCCCCCCCGAGAAAACCAGTTGCATGTTGATATGCAACTTGTAGTAAAGAAAGGGGACCACGAAAAGTGCAGATGCAAAAACTCAAAAAAGATAAAGAACACACCACAAAAATAATCCTGAGTTGCAACACCACTTAAAAATTGCGCCCCCCCCTCAAGAAAACCCAGTTGCATGTAGATATGCAACTAGTAGTAAAGAAAGGGGACCACGAAAATTCCAGATGAAAAAACTCAAAAACATAAAGAAGGGATCACGAAAACAATCCTTAGTTGCAACCCTACTTTCAACTTCTCCCCGTGAAAAGCAAGTTGCATGTCAATATGCAACTCGTAGTAAAGAAAGGGGACCACGAAAAGTGTAGATGCAAAGAAATTCAAAAAAGGGAAATAAGGGACCATGAAAACAATCCTCAGTTGCAACCCCACTTGCAATTGCACCCCAAGAAAAGCAAGTTGCATCTTGATATGCAACTCGTAGTAAAGAGAGGGAACCATGAAAACTACAGATGCAAAAACTCAAAAAAGGTAAATAAGGGACCAGGAAAAGTGCAGATGCAAAAACTCAAAAAAGGTAAATAAGGGAGCACGAAAACAATACTCGGTTGCAAACCTACTTACAACTACCCCCCCCCCCCCCCCCCCCCGAGAAAACTAGTTGCATGTTGATATGCAACTTGTAGTAAAGAAAGGGGACCACGAAAAGTGCAGATGCAAAAACTCAAAAAAGCTAAAGAACTGACCACAAAAATAATCCTGAGTTGCAACACCACTTAAAAACTGCGCCCCCCCCCCCTCAAGAAAACCCAGTTGCATGTAGATATGCAACTAGTAGTAAAGAAAGGGGACCACGAAAATTCCAGATGAAAAAACTCAAAAACATAAAGAAGGGATCACGAAAACAATCCTTAGTTGCAACCCTACTTGCAACTGCTCCCCGAGAAGGGCCAGTTGCATGTCGATATACAACTAGTAGCAAAGAAAGGGAACCAGGAAAAGTCCAAATGCAAAAAACATAAAGAAGGGACCACCAAAACAATCCCCGGTTGAAACCACACTTGCAACTACTCTCCGTGAAAAGCCAGTTGCATGTCGATATGCAACTCGTAGTAAAGAAAGGGACCATGAAAAGTGCAGATGCAAAAAACTCAAAAAGGTAAAGAAGGGACCATGAAAACAATCATCAGTTCCAACCCCACTTGCAACTGCCCCCCCCCCCCCCCAAGAAAAGCCAATTGCATGTTTTTTTTTGAGCTGAAAGCCAATTGCATGTTGATATGCAACTCGTAGTAAAAAAAGGGACCACGAAAAGTGCAGATGCAAAAACTCATAAAAGGTAAAGAAGGGACCACGAAAACAATCCTTAGTTGCAAGCTCATTTGCAACTGCTCCCCCCCCCCCCCCGAGAAAATCCAGTTGCATATTGATATGGAACTAGTAGTAAAGAAAGGGGACCACGAAAATTCCAGATGCAAAAACTCAAAAAAAGAAGATACTAAAAAACAATCCTTAGTTGCAAGCCCGCTTGTAACCCCCTCCCCCCCCCACACACCCCACCCCAAGAAAAGCTAGATGCATGTCGATATGCAACTCGTATTAAAGAAAGGAAATAAAAAAAGTCCTGATGCAAAAACTTAAAAATGGTAAAGAAGGAACCACGAAAACAATCCCCGTTTGCAAGTCCGCGGAGAAAAGCCAGTTGCATGTCCATATGCAACTCATCGTAAAAGGAAATGGGATCACAAAACAATCCTCATTTGCAAGTTCGCAAGAAAGCCAGTTGCATGTCAACATGCAACTCATAGTAGACCACAAAACAAATCCTGATTTGCAAACATATTTGCAACACCGTGATCCCCTTCTCCACCCGAGAAAATTCAGTTGCAAGTCCAGATGCAAAAACTCAAGGTAAAAAAGGGACCTCGAAAAATCCTCAGTTGCAAATGTCCATCGATAAAAGCCAGTTGAATGTCCATATGAAACTCGTCGTAAAAGGAAAAGAGATCACAAAACAATCCTCATTTGCAAGTCCGCGAGAAAGCTAGTTGCAATTCGATATGCAACTCATAGAAAGGAGTAGAGACCATGAAATAATCCTCATTTGCAAACTTATTTGGAAGTCATGGATGCAATTGATAACGAAGAAGGGACTACAAGAAAAGCTAGTTGTATGTATAGTTACAACTCCGTCCCCCTCTCCTAGAGAAGTCAGTTGCAAGTCCAGATGCAAAAACTCAAGATAAAGATAGGACCATGGAAATAATACCCAGTTGCAACTGCCCCCAAGAAATTCCAAATGCATGTCGACATGCAACTCGTAGTAAAGAAAAGTCAGTTGCATGTCAAGTTGTAAACCACAAAAGCCGCCAAAAAGAATGATCCAACAAAAGTATCCACTACTCAACCTAGCAAAAATAAAAAGGAAAACACGGGACAACGACCCAACAAAAGTAGCTACAAAAGCCCGGTATAAATGTTGTGATAACACGGGCCATGATTCAGCGGCGAGAGTCTCGTCCCAAGACCTCAAAAATCCAATGCATGTTAGCACCAATCTCAACATGCGGGGGCAAAATTAAGGAACCAAGAGATGACTATGCAATCCCAAAATATTATTTGCAAAAAAATCAATTGCAACTCATAGATGAGCATCTACTCAATATATAAAGGCAAACTTACATACATTTATGAACCACAATTTAAAAAATCATTTCACACCTAACAACATGCTGAAAAAACCGGAGAAAAAACAAAACAAAAAAATGTGAGAACATCCATGCATACTAGTACCCTCTCCGATCCAAATTATTATTCTCGGATTTGTCTAGATTCGGCTGTATCTAGTCCGAATCTAAACAAATCTAGACACATTCAAATTTAGACAAATCTAAAAACTAAAATTTAGATCGGAGGTAGTAAAAAATAGTCTTGCAAAAAATATTGAATAATAATAACAATTAAAAGTAGCAGGTGAGTGGTTAAAAAGAAAAAAAGAAAAAAAAAGGTAACAACTCCAGAGAATCCCGTACTGCTTAAAAGGGCCAAAACTAGGCAGGCCACACTCGATCAGCTCATAACAAAAACAAAACGGCCGGATTGGCAAGCAAGCACGCGGGTGACGCGGCCGAGCAAACCAGAACCAACACGGGCCAAGCAGAAAAAACAATCAAGCACGGATCTTGGTGCACAAGTCCGATCGGACGATGGTTGAGTTGACTGCGCTGTAAGCTATTTCTCAGCTAGCTGAGAATTAGCAAATCCCTAAAACTATTTGGTTAAACATTATAAAGTTTGATGTCGATAAAAACTTATATGCAATATAAATTAAGATGGAAAGGGTATGATGCAGCACGGGACCAAATAGTGTTGGGTTAGTGTAAGCCAACAACGGCATGCGTATGCTCCGTCGTTTATCTATAGTGGCACAAATCTAGGTGTCGCGCTAAAGATTGCATGTTGGATAAGTACCCCGCCAAGGTGCTTAGTCATATAGATGGAAACAAACCACCACTAACACCTACTTCCTTCCGCCGTTGAGCTTCGTATAGCTAAAACATTTTATATTTTAAAACAGAGGAAATACATTGTTGTAGTTTCTCTTGACGCCATTTGCTCTTCAAATGCTGAAGGTTCAGGAGTTCAAAGCCATAGCCGTCTAGCTTTGCTTTTGTTGTGTATACCTTTCTCAGGGCAAACCGCCAAAGCCACCATTGGAGCTGGTTTAGCCAATACTACCAACGGTTTATATCTCTTATCATGTCGACGCGTCGACCAGTTGACGCAAGCTTGGCAGGACGAATGATAGCCAAGGTCTGATACGATCTTACCGGGCGAATTTATTTTAAATAATACATTTTTTAAAATATTTTCTAGATCTATTATACGTTTTAAACATTTTATAAAAATAGTACTTTGTCGGCCTGGAGGAGGCCGATTGGGCCAGTCGGCCTGGAGCAAACCGACTGAGCGTCGGCGCGTGAGACAGCTGGAGTCCGCGTTGGCCAATCGGCCTGGAGCAGGCCGACTGCCCAATCGGCCTGGGCCAAGCCGACTACCCCTACTCTGCATGCATGTTTGAGCCAGTCGGCCTGCCCCAGACTGATCGGGGCAGTCGGCCTGCCCCAGGCCGATTGACCGACGCAGCCCAGCGGCCCCACGCGCCGCGCCGACGACCAGTCGGCTTGCTCCAGGCCGATTGGCCCAGTCGACTTGCCCCATGCCGACAAAGTGCTAGATCTGTAAATTACAAAAAACGTATAATAGAACTCAAATTAATTAATTAATTCGTATTATTTAAAAAAAAATCGCTCTTACCGGAGCATGTCACACATCTGACCGATGGCTGCAAAACATTTCCGGAAAAGAAGAGACGTACATACAGTTCCTATCTGCCAACGATGGATCCACGTTGCTTCCACTGGAAGCTTTCGACGTACGATTAGGGTTCTGCTGCAAGCTGCAGAAGCACTGCAGGAAGCAAGCTTCGCTAAGCATATGCCAAAAAGGTCGGATCGGATCTGATGGGATGAGGCTAAGCATGCATGCAGGACGAGGGTTCTCTCCTCCCTGTCGCGCAGGGGCTTCATTAATTATATGCCAATGCCATGATGATTATTCCAGCGCCATTTTTTTGTCCTCAGCAGGCTGCAGCATCTTGTGTCGTCTGGCGCGTCAAGTTGCCTAAAGTGGATCAAGTTTTCATTTCCGAGGTATAATTACGGTCATGTATGTTCTTCTCGCGAAGCGAAAGGGCAACAACCTTTCTGCTCATTTTTTGTAAATAATATATTTTTTATTCAATTTCACAAATAATACACGAAATCCAAAATTGTAAATCTAACGGACCGTCATCCGTTGAAAAGACGAAGGTGGTGGTTCGTCTTTTTGAAAAGACGAGGGGGGGTTTTGTCTTTTGAAAAGATGAAGGGGATGGTTCATCTTTTGAAAAGACGATGGACATGTTCTTCACACGCTGGCTTGACGTGGTCGGTCGTCTTTTGAACGGACGAACCACCCCTTCGTCTTTTCAAAAGACGAACCACCACTTTCGTCTTTTCAACGGACGACGGTCCGTTAGGTTTGCAATTTTTGAATTTCGTGTATTATTTATGAAATTGACTAAAGAAAATGTATTATTTAAAAAGAATTAGCACCTTTCTGCTTCACCGGTACTCTCTGTTCGGGATTACACGTCCTATACACATATTTAGGTTGTTAATTTGACTAACTAAACATAATTTATATATCATAAAATTATACTATTAAAGAATATAACCTCTAAAATTTTTAATGGTATAATTTTTATACTATACTATTTATATTTTATTGTTTAAATTAGCAATCTAGTTATTCGCGCGAGACTTATAATTCCAAAAAATCTCGGGTCCACTTATCTTTTTTGGCTTTGATCACATTGTTTTCGAGTACTATGCATTATTCTTGATTTACAGTTGTGGATCCGCGCGCGTTGCCTGCAGTAGGATCGGAGTAGTATGTAGCATCTCCTTTCTCCAGCCAGGAGGCACCGCGCCGCGCATGTCTGGTACGTATCCGGTGCATGCAGCCTCGTGCGATCATGATCATCAGGTAAAAGGGAGTAGCGCGACGACTGGACGGAGATCTGTAGTAGATCTGAGGTGTCGGACCCCGAAAACCAGAAGCACGTACGCACGCATGCACGCGCGTTGACGGCCGGGGAGGATTTTGTTTGCACGGACGATCCGGCGCGCACGCACGCGTGATGACCATGACCTACAGGCTACAGGGTCCTATTAGTAAAACCTAGTACTACCTCCGATCCATATTACTTGTTGTTGAAATGGATGTATCTAGCACTAAAACATGTCTAGATACGTCTATTTTAATGACAAGTAATATGGATCGGAGGGGGTATCTGGTTGCTTGAATTCCACACGCGCGCGTGCATACCAGCAGCACTATCGAGCTGCCCGTCCCAACCTGGTGTATCGTTCGCGCGCACGGGCAGGGCAGAACGGAGCAGCCGGCCGGCCAGAGCTTTCCACACCGGCCGCCGGAGTAGACAAACTACACGACGGAAAAAAACGTTAGGTGGTACTGATACGTAGTACTCCTACTACTTGATCTGATCGTGTTACGCTTTCGAGTTGCCAAGAAAAGCTTCCGACGACCTTACCCTTGAAGGAACGAATGAATTCTGGAGGAATACTCTCCAACAAGAAGAAAATTCCGTGCCGGTAAAAATACGTACGGTTAAAAACATGCCGATAACGTGTCACAGATAGACAACCAGGTTTACGTACGGCAGCAGCAAGAACTTACGGGAAAACTCTAAGTCAGAGTGTAGCGCCTGTCTGATAGACGCTACACCTCAGAGCATAGCGCCTATCAGACAGGCGCTACACTCCTGAACTACACTAGTTTCAGCTGATTGGCAGCACAAGTGCACATATACTCAAACCTAGTGCACATATACTCAAACAACATCAACATAGTCTCAAACAACTTCAGGATGATGTTGAGGATGACACCATTTCGGCGATTCGTTCGAAAGATGAGGTATGGGACAACCTTACATGCATTTAGTGCTTTCTGTTTCCCATGCATTTCTCATAGCCATACAATCTTACATGTAGCTGCCTCATATGGAGAATGAGACTGAGGAGGAGTACCCGATTCGTTCCGCATACCAGCTGAAGCCAAGGAAACAGTTCAATCGCTGGACGCCGGATGACTTCCATAACAAGGGAAAGGCCAATGTTGTCGAGGACGAGCCGCCACGGAGGTTAAGAGCGACTAGGAGGACGAGAGGCCTACGGTATGATGATGAAGATGAGTCGCAAGAAGAGGAGGTGACAAAGAAGATACCTCCAAGGAGGGGCCGAGGCCCAAGGACGCGTGGACGGAAGTAGGTCATGTATGGCACAATGTTGATGACGATGCACTAGGTTTGAGACTATGTATGGGTTGATGTATGGCACTATGTTAATGTTGTTTAAGACTATGTTCATGTATGGCACTATGTTGATGTTGTTTAAGACTATATTGATGTATGACAATATGTTGATGTTGTTTGAGACTATGTTGATGTTGTTTGAGTATATGTGCACTAAGTTTGAGTATATGTGCACTTGTGCTGCCAATCAGCTGAAACTAGTGTAGTTCAGGAGTGTAGCGCCTGTCTGATACGCGCTATGCTCTGAGGTGTAGCGCCTGTCTGATAGGCGCTATGCTCTGACAGGCGCTACACTCTGACTTATAGTTTTCCCCCGCCAGCGCCTGGACGTCACACGGCTTGGTGGGGCCAGGGAGGGGCCAGGGAGGGGCCAGGCGGTGCCACGCTGGCAGGGGGCATAGCGCCTAGCTGTCCAGAAAAATAGTTTTCAGATGAGTCATTTTGTAAAATCCTTTTGATTTTGGGTTATTTTTATCCATACTGCCACTTTTCGTCTAGTATCACACTGGTGTCCAATCCAGGTCCAGCACGACTCTTTCTAGCTTTACAGGTCCGGATCCGCGTCGCCTTCTTTTCTCTTTGGCTTTTGATCACCGGTGCAAGCCATGCATATAGTACTATGGAGCAGCAATGCAGCATGCACGTCTACTGCTAGAACTAGTACTACTAGTGCATACTCCTGCTAGTACCGTTTGAGTTCCAAAAACGCTTCCGGCCTTGCCCTCGAAGCTGATTTTTTTTACTGCAATTAACACTGTACACTACGAAGAGAAAACGGCGTTGCATTGACAATGTCCTAACCCGGGTACACCCTCCGTCACGGTTTGAAGAGCGTTTTAGAGAGATTGTTAGAACTTAGGTGAACGCTGATTAAGCCAGATTTTGTCAAAAACATGCGCTTATTAATTATTCGGCGTCTTATTAAACGTACTACCTCCTTCACGGTTTGCAGGGCGTCTAATCAAATATGGGTTTTTCCAAAACTACAATGTTCCTAGGCGCATAAGAATTAATTGTTAATTAATGTGACACCTTTTCTCCCCACTTCCTATGCATGCAACAGTCTCCCACCAATGCATGCGCCTTAACCGCTCACTAATAGGCCCAATTTTTAGCCAATACGTTCACGCCTAGGTCCGTGAGATTTTTGTAGAGCGCCCTGCAAACCGTGAAGGAGGAAGTAATTACAATGAAAACGAGGAGTTTAGGCGCATGCATTGATGAAATTGCATGCAAGAATTAATTTCTTGGCTGCATGAAGTAGGAAGTACTCTATAATTAAGTCTAACACGCCTAAAAGAGGAGGAGTTTTGGAAACACATGGCTTTTGCAAGACGCCCTCCAAACCGTGACGGAGGAAGTATCGTAAACCTTTTTGTCCACCCCTCATAAAAAGATAAATTCCTGCCAAATCGCTAGCAAGTGGGTTAGATTTGAACTATGGATACATGATTTGATGCTTATGATTTTTTACAAAATTATTTTTAGATTTACAATATACTTATCAAAAGATCTAATACAAGTTTAGCGAGGTTCAGCCCCTAGCTAATCTTCATGGCCAGTTTTGACCATAGTTTGAAACAGAAATAAGAAATTCAAAAATGATTAGAACAATATAAAACCTTCCCGCTGCGTCATTTTATATGACATAGTTGCAAGGAAAAATATCAAATTTGTATATTGGTTGCATCTCAAAAAACCTTCTCAGAAATGAGCTATCATGTTTAAAATTTCATGGATTTTAGAAAAATCGTCCAATGTTATGGTCAGAATCATGAAAAAGTTTGCGATATTATGCCTATATTATGCACGCATGTACATCATGGGATGGCGATTAATATTACAGGAGAAAGTTTTCTTTTTATCGCACTAAAAAGATATTTTCCATTTTCCGAGTAAAAAAACGTAATGTTATGTATAGCAAACACCAAATAAAAGTTTCAAAGTGGTACCGACCCATTTAAAAAAATACTAGGCCATCTTTCATAGACAATGTCCAACCATGGTATCTTATAACTTTTCTTTCACCCCTCGTAAAAAAACAAATTCTGGCAAATCGGTAATAAGTGGGTCAAATTTAAACTACAGGTAAATGGTTTGATGCTTATGATTTTTCCAAAAAAATCATTTTTAGATTCATAATATGCTATTTTGTTAGAGATCCACTGCAAGTTTAGCAAGGCTCTGCTCTAAGCTAAAGATTTTTTAGAATCCTCAAATTCAAAAGGGAAAATTTGATATGATTTTTTAAAGATTTGAACACTATTAAATCAATTTTATTTAAAAATACATGATGCATGACTAAAAAGATGATAGGGATAGCATGTTTGGATTCTTCTCATTTTTTATCCACTTAGACATATTATTTATCGAATTTCGCTTTACGGATTTAAAGATATAAATTATTCAATATTAAATAAAAAGGCAAAAAAATCATTTTATTGTTATTTGAATTTAAGATAACTATTACTTATTTATTTTTATTTACTTAAATAATTGTTTGAAATTTAAAAAATAAACGCGTGTATCACCATGGTCCAAGGTTAATAAAATTGATATTATTATCAATAAGGTCTAATTGCCTAATCGAAAGCCTCGAATTAACAGAAAATTTAAACATGCTTAGAGTTAAAACGACCGCATGTAAAATTAGCTGAGTCAAACAATTTAAAAAGTTAAATAAAAATTATGCCGATGACAATGCCATTGCCATCGACATAGCTACCGTTAGACCAAACGTCCATTAATGGCCCATGTAGCCCCGTATGTGTTACGTCGACGGCAGTAAGGGCTACGCCTAGGGGACAAGCCCCGCAAGTGATAATCTCTCACGCAGCAAGCAAGCCTTGTTCCCGTGTAGACGAACGGGACCGAAAACGAAGCGGCCGAACTGGCTTGATCATGTTCTGGGGCTTATTCAAGTAGTAGTACAGTGCGTGCTTGCTTGCTTGCGCCAGTTCATGTGCCCTAGCCTGCATCTCACAAGAGCCGCGCGTCCGTCCAACCCCGACATGGTGTCGCGCTGGATGGAGCAGCACGGTACTGGTACTGTCGCGCGGCGCCGACCCGAATCGAGCAAGGAGCGCAGAGGACTTTTTCTCCCCGGCCGGACTGGACCGGCAGACGCCAAGGAGACAGCAAGTACGTGCCGGATGTGACCGTACCGGGTGCTGCTGCGCGTTCACCGTGCCCACCGGTAAAACAGGGCTTTAGACAGTTTTTTGCATAATTTCATATAAGTACTCAAATATACACAAGTCATTCAAGCAATAGTAATAATCAATCAAATAAATAGTTTAAGCATACAAGAATCATCCAAATTATTATAACAATGTTTCAATCAAATTGCAATAAATAGTTCGAATCACAAGATTAACAAATAACAAATGTTTCATCACACAAATAAATAGTTCATTTCACAAGAAGAACAAGAGTAGATCATGCCCTACAACCTTCTCTCTGCCAGTGGTGCTCGATGAGATCATTGTTGAGCTGCAGAAGACATGATCCGGGTATATCGGTACCTTGGCGAAGTAATCTTCGATGAGCTTGGCGTGGCCGAGGGCACGGTTCCGATAGATGCATACATGGCCCGGCATCAACCCGTGTCGCCGATCCAGCAGCCTCCGGCGGTCGTCGAGGTCCTTGGCGGCGAGGAGGAGGGTCGTGATCTCCAAGTCGTCGTCCTGGAGCAGCTCGTCGAGGTCGGAATCGTCCGAAGACGACTAGTCGGAGTTCATCTCTAATTCTGATGGCTCAGCAGCGGATTCCGGTGGAGGAACGGTGGGCGATGGCGCAGGGGAGTCAGGGCCGCCGAGGCGCGTTGGGGATCTTGCCAATTTTGGCCTTGGGCGGCGGCAGTGGCGGAGAATCTCATGGCGGCAGCAACTGCGTGAAATGGGAAAGGGAAGGAGGCGGGTGGGAACTGAAATTTCCTCCCGCGCGCGAGTGAGGGTTGCCCTACGGGTCGCGCCATGAACCCCCACTAGAAGAGGTCGAGCGGCGTTTTTCGATCCAACCCTTAAAAAAAATTACGGGTTGCACTGTTTAAGGGTCCTGATATGCGCCGCTTTTCGCTCGCAACCCGTAAATTGACAATTATCTTTACGGTTTGTCCCTTTTAGGGGTCCTGCTAGTGATGCTCTTAGGGCACGTTTGGTAAGCTGTTTTGGTCGGGTAGGTCTATTGGCAACGAGAAACCCTAGCTGCCACCCCCAGGCCGCCCGCGTGAGGCGACTCCGGGGCGCCGACCTCCAAACCCTAGCAGACCACCGCCAGACCCTCTCCCTCCAGCCACTACCGCCATTCCCTCTTACCGGTCGGCGGTGGCAACCACGCCTTGTTCACCGAAGGTGACGGGAGGTTTGCGCGGCCTCCGTCGATCTCCTTCGTGTTTGGGGTAGGCACCTTGGGACTGTGCCGGTGGATCAGGGATGCTGGCGGTGACGCTCCAGCGACATAGGCTGGTAGCTCGGATGGGAGGCGCGGAAGAGCAGAAGGGTATCTGTTGTGGACCTGGAGGCGGCGGCTGCCGTACGGCGATGCTTCTCTCGGCGTCGGCTCAATCTCTAGGTTCGGCCATGGGCTCGAAAGGGCTAATGGCTGACCCGCTCATTCCGATTGCCGGTAGCCACCAGCGGTGTGGGGACTGCTGGATCGGTCAGAATAATGGAGGTGGTCCTAGGGTTCCTCCCGCGCGAAGAAGAAGATCTGCTTGATGCTTGCCCTCGTTGATCTGGCTGGAGTGTCGAGTTCCGGAAGGTTCCGCTGGCGAACTCCCATGGGTGCATCAGACCTGGAGATTGTTGGATCAGAAGGTATTCGATCGTGCGTACCCATGCTTTTCTGGCCGTTTGGTTTTAGCAGGAGCATTGCGAAGCTCTGCTGTTTGTTTCTACCATGGTGAAGTCACATGCGGAAGTCACATGCGGAGAATGTCAGGAAAGCGGAAACATGAGGGCGGCGATGGTGATTTGAGTCTTTGTGGCGATGATGAACTAGCTGTGTGATCTATGACTCGCAGCAGCGACTGTTTGTGGGGGAGGCAACACGGGAGGAGTTCCCAGTCTTACCTTGCAGGGTAAAAATCTAATGTCTGGCCTTAATTGGTTGTGTCTGGCAATGGACTTGTTGAAGGCATTGTTTTGCAAGCGAGAACTTTCTCCGAGGAGAAAACCTATGATCTTTGATCAGACAACGATGATGCTTGTGCACTTTTTCCTTCTTGAAGGCGTTGTTATTGGAGTGGAGGACTACTGGCGTTGTTCTGGTGGTGTCAATGTCGTTGCTTTGAGAAATAGTTCTTAGTAGCGGGAATTTTCTTTTTTTTGTAATTTTTTCTTTTTCTGGTTTGTGTGCATCCGTAAGGCCGCTAGGGAATGTATTGTTGCAGAGGCCGGGTGTAATTAGTATCTCCGTGATATTAATATATACTCTTTTCCAAAAAAATGGTCTATTGGCAACGAAATCTGATTGTTTTTTTTTAAATGGGGGCACTTAGCATCTACATCAATTGATGCATACGGCCTTTTATTAAAAAAATATGAATGGTTTAGTTGTTGGCTTCGCCTCTACGATGTGGCCGCACAAACCTCAAGGCATCCTTGGGCAAGGCCTGCTAGAAACTGCCGATTTGGCCATTTCTTGTGAACCACCCTTGTCATGCATTTCATAGATGCAAAACGAGAGATTTCCTACACGAGCGTGGGCTAGCATGGAGATGGTCCGAGCACGTGTGCGATGCAATAAAAGCGAAAGGAGGGTGATGACCCACAAGTATAGGGGATCGCAACAATCTTCGCGGGTAGTATTACCCAATTTATTGATTCAAGACTAGGGGAGCCAAAGAATACTTACAAGCCTTAACAACTGAGTTGTCAATTCAGCTGCACCTGGAAATAGTTCTTTCTCGCAGAAGTTTATCAGTATCAATAGTTTGTAGTAGTAAAAACAAAGCAACAGTAGCAGCAAAACAGGAGCAACAGTAACAGTAACGGTAAATAGTGGGATTCGATTGCAGTAGGCATAGGAATGGATGGACGGGCGTTGCATGGACGAGTCTAAACATGTAACTTTAAGATCTAGGGCATTGCAGATAAATAATAACAAACACCCAAGTACTAAACAATCCTAGGCATGTGCTCCAAATATACTCATACGTGCTCGCAATGAGAACTTGCACAACATATTCTGTCCAACCAGCCCGTGGCAGCGGGGCTTCTAGGGAACTACTGGCAATTAAGGTGCTCCTTTTAATAGAGCATCGGAGCAAAGAATTAACACTCCATGAACACATGTGATCCTCACACCACAGTCATCTCCTCCGGTTGTCCCAATTATTGTCACTTCGGAGCCTTTGGATCCGGATAATAATATATGTACACAACTTGCAGATAAGATCACAAACAATACTATCATAATGATTCAATAATAAGTTCAGATCTAAGATCATGGCACTCGGGCCCTAGTGACAAGCATTAAGCACCACAAGTTGCAACAAAGTCAAATAGCACTAATAGATATACTAGGCACTATGCCCTAACAATCTTCTTCGATTACCTGATAGAACTCATCAAATCCCTACCATCCCCAAGCCTACAACGGGGGATTACTCACTCATGGATGAGGGAAACATCGATGGTTGATGGAGTGGTGTTGGTGATGATGATGGCGATGATCCTCTCAAAATTCCATGTCTCGGCAGGGTGCTAGAACTGAGTTTCTGGATCCGAATCTTGGTTTCTAATGGTGGCGGCGGAGCGGAACTCTTCTCTGGAAAACGTCGAACCCCCCTGGGTTTTTAGGTCAAGGGGCAACTTATAGGCGCCGAGGGAGCCCGAGGGGGTGCCTGGGGTGGCTGCACCCCCCTAGTCGTAGGGCAGGGCCCACCCGCGCCTGGCAGGGGTGTGGGCCCCCTAGGCCTCCACTCCGTTTTGTCTTCTGGCTCCCTGGGTCTTCTGGTGAAATATATTTTTTGGCATATTTTCCGGGATTTTTCCTGGTAGTTGATTTTCTGCACAAAAACTAGACATCAAGGTAATTCTGCTGAAAACAGCGTCAGTCCGTGTTAGCTGTATCCAAATCACACAAATTTATAGGAAAAACAATTCGAGAAAGTAGATACGTTTTGGACGTATCAACTCCCCCAAGCTTAGCTTATTGCTTGTCCTCAAGCAATTCAGTTGAAAACTGATTGCGATAAAAGGACTTTCACGAACACATTTGCTTCATATGATGTATATATTCTCAGCACAGGAGTAGATGCTTAAACCATTCATAATAATAAGTATGCAACCAAGTCTACTCAATAGTCATTGCAAGCCATGAAAAGAAACCAACTCAATAATAATAAGTAGCATGGAACATAAACATAAGCAACATTGCAATGCTCATAGTAAGGTATGATAGAGTGGTATCTCGATTGCCTTTTTTTGTAGAGCACAATATAAATGCCAAGGTATCCCTGAAGTTCAAGTGAAGACTAGAAGTAAAAATATCAGAGATACAAGCATCAAAATCATGACATAGTTAACCAAGTTTTGGAACAAACACAAGAATGACAACTATGCTCTCAAGAAGGTGCTCATAGAATAGGTGGTGACTCAACAAGGAAGTGAAAACGGTTTTGAAAAGTTTGAAAGGCTTCCTAATGCTGAAAGGAAGGTACTCATTAGCTTTGAGCTCTCATTGCCCCTATCATAGGCATCTTTATGTGGTTAAGGTGAAAGTGAGGTCCAGTATGAGTTATATGCTTGACAGACCATAAACTGGAAATCTCATGTCCCTTGAGTACGAGGGCCGCTCTGCATGCTACTAAACTTTGGTCACCTGCAAGTTCTTGTCATTGTACATACATGCATATCATAGAGAACCGCCAACGGGGTTCCCCTTGCACATGATACATGAGCTATCCCGTGATCAAAATGACAAGGCAAGCAGACAATGAGCATCTCAGCGATCTTTTTATTTACTATGTGCATAGCTTTTTATTGAGGATGCTTCACAGAATGCTCATTATGGTGATGCTGCAAGTTTTCATCATGATTAGGCATGGCTTAGCCTAGCGGCCTAGGCGTTTCTCTAACACATATATATACTCCATGAACTCACAAGCTCCCCTTTTATTTCACACCGTCGACATCCGCAAACAAAAGAGCAAAGTATCAACTGGATAGGATATCCAAAAAGTGTTGAAAGTGTTCCGCGTGGCAGCACGGTTCTGCTGACTCCCAACGTATAATTTGCAAGCATATAACTTTCATGGACAAGTCACAATGGTTCAAGATTATTAAGTGCAAGGAATAAAGTGTGTCATCAAGTTCGTGAGAGCTTTACTAACTAACTTTCTCAAAACAAACAAATATTTTATTTGAAAGAAAACAAGGCATATAGAATATGCACTGAAATAGCAAACGATGCTAATATGTAGGTATGGTGGACACAGTTGGCTATTGGTTTTGGGGAGTTGGAAGCACATGTAGAGCTCATACTCAGTGCAAGTGAAGGCTAGCAATAGAGAGGGAGCGACAAACGAGAGAGCAATAATTGTCATAATCATGCTTGCAACAAAATAGGACTAATTATAGCATGAAAGTGATACAAGTACTCTGAGGCAAAATAAATCATCGAGGCTTACTGACTATTGATTAGTCATATGCATGCGTGAGCATGTGCCAAGTCGATTCACATGAAACTTCCAGAGGAGGATACCACAAAATGATACCAAAATATGAATAAAACAATGCAAGTAAACATTCTTATGACATGCTACAAACTATTAGTAAGCTGGAGCTAATCATAGACAAGCAAGAACTACTGAGCATCCATCAGTAACATACGCCTTACAATGAACAAACTAAGCATGCTCACAATGATGAGTATATATACAAAAATGAAAACAAATAGAGTTTGTTACCAGCCTCTTACCACACGTCAAGTTGTCTTAATCTTCATTATTGCCCTTCACTTGTGTGACTTGAATAATAACATGAAACCCAAAATCCACTGAGGACGGCTGAACCCTGCAAAGAACTCACAAAACCAAAGAAGAAGAACAAATATTTTTGGTGTTTTCGATTTTTTTAAAGAAAGCAAACAAAGAAAAACCAAACAAAAAAGGCAAACCAAACAAGAAGCAAACAAAGCAAGAGAAACAACGAAAAAAATTTGTGTTTTTGAGAAAGAAGCAAGAAGAACTAAAAAGAAAGCAAAACAATGGATATACAAAGAACCAACCGAACATGATATATAGATAAGTGTGATGTCATTATACCTCCCCCCAAGCTTAGGCTTTTGGCCTAAGTGGGGATCAATCCCATGTTGCGCAAGTAGATGCACCTCCGTAGTATGACGAGGAGGCTCCCTCGTCCTGGTACGAGCTCGAGGACTCCCCTGTGTAGTGTACAACGGGGTCACACGAGGGTGTTTCCTCCTGATAGTGTCCATAGAATCTAAGAGAGCGCACATTGTCATCCATCTCCTCCTTGGAGCGTGACAAAGGTCCCTGAGAAATACTGAAAAATTGGTTTGGGGGAGAGGGATCTCTCTCTCTTCCCCGTCAATAAACAACATTTTATAGACCAAGTTCTCAAGGGTAGAGCCATTAGTGATAAAGTGGTGCGCCTTCATGGCAGCAAGATCAAGCCTCTAAGGAGCCAAAACTGTATCATTTGGATCAACAACAATGTCCAAGGCAGTAGCAACACGCATAGCAATAATTCCGCCATAAATGTGTCCCTTAGCAGTTAAACGACGAGCAATGAGAGAACCAAGATTGTACTTGGTATCATTGTTGAGCGCAGTATCTAAGAAAGCCAGATGATAGCTGGAAATATTACTAGTGTTCTCCCTACCAAGAACACTAGTGGCAAGATAGTAAGTGAAGTACTTGATGGCTGGAAGCTGAATGTTTCTTATTTTTCCCCATTGATCTCTACGGTTATCATCATTGGTTATTCCGCGGTAGAGCTCCAACAAATCAACGGTTTGAGCTGGAATCTTCTTTGCTGATCCAGCTATACCAAGTCCTAGAGCCTCAAAAAATTTCTTTAGTGTCATATGATAAGACCTTCCATAAATCTTGAAAGAAACATCGGGATTGAACATACTGTTAGTAAAGGAGAAACTCTCCACAAATGTTTTAGTGAGCGTAGCATATTGCACGCTCTTATCCTGCATAAGACTTGTTAGGGGGTGTTTGTTTGGGATTTTGGTGGCTTTCCAGTGGAAAAGGCCAGACAAACTGACCAAACGGCACAGCTGCGCGGTGGGCTTCGGCCGAAGTGGTTGGCGAAACTGGCGATACCGGGAAGCACGTCCACAGGTGCTTCACGCGGCTTCCCAGGGCTGCGAGCGAAGTGTTTTCGTCTTTGGACATTTGGTTGGATGAAATTACAAGCAAACTGCCATCCTGAGTCGTATCACCACCCCATCGACCTGACCTATGGACCTCCTCCTCCTTGCTGTTCTTGCCCGACTCCCGCCGCCTAGATCGATGGTCCCCCGCTGGCCGACCGCCCGACCCCGTTCCCCCACCCCCCGGGCCAACCTCGTCCCTGGCCGACCTCCTCCCCATCCCAAGTCAGTTCCAAGGCTGACCCGTCCCTATCCCGGGCTGACCTCCTCCTCGGCCGACCTCGTTCCCGGATGTGCGGGAGCAGCGGCCAGCCATGGTGCGGGAGCAGCGGCCGACCATGGTGACTAGGCGTCGGGGAGCAGCGGCCATCCATGGTGACTAGGCCTTGAGGTGCGGGAGCAGCGGACGGCCATGGTGACTAGGCGTCGGGGAGCAAGCGTGGGAGGGAAGAAGGAGAGGCCGGGAAGGAGAAGGAGAGCATCATCCGGCGATGGAGCTAGGTGGCGGAGGTGCGGGAGTGGCGGGGAGCAGCAGCCGGCAGCGTCGCTGGGTGGAGGACGCGAAACAGAGAGACAGAATTAAGGAAGAGGAGAAGATAAAGGAGAGAGAGACAACGGCTGGGTTTTTCTTTTATTTTTTATTTTTCCTTTTTATTCTCTCTTTTTCTTTAATTGAAAATTTTAAAGCATACAGCTAGACATATTATCCTTTTACTACAGAAAAATATGTAACAGCAAGTGTCCTTTTTTATACTTCTACTGGTGAAAAAATATGTATTTATGTTTCTTGTTTGAATTAAAGTTCCATTTTTATTTGTGTAATGGTCGGATATGTATTTTGGACAAACCAATATATGAAATATGGTATTTAATAATAATATATACATTTTATGCACTTTAATAATGAAGTAAACATGTTATATGAATTACAGGGACATTACAGACAATTCCTTAGCATATAGCTAGCTAGTCAGCCAAGTTGTCAAACAGTCGAACTCAGGGAAGTAGCTTTTCCTGTACAGCAGCTTTCCCGGCACATCAGCACAGCCAGCCAGCCACAGCCCAAACAAATAGGCCCTTAGACCAACCCTTTGAACCAAGGTCATAAAATCATCAAAAATGCCAGCAGCCTGCAAGAAGGTTTGGCAAGGAAAGGCGGAGGGGTGCGCATCCCCCTCATCTCCCTCGTCACCGAATCGCGGAGTGATGAGATCCTCATTGTATGAGGGCCTAGCACGGGAGGATGATTTTGAAGGCCTTGCCCTTCTAGGTGCATCACTCTCAAATATCTCTCCAAATGTGTGATTGTCCATGACCACTCTTTTCAAGGAGCAATCTCTCCAAAAATCAGCAACAAAGATGGGCTGAGCAAGGAGATCGAAAATCGCGAGCAAGAACAGCAAGAACTCGAGCTTGAGCAAGTTTTCTGGTGTTTTTCGAGAGAGAGAAAGAAGATGGTTGTGAGGGGGCACTTTGGAGGGGACCAGGTGGGCCAGACCCCCCTCCTAGGCGCCACCCATGGGTAGGCCGCGCCTACCTGGGGTGTGGGCGCCTAGGGTGGCCCCTGGGTCACTCCAGGTGTCCCTCTGCCCCTTTTTTCGAGGAAAAATTTATTTTGAATTTTTCGGGAAACTTTATTTTTGGCCAATTTTCAGGGTATGAAAATTGATTTTCTCGCAGAAACAGTTTTTCTAGAAGAAGCAAAAGCAAACCAAAAGCCAAATTACAGAAGTTCTAAGAAACTCTAACAAGCAAACAACTAGCAAAACCAAAGCTAGCAAAAGAAAAGGCAAAGACTAGGAAGGAGAAAAGTAAAAGAAAGCGAGTATAACCAGAGTGAAAACATTATTTTGTTCATTAAAATCTTTTTGTTAACAAGGTTGATCAAGTCTTGTTACCAAAACAATCTTATATGAAACAAAACTTTGCATTCCACAAGGTGATTATGTTACCTCATACTTGATAGCAATGGTCCCAATCATAAGTTTCAAAATTTTCTTGTGGAATGGGACAATATATTTCTCCAACCTTGATGCTCTCAATATTTTCAATGAAATTCAGGGAATAGCTCTTAACAACCTTCTTGGGGAAATAAATAGTATGCTCTTTGTCATCAATATTGAATGTTACTTTTCCTTGATTACAATTAATGACAGAACCTGCAGTATTAAGAAAAGGTCTCCCAAGAATAATAGACATATTATCATCTTCGGGCATTTCAAGCACAACAAAATTAGTTAAGGCCAAGCAATTATGATCCACTTGAACAGTAACATCCTCACATGTACCAACAGGAATAGTAGTTGACTTATCAGCCATTTGCAAAGATATATCAGTTTGTATCAACTTTTCTAGCTGGAGTCTCTTGTAGAGAGAAAAAGGCATAACACTAACTCCAGCTCCCAAATCACATAAAGCAGTTCTAACATAATTATTCTTAATAGAGCAAGGAATAGTTGGTATACCTGGACCACCAAGTTTCTTTGGAACCTTACCATTGAAGGAATAATTGGCAAGCAAAGTAGAAATTTCCTCATTAGGAATCTTCCTTTTATTAGAGACAATATCCTTCATATACTTTGAATAAGGAGGCAATTTAATAGCATCAGTCAAAGGAATTTGCAAAAATAAAGGTTTCATCCACTCACAAAACTTGTTGTAGTGTTCTTCCTCCTTTGACTTGCGTTTCTTACATGGAAAAGGCATGGGTTTCTGCACCCAAGGTTCTCTCTCACTACCATGTTTCTTAGCAATAAAATCTTCCTTAGTGTACCTAGTGTTCTTAGTGTGCTTCTCAGGTTCTTCCTCAACTTCCTCCTTATCAGGAGCATCATTATTATTACCACTCTCAGTTTCACCATCAGAGACAGATATACTATTAGGATCTATAGCAGGTTCAAGTGGTTCCTCAACTATCTTATGTTTCTTTTTCTTTCTCTTACGAGGACTACCACTACTCTCACCTTGTTGAGAATCCTGCTCAATTCTTTTAGGGTGTCCTTCAGGATATAAAGGATCTTGAGTAGCTATACCAGTCCTAGTTCTAATTCCATAAGCATGTTTATTTCATGAAGCATTAACTAGCATATCCTTTTGTACCTTAGCAAGTTGATCAAGTTGGGTTTGAACCATTTGAAAGTGTTTACAAAGCATTTTAATATCATTAGAAGTTCTTTCCACAATATCTTTCAACTCATTGATAGCTCTAGAGTTTTCCAATAAATGATTCTAACTTGTTTATTAAAATTACCTTGTTTAACAATAAAAATGTCAAGTTCCTCTAAACATTGATCAGGAGGCTTACCATAAGGAATATCACCTTCATCAAAGTGTTGGAGAGAATGTACCTCAATAGTAGATGAGTGGGGAATTGGCTTACATAATTCTTCTATAGGAGGTAGATTCTTCACATCTTCAGCTCTAATACCTTTCTCCCTTAGACATTTCTTAGCTTCCTTCATCACTTCATCATTTAATGCAATAACTCCCCTCTTCTTTGGTGTTGGTGTTGGAACTGGTTCAGGCACAACTAGTTCAAGAGTAATAGGCTCAGGTGTATTTAGCTCAGTTGAAGTCCAATCATCATAATTCTTGCTTATCTTAGCCATTAGTTCTTCAGCATCTGTAGAAGTTCTTTTACTAAAAACACAATCAGCAAAGCTATCTAGGTAGGTCCTAAAATCCTCAGTTAGTCCATTATAATAAATATCAAGAAGCTCATTCTTAGGCAATGGACATCTAGGATGTGCATGAATCAAGGCACAGAACCTTGTCCATGACTCAGGCAATTTCTCTTCTTATCCCTGTTTAAAATCAAAAAGTCTCCGCGAAGCAGCATGTCTAGCACTGGGAGGAAAATATTTCTGGAAGAAAGAAGCAATCAAGCAATCAGGGCTATCAATGGAACCAGGAGGTAATCTATTAAACCAAGCCCTAGCTTCTCCTTTTAGTGAAAAAGGGAAGATCTTTGTAACAAAGTACTTACGCATCTTAGAGTCATCAGAGAACAAGGCACTCATAGTAGAAAGATCATTCATATGAGCCACATCACTCTCATTTTCAGTCCCACAAAAAGGTTCTTTCTCAACAATGTCCAAATAGGATAAATCAAGAGAGAAATCATAATCTTTATCTTTAATATCTATGGGAGAGGTGGCAAACTTAGGATCAGAGGACAACTTAGGAATAATGGTGCGTCTAGCAAGGAGACTCTTAATAGCACTAGTACCATGTGTGTTTCGACACTCTTCAACAAATTCATCAGTGAACTCAATGTAACCATCATTAATATCATAACTCTCTAGACTCAGGTGAGCTAACAGGTGTAACAGCGTCTTCACTAGGAGTTTTGGTGTTTCCTAGACTAGCCATAGTCAAAAAGGACCTAATTAACCACTCGCATCAAGCACAGTAGAAGTAACATCATGAGCATCAAAAGCAGTTTCAGATTCAGCAGTAGTAGCAGTGTGTGTAGCATGAGTATGTGGTGGTGTTGTAACAAGCTTACTTATAACAGACGGTGAATCAAGAGCAACAGAGGTGTTTAGGACTGTACCTCTTCTTGTAGTGGATGGTAAAATAGGGAACTTTCCATCACGAGACTTACCCATGATGAACGGATCAGCAGTGAACAATAATAGATCCAAGTGAACTTACAAATAAAGCTATGCTCCCTGGCAACGGTGCCAGAAAATAGTCTTGATGACCCACAAGTATAGGGGATCGCAACAGTCTTCGTGGGTAGTATTACCCAATTTATTGATTCGAAACAAGGGGAGTCAAAGAATACCTGCAAGCCTTAACAACTGAGTTGTCAATTCAGCTGCACCTGGAAATAGGTCTTGCTCACAGAAGTTTATCAGTAGCAACAGTTTGTAGTAGTAACAACAAAGCAACAGTAGCAGAAAAACAGGAGCAACAGTAACAGTAACGATAAATAGTGGGATTCGAGTGTGGTAGGCATAGGGATGGATGAACGGGCGTTGCATGGACGAGTCTAAACATGTAACTTCAAGATCTAGGGCATTGCAGATAAATAATAACAAGCACCCAAGTACTAAACAATCCTAGGCATGTGCTCCAAATATAGTCATACGTGCTCGCAATGAGAACTTGCACAACATCTTCTGTCCAGCCAGCCCGTGGTAGCGGGGCCTCTAGGGAACTACTGGCAATTAAGGTGCTCCTTTTAATAGAGCACCAACGCAAAGCATTAACACTCTGTGAACACATATGATCCTCACACCACAGCCATCCCCTCCGGTTGTCCCAATTATTGTCACTTCGGGGCCTTTGGATCCGTGGGTCTTCTGGTGAAATATAATTTTTGGCATATTTTCCGGGATTTTTCCTGATAGTTGATTGTCTGCACAAAAACTAGACACCAAGGTAATTCTGCTGAAAACAGCATCTGTCCGTGTTAGTTGTATCCAAATCACACAAGTTTAGAGGAAAAACAATAGCAAAAGTGTTCTATAAAGTAGATACGTTTTGGACGTATTAGAGGGCGGGAAGGATTCCTTCACCTCCCACTAAAACCCTTCCTCTATTTCTACACCTGCTCTCACCTCCACTTCAAAATCCACCATTTCCCATTTCCATTCAAGCTCCACTATCGGGTCAGAGAGTAGGTATGGGGCACACTCATCTCCAGTTCCAGCGGCGTGATGGAAACAACATGCCTAGTACCTCTTATGACTCTAGTTTTCCTCCATCGCAAGAGATGACTATAAGTAATCATGTCCCCATGCCAGAGAGTTCATGTGTGACTGTAAGTAGATCTACATCTTGTGTTAGATGATCTGTAGCTATTGCCTTGTTAGATCTAGAGATTATGTTTGATGATTTGTAGTCGCTGCTTTGTTAGATCTAGATCTTGTGTTAGATGACCTATAGCTACTGTCTTGTTAGATCGATAGCTTGTGTTGCATCATCTGTAATTGTCATTGTAGATCAAGAGATTGTTGTGCTATGTTACATTGTGTTGCCATCCGTGTTGAATATAGGACTCCCTATGTGACGACTTTACCCATGATTTGGTTCCCTCTTTGGAGAGTCGCAGATCCCATCATTTGTGGATGATTCTCAGCCAGATCCTAAGAATGACGTGTAGGCCTCGCGGTGCGTTGCAACAAACTGCCACGATCCTATGCAGTCCCTCGTGAGGAAGGTTGTTGCAAAGATTCTGAAGGACAAGAATGCGCACAAGGCCTGCAGGGAAGATAAGGCTCCTTCATGTCGACCTTTGTCCTCGAAAATATGTGCGAGATGATCATGAGTGGCGTCTGAACTAACAAGGGCTTTAAGGAGGTCCATATGATTTGCATGTCTAAAGGCTCTCTTTGAGAACCATGGAGATGATTGTAGCCACACTCAGGTGTAGAATCACCCGAGGAAGTGGAGGGTCAGGTGGCTCACCATTAGTAGGCTAAGGGATCTGAGCAGTGCTCGATGGTATGAAGACACCAAAGTTATCGAGAGTGACCACTATATTGGGCATGTGAAGGTTAGAACACTGACTTGCACATTTCTTGCACACCATGAACAATCATGACCATGCACAACTAACCCTCTCTTGCAATCGTAGGATCATCCCAAGGACACTGAGTTCCTGAATGTGCCCATCCCCAAATACTCTGAAGTGCAGACCATCTTCTCATTAGTCCTTGCCACCGGCAAGTATACCATGGACTCAAGTTAGGCACTCGGAACACCTCCATAGACACCTGGACCTGATGATCGAGACACCGAGGAGTCAGACTCGGTGATCCTCAAAGATCGTGACAAGACAATCGTTGACATCCCTAACAAGCCAGCTCCTGCAGGGAAAAGTAAGTGATGTGCCCTTGCCGATGATGATCTCATGGCCTTCACGATTATGACATTCGCCATCAAGGATGTGATGGCTAACGTGAAGCCTGTTGGGAACCCCAAGAGCAAGGTGTGAAGCAGCCCAGCAACAAGTTTTCCCTCAGTAAGAAACCGAGGTTATCGAACCAGTAAGAGGAAGGAAACGTCACACAGGTGTTGCAAGCAACACGGAGAACTGCACAACACAAACCCAAGACTTTGCCCCAACGGATCAGTAAGGTTATCAAGCTCACCGGTTTGCTGTAACAAAGGATTAATCGTATGGTGTAGAAGGTAATGGTTTGCATCAAGTAAACAAGTAACAGTGGAAGATGTATCAATGGTAAAGATTGAACCTGGGTCCATAGTTTACTAGAGGTGATCTCCTTAGATAAACAACATGGCATGAAGGGTAAACAAATTACAGCAGGGCAATTGACATGAACTGAGCAAGGCATAACAATTTAATACCAGACAAAAAGATCCTATGAGATTCGATTGGGCAATACAACAATATACATAGACCGCCATCCAACTGCATCTATGACGAGAAGTCCACCTTCAGGTTATCATCCGAACCCCCTCCGGTATTAAGTTGCAGGCAAGAGACAACTGCTTTAAGCAAAGTGTGTAAGGTAAACAATCCACTTGTTCCATGAACAAGAGACCGTTGTTTTCTCCCTAGTAGCAACATCACATCTACAACCGAAGAGATTTATGTCACTTCCCTTGGAAACTAGAGGCATGAACCCACTATCGAGCATAAATACCCCCTCTTGGAGTCACTAGCAACTACTCAGCCAAGATAGCTACTAACAATGGAGAGCATGCAAGATCACAAACAACACAGACATGATAGTATCAAATAGACAAAATCATTAATCAATCTGACATAGTAATCTCAATATCCATCGGATCCCCGCAAACACAACATGTATTATTACAAATAGATTAGATCTTGATCATGAACGGAGCTCACAAGATCTATACATGAAAGCACAAGGAGGAGATACAACCATCTAGCTTCTAGATGGACCCATAGTCCAAGGTGGAACTACTCACGCTTCATACCGGAGAGAAGGCCTCCGGGATGATTTACCCTCCGGCAGAGTGCCGAGAAGAACTTCAGATCCCCCCGATGTAGGGACGACGGTGGCGACGGCTACAGAAGGTTTCGTGGAGTTTTGATCGGGTCCTTAGGTTTCTGCATCAGGGGCTTCTTATAGGCAAAGAGGCGAGGCCGGGAGGCGACCAGGGGGGCCACACCCTGCCTAGGCACGGGTCCACCCTAGCCCGCGCCTGGGGGTGTGTCGTGGCCCTCTGGCACCTCTCCGTCTCGTCTTCTGGATTCGTGTCCCCATGGTAAAATATTTACTTTGGCTTTTGTCCCGTCCAATTCCGAGAATATTGATTTTCTGCCTTTCTGGAACCAAAAACAGAAGAAAACAGGCAACTGACACTGTGGCAACTTGTTAATAGGTTAGTTCCAGAAAATATATAAAAACACCTCAAAGTGTAGACAAAGCAAAGCAAAGTAGATACTAAACAAGCATGGAGCATCAAAAAGTATAGATACGTTTCCGACGTATCAAGCATCCCCAAGCTTAACTCCTTTTCCTCGAGTAGGTAAGTGATAAAAAGAATAATTTTTGAGGTGACATGCATCGTCAAAACGAAGATCAAACCATTTGCAAGCATTGAAAGTTGGGATCAAAGAACTCTAAACATGTGCATGAAAGATGGAGTTCTAACAATAAGACATAGTAACTATGCATGCAACATGAAATGCTACAAACAAAGATCATGAATAACATGCATTGAAAAACGTTTGTTTGTTTTACATACAGAAAACATGGCATAGTGGCAATCAGCTTGTCCCTCATAGAGTAGCAAATAGATGCATAAGACACCTTCAAAATTCACAAGGGTGACTAGAAACAAATAGCACAAGAGCAAGTAATATCACAATATTCATCAATTAATAAGTCTTGGAACACTTCACACAGAATGACAACTATGCTCTTTTAATGGTGCCTAAAAGTAGAAGGTGGAGACTCAAATAATTGTGGAAGAAGAGCCTTTCATAAAGGAAGCGGGTATTTCAAGTTTCAAAAAGAGCTTCCAAAAATTATGGTACTTGTTAGCTTTCAGCCCTCATTGCCCCTATCATAAGCATCTTGAAGTGGTTAAGGTTAAAGTGAACAAAGATGGAGTATATGCTTGACAAAGTATAAGTTGGCAATCTCAAGTCCCTTGAATACGAGGGCCACACCGCATGCTACTCAACTTCAGTCACCTGCAAGTTCTTGTCATTGTAAGTACATGCGTATCATAGAGAACCGCCAACGGGGTACCCCTTGCACATGGTACAGGAGCTATCCCATAACAAAAATGACAAGGCAAGCAGACAATGAGCATCTCAACGATCTTTTTATTTACTATGTGCATAGCTTTTTATTAAGGATGCTTCACAGAATGATCATTATGGTGATGCTGCAAGTTTCCACCATGATTAGGCATGCCTTAGGCTAGCGGCCTAGGCGTTTATCTAACACAAAATACATACTCCATGGACTTACAAGTTCCCTCTTTATTTTACACCGGTGACATCCATAGACAAAAGAGCATGATATCAACTGAGTACAAAGTACAAGTGCAATGTTGAAAACGTTCCCCGTGACAGCACAGTTCTGCTAATTCCAACGTATAAGTGCAAGCATATACACCATAGAAGACACAATGGTTCAAGTTTATTAGGGTCAAAGAATATAAAGTGTTCCATCAAGTTCGTGAGGGCTTTAATCACTAAGTTTTCACATAACAAAGAGACTTTTTAACTTGAAGATAGCTGAAAACAAGAATATACTTGGAATGGTGTAACAGACCATGCATAGGAATTTATAGTGGACACTTTGGAATAATTTGGTTTCTTGGGAGTTGGAAGCATGAGTAGAGCTTACTCATACAAGTGGAGGCTAGCAAAATACTGGGAGCAACCAACTAAGAGAGCAATAATGGCCACAATCATGTAGAGAAACAAAACATTACTAATCAAAGCATAGAGTGGTACTACAAGTCAAGGACTAAATGATCATAGAGGCTATGGTGACTTGTTCATAGTCATAACATGGTGTGATCATGTGCCAAGTCAACCCAAGCAAAGCATAAAAGGAGAATACCACAATACTATGCTTTTGCATGCTAAAACAACGCATTTTTTCAAGGCACGCTAAGCAATCCCAATTTGTTTGGAACAATACACGCTACAGAAATAATCACTAAGCATAAGGTCAAAACAACACCTAGCATGTCATGCTAAGGTCTAAGTCACAGTCAATGCAAGCTCCTCTTGCACTTATCAAGCAAGAACTTCCTACTCCTTTCCAACACCAAGCAACTTATTTGCAAACAACACAGCGAGAACGGGGGTCCAAACTACTTTATTCAAGCAAACTAAACAAACTAAGTAAACCAAACGAAAACTAAGACGCTCTAAGAACAACACAATAGTGCATGAAACAATAAAAACGAAGTGTCTAGACAGACCTGAGCTTTTTATTGATGAAGAAGGGGATGCCTTGGGCATACCCAAGCTTTGACGCTTGTATATCTTGGATATTTCTTGGGGTTACACCGGGGTGGCATCCCCAAGCTTGAGCTTTTGTCCATTCTTCATCTCATTACATCATTCTCTCTCTACACCTGAAATTCATACAAAACTTCACACAATCTTCATTAGCAACATTAGTGTATTCAAAAGATATTAGACCTTAGGAAAAGCTTTGGAACAGCAAATTTTTTCACTAAAAACACAATCTACTGTAAAAACTCCTTAAAAAACTCAATTCACCTAAAGAGAACTCAAAAAGGAATCAATAAGAAGCAAATGCAAATAATGGCAGAAATCTGTCAAAACAGACCAGCAGGTAGAAACCGATTTTTTCGAACATCTTCTGTTGCTCAAATCAAAAAGTGTTGAACTAACTAAAGTTATCTAACATACTGGGGGATTTATTCGTAAATTTTCAGCTCAATCCTAGTTAAAGAGATTCGTCACGAAAATTTTTTGGTGGAGGGCAGAAATCTGTTTCGGGACAGCAACTCCCCAAATCTTACTTCCCTCTCATTAGAGGTCATTCTTGGCACAAAAAGCAAACAAAAATGATAAGGAGAGGTCATTGCTGAAGTAATAACTTCCAAGACTCAAGAAAACTCTTGGGTTTTCTCCCAACAAGTACTTTTCTTTAACGCCTTTAAGTTAGGCACAAGAAGCAAGAAGAATCAAGTATTTTCAAATGAGGAAGCATTAGCATCAAACCTTGCTTTCAAAGGGGAAGCAAAAAGCAACTTCTCTCTCCTCATAGGGAAGTGTTCAATACCTTTCTTGAATGGAAAATGGTATTTAACGGTGCCTTCTTTCATATCAATGATGGCACCAACAGTTCTAAGAAAAGGTCTTCCCAAGGTAATAGGACAAGAAGCATTGTATTTAACATCCAAAACATAGAAATCCACAGGTACATAAGCATTGTTAACCATAATGTGAACACCATTAATACTCCCCATGAGTTTCTTTTTAGCATTATCATTGAGTGGGACATCCAAATAACAATCTTCTAGAGGTGGCAAATCAAGCATTTCATAAATCTTCCTAGGCATAATAGAGACACTGGAACCAAGATCACATGAAGCTTTGAGATCAAAGTCATTCACTTGCATATTAATAATGGGTTCCCAACTATCTTCTACTTTCCTAGGAATAGAAGCTTTGTGTTTTAGCTTCTCTTCCTTAATTTTCACAAGAGCATCTGTAATATGTTTAATGAAAGCAACATGCATATCACTAGCATCAGGACTTCTAGCAAGCTTTTGCAAGAAAAGAATCACTTCAGAAATATTGCAACCATCTATATCAAATTCAAACTTAGCATCACTAATAGTAGACTCAATAGGCTTAGGCATAGTAGGAGTAGGAACAGGGACTTCTTGTGGTTTAGTGGTATCCATTCTAGTGATGGTGCACACACTATTGTTTCTATCAATTTCAGCTTTCGTTTCCCACTTAGCATGAAGTTGAGTTAACAGTCTAACATTTTCATCAATAGTAACTTGTATGGCATGAGCAGTAGCAAAGGTATTTTCCATAGTTTTAGGTTTAGCAGCCATTTTATTTATCAAGGAGGACTATGCTTCAGACAAAGAGGAAATATTCTTCTCAACAATTAAAAGTTTCTCCTCCATAGTTTTGTTGAAAGCATTTTGTTTACTAATAAAGTCTTTGAGCATGACTTCAAGTTCAAAAGGGGCACTTCTAGCATTGTTGTAGGATTTTCCATAGGAATTTCCATTATTAGGAGGATAAGGCCTATAATTGTTGTTACCACCAAAATTATTCCTATAGGCATTGTTGTTGAAATAGTTGTTTCTAATGAAGTTCACATCAACTTGCTCTTCTTGAGCAACCAAAGAGGCTAAGGGAACACTATTAGGATCTAGAGGAGCTTTCCCATTAACAAGCATAGCCATAATAACATCAATCTTATCACTCAAAGAGGAGGTTTCTTCAACAGAATTTACCTTCTTACCATGTGGAGATCTCTTAGTGTGCCATTCAGAGTAATTAACCATCATATTGTCTAGGAGCTTTGTTGCAGCACCCAAAGTGAGGCCCATGAAGGTACCTCTAGCAGCAGAATCCAATAGGTTTCTTGAGGATAAGTTTAAACCTGCATAAAAAGTCTGGATAATCATCCAAGCAGTGAGTCCATGAGTGGGACAATTCTTAACCAAAGACTTTTCTTTCCCAAGCTTGAGCAACATGTTCATTATCAAGTTGTTTAAATTTCATAATGCCACTTCTCATAGATATAATCTTAGCAGGAGGATAGTACTTTCCAATAAAAGCATCTTTGCACTTAGTCCAAGAATCAATACTATTTATAGGCAAGGATAGCAACCATTCTTTAGCTTTCCCTCTCAAGGAGAAAGGAAACACCTTGAGCTTAATAATATCTCCATCTACATCCTTATACTTCTGCATCTCACAAAGTTCAACAAAATTATTGAGATGGACAGTAGCATCATTAGAATTAACACCAGAAAATTGCTCTCTCATCACAAGATTAAACAAAGCAGGCTTAATTTTATAAAAGGTAGCATCAGGAACAAGTGGAGCAATAGGAGTGCTTAGGAAATCATTGTTGTTGGTGCTAGTGAAGTCACACAACTTGGTGTTCTCAGCGGAGTTCATTTTGGCAAAGGTGGGCAAGCCAAAAACAACAGCAACAACTAGAGCAAGAACTAATTTTTTTTGTGTTTTTGAATAAAGGAAGCAAACCAAACTAGACTATTTTTTTGAGTTTTTGAAAAGAGGCAAACAAAACCAAGCAAAAGAAACCAAGCAAACTAAAAAAAGTAAAGAGAAAGGAAGTGGAGGACTCTCCTTGTGAAGACGTCCTTAGCCTCCCCGGCAACGGCGCCAGAAAAAGCTTGATGGCTAACGTGAAGCCTGTTGGGAACCCCAAGAGCAAGGTGTGAAGCAGCATAGCAGCAAGTTTTACCTCAGTAAGAAACCGAGGTTATCGAACCAGTAGGAGGAAGGAAACGTCACACAGGTGTTGCAAGTAACATGGAGAACTGCACAACACAAACCCAAGACTTTGCCCCAACGGATCAGTAAGGTTGTCAAGCTCACTGGTTTGCTGTAACAAAGGATTAAACGTATGGTGTGGAAGGTAATGGTTTGCAGCAAGTAAACAAGTAACAATGGAAGATGTATCAATGGTAAAGATCGGACCAGGGTCCATAGTTCACTAGAGGTGCTCTCCTTAGATAAACAACATGGCATGAAGGGTAAACAAATTACAGCAGGACAATTGACAGGAACTGAGCAAGGCATAACAATGCAATACCAGACAAAAAGATCCTATGAGATTCGATTGGGCAATACAACAATATACATAGACCGCCATCCAACTGCATCTATGACTAGAAGTCCACCTTCAGGTTATCATCCGATCCCCCTCCAGTATTAAGTTGCAATCAAGAGACAACTGCTTTAAGCAAAGTGTGTTAGGTAAACAATCAACTTGTTCCATGAACAAGAGACCGTTGTTTTCTCCCTAGTAGCAACAACACATCTACAACCGAAGATATTTCTGTCACTTCCCTTGAAAACTAGAGGCATGAACCCACTATCGAGCATAAATACCCCCTCTTGGAGTCACTAGCAACTACTCGGCCAAGATAGCTACTAACAACGGAGAGCATGCAAGATCACAAACAACACAGACATGATAGTATCAAATAGACAAAACCATTAATCAATCTGACATAGTAATATCAATATCCATCGGATCCCCGCAAACACAACATGCATGATTACAAAGAGATTAGATCTTGATCATGAAAGGAGCTCACAAGATCTATACATGAAGGCACAAGGAGGAGATACAACCATCTAGCTACTACATGGACCCATAGTCCAAGGTGGAACTACTCACGCTTCATACCAGAGAGAAGGTCTCCGGGATGATTTCCCCTCCGGCAAGGTGCCGGGAAGAACTTCAGACCCCCCCTCCCCGATCTAGGGACGACAATGGTGGCGGCTATAGAAGGTTTTGTGGAGTTTTGATCGGGTCCTTAGGGTTTCTGCATCAGGGGCTTCTTATAGGCGAAGAGGCAAGGCCGGGAGGCGACCAGGGGGCCACACCCTGCCCAGGCATGGGTCCACCCTAGCGCCTGGGAAGGGGGTGTGGTGGCCCTCTGGCACCTCTCCGTCTCGTCTTCTGGATTCGTGTCCCCCACGGTAAAATATTGACTTCGGCTTTTGTCCCGTCCAATTCCGAGAATATTGATTTTCTTCCTTTCTGAAACCAAAAACAGAAGAAAACATGCAACTGGCACTATGGCAACTTGTGAATAGGTTAGTCCAGAAAAGATATAAAAACACCTCAAAGTGTAGACAAAGCAAAGCAAAGTAGATACTAAACAAGCATGGAGCATCAAAAATTATAGATAGGTTTCCGACGTATCAAGACGCCAGCTAGGCCATTCAGGAGAAAAAGGCAACTGACATGTGCCCTAACCTCTACAGGGTCATCATGGACATGGTTGAGATCAGCGAGGAGTCTCTCATCCACCTTGTTGACAACAAGGACTAGGATACAAGCTTCACGAGCATGGTTGAGCCATACATGGTGTTGTGGCTTAGGACCTACCTAGGCAAGTACTACGACAAGCTGCATAGCTTGAGATCATGGGGGACTGGGGTGGGGATGCGTGCTAGTGATGAAAACGATAATGATGATTTTTATGTATATTTTGGTGGTATCTAGGTCTTACAAACTTCTTATGGACTATAATGATGAGATGCTATATACTAACCCCTAATATGATGGTAAACTTGTTGATGTGGTGGTAGGATGACACCCTCTTTGAAGGGTTTCGCGGCATAGTAAATCAAAATTTTCTACGGATGCGAACAGAGGGAAAGCCAAGATCTAATCTAGGAGATGCAAACAACAAGAGAGATTGTATTAGATCTTCATACCCTTGAAGATTCGCACAGAGGAACGTTCGTTGGAACGTGGGTGATGTAGTCGTACTCTCTTATCCTCCTCGCGATCCGATCCGATCTAGCACCACAAGTGGCGGTGCCTCCGTGAGATGCACACGTGCAGCACCTCGACTCTCCTCCTTCCTCGGACCAGAAAGTATGGTGGAGATATGGATTGGATCTACAACACGACGGCGTGGTGTATATGGTGGAGAATTTCTGCAGCAGGGCTTCGCCTACAAACAGTCGGGAGGGAGAGAGGAAGGGCAGCAGGGCGGCTAGGGTTGGAGGGGAAGGTGTGGGAGGTTGGTGCGCCCCCACCCCTCTTTATATAGAGGAGGGTGCGCAGCCCTAGCCCCTCCCCCAAGCCCAAACCGGTGGCCCCAAAGGATAAGGAGTGGGGGGCAAGGAAACCCCCCCCTTCTAGAAGGTCTATCTCGAGTTTAAACCTCTCTAGGCCGGCTAGGCCCTATGGGGCCTTGTGACCCTGGACCAATGCGGCCAGGGCACTCCCTCATAGTCCCATGCCCCCTCACGGAAGGTGGGGCCACGTTGGTCCCCTTCCGGAAGGTTCTAGAAGCTTCCAGTACAATACCGATTAATCCGGAACAATTCCGAACTCCAAAAACTGCACTGCCTTATATGAATCTTATTCTCCGGACCACTCCGGAACCTCTCGTGATGTCTCGGATCCCATCCGAGACTCCGAACAAAAACTCATAAACCAATTATCCAATCTATCCTAGCGTCGAGACACGTTAAGTGTGTGACCCTGCGGGTTCGAGAATATGCAGACATGATCTTCTATCAATAATCAACAGCGGGGTCTAGGCACCCATATTGACTCCCACGCATTCATCGATGATCATATCGGATGAACCACGATGCCAGGATTCAATCAATCCCATATATATTCCCTTCGTCTCGCGATATTTTACTTGCCCGAGATTCGATCGTCGGTACCGTCATACCTAGTTCAATCTCGTTCACAGCAAGTACTTTACTCGTTCCGTAATCTGATATCACTTTGTGATTAACTCCTTAACCACATGCTTGCAAGCGGTGTTGATATCGATTACCGAGTGGGCCCGAAGTATATCTCTCCAACTTGGGAGGGACAAATCCCATCTCGATACATACAACCCAACAGATACTTTTCGATCACCCGAGAGACACCTTTATGATCACCCTCTCATAGGATGACGTTTGATGACCTCAAAGCTTTCTTCCGATACCAGGGAGTTGTATTATCTCATGGTCTAAGGAATACAATATTTGCCATAAGAAAAGCTTCGCAAAGACGAACATGATGACACGATCTAATTGCTTCGCTTAGTTTGGGTCTGTCCACCATATCATTCTCCCAATGATATGATCTCATTATCAATTGACAACTCATGTCTATGGTTAGGAAACCTTAACCATCATTGATCAATGAGCTAGTCCATAGAGGCGTACTAGGGACACGGTGTTGTTCACAAACCACACAAGATTAAAGTTTCCGCTTAATACAATTCTAGCATGGAAAATAAACATTATCATGAACAAGAATTATAATAATAACATCTTTATTATTGCCTCTAGGGCATAATTCCAACAGTCTCCCACTTGCACTAGAGTCAATAATCTAGTTTATATTTGGCAACAATCTCACACCCATGGCACTGAGGTGTTGATCATGTTTTACACGTGGAAGAGGTTTAGTCAATGGATCTGCGACATTCAGATCTGTATGTACTTTGCTAATCTTCAGATCTCCATCTGCTATATAATCTCGAATTATATGAAACTTGCGGTTGATATGCTTGGTCTTTGGATGATATCTTGGTTCCTTAGAGAGTGCTATGGCGCCAGTGTTGTCACACAATATCTCTAGTGGGTCCAATGCACTTGGAACCACGCCAAGCTCAGTGATGAAGTTTCTGATCCAAACTCCTTCACTTGACGCTTCTGCAGCAGCCATGTATTCCGCTTCTACTGTAGATCCCGCGATCACGCTTTGCTTGCAGCTTCTCTAGCTCACAGCTCCTCCATTCAAAATATACACGTATCCTGTCTGAGATTTAGAATCATCCTTGTCGGTGTCAAAACTAGCATCGACGTAACCTTTTACGACAAGCTGTTCATCACCCCCATAGACTAAGAACATTTCTTTAGTCCTATTCAGGTACTTTAGGATGTTCTTCACGGCTGTCCAGTGTTCCACTCCTGGATCACTTTGATATCTGCTCGTCAAACTAAGAGCATTGGACACATCCGGTCTAGTACACAGCATGGCATACATGATAGAACCTATGGCCGAGGCATAAGGCACTTTCCTCATAGCTTCCCTATCATTTACCGTAGCTGGACACTGAGCCTTGCTCAATATCTTACCTGACAACATAGGCACTAAACCTTTCTTTGCCTTATCCATTCTGAACCTTTTCAGAACTTTGTCTAGGTATGTACTCTGGCTTAAAGCTATCAGGCGTCTTTGTCTATCTCTATAGATTTTGATGCCCAATATATAAGCATCTTCACCTAGGTCTTTCATTGAAAAACACTTGTTCAAATAACTCTTCACATCGTTAAGCATGTTGATGTCATTTCCAATAATCAATATGTCATCCACATATAGTACCAGAAACGTCACCGAGCTCCCACTCACTTTCTTGTAGATGCAAGCTTCATAGCAATTTGGAACAAATCCAAAGCTCTTGATCACTTGATCAAAACGAAGGTTCCAACTCCGAGATGCTTGCTTCAGTCCATAAATGGAACGCTGAAGTTTGCATACTTTATCAGCATCCTTAGGATTGACAAAACCTTCGGGTTGCATCATATACAACTCTTCATCAATGTTGCCATTGAGGAAAGCAGTCTTGACATCCATCTGCCATATTTCATAATCATGAAACGCAGCAATTTCTAATAAAATCCGAATGGACTTAAACATCGCTACGGGAGAGAAAGTCTCATCGTAGTCAACACCTTGAACTTGTCGAAAACCTTTCGCGACAAGCCGTGCTTTATAGACGATAACATTACCATCCGCGTCCGTTTTCTTCTTGAAGATCCATTTGCACTCAACGGCCTTTCGGTCGCTAGGAGGGTCCACCAAAGTCCATACTTGGTTTTCGCTCATGGATCCCAATTCGGATTTCATGGCTTCTAGCCATTTCTCAGAGTCTGGGCTCATCATCGCTTCCTCATAGTTCGTAGGTTCATTGTCTTCTACTAACAAGACAGTCAAGACAGGGTTGCCGTACCACTCAGGAGGGGCACGCGACCGTGTCGACCTGCGACGTTCAGTAGCAGCATCGTCCGAAGCTTCATGATCCTTGTCATTAGCTTCCTCTATTGTTGGTGCAGGCGGCACTGGAACAATTTCAGGTGCTGCGCTACTCTCCAATTCAAGAGAAGGTTCAATAACCTCATATAGCTCTACTTTCCTCCCACTCACTTCTTTCGAGAGAAACTCCTTCTCAAGAAAGGAACCGTTCTTTGTGACAAACACTTTGCCTTCGGTTCTGTGATAGAAGGTATACCCAATAGTTTCCTTAGGGTATCCTATGAAGACGCATTTCTCCGCTTTGGGTTCGAGCTTGTCCGGCATAAACTTCTTGACGTAAGCTTCGCATCCCCAAACATTAAGAAACGACAACTTAGGTTTAGCACCAAACCACAGTTCATATGGTGTCGTCTCAACGGATTTAGATGGAGGCCTATTTAAAGTGAATGCAGCGGTTTCTAATGCATAACCCCAAAATGATAACGGCAAATCAGTAAGAGACATCATTGATCGGACCATATCTAATAGGGTTCGATTCCGGCATTCAGACACACCATTACGCTGTGGTGTTCCGGGTGGCGTGAGTTGCGAAACGATTCCGCTTGCTTTAAGATGCGTGAGAAAATCATAACTCAAATATTCACCTCCACGATCGGATCGTAGAAACTTAATCTTTCTATTACGATGGTTCTCCACTTCATTCTGAAATTCCTTGAACTTTTCAAATGTTTCAGATTTATGTTTCATTAAATAGATATACCCATATCTACTTAAGTCATCGGTAAAAGTGAGAAAATAGCGATATCCACCACACGTCGAAACACTCATCGGTTCGCATACATCGGTATGTATGATTTCCAACAAGTCCGTTGCTCGCTCCATCATACCGGAGAACGGGGTTTTGATCATCTTGCCCATGAGGCATGGTTCGCATGTGTCAAATGATTCAAAATCAAGAGACTCCAAAAGTCCATCAGAATGGAGTTTCTTCATGCGCTTTACACCAATATGACTGACAGTGCCACAAATAAGTAGTATTATCACTATCTACTTTGCATCTCTTAGCCTCAATGTTATGGATGTGTGTTTCATCCCTTTCGAGATTTAGAAGAAATAAACCATTCACAATAGGTGCATGACCATAAAAGATGTTACTCATATAAATAGAACAACCATTATTCTCCGATTTAAATGAATAACCGTCTTGCAATAAACAAGATCCAGAAATAATGTTCATGCTTAACGCAGGCACATAATAACATTTATTGAGGTTTAAAACTAATCCCGAAGATAAAACTAAGGAGAGCGTGCCGATGGCCATCACATCAACTCTTGATCCGTTGCCAACGCGCATCGTCACCTCATCCCTCGCAAGCCGCCGTCTATTCCGTAGCTCCTGTTTCGAGTTACAAATATTAGCAACTGAACCAGTATCAAATACCCAGGCACTACAACGAGGGCTAGTAAGGAGAACATCAATAACATGTATATCAAATATACCTTTGATGGTGCCAGCCTTCTTGTCCTCTAAGTACTTCGGACAGTTGCGCTTCCGGTGACCCTTGTCCTTGCAATAGAAGCACTTAGTGTCCGTCTTAGGACCAGACTTGAGCTTCTTCTCAGCAGGGGCAGTGCGCTTGCCGCCGCCCTTCTTGACGGGCTTCTTAGCTCCCTTACCTTTCTTGAAGGTGGGTTTGTTGACCATCAACACATGATTATCCTTTTTGATGTCCACCTCCGCAGCCTTCAGTTTTGCGAAGAGCTCGGTGATCGTATCAGTGGAACCAATCTGATTGTGAGTCACTACAAAACTTTTGTAGCTAGGAGGGAGTGATTGCAGAACCCTGTCAATCTTGAGCTCCTCTGGAATCGTGCATTCCAGTTGCTCAAGGCGTTGAGTGTAGCCCGTCATCTTAATGGCGTGCTCACTAACGGAACTCCCTTCCTCCATCTTGCAGTTAAAGAACTTCTCAGAGATCTCATATCTCTCAGAACGGGCCTGAGTCTGAAACATGGTTTTCAGCTCTTCGAGAATCTCAAAGGGCCCGGGATAGTCTTCAAAACGATTTCGAAGTTCCGGTTCCATAGCAAACAACAAGGTCCTCTTAGTCACACCATAATCATCTTTGCGCGACTGATAGACAGCTTTCTCATCAGCCGACGCAGTTGCAGCAGGGGGGTCACCTAACGCTTTCCCAAGGACATAGTCCTTTTGACCGCCAGAGAGAATGATTCTTAGATTGCAGAACCAATTGGTGAAGTTAGACCCATTGTTTCTAAGCTTTTCCTTCTCAGCAAAAACGTTGAAGTTGAAGTTGGACTTAGCCATTTGATCTACAGTATTTGCAAGTACAAATTAGACTATGTTCATGATAACTAGTTCAACTTTTAATCAAATTACTAGATGAACTCTCACTAAATTCAACATCCCTCAAGTTGTTTAGTGAACATGATCCAAATTCACCACACCTAATCCGATCATCACGAGAAGAGATGTGGTTTAAATGGTGGACAATGAAGTGTCGATCATATCATTCATATGACTCATGCTTAACCTTTCGGTTCATGTGTTCCGAGGCCATGTCTGTACATGCTAGGCTCGTCAAGTTAGACCCAAGTATTTCCGCGTGTGCAAAACTGGCTTGCACCCGTTGTATGTGAGCGTAGAGTCTATAGCACCCGATCATCACGTGATGCTTGGACACGACGAACTTTCGCAACGGTGCATACTCGGGGAGAACACAGTTTTTATCTTGATCTTTAAGTGAGGAATCATCTTATAATGCTACCGTCGCGATCTAAGCATAATAAGATACATAAAAGGATAAACATCACATGCATATAACTTTAATGTGACATGGTATAGCCAATCTTCGCGCAATGATCTCCATCTTGTGCGTTCCGGCATGATCTCCATCACTCCACCATGATTGCCTCCACCACGAATAGCAACTACAACTATTGCTAACTACTTAGCGATAAAGTGAAACTATTACATGGCGCATAAGAAGTTGACACACAGGTCATACACAATTATAAATACAACCATATGGCTCCTGCGGGTTGTGTACTCATCGACATGCAAATCGTGAAACATTACAAAACATGATCATCGCATACATTATACACATCACATCTTGGGCCATACCATATCACAGAAAACACTCCCTGCAAAAACAAGTTAGACGCCTCTACTTTGTTGTTGCATGTTTTACGTGGCTTATGGGAGTAGATTCTAAGAACGATTCTTACCTACGGAAAGCCACAACGGTGATACTATGGTTGCCAAACTCCGGTGTTAATCCCATGACAACTATAGTGAGATAAACTGGCATCCACCAGCCGCATGTGTGGAACAAGCCACACGTCAAGTGCGGAGCCGGTCTCGCGAACGACGTCGCGTAAGGTTGGCCTGGACCGCTTCAATCTCACTATCCCGTGTCATAAGAAGAACACAAACAAGAGGCTTGCAACAGAAAACATCAACGCCCGCAACAACCATGTTGCGTTCTACTCGTGAAATACATCTACGCATAGATCTAGCTCTGATACCACTGAAGGGTTTCGCGGCATAGTAAATCAAAATTTTCTATGGATGCGGAAAGACGGAAAGCCAAGATCTAATCTAGGAGATGCAAAAAACGAGAGAGATTGGATTAGATCTTCATACCCTTGAAGATTCACACAACGAAACGTTCGTCGGAACGTGGGTGATGTAGTCGTACTCGCTTCTCCTCCTCGCGATCCGATCCGATCTAGCACCACAAGTGGCGGTGCCTCCGTGAGATGCACACGTGCAGCACCTCGACGTCTCCTCCTTCCTCGTACCAGCAAGTATGGTGGAGAGATGGATTGGATCTACAACACGACGGCGTGGTGTATATGGTGGAGAATTTCTGCAGCAGGGCTTCGCCTACAAACAGTCGGGAGGGAGAGAGGAAGGGCAGCAGGGAGGCTAGGGTTGGAGGGGAAGGTTTGGGGGGTTGGTGCGCCCCCACCCCTCTTTATATAGAGGGGGGCGCAGCCCTAGCCCCTCCCCCAAGCCCAAACCGGCGGCCCCAAAGGATAAGGAGTGGGGGGCAAGGAAACCCCCCCTTCTAGAAGGTCTATCTCGAGTTTAAACCTCTCTAGGCCGTCTGGGCCCTATGGGGCCTTGTGCCCCTGGCCCAATGCGGCCAGGGCACTCCCTCATAGGCCCATGCCCCCTCCCGGAAGGTGGGGCCACGTTGGTCCCCTTCCTAAAGGTTCTAGAAGCTTCCAGTACAATACTGATTAATCCGGAACAATTCCGAACTCCAAAAACTGCACTGCCTTATACGAATCTTATTCTCCGGACCACTCCAGAACCTCTCGTGATGTCTCGGATCCCATCCGAGACTCCGAACAAAAACTCATAAACCAATTATCCAATCTATCCTAGCATCGAGACACGTTAAGTGTGTGACCCTGCGGGTTCGAGAATATGCAGACATGATCTTCTATCAATAATCAACAGCGGGGTCTGGGCACCCATATTGACTCCCACACATTCATCGATGATCATATCGGATGAACCACGATGCCAGGATTCAATCAATCCCATATATATATTCTCTTCGTCTCGCGATATTTTACTTGCCCGAGATTCGATCGTCGGTACCGTCATACCTAGTTCAATCTCGTTGACAGCAAGTACTTTACTCGTTCCGTAATCTGATATCACTTTGTGATTAACTCCTTAACCACATGCTTGCAAGCGGTGTTGATATCGATTACCGAGTGGGCCCGAAGTATATCTCTCCAACTTGGGAGGGACAAATCCCATCTCGATACATACAACCCAACAGATACTTTCCGATCACCTGAGAGACACCTTTATGATCACCCTCTCATAGGATGACGTTTGATGACCTCAAAGCTTTCTTCTGATACCAGGGAGTTGTATTATCTCATGGTCTAAGGAATACAATATTTGACATAAGAAAAGCTTCGCAAAGACGAACACGATGACATGATCTAATTGCTTCGCTTAGTTTGGGTTTGTCCACCATATCATTCTCCCAATGATATGATCTCATTATCAATTGACACATCATGTCTATGGTTAGGAAACCTTAACCATCATTGATCAATGAGCTAGTCCATATAGGCGTACTAGGGACACGGTGTTGTTCACAAACCACACAAGTATTAAAGTTTCCGCTTAATACAATTCTAGCATGGAATATAAACATTATCATGAACAAGAATTATAATAATAACATCTTTATTATTGCCTCTAGGGCATAATTCCAACACTCTTTTGATGTGGTGGTAGGTTGACACCATAGCTATATGATGAACTTCTAATTCTATTTTGGTAATGTTCACGCATGCTCCCTTAGTTTATGATCTGTTGTGAAGTTTTCATGGTCTGCTATGATTTCATTCATGTTTCTCATCTTGTACCTAACTTATTATGTATGTTTCATCTTTGTAGTATGTGGTCTACAGAGGGAGACGTCCACGTTTGTATGATTCATGGAGGATCTGTCAAGATCAAGTTAATGGTTGCTCAAACAACAGTAAGAGAGGATACCGAACTAGAGAGGGGTTAGAGAAGAGTACCACCATTTCATGGCTGATCAAGCTATGCCACCTCAATCAATGGTTGTTCAAGCTATTCCACATCTACCTGTGGTTGTTCAAAATATGGTGAAAAATCACGGATGCCGCTTAGAGGGGGGTGAATAAGCGCTTTAAAACTTTTACGAGATGGGCTTAACAAAGGCGGAATAAAACTAGTGTTTTCTTTTGTTAAGCACAAAGCCTATATACACTAAGGTTCACCTATGTGCAACAATAACTTATGCTAAGCAAGACAAGCAACAATGTGATAGCAAGACGGAATACTTCAAGAACGAAGGCTATCACAATGTAAAGTGCATAAGTAAAGAGCTCGGGTATAGAGATAACCAAGGCACGCGGGGACGACGGTATTTTACCGAGTTCCTTCCATAATAGAAGTATGTCTTGCTAGAGGGGTGGGTGGTACTAAGACCACCAATGCCACAAAAGGTCTCACCCTATTATCTTGAGGACCAGCCGCATGGCAAGCACCCGATCAATTATACGGTGGCCTTTAAGGTGGCGACCGAAACCTTTACAACTTTATTGAGAAGACCTCCAAAACACTCGGAGTCTCCCAACTTGATCCCGAAGCTTTACAACCAATGTTCTAGCTTCGAGACCAACCACTTCCACACAACCGTCTAGGGTTTCAAGAACCCAAGAGGGACAAGCTCTAATGAGTATCAGGAACCAAATCCTCCGAGGAGAACTCAAACCAATGCACCAAATGCAAAAGGCAAGAACACCACAAAGATGCTCCAATACCTCACTCTCAAGTTCCAACAAATCTACTAACGCTTTCTTTGATTCAAAGGATATGGATACCACGGGAATAACATAGGAATAGGAATAGGAAAGGATGTCATGTGCAATACTAGCCTCGTTCCTTGTGCATAGGAATTGAAGCATGAGGTCCAAGTTCATTTTCTTTTCCTGTATGTTTTACGATGAAACTGAGATCTAAAGGAAAAAATCCTTTGGTTTTCTCTTCCATCATTCCTATGAATCAAAGTAGTGAACAATACTATCTCTGGAAAATTGCCTAACCCTCTACTTTTCCTTTGTATTTCCTGCAAATTAAAGGAGCCCTAAAGCTATTGGGGGAACAAGAGAGGACGAATCAAAGAGGAACGCAAAATCCCCCAAGATCTAGATCCCAAAGAATCACTCACAAGGAGATGATATGGCTTGGTCAAATTATAGATCTATATCCCCTCTATATTCCACTCAAATATGGGCAAGAATCATTGGAGGGAAAGACTTGAATCAAGCTAGAAGAGATGAGACAATGGGGCAAATCTTGGGAAAATAGAGGAAGAAGAAGCACTAAAAAGGATAAAGGGAGGAAGCTTTATATAGGGCCCAACAAAAATCTGCCCGTTTGGGCAATTTTGCCTAGGTGGGCCGGTAGTACCGGATTGGTCCGGTAGTACCGGATTGGGTCGGTACTACCGGATCCAGCCCACCAGCGCCAGGAACTGGCGAGCGGGCGACATGCAGCCAACAAACGAAGCAGCGCCAGGGTCAAGGAGTGAGCCGGAAAGAGAGAGGAAGGGAATTGGGGCACGCGCGCGCTAGAGAGTGGAGTCGGGGTGAGCGAGCGATGCAAGGCAGAAACGCACGCGCGCGGAGGCAGCAGCTGGGAGCGAGACGGCAGGGAGAACGACGGCTAGGCCAAAGCAATGGGGCGGCCTGGTAGTACTGTCTGGCCTGGGCGGTGGTACCGCCTAGGCATGGGACAGTAGTACCTCCCAACACTACCGGGTGGGCCAGAAGGCTGGGTGCTTCCAGGTGCGGCCGTTAGCGGAACCGGTAGTACCGCTGGCCCAAAAAAACTATTTTTTTCTTTTTCTTTTTCAAATCAAATCGGCAAATATTCAAACGACGATAACTTAAGTTTGGTAACTCCGATTGACCCGAATCCAATTATGTTGGAAAGAGGATGACAATGGCTACCCAATAAAATATTAGATATCACCAAGTGAGAATACTTCGTGTATTTTATAGTGAGATACCTCCCTTGGTGAGAATCCAGAAAACTGCCAAGATCAAAATCGCAACAAGATAGAAAAGGGAGATCTGATTTTGATGAACAAGAGCTTGTTATGAAGATTACCACAAGCTCTATATCCTCACATGGATAAGACCAAATAACAACCAAATACGATGATGCAAGTATATAAAGGTTTGAGCTATCTCTGAACGATATGATCGAGATACTCACTCGAGATCCCCTCTTGATAGTACGGCTATCGATCCTAAACCCGGTCTCCCAACTAACAACACGAGACTGGCAAAAGGGAAAACCTATCAAGAATACCTTTGCCTTGAGCATTCCACTTGAGCGTGATGTAGACTAACTTGACCTTCTCAAGATGGAACGCCTTTCTTGATTTATCTTCATCCATCCATGACCACCGAGGATGGCAAGCATAAAACATGGGATCTTCTAGAGATGGCGCATTTTGAGCTTGCAAAACACATCTTCTTCATTTCATTGACCTTGAAGCCAACACAAGCTCCAGGCGATGCCAATGGACAAATCCTACAAGTGCAACTTAATACACATATTATTTCATAAAGATTGTCATTAATTACCAAAACCACACATGTGGGCCCACATGCTCTTTCATATGGCAATGGCTTATCGGGTTTGAGTGAGTAGGATGAGACTGTGTCATCATCATCTGTGTGGTTGTGGTGATCTTCAAGCTCCTATTTTTGATTCCTCTCTATGATTTGATGTGATACACAAAGACATGGTTAGCTACTTAGCTCACCAACTTTGGATTATGGTAACAGGGAATTCCTTATTTGACACTAGTTCCAAATATGATTCCTTATTTGACACTAAAAAATTCCACTTCCCTATATGACTCATTGTGTAAATATTTTGACTTATATGACACCACCGTTGGTTCTGCTACATCCTTCCGTTTGTTTTTTCTTAGATGGACCAGAATGTTGGAACACCCCCTGCCGAATGGCCGGTCCCGAAGTTGTTCCACACCGGAGAAGAAGACTAGAAGAAGGCACACACAGTACAGAGTAGATGAAACAGGGAACTTTATTGATAACTCTCTCGGTAAAGCCCCGTACACAGATTGTTCCTCTATTTATAGGCTAAAGGGGGATACGATACCCACATGGGCCAACCCTAGCCTGGTAGAGGCCACACCGAGTGGGCCTCTACCGGCCCAGTTTCCCAACACTCCCCCTGGGTATCTTATCTGTATAACCATGGCTTAAAACTCCAAAAAAAACCAGTGGGAAAAATATGGAGAAATGCACACGGTATACTTCTTGCTATGTTGCACGAATTGCCTCATTAAAAACCTCATGTGAGAAACTTCATAAAACTCACTAAGGGAAAACGAGTACAGTTCACCTAACTACAAAGTTAAGTACTCAATCATCGGGATCAAGATTTTAGCGATGAGTTTGTGAAGATTCTCCCCCTGAACCTTGCATCTCCCTAAGTCTCATCATGCCGATCCCTCGGACACATCTCTCAAAAGAAGACGCTGGCAATTATTTAGTGAACAAATTGGCGAGATTTTCACACGACTTAGTATGCAAGACTTTCACTTCGTTCATCTTTTGCAACTCATGTGCATAGAAGAACTTGGGGTTTATATGCTTTGTGAGATTTCTCTTCACGTAACCCGTCTGGACTTGTGCAACACAAGCGGCATTATCTTCATAGATAATTGTTGGGGTTTGTACGGTGTTCAGTCCACATGACATCTGGATGTGACTGACTACTCGTCGAAGCCATACACATTCTCGTGATGCTTCATATAATGCTATGATTTCCGAGTGGTTCGTCGAAGTTGACACAAGAGTTTTCTTAGACGATTTCCAGGAAATAGCTGTTCCACCACAAAGGAAAACATATCCAGTCTGCGACTTGGATGTGTGCGGGTTCGAAAGGTACCCAGCATCTGCATAGCCTACAACAGATAGGTCTTGGTTCTTTTGGTAAAACAAGCCAAGGTCCTTTGTCCCTTGTATGTACCTAAAGATGTCCTTAACGTCTTTCCAATGTCTCTTGGTAGGCTCAGAACTGTACCTTGCAAGCAAATTGACGGCGAATGCAATATCCGGCCGTGTACAATTTGCGAGGTACATAAGTGCGCCAACTGCACTTAAGTAGGGGAATTCCGGTCCCAGAATTTCCTCCCCCTCTTCTTTAGGCCTGAACGGGTCCTTGTCTTGCTGCAAAGATCTTCCGACCATCGGGGTCTTAGAAGGATATGCCTTTTCAAACCCAAATCGTTCCAACACCTTCTGGGTGTAGGCCGACTGGTGAACTAGAATCCCAGCAGGGGAATGCTCAAGTTGCAGACCGAGGCAGAACTTGGTTTTGCCTAAGTCTTTCATCTCGAATTCCGACATCAGGTAGGAACTCGCTTCCTCAATATCGTCAGGTGTACCGATTATATTCAAATCGTCCACGTACACCGAGATAATACAGAAACCATCCTGGGATCTTCGTATAAAAACACATGGGCAATCTTCATTGCTCGCGTAGCCCTTCTGATGAAGGAAATCGCTTAAACGATTATACCACATCCTACCTGACTGTTTTAGTCCATACAATGACTTCTTAAGCTGAACACTATATAAGCTCCTGTTTGCTCTATCCTGGTTCGGGACAGGGATACCTTCTGGTACTTTCATGTATATGTCCGAATCCAAGTTACCATATAGGTAAGCGGTGAAAACATCCATTAGTTTCATTTTTAAGTCCATGTTTACTGCCATTGAGATAAAGTATCTAAAGGTAATTCCATCCATGACAGGGGAGTAAGTTTCCTCAAAGTCGACACCTGGTCGCTGAGTGAAACCTTGAGCAACGAGCCTTGCTTTGTACCTTACTACTTCATTATTCTCGTTTCTCTTTCGAACAAAAATCCACTTATGGCCAACAGGGCGAATGTGGGGAGGAGTTAGACAAACAGGTCCAAATACCTCTCTTCTGTATAACGATAATAATTCAGCGGTAATTGCCTTCTGCCAATCTTTCCAATCCGATCTTTTCTTGCAATCAGCGAGTGTGTTAGGCTCAGGGTCAAGATCTATGATTGAGGCAATTTTCTTGGCAAAATTAACATCGACATTTGCCATGGCTCGGTTGTATGACTCGCCCGAATTAACATAGTTAATGGCCATTTCGTCATGGAGTGCATCAGGCACATCCTCTTGCTCCACCGGATTTCCCAATCCAGGAGCTAGGTCCTTTAGCTTTCCCGCTCTGATGTGTGCGCACACAACTTCGCTGGGTATTTCCGATATAGGAAAGTTCAAGTCCGGAACTTCGTGCACTGAAATATCCATACTCGTGCCAGGTCTCAACTGGCTCCCCTCAACAGGGGCAGACTGTAATAAATCTCTCTTATCCTTTTTGTTCGGGCGTCCCCGGGTACTTGGGATTTGAGAAACCGGAATCCGCGTCCTCTTAGGCCTTGGAGCAGGAGCGGGTATACCATCATTTTTCTTTGGTATTTCAACCCTTTCCGGTGCATTGCGTGCATGCACATGCGACTTTGTCACAGTCTTTAAATCACTAAAATGATCGGGCAGTTGATTCGCTAGGGAGTGCAAATCTAGTATCTTTTGGACTTCTCTATTAGTCTCAACAGTGCGCGGGTCATGAGCGTGGATCCCCGTGGCTTTCCACGTGATTTCTCGACTTTTGTCATCTAGGGGTTGATTACCTCCCTCCAAAGTCGGGAAAAGATCCTCGTCAAAAATGCAGTCAGCAAAACGGGTCGTGTGACAGTCACCTGTCAAGGGGTCCAAGAACCTGATTATGGACACAGTCTCATAACCAATGTATATCCCCGACTTACAGAGCGTTTCCATTGCTGATCGCTGGGGTGGTGGTATAGGTACATATACCTGGCAGCCGAACCTACGTAGGTGGGAAATTTTCGGTGCTGACCCTTGCGCAAGTTGGATGGGAGAGTGGATGTTGTAGGCCGATGGTCGAAAGTTGATGAGATTAGCGACGTGTAACACCGCGTGTCCCCAACATGTAGTTGGTAAATTACAACCCTGAAGGAGTGGTCTGGCAATGAATTTAATCCTTTTAATCAATGCCTCCGCAAGTCCATTTTGAGTGTGGACATGCGGTACGGAGTGCTCAAGTTTGATTCCAGTTGCCATGCAATAATCATCGAATGCCTTTGAAGTAAATTCTCCGGCATTGTCCATTCGAATAGACTTTAAACGATAATCAGGGAATTTATTCCTTATTTGTATGATCTGGGAGATCAACTTTGCAAAAGCATGGTTCCTTGTTGACAGCAGGCAAACATTGGACCATTTAGAGGAAGCATCGATGAGCACCATGAAGTACCGAAACGGCCCTGAGAGGGGCTGAATTGGACCACATATATCCCCTTGAATGCGTTCCAAGAACGCGGGGAGTTCATCCTTCACCTTAAGGGGGGACGGTCTAATGATCAATTTCCCCGTAGCGCATGCGGAGCACACGAAATCATCGGGATTCGGGAAATTTTTCACATTAACATTATGACCGTTCGAGTTGTTAGTTATATTTCTCATCATCCTAAGACCGGGGTGGCCTAACCTATCATGCCAAAGGCAGAATAGTTCGGAGCTTCTAAAGACAGCCTTAAGGGTAGTGTAAATAGGTGGTGCTACTATCTTAGTGTAGTACAGCCCAGTAGCTAATGAAGGGAGTCTTTCGACAACATGTTTACCATTTTCGTCGCGCTTGGTAATGAGTAGGAACTCCTTTCCATTCTCATCATAATCGGTTTCGACATGGAAACCATTTGCGCGGATGTCTCTAAAACTTAAGAGAGTACGAGTCGACTCCGGATACAACAATGCCTCTTCAATGATCAGAGTTGTTCCATTTGGGAGTATGATAGTTGCTCTTCCGTAGCCAACTACATTCGGACCGCAGCCGGCGATCGTCATTATGTTACCAGGGTTTTTGGTAATGGACTCAAAATACTTTGTTTCTCTCAAGATGGTATTGGTGGTGCCGCTATCGGCAAGGCACGTTTCCTCCATTTGGGCGCCACACGCGTTCTAAAATATAGTGCCTAATTAATATAATGGAGCGAGGAAGTTGCTACATCAAGTAAGTAAAACACATAAACATTTCAGAACATCACATAATCAAATAATGGAATAAATGAATGAAATAAATGTCATCCAATTGCCGAAAAACAAATAAATGTTATGCTCTCATAGAGCTTACAACCATATCGAAAGAAATGTATCTGATTATTACGGAAAAGGAATCATCACAACAAAAGGAGCTCAGGTGGATTCTGCGAGGAAATCACCAAGCTCAGCCAGTATCTCAAGGTCAGTGGGCGGCTCTTCATTGGCCATCATCATGGACAAGGGGACTAGCTGAGGTGGCGGGGGCACAACGTGCTCAACCTCCATGGGCACAGCGGCGTCCGTGGGGACCGCCGGGGGTGCTGCCACTTGTGCTACGTCCTGCGCCACTACGTGCGCGACGTTCTGCACAGGCGCCGCTCCGGGCGCCAGTGGTGCCTCAACCTGGACAAGATGCGCCTCGCGCGCCTTCTTGTTGGCCTTGAACGCGTCCACGACGTGTTTAGAGGCCAAACACTGCCTGGAGAAGTGAGTCTTGGAGCCACAGCGAAAGCAGTCCTGGGGCCTCGCCTCCCCCTTGCCCGCCTTGCGTTGCTTGGCCGGGTTGGAGGAGTTGGGGCCCTTCTTGCCCTTCTTGCCTCTCTTCTTATGGATGGGCTTGCGCACCTTGTAGGCACCAGCATTGGCCTCATGACTTGGGCCCCCTGCGAAGGGTTGCGCGGAGAAGTTCTTTTTCAGAACATTATCCTGCGCCTCGGCCACCTGGAGAGCATCAATAAGCGCTGCATATTCCGTGAATCCTTCCTGGCGAAAGTTTCGCGAGGACTGGATGTTGTCCGGATGGAATGTGGAGAGGGTTTTGTCTATCTTCTGCTGATCGGTGGTACTGGTCCCACACAGCTGAAGAATAGTACAAATCCGGTGCAACCTGGAGTTGTACTCTCCCACCATCTTGAAGTCCGCAAACCTCAGACGTATCCAATCTGCCTCCGCCTGTGGCTGAATGGTGTACTTCAGCCTAGAGAACCGCTTGTTGAGGGCGGTCCAAAGGGCAGAAGCACTCCGTTCTTCCATGTACTCATTCTTGAGAGTCTCACACATGTGATGGCGGAGGAAGTGCAGGGTTTTGGCGTTATCCGCCGGGATGGTTTTGTTGGGGGCCGTCGGGGTCCCCTCAATCAACGCATCCTTGATGCATCGGCCCTCAAGGACGATCTCAACGTCCGAGGCCCAAGTCAGGTAGTTAAGCCCATCCTGGGTCAACTCTGGGAACTCGCGGCTGACGATTCCGGTCATCTGCAATTTATGCAAAATGTGTAAGATTACAGCAGGTAATCGGTTGCATAAATGCGATAATCGATACAATAATTCAAATATGACGGCGTTCCAAAATTTAATATAAAAACGGTACAAGCTATCTATGAGATACAAAGTATTAAAAACATGCGGTAATTAATGATTATAGTAAAACATAGTGCAAAAGCTTGTGTAAAAACGGGCCAAAAACAGAGCCGAAACGGTACAAATCCCCGCAAACGCGTGTTCCCACGCCCAGAAACGGACCAAAAACGGCCGAAAAACACGCGGTCTCCCGTGGGCCGGTCCACCCCATACCGTCCCTGCCCGAGAACGGGGGAACAGAGCACGAAAGTGCTCTCGAGTGGGGCGGCGGCGGCAGCAGGCCGCTCCAGCGACGGGAGCGTGCGAATCGACGGCGCGGCGGCGCACGCGGGCGCGAACGGCCAGCGGGGCCGTTTGGGAGCGCGCAGCGGCGCGGTAGACAGTGCGGGCGCAGGCAAGCGGCCGGCGCGCGGCTGGTGGCTCGCGGCCCGCGGCGCGCGGCCAACGCGTCCTTGGCGAGCGTGGCATGTGGTACGCGGCGGCGCGGCAGCGCACGAGCGCGGCCAGAGGCGGCATGCGGCTCGCGGGGCCATGCGCGGGAGGCCGTGCGGTGGCTCGGCCACAGCGGGCGACGGCGCGACACGGCACGCGGCAAGCTCGCGGAGCAGCACGGCACGCGCGGCACAGCGGCCAGCGGCGCGCGGACGCGGGCAGAGGCGCGCGCAGCAGGCGGCCGGCCAGCGAGGTGGCCGGCGCGGTGCGGCGGACGCGGCCAGGCGCGGCGCGGCACGCGGCGGAGCAAGCGGGGCTCGCGGCGGCTGCTAGCGGCGCGGCAGCGCACGAGCGCGGCCAGAGGCGGCATGCGGCTCGCGGGGCCACGCGCGGGAGGCCGTGCGGCGGCTCGGCCACAGCGGGCGGCGGCGCGACACGACACGCGGCAAGCTCGCGGAGCGGCGCGGCGCCGGTGCGCGGGGCGTGCGGCACAGCGGCGCGCGGACGCGGGCAAAGGCGCGCGGGCGCGGCGGCCAGCAGCGCACGGTGGCGGCGGCGGCAGCAGCGGCCCGGCGCGGGCGCGCGCGGCAGCGGCGGCTGGCGAGCGTGGCCAGCATGGCCGATGCGGCTGCGAGCGCGGGCGGCTGCACGGCGGCGTCGAGGCCAGCGGGACCGAGCGGCGCGAGACCAGTGCGTGTGTGCTGCACACGAGCAGCCATGGCCACGAGCAGAAAGTGCTCAGGAAAAAGGAAAAACTAGCTCAATATAGAAACGGTCAAGATGAGCCCGATCTGCTAAGAAAAAAATCCAGATCGGCAGAGCAGGTGCACGCATCGACGGTACAGTCAATAAATTTCTAATCCAGGAGTGATTCGATCGACATTGGTCGGTGACAGCAGGTCAGCTCGACTTCCGGAAAGAAAAATCCGCATCTAAGATGGGATCTGATCTAAGATCTAAACGCAATCTTGAAAGGAAATCGCGAGACGAATCCATTTTTGCGGCAAGATTTGTGTTACCTTCAACGAAAGCCTGCATGATGCAGGCTCGGCGGTGGCTTGACGGAGGCTCGACGGAGAGACACGTGCTGATAACGTGTTGGAACACCCCCTGCCGACTGGCCGGTCCCGAGGCTGTTCCACACCAGAGAAGAAGACTAGAAGAAGACACACACAGTACAGAGTAGATGAAACAGAAAACTTTATTGATAACTCTCTCGGTAAACTCCTGTACACAGATTATTTCTCTATTTATAGGCTAAAGGGGATACGATACCCAGGACCAACCTAGCCTGGTAAAGACCACACCAAGTGGGCCTCTGCCGGCCCAGTTTCCCCACGCAGAATACCCCTTGATTAGTCGCTACCTGAAGCGGAACCGTCACAAGCGGCAAACGAGCCCATTATCCCCGTCGCGCTGGTGGGCCCGACTGAAGCGGAACCATCCCAAGCGGCAAGCGAGCCTATTATCCCCGTCGTGCTGGTGGCCCGCTCGCCACGGCGGCTGTGACTGCTGGCTAGGAACGGTGGCGGGGGCATATAAGCTGAGGCGCCATGGAGCGTCGGAGCAAGGGATCTTTGTAGGTGGCGGACCAAGCGAGACGGCGGTGGGACAAGGCGGGGCTGCAGACGGTGGCCCAGGCACACGTCATACAGTTAAGTACACACGCAAACAATACTAATTTTTTAATTAAAATCGGTTCCATGATTGACATGTTCTGGCTCCATTTGGTAATTTAACCATGAGCATGCGCAGATATATCTCAGGGTGCAACAGTATTTGTCTCATAATTTGTTTTACCAGATTATGCACCAGGGGCAAAAGGGTCTTTGTAGGTCACCAATTAACACCGTTAGCTCTCAAAATGCACTAAAGTGTCTATAAGGCAAAAAACGTTACACTAGGTGTCAAATAGGGAAGTGAAAAAAATTCGATGTCAAATAAGGAATCATATTGGCAAGCAGTGTCAAATAAGGAATTCTCTCTAACCATATGTAGTCTTTTTTTTAGGTAGTAACCATATGTAGTCTTAAGTGGACAAAACACCCTTGATTTGCATGGACTGAGCCAAAAAAACAGTCGTGTAAATCCTACTAAACAAACCGAGGATTGTTGCCCACCCCGTGCAACCATTGAAAAGCCAGGCAGCCGAATAAACTAGACAACTTGGCCCAAGGCCTATTTTCACATAGACATGCTTTATGTGGCGTGGCTAGAACGAGCCCCAAAAATAAGATGGGCTACCAAACGTGCCCTTAGAGACGCAAGTGGGATCATCCCAACCGCTTATAGTTCATTTGGTGATTCTAGTTCAAATTTTTTGAAAAAAGTTGGACTAAAAATTTACAAAATAAATTATAAGTGAGATTTTAGTGGGATCTCGATAATTTTTACAAAAAAATCCATTGATCTATTAATCATCATTAACATAGGTACATACAAAGAGTTTCAAAAGTAATAAAAATAGTTATTTGAACCATTTAGCAATATCTATAAACAACGTGTCATCGTCTTCGTCCCTCCCTCACCGAAGCCGAACAAAGCTTCTCATAGTAGAGTTTTTTATAGTAGACAGACGACAAGTAATAATGCTAAAGTCACAAAGAACCAACATAGTAGAGCAGCAACATCGCCAATGATGATAAAAGTAAAATAGAAGAATGTGGCCTGAAAGCACATAAACATATACGAGCCTAGGGACGGCGCTAGGCGAATTTTAGGCGAATATGGTCGATATGGACGAATATGGGCGATATGGACGAACTTTGGACGAATATGGTCGAATTTTGGGCGAACTTTGGACGAATATAGGTGATACAGACGAACTTTGAGCGAATATGGCCGAATTTTGGGCGAATATGGTCTATATGGACGAACTTTGGTCGAATATGGCGCTATGAACAAACTTTGGGTGAATATGGACGAACTTTATGGGTGAACTTTGGTGAATATATGCTGACTGCGCGGGTTCACTCGCCGAATTCGCTTCGTCCGGCGTAACCGGGATCCTGGGTACGGTCTGGGTAGTCCGGACCAAAATTGACCTAAATCCGAACGAAAACAGGTTCCTGGGTATGCGACTGGATAAAATTTTGGCGTCCAGACCTATTTTCGACGTGGGGATCGGCGTCCTAGGTAGCCGAATGGAGATGCTCTTAGTCCGTTCACCAAGCCAGGTTTGGCCATAATAATCATTGGATAGCCCCATAAATTCTCTTGTTTTTATCTAGATTAAAACTCCCATTCATCGTACTACCTCTATTCTATAATATAAGACTTTCTAGCAAGCTGTTTTAGTTTGCTAAATAGTCGTATATTATGGACTGGAGAGAGTAATATTATGGAATGGAGAGAGTAGTATATTTTTTAGGAAGGAGTATTTGAGGAAAATGGAGTGTTGGATGAAAACTAAATACTCTACATGAAAATACGAGAAGTAAACTGAGACGTAGGGGGATCCCATGATCCTTCTTCCTTGGACATATGATATGTTCTAGAGCTACAGCTCCTGCTCTGTCCAAGTTTGTGGCCTCCTCAATTATCGTTTGAATTCCCATATGTTTCCAGACTTGCCTAGCTCTTAACATTTCTTCACTAATAAAATGGGGAAATCTTTTGGTTTGTGAAGAAAGAAGCCAATTTCTTGTTTGGGGCTGAGGTCACACTTCAGCAATGAGGGTGTACTTTCACTAATCCTTGTTCCATTTTATCCAAGGGAGGCTCCTCACGCTCTATTCCTTAGGATCCTAACACAGTGGATAAATTGTTCGATGCAAAAAAAAAACGAGGGAAGTACAACACCAGCAAAGGTTTTATTACCAAGTCATGTTGTGTCCAAAAATTCTAAATGGAAAATTCCCTAGTAGGTCAACATTGAAACGATGAAATTTGCTGCTAAGTTCAGGAACAAGTACTCGGTCAAAGAAAATGAAAATAGCCAAGTAAATCACTATTCACCATGGCCAACTTTCCACTGATCGTCGTCAAGAATCTTCCACAAGTTCCATCATCTCAACGGGCTGCTATGATCAAACCAGGTCCCTTGCAGAACAGGTCAAGAATCTTCCACAACTTTCTTCACGAGCTTTGTATAGATAATGCGGCCATCCCTTGCAGAATTGCTCTCAGCAAGAGCAATTTGAACCATGTCCTACAGACAGCAAACAACATACCAGCCTTAAGACACCGATAAAAAAATCAAACAATATGCCATCAGAACAGGAATACTAGTTTGTAACGTTTTTCAAAGGTATAAACTATACTGGATATGCAACAATACCGTTGCCAAAAAGGCTTTCGACAAAAGTTCAATTCTTACAGTGATTATATCTGACCACCCCAAGAGAGTGCAGGTATACTGGATTGACATATACACCTTCCCTTTATTTCCATTGTGATCTCATCATTAGTCTACTTATTATAACCAACCAAGCGTGTGGACATACAATATGAAGGTCGCACTTGGCAGGTCTGAATAAATTCCCGCCCGTAACTGTTTCCAGGTAAGTTTCCACTTGCACACAGAATTTGACCGATTGGAAACAAACTCGTCGGATCCTAGACGGGACCTCTCATAGTCCGTGAACTTTTCCACTAGAAACAGACGGAAACCACGCAAGTGGGGAAACGAAAACGCCAAACCAAGTGGGTTTCTCGACCCGTCCCGATTTTTTAGAGTCCAGTAATACGCTGGTTTTGGGCTCCAATCCGCAAACCAAGCAGGGCCTAAAGCTAAACTCGTCTAACTCTACTGGCAATCCAAAAGATAAAACCGCAACGACCTGAGAATAGAACTACTAGTAAATGGTATTACACGCCTATATATCTTAGAACTACTAGTAAATGGAATTACACACCTATATATCTTGGAATTCATATGGGCAAGAGGTGGCAAATGTAACAGTGGATGAAGTTTAAAAAGTAAAGTTTGGAATAGAGATAAATAACAAGTTCCAGGAGATATGATTACAACAAATAGTGTGGAATCCAACTAACAAACTGAAGTAACTCACCTTCACATCCCTATTGGATAAAAACTTCCCCAAGTTGTGAAGGATACACCTTAAATCATCCACCTGCATTTGTAAGAAAATTAAGAATAATGCAAACTCAGGTACCTAATTAAGGAATCACTTCCAAAAGAACAATGGGGTTGTTTGTCACAATACCTTTATATAACCAACTCTGTTTTGGTCAAAGTACCTAAAAGCCTACAGACAGGGAAAAGATCATATGTAGTCAACTAGGATGCATGTAAAAGACAGAATTTTAAGGCAACTCATTTAATCCCTTATATACAGCAGCAAAAAATACCTGCAACAGGTCCTTGTCAACCACCTCATGTTTTGCTGAATCTCCTTTTTGTGATACAGATGCCTTTCCCTCCTTACCAACCGACTTTTCTCCATCTTTCAGATCTCCTTTCTCTGCTACCGACTGCTTGTCCTCTCCTGACGCAGTTTTTTCATCGACGATTTCCAATCTAATATTCTCTGTTGCCTTGTTTCCATCATTTTTTGCCATTACTTCTTCTGGCTTTGTTTCTTGTTCATTTGAGTTGTCCTTATTCTGCAGAGGAAAATGAAGTGCCACAGGCAAGCAAGGTTTAAGCATAATTAAATTGACAGCACCTAGAATGTTAAATAAAACTGAAAGTTACGCATGATAAACAAGGGAATATGTCATCCCTATAGTAGTGGAAGTATCACATGGTCCCAAACTTCACATGATGCCATGAAAACTATTCTGAAAATTCAAATTTGTAAGTTACTAATTTTTTAAAATATACGTGAGTGTTCACGAGATGTGCATTTACACTCCCTAAAATTTTTCAGAACCAAATTTGAAATGGAAGCGAAAAGGACAAATCCAAAATGAAGTGTCACAAAAAGACAAAAGCACAAATGACATTATTCACGTATCATGGTACCATGTGAAGGTAGGGATCATGTGATATTTCCCCCCTATAGTACCCTGATCATAAATATGTGCTGTTTTGGACATATGCAGCCTCCCACATACATTTTTAACCGTAACATTAGTAAAAATGATAATATTAGAATTTTGTTTCATGACAACTCATACGGTACTACTTTAACTTGACAAAACTCAATATTCATATATATTACAGGCATAGTTAGAGAAGTTTGTTTGTACTCTTTCTAGAACGGAGATAGTGCTTTGTAAGCTCTCAATAATCCAAGTGCAAACTACGGCCATTAGACTCGAAAAGTGAGTCGTGCTAATCCACTCCGCGATGAGCTTGGTAAGCTGGTGCTCACAGCTTCCCACTACCCATTCAATTCTGCTGGAACTAATTGATATGAACCACGTGTAGGAAACTATACTTCCGTAACTTGAAAATAAATTGTTTGAAAACTAGTGGAAAAGCATAAGTAAACTTTACATTAGATGGAAGGACAACAAACCTACAAGCATTCATACTATTATGAAGGTAAATACCATCTGGCCATACAGAGAATAGTTCACAGCTGTGTATATTATGTATGGTGAAAAGGGTCCGGAGAATATGACCTGTGCTTCTACCAGCTCTTCGGCAGTATCATCATCCATGTCCTCGTCGCCTTCATACATTTCTACTTCTTCAGGGTCTTCTTCATATTCAGGATCCTCGTCCTCCATTTTCTCATCAGCTTCAGGTTCCTCACGGGCAGCTGCTGAATGGTCAGTCCCAATCTTTTCCTCACCCTGTTTTATCAGTTCGTCACGGGCCACCTCTGGGTGATCTGTGCTCATCTTGTCATCACCTTCTTTTATCAGTTCCTCTTGGGCAGCTACTGAATTGTCTGTAATTATCTTTTCTCCACCCTCTTTTGTTATTTCCTCATTTTTACCTGGATTACCTGAGGTACTTCCAGTTAGATCCTCATCAGTTGTCTTGAGTCGCTTCTCTGCGGATTCCTTCTTCAGATCTTCCTCTCTTTGGCGCTTACGTTGATTCCTCTTCATAACATACTGCTTGTAAAGTGTCTGTGAAGACAAAAAAACTACATGAGAAAACTGAAAACAGATCACTGCCAAAACCTCTGTATTACCATGAAAAGGGAAAAACAGAATTAACATGACCTATCAAATTACAACTTCCAATCACAATTTGGACCATTACCAGCGAAGAATTATCCTAAAGTTTGGTAACAACATCAGCATAATGGAGTTGGATTCTCAGTTTATGACCCAGCTACTGCACATTTTCTTGCAAGCATACTCAGATATACCAAATTTCAAAGTTAGACTGAAGTAGATTTACTTTTGGGAACCAGTTGTAGAGGGGTTAAGGATGTACTTCCTTTGTTTCAAATTATAAGACGTTTTAGTACACTGGTTTAGTAGTACTAGACTACAACACAAAAGGAGAATACATTTAAATGACAAAATAAAGAAAATGGTGTCAGAAGATGAGAAAGGAAGAAATAGATACACTTTAACAAGGCATAGGCATAGCTCAAGGAATTTACCTCAAGAAAAGACAATATCACACAACCCATTCTGTATTGAAGCATTTCACTGAATGATTCGGCAAACAGAGAAAGCTGAAAAAGAAACAGAAGAATAGATCAATCACCAATGTCAGGCCACATGAACATTACCTCGAAAGCAATGAATCAATTAAGAAATGTCTTTGAAGAGTGTTATGCTCCGAAATAAAGTAGCAATGGAAAATACAAGAGCACACAGGTAGCAATCTTTTGAAATGAAAATTAGCAAATAATCATAAAAACCAGAGCAGAATATGGACCTCAAAGACCGACTCCTCTATATCATTGGTGGTGTAGTCCAGGAGTCCATCCAATGAAAGGGATGTTGAACGGAGCTGCAAATGAAAATCATTCAATAAGATCTCATCGGCAACTTATAAGACCATGTTTGAATTATAGCTCAAAAAATTGTTTATTCAGCTAAAAAAACTTATAAGACCATGTTTGAATTATAGAACAATAGGCATACTTTATATTCTTTGCTCTTTTTGGCCTGAAGAATAAATCCTGGATGTTTCGGAGGTTCGTCAGACTTCTTCTTTTCTTTGGTGTCATTGGGTGACTTTTTCTTCGAGTCCACCTTCTGGTCTTTATCCTTTTTTTCATTATCATCCTTTTTCTTGTCATTCTTTCCATTTTTTTCATCGACTTCAGCATCTTTTTGGTCCACAGCTTCCTGCTGGTTAACTGTATCTGCAGTTGACTTTTGATTATCAGTCAATATGTGTCCCTTTATCTCCAGCTCCTGTTCTTTCTTCTGATTTGAGGTATCTTCAGCAGCAGTTTTCGATCCTTCCTCTTTCTTAGGATTTGAGATATCTTCAGCGGGAGTTTTCAATCCTTCTTCCAGCTTAGTCTGTGAATTCCCAGCATCAGTAAGGTCTTCATCATTCTTCTCCAGCTGAACGTCCACTTGTTTACTTGTTTCAGCAGGTGCGGCAAGGGCAGTTGACTCAGACGCTGAAGCAGGAACTTTTCTTTTAATAACCCTTCGAATCACCTTCTTCTTACCAGATTTCTTGGCCTCAGGCTGCTGACTGATGCCAGATCCTGGCTGCTCTTTCCCAACATCCTCACTCTTCTGTTCAATGTGCTTTTCAGCAGTTTCACCAGCAGTTTCTGCTACAGCATTCTTGCCAACCTGAGGCGATTTATCCACTGAAGTCTCGCCAGTTGGCTTTTTCCGAACAACTTTCACAACTTTTTTGATTATTTTCTTTTTCATGGGCTTTTTATCCTCAGTAACATGATCAACAGGAGCGTCACCAGAAGTGTTTCCTTCAACAACCCCCACCATCTTCTCAACTTGCTCCCCAACTTTATCAAGATTGTCCCCATCATTACCAGCAAGATTGGCATCTCCATCTTTGCCCTGCTGTTCCATATCAGCATCAACTTTCTCAATTTTGGCAGCAATATCACCATCCTTTAAGTGACCATCATCTGTACTTTTAGCCTCGCTTGGCTCCCCTAATATTATTGAAAAATAAATAATGATCATTTATGTGTGCATCATCAGACAAGGAAAAGGTAGTAAAATGATAAGTGGGCATCTTTCACACCTTGCTTTTCTTCCTTCGGATCACCTGGGTTCTAAAGTGCAACCGGAAGATAGAACTGTTAGTGCTGCTTATTCAGTAGTAAACAAAGTATATGTTGTAATAGTAACACAAGCTTACCTTTTCTTTCTTCATAACCAGCTGCTCCCTTTCTGTCTTTGATTTTCGGTATGCAATCCAATTGGTCTTCCATATATCTACTGAAGGTACGCATTCCGACAGGTTTGGCACAAATAGTACAGTAATTTCTTTGTGACTAAACAGTCCATCATTGCCAACTCTGTTGTAATGAACCTGCAGTATAATACGTCTTATATTATGATGATGACTTCAGCAATAATATTGTTGGGGTAAATGTTATCATCTTATCCGACGGAAGAGCTAACACGGTAGAAAGCATTTCCAACTGGTCAGTAACAGTCACAAAGTCTGATATTCCGCCAGTTAGCAAAAATTAACTTCGGCATATTTACATGAGGGGCCAAGGGGGGATTTAAAAGCACAAATAGCTTAGAAATATCAAAGAAATTAACAAGAAGCTAAATTATAGCAAACTAGCAAATCCAGCAATCGGGAGGGGGCTACTTCTTTTACCAGTAGCACTTTTTCTGGGCACAATGGATTGAATACATAGTTTTTCCCAAACATTGTTTCGGATTAAAAACAAGACCAGAATCAAGTGAACAGGAATAGACGTGTTTCGCACTTTTGCTTTCCAGAATCAGGTGAACAGGAATAGACGTGTTTCGCACTTTTGCTTTCCAGAAGGACATCCAGTAATGATCACTTAAATAAAGGAATCTGCTGAAAGGATGTTGTTTTCCCTCAAAAGAAGAACATATTCAACAAATACAGTTCCTAGCAAGTGCTGAGAGATAGATTCAGATGTTACCTCAAGGAAACGATTCCAATTGGTACAACTAGATAGATCAACTTGAACCAGTTCCTTCACATGTCTGTCCAAGAAGTAGAGTTAGTAGAGTTGCAAGTTATCCATGGTACGTTACTTATTGAAGGCAGACCTGATAGCAGTTTGAATCAAGCAAGAACAATCAACCAATGGATCTCCACCATCAAGTGCTGCATTCCAAGGGCCGCCAATAGCAAGAAGTGAACGGTCCTTCTTGAATACCGCAAATTTCAAGATATTGTTCAAGTGCACCACCCGTTCCTCAGTACTTCTCATCGACGTTATGTCAGCAAAGGCACCGTTGCTCATACCACTCATCAGAAGTACCTGCACATGAGTACATGGCCATATATGTAAGCACAGCAGAAAATCATTTCAAAATGTTTAGAGTTAATTTATAAGGTACAGACAGCATAACTGAAGTGCTTCTATGTCCAACCAGCATAAGATGGTCTTTTTATTTGTATAATGTTTTGAATTACTTAAAAGTACAGAAGGCAAAAATCATGTCACTGTCTATCCAGTGCAAGACCTGTGATCTTTTACAATGTTGGATACATAAAATACTCAACCATGGCATCAATAGCAGGTAACTTTTATCCACAGTTACCAAAGTGTTGCATATGTCAAAGGTATTGCAAATAATGGTGGTTGGTACTTTGGTCCTAGCACAAGATCGGACTGCGTGCAGACATATAAATCATACTAATGCAACACTTTTTACATATGCAACATAAAATTGTACTAGCTGGATATTTATTTTATTGGATGTGTCCGTGTCATAATGCGACAGGAGCATAGGACAGGAGCATAGGGCAGCAGCATAAGTCGCATTTTATGTACTTGCAAGCAAAATTTTCATCAAACATGAGTATTAATGCCTAAAATAATATAGCACATGCTTTCTAAAAATATTGATATACCATGTATAATGACAACTTGCTCAAATTAACACTCTCTACTAGTCAAAACAGCTACTCCCTCCGACCCAAATTAATTGACTTAGATTTGTCTACATTCGATCGTATCTAGACATGATTTAATATTAGATTCATCCGTATCTAGACAAATTTGAGTCAACTAATTTGGTTCGGAGGGAGTACAAGTTAATATAATACATGGTATAATGCATACACCATGTGCAACTTAATAAGTTAATATACCATGTGCAACAACACGAGTCACTCAACTTATAACCAGAACTACTACTCAAAACAATAACTTAACATTACTCGTAATACTTAAAATAAACACAACTCCATAGACAAACACCTTTGCATTCCAAATGGTTTCTGTAGTCTTTGTGCTTGGTGTTTCCTCAGAAGAGACCAATGTGCTCTCATCAGCCTTATCATCCTCTTCACAGATGGCATGCTCCAGACTGTTTTATAGCAATGACAGCAACATAGTAAAAAAAACACCATTAATAGGAAGCACAAGAACATTTTAGAAACCTAACAGTACATAAATCTACTTATGTAATCCCAATAATAAGAAGTACCTCACTGGTGTGTGCAGAGAAAGATTTAGGTTTTCTTTAGCCCAATTCAGGACAATCTACAAAACAAGTAAATCACAAATAAGGCAAATAAATGAACAAGAACAGTCTATAATGCCACTGTTCCTCATTGACTTTTGGACTTTTGACCAGCAACAGTCATGAATAGAATATCAAACCTTGGAAAAATCTGGAATAACTGATAGCCTAGGATATCTTTTTGTCAAAGATAAACAGTCTCTCTCGTCATCCACCAAGCGAAATGGCAAAACCTGCAAAACACAGTCCAATTAGCAGAGTTCCTAGTGGGCATAAACTAAAACTACTGCACAAGTGAACATGCTAAAATGAGCTTTCCATATAAAGGGGGCAGAGAAATGGAAGATGGAAGACAACTTCATGATTGCTCAATTGCATCCATTCTGGTGCAACCTATGCTTAAGGTTGTGAATGGTCTTCAAGTTTTCATATCAGAATAATAAGTAACCAGAGATCTCCAGGCAAGTGGTAACAGAGAGGAGAATATGGCTAGAAAGGCAAAAACAAGGATTGGTGTAGAGGGATGAATAAGTGGAACCCAGAATTTCTCTGATATATTAGTTCCAAGCTTGGACGTATAAGTTTGCAAAGAGCACGGATAGACAAGAGTCAAGGAAGACCAGAGTGCATCAGGGAAGAGTCAAGGAAGACCAGAGTGCATCAGGGAAGAGTCAAGGAAGACCAGAGTGCATCAGGGAGGCATGTAAGGAATTTATATTATCAATTGATTTGGCAAGAACACCGTGACAAACACAACTGTCTGTTTACCTTGCATATATATTCTCGCTTTATTTCTTTAATAGGTGAACGATGCCTTCAGGACAACAAACCAAAGCGTTAGTTTAAAAGGCTGCAAAGACGAAGCAGCAACCTATTGTATCCACAAAGCTATAGAGAACATAGAGACACCTATGCACAGCATCACGTCGAGGTGAAGGTCGCCGCAAAGGCTTCTCAGACCTAACAGAAGAAGAACGCCGTCGATCACCAGAGGTTCTAGGTGGAGTGCGCTCTCGCCTTGAATCAGCTACATGCTTCTTGTTTCGCTCCCTCTCCTTCTCGCGGCGTTCACGAAGACGTTCTCTTTCGCGTTCCCTTTCACGCTCCCGCTCCCTTTCTCTTTCACGTTCCCTTATTCTTTCACGGTCCCTTTCCCTTTCACGCTCTCTTTCTCTTTCACGGTCTCTTTCTCTTTCGCGGTCTCGAAGATCTCGCAAGTCCCGTTCACGTTCCCGTTCAATCTCCTTTTCCCTTTCCAGCAATAGATCCCTTCGACGTTCCTCATCTCTTAGCTCCAGCTCACGACGATAACCAACCCGATCAATTGCACGTTCATCAACCATGGATATGCCTTGACGCGCACGGGGTAAGATGACGTCGCGGTAATCAGAATCTGAAGATGGATGGAGAAGGCCTTTCCCCGAGGCATAGTCACGCCCAGGGGGCAGATTCATCCCATAACCACTGCCTGATGATCCCTGCCCATAGCCAAGGCTCTCAATGTTTGTCCTAGGGGCTCCTCCCAACAATGAAGATGTTTGTTGTCCTCCATATGGAACATTCCCAAGAATCGACAAGTTGCGATGATCAGCTTCAGCCCTTCCATATGTACCAAGTTCCTGAGGTTCTTGATGGATTGTAGCAGACCTTCCTGCAAAGTAATCGGCTTGTCTGCCAGAAATGCATACTTTACTCAGTGCATGTGCTATGTTTTGTTACAGTGATAAACGCTCAAAGGATCACTACTGACCTAGCTTTCTATAAGTGCCAGTGGGATACAAAAGTAACAACAAAACTAAGTCCTAAGAAGAGATGTTTGGAGCATGCACATAGTCGTTCATTAGACACACTTTTTAAAGTGAGAGTAATTATGGTCTACCATACATTGACCAAAAACCTGAACAAGTTAACCTATATGAGCAGACTGTGGCTATCGTACCTCATATCAGACACAGGCGGTAGCTGAGCTTTCAGGAGTGGCTGATGGCGCATTGTTGAACCCTACAAGATTAACAGGATCGAATTGATTATAAGCTATCACAGAGGGCATTCGAATGGGACAAGATGTAGGTTTCTAAGAATAAAACAAACTCTACCTGCTCCACACGGTCATGAATCTGCAGGGGGAAAAGTTGGTCAAAATGAGTTTGTTAAATAAATAAAGGGAAAAGGGCCAAAAAAAATGAGCACATGTGATAGACCTGATGGCCTGCAGGTATATGATCAGGATATCTTCTATCCAAATCAGTAAGGCCGTCTCTCCTGCCGAGATTAGCTGAGTGTTCACCATACATTCTTCTCTCTGATGTGTAATCAGTACCATATGGGTCTAGCTTCTGTGCATATCCACGCACAGCCATATAGTCATCGTTCGGTCTTGCCAAGTTGGACCCTGCGGGTCCAGATGAGAACTTGGATGACTGAGAGAGTGAAGTTGGATGAGTTGGCAGGCTAGGAAGGCTAGAAGAATCCGGACCTTTGCCACCAAGCCCACCAACCTGTAAAAAGTATTAAATGGGTATTCAGTCAAGATATTATGCACATCTCATGAAGCAGCTGCGGCACTTGGAACTAAAAAGGAGGTGTGAAGAAAGCTCCAATCATAGAAAAAAGTAATAAACATACAAGACAGCTGAAACAAAGAGTCGAGCTGACATTGAGACGAGGCCTAAAAATTATATGAATGGTTGAAAAAAATTACTTCCTACCATCTTCATTGTACAAACTACAAACTGCTGCTGAAATGTCTTAACATGTTAAATCTGACAAATTGCACAAAATCACAAATAGTATGTGAAAGCAAGTATATATACTCTCATACCAGCCAAGATCAATCAGCCCAGAAACAGCTTCTTTAAACTACTTGGCAAGACCAAACGATGACCAGGAACATCTAGTTATTGCTCTTCATTTGGATAAGGTAAAGGATAAACAAAGAATTTTCAGGCCCAAGAGGATTCCTTAGTTTCACTTGAGTTCAGAAAGCAACATTTCAGATTATTCAAATCCTGCCAAGCGCCGTCATTACTGAGGAACCTAGTGCTTTCTTCCATCTCAGGTGTCCGTGTGGGTACATAAGATTTCTGACAGCACAAAGCTGCGCAGTTTTACTAACCTTTTGCATTCCAAAGATATTGAACTGGCAGCTAATAATCTTTATTCATCTACATACATTGCATAAACGACACACAGAGCAACTTACACAGGTAACAGTAATGCACCGCATTAGGAGGCTAACATATTGCATAGCGAGACCAATTTTTTGAAAAGGATATTGACGAATTACAGTTAGGTAACCACCTGCTGTGTGCCATACACCGAAGCATAAGGCCCTCCATACTGCCCGGCAGCCCCCTGTCCGGAACGGGCACCTGCCGCTGCCGAGGCTCCAAATCCACTACTACCAGGCTGCACACAAGAAATGGACAAACGAGCGCGCACAGACATGATGAGAACCTGCCGCACATCTGAATACAAGAGCTAGGCAGATACCAGATCAGCGGATTTTTCAGAGACATACGATTTGGCCGACGTAGGATTGCTGCCCGCCGTAAGGTGGTTGCTGCCCGTAGGGATTGGGCCCCTTGGGCGGAAACATGGCGGATGAGCCCGCCTAGGGCTTACCGCGTGCCGGGTCGCAGGAACCGACCGGAATCTTCCAAACCCTAGTACCTGCGAGTCAAACCCTAGAGATCAGACTGCGAACGGGGAACAGAGTGAACCAATCCAGCTGAGACGTGGAGATGGGTGGAGACGGAAGATTTGTGCGCGCGCCAGCTAGGGCTTACCCGTGGGATTTGAGGGGGGGGAGGAGGAGGATGCGGCGTTGGACGGGGCGAGATCCCGCTCGGAGAATTCGGGAGTGGGGAAGCTCTGTGGGCTCCGGTGGAAGAGGGGCGAGGGCTGGCGGCGGCGAGGTAGGACTCCGTAGGAGCGCGTTGCCTTTGGCTCGCCTATTTATCTAGGGGTTCAGACTTCCGACTCAACAAGAGGTGTCCATTTCAGGGGACTCGTTCCCACAGGATGATCAGTTCATCAGATCATCTCTAACATAGCCCGTAAACAGCAGAACTGAAAAGAGGGAGTTCGGTTCACCGATCTCGTGTTTAAGAGTGAAAAAAAATGGTCCGTAAGCTAAAACTATAAAACAGAATACCGTGACAGCAGCTTCCAAAACCCGTAAAGACAGGGTTTTTCATTGAATCGGCATATGAAACTACCAAATACAAACAAGTGATGTATAGCTCATAGTTTTGCGTCAAATCGGCACGACACAATCCTAGTAAATCGTGCATAGTTCCCGGTTTGATGAGTGTCGGAGACTGCATCCATCCCCACGGCGGCCCAAGCTCGACACAACGTTGCGTCTTCTATTTCCGTGTAGTTGTTGGCCCTTCTTTTCTTCTTCTTTTCATTGGCCTCGACCTCAACCACGCCTTCATCTTCTTCCCCTTCGTCCCTTCTTCCCCTTCATCCTCGTCTTCCTCCCCATCTCCGTCCATCCCCACGTCGTACGGAGCGAGTGGAGCAATGTTAACCTCCTCTAACATCTCCATGAACGAGGCGTTGCCGTTCCTACCAATAATCGGGCTCAATTTCTGCTCACAATTTAAACTGATTTGGAGTTGAAATTTTTTTTTACCTTGTTGACCCGTCATCGAGCACGTCCTGGGCGTCATTCGCGTTGGCAATCGTCGGCGGCGACGGAGCTGGGAGCGGGGTCGGGACGACACGGCTCGTCGTGGTCTTCGACTTCGTCCTCTTCGGCGTCGAAGTCTACGATTTGGCGTGGGATGCCTTCGGCGCCGTCGGCTTGGCTGCGACGGCCCCTTTGGCGACAGTCGGGACAGCACCGGTGGCCGCAGCACCACCTTGTGGGACCACGTGTGTTCCCACACGCCACCGCTTGAGGAAGCTCATGGACGTGACCAGGCTCACGACGTCGGTGGGGGTGGCGGGGGTGGGTGGGGTGGCGGGAGCTCCGACGGCCATGGGAGAGGGTGGCGGGGCCTATGAGCTAGCTCCGGCGGCCGGCGGGGTCAATTCGAGACTCATGCCGGTGAGATCGGGCGATGGCGGCACAGAGGACTGTGAGGGCACGTAGATCGGCGGCGGCGGTGGCGGTTGGGAGGAGGTGAACTTATTGTCGCGTGCAAACTAGAGGTTTCATTTGGGTTGCGTTCGGTTCGCTCGTTCAACCCCTACAAATACAGGCCGAGTTGGGGTTTCGGTCTCGGCCTGAAAACTATTTTTCGGTTTTAACTAGTATATGGTCGTTGATCTGCACCGCTTTTCGAACCGAACCCCTAAACTAGCGGCAGCGCCGGCCCTTTGGGGGGACTAGCGGGGCAGCCACCCCGGGCCCAAAAAATTATAAGCCTAGTATATATATAAAAAAAGATTTTTTTTATTAGCCTTGTGGGCAACGCTCGAATCCCAGTGGCCGGTCCTAGACGCTCGACAAAGTCCCATGAAACTGCTCGCTAGCACGCGAGAGTTTCGTAATACGGTTTCGCTAAAGAAAATCAGTAGTGGGCTAGGCATGTAGCTTCGGGTGTTGTCAGACTATCGATCCCAGCATCCACACGAAAAGGTATCGGCATACCGATCAGAGACATACGAGACGGGTTCTTTCAACACACCAATGCATGTCTCTTTCCTTTACATTTTATTTTTCTTACATAAGTTCTATTACGTATTTTCTTTCTATTTCATTCCCTTTCATCATTTTTGCTGTGTTTTCTTTGGTATATTTCTTTCACGTCTTTTCCTTTCAATTTTATTTTTTCTTTACCTTCTATCATGTTTAAATTAGATTTATATTTTTTATGACTTTGTTCCTCATGTCTCTAAACATTGTTTCGCTTATTCTAAAAAAATTATCTCTTGCAATTTTTCTTCTAGACTAAAATTGTGTTTCAGCAGTAATCGTGATTGTTTTCTCATGTTTCTAAACTTTTTCCCGTTTAAGTTCTATTGTAATTTTCGGACTTTGCTTCTAGAAATTTTCGGAGGAAAATTTAAGATATCATGTAAACATTGTTATTTCTATATGAATATTATAGTTGGAGTATACTTATAATATTTATTTTTCATCATCTCATATATGCATAAAAAATTATAGTAAAGGGCCTAAAATTTTAGTTTCGCCCCGGACCCCCAAAATCTCAGGACCGGCCCTGACTAGCGGTTATTATTCGGTTTTAGGATGCTTACAGGCTTTGTTAGAAATGCTCTAACGGTACGTGTAAAAATGCAAACTGTAAATCGTGTTTAAGGGACACGGTAAACGACATTTATAGTTCAAAAACAAACAGCACGGAACGGAGCCCCTAAAACTAGAAACTAAAAAAGCATATTTCTTTTTTATAGAATATTCTTCCTTCTTCCTTGTCCTAGTGCGTGCGTGCTGCCGCTTGCCGCGCTTCTTGCTTGCGTTGCCGCTTGCCGCGCTGCTCTGCTTACGTGCCTGTCTAGTACGGGCTGTGGGGTAAAGTTCTCGGCCCACTATAAAAAGATATATAGGCTGAGCAATTTTACGGGCTCTGCTAGAGCGACCAATCACTCGCGAAAATGTATGTCATCAGAATTTTACAGTTTTAACCCGTTTTACAGGCTCCGTTAGAACCGCTCAATAGATGTATTCTAGCCTATAGTATAGGCTAAGGCACAAGATTCCAAAAGCAATTCTTATATTTGCTATAGAGAAAACAAAAATACAACCATTCAAGGTAAAAAAAGTAGTATTTTCTTAGATATCCGAATATAGACAAATATGAGTCCATTAATTTGGATCGAATGGAGTAGAACATTTATTTGATATTTCACATGAATTTGTTAAGGTATGTTCTACATGTATTCTGTTCACTCATGTTCCGCTTTTGCTAGTATTATGATTCATGGCTAAACTTTTTTCGAAAAAATACTCAAATGTATCAAAAACAACCCTAAATATCGAAAACAAGTCATTGTGGTGTTTCTGTCTTGGATTATTTGGCTTTGATTTTAGGTTCTACGTAGTGGATCTATTCATCTTTGCCGAATATCTCGACTAGACGCGGCTGGTACAATACCAGAGACACACGGGGTTAGACCCCATACGATGAACCACGTCGATAGTTTTTGTCAAGCATGGGTTCTTTATTTGGCTTAGGGAACAGAGATGTGATGTTGCTGCAATGGTTCTTAGAGCATCTCTAACAGAGTCCGTAAACACGCGAACTGAAAATCCCGAGTTTAGTTCATCGAACTCGTGTTTACAGGTCGGAAAATCGCTTGCACAAAACAAAGCCCGTAAACTTGGTTCCCTTCTAAACAAGCCATTCAAACATGAGAACAAAGCTTTCGATCTCACTCCACTTTATGTTGCATGAAGGGTGTACACACTTTCGTGTAGCTGCTAGTGTGGCAAATTGTGTGGGTATGTCTTGTATAATGCAGTTTGTATCACCCATAGGAAAAATATGACTCAAGTGATCTTTGAATAACATTTAGATTATTTGAAATCAGATTCATGTTGTGTCTTAGTGATGGGCATTTTATTTCTTAAAATCACCTTCTATGGTCACATGATCTTGAAATACATGCAATAAAATTATGGATCAATGAATATGGGAAGTGAGTGACTTTGGTTGCAAGATAACTATGTTGGATAGATCTCTCCCATGTTCGGGCCCAACGGCCCGAACGGAGTCCCTCACGCGCCCTAATCGGGGGCGCCCAACCCTATCCATGGTTGTGGGCCCCTGTCGCCAGTGCGTATATAAATAGGTGGGGGGGCCGGACGCACACGGTACGAGGTTCACCGCCCGCCGCAGCCCCCCCACAAACATACCCACCGATTAGGGTTCGCACTAGGCCGACGGGAAGCTCCGCCGCCACCGCTCTCAACCTCCCACGCTCACGCCGTCGCCCCTTTTCCCATGGCCAACGACGGCGGGTCTAGCTCCGGCTCTGGCACCGGAATCCCCTCCGGTTCCTGCTTGTCAAGCCAGGGCGCAGGTAGTCTCTCTCTCTCTCAGTTCTCTCAGATCTAATCCTACAGAGCACCTACCAAGGTTAGGCTAGATCTAACAATGGTATCAGAGCATCTTAGATGCTAGTTTCTATTTTCGGTAGAAAAGTAAAAGTGAAAGAAAACACTAGAGCCAAAAGTGCGCCTTGCCCCTCTGGCCGCGTCGTCCCCCTCGATCCCTATGCGCATCAGCAAGCCGAGGCATAGGGAAGAAGGACACACCCCTTCGGGGGCAAAGCAAATCCCAAGTTGTAACCCTTGTTCTTCCCTTGCACAATCCCAAATCGACACAGACAGAAAGATCCCGCAGATCCCAAATCAAAAAAAAAAACCAGAGGAAAAGAGGGGAAAAAGAATCACCGGCCGCCGACGTGCGCTGGCAAAGAGGCACCACTACTGCGTTGCTTGGCGGGCGTGCGCCCACCCTCGGGTGGACGCACCGCCGCCAAGGGAGGCAGAAGGGGGCCGCGGCTCCGCCGCTCGTCGCCGCATCCTCTCTCTCTCGTCGCTCGAGAGGTGGGCAAAGTGGTCAGAGAGTGGGGTAGAGGGAAGCTCGAGGAAGGGGCCCGCCGGAGCGCCGGCCGCCTCGCCTCTTGCCGCTGGGAGAGGGGAGCTCGAGGGAGGGGCGCGCCCACCGGCGGCCACCTCACCTCATCGCCGCTGCCGACGCGTGCCGCCGACGCGGGGCAACCGCGTGCAAGACGCGGCGCCGCCGCGGTCGGGCCACATCGCCAAGGACGGGGAAAGGTGGCGGTGGCCACGCGGGGCAGCCGGCGCGCAGGACGCGGCGCCGCCGCGGTGACCACGTGCTAAGGGGAGGCCAGCAAGCCACGCGGTGACCACGCGGGGCGGCCGCGCGCGAGACGCGGCGCCGCCGCGGTGGCCACGCGGATGGCAAAGAGGGGGAAAATGGATTAGGGTTCCAGGGGGCGCGGGTGGGGGGTGGTTTTTATTCCTCCGAACTGCGCGCTGGACCCTTGGATCTAAACCCTAGCTCACGGACGGCCTAGATTCAGCGGCGCGGGCGGCTGGGCACTGGCGGGCTGGGCGGCCGGTCTGGCGGGCTGCTGGGCCGCGTGCCGTTGGGCCTTGTGCGAACGCACGCTGCAGCGCGCGGGCGGCGGCTAGCCAGCGAACGCGCGCGGGCGGGGCAGGCCACCGGCGGGCCCTGCTGCGGGCCAGCTGGGCTGCGCGCTGGCAGGCCGCGCGTGGGCGGCAGCCAGGCGCGGGAGCCGCCAGGCCGGCTTGGGCCGCTGCGCGCTGCCCACAGAGAGGCCCAGTGGGGCGTTTTTTCCTTTAAAGTTTCTGTTTTTATTTTACAGAATTGGTTTTAATGTTTTTTGCTTAGTTTTAAGCAAAATTTTGCATGGTTTTCTCTAGTCCTTTTATTTTTTTAGTATATTGTGACTAGAGAATGTTATAAAGGCAGATTTTTTCTGCAAAGTATAAGTTTTCTATGAAAGTTTCCGCTGCAAATAGTTCTTTTACATTGCAAATGTATGGTTTAAATTGTAACAATGCAATAAAAGTTGATTAAATCTTGACATAAAGATGTGATTAAAGTGATTATGCCTCATGCTATTAATTGACCAACGTTATTAATAATCATGGCCATAATCTTGTCCTATTAAGTATAAAAGGTGCATTTAAATTTATTTCTGCCCAACGGTGATGTGATTTTAAATAGCACGAAACGGTTGCATGCTTAATTTATACCAACGTTGAATTAACGCATACAATTGTTTTACTTGGTGATCTCACATCTTTTTGTGATTTTTAGGAGGTCTCAACCTCATGGCATGTTTGAAGGACGTCCCGCTCCTCAGGGGGGACAACTACTCCGAATGGAGGAAGAAAGTTGACTTGGCGTTCGTATGCGCCGAAGTGGATTGGGTGGTTGACACCAAGCAACCAGTCAAGCCCGCTGACCCAGTCAGGGGAGATGCTGAACAAAGTGCTGACTTTGAGAAAAGGAAGAGGGACCATGCTCCATTGGAGCTGGCTTACTCTATCGATAACCAGAAATGGGTGAACGCCAACAAGAAGTGTCTGGCATTCGTAAAGAACACAATTGAGAACGCTATCGTGGGCTCAATTGGAGAGTGTGCTACCGTGGGCGAGTATCTCGCCAAGATAAAGAGCCAGTTTACTGGCTCTTCAAAGATGTATGTGACCCAGCTGTTAAAGCAGCTGGTTACTGAAAAGTATACGGGAGGACCCCACGGGATAAGAGAGCACATCTTGAGGATGTCAAACATGGCTGCAAAACTCAAGCCAATGGATGAGGACCTCGAGTTAAAGCCAGCACTCTTGGTGCACCTTGTGATGGCCTCACTTCCACAGCCTTTTGAAAACTTCGTGATAAACTATAATATGTCCCCTGAAAAGTGGGACATAGAAAAGACCATTGGGATGTGCTCCCAGGAAGAGGAAAGGCTGAAAGCCCTTCACGGCGGTTCTCTGAACTTCGTGAAGGACAACAGGAAGAGAGGCTTCACAGGAGGTAACCATGGTGGCTCACCCTCCAAGCCCCATGGCAAGGGTCCAATGCAGCACCAGTACCAGCATCACCAGTCCACCCCTGGGGAGAAGGATCAGTGCCATCACTGCAAAAAGCCGGGCCACTACAAGAAAGACTGCCCGATTTGGCTAAAGTACATCATGGCCAAAAATGGTAAAGATATTGTTTCTTTTGTTAATGAATCTTTGTATGAAAAGTTTACTAGATCCACTTGGTGGATTGATTCTGGAGCAACTGTTCACGTTGCCAACTCTTTATAGGGGTTCCATTCGACAAGGACCACGCCAAGAAGAGAAAGACACATTGAAGTGGCGAATGGAATAGAAGCAGAAGTGGAGGCCATTGGTGACGTCCCTCTGGAGCTGGCTGATGGCTCTTTGCTTTTTGCTCAAAGATGTGCTTTTCGTTCCTTCATTACATAGGAATTTAATAAGTGTTTCCTGTTTGGACAAAGACTCTTACGAATGTTATTTTGGTAATGGCAAGTGTGCCATCTGGTTGAAAGACAAATGTGTGGGTGTCGCTACATTATTTGATAAGTTATATTTGTTATCCCTGCATGAGAAAGTTTTTTCCGCGTGTGATGTGAATGAAAAAGTTTCCTTGTCGAACAAAGAACAAAATAAAAGAAAGCAAACTCTTGACTCCTCGAGACTATGGCACGACTAGGCCATATTTCGAGGGGAAGAATTGAAAACCTCGTTAAAAATGACATTCTTCCTTCGTTAGAGTTCTCCGACATAGAACAATGCATAGATTGCATTAAAGGAAAGTATGTCAAACAGATTAAAAAGGGTGCAAATCGAAGCATGGCTACACTAGAAATAATCCACACGGATATTTGTGGACCGTTTCCGGTGAAAAGTGTGGATGGCTATGATTCATTCATAACATTCACGGATGATCACTCCCGGTATGGTTATATTTATCCAATCAAAGAAAGATCTGAAGCGTTGGATAAATTTAAAATTTTCAAAGCTGAAGTAGAAAATCAGCACGACAAAAGAATCAAAATAGTTCGGTCCGATCGTGGGGGGGAGTACTACGGTCGGCATACTCCATATGGTCAAGTACCAGGACCTTTTGCACGGTTCCTGCAAGAAAATGGAATAGTCGCCCAGTATTCAATGCCGGGCGAACCTCAGCAAAACGGAGTAGCTGAAAGGCGCAACCGTACCCTTATGGATATGGTGCGCAGCATGGTGAGCTATTCCACCCTCCCATTGGGATTGTGGATGGAGGCGCTTAAAACCGCCATTCACATTCTCAACAGAGTACCAAGTAGTTCGGTGCCCAAAACACCGTATGAATTGTGGACAGGCAGAGTCCCCTCTCTGCACCACTTAAGGGTCTGGGGGAGCCCAGCTGAGGCAAAAGTTTTCAATCCAAACATTGCAAAGTTAGACCCCAAAACAGTATCTTGCCATTTTATTGGCTATCCAGATAAGTCCAAAGGCTATCGTTTCTACTGTCCCGACAGATACACAAAGTTTGTAGAAACGAGACATGCAGTCTTCTTGGAGGACGAATTGATGAGGGGGAGCACGGTAGCTAGGAAAATTGATCTTGAGGAGAAGAGGGTGCATGCACCTAATCCGATGATTCAGGAGCCATTTTTCTCGCTACCTGTTGTGCCACCATCTACAACCCCTGAGGTTGTGATGTCGGCACCTGTTGTGACTCCACACGTGACAACAATGGGCGAAAGTTCGGAACCTGTCCATCAGGAGCCACCTGAACCCACTGTTGAGCACGAAAGGGAGCCAAAACAGCCAACTAGTGTAAATGTGCCTGAACCCGAGGCAAGAAATGAGCAAGAGTCTGATGAACTCAGACGATCTAAACGAGAACGAAGACCAGCCATTTCCAAAGAAATCTACAAAGTTTACAATGTAGTTCATATGGAGGGCGATCCTACCACATATGAAGAAGCCATGAGTAGCCCTCACTCAGCCAAGTGGGTGGAGGCAATGGAAGATGAAATGAAATTGATGAGTTCCAACAATGTTTGGGACTTAGAGGAAATTCCCAAAGGAGCCAAAACAGTAGGATGCAAGTGGGTCTACAAAACAAAGTATGACTCCAATGGGAATGTAGAAAAGTACAAAGCTAGACTCGTGGCAAAAGGCTTCACGCAAAGAGAAGGCGTAGATTACAATGAGACTTTTTCTCCGGTCTCATGTAAGGACTCCTTCAGAATCATCATGGCACTAGTTGCACATTTTGATTTAGAGTTACATCAGATGGATGTCAAGACGGCATTTCTAAATGGAGATTTAGAAGAAAATGTTTACATGAAACAACCCAAGGGTTTTTTCATGGAGGGGAAGGAACATATGGGATGCCGCCTAAAGAAATCCATTTATGGGTTAAAGCAAGCCTCTAGGCAGTGGTATTTAAAGTTTAATGATACCATTAAAAGATTTGGATTCAAAGAAAATGTTGAGGACAATTGCATTTATGCAAAGTTCAAAAGTGGGAAATACATTTTCCTAATTCTATATGTGGATGACATTCTGCTTGCTAGCAGTGATGTTAGTCTACTACTAGAAACAAAGAAATTCTTGTCATCAAACTTTGACATGAAAGACCTTGGTGAAGCTTCTTATGTTTTGGGCATAGAAATTCACCGAGACAGAAAGAATGGAGTGTTAGGACTGTCGCAGAAAGCGTATTGTGAAAAGATTTTAAAGAAATACAATATGCATGCGAGTAATTCAACACCTGCTCCCATGGTCAAGGGCGATAGTTTTGGGAAATCCCAATGTCCAAAGAATCAATATGAGATCGATCAAATGAAGTCAGTACCATATGCTTCGGCTATTGGAAGCTTACAGTATGCACAAGTGTGCACTCGCCCTGACTTAGCCTTTATCACCGGGGTACTCGGTAGATATCAAGAGAATCCAGGCATAGAGCACTGGAAGATGGTAAAGAAAGCTTTGCGCTATGTGCAAGGCACAAAAGGCCTCATGCTAACATACAGAAGATCTGATTCCCTACAGATAAAAGGGTATTCAGATGCAGATTTTGCGGGAGATAAAGACGACCGAAAGTCCACGACAGGGTATGTTTTTACTCTCGCAGGAGGTGCTATTTCGTGGAGAAGCGCCAAACAGTCGATAGTTGCATCATCTACGATGTATGCAGAATTCATAGCATGTTATGAGGCCATGGGACAGGCGTTATGGTTAAAGAAATTCTTACCCGACTTGAAAGTGGTTGACTGCATCAGCAGGCCACTAAAGATGTACTGTGACAACGAGCCCGCAGTATTCTATGCTCACAACAACAAGTCGAGTAATGCTTCAAAGTCTATAGATATAAAGTATTATGTTGTGAAGGACAAAGTCCAGGATCAAACTATAAGTCTCGAGCATATAAGGACAAAGGATATGCTTGCGGATCCGCTAACGAAAGGCTTACCACCCAATGTGTTCAAGGAACACATAGCCGGCATGGGTTTAACGGGAAGCCTATGATTCCTGGACTATAGAGGCCCAAAAGTAACAGGATTTGTTTCAGAACATGAAGGTGTATAGTGGCTGTCTGATTCTATCGGCAATTGAGCTGAGACGATGAAACATGCTCTATGTATCATTCTGTGATGAAATAAGTAAAGAACAAGGTTAAAAGTAAAGTCGAGATCTAGGGGGAGAATGTTGGATAGATCTCTCCCACGTTCGGGCCCAACGGCCCGAACGGAGTCCCTCACGCGCCCTAATCGGGGGCGCCCAACCCTATCCATGGTTGTGGGCCCCTGTCGCCAGTGCGTATATAAATAGGTGGGGGGGCCGGACGCACACGGTACGAGGTTCACCGCCCGCCGCAGCCCCCCCACAAACATACCCACCGATTAGGGTTCGCACTAGGCCGACGGGAAGCTCCGCCGCCACCGCTCTCAACCTCCCACGCTCACGCCGTCGCCCCTTTTTCCCATGGCCAACGACGGCGGGTCTAGCTCCGGCTCTGGCACCGGAATCCCCTCCGGTTCCTGCTTGTCAAGCCAGGGCGCAGGTAGTCTCTCTCTCTCAGTTCTCCCAGATCTAATCCTACAGAGCATCTACCAAGGTTAGGCTAGATCTAACAAACTAGATTCACATGGCGCGAGATTTTGAATTGCTCTCTCAACCAAACTCTAATTAAATAAGTACCATAAATTAGGATACATAATATATACTGTGTAATCACTTCAGAGTTTTTTCATTTACACGCCTTTCTTGATTTTCTTCATATGAGATCACTCAATGCTTTCGTAGTAATTTGCGGAAATACATGGCCCAAATCAATGTTTTGAAAGCTATAATAAATAACCATAGAATACAGTGATCGGTTCCAATCCATGTTGCAGTTCAATTTTTGCACAAGCAAAAGTCTTGACTCCTAAAAGTCAATGGACTAAACTCATAAAGGCCTTAGATTTGGTATAGCAAAGGAGATGCCTAGGACCCATAACCAATCACATACGAGCCTCTTTGGTTTAAAAGAAGTTAGCAAATCCTATACACTGCTCAACCGCGAATCGCTCGCACCATGCGCCAACCCAACACCCGCCAGCGTACTCCCGCAGCTTCTGTCGCACATGGCCTGCCTAGTTTGGGTTGTTTTGTTCCTTTTCTTTTTCTTTTTCTTTTTTATTTTTTATTTTTTGTTTCATTTTCTTTAGTGTTTTATTTTTATTTTTTATTTTTTATTTTATTTTACTTTTTATTTATTTTCTTTTAAAAATAGATTTGAAAATTATTTATATTTTGAAATTTATTAAAATTTTGATTGAAAAATGTTCAAATTTTTAAATGTTAAACTTTGGGGGAAAATTCTAATTTTGTAGAACGCAAAAGATATAAAAACAATAAAAAAAGAAAAAAATACACCTGATCCCGATGGGACGGAGCACGGCCGCACGGGGTGCGGGGCACTTCCATCCCCATGTCGCTGCGGGCGGTGTATAGAGCTCCCATTTTACTGACCAATCTGCGTGATCATGTGTCAAGAGAAAACCTGACACCCGGAACCAATCACATATGAGCCTCTTTGGTTTAAAAGAAATTAACGAGCACATCCTCGTGCATTTTAGTGTCAATTCCTATACACAGCTCAATTTGAACGGTGCAAATCGTCCGTATCGTGCACCCTCGCCCATGTATTCTTTTTTTGTTTTGTTTGTTTTATGTTTTATATTTTTTCTTTTCTGCTTTATGTTTTATATTTCTTATTTTACTTTTATATTATTTTGTAAAAGAAAAATTAATTTTTGATTTTTTAGGTTTAAAAGTATGTTTAGCTTTGAAAAATATTTTAGTTTTTATTAAAAAATGACAAGATTTAATTTTTTTCAAAAACATAAAAATCAGATTTTGAAAAACTTAGAAGGTGCAAAAAGTAGACAAAGAAAAAAAGACAGAAAATGAAAAGAAAAAAAGAAAACATACCTAATCCTGAGGGCCGACCCAACACGGCACGCGGGTGCACGTCACTGTCATCCCGCGGCGTTGAGGGCGGTGTACAGGAGCTCCCCATTTTAGCCTGAGGCAGCCATAACCGTAGATCAACAAATATGAAATGAGGCAGAATTGGGCTTCGATCTGTAGTACGGGGATAGCCCCACAACATGATGATTCCAAAAATAATTGAACAATGGGACCCGATACTGACACAACTTATATAAAATAGCTTATTTCTTTCCAACTATTCTCTCTCCCCATTCATCTCTTTCTTCTCTATTGTGGTATTTTTTTGTTAAATTTGTCCAAATCTGAAAACTTAACTGAATTTGACCCTTTCTCGAAACTAATTCATAATCTAACCCTTGGGTCTGCATCATTTTAAATGGAGCCGAAGTTGTACAGGTCGGCGCGCACACATCAGAGAACCGAACCGAAGGAGGCTGACTCCATTTAAAACGGCGCCGACCTCCCTAAGTTGCCCCCCTGTTGTCACATGTTGGCGCCGACCTGTATAACTTCGGCTTCGTTTAAAATGGCTCCGACCCCATGGGTCAGATTCCAAATTAGTTTCATGGAGGGGTCAGATTCGGTTGAAGTTTCTCAAAAAGTTCAGATTTGGCAAAAAAATACCCCATTGTGTGAGAGAAGTATATTTTAACGACATGGGAAGATTTGGCATGGAGGACCAACTTGCTCTGATTTCCCTACTTTGTCCAATTTGAAACTACCTTCACAACGAACTAGTTCCAAAAGCAAAATACCAGATATGGAACCAGTTTTGATTACACGATGTCGCTTACACATGGTGCGGCGGCGGCTCTGGCGCGTGCGGTCCTAGCAGAGAGAGGGAAGGGAACTCACTCAACGCCTCCAAAGGAAGATCCCCACGGCTGCTCTTCGCCGGTGATGCTAGGACCGCACGCGCCAGAGCCGCCGCCGCACCATGTGTCGGCGACCGCGTGTCGTCTCCAGATTCATACCCGCCGCTCCTCCAATCCATGTCCTCGACAGACGAATCGAATTCGCCGCCGACGAGAGGGCCGCGGCCGAGAGGGTCGCCGCCGCCGAGAGGGCCGCCGCCGTCGGGAGTACTCGCCGCCATCGGGGGGTGGGGGGTCAGGACGAGGGGAAGTATGAGGCCGTAACTAAAACCTACCGCCCTTTACACCTACACAGACAAGCCGTTAACGGTCGTTAACGGCCGTGTCTGACGAGTGGGTCCCATCTGTCAGATCCAGCGTCAATCGCTCTGAATCGGCCGGTTAGCGCACATTGCAAAAAAATCAGCAGTAGGGTGGTGGTTTTTTGCGATTCAAACGTAAACTGGTGGTTTTTCGAAACTTTTGCACAAAAATGGTGGTTTTATGCTATAAACTCTATTCAAACACCTAACCTTTGCGTTAATTACAAGCCAATTATAGCTAAACTCGTACATATATTCGACACATATTCAACAACAGACCGAGATAGATTAAAGTAACATCTTGGAACCATGACGATGTATGATAATCAAAAGTCGGTTCCCACTAACCCTCATGTGTTTTAAGTGGAGTATAAGAAAGTTTTGGTGAGTATATGTATTCATCTCAGTACCAAGGGTACACAAAAAAAAAACATTACCAAGCATCCACCTCAGCACGGTACACGATGCACTCATTTCAGCACGTGACCATGAATTTCTGTCATGTCAATGCCTTTTGTTGCGTTAGAATCCCTAATTTGAACGAAAAATATGCTGTTATTGTTCTGTTTCTGGGGCCGGTTTGACACCACGTAACTTGGTCTTGGACCACAAAAGCGCTGGGACCGACCTAGCCAACCTGGCCGTTCAACATGTCTACAGAACTTGTAGAGACAACGACGGCTGAACACAAGTTTGCTTAAGGAGAAAACAATGGTTCGCCAGTCTCTAGCTCATAAAAAGAAACCAAGGTACTCTGCGAAGTTGGACAAGAGACAACAATGCGCACACCTAATCAGACAACAGCTCATCAGCTTTCCCTGGTTATCATTATTCCTTTTGCCTTGACAAACAATCTGTCACAATTTACAAATGTTTAACACACTTCTATCACGAATCAATGGAATAGAACCCACCAACAACCAGCCTCACCAAGCCTAAAAACTTTTCTCTCTATCTACATCACAGTTTACAACATCTGTTCCCCAGGTTAGCCTAAGCCCGCCTCGAATATTCCAACTTTTCTTCTCCCTGTACCTAAGCCCCGAGACTGGCCCGCGTCTTGATTGGCTTCAGTTTCACGCCCATGCTCTCGGGCGAGAGGAGGTCCGGCGATATACAGAACGGGTTCAGAGGGCTGCGAGGGCTGGAGCTTACATGGCTAGGCCTGAACAAGCCGTACCCCATGAGGAAGTACTCCATCGGTATGAGCATCGCGTGCGGTTGCTCCTCCGTCACGACAGACCCACACGCCTGTACCTGTTAAAATGACAGACTCGGTACTTCAAAACAGAGGAATCAAAATTTTGAATATCGGACTACCACCGGGTAAATAGATAGAGATACCTCAATGAGAGCGCTGTATCTCTTATCAAGTTTTGCAGCCATGTGAACAGCTTCAGCATGGAACAGGGAGTTCTCACCCACAAATATCAGAGTTCTGCACTGCAGCTGCTTCAGGCTTTCTGTCAAGTCATGTCTTCTGCAAGGCAGAACAACCTATTTGATTCCATTGGCTCGGGTACAAGTTGATCATACAAGAGTTGAACAAGAAACAGGTACATACTGATTGATTGTTTGGATAAACCGCCATATATTCATGCTTTGCCGTTGATCTAGAAACTTCATGGATTAAGACAGAAGAGGTCAGCACAATAAATTCACAGAGATATACAAGTTGATAATGCAGGACAATAAAATTGCATAGTACGTACACTTCTACACGCCTGCATAGTATCAGATTCTGGCACAACAGAGCCTCCCCTCACTCTCTGAGGATTAGAAATTGCAAAAGAAGTGTTCAATACGCAACTAAGCAAATAACAGATGGTCTAAAAAATATGTAACAAATCATATGCTGTGAATATTCCTACCTTGCCAAAATACCGCTGCAACAAACAGTCCTTCACCATGTCACACATACCGTAATAATACAACAAATTTGACATCACCTGAGAAAAATTTCAGTACAACCTTATTAGTAGATGAATATATCAGTACACCTCATTATTCTTTCAGAGCTATATACTGAATAGCTACCTTGTTATAAAACCACTCAGTCCATGAGGGAGTTTTATATAGAGGTGAAACAAGGATAAGACCTAGTACACGCTCCCTATACTTCGTCTGCAAAAGGATGTAGATAGTTATTAACAGTGCAAGCAGTAGAAAATAAACTACTTTTGAGGAAACACATACTGCGAAAAGAGTAAGAATGTATGCGCCAGCACTGACACCTAAGCACATAACGGAACCCAATCTGGAAAAGCCACAAAGAAATTAGTTCAAAGACGACGAGAAAAATCATCTGAATATCACCGAAAAACATCTGAGAATATGTACCCAAAAAAATCAAGTACTTCTGCAACCTGATCAGCTAACTCATCGACCGATTGTACAGGACTGCTTGGTGAAATAGGAGTGGCTCCTAACTGCACAATTGTTGGCAGGGATAGTAAAGGACAAAGGCATCATATAATGATAACAAAAGAGCAAAAAAAATCCGCTGTAACTTGTAAGAACAAAGTTTGCTAAGAACCTCATGTCCAGGGGGGCTGATATGGTAAATGCAAAAATTATGAAGCAGCAGGGAAGCAGCTTCTGGGCAGAAGAGTAGTCCTTGGAAGCAAGACATATCTGATCAACAAAATGAATGTAAGCCTATTGACTGCGAAATTCATAAATAACATAATGGATATAGGGTATACTGCACAAGTGCACACTTAAAGCAGTTTCAGACACTATTTAATCAAACTTACGGTTCAAAGCAATATCTGGATAAGTAATAAGGGCATGCTTATCATGGTCACCATACACCGCAACAGATACAGATCCATGTTTTGTCTGTATATGATGTTCCTGAAGAAAGCAGCAATAAAGTGTTATACAAACACGGATCAAGATGGCAAGAACATTTGATAAATGGTACTCCATTATTGTATAATTGGAGCAATTGTATAATTAGAGATAGCTGGAGTAATTGTATAATTGGAATAATTGCATAACTGCGACCAGCAAAAAAAACTCCATGCTTGAGCCAAATAAATCATGAAAACAGCGAGCCTGGTTATTTTAGCAAGCAGGATATGATGGATTTCTTTGTTGCACCTGAAAATCTAAACTATCTAAACTAGCATTGCTAACAGATGCTTGAAGCAAGGAATTTCCCAAAAATGAAGCAAAGTTTATAAAAATCACGACTGAAAGTTGGTGCGTGTTATGCTAAAACTAGGTTGGTAAGGTGCTTAAGAAAGAACAATAACAGCTCCATTACGATGTCTGGTGCTAAAGTGATGATTCCTAGACCATCTCTTAGGCCCAAGGGGATACAGAGTACAATAACCAACCAGAAGTGATTCCTCCACCACTTCACAAGCAAATAGCTTAAAGCATACTTGTCACATGAAGAATATGTGTCACAATAACTTTGTCAGGAAGGAGGCTTGTAAGTTGCATTACCAATATTTAGCAAGAAAGCAGGTAACAGGGTAAGCCTGCACATTCGACCCAGACCATTCATCCATCAATCTCACAACTAGCATTTAGCACATTAGGATCTCTGATGGACTTTGACCTTTTCTTCTTGTACAATGCAACAATTTTAGATTTTTCCCACTAATTCTTTTGCCTTACCAATCCTACCTTCTTTTTTCTCTGGGAGATAACTTATTAGCTATTTATACCATATTCATATGAAAGAACAAAATGCAACTGCATTACAATCCCAACTATAGCAACATCCACAAACAGGAAGGGCTTTGAAACAGCAGGGAAGGGTCTGACAAGGAAACTTGTGTTTCAAACGGAAGCCCCACTAAACAAAGTGGTAGTACCGGATTGAAGAAACTTAATAGGAAAAGGAGTTGGTTAGGACACCCAAGCTACCACCCAAAAGCGTCATCATCGAATCTTTACGGTTTCTTTTCTTCTTCTTTTTGATGATCAAGCGATAAGCACAAACAAATCAGGCCGATTGATTTGATTAGTTAGATTAATTGGCACGCTGCCACATACAGACCAACGACCATAAAAAGAAATCCGCATGGCCAGAGGTAGGTAGAGGACAGCACCCACAGGAGGCATCCTAAAAAACTACCACTTCGATACTACACGACGCAGATGGCAAGCTAGTGGATGCGGAAAGTAGCAGTGTTGAGAGGGCAAGGCAGAGAAAACTCCAGTCGGACTTATAGCCTGACAAGAAAAAATCTCATGAATCAAGAAACAAGGGAAACCCCCAACTACGATTTAGATGCCCAGGCACTGTGATATAGATTAGGATCAAACAAAATTCTGAACAAGAAACCCAAGGAGCCAAAAATCTAGAACAGAGCAAGGATTGATTCTGAAACCAGCATGACTTCAGAAGAACTTGGTAAAATTCGAGATACGAGATAACAAGACATTTGGCAACGCTGAAGAAACGACCGTCCCCTTTGGACATCCAAACAATCCAACACGGCTACACAGCTGTATCCAGGCGAAAACAAAATATCAGAACCCAGCTAAACTCCAATATCGCCAGCGAGGTCGCATCTTCCCGCGCCTAGGCCTTTCAGTCCCCCTGGCAAGCAGCTCCAATGCCGGCAACCAAATCGCCCGCCCCGGTACTAGCAGAAATTAAGCATGCCAGCAGGGAATTTGCGGATTCTAGGAAGAAAGGGAGAGTTAGCAGGGGGGAGCACGGACCTTCCCGCCGAAGGAGATGCGGTCGATGTCCACGGACACGACGGAGCCGCCGGAGTCGCCCATCCCGGCGGACCGGCAACCGCCTCCGCCAAAAAAGGACGAACTAACTGGCCCTCCCCGGCTCCTCGCTTCCCTCTCTCTCTCCTTCTCCTACCTCGCTCGCGCCCACCAGCCGTCCCCTCTCTTTCTTCCTCAAAAATGTCCCCTTGCTGCTGCCGCTGCCTTCTTCCCCACCTGCACTTCTTGGAGTTCTTGGCCTCCGCTATAAACCAAGCGGCGCAACTCTCTACCAGTACCGTGTTCCGCACCCTGTAACTTACCGGTTATTACAAATCAGCCCAGATTAGGACTAGAGCATGATTAGGCGGTTTCTTTTCTAATAAGAAAACAGTTAAGCCCAAAGATACAAAGAAGACGGCAGGTCAAGGCCGGAGGAGTCAATAGTGTCCATCGGGTGTCTGCGGTTGGTCAGTCTCATCCGCTGCTGGCCTGCTACCTTGTGTTTATTCATTTCAATGTTATATATAAACTATAATTTTTTTCTCATGAAGAAATAAAAACTATCGTATTTGGTATGCTTCTGAATAGTTAAATCATGTGCCTTAAACTTTCCTGTTCACCGTTTTATATGTAAATCCCGTGCCTTAAACTTTCTTTGTTAAAATGTGTATATTATCGACCCTCCTAAATGACTCCTAGTAATAGAAGATCCGTTGGAGACATGATCAAATGTGATATATCCACTGAAGTAAATTAAGGATCTTTGTTCATTATAAATCAATGTGTGCATACACCATATTAAATGTGCGTGAAGGTGCGATATCTTGTGGAAATAATAAGAGCTTGTTGGGTACTACACGATGGACCAAACATAGAGGCAAATGGTTGACTTATAGAGGCATTTTGACTGCCGGTACAACTTTACTCTCGGGATAGAATCAGGTGGCAAGTCAACTGCCGCCAAAGGTTTTAGATCCCAGGAAATTCACTGCCGGCAAGGGGTTAAACCATCCCAGGTGGGTTATCTGCCGGCACAAATGCACTAGAGGGCACTCTGACTGCCGGCACACAAATTTGGCGTGGTGGACGAAAAGTTAGCGCGTGAGGAGCGAAATATTGGCGCGGCGAGCGAAATGTTCGCGGGACAAGAGGCCTAGTGGCGCGGGATGGACCAAAACCCTAAGTCAAAATTCCCCAAATCCATAAGTTAGAAATCCCCAATTCACGCAGGTCTCGAACCCACACCTCGCGCTCTCCGCCGCGCTCGCACCGTCGTGGCGGCACTCGCACCATCGCCGCCGCACCCACCGCCACCGACACACTCCGCCGCCACTTCTTCCTCTTGATGTTTGGCCCGCACCACTCCGCAGCCTCCTCCGCCACATCTGCTTCCCGCCCTTAGGTACATCGTTCCTCCTCTTCCCATCCTTCTTCCTCCCTCTTACCCTCCTTCTTTCTCCCCGCCCCCTCATAGACTCGAGTTTTTTCTGATACGGTGTGTTGTAGATCTCATCCATCTGTTGCTGTCCGAAGAGATCAAGGGCATGGCCATCTTTTGCCGTCCGAGGAGAGCAAGGGCACGACCATCGGGTAGGTACGCAGTTCCTCCCTGTCCGCTCCTTCTTCCTCCATGTTCTACTACACCGCCTATGCTTTCTTTCTTCGTCACGTTGCACCTGCTCCTGTTCAACCTGTAGAGTACCACCGAGCATGCTGACTAGCGGGAGCTCTCTCTAATAAAAGTTACCTCTGTTGGTAGCTAGTTCAGTTCATTATGGTTAATCTTTGAATAAATAAAGTATCAATGAGAGATTTTGACGTGTATGGATCTAAGACTGCAGATTCTATAGATGTGAGTAATTCGATTCTAGGCATGCTGAAATTTTGAAAAAAGATGGTGCTGAAATATAATCAACCCTCATCTGAACATCTGCATATGTCCAATATAATAGTACAACATAGCTCCAGCAGTAGAAGAAGCAGCATCATCGCAGCAGCAATAATGGGTCTTTTCCAAGAATACCAACGTAGTTATTTCTTATATACAATTTCAGATTGCTATGATAGCCGGATGTTTAATTTCTCTGGTTAAAAGGAAAATAGTTTACCACTGCTAACTGCTTGCATATTTTGATCACCTGTAAATTTTCCTGTATTGGACTTCAGAGAATGCCCCTGAAAACAGAGGTGCAAATGCCCGTGCCTCAGCTTTGAATGATTAGGAACAAACAAACTATGGATGCCAGTTTATCGTGCATCCTTTGGGAAACATGATGTCGAACTGGCTTTATATATAGTTAGAAATATTATTGACCGAATTCTAAGCCTTGGATGTCTTGATATTATTTCCTTATTGATTTCATTATTCAATGATGGATGTATGTTTATCTAGAAATAAATTAATTATGTGCCGACAAAGCTCACTTTTCAATAACATGAATGTGTATCATGTTATATCCAACATCTATGCTCTAAGTTGTTATGGTCTCGTCACTTAATGTAAACAAGTTAGAAGTCAAAGCATTACTATGCAAGATACTAAATAATACATAATTTAATGGCAGCCAGTATACCATTGTCAACAAAAAGAACTTTGGAGGTTAAGTTAATACCCAATCTGTGAAATCTCAATTTCTTTTAAAAAAGAGCTTTGGTAATTTTTGTCCTGTTTTAACAGTGGAGATTGTATTGGGCTTGTTGCAGGGTGTTTTGGTGGACTGTGGTTTCAAGTCTCGAGGTCTTCACCATTCTTTTGCTCCTACAAGCAAGGGATGCTTGTTTCTGTCATAGTTCTTGTTCTATTTCTCTGCAATTCACTTGACAACATATATAACACCAAATAGGCTTTGACATGTTTTTATTTTATAACAAATCAAGATTTTTCTGAAGCCATGGTTGCTGGAGGCATCCCAAGGCTTGTGGAGGTATACCAATGTACTGCACCTAATTTCTGTTGCATATATGTATACTAAACTCTTGCTAATGTATGGTACTTTATTATACTGATACTGATGGTGTAGCTCGATTTATTCGGTTTGCTTTTACACATTCAGCAAGTGGGAACATAATATCCTTTCTAGTTGAGCAAGTAAAATAGGAAGAATTATTATATTTACATTGAATTGTATTTTTCTCATATTATAGTCAAACCAACCAATGCTAGATATCATTTAGCACTGACAAGTCAAGACAACCAAATGCTCTATTGGTATTTTGTCATTCTGTCTACCATAAGTAAGATTTGTAGATACTAAATAGAGGAGACACACAAACTAGCACCTACTAGATTTCGGTGGGCTTGAGTAGTTGTGCAGCAGCACTTCGAGTGAGCACTGGTTTTATTGTGTTTGTTCGTGGTCAGGAACTGTCTTGGTTTTATCGCTGCATCATCGGGAAGAAAGGCCTTCGTGGTTTGTGCTTTTAGTTGCTGTAAGGGTCCCAACCTTTAAATAAGGTAGAGTCCCCTGTGTTTACAATGCTAGTCCCTGGATCAATAGCTAGCATCCACAGTTAAGATGTAATATCAAGAAACAAAGGTCATAATACAACTTTATAACCAGGAATAACATAATTTTATTACATCTTACATAGCTCATTTGGCTATTACATTACATTGCAACAGAATATCTATAAGCATGGGGTCCTTCATCTTCAAAGTGCCACAGGCAGACATGTTGGTTGTAGACTTTGTAATCCTAATCAAAACACTTCACTAAATCAATCAAACCTGTAACATAACAAGTTACAGCCACAAGGGTCAATACATTTGAATTATATTGGCAAGTGATATTATGGTAGTATAGTGGAGTCTATCATCTATATGCATTTGGCTAAGTGGAGTTGAGGCTTGCATTGCTCAAAATAGATTTTTCCTTAACATTTGAAAACACTAAGTTTTTGCTTGACAAAATCATTTCTCTCAATCAAAGATTGAAGATCCTTTAACCCTTGTTCAACCACAAGTTTTTAACTTTGAAATTTGAATGATGAGATTCTTGATTGCTTCCATGTCTTGATGCTCAACTTGTCCTTTACCAGGGACATGGCTAAGTACTTAGATTTTTTACACTCTGCAGAGGTGGTGCACTTTCCCCACAAGACTTGGTTTCCCAAGACAAGATCTTTCAGAAGCCTTCCCTTAGACCAAAATGGACGCGTTCCAACCTATCAAACTCTACCACCAACTGTCCATATGGCTAAGTTCTTGCAACCTATATGATCCAGGCAGAGCCCATAATGCCAAGTGGCTGCACTTGAAGCTTCTCAACATTTGACATCTCAAATCTCTTTGTTCCTGGGTGGTCATCCACAAGTGAGATACACAAGGTCAACCATAAACATGGGCCTTGTGAACCACTCAACAAAAAACCACCAAGCAATTACCATTCCACCCAGGTGATTCATTAACTTAGTTGTTTTATTAAACGGCAGACGGCGTTGGCGAGTTGAGGTTGACGAAGCCGACGTTACGGGGCACTCGCGGGCGAATCAGTGGCACGGGAAGATGCGCCAGGAGGTGAGGAGCGGGCTCGTGTTCAGTGGGAGGCGAGAGGCGGCGGGGTGTGGCCGGAATTGGAGCAAAGGCTCGTCGGAGACCGCGGTGGTGTGGAGAGGAATTGGGCGGCCTGGGGGCGTGTTGAGGTGGGGCGACTGAGGGGAAGTGGAGAGGAGGAGTGGGCGCTTTAACGTGCGTGGTCAAGGGGCCGATTAATGGCGTGGTTAACGCGTATTACGCCGGACTTTATTCGCCTGCAACGGCCGGCGGTGAGAGGGGCGTAGTCCGCGGGTGGGGAAGAAGGGGACGTGGCTGTGGGGCCTAGTGTCAGCGAGATAGAGAGGGGTTTGGTTGGGGCCTACTCATCAGTGACTGCGCGGGTTCTGTTTCTGGTGAAAAACGTTTCGCCCGTGGAAAAAGGAGTTGGGCTGGAATGGGCTGCTGGTCCTGGTGAGTTGGGTCAGTCCGTTTTCATATTTTTTTCTGTCTGATTGTTTTATCTTTTTCTATTCTGTTTTCTGTTTTGAATTTCAAACAACAAAACAAACATTCACCACACTTGTAATTGAATTTGGTTCTGTTTAACAACATAAACCAATTCCCAAAATAAAATAATATTTTTATTTTAGAGTCCATTTATAATTAAATAAAATGGACACTAGTTAATAAATCAAATGGGTTTTAATTTATTTAAAAACTCCATTTGAAATCTAAATATTTTCAAAACCAAATCAGTAGGTTTTATTTGAAAATAGAAAATACTTGGAAAACTTGTTTAAAATAAAATAACATTTTATTTTAGGGTCCATTAATAATTAAATAAAATGGACCTTAGTTATTAAATCAAAATGGGGTTTGTTTTATTTATTTTCAAAACTCTATTTGAAATCCAAAAAAAAGTACCAAAACCATTCAGTAGGTTTTATTTGAAAACAATAAACACTTGGAAAGCTTATTTAAAATAAATAAATAAGTTTTAGTGTTTATTTAAAATGGGAAAAGCCTTTACTAAAATTAAATTGGATATTAAATCCTTATTAATTTATTTAAATAAACCTTTACTATTTTTATCAAAACAAAACATTTTATTTCAAAAACTTGGCCAAGGTTTAATTTGGCTCTATAAAATAATCCTTATTTATAAATCTACCTTTTCTTTTGAAAACCAAATCTTTTATTAAAAGATCCAAAAATAGTAATTTTAAATATTTTTAAGTTTCTTGTTTATTTATCTTTTTAAATTCCTTTAGGATTTTATTTGATCCAAAATAGGCTTTGAAATTTCCCAATTGGATTCAAAAAGTTTCTTCTCACCCTGAAAATCAACAAAGTTTTATTTTATTCATTTATTTTTCACATAACAAGATTTGGAAAATCTTGGGATGTGACAGGCTACCACCCTTAAAATAAATCTCGTCCCGAGATTTGGGAAGGCTAGGGTTACAAGTTGGCTCAAAAGCATCTAGGGTACTACCACCCTTAAAAAAAATTCAACTAATTTACATCTTGACTTGCTTGGGATCTTGGTGTAACTTTCCTGGACAGAAGTTTGCATAGTGGCCTAGCTCCTTGCATTTGAAACACATCACTTGGCTGATATCTTTCTTTTCCTTTGGTATCATTTCCTCTTGTTTGTTTCTTTGGTTCTTCTTCTTTTCTGGGCATTCATTGGCATAGTGTCCCATCTCTTTGCAATTGTAACATTGCACTTGAGTAATATCCTTCTTGTTAGGGTTGGGGCATTTCTTCTTCTTCTTGGGTCTCTCCAAAGCTAGGAGTTCTTCTAGTTCGTACTCTTCATATCTCACCTCAAAGGTGGGAAATCTTTCTCTCTTCTTGGGGCATTGATCTTCATGCTCCTTGGGTGTATGATCCTTGTCTTCACAAATATTGCAAGCTTGGGTTCCTTCTAGAATAGCATCTTTGTCATCCTTGTTGTCATTAGCTCTTTGGGAAAAGTTTTCTCCCATGTTGATCATTTGAGTAACCAATCCTTGCAACAATTGGGATTGAAGTTTCAAAATCCTTTGTATGGCTGGGTCTAGTCCATTGTTGTTGGCTAAAAGCTGAGTTGTCTCTTGGCTCAACTGGTTTTGGGTTGCTATGAGTTCTCTCATGTTGTCCTCTTGGTTGGTGTTGGTGTCATCAACCTTGATGTTGGAGTCTCTTGGAGAAGTCATCTGTTTGGGTTGAATTGAGATTAGAATAGGCAAAAAGATTTCTAAGTAAGGATTCTATTCACACATCACAATTCACACAAGCAATGTGCAATCAATCTCAAACAACTTTTCACTCAAACAACAAAGTTCAAGCACATACTTAGGCAACAAAATATTTCTGTTACACCACATAAGTTGGTGTGTTTGACTTAACTAAAATATGGTGGTCCATCTATATGGTTCACTTGTGAGCTTTCCATCCTTCTTTGGTTGATTCTTTTTGCATGAGATCATGGTTTCCTTGAGAAAAACTCTTGGTTACAATACTTCAAGTGAAGTGATATCCTTCTAATTTTGCATTTCCTTAGTCTCCACGTCTTGAGCAAGATTTCCTTGTCTCACTTGTAGTCCTTAGTGATATCCAAGTTGGAAGTCCTTGGTGAATATGCTGAAGATGTTGAAGTCATTAGAGTTGAAGAAGTTGAAGTCATTAGAGTTGAAGATGTTGAAGTCATTAGAGTTGATGGAGTCCTTTGCACATGGTGAAGTCTTTGGTCATGGGGTAGGTTTTTCCATCAAGTTGAAGATAGAAGAGATGCAGAGTTGAAACCAAAATGGTTGAGGAAAGAGTTTACAAGATTGTTTGTAAATAAGTTTTTGGAACAAATACACTCCTATTCTTCTAAGGGTTTTTGTCCAATCCTAGGGTTTATAAATCCTACAGGCAACACAATGCTCTGATACCATCTGTAAGGGTCCCAACCTTTAAATAAGGTAGAGTCCCCTGTGTTTACAATGCTAGTCCCTAGATCAATAGCTAGCATCCATAGTTAAGATGTAATATCAAGAAACAAAGGTCATAATACAAATTTATAACCAGGAATAACATAATTTTATTACATCTTACATAGCTCATTTGGCTATTACATTACATTGCAACAGAATATCTATAAGCATGGGGTCCTTCATCTTCAAAGTGCCACAGGAAGACATGTTGGTTGTAGACTTTGTAATCCTAATCAAAACACTTCACTAAATCAATCAAACCTGCAACATAACAAGTTACAGCCACAAGGGTCAATACATTTGAATTGTATTGGCAAGTGATACTATGGTAGTATAGTGGAGTCTATCATCTATATGCATTTGGCTAAGTGGAGTTGAGGCTTGCATTGCTCAAAATAGATTTTTCCTTAACATTTGAAAACACTAAGTTTTTGCTTGACAAAATCATTTCTCTCAATCAAAGATTGAAGATCCTTTAACCCTTGTTCAACCACAAGTTTTTAACTTTGAAATTTGAATGATGAGATTCTTGATTGCTTCCATGTCTTGATGCTCAACTTGTCCTTTACCAGGGACATGGCTAAGTACTTAGATTTTTTACACTCTGCAGAGGTGGTGCACTTTCCCCACAAGACTTGGTTTCCCAAGACAAGATCTTTCAGAAGCCTTCCCTTAGACCAAAATGGACGCGTTCCAACCTATCAAACTCTACCACCAACTGTCCATATGGCTAAGTTCTTGCAACCTATATGATCCAGGCAGAGCCCATAATGCCAAGTGGCTGCACTTGAAGCTTCTCAACATTTGACATCTCAAATCTCTTTGTTCCTGGGTGGCCATCCACAAGTGAGATACACAAGGTCAACCATAAACATGGGCCTTGTGAACCACTCAACCAAAAACCACCAAGCAATTACCATTCCACCCAGGTGATTCATTAACTTAGTTGTTTTATTAAACAAAATACAAGTCCTCAGACTTAGAAATTTTTCCATAGTATGAATGTATAATCCACCCTTGTTTTCTATTAGCTAAGATAAGCTTGATAGTAGTAGGAATCTTAACTTAGGAAAATTTCTACTAAGGTTTCATCTACTAGGTTTTCCTATAGCAAGGTTTATACTTAGCAAAAATTCCATGCAAGTTTTACTTAGAGAAAATCACTAATGCATAGTGAAAGTAATGGGACAAAAGTATGAAGCATCACTTGCCTTTTTGGTAGAGTATAAGTTCACTCCTTGTCCTTGCAAAAATCACACTCTTCAAGTCACTACAAATCAATCAAGCAAGGCACAATCTCAATCTACCAATCAAGCAAAACATCACATAAAATGATAAAGTCTAAGAAATGCATGCAAGCATGCCAAGCTTTGTTTTATTTGAAAAAGTGGTTACTAATGGGTCATAAACATTTGAGAACACCTATTGGTAATTTTGTAAAGTGGCAAAGTCATTTGCAAAAGGTTTCACTTCAAAAACCATTTTCAAAACAAAGTATCATTTTATGTGGTGTAGAAATGTTTTCAATAAGGAATTAATCTATAGGGTTCACAAAATATGTTTTAAAACCATAAAACTTGGTGTTTGGGGTCAGAGAGTTAAAACAAAACATTTCCCAAAGGTTTTCTTCCAAAACCATTTTTAACAAATAAACTATATTTTTATTTGACTAGAAATGGTTTTAAATCAAAGAATCATTCTTTTCCTTCACCAAATACATTTTTGAAACCACAAAGTGTTTCCTATGGTCAGTAGGTCCAAATCACTCCATTTTAAAAATATTTTATTCCCAAAATCATTTTTGAACAATTTTTTACATCCTTAACAAGCATACAAATGTTTCTGCAAAAACAAACAATTTAACATAAACTTTTTACTAAACAAATGGCATGGTTTGCTAGGGCTTGTTCCACTGATTCCATTGATATAAAGTTTGTAATTTTTGGACGTGTGGATCAAAAGTTACAAGGGTTTCAATTTTGCAAACAAATCTGATTCAAACTTTGTTTTTAAACAGAACTAGTGACACGTGTCCTATTCCCATTCGTCGGTACCGCTTCGCTCGGATCGGCTATTCTGGCGTGTTGGATCAAGTCAGATCGAGTGGCATAGGTTGCGTACCCCTTCGCTTTAAGTGGTTCTATCCTATCCACTAGATCGAGATCGGACGGCTGTCGCGAGCTTGACCTAAAACGAGCGGCGCTGCGGCGGTGGATGGCGGAGGAGCGGCCAGATGGTGGTGGTGCCGGCGATACAGGAAGCAATGGAAGGTGGGGAGATGCTCACAGTGATCGCAGGGCGACGCCGAAGCTAAACGTGGAGTCTTCTTGTCAAGGGGCGCTCGGGGACAGGAGGAATCGCTCACCGGAGTTGGTATGGGCGGCGGTGCTCTCGGGTCGTCGTCGCTGGCGTCGTTTGGAACCACGCTAAGCCAAAAGAGAGGCACGGTTAGATGCGCACAAGGGTCGCGAGTAAGGGAGAATGATCGGGAGGTGCTGGGGCGGTCGAGGCTTACCAGGGGAGTTCGTCGGAGAAACGGTAGACGGCGGTGGCGAGTTGAGGTTGACGAAGCCGACGTTACGGGGCACTCGCGGGCGAACCAGTGGCACGAGAAGATGCGCCAGGAGGTGAGGAGCGGGCTCGTGTTCAGTGGGAGGCGAGAGGCGGCGGGGTGTGGCCGGAATTGGAGCAAAGGCTCGTCGGAGACCGCGGTGGTGTGGAGAGGAATTGGGAGGCCTGGGGGCGTGTTGAGGTGGGGCGACTGAGGGGAAGTGGAGAGGAGGAGTGGGCGCTTTAACGTGCGTGGTCAAGGGGCTGATTAATGGCGTGGTTAACGCGTATTACGCCGGACTTTATTCGCCTGCAACGGCCGGCGGTGAGAGGGGCGTAGTCCGCGGGTGGGGAAGAAGGGGACGTGGCTGTGGGGCCTAGTGTCAGCGAGATAGAGAGGGGTTTGGTTGGGGCCTACTCATCAGTGACTGCGCGGGTTCTGTTTCTGGTGAAAAACGTTTCGCCCGTGGAAAAAGGAGTTGGGCTGGAATGGGCTGCTGGGCCTGGTGAGTTGGGTCAGTCCGTTTTCATATTTTTTTCTGTCTGATTGTTTTATCCTTTTCTATTCTGTTTTCTGTTTTGAATTTCAAACAACAAAACAAACATTCAAATCTATTCAAACATTCACCACACTTGTAATTGAATTTGGTTCTGTTTAACAACATAAACCAATTCCCAAAATAAAATAATATTTTTATTTTAGAGTCCATTTATAATTAAATAAAATGGACACTAGTTAATAAATCAAATGGGTTTTAATTTATTTAAAAACTCCATTTGAAATCTAAATATTTTCAAAACCAAATCAGTAGGTTTTATTTGAAAATAGAAAATACTTGGAAAACTTGTTTAAAATAAAATAACATTTTATTTTAGGGTCCATTAATAATTAAATAAAATGGACCTTAGTTATTAAATCAAAATGGGGTTTGTTTTATTTATTTTCAAAACTCTATTTGAAATCCAAAAAAAAGTACCAAAACCATTCAGTAGGTTTTATTTGAAAACAATAAACACTTGGAAAGCTTATTTAAAATAAATAAATAAGTTTTAGTGTTTATTTAAAATGGGAAAAGCCTTTACTAAAATTAAATTGGATATTAAATCCTTATTAATTTATTTAAATAAACCTTTACTATTTTTATCAAAACAAAACATTTTATTTCAAAAACTTGGCCAAGGTTTAATTTGGCTCTATAAAATAATCCTTATTTATAAATCTACCTTTTCTTTTGAAAACCAAATCTTTTATTAAAAGATCCAAAAATAGTAATTTTAAATATTTTTAAGTTTCTTGTTTATTTATCTTTTTAAATTCCTTTAGGATTTTATTTGATCCAAAATAGGCTTTGAAATTTCCCAATTGGATTCAAAAAGTTTCTTCTCACCCTGAAAATCAACAAAGTTTTATTTTATTCATTTATTTTTCACATAACAAGATTTGGAAAATCTTGGGATGTGACAGGCTACCACCCTTAAAATAAATCTCGTCCCGAGATTTGGGAAGGCTAGGGTTACAAGTTGGCTCAAAAGCATCTAGGGTACTACCACCCTTAAAAAAAATTCAACTAATTTACATCTTGACTTGCTTGGGATCTTGGTGTAACTTTCCTGGACAGAAGTTTGCATAGTGGCCTAGCTCCTTGCATTTGAAACACATCACTTGGCTGATATATTTATTTTCCTTTGGTATCATTTCCTCTTGTTTGTTTCTTTGGTTCTTCTTCTTTTCTGGGCATTCATTGGCATAGTGTCCCATCTCTTTGCAATTGTAACATTGCACTTGAGTAATATCCTTCTTGTTAGGGTTGGGGCATTTCTTCTTCTTCTTGGGTCTCTCCAAAGCTAGGAGTTCTTCTAGTTCGTACTCTTCATATCTCACCTCAAAGGTGGGAAATCTTTCTCTCTTCTTGGGGCATTGATCTTCATGCTCCTTGGGTGTATGATCCTTGTCTTCACAAATATTGCAAGCTTGGGTTCCTTCTAGAATAGCATCTTTGTCATCCTTGTTGTCATTAGCTCTTTGGGAAAAGTTTTCTCCCATGTTGATCATTTGAGTAACCAATCCTTGCAACAATTGGGATTGAAGTTTCAAAATCCTTTGTATGGCTGGGTCTAGTCCATTGTTGTTGGCTAAAAGCTGAGTTGTCTCTTGGCTCAACTGGTTTTGGGTTGCTATGAGTTCTCTCATGTTGTCCTCTTGGTTGGTGTTGGTGTCATCAACCTTGATGTTGGAGTCTCTTGGAGAAGTCATCTGTTTGGGTTGAATTGAGATTAGAATAGGCAAAAAGATTTCTAAGTAAGGATTCTATTCACACATCACAATTCACACAAGCAATGTGCAATCAATCTCAAACAACTTTTCACTCAAACAACAAAGTTCAAGCACATACTTAGGCAACAAAATATTTCTGTTACACCACATAAGTTGGTGTGTTTGACTTAACTAAAATATGGTGGTCCATCTATATGGTTCACTTGTGAGCTTTCCATCCTTCTTTGGTTGATTCTTTTTGCATGAGATCATGGTTTCCTTGAGAAAAACTCTTGGTTACAATACTTCAAGTGAAGTGATATCCTTCTAATTTTGCATTTCCTTAGTCTCCACGTCTTGAGCAAGATTTCCTTGTCTCACTTGTAGTCCTTAGTGATATCCAAGTTGGAAGTCCTTGGTGAATATGCTGAAGATGTTGAAGTCATTAGAGTTGAAGAAGTTGAAGTCATTAGAGTTGAAGATGTTGAAGTCATTAGAGTTGATGGAGTCCTTTGCACATGGTGAAGTCTTTGGTCATGGGGTAGGTTTTTCCATCAAGTTGAAGATAGAAGAGATGCAGAGTTGAAACCAAAATGGTTGAGGAAAGAGTTTACAAGATTGTTTGTAAATAAGTTTTTGGAACAAATACACTCCTATTCTTCTAAGGGTTTTTGTCCAATCCTAGGGTTTACAAATCCTACAGGCAACACAATGCTCTGATACCATCTGTAAGGGTCCCAACCTTTAAATAAGGTAGAGTCCCCTGTGTTTACAATGCTAGTCCCTAGATCCATAGCTAGCATCCATAGTTAAGATGTAATATCAAGAAACAAAGGTCATAATACAAATTTATAACCAGGAATAACATAATTTTATTACATCTTACATAGCTCATTTGGCTATTACATTACATTGCAACAGAATATCTATAAGCATGGGGTCCTTCATCTTCAAAGTGCCACAGGAAGACATGTTGGTTGTAGACTTTGTAATCCTAATCAAAACACTTCACTAAATCAATCAAACCTGCAACATAACAAGTTACAGCCACAAGGGTCAATACATTTGAATTGTATTGGCAAGTGATACTATGGTAGTTTAGTGGAGTCTATCATCTATATGCATTTGGCTAAGTGGAGTTGAGGCTTGCATTGCTCAAAATAGATTTTTCCTTAACATTTGAAAACACTAAGTTTTTGCTTGACAAAATCATTTCTCTCAATCAAAGATTGAAGATCCTTTAACCCTTGTTCAACCACAAGTTTTTAACTTTGAAATTTGAATGATGAGATTCTTGATTGCTTCCATGTCTTGATGCTCAACTTGTCCTTTACCAGGGACATGGCTAAGTACTTAGATTTTTTACACTCTGCAGAGGTGGTGCACTTTCCCCACAAGACTTGGTTTCCCAAGACAAGATCTTTCAGAAGCCTTCCCTTAGACCAAAATGGACGCGTTCCAACCTATCAAACTCTACCACCAACTGTCCATATGGATAAGTTCTTGCAACCTATATGATCCAGGCAGAGCCCATAATGCCAAGTGGCTGCACTTGAAGCTTCTCAACATTTGACATCTCAAATCTCTTTGTTCCTGGGTGGCCATCCACAAGTGAGATACACAAGGTCAACCATAAACATGGGCCTTGTGAACCACTCAACCAAAAACCACCAAGCAATTACCATTCCACCCAGGTGATTCATTAACTTAGTTGTTTTATTAAACAAAATACAAGTCCTCAGACTTAGAAATTTTTCCATAGTATGAATGTATAATCCACCCTTGTTTTCTATTAGCTAAGATAAGCTTGATAGTAGTAGGAATCTTAACTTAGGAAAATTTCTACTAAGGTTTCATCTACTAGGTTTTCCTATAGCAAGGTTTATACTTAGCAAAAATTCCATGCAAGTTTTACTTAGAGAAAATCACTAATGCATAGTGAAAGTAATGGGACAAAAGTATGAAGCATCACTTGCCTTTTTGGTAGAGTATAAGTTCACTCCTTGTCCTTGCAACAATCACACTCTTCAAGTCACTACAAATCAATCAAGCAAGGCACAATCTCAATCTACCAATCAAGCAAAACATCACATAAAATGATAAAGTCTAAGAAATGCATGCAAGCATGCCAAGCTTTGTTTTATTTGAAAAAGTGGTTACTAATGGGTCATAAACATTTGAAAACACCTATTGGTAATTTTGTAAAGTGGCAAAGTCATTTGCAAAAGGTTTCACTTCAAAAACCATTTTCAAAACAAAGTATCATTTTATGTGGTGTAGAAATGTTTTCAATAAGGAATTAACCTATAGGGTTCACAAAATATGTTTTAAAACCATAAAACTTGGTGTTTGGGGTCAGAGAGTTAAAACAAAACATTTCCCAAAGGTTTTCTTCCAAAACCATTTTTAACAAATAAACTATATTTTTATTTGACTAGAAATGGTTTTAAATCAAAGAATCATTCTTTTCCTTCACCAAATACATTTTTGAAACCACAAAGTGTTTCCTATGGTCAGTAGGTTCAAATCACTCCATTTTAAAAATATTTTATTCCCAAAATCATTTTTGAACAATTTTTTACATCCTTAACAAGCATACAAATGTTTCTGCAAAAACAAACAATTTAACATAAACTTTTTACTAAACAAATGGCATGGTTGGCTAGGGCTTGTTCCACTGATTCCATTGATATAAAGTTTGTAATTTTTGGACGTGTGGATCAAAAGTTACAAGGGTTTCAATTTTGCAAACAAATCTGATTCAAACTTTGTTTTTAAACAGAACTGGTGACACGCGTCCTATTCCCATTCGTCGGTACCGCTTCGCTCGGATCGGCTATTCTGGCGTGTTGGATCAAGTCAGATCGAGTGGCACAGGTTGCGTACCCCTTCGCTTTAAGTGGTTCTATCCTATCCACTAGATCGAGATCGGACGGCTGTCGCGAGCTTGACCTAAAACGAGCGGCGCTGCGGCGGTGGATGGCGGCGGAGCGGCCAGATGGTGGTGGTGCCGGCGATACAGGAAGCAATGGAAGGTGGGGAGATGCTCACAGTGATCGCAGGGCGACGCCGAAGCTCAACGTGGAGTCTTCTTGTCAAGGGGCGCTCGGGGACAGGAGGAATCGCTCACCGGAGTTGGTATGGGCGGCGGTGCTCTCGGGTCGTCGTCGCTGGCGTCGTTTGGAACCACGAGCAAAAAGAGAGGCACGGTTAGAAGCGCACAAGGGTCGCGAGTAAGGGAGAATGATCGGGAGGTGCTGGGGCGGTCGAGGCTTACCAGGGGAGTTCGTCGGAGAAACGGCAGACGGCGGTGGCGAGTTGAGGTTGACGAAGCCGACGTTACGGGGCACTCGCGGGCGAACCAGTGGCACGGGAAGATGCGCCAGGAGGTGAGGAGCGGGCTCGTGTTCAGTGGGAGGCGAGAGGCGGCGGGGTGTGGCCGGAATTGGAGCAAAGGCTCGTCGGAGACCGCGGTGGTGTGGAGAGGAATTGGGCGGCCTGGGGGCGTGTTGAGGTGGGGCGACTGAGGGGAAGTGGAGAGGAGGAGTGGGCGCTTTAACGTGCGTGGTCAAGGGGCCGATTAATGGCGTGGTTAACGCGTATTACGCCGGACTTTATTCGCCTGCAACGGCCGGCGGTGAGAGGGGCGTAGTCCGCGGGTGGGGAAGAAGGGGACGTGGCTATGGGGCCTAGTGTCAGCGAGATAGAGAGGGGTTTGGTTGGGGCCTACTCATCAGTGACTGCGCGGGTTCTGTTTCTGGTGAAAAACGTTTCGTCCGTGGAAAAAGGAGTTGGGCTGGAATGGGCTGCTGGTCCTGGTGAGTTGGGTCAGTCCGTTTTCATATTTTTTTCTGTCTGATTGTTTTATCTTTTTCTATTCTGTTTTCTGTTTTGAATTTCAAACAACAAAACAAACATTTAAATCTATTCAAACATTCACCACACTTGTAATTGAATTTGGTTCTGTTTAATAACATAAACCAATTCCCAAAATAAAATAATATTTTTATTTTAGAGTCCATTTATAATTAAATAAAATGGACACTAGTTAATAAATCAAATGGGTTTTAATTTATTTAAAAACTCCATTTGAAATCTAAATATTTTCAAAACCAAATTAGTAGGTTTTATTTGAAAATAGAAAATACTTGGAAAACTTGTTTAAAGTAAAATAACATTTTATTTTAGGGTCCATTAATAATTAAATAAAATGGACCTTAGTTATTAAATCAAAATGGGGTTTGTTTTATTTATTTTCAAAACTCTATTTGAAATCCAAAAAAAAGTACCAAAACCATTCAGTAGGTTTTATTTGAAAACAATAAACACTTGGAAAGCTTATTTAAAATAAATAAATAAGTTTTAGTGTTTATTTAAAATGGGAAAAGCCTTTACTAAAATAAAATTGGATATTAAATCCTTATTAATTTATTTAAATAAACCTTTACTATTTTTATCAAAACAAAACATTTTATTTCAAAAACTTGGCCAAGGTTTAATTTGGCTCTATAAAATAATCCTTATTTATAAATCTACCTTTTCTTTTGAAAACCAAATCTTTTATTAAAAGATCCAAAAATAGTAATTTTAAATATTTTTAAGTTTATTGTTTATTTATCTTTTTAAATTCCTTTAGGATTTTATTTGATCTAAAATAGGCTTTGAAAGTTCCCAATTGGATTCAAAAAGTTTCTTCTCACCCTGAAAATCAACAAAGTTTTATTTATTCATTTATTTTTCACATAACAAGATTTGGAAAATGTTGGGATGTGACAGTTGCCAAACGAATCGGCCTGATGGGTGATGGTAAGTTGGTGGCATGGAGCCTGAGAAGTAGCTACACAAAGTTTGTATGTCCATTGAATACTTTTTCTACCGTAAAAGAAACCTGATGACATACCTTAACTCCACATAATGTTATGTAGCCTGTAGATGTACCTCAATATGTTGTCGTTTCTCCTTTGTTTTCCAGTTCTCCATGCACTAGTAAAGAACTACCATTATGAACCTGTCAGTTTTCATTGATCTTCTGCCTTTTCATTTACTTCAGGTCAACAATAATGCAGACTAGTTCGTAACATGCAAGGCTGCAATGACATTGGTGGTTTGATTAGAGATATCATTTTGTTTTCTACCTGAATTGTCTTTTGAAATATCTATGAATTGCAATGCTACAAGGGCTATTGTTATTAGTCAGTAGCTATACAACTAACATATGTACGCACTGTTGGATTACGCACTGTTGGATCAGCTTGACATATGTGTGCGCTTGATATATTGCAGTTATGTAAACTTTGTTGAGACATATGTATGTGGTCGAGATCTATTACAGTTTTGTCAGTTGAATGACATCTATTAATCGATCTATCTATTAATTTTAGTGTATATTCTGAATATGAATTGTTTTTTTTGGTGGGCTTGAAAGGCACAATTGCTAGTGGATCATTTTGGCCTGCGGGTAGAAATTGTGGCGATCTGACCGCCGATAGACAAATAGTGGCAGCCCAACTGCCGGTACAAACATTCTGGCAATCTAACTGCCAGTATGGAAACTGTGGCAAACAAACTGCCGGTAGAAATACCTCAGCAATCCAACTGCCGGCGTAGGCTATGTGCCGGCAAAGATTTAATCTGCCGGAAAATGTGGATTACCTGGGGAAATGAACCTGCCGCTAAAGAATCATCTGCCGGCAAAGATATTTGCCGTCAGGATTATAGGGGGCAGCTATATCTGCCGGCAAAATACTTGTGCCGGCAGGCTGATTGCCTCCACAAGCTGCTTATGCCGGCAGTTTTTGTGCCTCCATGCTTGGTCCATCGTGTAGTGGGGCCAAGTTAGAAAAAACCAAATATGGTTCTTGGCCACAAAATATTAATAAAACCACGTTTAGAAATTTCAAAGAAAATAACATGTTCATAAAGATGTGAACAATGTATTTTCTCGGAGGAAATAGCACATCACACAACATGTTGGTGACTTTGTTGCACAAAACCATATGGTACACTTTCTTTTGCACAAAACACCATATTTTCATGTAATCTTTGCGTAAAACACGCAAACACTTATTAGCTTCCTTAATAGCCAATTAAATAAGAGGGCCCATGGCAAGAACCTGTATCAAACTTCTGTAATTTTGCAGGCTACACATATCCTGTCAATGGTTATTATTATGTACAATTCAAATACCTATGGTTTACAAAAATTCCAACTGAAATTGTATCAGCCTAGAACCAAAATAAACCAACTCCAACTCACACTTTGTTTCACCCCCAATTTTAGACATCAAATTTTAGAAAGGAAATACATTTTTATGTCAAACAGAGTCAAAAAATTTCGCCGCCAATTTACGAATTTCCCTCTTGGTAAAACCCCTCACCAAAAGGATAAAAAACGATAAGTAGGGCATTGCTGACGGAGCTTACCCATTGAATTTGCCGGGACCGTCGGAATCCTTAGCCGACGTCTTCTGGGCAGGCACGCCGCCGCCGCCGGCACTGGGTCGTGTGGAGGCCGCTTATGCTACAGCCAGCTAATCACTTGTTGTGTGTTCTGCGCAAAGATTACAAGAAATCATGCTGTTTTGTGCAAAAAAAGTATAACCTGTGGTTTTGTGCAACAAAGTCACCAACATCTCGTGTTACGTGCTATTTCCTCTATTTAATTGGCTATTAAGGAAGCTATAAGGGTTTGCATGTTTTGCGCAAAGATTACATGAAAATGTGGTGTTTTGTGCAAAAGAAAGCGCAACCTGTGGTTTTGTGCAACAAAGTCACGAATATGTGGTGTGATGTGCTATTTCCTCATTTTCTCGTCTAAAAATAATTGACTTGACTTTATCTAGATTTGAATGTATCTATACACTAAAACATATCGAAATACATGTGAATCTACACAAATTCACGTCACTTATTTCCTGAGAAAGTACATAAAGAAAATTTTCATTTAGAAACATTTTTATTCACGATCTGAAAAAGGAGACAATGCAGTGATCTACTTGTTATTTGGGGTATCTTAGGAATTAAAATACCTCTTAATAAAATCTTCATGTGTATAGGAAATACCTCTGATGTACTGCTAATTTTTTCTAAATGATACATTTTTTTATTCAATTTCACAAATAATACACGAAATCAAAAAATTGCAAATCTAACGAACCGTCGTCCGTTGAAAAGACGAAGGTGGCGGTTCGTCTTTTGAAAAGACGAAGGGGGTGGTTCGTCCGTTCAAAAGACGAACGTGGTGACTGGGACATGTTCATTCACACATACGTTCGTCTTTTGAACGGACGAACCACCCTCTTCGTCTTTTCAAAAAACGAACCACCACCTTTGTCTTTTCAACGGACGACGGTCCGTTAGATTTACAATTTTTGGATTTCATGTATTATTTGTGAAATCGAATAAAAAAATTATTATTTAAAAAAAATTAGCCTGATGTACTAGTATATAATATATGTAACAACTTCTATATTTTCAGAACTTGAATATTCATAAAACTTTGTAAAAAAATCAGATCTCACTGGAGCCCGGGATAGAGACATTTGTAGTTCAGGGTACCCGACTATAGAGGGTCCCAGATCAATATAAGCAGGGGCGGCTTGTGCGCTGACACAATCCTCTGTAACAATGAAACGTCCTAGAGACAGAGACATTACCTGTACACACAATCCTACAACAAGAAGAAAGAAGAAGAAATAAAAAATTCCACTATAATGATTAAAACCTTATAGCTACAACACGAACCTCTGTCAAGACAACACCCAGAGTCAAATTCTGCAAAAGAGACGCCTCAAAAAAAAAACAGTGCACACGTGTCGTCGCTGACCGATCATAGATCTTAGGTTTTTATCCTAAAAAAAGTCCGCACTCTCAAAACAATATTTCAACAAAGCTATTGTTAGGCACAACCAATTAAGATCATACCTTGAATTTTCTCCCTGGATGATAAAGACCCTGTACTCTTCTCGTGTTGTCGGTCCTGCATGCCGATGTCGCTGCTACAAGTCAAGAATCACCTAGTAAAGTCACCACCACCTCGAATTCCGCCATTACTAAATCTTAGACCTCAATCGTCATGACATTCTTGCCACTGTCTTCACCGTGGAAATTAAAATACCAACATGTCCCATGATGACAACATTGAACGAAGCTTCGCGTCACACCCATATGAAGTCGCACATCTATAAATAAGGGTGCACACGATCGAATACCATTAGGTCCAGCAATCTATAGGCATGAAGCGTTGAATGGAGATCTCTCACGAAGCCTTCCAAAACTCGTCACCGACAAGAACAATAAGGCCAAGCATCAAGTAGAACACCGTCTTAACGCGGGAAGAACCCTAGGATCGCCTCTTTTATTAGGCAGATCGACATGCCACCACGTTGCCGACCGTCGGCTTCCAATAGTAGGCTGGAGATCTCAGCGTGCATCGCCGCCGCCACTCGCACCACACGGAGATGAGGGGCTGAGCTCAGCATCGAACTCCCCTAACCCTCACGGCCACGGTGGCCGCCAAGGTCGCTGAAAAAATCCAGGACTGCCATCCCGACGTCCATCTCCGTCGAAAGAACCGCGTTGTCCAGGGCCGCTGCGAGACTCCAACCGGAGATCCTGCCATGCGAGGAGGATGACCACCGCCGCCACCAACCGCTCTAGGGGACGAGAGCCCGCCACCGCCGTCAGCGCATGGGCCTTTGACCGGCGGCATCCTTCGGCAGTGGCGGGGGATCGGGGGCGAAGAGAAAGGGGGTGGCGGCAACTAGGGTTTCGCCCGAGCCGCCCCTCCTAGGATCGACAAGGCCGTGGGTGTGTGTCCCGTACTTGGCTGCAAAAGAAGAGGCAGAGGAAGACAGGAGGCGAGACTCTCATGGATGGCCGAGATATTGCAGATTTTATGCTTTATTTATAAAGCGGAGCGAAAACCTATTTCAAGAAGATATTGCAGATTTTTGTTAGAGAGATATTGTAAAGTTGTTCTGTCGATCTGTTGCAGTATGCAGTTCCAGAGTCGGGGCATGGCGCAGGCAATGGCGACGACGGCCAGGTTAAGCGGGGACGGTCACCGCAGGCCGGCGGCTGTTGGTGCAGGACTCTTGCGTAGATGCAAGATCATAGCATATCGTGCATTGATGCAAGATAGATGACTGCGCGTAGTCTAAAAAAAGATACGTACATGACTGAGATCCACTGAAAACAGTAATGACCAAGCACGCTTACTGATGTTAACTTTGTTGTTATACTTTTCATTCATCTCTGACTCCAGTAAAGCTTCACTTGGGTGCAAACATGCAAGATTCAGAGTTTTCAGGGCAGATTTTCATCTCAGATTCAGAGTACAAAATCTACACGACACCAATTGTTTACATGCATGCTTATTCCAATAGGCGAAATCATGGAACTCTGAATGCACGAATTAATCAGAGTAGAAACCAGTTTATTTTGCTCAGGTTCCTGTCGGTTGAGCTGATGAATCCGGCAGGCGACAGCAACGCACGTGTGTGACCTTTGGCACCACATACTATCGCCATCAGAACAACACATGACCTGCACGATTCGTCCAAACGAGGCATAGTATAAGCTTAATATTCTCTGAATAAAACTCCCGACAGCGGCAGGGCATAAGTACTTGTTACTGAAGCTGCTTCAGGGCATCACCAACTAGACCAGTATCTATCGTCGGCTCTCTCTCCAAATGCGCTTGTATGGTATGAATGAAACCTGCCTCTGCCAGCAGTATGCCTCGAACCAGACAGAACGGAGTTAGTGCCTTCAGAATCACCTACGTACCAAAGCCATAGCCACGATTCTTCGTCCATCTCCTCCTGAAAGAAATTTACATCCAGTTTCAGCACATCTTCTCCTGGGAGAAAGAATCCACCACCAAATTCAGTAAACTGAAAACTTTGAGTTTGGGTCGATTAGTGTAGAACAATATATCCAGGTAAATCCCTGCTTCGACCATGAACTACCTATCTGTCACTGGCATGTCTTCTCTTTCTGCCTTTCAAGGAAGAAAGACTTGTTGGGCCATGTTCCTCCATATGGAGGTGTGTTGGCGGCCGAACTACAACCCGTGAAAGTTCAACATGTTTCAACCGTTGATCTCGATATTCGTATCCAACGGCTGAAGTATTGGAAGAGGAGTAGAAAAGAAAACCCTAGCCACCAAGGATGGCTGTGTCTCAATCAGAGAGTGAGCTGAGTAAGAGATAGGGTGAGAGAAAAGACAAGAACACCACAACCTAGCGAGAAGAGAGGAAGAAAAAGGAGAGGTGATTCCTGTCTAGATTTTTGAAATCTGACCGGTCTGTCTTCAAGCTGGTGTTTGAAGGCTCAAACGTTTTTAGATTGGCTCCAAACTTGGTGAGCTTGTTCCTTGCTTTGAATACTTTGATCTGGTTAGCAGGTTTGAGATTTTGATCAGTGTAGCATCAGATTTGGAAGCGGTTTAGTCAGTTTAGACTGCTGCAGTTTTAGCATAGAGCAGTTTTGGTAGACGAATAGTTTGGGCAGACAAACAGTGTCCGATTGCCCTGAAATTTGGCATGTATGTTGGGTACTCGTATGCCATCTTGTCTACCGAGTTTGGTGCTGATTGGATCTGCGGTTTAAGAGCAGTTTGCTGATTACCAAAGAGGACAGAAACTGAGATACTCTGCTTTGCTGTAATCTTTCTCTCAAGTGGTTGTTGTTGTAGTTGCCGGTGGGCAACATGATGAGTGTGTTGTACATCTGTAGATGTTGTAGAGAAGACTCTATATCCAGGTTTCTCATAGTGAAACTCGCGTGGACCGGTTGGTCCGCACTCATGGTTTTTTCTTTCTCACGTTGAGAAGGTTTTTTCACGTAAATCCTTGTGTCACCTGTGCATGTGCTTATTGTTTTATTTCCACTGCATATATGTTGATTGAAACTATCCTCGGGTTTCACCGCAAGCAACGAGGGTTGTGTATCCTCCCCCAACAAAGTGGTATCAGAGCTGAGGTTCAGTTCGTGGTCAGTTCAGAGCAAGGTTTGTTTTGGGCTGAGTGCATTTGCTTGTGGTGAAGGATAGACGTGAATAACAACAGAATGATTTCTTTGAATGATACAAATTATCAAGCATGGAAGAGCAAGATTAAGTACTTGTTATATGTGAAGGATTACTGGAAGCCGGTGTTCTCCACTAAGATGCCTAGTGATATGCAAGAAGATCATTAGGAGGTACTTCATCTCCAAGCTTGTGGGTTCATCCAACAATGGGTGGATGATAATGTTTTAAACCATAGCATTGATGAGTCACATGCATGTACCTTATGGCAGAAATTGGAGGAGTTGTATGCCCACAAAGAAGGTACCAACAAGATGTTCTTGATCAAGAAATTGATGCGTTTGAGGTACAAGGAGGGCACTCCAATTGTAGATCATGTGAATGAATTTCAGGCATTATAAATCAAGTATCTTCAGTGGGAATCACATTTAAAGATGAAGTCAGAGCCTTGCTGCTACTTGGATCATTATCGGACACTTGGGAGACCTTTAAGGTCACCATGTGCAATTTAGCACCTAATGGAGTAGTCACTTGGAACCTTGTGAAGACCAAGGTACTAAATGAAGAGTCTAGAAAAATTGCTGATAAGGACGGTTGTTCCTCACATTCTGAAACGTTAGTGACCGAGTCATGGAGGAGAAGCAAGAGCAAAGGTCTGAGCAAGGGAGGAGAAAGAAGTAGAAGCAAATCAAGAGGCAAAGACAAGTATGCTGGAATTATATGCCATCATTGCCACGAGAAGGGCCACATCAAGTGGCATTGTGAATAATGAAAGAAAGACAAACCGATAGTGATAGTGATGGAGGCTAGATTGTTGCGGTTCAGGAGATCATGTTTCTCATGCATGAAGAACATGATGGCAGCAGTGTTTCCACCATTGAGGAGAGGATCGCTATAGTTTCTGATGATACCATCAGCCTTGCAGATGGTGATGAGATGACTTGGATTCCGGACAGTGGTGCTACCATACATGCTACATATCGTAGAGAGCTCTTCACTAACTACAAAGCAGGTGATTTTGGTGTTGTGAAGATGAGAAATAATGATAGAGCAAAAATCATTGGAAGAGGAGATGTGCACTTGGAGACTAAAAATGGTATGACACTAGTCCTCAAGTCAGTGAGGCATGTTGAGGCCCTTCGGCTCAACATTATCTCGGTTGGATTGCTTGACGGAGATAGGTACTTGAGAAATTTTGGAAATGCACGGTACTGAAGGGAATATGCCCTAAGAGGCAATAATAAAGTGTTTATTATGTATATTCCAAGTATATGATAGATGTTTATTTTGCATGCTATAATTGTATTAATACGGAAACATTAATACATGTGTGTTTAATATAAAAACAGAAAGTTCCTAGTTATGGCTCTCTCATAAACTAGCTCGTTGATTAACAAGATGATCAAGGTTTCCTGATCATGGACATTGGATGTTGTTAATAATGAGATCACAATATTAGTGTAATGGTGTGATGAACATTCATCCGAAGTATAGCATTACGATCAAAGTCATTGAGTTTATATTGCTATAACAACTTACGAAGTGATCCTAATCCTTATACCATGAGATCATGTCAATCACTAACACCGGAAGAGTTTCTTGATAACATCAAACGTCACACCGTAACAGGGTGATTATAAAGATGGGTTCAGAACTAATAAAGTGTTATGTTGAGGCCCATGGATCGAGAGTGGAATTTGTTCATCCCGATGACGGATAGATATACTCTGGGCCCTCTCGGTGAGATCACATTGGTTAGCTTGCAAGCAAGTGATTTGATCACTAGAATGTTATATCACGGGAACGAGAAGAGAGTGCATGTCAGTAACGAGATCAAACTAGGTATGGAGATACCGATGATCGAATCTCGAACATGTAATATATTGTAACATCCCAAAAATCATGATTTATAAAGTTGCACATCATTCATGCATCCTCATGCATTTTAAAATTTATTTCAAACAAGATTGTAAAACAAAAGCCAATTGTTGCCTATTATTTTATGTAAGAAAGGCAAAGGCTTCATTTCCCTTTTTAAATCATGAGAATACTTTGTTTCAACTAGAAAAGGTTTGAATGTTGTTTCCAAAGCTTGTTCAAAGTTTCAAAACAAAAATCTAAATTTAAAACCATTTATATGCCTAATATAAATATTTAATTAAGGCATGGTTTCAATTCTATTTTAATTGGACCAAGGAGTGTGTGATCAAACAGCAAGGTTTTATGCACAAATATATGCTTGGATTATTTTAAAAAATCCAGAAGAAGTTTGAATTCAAACTCATTTGAATAGCATTTGAAAATGATTTCAGAAAATCAAATCAGAAATATAAAAGGAATTAGAAAATAAGAAAAGGTCGGCGCCACCATTCTAGCCCATCAGCAGAATCGGCCCAAAAGCCATCCCACCCGGGATTCCCTCTTCTCTCTCTCACCCGCACCTGCTCTGCCCCGCTGTCGCTGCGACTAGGCCCAAGCCAGGCCAGCATCTTCTTTCCCACCCCCGCGCGCGCAGACTCCGTCGCCACCGACGTTTCCTCTAGAAACGCCGCATTTGATTTCTCGCGTAATTAGCATTGAAGCACCGCGTAATTCCCTCGCCCCTCCTGGCTACTTAATCACCTCGCCGCCGCGGTCATTTCCCCCCACTCTGCACACTCGCTCCGCCACCAGGCTGCCAGTATTTCGCACCGCACCACCGCTGCCCGACGAGCCCCGGCAAGCGATTACGGTGAGCTCCGAGCGCCCCTTACCTTCTGGTTCAAATGAGCGTGATCCTCGTGTCCGTGTGCATCCTCTGACGCATCTGTTTTGCCTTATCGTGACCCAGGTCGCCGTCCCCGTCCACCTCTGCAAACGACAGAGCCGCCGCTGAACTCCGTCGAGCAATCTAGGTAAAACCCGACTCCTCCTTGCCTTCTCTCTGACCCTGTCGTGTTCGCCTGATCCTTGTGCACACACTGATGCTCTTGGCTTGTGCTAGGGCGATCCATAATGTCACCAACTTCGCCGTCCACACGAACCCGATGTCGCCCGTAACTCCGACGAGCGCTAGCTGCTGCTACAGCCCGCCCCTGTCCACGCCAGCAGCACGTTGAGCTTCCTCGTGTTCTTGCGAGTCAGATAAGCCATACCACAACCCCCATCCCCCGCTAGAATCGCCGGACCGTCGCTGCCAGTAGCGCCGCCGCCGCTAGTACCCGTTTGCGCCGCCCATCCATGGTTGATTGATCATACACCGTTAGATCTAGATCTAGCGCGCCAGATTAGATCACTTAGCGAAAGGGTATGTTTATATCTGAGCCGTGCGATTTCATTTAAATCCTGCAGCTCTCGTTGATCGATCCAGCCGAACCGGTACGGGCCAATCAGACACGTCCACGTGTCTGGGTTTTAATTTAAAATCTGTTTTTGAATCTATTAGTTATTCAAACTTGTAAAAATTCAATAACTTTTGTTCTGTTTATCCAAAAAATACAAATACTATATCATTGGAATAACAAAAATAAATCTTACACATCTGTAGGCTTGGATTTGTGTTTTGCTTCTGTTAAATTAGAATTTTATGCATAGATATTTGTAGGCCTATTTTGTGTATAAAAAATAGTTGGAAAATGTTTGAAAAGCCAAACTAAGTTTATTTGGTGTATAAATGTTTAGTTTGTTGTTCAGTACTGTTTTACTTGTCTTGTTTAGTTTAGAAAAATCATCGCATGGCATTTGCATGCATTCATATATTTTTGCTTGATTATTTGAAATATGAATTTGGTGCTATCATTTTATGTGTAGATTTTAGTGCTAGTGGTGATTGTGACTGTGAGGATTGTTGTTACTCCCCCAACTACCAAGGCAAGTGGTGCTTCATATTTTTGTCCCAATATTTTGACTATGCATTAGTGATATTTTGTATAGGGCTTGCATGATAATTTTTGCTAAGTATCTATATGCTATGCTTGGGAAATCCTAGTAGTTGTAGAATTGTTAGAATTTTCTCTAAGTTAAGATACTTGCTATTGCCATGCTTAGCCTAGTTAGTAGCAACCAGGGTGGATTATATGCATGCTATGGAAAAATATTGCTAAGTCTTTGACTTGTGTTTTAGTTAATAAAACAACTAAGTGAATGAAACACCTGGGTGGAATGGTATGTTTGGGTTATGTTGAGTGGTTACACAAGACCCATATCTATGGTCTACCTTGTGTATCACACTTGTGGAAAGCCACCCAGGAACAAAGGGATTTGAGATGCCATATGTTAAGAAGCTTCTAGTGCAACCACATGGCATTATGGGCTCTGCCTGGATCATATAGGTTGCAATAACTTAGCCAAATGGACAATTGGTGGTAGGGGGTGATAGGTTTGGGAACGCGTCCATTTTGGTCTAAGGGAAGGCTTCTGAAAGGTCCTGTCTCGATGCATGTCGAGTCTTGTGGGGAAAGTGCACGACCTCTCGAGAAGGAAGAATCTAAGTACTTAGCCGTGTCCCCGGCAATGGACAATTTGAGCATCAAGACATGGAAGCTATCAAGAATACCCTCATCCCAATTTCTAAGTTAAAAACTTGTGGTTGAACAAGGGTAAAGGTTCACCAATGTCTATTGGTGGTTGCTTGGGAGTTTTTGCCAAACAAAAACTTAGTGTTTTCAACTGATAGGTAAAACCTATTTTATGCAAAGCAAGCCTAAGCTACACTTAGCCAAATTCATGTAGAAGCTGGAACTATTATTCTACTAAGGTATCACTTGCCAATACTATTCCAATGTATTGACACACTGTGGCTGTAACTTGTGATCTTGCAGGTTACTCTGATGAGGATTAGGGTTATGAGTCTACACTCAACATGCTTGCCTGTGGAACATGAAGATGAAGACTTTTATTTATATTGTTAAGTTAAACTCTTGTACTAGCCTATGGCTATGGAGTTGTAAAAGACTATGTTATCTCTGGAATGACGATGTAATAATGACCTTTGTTTCTGTGTACTTTATCTTAAACTATGGATGCTAGCATTTGATCCAGGGACTAGCATTGCAATCACAGGGACCTTTACCTTTATAAAGGTGGGGTCTTACAGATGGTATCAGAGCACTGTGTTGCCTATAGGATTATGACCCTAGGTTGGATTAGACTAAGAAACCACTAAGGAAAAAATTTCAACACTTTGAAAAATTTCCACACTTGTCTTTTTCTTCTCGTAAACCTTTCTAATCTTCTTTCTCATCTCTATTTGTAGATGAACTCCATCAACGAAGCCGTGAGGAAGGGACCACTCATGACCATGACTTTGGAGTGTGAGACTGAATTTCCCAAGGCCCTCAAGAACCTTATGGTTACCATGGGGATACATGGTGCAGCTGTGTACAAGTGTAGCATCCCATTTGTCTAACAACTGTAATGCTACTTGGTTTAGTAATAAAATGGCTACTTCCTACATATGATTGTTGCATCATCATCATATCATGCTCATGTCATCATGCCATCTTGCAATTTGAGCATCATACAAACCCTTGTGTTTTGGTTCTTACCTCATATGCATCATTAATTGTATTTGCCTCTTGTTATTGTATCTGGTTCTTGATATATTGTTAAAAGCCCAAGTTGAGTTGGGGGCATATCTTTTATTTGCTCCACCACTTTTCCTTCACCACTTTATAATTCCACCATCCAATTAATATGAGCTTGGCATTTTATTTGACTTTACCTCTAGCTCATGTGGGTTGGGTGGATTCCACTCATAATCTTTTGCTTGGCCTTACTCCATCTTTGGGGATGCACATAAATAAATGCCATGGGATATTATTTTGTTCTCACAAGATAAAACCTGGCATTTAATGCATTTGCATGGGCCATGCAACCATCATCAACTTTGGTCATCTTATGGTTTTATTTGAATTCTTGAGTGGGTCGTCTCTGTCTTTATTCCTGCTTTTGGGCTTGATCCATTTTAATCTTGCTCATACCTCATCACCTCTTTTCCTCTTTCTCTTTTGGCCATCTTGTTGAGCTTGTGTGGATCATGCTTGACCTAATCAAGACACCAAACCCTCTCTCTCTCCCTCTCACCATGCATGACCCCCACCATACTTGCATCCCTCCTCTAAACCTAGCTCGACCCCACCATGTCCCACTCCCTCTCGGCCTCCCCTCTCTTCCATGCTTGGGCCACAGCTCCACCCCCTCTCCCTGGCCCCACATGTCATCTTCTCTCTTTTCTCTTCTCTCTCTCCACCCCAAACCCATCTACCCTAGCCGAGCCTACCCCTCTCCTCTCTCTTGCTCTCTCTCTCTGTCTGACCTGCCCCACCCCGAGCCCCTCGCACCTGGCCCACCTGGCAGTTCCCCCCAGCTCTGCCTGCCTAGTTAACCCTCCCCCTTCCCTGCCTGGCCGATCACGTGAAGGAGAGGCAAAAAGGTGGCCGAAGCCACCTTCCCCTCCCCCACGCCATCCTCACCTTCCCCCTCCCGTTCTTATCCACCCCTCCATCTCTCTGCCTTGCCCAGCTACTCCCTATCCACCCCAGAGGTTCTGCCTCGCCTCCCCTTCCTCCCTTTTTCCTCCCCCGACAGACCCCCTCTCCACCATGGCCCCAAAACCCTAGCTGCCTCGGCCTGTTGCGATCTGCGCGTCCTGCTGCTCCCCGAGACCCCCAGAAGCTCCGACGAGATCCCCTGCACCTCCTTAGACAGCTAGCACCAGAGAAGGCGACTGGAAGGCCACCGAGCACCGCCGCCGTCGCCATGGCCGGAGGGATCTGAAGCTCCTCGTCACGAGCCCGCCGTCAGACCCCTTCCTCCCCGAGCCTCGCCAACCACGTCGACAAGCTGCTGGTGAGCTCCGCTATCCCCCAGACAAGGGCCTCTCCTCTCTCGCGCGCCGTAGCCCCGCCGCCCTCCGACGAGCGCTCTGCGTGCACGCCGCGCGTCGTGCCGACCGACAGCAGCTAGATCCGACGCTGTTCGTCGCCCCGCCCCGCTCGCTGTAGCCCTCCACTGGCGATGCCACCTGTAGGGAACCTGTAGCCCGTTTAGCCCTCTCCATTTTTGGTTTTTGCAGCACTCCGTTTTACCCAGTGGATTGCTCGCCAACGTCGACCAAACCCCGGCCGATCGTCGGTGCCTGCAGAGCGGCGCGCCGCTGCCGTCCCGACAGCCGCCGCTGTTTTGCGCTTAGGCCCCTGCAGATTCTCCCGCCTAAACCCGACGTCCCCGTAGCCCCACCAGTCAGCGTCGGTGGCGTTTTTATAAAAAGGCTCCCCACGTTTCGCAGACTCAACCCGCGGTCCCGGCTCCTCCACGTGGCACGCCTCGCTGGCGCGCCCGCGTGTGGCCCCGAGCCGACCGTGTCCCCACCTGTCAGCGTCTGCTGTTAGCAAAGAGTGTGTAACAAAAGTTTTTGGGTTGTCTGTTTAAATTCAAAACTGATTCAAATTAATTCAAATTCAATTATAAATCTGTTTTCAAATAACTTTTCAATTATAAATCCAAATAATGCAAATAATATATGTTTTGGAATCAGAAAAATGTGAGGATTTCAAATATGCTATTCAAAATATTATTTGAACACTTTAAATTTCAAGTTGAATTAAATTACAACAAAATGCCCCTGGACCTTAATTATTTAATAACTTTTGTTTTATAACTCCGAATTTAACAAATGATATGTCTAAAATGATCAGCTCGACGAGACCTTTCTGTTTATGCTATCCATAACTTCAATTGTAGCATGCATCATATAAATATATAGTATACAGCAACTAATATGACAATAAAATGTGACCAAAACCCAATAAAAATGTTATTTCTTGTATTTTACACCTCACCCATGCCATGCTACATTATTGCCATGCAACTTGTGCATCATTCATCATGGCATGATTGTTGCTTGACGCATTTTATTCCTATGCTTGTGCACTTTATTTATGTTGGCCCTTGTTTGTTTGGTTCTTCTTCGAATAGACACTGAGCAGGGGATTTATCAAGAGAACCAGGAGCACTACCCAGATCCGTCTCTCGCTTCAACTGAGTTGCCATGCAAGCACTACCACATGCTTGCATACATACAGTACCTATTGCCTCTATCTTACTCTTGCATCATGGAGTCGCGATTGCATTAAACTGAATCCCAAGTATTGCATAGCCTTTACTTTTAAACCCCACCAAGCTTGTTCCCCCATCCCATGAGCCATTACTACAGGAGTTGTTTGAGCCATGCGAGTCGTAGAACAGCATGTGTAGGGTTTGTGAGTGTCTGTTGGATAACGAGGTACATAAACAACTTAACCTGAGTAGTAATGGGATAACTAATGAAAGTGGCACCGGTGAGCAATATCTGCTATTTGGTTTTTCCTGCTCACTTGTGTCCCGTAGGACCCCGAGTACTTGAAACCTGTTCCTTGAATATTCGTGCTATCCACATCCGGGAGGCTTATGGGACCCCCCCTGAGCCAGAGCTTGATTCATTCTTATTTCTTGGGGCCACAAACTAGTTTGAGGTTTTATTTACTATTCCGTACTTATGCCATGTTTACTGCTTTATTTAAGATTGTGCGAGGAGCACACTGTACTGTTTAGGCAAGCGGAGTGTTTTCGCGGTATTGACAATCCCAGTTTTGGGTTCCCAGTCGTTTACAGCCATTGTCGCAAACCTTGAGTCCGTCTCGGAGTCAGCTAGCTTCGTTGCGGGTGTACTCATTGGGGTGGCCCCCTGAAATATTTCTGAATCCTGTGATTGCTTTGTCGTGAAGGCCTCGTTGGGTTTTGATTTGGTTTTTCCGAGGTTGATCGAGTGTGTGTTGCTATTTGTGCACCCCTGCAGGGTAAAACTTTCTGAAAGCCGTGTCCGCGGTTATGGACGACTTGGAGCACAGTTTCTCGATCATAGACAAGCATAACTAAAGTACCGCTTTTAACTTGACTAAATAACTGACTAGTAAATAGTGCAACACTCATGGAATGGTTAATAAAACTGCCAACGGATGGGGGGGGGGGGGGTTGTTCGTCCGCTTCCTCGTCGGTAAGCGAGGAGGAGGATGGATCTGATGATATTACTGTTATAACTGTTGACATTAATTCACGGACATCCGTCTATCTTTGGTTAGGCGGATGGTTAGCGAGTATCTATAGAACTGTTAGGGTTTATCTTTTGCTGCAATTGCGTCACCCCAGGTTGTGTCCCCTTTAGAGGCATAAAGACTTGCTGAGTACCCCTAGGGTCTCACACGATAAATTATTGGTTCAGATGAACAGGTACAATCGCAAGACGGATACTGGGTGGAGGAGGCTGATGATGTGGGCAACGATCGTTTGGTGTAGAGATTCTGGGAACGGGGATCCATGAGATCTGTGGGCGGGATGTGCTTACTTCTAGGCATCTTATGCCGATTTGCTTCTTATCCGTACTCGGACCTTGTTTGCCGCTTCCGCCTGATACTCTGATGTGTGATGTATGAGGAATTATCCTAAAATATTATATCTATCTAGGTCATTTGAATCTTGCCGTATGGCGTTGCTATATTTTCCTTTCTTTCTAGATGGAATGGCTCTGATGTACTTTTGTATGGTGGCTTGCATACATACTCATTTGTGTATGTAGTTGATCCCTTCGCCTGCCGATTACGCCGCCCGTACAGGTCCCGATGAATTGGAAGTGGTTGGGACGGCCGAAAGGTCTACCCGTGAGTGGCTTTTGGGGCCCCACCGTACTATTTCAACCACTTCCGCTCATCCAGGCTTGTATCTAGGAGCGTAATTCACCGAGGTAGTTACAATTGGTATCAGAGCCATCCCGACCTTCAGGGTCTCAGCCAAATGGTCGTTGTCCGTCTAGCAAATATTTTTGGTAGTTATGTATACTAGGGAAAAACAAAACGGGAGAGTAGGACTGCTTCCATTTTTCTTCTTCCCCACCCACCCACCCTTTTCTGGTAAGGAAGTGTAACGTTTTCAATCCTCTTCTTAAAATTTCAAACTAGGATTCACGTGTTCGGGGTTTCCGTAGTACCATAGGTTGTGTGTGTGTGTGTGTGTGTGTGTGTGTGTAATCCTTTGTCTATCTGTTGCATCCAAGTTGTTATCTAATCGGCCTTTTTGGTTATCAACTGTTGGTACATTCCATACCGACAGGCTTTTGCAAACCGACGCGATCTGTCTTACTCTTTGTTATCCGACGTTATCTTGTTTGGGGTGTTCGTTTCTGTAGTTACTAATCTTTAGGTTCAACGTGAGAAGAAGGGGTTAGGATATGTGTTTACTTATTCATGTGCGGAGTAATGATTTGAGTGCGGGATGGAGTCGCGACCATACCACTACTCTTATCATTCGCTTTTGTATATTGAATTGGTAGAGTCACTAATCTTGATTCGTTAAGTAATTTTGCGCATCTATTGGTATTTTAATGCCGAAATTTGTGGAATTTTTTTTCTTTGATATATTTGTGTACCACACTCCTTTTCAGTCGTGTGCGATATGCTTAATATCTTCTAGGTGCTTTGAACTTTGTTGATATTTTAATATCATCTTAGTAAATTGTATCCTTTAATCTTGGTTAATTCCATCTTGGTACTATTTTGGATTATTATTATTCTCCATTATAGTACTGACTTGTGTTTTATATCAATCTCAGGATGGCTCCACCACGCCGTTCAGATGAGGACATACCACCGGAATTGGGGGCCGCGTTGTCAAACATAGCCAATGCCTTGGCAGCAATGCAGCAGAACCAGCAGCGTTTGGAAGAAAGTGTCAGGAGAAATGAGTTTGCTCCACTCCCTCCACCTCCCAAGCGAGGCGACATCAAAAGCTTCCTGAAGTTCAACCCTCGCCAATTTGATGTTTCTGATCGACCACTTGATGCTGATGATTGGTTACGTGAGACGTCAAGGCTACTGGAGACTGCTGATGTTCCTGAGCAAGAATGGGTGAAATGTGCTACTCACCTTATGAAGGGAGATGCAGCTCTCTGGTGGGAGAATTATCTGAAGGCAAGCTGCACTGGTTTTCAGCCCACTTGGGAACAGTTCTCTGGAGCTTTCAAAGAGCAATTCCTGTCAGAGATTGTCATGGAAAGGATGAAGGAAGCGTTTCTCAACCTCAAGCAGGGAAATGATAATGTCAACACCTACATCAGGAACTTCATGAACCTTTCTCGTTATGGTGGCGATGAGGTCTCCGACGACAAGAAGAAGCAAAAGAGGTTCAGGCAAGGGCTCAATGCGTCTATTAAATATGCAATCACACATGCAAGGCCGGCATCTTTTCTGGAACTTCAGCATACAGCTCTGCAGGAGGAAGCAAGTAGGCAAGTGTTTGAGGAGTCCAAGAAACACAACCGTGATGCACCAAGCTCTTCAGTTATGTCAGCTCCTTCTAAGCGGCGTGTCTAGGTTCCTAACACCCCACCGTCGCTCCCGGCTTCACCAAGACCTGCAAGCTACGCGTCAAGGCCACCAAACTTCATCACTGCTGCTCCCAGGGGCTACACCCACAACTACCCCGGAGCGCCTGGCGGAGTCCTTGGCTACGTTGCTCCACGTCCACCTGGTGCTTGTTACACGTGTGGAGATCCTGGACATCTGAACTGGAACTGTCCCTTGAAAAACAAAGCTCTTCCTCCATCCCCGCCAAGATCTGCAGCAAGCTCTCCTTTGGTTCGTGCACCACCACCTCGGGCTCTCAACATCAACACCAAGCCCGGGTCTACTGTTGCTCGTGCCAATTGTGTCAACGCCGCTCAAGCTGAGCATGCACCTGGAGTTGTGATGGGTATGCTTCCCGTTAACTCAGTCCCTGCACGAGTTTTATTTGATTCTGGTGCATCGCATTCTTTTGTTTCTATCAAGTTTGCAAGTGAGAATGGGTTAGCGTCGGATCCTCTTCTGAAGCGGTTAATGGTTCTTTCTCCTGGAGCAACAATGGCAGCTTCTAAAATCAGCCATGGCAATCAAATTGAGATTGGTGGCTCTTCGTTCTCGGCATCATTAATTGTTCTGGGCAGTTCTGACATTGATGTCATCTTGGGCATGGATTGGTTGACGGCAAATGCAGATGTGATTGATTGTGCTGAACGCTCGGTTTCTCTGAAGATTCCTGAAGGCCATATAGTCTTTTCTCCAAGTCTGACTCCTGCTGTCCAGCTCTTCTCTTTGGCGGCTCTGAATGATGATGCTATGGAAGCTATTCAGAGTGTACCAGTGGTCTGTGAGTTCCCAGATGTCTTTCCTGAAGAGTTGCCGGGTATGCCTCCGGATCGTGAGGTTGAGTTTGTAATTGAGCTTGAACCTAGAACGGCTCCTATCTCCAAGCGGCCTTATAAAATGGGTCCTGCTGAGTTGGCTGAACTCAAACGTCAGCTTGATGAACAAGAGAAGTTGGGTTTCATTCAACACAGTACTTCTTCTTGGGGTAGCCCAACAATCTTTGTGAAGAAGCGTGACAGGACTGATAGAATTTGTGTTGACTATCGGGCTCTCAATGCTAAAACCATCAAGAATAAATATCCCCTTCCGTGGATTAATGATCTCTTCGATCAGCTAGCTGGAGCTGTGGTGTTCTCTAAGCTTGACTTGAGAAGTGGTTATCACCAAATCAAAATTCGCAAGGAAGATGTGCCCAAAACAGCTTTCACCACCCGCTATGGCCTGTATGAGTACACAGTCATGTCTTTCGGTCTCACCAACGCACCTGCTACCTTCTCGAGGCTTATGAACTCGGTCTTCATGGAGTACCTTGATAAGTTCGTTGTGGTCTATCTGGATGACATCCTAGTCTATTCTAAGTCCAAGGAAGAGCATGAAGAACACCTTCGTTGTGTCCTAAACAAGCTTCGCGAGAACCGCTTGTATGCAAAGTTCTCAAAGTGTGAGTTTTGGCTGCCTCAAGTAACCTATCTTGGTCACGTCATCTCTGCCAAGGGCATTGCAGTCAACCCGGAAACGGTAAAGACAATTGTTGAATGGATTCCTCCTGTTAATGTAAAAGAAGTGCGGAGTTTCCTCGGTTTGGCTAGTTATTGCCGTCGCTTCGTTCAGAACTTCTCGAAGATAGCGAAGCCTCTTACCGATCTCCTCAAGAAAGGCAAGAAATACCTTTGGACTCCTGCATGTCAAGCAAGCTTTGAGACACTCAAAGAGAAGCTCACTTCCACACCAGTCTTGGTTCCTCCGGATACATCCAAGCCTTTCTAGATATTCTGTGACGCCTCTTTGCAAGGATTGGGTGCGGTCCTTATGCAAGAAAGACAAGTTGTTGCTTATGCCTCTCGACAGTTGAAGACGCATGAGCTCAACTATCCCACACATGACCTCGAGCTAGCAGCAGTTGTCTTTGCTTTGAAGCTATGGAGGCACTACTTGCTGGGCAACCGTTGTGAGATCTTTTCTGATCACAAGAGTTTGAAGTATATCTTCACTCAGCCTGATCTCAACCTTCGGCAGAGGAGATGGATTGAAGCAATCAATGATTTTGATTTGACCATTAACTACACACCGGGCAAAGCTAATGTCATGGCCGATGCTCTTAGCCGCAAAGCTTATGTCAATAACCTCTTGATGGAAGAGCAACAACCTCTCTTGTGTGAGGAATTCCGTCAGCTCAACCTGGAAATTGTGGAACAAGGGCATCTCTCGAACCTTCTGGCTACTCCTCTCTTGGAAGAAAAGATTCGTTTTCGTTAGCGTGGTGATCCGCACACCAGAAAGATCACCTCCCAGCTTCAGCTTCCGAAGTATGAGTCCTTCCACGTCGATGATCAAGGCACGCTTTTCTTTGAACACCGGATGTTTGTTCCGAACTATCCGGGTTTGAGAGAGCAAGTTCTCAAGGAGGCGCATGATTCTGTCCTGTCTATCCACCCTGGCAGCACAAAGATGTACATGGACTTGAAAACACAATATTGGTGGCCTGGTTTGAAACGATATTGTGCCAAGTATGTCTCGGAGTGTGATGTCTGCCGCAGAGTGAAAGCTGTCCATCAAAAACCTTTCGGTCTTCTACAACCATTGAAACCCCCGGAATGGAAATGGGAGAAAGTAGAGATGGACTTCATCACTGGTTTTCCAAGGTCGCAGAAGGGCAACAATGCAATCTTTGTTGTCATTGACAGGCTTTCCAAAGTGGCTCATTTCTTCCCCGTCAAGGAAACAATTTCTGGAATTCAGTTGGCTGAGCTCTATATCAACAGAATTGTCTCTCTGTATGGGGTTCCGCTTGAGATCAGTTCAGACCGTGGGAGCATCTTCACTTCCAAGTTCTGGGAAAGTTTCCAAAATGCTTTGGGAACAAAGTTGAACTTCAGCACAGCTTACCACCCTCAGTCACAAGGACAAGTTGAAAGGATCAATCAGATTCTGGAGGATATGCTTCGTGCTTGCGTCATCTCTTTTGGCATGAAGTGGGAAGAATGTCTTCCTTATGCTGAATTCTCTTACAACAACAGCTTCCAGAAAAGTCTGAAGATGGCACCATTTGAGGCTCTCTATGGTCGCAAGTGCAGAACTCCGATTGGTTGGTCAGGTGCAGGAGAAAGAATTTGGTTTGGCCCTGATATTGTAACTCAAGCGGAGGAGAAGGTGCATATCATTCTTGAAAATCTGAAGATTGCTCAAAGTCGCCAGAAGAGCAATTATGACAGGAAGCACACGGACATGTTGTATGCCCCTGGTGATCTCGTTTACCTTCGTGTCACTCCCATGAAAGGCACACACCGCTTTGGTATCAAAGGAAAGCTGGCTCCTAGATACATCGGTCCATTCAAAATTCGTGGTAGAAGAGGAGAAGTTGCTTATGCTCTTGAGCTCCCGGAAAAACTCAAGGTTCATGATGTTTTCCACATCTCTCAGCTCAAGAAGTGCTTCAAGGATCCCGGCAGGACCGTGGATCATGAGATAATCAATCTCCAAGAAGACCTGTCTTATCAAGAACACCCCACCAAAATCCTGGAAGTCGCAGAAAGAAGGACTCGCAACAAGTCCATCAAGTTCTGCAAGGTGCAGTGGTCGCACCATTCCGTTGATGAAGCCACTTGGGAGCGTGAAGATGAACTCCGTGCCAACTATCCTACCCTCTTTGAGTCTTCTTCTTCTTCCTAGAATCTCGGGGCGAGATTCCTGTTTAGTGGGGGAGAGTTGTAGCATCCCATTTGTCTAACAACTGTAATGCTACTTGGTTTAGTAATAAAATGGCTACTTCCTACATATAATTGTTGCATCATCATCATATCATGCTCATGTCATCATGCCATCTTGCAATTTGAGCATCATACAAACCCTTGTGTTTTGGTTCTTACCTCATATGCATCATTAATTGTATTTGCCTCTTGTTATTGTATCTGGTTCTTGATATATTGTTAAAAGCCCAAGTTGAGTTGGGGGCATATCTTTTATTGACTCCACCACTTTTCCTTCACCACTTTATAATTCCACCATCCAATTAATATGAGCTTGGCATTTTATTTGACTTTACCTCTAGCTCATGTGGGTTGGGTGGATTCCACTCATAATCTTTTGCTTGGCCTTACTCCATCTTTGGGGATGCACATAAATAAATGCCATGGGATATTATTTTGTTCTCACAAGATAAAACCTGGCATTTAATGCATTTGCATGGGCCATGCAACCATCATCAACTTTGGTCATCTTATGGTTTTATTTGAATTCTTGAGTGGGTCGTCTCTGTCTTTATTCCTGCTTTTGGGCTTGATCCATTTTAATCTTGCTCATACCTCATCACCTCTTTTCCTCTTTCTCTTTTGGCCATCTTGTTGAGCTTGTGTGGATCATGCTTGACCTAATCAAGACACCAAACCCTCTCTCTCTCCCTCTCACCATGCATGACCCCCACCATACTTGCATCCCTCCTCTAAACCTAGCTCGACCCCACCATGTCCCACCTCCCTCTCGGCCTCCCCTCTCTTCCATGCTTGGGCCACAACTCCACCCCCTCTCCCTGGCCCCACATGTCATCTTCTCTCTTTTCTCTTCTCTCTCTCCACCCCAAACCCATCTACCCTAGCCGAGCCTACCCCTCTCCTCTCTCTTGCTCTCTCTCTCTCTGTCTGACCTGCCCCACCCCGAGCCCCTCGCACCTGGCCCACCTGGCAGTTCCCCCCAGCTCTGCCTGCCTAGTTAACCCTCCCCCTTCCCTGCCTGGCCGATCACGTGAAGGAGAGGCAAAAAGGTGGCCGAAGCCACCTTTCCCTCCCCCACGCCATCCTCACCTTCCCCCTCCCGTTCTTATCCACCCCTCCATCTCTCTGCCTTGCCCAGCTACTCCCTATCCACCCCAGAGGTTCTGCCTCGCCTCCCCTTCCTCCCTTTTTCCTCCCCCGACAGACCCCCTCTCCACCATGGCCCCAAAACCCTAGCTGCCTCGGCCTGTTGCGATCTGCGCGTCCTGCTGCTCCCCGAGACCCCCAGAAGCTCCGACGAGATCCCCTGCACCTCCTTAGGCGGCTAGCACCAGAGAAGGCGACTGGAAGGCCACCGAGCACCGCCGCCGTCGCCATGGCCGGAGGGATCTGAAGCTCCTCGTCACGAGCCCGCCGTCAGACCCCTTCCTCCCCGAGCCTCGCCAACCACGTCGACAAGCTGCTGGTGAGCTCCGCTATCCCCCAGACAAGGGCCTCTCCTCTCTCGCGCGCCGTAGCCCCGCCGCCCTCCGACGAGCGCTCTGCGTGCACGCCGCGCGTCGTGCCGACCGACAGCAGCCGCTGCAGCAGCTAGATCCGACGCTGTTCGTCGCCCCGCCCCGCTCGCTATAGCCCTCCGCTGGCGATGCCACCTGTAGGGAACCTGTAGCCCATTTAGCCCTCTCCATTTTTGGTTTTTGCAGCACTCCGTTTTACCCAGTGGATTGCTCGCCAACGTCGACCAAACCCCGGCCGATCGTCGGTGCCTGCAGAGCGGCGCGCCGCTGCCGTCCCGACAGCCGCCGCTGTTTTGCGCTTAGGCCCCTGCAGATTCTCCCGCCTAAACCCGACGTCCCCGTAGCCCCACCAGTCAGCGTCGGTGGCGTTTTTATAAAAAGGCTCCCCACGTTTCGCAGACTCAACCCGCGGTCCCGGCTCCTCCACGTGGCACGCCCCGCTGGCGCGCCCGCGTGTGGCCCCGAGCCGACCGTGTCCCCACCTGTCAGCGTCTGCGGTTAGCAAAGAGTGTGTAACAAAAGTTTTTGGGTTGTCTGTTTAAATCAAAACTGATTCAAATTAATTCAAGTTCAATTATAAATCTGTTTTCAAATAACTTTTCAATTATAAATCCAAATAATGCAAATAATATATGTTTTGGAATCAGAAAAATGTGAGGATTTCAAATATGCTATTCAAAATATTATTTGAACACTTTAAATTTCAAGTTGAATTAAATTACAACAAAATGCCCCTGGACCTTAATTATTTAATAACTTTTGTTTTATAACTCCGAATTTAACAAATGATATGTCTAAAATGATCAGCTCGACGAGACCTTTCTGTTTATGCTATCCATAACTTCAATTTTAGCATGCATCATATAAATATATAGTATACATCAACTAATATGACAATAAAATGTGACCAAAACCCAATAAAAATGTTATTTCTTGTATTTTACACCTCACCCATGCCATGCTACATTATTGCCATGCAACTTGTGCATCATTCATCATGGCATGGTTGTTGCTTGACGCATTTTATTCCTATGCTTGTGCACTTTATTTATGTTGGCCCTTGTTTGTTTGGTTCTTCTTCGAATAGACACTGAGCAGGGGATTTATCAAGAGAACCAGGAGCACTACCCAGATCCGTCTCTCGCTTCAACTGAGTTGCCAGGCAAGCACTACCACATGCTTGCATACATACAGTACCTATTGCCTCTATCTTACTCTTGCATCATGGAGTCGCGATTGCATTAAACTGAATCCCAAGTATTGCATAGCCTTTACTTTTAAACCCCACCAAGCTTGTTCCCCCATCCCATGAGCCATTACTACAGGAGTTGTTTGAGCCATGCGAGTCGTAGAACAGCATGTGTAGGGTTTGTGAGTGTCTGTTGGATAACGAGGTACCTAAACAACTTAACCTGAGTAGTAATGGGATAACTAATGAAAGTGGCACCGGTGAGCAATATCTGCTATTTGGTTTTTCCTGCTCACTTGTGTCCCGTAGGACCCCGAGTACTTGAAACCTGTTCCTTGAATATTCGCGCTATCCACATCCGGGAGGCTTATGGGACCCCCCTGAGCCAGAGCTTGATTCATTCTTATTTCTTGGGGCCACAAACTAGTTTGAGGTTTTATTTACTATTCCGTACTTATGCCATGTTTACTGCTTTATTTAAGATTGTGCGAGGAGCACACTGTACTGTTTAGGCAAGCGGAGTGTTTTCGCGGTATCGACAATCCCAGTTTTGGGTTCCCAGTCGTTTACAGCCATTGTCGCAAACCTTGAGTCCGTCTCGGAGTCAGCTAGCTTCGTTGCGGGTGTACTCATTGGGGTGGCCCCCTGAAATATTTCTGAATCCTGTGATTGCTTTGTCGTGAAGGCCTCGTTGGGTTTTGATTTGGTTTTTCCGAGGTTGATCGAGTGTGTGTTGCTATTTGTGCACCCCTGCAGGGTAAAACTTTCTGAAAGCCGTGTCCGCGGTTATGGACGACTTGGAGCACAGTTTCTCGATCATAGACAAGCATAACTAAAGTACCGCTTTTAACTTGACTAAATAACTGACTAGTAAATAGTGCAACACTCATGGAATGGTTAATAAAACTGCCAACGGATGGGGGGGGGGGGGTTGTTCGTCCGCTTCCTCGTCGGTAAGCGAGGAGGAGGATGGATCTGATGATATTACTATTATAACTGTTGACATTAATTCACGGACATCCGTCTATCTTTGGTTAGGCGGATGGTTAGCGAGTATCTATAGAACTGTTAGGGTTTATCTTTTGCTGCAATTGCGTCACCCCAGGTTGTGTCCCCTTTAGAGGCATAAAGACTTGCTGAGTACCCCTAGGGTCTCACACGATAAATTATTGGTTCAGATGAACAGGTACAATCGCAAGACGGATACTGGGTGGAGGAGGCTGATGATGTGGGCAACGATCGTTTGGTGTAGAGATTCCGGGAACGGGGATCCGTGAGATCTGTGGGCGGGATGTGCTTACTTCTGGGCATCTTATGCCGATTTGCTTCTTATCCGTACTCAGACCTTGTTTGCCGCTTCCGCCTGATACTCTGATGTGTGATGTATGAGGAATTATCCTAAAATATTATATCTATCTAGGTCATTTGAATCTTGCCGTATGGCGTTGCTATATTTTCCTTTCTTTCTAGATGGAATGGCTCTGATGTACTTTTGTATGGTGGCTTGCATACATACTCATTTGTGTATGTAGTTGATCCCTTCGCCTGCCGATTACGCCGCCCGTACAGGTCCCGATGAATTGGAAGTGGTTGGGACGACCGAAAGGTCTACCCGTGAGTGGCTTTTGGGGCCCCACCGTACTATTTCAACCACTTCCGCTCATCCATGCTTGTATCTAGGAGCGTAATTCACCGAGGTAGTTACAACAAGGGATTCCATGTGATGGATGAAGGAGAAGAGTATTGGTGGGTACAACTTCACGTGTACAAAAACAAGGAAGACAACCACAAGGAGTCAGGATTCTGCATGGTCACCAACTCTGAAATGCGCACAACATTCTTTGACTCTGCAAGAAATGCAGCTTGGAATGCCATCAAGGAGCTTGGTGATAGACTCAAGTGCAGAATGCTCAACACCCAGAATGACCTTAGAGAAGAAAATAAGCATACCCAAGAATTAGAGACTACCAACCAACAACTAAGGGGAGACATCATAGACTTAATATGGGAGTCCTGTGAACAAGATAGACAGATGGCCACTAAGGATGCCCTGATAGCTATTTTTTCTAGTGAGTGAAAATTGTAACATAACTCGTTAGTTGGACCACCACACTTACCATTTTTACTTCCAAAAATTTGTCTAAGTTATGTTGAACCTTTGGTGTTGTAATGGATTTGTGTATGCCATGACTTGTGTGTTTGTTGCTAAAAGATGTGCTTGTGATATTTTGTCTTGTGATTTTTCTCTGCTTGTGTTGGTTATAACTTTTCTCTATCTTATAAAAATAGATGCCTAACGTTGTTATCAGCACGACCGAGGAGTTCAAGGGAACTCGTTTTGGTACTCGTCTCATTGAGCTCACTAGTGTGCTCAATCTTCCACTTCCTAGCATCATGACACTTCAGCTCACCAAGTTTAAGAGGAAGGACCTATGGGGCTTCAGAGTCACACAGCCGGGGCACCATGCAGAGCCACCCACGGAGGCTATCACTTTCAAGCTGATGCATGAAGACAAGGAGAGAGGCTTAGATGTAGTCATGCAGAAGTTACTTGGGCGCCTGGTAGGGAGGCACTCCACCGAGCTTAGAGGTCTTTACTTTCACCCCTTCGGGAGACGCAACGAGGAGGGTGAGGCTATAGAGTATGATGATGCTACTAGAGAGACGATGGAGCCGATTCGTCTGTACCTTAAGGACCTAGAGGGTCTTATTAGACACCTTGATACTGATAGGATCAACGTCATGCTTAGCAATGACGAGCTCCAGGTTCAGCTGCGAGAGAAGGACAAGCTCTTCGCAGAGCAAGACGAGATCATCAAGGAAATGGAGGCCAAATTTGAAAGCCAGGACAAGAAGTTCAAGAGCCAGGAAAAAAGAGTCCAAGACAGGAACAAGAAGATCCGGGAGATGAAGGAGGAGTTAGAGGCCAAGGACTTCGAGCTTGAGCACCAGCAGGGAGTGATCGAGAGGCTTCGCTCACAGGAGAGGGATCTTAGGGCCAAGATTGAGGCCTTGACTACTAGTGTTGATGAGTACAAGACCGCCATGGAGAATGCAGGTCTTACCCTTGTTGATGTGGAGATTGATGTGGAGGAGTAGTGTAGACTACTCGATTATCTTTCATCTACTGTACTTTGATTATTGAGTCTCAATGATCATCCAACATGTGGATGGCTTGCTATGGTGTGTTTGCATTTTCAAAACTTGTTGTTTATGACGTTCAAACACTATGTTATTTTGTTGCTTGGTTATTGTGATTGTTCTATGTGATGTATTGTGCATGTTAAGCATCTATGGGTATCTCATTCTTATCCTTATTAAAACCACATATGCCTCCTCGACGTGCCAACCCAACCAAAACAACAACAACAACAACAACAACAACAACAACGTCACTCCCGAGATGCAACCGTTGATGACAGCACAAGCTCAACTGATGCAGATGATGACAACATTCATGCAGAACCAGAATCAGAACTAGAATAACAACAACAACAATAACAGCAACAACAACCAGAATAATCCACCAGGATTTTACATGCTCACCAGATTTCTAAGACTAAGGCCTGCAAAGTTCTCAGGTACCACTGATCCAATGGTAGCCAATGACTGGTTACATTCAGTGAACAAGGACTTAGTGACTGTTGGCTGCACCGACGAACAAAAGGTCAGGTTCGCAGCACATCTGCTAGAAGGACCAGCAGCAACCTGGTGGGACAACTTTCAGATCACCACTCCCATTGAGGATGTGACTTGGGCTATCTTTGAGGATGGATTCCGTACAGCTCACATCTCATCCGGAGTGATGAATTTGAAGAAAAAGGAGCGTCACCGCAGTGTGGCTGAGTACATTGAGGAATTCAACTATCTGGCGCGTTATGCACCGGATGAAGTTGATACTGATGCCAAGAGTAAGAAGAAATTTCTCGAAGGAGTGAATGATGAGTTGAACCTGCAACTTTCTTTTGCCTATGTTCCAACCTACCAATCACTTTGTGATAAGGCTACCATCTTGGAAAACAAAATGAAACAGGTTGAGAGCAGAAAGAGGAAGCATGGGTATGATAAGAACAGCTCGGGATCGTCTCACAAGCGTTCCCATCATGATGATAGTTGGAATTCTGGATCCCACAAAAACATGGAAAGTACAACAACCACCACAACCACAACCGCCATCATGATAACAAGCATCACCGCAGTCATGATAATGAGAAGTATAAGAACCACAAGAGTGGAAACAAGAGCCACCACACTGGAAGTGAAAGTGGGAGTGGAAGTCAGCCTATAAAGAAAGATCTCAGTCAGGTTGAATGTTTCAAGTGTAAGAAGATGGGGCACTATGCTAATGAGTGCCCAGAAAAGAAAGTTGAAGGTGACAACAAGCCCAATCCCTTCCAAAAGGGACAAGTGAACCACATCAATGTGGAAGAAATATATGAGGAATCTGATGCTATGGCTGGTAAGTTCAAACTCAATTCTATTCCAGCACTTGTTCTTTTCGATACTGGCGCATCGCATTCATTCATATCAAGAGCATTTGTTGATATAAATGGACTTCCAGTTGAAACTATTCGGTGTCCTATAAAAGTAAGTTCTCCTGGTGGAGAAATGTTAGTGAACTCGGGATGTCATGATCTAGTGATATAATTTGGGAGGTATAAGTTTCCCGTTAGTTTGATAATCCTAGATTCCCAAGGATTGGATGTCATTTTGGGAATGGAGTGGATGACTAAGTACGAAGGAGTACTAGATTGTGTCAATCGTACTGTCACACTCACAACCCCGGACAAGAAACGAATTAGATTCAACTCTAACTTTGAATCAAAAGGGAGTAAGCTAAATTCTCTTAAGGGGGTTAGCATAGACAGTGTGCTAATTGTGAGAGAATATCCGGATCTGTTTCCAGAGGAATTACCTGGAATGCCACCAGATAGAGATGTTGAGTTTCTAATTGACTTGCTGCCAAGATCTAGACCAATAGCAAAGAGACCTTACAAGATGTCAGTTGATGAGTTGAAAGAACTCAAGAAACAACTTGGAGAATAGCTACAGAAAGGATTTATCCAACCAAGTTCTTCATCTTGGGGAGCACCAGTCTTGTTTGTTGAAAAGAAAGATAGAAGTCAAAGGTTATGTCTAGATTACCGATCACTCAATGAGGTGACTATCAAGAACAAGTATCCTTTGCCCAGAATCAATGATTTGTTTGATCAGTTAGAAGGAGTCCGTGTGTTCTCAAAGATTGATCTACGATCAGGCTACTTTCAGCTAAAGATAAGAGAACAAGACATACCTAAGACTAATTTCACCACTAGGTATGGATTGTATGAGTACACCGTGATGCCATTTGGTTTGACAAATGCACTAGCCTATTTCATGAATATGATGAACAAGGTGTTCATGGAATTTCTTGACAAATTTGTTGTTGTTTTCATCGATGACATTTTGATCTATTCCAAGAGCAATGAAGAGCATGAAGAACATTTGCGATTGATACTTGAGAAGCTTAGAGAGCATAAGCTATATGCCAAATTCAGCAAGTGTGAATTCTGGTTGAATGAAGTCGGATTTCTTGGACATATTGTGTCAGGAGATGGTGTAGCAGTTGATCCCGCAAAAGTGCAAGCCGTAACTGAGTGGGAATCTCCTAAGTCAGTGAAAGAAGTTCGTAGTTTCTTTGGCTTGGTAGGATACTATAGAAGATTCATTGAGAATTTCTCAAAGGTAGCTAAGCCAATGACGGAGTTACTTAAGAAAGACAAGAAATTTGATTGGACTGAAGGATGTGAACTCAGTTTCCAAGAGTTGAAGAAGAGACTAGTGACAGCACTAGTCTTATGTCTGCCAGATTTGGAGAAGGATTTCCAAGTTTATTGTGATGCATCTCACCAAGGATTAGGTGCAGTTTTGATGCAAGAAGGGAAAGTTGTGGCTTATGCCTCGAGACAACTCAAAACTCATGAAGTGAATTATCCTACTCATGATTTAGAGTTAGCCTCTGTCATCCATGCACTCAAAACATGGAGACATTATCTTTTGGGAAAGCGTTGCAAAGTGTTCACAGATCACAAAATCTTGAAGTATATCTTCACTCAGAAAGAAATCAACATGAGACAAAGAAGATGGCTAGAACTCATCAAGGACTATGACTTGAGTTTGCAATACCACCCCGGTAAAGCAAATGTTGTAGCAGATGCATTAAGCCGTAAAGTTTATGTGAATGGCCTCACTAAGGGAGAATTGCCAGATGATCTGTGTGCCCAATTCAAAGATCTTAGATTGGAGATAGTGCCTGAAGGACATCTCATGTCATTGGATGTTCAACCCACCTTGTTGGACAAAATCAAGGAAGCCCAAAAGTTGGACAAGGAAATTGAAGAGATTAAGGAAAAAATTAGCCAAGGGAAAGCCAAAGGATTCCATGAAGACGAACATGGTACTTTATGGTATGGAAAACGTATCTGCATTCCGCAAGATCCGGAGCTTCGGAAACTGATTTTACAAGAGGCACACAACTCACCATATTCCATTCATCTGGGTAACACCAAAACGTAAATGGATGTGAAGGAAATATTTTGGTGGAATAATCTCAAGAAGGACATCGCCGAACATATTGCTTTGTGTGATGTATGTAGTAGAGTGAAAGTAGAACATCAGAAACTAGCAGGATTGTTACAACCACTACCTATACCTGATTGGAAGTGGGACAAGATTGGCATGGATTTCATCACTGGACTGCCAAGGACTAGATCAGGATATGATTCCATTTGGGTCGTAGTAGATCGCCTAACTAAAGTGGCTCATTTCATACCGTGAAGACAACCTATACAAGTGCTAAGTTAGCCAAGATTTATATGAATAGGATTGTGTGTCTGCATGGAGTACCCAGAAGTATTGTGTCTGATAGGGGAACTCAATTCACTTCCCATTTTTGGAGGCAACTGCATGAGTCATTGGGAACGAGATTGGAATTCAGCACTACTTTTTATCCCTAGACTGATGGACAGACAAAAAGGACCAACCAGATTCTAGAAGATATGTTGAGGCCATGTGCCTTAGATTATGGTGCTAGTTGGGATGAAAGTCTGCCTTACACAAAATTCTTACAACAACAGCTATCAAGCCAGTATTGAGATGGCACCGTTTGAATTTCCCTATGGAAGAAAGTGTACTACACCATTGTTATGAAATGGTGTTGGAGAAAGAAATTTGTTCAGGCCAGAACTAATCAAGGAAGCTGAAGAGAAAGTCAAGTTGGTAAAGGACAGATTGAAGATAGCACAGTCCCGACAAAAGAGCTACGCGGATCCAAAGCGTAGATAAGTCACCTATGAGGTGGGTGATAGAGCTTATCTTAGAGTGTCACCACTTCGTGGAGTGAAGAGGTTTGGAGTCAAAGGAAAATTGGCACCAAGATATGTTGGACCATTCAAGATTCTGAGCCGTAAAGGAGAAGTAGCATATGAGATTGAATTGCCTGAATCATTGTCTGCCATTCACATTGTATTTCACGTAAGTCAGCTAAAGAAATGACATCCGGAGATGGAAGAGACTTCTTTGAAGGATACCAACCTTTGGAAGAGATCCAATTGGAAAGTGATCTCACTTATGAAGAGAAACATATTAAGATTATTGAGACTGCAAAAAGAGTTACTTAGACAAAGACTATCAAATTCTGCAAAGTTTAGTGGAACCATCATTCCGAAGAAGAAGCAACTTGGGAAAGAGAAGATGACGTTCGGAAAGACCACCCTCACCTATTTGCTAGCCAATCCGAATCTCGAGGGCGAGATTCATCTTAAGGGGGTTAGATTTGTAACATCCCAAAAATCATGATTTATAAAGTTGCACATCATTCATGCATCCTCATGCATTTTAAAATTTATTTCAAACAAGATTGCAAAACAGAAGCCAATTGTTGCCTATTATTTTATGTAAGAAAGGCAAAGGCTTCATTTCCCTTTTTAAATCATGAGAATACTTTGTTTCAACTAGAAAAGGTTTGAATGTTGTTTCCAAAGCTTGTTCAAAGTATCAAAACAAAAATCTAAATTTAAAACCATTTATATGCCTAATATAAATATTTAATTAAGGCATGGTTTTAATTCTATTTTAATTGGACCAAGGAGTGTGTGATCAAACAGCAAGGTTTTATGCACAAATATATGCTTGGATTATTTTAAAAAATCCAGAAGAAGTTTGAATTCAAACTCATTTGAATAGCATTTGAAAATGATTTCAGAAAATCAAATCAGAAATAGAAAAGGAATTTGAAAATAAGAAAAGGCCGGCGCCACCATTCCAGCCCATCTGCAGAATCGGCCCAAAAGCCAGCCCACTCGGGATTCCCTCTTCTCTCTCTCTCTCTCTCTGTCACCCACACCCACTCTGTCCCGCTGACACTGCCACTAGGCCCAATCTAGGTCAGCATCTTCTTCCCCACCCCCGCGCGCGCAGACTCCGTCGCCACCGCTGTTTCCTCCTGAAACGCCGCATTTGATTTCTCGTGTAATTAGCATTGAAGCACCGCATAATTCCCTCGCCCCTCCTGGCTACTTAATCACCTCGCCGCCGCGGTCATTCCCCCCACTCTGCACACTCGCTCTGCCACCAGGTTACCAGTATTTCGCACCGCACCACCGCTGCCCGACGAGCTCCGACAAGCGATTACGTTGAGCTCCGAGCGCCCATTACCTTCTGGTTCAAACGAGCGTGATCCTCTTGTCCCTGTGCATCCTCTGATGCACCTGGTTTGCCTTATCGTGACCCAGGTCGCCGTCCCCATCCACCTCTGCAAACGACAGAGCCGTCGCTCAACTCCGTCGAGCAATCTAGGTAAAACCCGAGCAACCCTTGCCTTCTCTCTGACCCTGTCATGTTCGCCTGATCCTTGTGCACGCACTGATGCTCTTGGCTTGTGATAGGGCGATCCAGAACATAACCAACGTCGCCGTCCACACGAACCCGACGCCGCCCGCAACTCCGACGAGCGCTAGCCGCTGCTACAGTTCGCCACTGTCCACGCCAGCAGCACGTTGAGCTTCCTCGTGTTCTTGCGAGTCAGGTAAGCCACACCACAACCCCTAGCCCCCGCTAGAATCACCGGACCGTCGCCGCCAGTAGCACCGCTGCCGCTAGTACCCGTTTGCGCCGCCCATCCACGGTCGATTGATCGGACACCGTTAGATCTAGATCCAGCGCGCCAGATTAGATCACTTAGCGAAAGGATATGTTTAGATCTAAGCCGTGCGATTTCATTGATCCAGCCGAACCGGTACGGGCCAATCAGACACGCCCACGTGTCTAGGTTTTTAATTTAAAATCTGTTTTTGAATCTATTAGTTATTCAAACTTGTAAATTCCAATAACTTTTGTTCTGTTTATCCAAAAAATACAAATAATAGATCATTGGAATCACAAAAACAAATCCTACACATCTGTAGGCTTGGATTTGTGATTTGCTTCTGTTAAAATAGAATTTTATGTAGAGACATGTGTAGGCCTATTTTGTGTATAAAAAATAGTTGGAAAATGTTTGAAAAGCCAAACTAAGTTTATTTGGTGTATAAATGTTTAGTTTGTTGTTCAGTACTGTTTTACTTGTCTTGTTTAGTTTATAAAAATCATCACATGGCATTTGCAAGCATTCATATATTTTTGCTTGATTATTTGAAATATGAATTTGGTGCTATCATTTTATGTGTAGATTTTGGTGCTAGTGGTGATTGTGACTGTGAGGATTGTTGTTACTCCCCCAACTACCAAGGCAAGTGGTGCTTCATATTTTTGTCCCAATATTTTGACTATGCATTAGTAATATTTTGTATAGGGCTTGCATGGTAATTTTTGCTAAGTATCTATATGCTATGCTTGGGAAATCCTAGTAGTTGTAGAATTGTTAGAATTTTCTCTAAGTTAAGATACTTGATATTGCCATGCTTAGCCTAGCTAGTAGCAACCGGGGTGGATTATATACATGCTATGGAAAAATATTGCTAAAGTCTTTGACTTGTGTTTTGCTTAATAAAACAACGAAGTGAATGAAACACCTGGGTGGAATGGTATGTTTGGGTTATGTTGAGTGGTTACACAAGGCCCATATCTATGGTCTACCTTGTGTATCACACTTGTGGAAAGCCACCCAGGAACAAAGGGATTTGAGATGCCATATGTTAAGAAGCTTCTAGTGCAACCACATGGCATTATGGGCTCTACCTGGATCATATAGGTTGCAATAACTTAGCCAAATGGACAATTGGTTGTAGGGGGTGATAGGTTTGGGAACACGTCCATTTTGGTCTAAGGGAAGGCTTCTGAAAGGTCCTGTCTTGATGCATGTCGAGTCTTGTGGGGAAAGTGCACCACCTCTCGAGAAGGAAGAATCTAAGTACTTAGCCGTGTCCCCGACAATGGAGAATTTGAGCATCAAGACATGGAAGCTATCAAGAATCCCCTCATCCCAATTTCTAAGTTAAAAACTTGTGGTTGAACAAGGGTAAAGGTTCACCAATGTCTATTGGTGGTTCCTTGGGAGTTTTTGCCAAACAAAAACTTAGTGTTTTCAACTGATAGGTAAAACCTATTTTATGCAAAGCAAGCCTAAGCTACACTTAGCCAAATTCATGTAGAAGCCAGAACTATTATTCTACTAAGGTATCACTTGCCAATACTATTGCAATGTATTGACCCACTGTGGCTGTAACTTGTGATGTTGCAGGTTACTCTGATGAGGATTAGGGTTATGAGTCTACACTCAACATGCTTGCCTATGGCACATGAAGATGAAGACTTTTATTTATATTTTTAAGTTGAACTCTTGTACTAGCCTATGGCTATGGAGTTGTAAAAGACTATGTTATCTCTGGAATGACGATGTAATAATGACCTTTGTTTCTGTGTACTTCATCTTAAACTGTGGATGCTAGCATTTGATCCAGGGACTAGCATTGCAATCACAGGAAACTTTACCTTTATAAAGGTGGGGTCTTACATATATTGTGAAACAAAGGGATTAATATACTAGCGTAAAAGGTTCCGACGATCACAAGAAAGTCATCGTTGAATGTGTGGGAGTCAGTATGGGTCTCCAGATCCCGCTTCTGATTATTGATCGGAGAGGGGTCTCGATCATGTCCGCATTATTCGTGAACCGTAGGGTGACACACTTAAGAGACACCGACATCCATTTGGAGTAGAAGTTTCATGCCGTAAAGAATAACAAGCGCATGAATTTATTTCACTAGATACCGAAAGAGGTTTTCGGGTGAAATTGCAGAAAGTGTTTTTGCATGTGAAATGAAATACTAGCAAGGGGTTATATGTGAATGTTTGTCATTAAAGTAATTGAAAAAATTCTGAATAAATAAAAGGAGTTTTATTTAATGAGAGTTTGCATTAAACTTGGTGGAAATTTAATGGAAATTTGAGTGGGATTTTGAGTGGAGGGAATTGAAAGGATTTTTGTGAGTGGAGTGTCCACCCACATGAATGAGGGGAGGGCAAGGGGGCAGCCCCCATGCGCCGGCCACCCCCTTGGGGTCCCCCTCTCCTATAAAAGGCACCCCCTCCTCACTTCTCACTCACACCTCCTCGTGAAGGATCTCTCTCCCCTCTAGTTATCCCCATGGTCTCGGACTAGCGAGATACATGTTCCCGGTGGCTATTCGGCAAGAAAGATTTGTGCTTCCGCTGCATCACTGGAGCGAGGAGGGAGAGGTTGCTCGGTGCCTCGGACGTGTGTGTGAGCACGGATGCACTGCTAAGTTGCGGTGCTAAGGACTTCCTCTCGATCTTGAGATCGGCAAGAGATCGTCTACATCAACCAGGAGTTTAACTCGTTAAGCTTTTATGGTCTTCAAGGGTATGTTCTCTACGGATATACATCCGCCCGTTGTTTGTATCTAGTAGATAGATCTTGGTACATAGTTGTTCTCATCGTAGGAAATTTTTTGTTTTCTATGCTGCGAACCCTACAGTGGTATCAGAGCCGGATCTATGCGTAGATGCTTTACACGGGCAGTACACATATGAGTATGTGGGCGATGATGATCATGTTATTGCTTCTTAGTTGTATTTTGGATATTGGTGGCATAGTGGGATGAAGCGGCCCGGACAAACCTTACATGTCCTCGCACATGAGACCTATTCCATGCTTGACATGCAAATAGTTTGCATAAGTGGCTAGCGGGTGTCTGTCTCTCCTACTATAGTCAATATCTAATTTACAACGAGTTTTCAACAATTTGGTTATCCTCGCTGTGGTCCATGTTCGCAGGTAAGAACGGTTCTATCTTCGAAAGCCCTAAGCCACGTAAAACTTGCAATGGATAAATTAGAGGTGTCTAGTTTAGATTGTTGCTAGGCTAGTGTTATGATATGGTAATGTTGTAAGTAGAAGTATGAGATGATACTCTTACAACACATATAACGTGTAAGTTCCATAGACCTTGGCCTTACACATAGAGGTATGATAGTGATCATACCACGGTGCACATGATAGAGATCATATGCGGGAACCATATCATTTCACTTATAAACATGTGATGTTTGATAGCATCTTATATTGCTTGTTTGGAGTTTTATTAGCATAATAAGATGATCCCTCATTTAAATACCAAGATAAGAATGTGTTATTCCTTTAGTATGCACTGATTATGTTTTCGTCGCTCCAAGACATCACGTGATGATCGGGTGTTCTTGGATCCACGACCATATTTCAGGTGTAAGACAGTTACACACGTGAATACTAAGGTTCTTACTTGGCGAGCCTAGCATGTACAGACATGGCCTCGGAACACGGACCGAAAGGTTAAGCATGAGTCATATAGTAGATATGATGCCCATTTGATGCTCGCCTTTTAAGCTACACCGACTCACGTGATGATCGGACTTGGTGTAGTGAATTTGGTTCATGTAATCACCAAAAAGGCACGAGGGATGTCGTTTTTTAGTGGGATTCATTTGTAATGTGGATTAGTTAAACTCAATCTATCATAAACTTAGTCTAAACTTTACAAATTCTGTTGTAGATGGCACCACCTGCTTTTAATTTCAATGTGTTCATGGAGAAAGAGAAACTTGCAACGAACGGTAGCAACTTTTCCGAATGGACCATGAATTTGAGGATTCTCCTCTCTGCTACACAAAAGCAATATGTGCTAGAAGCGCCGCTAGGCCCCCCACCGTTTGATGATGCCCCTGACGAGGAGAAGAATGTCTATCAGACTCGTCAGGAGGACCACAACTTAGTTCATTGCGGCATATTGTATGGGCTAGAGCCGGAACTTCGAAAGCTTTTCGAAAACGGCAATGCATTTGATACAATGGGTGAGTTGAAAATGATTTTTGACACACATGCCGCTGTAGAGAGCTACAATGCTTCATAAAAGTTCTTTAGCTGCATGATGGAGGAGCACAACTCCGTTAGTGAGCATGTACTCAAGATGTCGGGTTATGCCGATAAGCTTGTGTCCTTGGGAATATCGATTCCCATTGACTTAGGCATCCATCGTGTTCTGCAGTCTCTGCCACCTAGCTATAAGAGCTTCGTGATGAACTATAATATGCAAGGCATGAAGAAGTATCTCCCTGAGCTTCTGTCAATGCTTAAAACTGCAGAAGTGGAGATCAAGAAGGAACATCAAGTGTTGATGATCAATAAGAACACTGGTTTCAAGAAAGACAAGAAGGGTAAACGGAAGGGAAGTAAGGGCGGCAAGCCGGTTGCCGTGTCTGAAAAGAAACCCCGAGTTGGCCCTAAGTCTGATACCGAGTGCTACTACTGTAAGGGGACTGGCCACTGGAAGCGCAACTGCCCCAAGTATTTGGCAGACAAGAAGGCCGGCAAGGCAAACAAAGGTATATATGATATACATGTTATTGATGTGTACTTGACTAGTGCTCGCAGTAGCACCTGGGAATTTGATACCGGTTCAGTTGCTAATATTTATAACTCGAATCAGGGGCAATGGAACAAGCGACCGCTAGCAAGGGGCGAGGTAAATATGCATGTCGGCAATGGATCAAGTGTTGATGTGATCACCGTCGGAACGCTACCTCTCCACTTACCGTCGGGATTAGTAATAAACTTGAATAATTGTTATCTGGTGCCTGCACTAATCATGAACATTGTATCTGGATCGTGTTTGATGCGAAGTGGTTATTCATTTAAATCCGAGAACAATGGTTGTTCTATTTATATGAATGAAATCTTTTATGGTCATGCACCGATGATGAATGGTTTATTTCTGTTGGATCTCGATAATAGTGTTACACATATTCATAATGTTGATGCTAAAAGGGTTAAACTTAATGATGATATATCCGCATATATGTGGCACTACCGTCTAGATCATATTGGCATTAAATGCATGAAGAAGCTCCATTCGGATGGACTTTTGGAATCACTTGATTTTGAATCATTTGATACACGTGAGCCATGCCTTATGGGCAAGATGACTAGAACGCCATTTTCCGGTTCAATGGAACGGGCGATAGATTTATTGGAAATCATACATTCTGATGTATGTAGTCCAATGAGTGTGTCGGCGCGAGGTGGATATCGTTATTTTGTTACTTTCACGGATGATTTGAGTATATACGGTTATATATACTTGATGAAATACGAGTCTGAAACCTTTGAAAAGTTCAAGGAATTTCAGAGTGAAGTGGAAAACCATCATAATAGAAAGATCAAATTTCTACGAAAATGGTGTGTCGGAACATCATAATCGTACTTTATTGGATATGGGTCGATCTATGATGTCTCTAACATACTTGCCGTTGTCATTTTGGGGTTATGCACTAGAAACTACTGCATTCACTTTAAATCGGGCACCATCTAAATCCGTTGAAAATACATCGTATGAATTGTGGTTTGGAAACAAACCTAAGCTATCATTTCTTAAAGTTTGGGGATGCGATTTTTATGTGAAGAAACTTCAACCGGATAAACTCGAACCCAAAGCGGAAAAATGCGTCTTCATAGGATACCCTAAGGAAACTGTTGGGTATTCCTTATATCACAGATCCGAGGGCAAGGTTTTTGTTGCCAAGAATGGATCCTTTCTAGAGAAAGAGTTTCTCGCGAAAGGTGTGAGTAGTCGGAAGGTAGAACTCGAAGAGGTTATTGAACCTTCTCTTCAAAGTATGGCGAGTAGCGCAGCGCCGGAAGTCGTTCCGGAGTTGACTTCACCAGTTGAAGAGGGAACCAATGATAATGATCATGAAACTCCGAAAGAGAGTACTACCAAACCTCGCTGGTCTAGCAGGACGCGTGCAGCTCCCGAGCTGTACAGAAACCCTGTTATGAATTTCATGGTTAATGAAATTGATGACCCTGCGACGTATGAAGAAGCGATGATGAGCCCGGATTCCAACAAATGGTTAGAATCCATGAAATCCGAGATGGAATCCATGTATGAAAATAAAGTTTGGAACTTGGTGGACTTACCTCACGACCGAAAGGCTGTGGAGAATAAATGGATTTTTAAAAGGAAAACTGATGCTGTTGGTAATGTGACCGTCTATAAAGCTCGACTTGTCGCAAAGGGGTTTTGACAAATTCAAGGAGTTGACTACGATGAGACATTCTCTCCCGTAGCGATGCTAAAGTCAGTTAGGATTATGTTAGCAATTGCTGCATATTTCGATTATGAGATATGGCAGATGGATGTCAAAACCGCGTTTCTCAATGGTAATATTGAAGAAGAGTTATATATGATACAACCAAAGGGTTTTGTCGATCCTAAGGATGCTAACAAGGTGTGCAAGCTTCAGCGATCCATCTATGGACTGAAGCAAGCATCACGAAGTTGGAATCTCCGCTTTGATGAGGTGATCAAAGAGTTTGGATTTGTCCAAACTTATGGAGAAGCTTGTATTTACAAGAAAGTGAGTGGGAGCAATGTGGCATTTCTGATATTATATGTGGATGACATATTATTGATCGGAAATGATAAAGATCTTTTAAACAGTGTTAGAAGTTATCTAAGCAGCAAATTTTCAATGAAGGACCTAGGTGAAGCGTCATACATATTAGGCATAAAGATCTATAGAGATAGATCTTGGCGCCTAATAGGGCTATCGCAAAGTACATACTTTGATAAGATTTTAAAGAAGTTTAAAATGGACGGAAGTAAGAAGGGGTTCTTACCTATGTTGCAAGGCAAGACATTGAGTAAGACTCAAAGTCCGGCTACAACGAAAGAAAGAGGGATAATGGACAAAGTCCCCTATGCTTCAACCATAGGCTCTATAATGTACGCCATGCTATGTACAAGACTGGATGTGGCACATGCTATTAGTTTGACTAGTAGGTACCAATAGGATCCAGGTTCGGAACACTGGATAGCGGTCAAGGATATCCTTAAGTACTTGCGAAGAACTAAGGATATGTTTCTTGTGTACGGAGGTGAAGAAGAGCTCGTCGCTAAGTGTTATGTTGACGGAAGCTTTGACACTGATCCGGATGACTATAAGTCTCAATCCGGATATGTATTTCTCATGAATGGCTGATCGGTTAGTTGGAGGAGTTCCAAACAACCTATGGTGGCGGGATCATCAATGGAGGCCGAATATGTTGCTGCTTTGGAAGCGGCTCAGGAAGCAGTTTGGATGAAGGAGTTCATATCTAAACTAGGTGTGGTTGCGAGCACGTTGGATCCAATGGTGATCTATTGTGACAACAATGGTGCCATTGCCAATGCAAAAGAACCAAGGTCTCACAAGAATTCCAAGCATATTAAGCATCGGTTTCAGTCCATCTGCGAGCATGTCAAGGATGGAGATATAAAGATTTGTAAAGTACACCCGGATCTCAATGTAGCAGATCCATTGACTAAAACTCTCCCTAGAGCAAAACATGATCAACACCAGAACTCCATGGGTGTTAGATTCATCACTATGTAACTAGATTATTGTCTCTAGTGCAAGTGGGAGACTGAAGGGAGTATGCCCTGAGAGGCAAGAATAAAGTGTTTATTATGTATATTCCAAGTATATGATAGATGTTTATTTTGCATGATATAATTGTATTAATACGGAAACTTTAATACAAATAAACAAACAGAAAGTTCCTAGTTATTCCTCTCTCATAAACTAGCTCGTTGATTAACAAGATGATCAAGGTTTGCTGATCATGGACATCGGATGTTGTTAATAACGAGATCACAACATTAGTGTAATGGTGTGATGAACATTCATCCGAAGTATAACATTACGATCAAAGTCACTGAGTTTATATTGCTATAACAACTTACGAAGTGATCCTATTCCTTAGACCATAAGATCACGTGAATCACTAACACCGGAAGAGTTTCTTGATAACATCAAATGTCACATCATAACAGGGTGATTATAAAGATGGGTTCAGAACTAATAAAGTGTTATGTTGAGGCCCATGGATCGAGAGTGGAATTTGTTCATCCCGATGACGGATAGATATACTCTGGGCCCTCTCGGTGATATCACATTGGTTAGCTTGCAAGCAAGTGATTTGATCACTAGAATGTTATATCACGGGAACGAGAAAAGAGTACATGTCAGTAACAAGATCAAACTAGGTATGGAGATACCGATGATCGAATCTCGGACATGTAATATATCGTGAAACAAAGGGATTAAGATACTAGCGTAAACGGTTCCGACGATCATAAGAAAGTCACCGTTGAATGTGTGGGAGTCAGTATGGGTCTCCAGATCCCGCTTCTGATTATTGATCGGAGAGGGGTCTCAATCATGTCCGCATTATTCGCGAACCGTAGGGCGACACATTTAAGAGACACCAACATCCAATTGGAGCAAAAGTTTCATGCCGGAAAGAATAACAAGCGCAGGAATTTATTTCACTAGATACCGAAACAGGTTTTCGGGTGAAATTCCAGAAAGTGTTTTTGCATGTGAAATGAAATACTAGCAAGGGGTTATATGTTAATGTTTGTTATTAAAGTAATTGACAAAATTCTGAATAAATAAAAGGATTTTTATTTAATGAGAGTTTGCATTAAATTTGGTGGAAATTTAATGGGATTTTGAGTGGAGGAAATTGAAAGGATTTTTGTGAGTGGAGTGTCCACCCACATGAATGAGGAGAGGGAAAGGGGGCATCCCCCATGCGCCAGCCACCCCTTGGGGTCGCCCCTCCTATAAAAGGCACCCCCTCCTCACTTCTCACTCACACCTCCTCGTGAAGGATCTCTGTCCCCCTCTAGTATTTATCCTCCATGGTATCGGACTAGCGAGATACATGTTCCCGGTGGCTATTCGACAAGAAAGAGTTGTGCTGCCGCTGCATCGCTGGAGCGAGGTGGCGGAGGTTGTGTTGGAAAATAAGCAATAATCCAGATGATTTAATCCGAATAATAAACTGATAAAGCATGATCATACAGACGGTACTAAAACCAACCATGCAGATCAACAAAGTAGATGAACAAATTACATCTATACAAGATAAACCTATCACATCTACGCCAAACGCTAGACCTAGAAACTCTAGCAAAATCCAAAAGAGAGAGATTGGAAACACATACGATGCAGTTGCGGCAGTAGCCGCGGCGGTAGGAGTAGCAGAGCTGTCGCCCATGTTGAGGTTGCCAAAGAGGTCGCTGACGTCCGGGAAGAAGTCATCATTCGGGAACTCGTCATCAGACGACGTCGTGGTTACCAGTAGTCACGCTTGAGCGCTCCCCAAAAACCTGATCGCCCATTACCCGTACAGGTTCACGAGAGGCGGGGTTCCGGAGGCCTACTATCCCGATCTGCGGTGCACGCCGCAAGTCGGGATGGGGAAGATGAAAGCGGCGACGCAAGGTTCTGGAGGGTAGGCGCGTGTGTATTGATTCACCGATTAGGTTTAGCACAGACGCTTATATAGTGCAGGTTAGGAAGATCGTGGGCTCATCCCACGTCCGAGTCGGTAACAGTCCACGTCCATAAAAACTAGAAACGGCTGTAATTAACGCGTCCATTAATGACTCATAATCAATTTTCCCAACCAGCAAAATAAAGCTCGGCTCGGCGAGATTCCCGCAACCCGCGGCGCACGCGCGTCGTGACGAGGCGAGGCGGGCGGCATCGGAGGAGGAGTGCGCGAGGGCTACTCTTCTTGTCACACCTTAGTGAGTGGTGCAACACTCTACTATATAAGGTGGTCCAACTCCCCTTCAACTAGCAATGTGGGACTAAAATTTAGCACCACTAGCACAGCCATATGCTGCCATATACAAGTGGGCCAAAGAGAATTTCAGAATTTGTCTAATGGGCCAATAGCCCAAAACTCACCAAATTCCAACAATCCCCCACAAAGTCTCATTGGCACATCACATCATTTTCCTTCCAGAACATTGTTTTATATACCGGTGTGTAGTGGAGACTGTTAAGTTGAACTCCCACGTTAAACTTCATGCTACACTAGCTAGCAACTTGAATAGTGGACTATGCCTTGAACTACAAGTTTTCTGCGCGCTAGTTTCACACAAAATCTAGACCTGTACAGGGCTACCATCGGCTTCCCCGCGGTTTGGAGCTTATGCGTCATACTCCAGGGCCTTTCATGAGTTTATTAGAGAGCACCCAACTCTCACGGACTGCGACGTTTGACAGTCAGACTCATATATGTGTGTTCCTCAAGAGATGTTCTCCAGGACAACATCTCCGCTTATAAAAAGCCACTTGGAACACATTAAGATAAATATCAACCCGCCATGCAGATTAAGAGAGTATTGCATCTTTATGGAGATGTAAATATAATATGGGAATACTCTCCTCTCAGCTGACCAACAGCTTGTCTCCCAGCTCTAATTCACCGGATCTCCGATCACATAGAGTGGGTTGCCACTGGGATCAACTCATAGCGTGGGTCTCAAACCCATCTCCCTCGATGCATTATCTATCACATTGCGTGATAAACTCTTTGTGAAGGGATCTGCCAGATTCTTAGATGTTTGGATATAATCCAACGGAATAACTCCGGAGTTTCTCAATTTCCTGACAGATTTCAATCTCCTCTTCACATGCCTTGATGACTTCATCCTTAGAACTGTTTACTTATCACAGTTTGATTATCACAATTCATCGGGATGGCGGGTATTGGTTTTTCAACCACAGGTAAGTCCATCAAGAGCTCACGAAGCCACTCTGCTTCAACAGTGGCTGTGTCTAATGCTGTGAGTTCTGCTTCCATTGTTGACCTCGTTAAGATGGTCTGCTTGCAAGAATTCTAGGAAACAGTGCCACCACCAAGTGTAAACAAATAACCACTTGTGGCCTTAATCTCATCAGCATCAGATATCCAGTTTGAATCACTATAACCCTCAAGTACTCGTGGATACCCAGTATAGTGAATACCATAACTCGCTGTGCCTTTCAAATAGCGCAAGACTCTTTCAAGAGAATGCCAATGATCATCTCCAGGATTTGACACAAATCGACTCAGTTTGCTTACAGCAAAGGATATGTCAGGTCTAGTAGCGCTGGCTAAATACATGGGCGAGCTAATAATTTGAGAATATCTCAATTGATCTTTAGCAAACCTTCGATTCTTTCGAAGTAGCACACTCGGATCATAAGGCGTTGGAGAAGAATTGCAGTCGCTATACCCGAAGCGACTCAATATCTTTTCCACATAGTGAGACTGAAGCATTGTAATCGCACAATTGTCATCCTTGAGTAACTTGATGTTTAATATTACATCAGCCACTCCCAAGTCCTTCATCTCAAAGCAGCGAGATAGGAACTCTTTGACCTCCTCGATAACAGCGAGGTTGGTCCCGAATATCAATATGTCATCAACGTAGAGACACATAATAACTTCCTCGCCCCACCATGGCGATAGTACACACATTTGTCAGCTTCATTTACAACAAAGCCTTCAGCAGTTAAAGTTCTTTCAAACTTCTCGTGCCACTGCTTAGGAGCTTGCTTAAGACCATACAGAGACTTCACTAACTTACACACCTTCCTTCTTGACCATCTACTACAAATCCGTCAGGCTGCTCCATATAAATTTCCTCATCTAGCTCTCCATTTAGAAAAGCTGTCTTAACGTCCATTTGATGAACGAGAAAACCATGTGAGACAGCCAAGGAAAGTAGTACTCGAATAATGGTCAATCTGGCTAAAGGTGAGTAGGTATCGAAGAAGTCTTCACCTTCCTTTTGGGTATAACCCTTAGCCATAGGACGTGCCTTATACTTTTCAATAGTACCATCAGGTCTAAGCTTTTTCTTGAATACCCACTTACATCCTACAGGTTTGCACCCATAAGGACGATTAGTGACTTCCCAAGTACCATTAGCTAAGATGGAGTCCATCTCGCTTCGGACATCTTCCTTCCAGTAGTCAGCATCTTGAGATGCATAAGCTTCTGAAATAGAAGTGGGAGTATCATCCATAAGGTATACAATGAAATCATCACCAAATGACTTTGCAGTCCTTTGTCTCTTGCTCCTTTTGGGAGATTCATTTTCATCTTCCACAGGATCATCAGAGTGTTCTATCGGCATAGTGGGTTCAAGAATTATAGAAAATTCCTGACTAGATGAACTAGTCATCTCCTGATTTGATGAGCTAGACATACCTTTCATAGGAAAGATGTCCTCAAAGAAAGTCGCATCATTCGACTCCATAATTGTACCAACATGCATGTCGGATACCTCAGATTTTACTATAAAAAATCTATAGACAATGCTATGAAAAGCATATCCCAGAAAAACACAATCAACGGTTTTGGTCCAAGCTTTCGCTTCTTGGGTATTGGAATATTGACTTTCGCCAAACAACCCCAAGTTCGTAAGTAAGAGAGTTTAAGCCTTTTCTTTTCCCATTTCTCAAATGGAGTCATGGTTTTATCCTTTACGGGAACATGGTTTAGGACATGACATGCAGTCATTAGCGCCTCCCCCATTCCTTGGAAAGACCCGATGTATCTAACATGGCGTTAACCAAATCAGTTAGAGTGCCGTTCTTTCTTTCGGCCACCCCATTTGGCTGAGGTGAGTAGGGAGGCGTCCTCTCATGTATAATACCATGTTCCGTACAGAATAAATCAAATTCATTTGAAAAGTACTCTCCACAATGATCCGACCTTAGCCGCTTGATTTTAAGATCAAGTTGGTTTTCTGCCTCATATTTATAGATTTTGAAGTAGTTCAAAGCTTCATCTTTAGATTTCAGGAGATAAACATAGCAGTATCTAGTGGAGTCATCAATCAACGTCATAAAGTATCTTTTTCCACCTTTTGTCAACACACCATTCATCTCACAAAGATCTGAATGTATAAGTTCTAGAGGTGCTAAGTTTCTCGGTTCCGCAGCCGTATGAGACTTGCGGGGGTTGCTTTGCTTGCACACAAACTTGGCACTTAGAACCTTTGACAGTGGTAAATTTCGGAATTAAACTCATATTGGCTAGCCGCGTCATGCAACCAAAGTTAATATGAAAGAGTCGTGAATGCCAAACATTGGACTCATTATCATTGCAAACATGATTAATAACTTTAGTACATGAGTCTGACAAAGACAAGCGGAACAGACCTCCGCACTCATAACCCTTTCCATCAAATTGTACATACTTAGAAATTACAACTTTATTGGACTCAAAAACCAACTTAAAGCCATCTCGACATAAAAGCGATCCGCTGACGAGATTCTTATTGATGGAGGGAACATGCTGTATATTCTTCATCTGTACGGTCTTCCCCGAAGTAAACTTCAGATTTACCGTACCAACACCATGAACAGAAGCACGTGAGCCATTTCCCATCAGCACGGAAGAAGTCCTTGAGACCTGATAAGAGGAAAACATGGAAATATCAGAACATACATGTGTATTAGCACCCGTGTCTATCCACCAATTAGGAGAATGACATACTGAAAGGATAGTAGGTAAAATACCATACCCAGCATCCTTCATCTCAGTATCACTAATAACAAAATTAGCGGCCTTGCCACTGTTCCCATGTTGACGCTTGTCAAAGCGATTAGGGCAGCTAGGAGCCCAATGATCAGGATCGCCACAGACGTGGCAAGAGCCTTTCCTCTTATCATTTTTCTTCTTGAAGTTGGTTGCGTGCCTGGCCTTGTTCTTGCCATCGAACTTTCCCTTTCCTTCAGTTTTATTCTTATTCTTAAACTTGTGGGATTGGAAGTTTTTCCTCTGCACTAAATTGGTAGTAGAACCTCCCTCAAGTCCTCGAGCAGTTTTGTCCTTTGCTCTCGCCTTCTCTTCCACATGAAGATACCCAATGAGATATGTAACGGAAAACTCTTGTCTCTTATTTTTTAGAGAAGTAGCAAAGTTCCTCCACGAAGGAGGAAGCTTGGCAATAATGCCACCAGCCACAAATTTGTCCGGTAAGGAACACTTGAACTGCTCAAGTTCTTTGGCAAGTGATTGTATCTCATGATCTTGCTCAATGACGGAGCGCTCATCAACCATCCTGTAGTCATAGAATTGCTCCATTACATACAACTCAGTGCCAGCGTCCGAGACCCCAAACTTGGCCTCGAGCGCTTCCCACGCGTCCTTGCCATTATCAAATGACATATAAGGGTCAACAATGTTGTCCCCAAGAACACTGAACAAAGCCGCCATAAACATGGTATCGGCTTTCTTAAAGTTCGCTTCCTGCTCAGCAGAAAGATCTCCTTCAGTCTTGCCAAGTGTGGCGCTATAGCAGTTTAGGTTTTCAAACCAGAGAACTGCTCTCTTGCGCCATCTCTTATAGTGCATGCCATCAAAAGGAGGCAGCCTAGTTGCTGCGTCTATACCAGTGGAATTCAGTTGCCTATAATCAGGTTTTTGGATTGTTGGAAATATAAGCAATAATCCATATGATTTAATCCGAATAATAAACTGCTAAAGCATGATCATACAGACGATACTAAAACCAACCATGCAGATCAACAAATTAGATGAACAAATTACATCTATACAAGATAAACCTATCACATCTACGCCAAACGCTAGACCTAGAAACTCTAGCAAAATTCGAAAGAGAGAGATTGGAAACACATATGATGCAGTTGCGGCAGTAGTCGTGGCGGTAGCAGTAGCAGAGTTGTCGCCTATGTTGAGGTTGCCGAAGAGGTCGCCGACGTTCGGGAAGAAGTCGTCGTTCGGGAACTCGTCGTCGGACGACGTCGTGGTTGCCAGTAGTCGCGCTTGAGCGCTCCCCAAAAACCCGATCGTCCCTCAGCCGTACAGGTTCACGAGAGGCGGGGTTCCGGAGGCCTACTGTCCCGATCTGCGGTGCACGCTGCAAGTCGAGATGGGAGACGAATGCGGCGGCGCAACGTTCTGGAGGGTAGGCGCGTGTGTGTATTGATTCACCGATTAGGTTTAGCGCAGACGCTTATATAGTGCAGGTTAGGAAGATCGTGGGCTCAGCCCACGTCCGAGTTGGTAACAGTCCACGTCCATAAAAACTGGAAACAACTGTAATTAACGCGTCCGGTAATGACTCATAATCAGTTTTCCCAACCAGCAAAATAAAGCTCGGCTCGGCGAGATTCCCGCAACCCGCGGTGCGCGCGCGTCGTGACGAGGCGAGGCATGGAGGAAGGTTTGAGTCTATGTTTTGATGACTTTTCTAGGAAGGTTTGAGTCTATGTTTTGAAAAACAAGCATCAAGTACTATGTGTATTCAAGCAATTCCAAGTCTCATTTGAGAGTGAAATTGAGAAGAAGATCAAGTGCATTCACACTGATAATGGGAGAGAGTATATTGGCCCATTTGATGCCTATTGCAAGGAGCAGGGAATTCGACACCAATTTACTCCTCCGAAGACACCATAGTTGAACGGTCTTGCTAAGAGGATGAACAAGAGAATTGTTGAGAGAGTTAGATGCTTGCTATCGAGTGCAAAGTTGCCTAAACATTATTGGGGTGAGGCTTTATCGACTGTGGTTTATATTATTAATCTCTCACCAAGTTATCCATTGCAGGGAGATGTTCCAAACGGGGTATTTTATGACAAGGACGTCTTGTATGAGCACCTAGAGGTTTTTGGGTGCAATGCCTTTGTTCACATCCCTCAAGATGAAATGTCAAAGCTTGATTCAAAGACACGACAGTGTACATTGCTTGGCTATGGAGGTCATTAGTTCGACTATAAGTTGTATGATCCAATAGCAAGAAAGGTTGTGAGAAGCCGTGATGTTGTGTTTGTTGAAGACCAAACAATTGAGGATATTGTGAAGACAAAGGTGCAGGTTCTGGAGCAAGTTCCGGTACATGTTTCTCCTCGAAATCAGCAGCAAGACAGATCTAATTCTGACCCAGTTCCTACAGATTCAGCTCAATAAGAAGTTGAACATGATGATGCAGAAGATGTGCAAGACGAAGCACATAGTGGTACATGTGAGGATGCTCCCCAGCAGCAAGAGTATGATGCTAAAGAATATAATCATGATCAACAAGCACCTGAACCAGATAGTCCACCAGCTGCTCCACTTAGACAGTCCAGCAGAGGCCGTGTTCCTTACACTAGGTATGACTCAGACCAATATGTGGTGTTATTGTCTGATGGTTCAGAACCTGAGTGCTTTCAAGAGGCAATGAAATATGGGAACAAGGAGTGGAATAAGGCTATGCAAGAAGAGATGAATTCCTTGCATAAGAATCATACTTATGAGTTGGTGAAGTGGCCCAAGGGCAAGAAAGTTCTAAAAAACAAGTGGGTCTACAAAATCAAGCAAGAAGAGCACACTTCACATCCAAGGTACAAGGCCAGGCGAGTTGTAAAAGGAATTTAGCCAGAGAAAAGGTATTGACTTTGATGATTTTTTTTCTCCGGTGGTGAAGATAACATCAATCCGAATGATCCTTGGCATGGAAACAAGTCTCAACTTGGAGGTTGAGCAAATGGATGTGAAGACAACTTTCCTTTATGGAGAGTTGGAGGAAGAAATCTTAATGGAGCAGGCTGAGGGGTTTCTTGTTAAAGGCAAAGAAGATGTGTGAAATTGAAGAAAATTCTCTATGGCCTGAAACAAGCACCGAGACAATGATACATGAAGTTTGAATCTGTCATGCGGGAGCAAGGCTATAAGAGGTGTATCTCAGACTATTGTGTGTTTATTCAGGGGTTCTCAGGTGATGATTTTACCATGTTGTTGCTCTATGTTGATGATATCTTGATTGTTGGCAAGAATGTCTCTAGTATTGCTAGGCTAAAGAAAGAGTTAAGCAAAAGTTTTGCCATGAAAGACTTGGGTCCAGCAAAGTGTATTCTCGGCATAAGAATTGAGAGAGACAGAACATCCAACAAGTTGTACTTGTCTCAGGAGAAATATATTGAGAAGGTACTTCGCAAGTTTAAGATGGACAATGCAAGGGAAGTGAGCTATCCATTCGTAGCTCATTTCAAGTTGAGTAAAAATCAATGTCCCTCCACTGAAGAGATGGAAAAGAAAATGCAAAAAGTTCCTTATGCTTCAGCTGTTGGGAGTTTGATGTATGCTATGGTGTGCACACGGCCTGACATTGATCAAGCGGTTAGTACTGTGAGCAGATTCATGTCCAGTCCAGGAAGACCACATTGGAAAGTCGTGAAGTGGATTTTCAGGTATCTCCGGGGCAACACTAATATGAAGCTTTGCTTTGGTGGTAGTGATCCCAAGCTGATTGCATATTCAGATTGAGACTTGGCTAGAGATATCGTTGTAAGGATGTCTACTTCAGGTTATTTGATTACCCATTCAGGGGGAGCAGTGGCATGGCAAAGTAGGTTGCAAAAGTGTGTGGATCTGAATACAACTGAGGGTGAGTTTATCGCAATAACTGAGGAGAGCAAGGAGCTAGTGTGGCTTAAATGATTGGCTTGTGAGCTTGGTTTTGAGCAAGACAAGTATGTGCTATTTTGTGATAACCAAAGTTCCATTCACCTGAGTAAGAATAAAAATTTTCATTCAAGGTCGAAACATATTAATGTTCGCTATCATTGGATTCGAGATGTGCTGAATTCCAAGCAAATGCAAATTGAGAAGGTGCACATAGATGACAATGGGGCTGATACGTTGACTAAGGTGGTGACAAGAGGAAAGCTCGAGGTATGTCGTCGGCTCGTAGGCATGACTGACGGTTAGCAGTGAGACCCTCCATGATGTCGGTAGGGGGAGTTTGTTGGGCCATGTCCCTCCACATGGAGGTGTGTTGGCAACCCAACTACAGCCCATGAAAGTCCAATACGTTTCAACCGTTGATCGATGTTCGTATCCAACGGCTGAGGTGCTCCTTGGGAGAGGAGTGTGTCTCAATCAGAGAGTGAGCCAAGTAAGAGCTAGGGTGAGAGAACACACAAGAACACCACAACCTAGTGAGAAGAGAGGAAGAAGAAGGAGAGGTGATTCCTGTCCAAATTTCTGAGATCTGACCGGCCTGTCTTCAAGCTAGTGTTTGGAGGCTTAAACGCGATTGGATTGGCTCCAAACTTGGTGAGATTGTTCCTTTGTTTGAGTACTTTGATCTGGTTAGCTGGTTTGAGATTTGGGTCAGTGTAGCATCAGATTTGAAAGTGGTTTAGTCAGTTTGGACTGTTGCAGTTTCAGCACGGAGCAGTTTTGGTAGACGAAAATAGTTTGGGCAGGAAAACGGTGTTCGATTAGCCTGAAATTTGGCATGTATGTTAGGTACTCGTATGTAAGCTTGTCTATTGAGTTTGGTGCTGATTGGATATACGGTTTAAGAGCAGTTTGCTGATTTCTGAAGAGGACAGAAACTAAGATACTCTGCTTTGCTGTAATATTTCTCTGAAGTGGTTGTTGTTGTAGTTGCCGGTGGGCAACGTGCTGAGTGTGTTGTACATCTCTAGATGTTCTAGAGAAGACTATGTACCCAGGTTGCTCATAGTGAAGCTTGCGTGGACCGGTTGGTCTGCACCTGTGGGTTTTTTCTCACCTTGAGAAGGTTTTTCCACGTAAATCCTTGTGTCACCTGTGCATGTGCTCATTGTTTTATTTCTGCTGCATATCTGTTGATTGAAACTATCCTTGGGGTTCACCGCAAGCAGTGGGGGTTGTGTATCCTCCCCCAACAAGAATAACCCTCTGAACAAGATAAACACGATAAAAAGAGAGAGGAGATAGACTTGTAATTTGTAGATGGAAGCCCAACTTGAGAAGCACCAACTATTTCTGCAAGCCATAACAAATTGCCATCAGTCATGTACACGGAACAAATGAATCAATAGTTTCTCTAATTAAAACACTGATAAATAATGTACCATGGTAGACAAGTTTTTTTTGGACCGTGGTAGCCAAGTTAATGGCATGCTTCCTTTCGAGAAAAGGTTGATGCCATGCTTCCTGTTTATTTTATGTAGATGATCAAAATTAAAATGCTACTGCTATCTGAAGGAACCAAACAAAATTAGGAAAGAACCAAAACTGAGACCAACCAAAGAAGTATGTGAGAGATCTTTGTTTCAGACAGTATAAACAAGTCATAAGTAAACACCATCAAATATTTGTTCCCTTGGAGAGCAAAGAGCCCCAGACAAAGAAATTGCCATCTGAATAGGTTGATCTTACAGATGAGCCCTTGAAGTCACATAGTGCAAAGGACTTTGTGTATAGAGGAGACAAGGAGCAAACAACCAAAAAACTCAATTAAAACTGCATCCTCGGCAGTGACCAACATCTTGTGGCCTTCATTCCCGCGAAAAGAGGCCACAACTATTGCTTAAAGGGAAAATTTATGAGTCCATTTCAAATTCTCTCTCATCCATCTTCATGGCAAAACTGAGAACCTTTTTCATGACAAGATAGATACTCCCTCCGGTCATTATTACTATTCTCAACTTTGTCTAAATACTCCCTCCATCCCAAATTAGGTTGCATATAAGATTTTATCAGAGTCAAACTATACAATGTTTGACCAAGTAGTTTGATACAACTATAAACTTGTACGGTGCCAAATTAATATTATTAGAATTGTCTGGAAATATATTTTCATAATATGTACATTTTATATCACACATATTCATATTATTTTGTATATTCATGGTCAAACTTTGCAAACTTTGACTTGCACACAAATTATGCGCAACATAATATGGGATGGAGGGAGTACGAATGCATCTAATCTAAATACTGAACTAGATACCTATGAATCTAGATAAAGTTGAGTCCATTAATAAATACCAGATGGAGTAAAACGATTGCACTGAAAACAGAAAATGCATCCATTTGAGAATACTCCGCTGCTTCCATATCAGTATTCAGTACATATATCAAGTGTAGATATTCTACTCATGGACACTTCAATGTAGTTGCTGAATGGCCTGATCTCCCTCCTCTAGTTCCATTAGATGTCTCAATATGACATGAGGACGAACAAGTTCTTAACCATGATTTGCATTTTCTCTAATAATTGATGTAATGGACATACCAGGAATAAAAATACCAGCTCTCAGTTTAGCAATGGCCAAACCAAGATTTAAAACACTACCATGGCAGACAACCAACATCCAGTTAGGCAAAAAACAAAGAATCATGAATCACCGATTAGAGTGGAAACTTTGCCATGCCATTCATCGCTACAAACTTTCATAACCCATTCTTGACTTATGCAAATATAAATCTAGCGGGTATCTCCCCTTTGCAAGCGGTTGCATAGTCTCTAGTGAGGTATGTTGCAACTTTCTTGTGAGGGTATATGAGCTTCTCCATAAATAACTTCTCGCTAAACATGACTATATTAAGGTAATCCTTGTCATGATCTAGCAATCCATTTGCCTTCAGAAACCCCATAACATAGTTACGGGTTCTGAGACGGCCCTCTAGGCTAAGCCTGGTCATTATCGTCCGATTATCAATATAGACCGGTTGCAACCCCACCTCAGAGATACCGAACTCTGATATTTTCTGCATCAAGTCCTTTGACCTCCTCAGAACCGATGGAGCCTGATGACTGCAAGTGCATATATCGTTTGTTGCTGGTTTCGAAGTTAACATGTCGATCCCGCAGGGAGCCCAAAGGTAAGCATTTATGAATGAAGTCTCTGTCACACTCGAAGTTGTCACATGTCTTTGAGTCAATTGATTGCAAGTGTTGAAAATAGGAATAAAGTTTTGGATTAAATTGAATGTATTTAAATAAAACTAAAATGTAAACTTCAGAAATAAAAAACATAAAAGTAAAGAACCATTGAGTGTTGATGAGCTCAGATCATTGTAGAGATTCGTTGAGAAACTCCAAGAGGAAGGTGTGATGCGCACATCAGTAAGTTTTCCCTCAGTTATAAAATCAAGGTTATCGAACCAGTAGGAGGAAGTAAACAACCCCAAGGTGTTGCTAGCAACTTGGAATCCTGCACAACACAAACTCAAGACTTTGCCCCAACTTATAGTGAGGTTGTCAATCTCACTGGTTTGCTGAAAACAAAGGATTAAACGTATAGTGTGGAAGGTAATGGTTGCTTGTAGAGAGTAAACGGTAACAGTAGATGATGTAACAATGGTAAAGATTGGACCGGGGTCCGTAGTTCACTAGAGGTGTTCTCCTTAAGAAAGATAACATAACATGCTGGGTGAACAAATTACATCGGGGCAATTGATAGGACTGAGCAAGGCATAACAATGCAAATACTAGACATCATGATTCCTATGAGATTTGATTGGACATTACAACAAGATACATAGATAGCCATCCAACTACATCTATGACTAGTAATCCACCTTTAGGTTATCATCCGAACCTCCTCCAGTATTAAGTTGCAAGCAACGGATAACTACATTAAGCAATGTGTGTAAAGTAAATAATACAATTGTTCCATGAACAAAAGATTGTTGTTTTTTCCCTAATGGCAACAACACATCTACAACCTTAGAGATTCCTGTCACTTCCCCTGATTACTAGAGGCATGAACCCACTATCGAGCATAAATACTCCCTCTTGGAGTCACTAGCATCTACTTGGCCAAGATAGCTACTAGCAACGGAGAGCATGCAAGATCACAAACAACACATACATGATAGAATCAATAATCATAAGACATGATAGAATCAATAATCAATCTGACATAGCAATCTCAATATCCATCGGATCCCTGCAAACACAACATGTATGATTACAAATAGATGATCTTGATCATGAACGGAGCTCACAAGATCTAAACATGATAGCACAAAGGAGGAGAAACAACCATCTAGCTACTGTATGGACCCATAGTCCAAGAGTGAACTACTCACGCATCATATCGGAGGCTGGCATGGTGATGAAGAAGGCCTCCAGGATGATCTCTCCCCTCCGGAAGGGTGCCGGGAAGAGCTTCAGACCCCCTGATCTAGGGACAATGGTGGAGGCTGCTATAGACTGTTTCGTGGAGATCTGATTGGGTACTTAGGGTTTTGGCACCAGGGGGGCGGTTATAGGCGTAGAGGCGAAGCAGGAGGGCGGCTAGGGGCCTCACACCATAGGGAGGCGCGCCCTATGGTGAGCCCGTGCAACCCTAGGGTGTGGCCGCCCTGTTCGGTCTCTGTGTTTGTCTCGGTGAAATATTGACTTTGGCTTTTGTCCCTCCAATTCCGAGAATATTTCCTTGCTAGCTTTTCTGAAACCAAAAACAGCAGAAAATAGGCAACTGGCACTGCGGCATATTGTTAATAGGTTAGTCCTAGAAAATGTATAAAAATACCTCAAAGTGTAGACAAATCATAGCAAAGTGGATACTAAACAAGCATGGAATATCAAAAATTATAGATACGTTTACGACGTATCAAGCATCCCCAAGCTTAATTCCTGCTCGTGCTCGAGTAGGTAAGTGATAAAAAGAATAATTTTTAGGTGACATGCACCATCACAATCTTGATCAAACTATTTGCAAGCATTGAAAGCTAGGATCAAAGTACTCTAAAAATGAGCATGAAAGATGAAGTTCTAACAATAAGACATAGCAACTATGTCACAACATGAGAAGATACAAACAAAGATCATGAATAACAATGCATTGAAAGACGTTTGTTTGTTTCACATATGGAAAACATAGCATAGTGGTATTCAGCTTGTCCCTCATGGAGTAGCAAAACATAAATGCATAGGACACCTTCAAAGTTCATAAGGGTGACTAGATACAAATAGTTCAAGAACAAGCAATATCATCATTATGAATCAATCAATAAGTTTAGGGACAATGCACATAGAACTAAGAATGACAAATATGCTCTCTGAATTGGTGCCTAAGGATAGAAGGTGGAGACTCAATATAAAAGTGGAAGAAAGGCCCTTCACAGGGAAGCACGGATTTCAAGTTTCATAAAGAGCTTCCAAAAATTATGGTACTTGTTAGCTTTCAGCTCTCATTGCCCCCGTCATAAGCATCTTGAAGTGATTAAGGTTAAAGTGAACAAAATATGGAGTATATGCTTGAAAAAGTATAAGTTGGCAATCTCATGTCCCTTGAGTACGAGGGCTGTTCCTCATGCTACTCAACTTTAGTTACCGGTAAGTTCTTGTCATTGTAAGTATTTGTGTATCATAGAGGACCTCCAACAGGGTACCCCTTGCCCCATGACACAGGAGCTATCCCATATCAAAATGACAAGGCAACAAACAATGAGCATCTCAGCAATCTTCTTATTTACCATGGGAAAATGGTGCTTTTTTTCTCATCTTTCCTCGTTTTGTTTTCCTTTTCTCTTCTCTTTTTTCTATCTCTTTTTTTATAAGAAGGATGCTTCATAGATTGCTCACTATGGTGATGCTGCAAGTTTCCACCATGATTAGGCATGAATTGGGCTAGTGGCCCGGGCGTTTCTCTAGCACATATACATAACTCCATGGACTTACAAGCTCCCCTTTTATTTCACACCACCGACATCCATGAACAAAAGAGCATGATATCAACTAGGTAGATATTTACAGGTGTTGAAAGTGTTCCCCATGACAGCACGGTTCTACTAATTCCCAACATATAAGTGCAAGCATATACAACATAGATGACACAATGGTTCAAGTTTATTTGGGGCAAGAAAAATAAAGTGTGCCATCAAGTTTGTGAGAGCTTTAATCACTAATTTTCACATAACAAGTTTAATTTGGAAGATAGATAAAACAAGAATATACTTGGAATGGTGTAACACACCATGCATAGGAATTTATAGTGGACACTTTATAATAACTTGGTTTCTTGGGAGTTGGATGCATGAGTAGAGCTTACTCAATACAAGTGGAGGCTATCAAAAGACTGGGAGCGACCAACTAAGAGAGTAATAATGGCCATAATCATGCAGAGCGACAAAAAATTATCAATCGAAGTATAAAGTGGTATCACAAGTCAAAAACTAAATGATCATAGAGGCTAAGGTGACTGGTTCATAGTCATAACATGGTGTGATCATGTGCCAAGTCAACCCAAACAAAGCATCAAAGTAGAATACCACAATATTATACTTTTGTATGCTAAAACAACGCATGATTCTTTCAAGGCACACTAAGCAATCTCAATTGTTTGGAACAAGTCATGCTACAACAATAATCACTAAGCATAAGGTCAAAACAACATCTATCATGACATGATAAAGTCTAAGTCATAGTCAAAACAAGCTCCCTTTTGCATCACTATAAGCATGAAACTTTCTACTCTTTTCCAACGCCAATCAAATTATTTGAAACATCACAGCGAAAGCGGGGGTCCAACTACTTTATTCAAGAAAACTAAGCAAATGAAAACTAAGACGCTCCAAGAATAACACAATAGTGCATGAAACAATAAAAACGAAGTGTCTAGAAAGAGACCTAAGATTTTTATTGATGAAGAAAGGGATGCCTTGGGAATCCCCAAGCTTTGACGCTTGTACCTCTTGAATATTTCTTGGGGTGACACGGGGTGGAATCCCCAAGCTTGAGCTTTTGTCCATTCTTCATCTCCTTAAAAGATTCTCCCCCTACACTTGGAAATTTCCTTCATACAAAACTTCACACAATCTTCATTAGCAACATTAGCGCATTCAAAAGCAATAAACCTTTGGGTTTAGTTTCAAAACTGCAAAACTTTCATTAAAAACATAATATACTATAGCAATTCCTTCAAAAATCTCAATTCACCAAAGAGAACTCAAAATGAAATCGATAAGAGGCAAATGCAAGTAATGGCAGAAATCTGTCAAAACAGACCAGCAGGCAAAAACCGATTTTTTCGAAGACCTTATGTTGCTCAAATAAAAAAGTGTTGAACTAATGAAAGTTAGATAACAACCTAGTGGATTTACTCAGAAAATTACAGCTCAATCCTACATATAGAGATTTTTCACGAATTTTACAGTGGAGCACAAAAATTTGTTTCGGGACAGCAACTTCCCCAAATCTTACTTCTCTCTCATTAGAGATTATTCTTTGGCACAAAAATGAAACAAAAAGGATAAGGAGAGGTTATTACAGAGGTAATAACTTGCAAGACTCAACTAAAACTATTGGGTTATCTTCCAAGAAGTACTTTTCTTTAACGCCTTTAAGTTAGGCATAGAAAGATGCTCACATAAGAAATATGAATTGAAGTAAACGAGAGCATCAAGAAGCAAATTCGAAACACATTTAAGTCTAACCCACTTCCTATGCATAGGAATCTTGTAAGAAAATAAATCAAAGAAGCACATAGTAACAAGAATAGGTAGATAAAACAAGAGCAACTTCAAAACTTTCAGCACATAGAGAGGTGTTTCAGTACCATGAAAACTTCTACAACCATATTTTCCTCTCTCATAATAATTTTCAGTAGCCTCATGAATAAACTCAACAATATAACTATCACATAAAGTATGCTTTTCATGATCTACAAACACATAATTCTTATCAAGCTCAAAAATAGTGGGATTAAAACCTTGAAACGCACTTTTAACAATTTTATATAAATATGACTGATCATTCTCAAGAGGTATGTGGTTCCAAGATAAAGTCAAGACCTCTCCAATCTCATTTTCAATAGTAGTACAATAAATATTATCAACCAATATAGGACCATCATCTAGAGCTTTATCATAAACATTTTCTAAGAAAAACTCTTTAGTACCATGCATTTCGAAGTTAGGCACAAATAAAGGATTATCATAGATAACAAGAGCATAATTATTATCACAAGTTTTACCCATAGTAGATATTTTAAAAGAATCCACATGAACATAACATTCATCCTCCTTTGGTAAGCATGGGGACAATCAAATAATGTAAGGGATAAAGAGTTACTCTCATTAGAAGGTAGGCATGGGTAGCTAATCCATTCTTCCGCCTCTTTATCATCACTCTCCTCCTCTTTTTCATCTAATGAGATTTCAGGTTTAGTAGTTTCTTCTTCCATAAGCTCCTGCAAGGCATTAGTCTCTTCCGTTTGTGGAAAGCATCTATTAATATATTCAATAATATAGCCATTTTCTTTCTTGTAATTATCAAAGCAAAATTTAAGTGTATCATAAACCTCATATTTATAATGTGAATCATCAGTATTTTCAAGAAAACTAGCAAGTTCAAATGTACCCTTCCAAGCAATAAATTCTTCAATTAGTTCCACATCATAAAAGTCATAATTTCCTTTAACATAAGAAAGATATGGTAACATTATCATTATACTCACATTCAAAGGGGGGGTGTTTATACCTCCTACAGCAACAAGATTTATCAAAGCAATAACTAACATTATAAGTAGAGCACACGGTTCTAGCAATGGTATTCAATTTATCAATTTGTTACCATAAGTGTTTCCCTTTTTGTGACAAGCGGTGTTCCTTATAATAATATTTTTGTCCTTCCGTGAACCCACCTTGCCAATAAGAACCAGTTTCAAAGAAATCAACCATTGATAGAAAGCATGACAAAACAAGGCAATAACAGACCAACAACTTGTAACATCCCTAAAATCGTGTTTCAAACTCATGCATGTCATCCATGCATCCATGTTCATATGATTTTCATTTCAAACAAATCATTTCAAAACAGAAGCATATATATGCTTATTATTTCATGTAAGTTGCTCTAGCCTTAGTGCTACCTTTCAATGAGAAGAGTACTTGTTTTGTTCAGTAAGGTTTGAATTCAAACTTAGGCACCATCAAAAGCTTGAGCAAAGTTTTCAAAACAAAATGAGTCAATAAAACCAATATTATGCCTATTGTATATATCACATAAGGGCTTGGTTTTATTGTTATTTTTCATTTGATCAAAGTGTTTTGAATAAACAGTAGTGTTTGACACACATTTGAGTGCAAGGTTTGCAGTATAAAAACCTAGAGAAGATTTGAATTCAAACTCATTTGATTTGGAGTTGAAATTCATTTCAGAAAAACCAAACAGAAAAAGAAAAAGGTTAAAAGGAAAAAATAAGCTTTTAGTCAAATCTGGCCCAACTGGCCCAGCTAAGCCCAACAACCCCACCCCACGAACCGTTTTTCTACACTCACACCCGCACCCGCCGAGTGACTGACAGACAGGACCCACTCCCTCTCTGCTTCTCTCGCTGACAGCAGCGGTCCACACGGCGTCGTTGTCTCCACCCCGCGACGTGTTCTTCCCCAAATCGCGCCGTGCGTTTCCTATTTGATTCGCTCGTCAATTCGCGTTGATTGCAGGAGTAAATCATGCCCCCGCCTTGCCTACTTAAACCCCCTCTGCCCCCTCTCCATTTCCCCCAGACTCCGAGCACAAAGCGCCCCCAGGCTGCCCACAATCCTCCTCGCACCGCCGCAGACAGAGCTCACTCCGGCGACCAATCCCGGTGATCCCCGTGCGCCCCTCTCCCTCTGGTTCTTGCAGACAGCCTCGCCACTTCCTTGCGCACCTACTGACACCGTTGGTTCCTTCTATACCGCCCCAGGTCGTCGTCTTCGACAAGCACAGCAAGGTTCCGACGACATCCTCAACTCCGGCGATAAAATTCGGTGAGCCCTTTGTTCCCCTTCGCCTCTAATTCAGACGATCGTGTTCGCCGTAGTCTTACGCATCTCCTGATGCCGTTTGTCCATGCTAGGGTGACCAGGAGCATCGCCAACATCGTCGTCCACCCGAACACGACGCTGACAGCAACTCTGACGAGCCCGTGCAGCCGTGTCCATGCGCCCCTTGCCAAGCCGTCGCCAGGTTGAGCATCAGCGCATCGTCACGCTTCTGGTAAGCATATCCGATGACCCCAGAGCCACCTGTAGCGCCACGCCGCCGTAGGCCGAGCACGCCGCCGCCAGTAGCCACCGCCAGCGCGCCCAGCTGTGGTCGTTTGATCCAGGACCGTTGGATCTGGATCCAGTGCGTGAAATTAGATCACTTATTGAAACGTTATGAGTAGATCTGGGCCGCGCAGGTTAAGTAGATCTAACGGCTCATAGACGCGATCCTGAGCGAAGCGGTACCGGCCAATCAGATTAAGACGCGTGGCAACAGTTTAGTTTTAAAAACAGGAATTGAATCTATTAGATGTTTGAATTTGTTTTAGCTATAACTTTTGATTCCCACGTTAGAATTTGACAAATTTTATATCATTGGAATCAGGAGAACAAGCCCTTTCTAATTATGCAATGTGTTTAATGTTTTGCTTCTGTTAAAATGGTTTTATTTACAGAAACATGCGTAGGGCTAATTTGAGTATATGAATTGTTTGAGAAATGTTTTGAGGTTTAAATAAATGTTGTTTGGCAAGTTTTTAACTTGTTTATGAACCAGTACCGTACACTTTATTTGTTGAGTTTTAAAAATCATCACATATTATATTGCATGCATTCATATATTTTTGTTTGTATATGTTTTGTATGTGATTTGTGGCTATGATTCTTTGTGTAGATTTTGGTGCCAATAGTGATTGTGATTGTGAGGAGTGTAGATACTCTCCAAACTACCAAGGCAAGTGGTACTTCATGATATTTTTATCCCTATGTTTTCTACTAAGCATTAGAAATATTTTGCTACTCTTGCATGCTATATTTTGCTTATATGCCATGTTGGGAAATCCTAGTAGTTGTAGAATTGCTAGAAATTTCTAAGTTAAGATGCTTATCTATGCCATGCTTAGCCTAGCTAGTAGCAACCAAGGGTTGGTGAAATATACATGTTATGATGAAAATATTTCTAAGTCTTTGGACTTGTGTTTTGCCTAATAAAACAACTAAGTAAACGAAACACCTGGGTGGAATGGAAGGAATGGTTTATGTTGAGTGGTTACACAAGGCCCATTTCTATGGTTTACCTTGTGTATCTCACTTGTGGAAAGCCACCCAGGAACAAAGAGATTTTAGAGGCCAAATGTTAAGAAGCTTCTAGTGCAGCCACTTGGCAATATGGGCTCTGCCAGGATCACATAGGTTGCTAGAACTTAGCCATTTGGACAGTTGGTGGTAGTGGGATGATAGGTTGGAGCGCGTCCATTTGGTATAAGGGAAGGCTTCTGAAAGGTCCCGTCTTGGTGAAAATCAAGGCTTGTGGGGAAAGTGCACAACCTCTGCAGATGGAAGAACCTAAGTACTTAGCCATGTCCCTAGAAAAGGACAACTTGAGCATCAAGACATGGAAGCTATCAAGAATCTCCTCATCCCAATTTCTAAGTAAAACTTGTGGGTGAACAAGGGTGAAGGACCTCAATGTCTATTGGTGGTTCCTTGGGAAAAGTTTTGACAAAGAAAAACTTAGTGATTTCAACTAATAGGCAAAACCTATTTTGAGCAAAGCAAGCCAAGCTACACTTAGCCAAATTGCATATAGTATCTAGTCCACCAAAATTATACTAAGGTATCACTTGCCAATACTATTCCAATGTATTGACCCACTGTGGCTGTAACTTGTGATGTTGCAGGTTACTCTGATGAGGATTAGGAGTCATGAGTCTACACTCAACATGTTTGCCTGTGGCACATGAAGATGAAGACTTTTATATTTTTACTTATTTAAACTCTTGTACTAGGCCTGTGGCCTTGGAGTTGTAAAGACTATGTTTGTCTCTGGAATGACCGTAATAATGACCTTTGTTTCTATGTACTTCATCTTAAACTGTGGATGCTAGCATTGATCCAGGGACTAGCATTGCAATCACAGGGATCCTTTTCCTTTATAAAGGAGGGATCTTACAGATGGTATCAGAGCACCGTGTTGCCTGTAGGATTATGACCCTAGGATTGGAAACCACTAAGGAAAATTTTCAACAACTTCTACACTTGTCTATTCTTGTCGTAAACTTTTCTAATCTTCTTTCTCAGCTCTATTTGTAGATGAACTCCATCAACGAAGCCGTAAGAAAGGGACCACTCATGACAATGACTTTGGATTGGGAGACAGAGTTCCCCAAGGCTCTCAAGGACCTCATGGTTGCAATGGAAATACATGGTGCAACTGTGTACAAAGGTTTTCCTGTGATGGATGAAGGAGTTGAGTACTGGTGGGTGCAACTTCACTTGTATAAAAACAAGGAAGGCAACCACAAGGAATCAGGATTCTGCATGTTCACCAATTCAGTGGTGCACACTACATTCTTTGATTCAGCAAGGGATGCAGCTTGGAGGACCATCAAAGAACTTGGTGATAGAGTCAAGTGCAGAATTCTCAACCTCCAAAATGACCTAAAGGAAGAGAAGAAACATACCCAAGAGTTGGAGGCTACCAACCAAACCCTAAGAGGAGACATTATAGACTTAGTGATGGAGTCATGTGAGCAAGATAGACTGATTGCTTCTAGAAACATTATGTTAGCCAACAGATCCAGTGAGATAGGATTGTGAACGTACTTCGTTAGTTGGACCACCACTTATCACCTTATTTTCCAAATGTTGCTTAAAATAAGTTGAACCTTGGTTGTTGTAATGGATCCATGTATGCCATGACTTGTGTGTTTTGATTTCCAAAGATGTGTATGTAATGCTTTGCCTTGTGTTTATCTTAAATTGTGTTGTTCTAACTTTTTCTATCTTATAAATAGATGCCTAATGTTACCATCAGCACTGTTGAGGAGTTCCAGGGAACTCGCTTTGGTCCTCGTATTGTTGAGCTCACTACTTTGCTCAATCTCCCTCTTCCTACCATCATGGTGCTTCCCCTCACCAAGTTTGAGAGGAAAGACCTTTGGGGTTTCAAGGTCAATCAGCCCGGACGCTAGACTGAGCCTACCATGGAGGCTATCATCTTCAAGCTCATGCACGATGACAAGGAGAGAGGCCTTGAGGTAGTCATGCAGGATCAGATAGGACGTCTGCTAGGGAGACACTCTCGACAGGTTAGAGGTACTCACTTCCACGTCTTCGGTAGACGTGATGAGGATGGAGAGGCCATCGACTTCGAGGACACTTCGAGGGAGACAGTGGAGCCGATTCGTCTATACCTCCAGGACTTAGAGGCTCTCATTAGGCACGTGGACACTGATAGGACCAACGTCATGCTCAACAATGACGAACTCCAGGTGCAGCTTCGTGAGAAGGACAAGCTCTTCGCGGAGCAAGATGAAATAGTCAAGGAGATGGAGGCAAAGTTCGAGAGCCAGGACAGAAAGTTCAAGAGTCAAGAGAAGCGAGTCCAGGATAGGAACAAGAGGATTCGGGACATGACTGAAGAACTGCAGGCCAAGGACTTCGAGCTCGAGCATCAGTAGACGGTGATTGAGAGGCTTCGTTCTTAGAAGAGGGCTCTCAAAGCCAAAGTAGAGACCTTGACCGCCAATGTCGAGGAATACAAGACCGCTATGGAGAATGTAGGTCTTACCTTCGTTGAGGAGGAGGTTGATGCCGAGGAGTAGAGTTGACTACTCATTTATCATACTTTATTTGTGTCACAATGACCATCCAACATGTGGATGGCTTGTTATCGGTGTGTTTACTTTGCAAACTTGTCGTTTTTGTTGTTGAACTATTATTATTATGATGCATGTTTTGTGATTGTTTATGTGATGTATTGTGCATGAAAGCATCTATGGGTATCTCATTCTTATCTCTATTGAACAAACCACAGATGCCTCCCCGTCGTGCCAATCCCGACCCCAACAACAACATCACTCCAGAAATGCAGCAAATGATGACAGCTCAGACTCAGCTGATGCAAATGATGACGATGTTCATCCAGAACCAAAACAACAACAACAACAACAACAATAACAACAATAACAACAACAACCCACCGGGTTTTGACATGCTTACCAGGTTCTTGAGATTGAGGCCAGCAAAGTTCTCAGGAACAACTGATCCCATGGTGGCCAATGATTGGCTACGCTCTGTGAACAAGGACTTGGTAACTGTGGGCTGTACTGATGCAGAAAAAGTCAGATTTGCAGCACATTTGCTGGAAGGACCAGCCGCCACTTGGTGGGATAACTTCCAGATCACCACTCCCATAGAAGATGTGACATGGGCTCATATCTCATCTGGAGTGATGAGTCTGAAAAAGAAAGAGTTCCATAATCTGAAGCAGCCCCACCGCAGCGTGGCTGAATATATTGAGGAGTTCAACAATCTGGCGCATTATGCACCAGATGAAGTTGACACCGATGCTAAGAGGAAGGAAAAGTTTCTTGAAGGGCTGAATGATGAACTGAACCTGCAGCTATCAGTAGCCTATGTTCCCACATACCAGTCTCTATGTGATAAGGCTGCTATTTTGGAGAGCAAAATGAAGCAAGTTGAAAGCAGGAAGAGAAAGCACTCGGACAAGCACAACTCGGGATCGTCTCACAAACGTTCCCATTATGATGATAGTGGAAGCTTAGGATCCCACAAGCATGGGAAATTCAACAAGCACCACAACCACAACCGTCATCATGACAACAAGCATCATCATAGTCATGACAATGACAAGTACAAGAACAACAAGGGTGGATATAAGAGCCACCACAGTGGTAGTGGAAGTGGCAATGGAAGACAGCCTGTCAAGAAGGACATTAGTCAGGTTGAGTGCTTCAAGTGCAAGAAGATGGGGCATTATGCAAATGAATGCCCAGAAAAGAAAGTTGAAGGACCCAACAAGCCCAACCCTTTTCAGAAAGGGAAAGTTAACCACATCAATGTGGAGGAAATCTATGAGGAGCCTGATGCTGTTGCTGGTAAGTTCAGACTCAATTCTATTCCAGCATTTGTTCTTTTTGATACTGGAGCATCGCATTCATTCATATCAAAAGCATTTGTTGATAGAAATGGGTTTCCAACTGAAAACATTGGGTGTCCAATAAAAGTTAGTTCTCCAGGTGGAGATATGATAGTAAGTCTTGGATGCCGGGATCTAGTAATAGAGTTTGGAAAGCATAAGTTTCCAGTGAGTCTGATAATCCTAGATTCCCAAGGACTGGATGTAATTTTGGGAATGGATTGGATGGCTAAGTATGAAGGAGTATTAGATTGTGCTAATCGTACTGTTGCACTCACAACCCCGGAAAGAAAATGGATTAAATTCAAGTCTAACTTTGAATCAAAAGGGAGTAAGCTAAATTCTCTTAAGGGGGTTATCATAGACAGTGTGCCAATTGTGAGTGAGTATCCGGATGTGTTTCCGGAAGAATTGCCGGGAATGCCACCAGATAGAGATGTGGAGTTTCTTATTGATTTGCTACCAGGATCTGGACCAATAGCAAAGAGACCATACAAGATGTCAGTTGATGAACTGAAAGAACTCAAGAAACAACTTGGAGAACAGTTGCAGAAAGGATTTATTCAACCAAGTTCTTCATCTTGGGGAGCACCAGTTTTGTTTGTGGAAAAGAAGGATAGAAGTCAAAGGTTATGCATATATTACCGTTCACTCAATGAGGTGACTATCAAGAACAAATACCCTTTGCCAAGAATCAATGACTTGTTTGATCAGCTAGAAGGAGCTTGTGTGTTCTCAAAGATTGATCTCCGGTCAGGTTATTTCCAGCTCAAGATAGGAGAACAAGACATACCTAAATAGCTTTCACTACAAGGTATGGATTGTATGAGTATACCGTGATGCCATTTGGTTTGACCAATGCTCCAGCATACTTTATGAATAGGATGAACAAGGTGTTCATGGAATTCCTTGATAAGTTTGTTGTCGTTTTCATCGATGACATTTTAGTCTACTCCAAGAGCAAAGAAGAACATGAAGGACATTTGCGTTTGATACTTGAGAAGCTTAGAGAGCATAAACTGTATGCCAAATTCAGCAAGTGTGAATTTTGGCTAAATGAAGATGGATTTCTTGGACACGTTGTTTCAGGAGATGGTGTAGCAGTTGATCCTGCTAAAGTTTCAGCTGTAACTGAATGGGAATCTCCCAAGTCAGTGAAAGAAGTTCGTAGTTTCCTTGGCTTAGCAGGTTACTATAGAAGGTTCATTGAGAATTTCTCCAAGGTTGCTAAGCCTATGACAGAATTGCTAAAGAAAGACAAGAAATTTGCTTGGTCTGAGGGATGTGAACTCAGCTTCCAAGAATTGAAGAAGAGACTTGTGACAGCACCAGTCTTGTGTCTGCCAGATTTGGAGAAAGATTTCCAAGTATATTGTGATGCATCTCATGATGGTTTGGGTGCAGTACTTATGCAAGAAGGGAAAGTTGTGGCTTATGCCTCAAGACAACTCAAAACTCATGAAGTGAACTATCCTACTCATGATTTGGAGTTAGCCTCTGTTGTCCATGCACTCAAAACATGGAGACACTATCTTTTGGGAATGCGTTGTGAAGTGTTCACAGATCACAAGAGTTTGAAGTATATCTTCACTGTGGCATCCCGCAAAACCACTACTAGAAAATCGCGGTGTTTTTGTGCATTGCATCATCATGACCGCATGCTCATGTCATCATGCCACATTGCATTTGAGCATCGTCATCATCCTGCATGGTTTTTGTCTAAACTATTTTCGAAACGCCTAGTTTTGTTTTCTAAATATTCCCGTCTTTATTCAACTTAAAACCCGGGTCTCCGGATTATTTTGTTCCGTCTATCAACGGATTTCAAATGCCCCGTTTTAAATAATAAAACTTTTATTTTATTTTTAGGAGGCAGCCTGCCAGGCCCGAAAGCCCGGCCGGCCACCTCCAAGCCCTAAACTAAAACCTAGTCTAATCCCTAATCTACCCAATCCTATCCTACCCAGCCTCCCTCCACCTCACCCTGGCCAATCCCCTCCCTCCACCTCACCAGCCCACACCCCTGGCCAATCCCCACACGCCACACCCGCACGCACCCTACCTCCTCCCGCGCCTGACCCCACTCCCGCTCACATCGCGACCAGCCCGCTGCTGCATCCTCTCTCACCCCGCGTACACGCGACGCAAGACCCTGACCCAGGCCGCGTGTTGACCGCCCCCGGGACCCACTCCCGGTCCCGCGCCCGCAAACCCCGCACGGGGTTCCGTCCCCTTCGCGAACCACCCACCTCGCCTCCAATGTCCTGCTCGATCCCACGAGATCGCCGCCGCCAGCGCCTCCTTTGCCTCGAGCTCCGGCGCCCTCTTTCCTCTTCGCGGCCGGCCGTCGGGCCCGTCCTCGCCTACCCCGAGCCATGAGCCGACACCGTCGGGCCCCGTCTTCCAGCCGCCGCTGCTCTGCGTGTCCTCCACTGCTAGGCGCCATCGCGTCCCCTACCGCCATGGACGCCGAGCTCCTCCCCGAGTGGAACCCGCCGCCTCTTCCTCACCGGCGCCTGGACCGCCGCCCTCTGCAAGCTCCCCGCCGCTGCTCTCTGCAAGCTCCCCGTCTCTAACCGACGCCACCGCGGCCTGCACCTCCGGCCATCGCCCGCCTCCATCCCGAGCGCCTCCCTGCTTCGATCCATGGCGGCGCCACCGCCACGCCGTCGTCGGCCTCCTCAGGCGCCCCATCCTCGGTCGTCCCGCCTCCCTCGCACCTCCCTGCCGGCGAACCCATCGCCGCCAGCGCCCTTTCCCGACCTTCAAGCTCCGCCGCCACCCCTCTCGTCTTCAGCACGGTCGCCACCACAGACGCTTGCCTCACTGCCTCCCCTGGCCGCGTCTCGCCCGGGTCCTCGCCCCGGCCTTCCGCGCCGACCTCTCCGGCAGCAAGCCCGTCCACCCGCCACCGCCTTCCACGCGTACCGCCTCTCCAGCGGTGCCGCCAGACGCGGGCCCTGCCTCTTCCCATCAGCAGCAACGCAGACGCCACCGTCTTGGTCGCGTGGCCTCGCGCCTCCTCTTCCCGGCGTCAGTGTCTCTGTCGTCGCCATTTTCCATTTCTCCGACCACCATGGCCACTGTTGCTTCGAGTTCCACTCCCCTGCGCCAAAGTGACCTGCAGACGCCATGTCCCTGTCAGTTCTATTGACGGTGTGCTCCTTTTGTTGGCTCCATCGACAGCTTGTGGTAGCAGCGGGTTGTGCAGGTGTCTCATTGTTGGATGATGGGTGCAAGCACTCCCTGTTGAAATTCCTTTTCCACTCGTCATCAAGTGGCCAGGGCCTCATCGCAAGCCAAGACCTGCATCTAAGGTGCCAAGCGATTCCAAGATCTCGTCGACAAGTTCGGCCACATGGACAAGTACCCTGCCAAGATCGTCGATCCAGTCTCTCCATCAACCCTCGAAACCCGGAACCACCAGGAAGTCGACATGGATCTGAAGCCCGATGTCAAGATCGCCTTCCCGGACGCCATGACCGCCTTCACGGATTTGAATACCGATCCCGAAGCCTGATCCGAAGACCAAACCATGTTGAACCCCGAACCAAGATCGCCGAACCCATGTGTGATTCCCTTTCCAAGCCCTATTTTATAAAATTATAATATAAACTCGTGCATCTTAAATTGACATGCTTGCATACATATTTGGTGGTTTGGGGGCATTATGCCGATTCACCTTATAATTAAATATTGAGACCATATGAGGCTTTTCTAGTCTTATATTGGTCCCATTTAAATTTGTGTAGCGAACCGGTGCTATCTTTTGCCTTGTTAATGCAACATTTAAAATGCGGGCTATCTAAATAACTTGAACCACTTAATAAATGTCGGGACCCCGGTTTCCGCTTAATATTGCCTTAATGCATCGCACCTTTGTCATGTCATGCATCATACATGCATCATGCCTGATCTTCTACCGTAGTATTAAATAGTGCATCCGGTGTTTCTTCTAGTGTTTTGCTTCTTCACGGACTAGGCCGATGAGTTGATGCGAGTGACGACCCGATCTTCGGATGAACCTTCGGCAATGTTTTCAGGCGAGCACCTCCCCCTTTTCTACCTATCTTACTTTTATAGTATTTATTCCCTCCTGTTGATCTATTGCTATCTGTGTTGCGGTGCTCTAGTTTTCGTACCCGTGATATCCCTTGCAGCCTTATATTGCCTTGGACACATCCTATTACCTGTTGTTTGGTAGATAGTTGGACCTGCGCGTCGTAGTCGCTTGCTCAAGTGCTGTTGCGTGTCGTCAAGTACCACAGTTGTTGGAGTATTGCCGCATGTTTAATGTTGGAGATGAACAAGACTTTAATTATTGTTTAATAACTAAAATTGAAGTAGGTAAATGCAGAGGCACAGGTGGGCAATAGATGTTATTTGGTTGTTAACCGTCCACTTGTGTCCCGTAGGACCCTGAGTTCTTGACACCTGTTCCGAGATCGAGCGCGCTAACCACAGGTGGGGTGTATGGGCACCCCCATCGATTAGTACCTGATTTCAAAGTATTGTACCGGGGCCACAAGTAGTTTGGGGCTTTATTACTTTCCTGTACTTATGCCATGCTTTACTGCTTAATTTAAATTGTGCGAGGTACTGCACCTGTACTGTTTAGGTAAGCGGAGTGTTTTCGCGGTATCGACAAGCCCAGTCTCATTTTCGGGTTCCCAGTCGTTTACAGCCATTGACGCAAACCCTGAGTCCGTCTCGGAGACCGGCCGACTTCGTTGCGGGTAGCTTAGTGGGGTGGCCCCCATGTACTTGCTTTGGGTCTAGGAAACGTCATGACTTAGGCCCCGCCGACATACCGATGGGTGTATGTTAACTGATCTGGCAAACAGGGTCGAAGTGCGTGTGGATACTTTGGTGCACCCCTGCAGGGTTAAATCTTTTCGAAAAGCCGTGTCCGCGGTTATGGACGACTTGGAGCACAGTTCTCGATCATAGACAACTATAACTAAAGTTTACTGTTATAATTTGACTTGTATCCGATATGACTAGTAATCAGCTTCACCACAACGGAATGGCTAAATAAAAGTACCAACAACTGCTGGGTTTGGGGATGTCTCATGCCAATTGTATCTGACTAGTAAGTTGCAACTACAACGGAATGGTTAACTAAAACTGCCCACTGCTTATTATATCAGGATGACTATCTATACCTGACTAGTAATTGCTGCAACGATAACTGAATAAATAAAACTGCCAACGGTGTGAGTTCCTCGGTTGACTTCCTCGTCTGGTCTCGAGGGGGAAATACCAGGATGGGTATGTTTGGTGGTAGTATCAGGTTGGTTCCGGATAGGTATTTCTTATCCCTCTCTGATAGCCCACAGTTATATCGAGTCTCTATAGGTTGTTTAGTGCATGCTGCGCTGCCGCTTCAGTCCACCATACCTATGTAGGCGAGGACCGCCGAATTCTAGCCTCGCCGTGTACTGGCCTCAGTACTGACTGCTCTCTCTTTTTCCTTTGCCCTTTGTCGGCACCCCTTTTGTTTAAGCAGGTTTTGAGATCGACGTCGTTAGGAGGGTTACCCTTCCGGCTTGGCCTGGGTAGGGTTATGGACGCCATTGGTTATTCTTCAGGGCTCTTAGCCCCATTTGCATCTTGTCCGTAGACGGACGCTGTATCATTTTCAAGGTGATTTGGATCTTTGTACTGTATATCTGCATTCTTGACTCTTTGAGTCGTTGTTGTATATATCTGTTCTGTGGGTTCCATCGTGGACTATTGTGTAATGGTATTACTTCGTTTTCCACCCGCACGAAAGCGCCTGGTGGGCACCTTTGAATCGTTTCTATGCGGGTTTTGGCGGGAAGCGCTGAAACTTGCATAGGGCCGATTCTGAGGGTGTTACATTCACCCAGAAAGAAATTAACATGAGACAAAGAAGATGGTTAGAACTCATCAGAGACTATGACTTGAGTTTGCAATACCACCCCGGTAAAGCAAATGTTGTAGCAGATGCTCTAAGTCGTAAGGTTTTTGTGAATGGCCTTACTAAGGGAGAATTGCCAGATGATCTGTGTGCCCAATTTAGAGATCTCAGATTGGAGATTGTGCCTGAAGGACATCTCATGTATTTGGATGTTCAACCCACCTTATTGGACAGGATCAAAGAAGCCCAGAAGACCGATAAGGAAATTGAAGAAATTAAGGAAAAGATTGGCAAAGGAAAAGCCAAAGGATTCCATGAATACGAACAGGGTACTTTATGGCATGGGAAACGTATCTGTGTTCCACAAGATCCGGAGCTTCGGAAACTGATTTTGCAAGAAGCACACAACTCACCGTATTCCATTCATCCGGGTAACACCAAAATGTACATGGACATGAAGGAAAGATTTTGGTGGAATAATCTCAAGAAGGACATCGCCGAACATATTGCTTTGTGTGATGTGTGTAGTAGAGTGAAAGCGGAACATCAGAAACAACCAGGTTTGCTTCAACCACTACCTATTCCAGATTGGAAGTGGGATAAGATTGGTATGGATTTCATTACCGGATTACCAAGGACCCGGTCAGGATATGATTCTATTTGGGTAGTAGTGGATCGCTTAACTAAAGTGGCTCAATTCATACCCGTGAAGACAACCTATACAAGTGCTAAGTTGGCCAAAATCTATATGAGTAGAATTGTATGTCTACATGGAGTGCCCAAGAGTATTGTGTCTGATAGGGGAACTTAATTCACTTCCCATTTTTGGAGACAGCTACATGAGTCATTGGGAACGAGGTTGGAATTCAGCACTGCTTTTCACCCTCAAACTGATGGACAGACAGGAAGGACTAATCAGATTCTTGAAGACATGTTGAGGGCATGTGCCCTAGACTATGGAGCTAGTTGGGATGAAAGTCTGCCTTACCACTACAACAAATGTGATTATCTGTGACGGTCATTCTATGACGATGCAGTAAAAAACGTCATATTTTATGAAAAAACGTCACAATTTATATGAATCCCTGACATTTTTTACTGCATCGTCATAGAATGTGCGTCATATATTATCACATCTGTTGTAGTGTACGCAGAATTTTCTTATAACAACAGCTATCAAGCCAGCATTGACATGGCACCATTTGAGTTTCTCTATGGGAGAAAGTGTACCACCCCATTGTTATGGAATGGTGTGGGAGAAAGAAGTTTGTTCGGACCTGAAATTATCAAAGAAGCCGAAGAGAAGGTCAATTTGGTTAAGGACAGATTAAAGATAGCACAATCCCGACAGAAAAGCTACGCAGATCCTAAGCGTAGAGAAGTCACCTATGAAGTTGGTGATAGAGCTTATCTTAGAGTATCACCACTTCGTGGAGTGAAGAGGTTTGGAGTCAAAGGGAAGTTGGCCCCAAGATATGTTGGACCATTCAAGATTCTGAGTCATAAAGGAGAAGTTTCTTATGAAATTGAATTGCCAGTGTCTTTGTCAGCTGTCCATAATGTGTTTCATGTGAGTCAGCTTAAGAAATGTCATCCAGAAATGGATGAAACTTCTTTGAAGGATACTATACCTTTAGAAGAGGTTCAGTTGGAGAGTGACCTCACTTATGAGGAGAAACCTATCAAGATTCTTGAGACTGCAGAAAAAGTCACACGGACTAAGACTATCAGGTTTTGCAAAGTGCAGTGGAACCATCATTCCGAAGAGGAAGCAACATGGGAAAGAGAAGATGATCTTCGGAAAGACCACCCTCACCTATTTGCTAGCCAATCCGAATCTCGAGGGCGAGATTCACCTTAAGGGGTTTAGATTTGTAACATCCCTAAAATCATGTTTCAAACTCATGCATATCATCCATGCATCCATGTTCATATGATTTTCATTTCAAACAAATCATTTCAAAACAGAAGCATATATGCTTATTATTTCATGTAAGTTGCTCTACCCTTAGTGCCACCTTTCAATGAGAAGAGTACTTGTTTTGTTCAGTAAGGTTTGAATTCAAACTTAGGCACCATCAAAAGCTTGAGCAAAGTTTTCAAAACAAAATGAGTCAATAAAACCAATATTATGCCTATTGTATATATCACATAAGGGCTTGGTTTTTCATTTGATCAAAGTGTTTTGAATAAACAATAGTGTTTGACACACATTTGAGTGCAAGGTTTGCAGTATAAAAACCTAGAGAATATTTGAATTCAAACCCATTTGATTTGGAGTTGAAATTCATTTCAGAAAAACCAAACAGAAAAAGAAAAAGGTTAAAAGGAAAAAAATAAGATTTCAGTCGAATCTGGCCCAACTGGCCCAGCTAAGCCCAGCAACCCCACCCCGCGAACCGTTTTTATACACTCACACCCGCACCTGCCGAGTGACTGACAGACAGGACCCACTCCCTCTCTGCTTCTCTCGCTGACAGCCGCGACCCACACGGCGTCGTCGTCTCCACCCCGCGACGTGTTCTTCCCCAAATCGCGTCGTGCGTTTCCTGTTTTATTCGCTCGTCAATTCGCGTTGATTGCAGGAGTAAATCACGCTCCCGCCTTGCCTACTTAAACCCCCTCTGCCCCCTCTCCATTTCCCCCCAGACTCCGAGCACAAAGCGTCCCCAGGCTGCCCACAATCCTCCTCGCACCGCCGCAGACAGAGCTCACTACGGCGACCAATCCCGGTGAGCCCCGTGCGCCCCTCTCCCTCTGGTTCTTGCAGACAGCCTCGCCACTTCCTTGCCCACCTACTGACACCGTTGGTTCCTTCTATACCGCCCCAGGTCGTCGTCTTCGACAAGCACATCAAGGTTCCGACGACATCCTCAACTCCGACGATAAAATTCGGTGAGCCCTTTGTTCCCCTTCGCCTCTAATTCACACGATCGTGTTCGCCATAGTCTTGCGCATCTCCTGATGCCGTTTGTCCATGCTAGGGTGACCAGGAGCGTCGCCAACATCGTCGTCCACCCGAGCCCGACGCTGACAGCAACTCCGACGAGCCCGTGCAGCCGTGTTCGTGCGCCCCTTTCCAAGCCGTCGCCAGGTTGAGCATCAGCGCATCGTCACGTTTCTGGTAAGCATCTCCGACGACCCCAGAGCCACCTGTAGCGCCGCGCTGCCGTAGGCCGAGCAAGCCGCCGCCAGTAGCCACCGCCAGCGCCGCCTAGCTGTGGTCGTTTGATCCAGGACCATTGGATCTGGATCCAGCGCGTGAAATTAGATCACTTATAGAAACATTATGAGTAGATCTGGGCCATGCAGGTTAAGTAGATCTAACGGCTCACAGACGCGATCCGGATCGAAGCGGTACCGGCCAATCAGATTAAGACGCGTGGCAACAGTTTAGTTTTAAAAACAGGAATTGAATCTATTAGATGTTTGAATTTGTTTTAGCTATAACTTTTGATTCCCACGTTAGAATTTGACAAATTTTATATCATTGGAATCAGGAGAACAAGCCCTTTCTAATTATGCAATGTGTTTAATGTTTTGATTCTGTTAAAATGGTTTTATTTACAGAAACATGTGTAGGGCTAATTTGAGTATATGAATTGTTTGAGAAATGTTTTGAGGTTTAAATAAATGTTGTTTGGCAAGTTTTTTAACTTGTTTATGAACCAGTACTGTACACTTGCTTTGTTGAGTTTTAAAAATCATCACATATCATATTGCATGCATTCATATATTTTTGTTTGTATATGTTTTGTATGTGATTTGTGGCTATGATTCTTTGTGTAGATTTTGGTGCCAATAGTGATTGTGATTGTGAGGAGTGCAGCTACTCTGCAAACTACCAAGGCAAGTGGTACTTCATGATATTTTTATCCCTATGTTTTCTACTAAGCATTAGAAATATTTTGCTAGTCTTGCATGCTATATTTTGCTTATATGCCATGTTGGGAAATCCTAGTAGTTGTAGAATTGCTAGAAATTTCTAAGTTAAGATGCTTACCTATGCCATGCTTAGCCTAGCTAGTAGCAACCAAGGGTTGGTGAAATATACATGTTATGATGAAAATATTTCTAAGTCTTTGGACTTGTGTTTTGCCTAATAAAACAACTAAGTAAACGAAACACCTGGGTGGAATGGAAGGAATGGTTTATGTTGAGTGGTTACACAAGGCCCATTTCTATGGTTTACCTTGTGTATCTCACTTGTGGAAAGGCACCCAGGAACAAAGAGATTTTAGAGGCCAAATGTTAAGAAGCTTCTAGTGCAGCCACTTGGCAATATGGGTGTAACACCCTCCGAATCGGACCTATGCAAGTTTTAGCGAAACCCGCCAAACCCACATAGAAACGATTCAAAGGTGCCCACCAGGCACTTTCGTGCGGGTGGAAAACGAAGTAATAACATTACACAACAGTCCTCGATGGGACCCAGAGAACAGATATATATATAACAGCGACTCTACGAGTCAAGAATACAGATATATTATACAAAGATCCAAATCACCTTGAAATCGATATAGCGTCCGAGTACGGACAAGATGCAAATGGGGCTAAGAGCCCTGAAGAATAACCAATGGCGTCCATAACCCTGCCCAGGCCAAGCCGGAAGGGTAACCCTGCTAACGACGTCGATCTCAAAACCTGCTTAAACAAAAGGGGTGCCGACAAAGGGCAAAGGAAAAAAGAGGAGCGTCAGTACTGAGGCCAGTACACGGCGAGACTAGAATTCGGCGGTCCTCGCCTACATAGGTATGGTGGACTGAGCGGCAGCGGCAACATGCACTAAACAACCTATAGAGACTCGATACAACTGGCGGTTATCAGAGAGGGATAAGAATGACCTATCCGGATCCAACCTGATACTACCAACATACAAACCCATCCTGGCGTTTCCCCCTCGAGACCAAACGAGGAAGTCAACCGAGGAACTCACACAGTTGGCAGTTTTATTTATTCAGTTATTGTTGCAACAATTACTAGTCAGGTCTAGATAGTCATCCTGATAAAATAAGCAGTGGGCAATTTTTAGTTAACCATTCCGTTATAGTTACAGCACTTACTAATCAGATACATTTAGCATGAGATAACCCAAAACCCAGCAGTTGTTGGTACTTTTATTCAGCCATTCCGTTGTAGTTGCAATACTTACTAGTCAGGTACAATGGTCGCAAGCGACACACAAACAAGCAATTGTGGGCAGTGTTAATTAGCCATTCCATTATAGTGAAGCTGATTACTAGTCATTATAAAGTCAAATTTATAGCAATAAACTTTGGTTATGCTTGTCTATGGTCGAGATACTGTGCTCCAAGTCGTCCATAATCGCGGACACGGCTTTCAGAAAGTTTTACCCGGCCGGGGTGCACCAATAGCAACACACACTCGATCAACCTCGGAAAAACCAAATCAAAACCCAACGAGGCCTTCACGACAAAGCAATCACAGGATTCAGAAATATTTCAGGGGGCCACCCCATTAAGCTACCCGCAACGAAGTAAGCTAGCTCCGAGACGGACTCAAGGTCTGGGTAGACGGCTGTGAACGACTGGGAACCCAAAACTGGGCTTGTCGACACCGCGGAATCGTGTCCCGATCCTAAACAGTACAGTGTGCTATCCATCGCACAATTTAAATAAAGCAGTAAAGCATGGCATAAGTACAGGATCGTAAATAAAACCTCAAACTAGTTTGTGGCCCCAAGAAATAAGACTGAATCAAGCTCTGGCTCAGGGGGGTCCCATATACCTCCCGGATGTGGATAGCGCGATAAATCAAGGAACAGGTATCAAGTACTCGGGGTCCTACGGGACACAAGTGGGCGTTCGGAAACCAAAATATTATCTATCACCCACCGATGCCTCTGCTTATTTCAATTTTAGTTGTTAAACAGTAATTAAAGTGAGCGATAAGTAAAACTATGATCATCTCCAACATCAACATGCGGCAATACATCAACAACGTTGGCACTGGACGACCCGCAACAGCACTTGAGCAAGCGACTACGACGCGCAAGTCCAACTATCTACCAAACAACAGGTAATAGGAGGTGGCCATGGCAATATAAGTCTGCAAGGGATATCACGGGTACGAAAACTAGAGCATCGCAACACAGATAGCAATAGATCAACAGGAGGGAATAAATACTATAAAAGTAAGATAGGTAGAAAGGGGGAGATGCTCGCCTGAAAACATTGCCGTAGGTTCAACCGAAGATCGGGGCGAAGCTCACATCAAGTCAACGGCCTTATCCGCGGAGAAGCAAAACACTAGAATAAACACCGGATGCACTATTTAATACAACGGCAGAAGTTCGGCTTGATGCAGGTATGATGTATGGCATGGCAAAGGTGCGATGCAATTAGGTCATATTAAGTGGAACCGGGGTCCCGACATTTAATTAGGTGGTTCATGTTGTTTAGCTACCCCGCAAATTAAATGTTGTATTAACATGGCAAAAGATAGCACCGGGTTCGCTACACAAATTTAAATGAGGCCGATATGAGACTGGATTTGCCCGCATATGGGCCCCATATTTAATTATTAGGTGAATCGGCATAAGGCCCCCAAACCACATGATATGCATGCGAGATAATGATTTAATATGCAACAAGTTATATAGATGGCATTTATAAAATAGGGTTCTCGGAGAGGGGTTCACACATTAGGGGTCTCGACGAACTTGAGGTTCTGGGGGTTCGGGGTTCGGGGTCGGTCTCAGGGACCAGGGTTCGACGGAAACGTTCTCGGATAAAAGAGGTAGGTCTTGGCGCATCCGCGGTGGTCGGGCCATGTTGTCGGTCTTGTCATCTCTCGCGGGGACCTTGGCGTTCCTTGTCGGTGATCTTGGCGTTCGGGTTCTCGACGTCGCATTCGGGAAGAAGGTCTTGAGGATCCGGCGCCGGTGGCCTTGGATAGACCTTCGGGTCCGACTCCGGGAAGGAGAACTTGTCGCCCATGTGGTCTTCGGATCGGGCTCCGGGATCGGTCTTCGGGGATCGGTCTTGATCTTCGGACTCCGTGACGTAGATCATGAGGTTCCGGCTCTGAGGGTTCATCAGGCTCGACCGGGGATCTTGAGGTTCCATGTCGGCAATCTTGTCGCGGTCTTGTATAGGAACCAGTCTCAACACCTAATCTTTACATGGTTGTCGATGTGCCACCACCACACCACATCCCCATCGCAGGACAACTCCGTTGCACTTGGCCTTCGGGATGGCATCGAGCTCTTCCTGTAGTTGGCGGCGGATGGTCTGCACATGCGCCTCCATGTCCGTCACCGAGGCGTCCACGGCGGCGAGGTCGGTCACCGCCGTTGCCGGGTACATATTGCGGGCAAGGGCGAGTTCCTGGAGCTCGTTGACGCGGGACCGGAAGACGGTGGCCACGGCTTCCAGCGACGAGCTTGCGGGGCTCACGGCGGCGGCGGGGTTGGTGAGTGGGGCGAGCAGGGCATCGGCCGCAGAGAGGCGGCGCCGGCCGGAGCAGAGAGAGGCAACCGCTCGGGCGGCAGGGCGCTGGAGAGAGGGAGGTCGAGGAAAGGGGCGCCGGGGCGGAGAGCGACGTAGAGGTGCGGTTGGGGGGCATGGCTCGACGGGGGGAGGGGAGACGGCGAGGCAGAGGGGTGGTGCGCGGCGAGGAGGGCCTGAGGCGGGAGAGGTGGCCGGCGATCGGGGCCAGCAGGGGAGCGCCGGGGAGGAGGAGAGAGCGGGGAGACGCGGGGCCTCGTCGGGGAAGAGGAAGGAGAGGAGGGGGCGAGCGGAGGGCGGCCAGGCGACCTCGGGGAGGGAAGGCCGCGCGGCGGCGCAGGCGCGAGTCCGGCGAGGCGCAACGGGAGGAGGCTACGGGGGGCGGGGCGTCGGGTTAGGGAGGGAGAGAGAGGTCGCGGGGGCGTGGGGATGGGAGAGAGAGCGCTGCGGGGCCGGGGTGGGGCCAGCGGGTGGTGGTGGTACTGGCGTGCGTCTGTGTGCGTGTGTGCGGGTGGGGCGTGTGTGCTTGTGTGTCAAGTGGCTGGGTGAGTTGGTTGTGTGGTGTGTGTTGGGTTGGGGAGAGAGAGGAGAGAGAGAGGGGTGAGGGAGTGATGTGGCAGCGTCTGGTAGGCTAGGGGGAAGGGGAGAGGTGACGTGGCGTCCAGCGATTGGTCCGGGTGAGGTGGAGGCTGGGTGTGGGTAGGTAGATTGGTAGCTGTAGGATTTAGAAGGGCGGGTTAGGTGGACCGATTTAATTTTCTGGGGTGGTCGTTCGGGTCATTCGGCCCGTTCGACTGCCCCGCTAAAATAATGCAATAATTTATTTATTTAAACGGACCGTTTGCAAAACCTATTTAATCAAAACAAAATATTCCGGCGATCCAGGTTTTGCGTTTGAATTAAGATGGGGCGTTTGGAAAACAAATTAGGTTTTTCCGCAAATAGTTTTATGCAAACAAACGCAAGATGATGACGATGCTCAAATGCAATGTGGCATGATGACATGAGCATGCGGTCATGATGATGCAATGCACAAAAACAACGCGATTTTCTAGTAGTGGTTTTGCGGGATGCCACAATTTGACACCACTAACAATGGATCTCGCCCTCGAGATCCGCCTCATGGTACCGGAAGGAAAGGTCGGCGATCTGAATCTTCTCGCTTTGTGTAGATCCTCGCGACACCACTAACAAGGGTTCCTGCTTCATCTTGAGATCGGCGACACCACCAACAAAGGGCCGTTGTCCGTGATCGTCGAGAGAACACTCTGGGAACAAAAGGTCGAAGTTAGAGGTATCCACAAATAAAGCCACCTCTAACTTCGATGGAAAGAGGGAACCGATGCATTCTCATCCACTTCAATGTACAAAAGCGAATAGAAGGGGTAGTCGGCATGGGGGCCAATCCATCACGCACCCAAACTATTACTCTGCACAATCAGTAGAAAAGAGTGCAACCATTCTCGGAGTCAGACTGAAGATCTCGACAAGCGAGGTTCGGAAACAAAGGGGTGATGCAGACTCTGCATCGGAGCTGGCGTAGATGATGTCGTCGCGTCGGAAAACACCGGAAAGCACAAACAAGGAACAAAGAATGGTAACACCGTAGACGGATTCCTCAGGCAGCATGAACACCGGATGGTAGAACACCGTTATCAGAGGGGAAGCGAAACCCTGAAGGTACGACGGAAACCCAACCACGAGAATTCCTGGACTCGAAGACAGAGAAGAGAGCGGATTCAAAACACGTAGGGGTAAGAGGAGAACAACAGAGGGTAAGGAGTAAAATCAGACCTAATCAGAACTATCCAACCGATTTTGCAAAATAGTTTGGACACTCTACTTCGGCCGTTAGCTAGGTTATCCTACAGGCTGGACTTGTGGGGTATCGCAACTGCTGAGCTCTGATACCACTCTGTAACACCCTCCGAATCGGACCTATGCAAGTTTTAGCGAAACCCGCCAAACCCACATAGAAACGATTCAAAGGTGCCCACCAGGCACTTTCGTGCGGGTGGAAAACGAAGTAATAACATTACACAACAGTCCTCGATGGGACCCACAGAACAGATATATATAACAGCGACTCTACGAGTCAAGAATACAGATATATTATACAAAGATCCAAATCACCTTGAAATCGATATAGCGTCCGAGTACGGACAAGATGCAAATGGGGCTAAGAGCCCTGAAGAATAACCAATGGCGTCCATAACCCTGCCCAGGCCAAGCCGGAAGGGTAACCCTGCTAACGACGGCGATCTCAAAACCTGCTTAAACAAAAGGGGTGCCGACAAAGGGAAAAGGAAAAAGAGGAGCGTCAGTACTGAGGCCAGTACACGGCGAGACTAGAATTCGGCGGTCCTCGCCTACATAGGTATGGTGGACTGAGCGGCAGCGGCAGCATGCACTAAACAACCTATAGAGACTCGATACAACTGGCGGTTATCAGAGAGGGATAAGAACGACCTATCCGGATCCAACCTGATACTACCAACATACAAACCCATCCTGGCGTTTCCCCCTCGAGACCAAACGAGGAAGTCAACCGAGGAACTCACACAGTTGGCAGTTTTATTTATTCAGTTATTGTTGCAACAATTACTAGTCAGGTCTAGATAGTCATCCTGATAAAATAAGCAGTGGGCAATTTTTAGTTAACCATTCCGTTATAGTTACAGCACTTACTAATCAGATACATTTAGCATGAGATAACCCAAAACCCAGCAGTTGTTGGTACTTTTATTCAGCCATTCCGTTGTAGTTGCAATACTTACTAGTCAGGTACAATGGTCGCAAGCGACACACAAACAAGCAATTGTGGGCAGTGTTAATTAGCCATTCCATTATAGTGAAGCTGATTACTAGTCATTATAAAGTCAAATTTATAGCAATAAACTTTGGTTATGCTTGTCTATGGTCGAGATACTGTGCTCCAAGTCGTCCATAACCGCGGACACGGCTTTCAGAAAGTTTTACCCGGCCGGGGTGCACCAATAGCAACACACACTCGATCAACCTCGGAAAAACCAAATCAAAACCCAACGAGGCCTTCACGACAAAGCAATCACAGGATTCAGAAATATTTCAGGGGGCCACCCCATTAAGCTACCCGCAACGAAGTAAGCTAGCTCCGAGACGGACTCAAGGTCTGGGTAGACGGCTGTGAACGACTGGGAACCCAAAACTGGGCTTGTCGACACCGCGGAATCGTGTCCCGATCCTAAACAGTACAGTGTGCTATCCATCGCACAATTTAAATAAAGCAGTAAAGCATGGCATAAGTACAGGATCGTAAATAAAACCTCAAACTAGTTTGTGGCCCCAAGAAATAAGACTGAATCAAGCTCTGGCTCAGGGGGGTCCCATATACCTCCCGGATATGGATAGCGCGATAAATCAAGGAACAGGTATCAAGTACTCGGGGTCCTACGGGACACAAGTGGGCGTTCGGAAACCAAAATATTATCTATCACCCACCGATGCCTCTGCTTATTTCAATTTTAGTTGTTAAACAGTAATTAAAGTGAGCGATAAGTAAAACTATGATCATCTCCAACATCAACATGCGGCAATACATCAACAACTGTGGCACTGGACGACCCGCAACAGCACTTGAGCAAGCGACTACGACGCGCAAGTCCAACTATCTACCAAACAACAGGTAATAGGAGGTGTCCATGGCAATATAAGTCTGCAAGGGATATCACGGGTACGAAAACTAGAGCATCGCAACACAGATAGCAATAGATCAACAGGAGGGAATAAATACTATAAAAGTAAGATAGGTAGAAAGGGGGAGATGCTCACCTGAAAACATTGCCGTAGGTTCAACCGAAGATCGGGGCGAAGCTCACATCAACTCAACGGCCTTATCCGCGAAGAAGCAAAACACTAGAATAAACACCGGATGCACTATTTAATACAACAGCAGAAGTTCGGCATGATGCAGGTATGATGTATGGCATGGCAAAGGTGCGATGCAATTAGGTCATATTAAGTGGAACCGAGGTCCCGACATTTAATTAGGTGGTTCATGTTGTTTAGCTACCCCGCAAATTAAATGTTGTATTAACATGGCAAAAGATAGCACCGGGTTCGCTACACAAATTTAAATGAGGCCGATATGAGACTGGATTTGCCCGCATATGGGCCCCATATTTAATTATTAGGTGAATCGGCATAAGGCCCCCAAACCACATGATATGCATGCGAGATAATGATTTAATATGCAACAAGTTATATAGATGGCATTTATAAAATAGGGTTCTCGGAGAGGGGTTCACACATTAGGGGTCTCGACGAACTTGAGGTTCTGGGGGTTCGGGGTTCGGGGTCGGTCTCAGGGACCAGGGTTCGACGGAAACGTTCTCGGATAAAAGAGGTAGGTCTTGGCGCATCCGCGGTGGTCGGGCCATGTTGTCGGTCTTGTCGTCTCTCGCGGGGACCTTGGCGTTCCTTGCCGGTGATCTTGGCGTTCGGGTTCTCGACGTCGCATTCGGGAAGAAGGTCTTGAGGATCCGGCGCCGGTGGCCTTGGATAGACCTTCGGGTCCGACTCCGGGAAGGAGAACTTGTCGCCCATGTGGTCTTCGGATCGGGCTCCGGGATCGGTCTTCGGGGATCGGTCTTGATCTTCGGACTCCGTGACGTAGATCATGAGGTTCCGGCTCTGAGGGTTCATCAGGTTTGACCGGGGATCTTGAGGTTCCATGTCGGCAATCTTGTCGCGGTCTTGTATAGGAACCAGTCTCAACACCCAATCTTTACATGGTTGTCGATGTGCCACCACCACACCACATCCCCATCGCAGGACAACTCCGTTGCACTTGGCCTTCGGGATGGCATCGAGCTCTTCCTGTAGTTGGCGGCGGATGGTCTGCACATGCGCCTCCATGGCCGTCACCGAGGCGTCCACGGCGGCGAGGTCGGTCACCGCCGTTGCCGGGTACATATTGCGGGCAAGGGCGAGTTCCTAGAGCTCATTGACGCGGGACCGGAAGACGGTGGCCACGGCTTCCAGCGACGAGCTTGCGGGGCTCGCGGCGGCGGCGGGGTTGGTGAGTGGGGCGAGCAGGGCATCGGCCGTAGAGAGGCGGCGCCGGCCGGAGCAGAGAGAGGCAACCGCTCGGGCGGCAGGGCGCTGGAGAGAGGGAGGTCGAGGAGAGGGGCGCCGGGGCGGAGAGCGACGGAGAGGTGCGGTTGGGGGGCATGGCTCGATGGGGGGAGGGGAGACGGCGAGGCAGAGGGGTGGTGCGCGGCGAGGAGGGCCTGAGGCGGGAGAGGTGGCCGGCGACCGGGGCCAGCAGGGGAGCGCCGGGGAGGAGGAGAGAGCGGGGAGACGCAGGGCCTCGTCGGGGAAGAGGAAGGAGAGGAGGGGGCGAGCGGAGGGCGGCCAGGCGAGCTCGGGGAGGGAAGGCCGCGCGGCGGTGCAGGCGCGAGTCCGGCGAGGCGCAACGGGAGGAGGCTACGGGGGGCTGGGCGTCGGGTTAGGGAGGGAGAGAGAGGTCGCGGGGACGTGGGGATGGGAGAGAGAGCGCTGCGGGGCCGGGGTGGGGCCAGCGGGTGGTGGTGGTACTGGCGTGCGTCTGTGTGCGTGTGTGCGGGTGGGGCGTGTGTGCTTGTGTGTCAAGTGGCTGGGTGAGTTGGTTGTGTGGTGTGTGTTGGGTTGGGGAGAGAGAGGAGAGAGAGAGAGGGGTGAGGGAGTGATGTGGCAGCGTCTGGTAGGCTAGGGGGAAGGGGAGAGGTGACGTGGCGTCCAGCGATTGGTCCGGGTGAGGTGGAGGCTGGGTGTGGGTAGGTAGATTGGTAGCTGTAGGATTTAGAAGGGCGGGTTAGGTGGACCGATTTAATTTTCTGGGGTGGTCGTTCGGGTCATTCGGCCCGTTCGACTGCCCCGCTAAAATAATGCAATAATTTATTTATTTAAACGGACCGTTTGCAAAACCTATTTAATCAAAACAAAATATTCCGGCGATCCAGGTTTTGCGTTTGAATTAAGATGGGGCGTTTGGAAAACAAATTAGGTTTTTCCGCAAATAGTTTTATGCAAACAAACGCAAGATGATGACGATGCTCAAATGCAATGTGGCATGATGACATGAGCATGCGGTCATGATGATGCAATGCACAAAAACAACGCGATTTTCTAGTAGTGGTTTTGCGGGATGCCACAATGGGCTCTGCCAGGATCACATAGGTTGCTAGAACTTAGCCATTTGGACAGTTGGTGGTAGTGGCATGATAGGTTGGAGCGCGTCCATTTGGTCTAAGGGAAGGCTTCTGAAAGGTCCTGTCTTGGTGAAAATCAAGGCTTGTGGGGAAAGTGCACAACCTCTGCAGATGGAAGAACCTAAGTACTTAGCCATGTCCCTGGAAAAGGACAACTTGAGCATCAAGACATGGAAGCTATCAAGAATCTCCTCATCCCAATTTCTAAGTAAAACTTGTGGGTGAACAAGGGTGAAGGACCTCAATGTCTATTGGTGGTTCCTTGGGAAAAGTTTTGACAAAGAAAAACTTAGTGATTTCAACTAATAGGCAAAACCTATTTTGAGCAAAGCAAGCCAAGCTACACTTAGCCAAATTGCATATAGTATCTAGTCCACCAAAATTATACTAAGGTATCACTTGCCAATACTATTCCAATGTATTGACCCACTGTGGCTGTAACTTGTGATGTTGCAGGTTACTCTGATGAGGATTAGGAGTCATGAGTCTACACTCAACATGTTTGTCTGTGGCACATGAAGATGAAGACTTTTATCTTTTTACTTATTTAAACTCTTGTACTAGGCCTATGGCCTTGGAGTTGTAAAGACTATGTTTGTCTCTGGAATGACTGTAATAATGACCTTTGTTTCTGTGTACGTCATCTTAAACTGTGGATGCTAGCATTGATCCAGGGACTAGCATTGCAATCACAGGGATCCTTTTCCTTTATAAAGGAGGGATCTTACACAACTATAGTAGGAAGTAATTTTTTTGTGTTTTTTATAAGAAAAGGCAAGCCAAACAAAACTTATTTTTTTTGTATTTTGTGATAAAAAGAAGCAAGCAAAACAAACTAAAAGGAACTAAGCAAAACAAAAAGAAAGTAAATAGAATAGTTGTGAAAGACTCCCCTTGTGAAGTTGTCCTTACTCCCTGGAAACGGCGCCGGAAAAAGTCTTGATGAGCTCAGATCACTGTATTGCTTCGTTGGGAAACCCCAAGAGGAAGGTGTGTGATGACCCACAAGTATAGGGGGTGTATCGTAGTACTTTCGATAAATAGGAGTGTCGATCCCAACGAGGAGCATAAGGTGTTGACTAGTGGTATGGAGTAGGAAATCTCTATAAATACTTAGCAAACGGATTTTTAGGGGTTTTCTGATAAAGCAACAAAACAAAGTGCAAGTAATAAAGACAACAAACAAACGCAGCAAGTAGCCCAATCCTTTCTTAGCAAAGGACAAGCCAGTGGAAATACTTATAAGGACCAAACGTTCTCGAGGACACATGGGAATTTTGTCAAGTGCTTTCGCTTCAAATAGCTGAGTACTCTTCTTTGGTGTTGTAAGTGTTGTGTGGGTGAACCTGTGCTAATGTACCGACCTTACTTGGACTAATACATACTTGTGATTAAACCCCCTGCAAGCATCCGCAACTACAGGAAAGTAATTAAGATATAAACCTAACCACAACCTTAAACTCTGAGATCCTACACTCCCTTGTGCAAAGGTGTCGTAACGGGGGTTCAGGTTTCTGTCACTCTGGTAACCCCACGATTAGTAGCCAAATACACAATGCATTCCCCTAGGCCCATAAATGGTGAAGTATCATGTAGTCAACGTTCACATGACACCACTAGAAGAATAGCACCACAACTTAAATACTAAACCATCAAATAATAACTCAACACAAATCCACTACTAACAACATGACTTCTCGCATGTCCTCGAGAACTAAACGAACTACTCACAAGAAATCATATGGATAAAGATCAAAGATGATATGGTGATGGATAACAATCTGAACATAAACAATAATCCAATGGTTCCACTCACAAGCATCAACTACAATAGTAATCAACACCGGGAAGGTTTCCCCTAAGAACTAATGCAAGATCCAATATGATTGTTATAGCGGGATGGAGTGGTGATGATGGTGCTGGTGGAGATGATGGTGTGGATGATGATGATGATCCCGATGAAGCCTAACTTGATGACGGTGTTGATGGCGACGATCTCCCCTTTCCGGGAAGGAATTTCCCCGGCAGAATTATGTCTGCCGGAGAGATCTTTCTCTCTCGGTGTTTTTCGCCCCGCAGAGGTGGAGGAAATCTTTCTGTCGTCGCCCCCTGGTATTAGGGTTCCGTGAGGAAGATATAGGCGAGAGGGCAGAGTTGGGAGCCGGCCAGGTATGCCACACCTGCCCTAGGCGCGGGGCAAGGTGGGCCCGCGCCTAGGGGGGGTTTGGGCCCCCTGTGGCCCGGCTACGCCTCCCCTTCTGACTTCCTCCGTCTTCTGGGAAAATATAATTTTCCAATATTTTTCTGGTATTTTTCTGATCTTCGCGAAATTGCATCAAAACACCTCTTCTTCCATCAGAATCCTGTCTCCGACAGTCCATTCTCCAAGAATCATCCAACATGCAAAAACAATGGATAAGACATAAGTAATACCTCATAATAAGACATATATCAATGAATAGAGGCAAATTATGATACAGAATGGTGATGCAAATTGGACATATCAATGTGATGAGCACATCAGTAAGTTTTCCCTCAGTTATGAAATCAAGGTTATCGAACCGGTAGGAGGAAGGAAACAACCCCAAGGTTGTTGCTAGCAACTTGGAATCCTGTACAACACAAACTCAAGACTTTGCCCCAACTTACAGTGAGGTTGTCAATCTCACTGGTTTGCTAAAAACAAAAGATTAAACTAATAGTGTGGAAGGTAATGGTTTCTTGTAGAGAGTAAAAGGTAACAGTATATGATGTAACAATGGTAAAGATTGGACCGGGGTCCACAGTTCACTAGAGGTGTTCTCCTTAAGAAAGATAACATAACATGCTGGGTGAACAAATTACAGCGGGGAATTGACAGGACTGAGCAAGGCATAACAATCAAAATAATAGACATCATGATTCCTATGAGATTTGATTGGGCATTACAACAAGATACATATACCGCTATCCAACTGCATCTATGACTAGTAATCCACCTTCAGGTTATCATCCGAACCCCCTCCAGTATTAAGCTGCAAGCAACGGATAACTGCATTAAGAAATGCGTCTAAAGTAAACAATACAACTGTTCCATGAACAAAAGATTGTTGTTTTCTCCCTAGTAGCAACAACACATCTACAACCTTAGAGATTCCTGTCACTTCCCCAGATTCAATAGAGGCATGAACCCACTATCGAGCATAAATACCCCCTCTTGGAGTCACTAGCATCTACTTGGCCAAGATAGCTACTAGAAACGGAGAGCATGCAAGATCTCAAACAACACAGACATGATAGAATCAATAAGATAGAATCATTAACCAATCTGACATAGTAATCTCAATATCCATCGGATCCCCGTAAACACGACATGCATGATTACAAATATATGATCTTGATCATGAATGGAGCTCACAAGATCTAAACATCGTAGCACAAAGGAGGAGAAACAACCATCTAGATACTACATGAACCCGTAGTCCAAGGTGGAACTACTAACACATCATACCGGAGGTTGGAATGGTGATGAATAAGGCCTCCGGGATGATCTCTCCCCTCTAGCAGGGTGCCAGGAAGAGCTTCAGATCCCCCCGATCCAGGGACGATGGTGGCGGTGGCTATGGACTATTTCATGGAAGATTGATCGGGTACTTAGGGTTCAGGTATCGGGGTCTTCTTATAGGCGAAGAGGGAGGCCGGGGGGTTACCCGAGGCGGCTGCACCCCCAGGCGTGGGCTAGGCCAGGCCGCACGGCCAGGGGTTGTGGCCCTCTCGAGGCCCTTCTTCGTCTCGTCTTCTGGCTCCGTGTTCTCCTCGGTGAATGTTGATTTTGTCTTTTGTCCCGTCCAATTCCGAGAATATTCATTTTCTGGATTTTATGGAACCAAAAACGACATAAAACATGCAGCTGGCACTGTGGCATCTTGTTAATAGGTTAGTCCCAGAAAAGATATAAAATACCTTGAAGTGTAGGCAAAACCAAGCAAAGTGGATACTAAACAATCATGGAACATAAAAAATTATAGATACGTTTACAACGTATCAAGCATCCCCAAGCTTAACTCCTACTCGTCCTCGAGTAGGTAAGTGATAAAAAGAATAATTTTTGAGGTGACATGGACCATAACAATCAAGATCAAACCATTTGCAAGAATTGAAATTGTAAGACCCCACCTTTATAAAGGTAAAGGCCCCTGTGATTGCAATGCTAGTCCCTGAATCAAATGCTAGCATCGACAGTTTAAGATGAAGTACACAGATACAAAGGTCTTTATTACATCGTCATTCCAGAGATAAACATAGTCTTTACAACTCAATAGCCAAAGGCTAGTATAAGAGTTCAAATCATAAGTAAATAAAGTAAAGTCTTCATCTTCATGTGCCACAGGCAAGCATGTTGAGTGTAGACTCATAACCCTAATCCTGATCGGAATAACCCTAATCCTCTTCGTATTGCAGGTCCAAAGCAACGTGGTCCCAGGTATGGTCCTTCCCGGGCCTCGTGGATCTTATCGATCCGCGAACGTGCATCGTATGGCTCCGGGTTCTTCTTCTTGTTGTCAACAGGGGATGGGCTGCGTGAACGACGCGGGCCTCTTCCGCCATGGTGACTGCTTGGCGGTGACGGAGGCGGAGGTGGCGGTGGGTTAGCCTTCTTGCTGTTACCCTCCTGCGATGCCCCACGCCTGTCACGATTGCTTGTCGGACGCGGAGGGTCATGGTGTGACCTGCTCTTATGTCCTTGGTGGCGCTCTTCATCATGACGGGTCTGTGCCGCGTTGTCGCGGATGACGATACCACACTGCTTTGGAGGGGGCATATCCGTATGATGGTGAGCCTTGTAATCTTCTTGACGTCGGGGGGATCGGGGCGGTGGCGATGGGAGACAAGGTCGGGATTTTTCTCCGTGGTCGGAGGATATGGGGATAGCATCCTTCCTGTTGCGCGCATCCCTCCGTCTTTGTTCTGATGAACCCATCTGTGATACGACATCCTGAGGAGATCTGTCCCTTGGCGGTTTGTACTGGCGAGATTGGCAGAGCGCTGGGTCAGACTCAAGCCTCTGAGAGGTGGCCTTTTCCTGCTGCTTTACCGCCTTGGCCACTAGGTCATAGACCTGTTCTACTGCCTCAGGCGATCTATCCCAGAAGGGTCTTGGCGACGGCGAGGTTAAGGAGTGGGGTGGGCATCACCTGCTTGCCTTCACTATCAATGTATGGCTTGGCCTGTGCCGGCTTCAAGGGAGCCCATCCTAGGTTGCGCCGTACACCGGGATCGTTGATGACGCGAGCCGGAGCTTTCTTAGCCTTCTGCTGCTGCAGCAGAGTCTTGTACTCGACTTCCATTGCTCTAGCTTTCTCTATGGACTTATGCGCGTTGACCAGATCTCGATCTAGTTTAGCGCCTTGCTCCGCGATGGCTTGCGCCTCCTCCAACAGCTGCTGGCGCTTTTCGTCAAGCTGAGTCACGTTCCGGATATGATCAACAGTTAGTGGCTCAACATGGGCCGCTGCCGACGTGGATGCTGGAGGCGGAAATTTTGCGGTGTTGTTATTGCTTGGGCCGGTGCCGAGTTCCTGCGGCTGCTGCACCGGTTTAGGCGGAGGAGGCATGACCTTTGCACGATCATCGTCGGCAGCAATAAGTGCCCCCTTCCCCTTTTCCAGCGCCGTAGGCGGATCTTGCCTGGGTTGATCTTCATCCATCGCTGCCCCAATGGTGACGAACACCCCTCGAGACATGACGGTGTTATTAGCTTGCTCGTCGCACGAGTACTCCTCCTCCATCTCCTGCATAGCGGAGTCTAGCTCTTCTGGACTGAAGTCTATTTCCTCTGAATCTGCACTGAAATCAGCATAAAGCGCGTCAATGACAGAGTCAGAGGGTGCTAGGACTTCCTCGATGACGGGCGGTGGAGGTGCAACGACCTCGACGATGACTGGAAGTGGTGGTGCTACTGCGACGATGGCGGCCGGAGGCGGTGGTGGTGGTGGTTGAATCGGAGGGGCTCCGCCAATGAGCGCAAGCGCTGTCTGAGCTGCCGCTTCAGCCTCCGCGTAGTGGTTGATGGTGTTCACCATGCCTTCGAAGGTAAGGCGTCCTGACGCCTGTTGCCCTCTTAGAGAGTGTCGGAGAAGCGTGCCATGGTCCAGACCTTCCACAAAGTGATAGATGGCATCATCATTGGGGTAGTGGGCCAGATCGTCTCGTATACGGAGCCACCTGGCCAGGTAATCGCAGGGGTTTTCGCCCTCTCTCTAAACGCAGCGCGCCAGATCGAAGATGGTAACTACGCCGACGAACTTGGATCTCTGCTGTCCAGACGCATGGGTGAAGCCGGCGGATTTGCAGTGATCTTCCACCTTTATATCCTGCACAGGGGCGGTTTGGGTGGGTCTTGAATTTTCCCGATCTTTGCCGGTGAACTCCGAGGAGAGATCCGACATCGATCCTTCCGCGAGCGTATCCTGCCCGTAGGCGGTCCGTGCGGGTCTTGATGCTTTCCGATCTTTGCCGGCAAACTCCAAAGAGAGATCCAACATTGATCCTTCCGCGAACGTATCCTGCCCGTAGGCGGTCCGTGCGGGTCTTGATGCTTTCCGATCTTTGTCGGCAAACTCCGAAGAGAGATTCGACATTGATCCTTCCGCGAACGTATCCTGCCCGTAGGCGGTCCGTGCAGGTCTTGATGCTCCTCCGACTTCTAGGGAACTAGTTCCCGAGTCAGTTTCGCCGATGAAGAGGTGGACATCTCCGATAGGAACGATCGAACACCGCGTAGGGTTCGTCTTCGCCGGGATCCAGAACTCGTTAGGGGGGACGATCGGAACGTTGCTGGAGAAGAGAACACGACCGATGGCTACGGTTTTGCCGATTCCCGCGAAGATCTTGGTCCTCGCCCGCTGAAGAGCCTGAAGCGCCTCTTGCCCCACGGTGGGCGCCAACTGTCGAGGTATTGCCGATGAGTACGCCATGGAGGGGTCCTCGCAGTGCGTGTTTAGAGACGTGGGGTAAGGCGGACGGTTGACGGGTATGAGGTAACACAGCTTACCCAGGTTCAGATCCCACAACGGTGGCGGAATCCTACTCCTGCTATAAATCACTATAATGGCAATACGCCGAGTTACAGAGATAGGTTCGCTGTGCGAGGTGTGTGTAAACGATACTAGGTTGTATGAATCGATGCCCTAAAGGCTCCCATAGGCCCGACTTATATAGTCGCCAGGTCCTAGGGTTACAGGGGAAAGTCCTAGCCAGACAGGTTACAGAGTTCTACACCGTCTATTACCAGTCTTGTGTATCTTGCACTCCAAGGCTCCGGGTACGCTGGTGACTCCACCGTAGCCTTCCTTTATCCGGCATGGGCCTCCCTTCTGGATCCACCTAACTGGGCCACCTAGCAGGCCACAGGCCATGCTACCGACTATGGGCCACCCGGGTTAGTCGGATAAGAGACATGCTATGAGGATACCCATATAGCATATCCCCAACATAACCTGCAACATCATAAGTTACAACCACAGTGGGTTAATACATTTGGAATTGTATTGGCAAGTGATAAAATAGGTAGAATAGTAGTATCTAACACCTATATGGATTTGGCTAAGTGTAGCTTAGTCTTGCTTTGCTCAAAATAGGTTTTTCCTATCAGTTGAAAACACTAAGTTTTTGTTTGACAAAAACTCCCAAGGAATCACCAATAGACATTGGTGAACCTTAAACCTTGTTCAACCACAAATTTTTAACTTAGAAATTGGGATGGGGAGATCCTTGATAGCTTCAATGTCTTGATGCTCAAATTGTCCGTTGCCGGGGACACGACTAAGTACTTAGGTTTTACCCTCTCGAGAGGTGGTGCACTTTCCCCACAAGACTAGACATGCATCTGTGAGACCCTGGCGCATGGTGTGAGACCCTGGAGCATGATCAATAGGATTGATAGGAAACCCATACCAACAAGTTGCAACTTCTTTTCCGGAAGCTCATTCGAAAAGAACTCTAAGGTTAAGCGTGCTTGGCCTAGAGCAATTCTAGGATGGGTGACCGACCGGAAAGTGGGTACTGGGTGCGCACGAGTGAGGACAAAGTGCGCAGAAAAGACTAGTGTTGGTCTGTGGGATTAGTCTAGAGATCCTATTGAGCTGCCAGAAGTGACAGCCGTCGGTCCGGAGTGACCGGGGGTGTTACAGAGTGGTATCAGAGCCGACCCTCGCAGTTACATGGGCGTGTGCAGGTCAGTGGCGAACATGTGGCGCATGGCGCATGTGGCCCGGAGTGGACACGGCATGGCACATGTGCCGGCACTGGACGCACAGACGTGTGCTAAGAGGGGACGTTCCTGGCTTGTGGTTGATTGACGAGGACGTCGATCTTTTAAGGGTGGGTGTATGTGAGACCCTGGCGCATAGTGTGATACCCTGGAGCATGGATCAATAGGATTGATAGGAAACCCATACCAACAAGTTGCAACTTCTTTTTCGGAAGCTCATTCGAAAAGAACTCTAAGGTTAAGCGTGCTTGGCCTAGAGCAATTCTAGGATTGGTGACCGACCGGAAAGTGGGTACTGGGTGCGCACGAGTGAGGACAAAGTGCGCAGAAAAGACTAGTGTTGGTCTGTGGGGTTAGTCTAGAGATCCTATTGAGCTGCCAGAAGTGACAGCCGTTAGTCCGGAGTGACCGGGGGTGTTACAACATCGAGACGAGACCTTTCAGAAGGCTTCCCTTAGACCACCATGGACACGTTCCATCCTATCACCTTACCACCAACTATCCATCTGGCTAAGTTATTGCAACCTATATGATCAAGGCAGAGCCCATATGCCATGTGGTTGCACTAGAAGCTTCTAAACACTAAGTATCTCAAATCCATTTGTTCTTGGGTGGCTTTCCACAAGTGTGATATACAAGGTAAACCATAGACATGGGCCTTGTGTAACCACTCAACACAAACCACCATACCATTCCACCCAGGTGATTCATTCACATAGTTATTTTATTAAGTAAAAACACAAGTCCAAAGACTTAGCAAAATTTCCATAACAAGATTATAATACACCCTTGTTTGCTACTAGCTAGGCTAAGCATGATGTCATAACACGTATCTTAACTTAGAGAAAATTCTACTAAGGCTACAACTACTAGGATTTCCCAAGCATAGCATATAGATACTTAGCAAAAATTTCATGCAAGCCCTATTCAAAATATCACTAGTGCATAGTAAAAATAATAGGGCAAATACATGAAGCACCACTTGCCTTGGTAGTTGGGGGAGTAGCAACAATCTTCACAATCACAATCACCACTAGCACCAAAATCTACACATAAAATAATAGCACCAAATTCACATTCCAATATTCAAGCAAAAATATTATGAATGCATGAAAATGCAATGAAATGACTTTTCTAAACTAAACAAGTGAATTCAAATAGTACTGAACACAAAACCAACTATTTCCATTCTAAATAAACTTAAATTTTCCTTAAAATCATTTTCTAAATAATTTTATATAGCCAAAATAAGCCTATATTTGATTCTGCAAATAAATCAAATTTTACAGAAGAAAAATACAAATTCAATCCCATACTAGTGGAGGATTTATTTTTCTGAATCCAATGATATATTATTTGCATTTTTTGGATAAACAGAACAAAAGTTATGATATTTACAAGTTTAAATCTCTAATAGATTCAAAAACAGATTTTAAATCTAATTCTCAGACACGTGGACGCATCTGATTGGCCCGTACCGCTTCACGCGGATCGGCCAACATGGGCCGCAGGATTTAAAAGAAATCACACGGTCCAGATCTGAGCATACCCCTTCGTTAAGTGATCTAATCAGATCCACTAGATCTAGATTTAACTGCTACGACGCATGCGACCAAAGTCTGGCAGCGCGCGTGGCTACTGCAGCGGCGGAGCTACTGGCGGTGCTATTCTAGCGAATACAGAGGGGGCTAGGGGCTGTGTGGTGGCTTATCAGCGTCGCAAGGTCGCGAGGAAGCTCAACATGGCTTCGGCTTGGACAGGGGCGTGCTGCTGCGGTGGCTGGAGCTCGTCGGAGTTGCGGGCAACGTCGGGCTCGTGCGGGCAGCGACTGTTGGAATTATGCCCTAGAGGCAATAATAAAGATGTTATTATTATAATTCTTGTTCATGATAATGTTTATATTCCATGCTAGAATTGTACTAAGCGGAAACTTTAATACTTGTGTGGTTTGTGAACAACACCGTGTCCCTAGTACGCCTCTAAGGACTAGCTCATTGATTAATGATGGTTAAGGTTTCCTAACCATGGACATGAGTTGTCAATTAATAATGAGATCATATCATTGGGAGAATGATATGGTGGACAGACCCAAACTAAGCGAAGCAATTAGATCGTGTCATCGTGTTCGTCTTTGCGAAGCTTTTCCTATGTCAAATATTGTATTCCTTAGACCATGAGATAATACAACTCCCTGGTATTGGAAGAAAGCTTTGAGGTCATCAAATGTCATCCTATGAGAGGGTGATCATAAAGGTGTCTCTCAGGTGATCGGAAAGTATCTGTTGGGTTGTATGTATCCAGATGGGATTTGTCCCTCCCAAGTCAGAGAGATATACTTCGGGCCCACTCGGTAATCGATATCAACACCGCTTGCAAGCATGTGGTTAAGGAGTTAATAACAAAGTGATATCGGATTACAGAACGAGTAAAGTACTTGCTGTGAACGAGATTGAACTAGGTATGACGGTACCGACGATCAAATCTCGGGCAAGTAAAATATCGCGAGACGAAGGGAATATATATATATGGGATTGATTTAATCCTGGCATCGTGGTTCATCCGATATGATCATCGATGAATGTGTGGGAGTCAATATGGGTGTCCAGACCCCGCTGTTGATTATTGATAGAAGATCATGTCTGCATATTCTCGAACCCGCAGGGTCACACACTTAACGTGTCTCGACGCTAGGATAGATTGGATAATTGGTTTATGAGTTTTTATTCGGAGTCTCGGATGGGATCCGGGACATCACTAGAGGTTCCGGAGTGGTCCGGAGAATAAGATTCATATAAGGCAGTGCAGTTTTTGGAGTTCGGAATTGTTCCGGGTTAATCGGTATTGTACCGGAAGCTTCTAGAACCTCACCTTCCGGGAGGGGGCATGGGCCTATGAGGGAGTGCCCTGGCCTCATTGGGCCAGGGGCACAAGGCCCCATAGGGCCCAGCCGGCCAAAGAGGGTTTAAACCCTAGATAGAGCTTCTAGAAGGGGGGGGGGGTCCTTGCCCCCCACTCCTCCTCCTTGGCCGCCGGCCTTGGCTTGGGGGAGGGGGCTAGGGTTTCCACCCCACCCCTCTATATAAAGAGGGCTGGGGGCGCACCACCCCCCACACCTTCCCCTCCAACCCTAGCCGCCCTGCTGCCCTCCTCTCTCCCTCCCGACTGTTTGTAGGCGAAGCCCTGCTACAAAAATTCTCCACCATATACACCACGCCGTCGTGTTGTAGATCCAATCCGTCTCTCCACCATACTTGCTGGTCCGAGGAAGGAGGATACGTCGAGGTGCTGCACGTGTGCATCTCACGGAGGCACCGCCACTTGTGGTGCTAGATCGGATCGGATCGCGAGGAGGAGAAGCGAGTACGACTACATCACCCACGTTCCGACGAACGTTCCGCTGTGCGAATCTTCAAGGGTATGAAGATTTAATCCAATCTCTCTCGTTGTTTGCATCTCCTAGATTAGATCTTGGCTTTCCCTCTGTTCGCATCCGTAGAAAATTTTGATTTACTATGCCACGAAACCCTTCAGTGGTATCAGAGCTAGATCTATGCGTAGATGTGTTTCACGAGTAGAACGCAACATGGTTGTTGCGGGCGTTGATGTTTTCTGTTGCAAGCCTCTTGTTTGTGTTCTTCTTATGACGCGGAATAGTGATATTGAAGCGGTCCAGGCCAACCTTACGCGACGTCGTTCGCGAGACCGGCTCCGCACTTGACGTGTGGCTTGTTCCACACATGCGGCTGGTGGATGTCAGTTTCTCTCACTGTAGTTGTCATGGGATTAACACCATAGTTTGGCAACCATAATATCACCGTTGTGGCTTTCCGTAGGTAAGAATCGTTCTTAGCATCTACTCCCATAAGCCACGTAAAACATGCAACAACAAAGTAGAGGCGTCTAACTTGTTTTTGCAAGGAGTGTTTTCTATGATATGGTATGGCCCAAGATGTGATGTGTATAATGTATGTGATGATCATGTTTTGTAATGTTTCACGACTTGCATGTCGATGAGTACACAACCGGCAGGAGCCATATGGTTGTCTTTATAATTGTGTATGACCTGTGTGTCAACTTCTTATGCGCCATGTAATAGTTTCACTTTATAGCTAAGTAGTTAGCAATAGTTGTAGTTGCTATTCGTGGTGGAGGCAATCATGGTGGGGTGATGGATATCATGCCGGCACGCACAAGATGGAGGTCATTGAGCGAAGATTGGCTATACCATGTCACATAAAGTTATATGCATGTGATGTTTATCCATTTATGTATCTTATTATGCTTAGATCGCGACGGTAGCATTATAAGATGATTCCTCACTTAAAGATCAAGATAAAAACTGTGTTCTCCCCATGTATGCACCATTGCGAAAGTTCGTCGTGTCCAAGCATCACGTGATGATCGGGTGCTATAGACTCTACGCTCACATACAACGGGTGCAAGCCAGTTTTGCACATGCGGAAATACTTGGGTCTAACTTGACGAGCCTAGCATGTACAGACATGGCCTCGGAACACATGAACCGAAAGGTTAAGCATGAGTCATATGAATGATATGATCGACACTTAGTTGTCCACCATTGAAACCACATCTCTTCTCGTGATGATCGGATTAGGTGTGGTGAATTTGGATCATGTTCACTAAACAACTTGAGGGATGTTGAATTTAGTGGGAGTTCATCTAGTAATTTGATTAAGTTGAACTATTTATCATGAACATAGTCTAAGTTGTACTTGCAAATACTGTAGATCAAATGGCTAAGTCCAACTTCAACTTCAACGTTTTTTCTGAGAAGGAAAAGCTTAGAAACAATGGGTCTAACTTCACCAATTGGTTCCGCAATCTAAGAATCATTCTCTCTGGCGGTCAAAAGGACTATGTCCTTGGGAAAGCGTTAGGTGACCCCCCTGCTGCAACTGCGCCGGCTGATGAGAAAGCTATCTATCAGTCGCACAAAGATGATTATGGTGTGATTAAGAGCACCATGTTGTTTGCTATGGAACCGGAACTTCAAAATCGTTTTGAAGACTATCCCGGGCCCTTTGAGATTCTCGAAGAGCTGAAAACCATGTTTCAGACTCAGGCCCGTTCTGAGAGATATGAGATCTCTGAGAAGTTCTTTAACTGCAAGATGGAGGAAGGGAGTTCTGTTAGTGAGCACGCCATTAAGATGACGGGCTACACTCAACGCCTTGAGCAACTGGAATGCACGATTCCAGAGGAGCTCAAGATTGACAGGGTTCTGCAATCACTCCCTCCCAGCTACAAAAGTTTTGTAGTGACTCACAATCAGATTGGTTCCACTGATACGATCACCGAGCTCTTCGCAAAGCTGAAGGCTATGGAGGTGGACATCAAAAAGGATAATCATGTGTTGATGGTCAACAATCCCACCTTCAAGACAGGTAAGGGAGCAAAGAAGCCCTTCAAGAAGGGCGGCGGCAAGCGCACTGCCCCTGCTGAGAAGAAGCTCAAGTCTGGTCCTAAGCCGGACACTGAGTGCTTCTATTGCAAGGACAAGGGTCACTGGAAGCGCAACTGTCCGAAGTACTTAGCGGACAAGAAGGCTGGCACCATCAAAGGTATATTTGATATACATGTTATTGATGTTTTCCTTACTTGCCCTCGTTGTAGTGCCTGGGTATTTGATACCGGTTCAGTTGCTAATATTTGTAACTCGAAACAGGAGCTACGGAATAGACGGCGGCTTGCGTGGGATGAGGTGACGATGCGCGTTGGCAACGGATCAAGAGTTGATGTGATGGCCGTCGGCACGCTCTCCTTAGTTTTACCTTCAGGATTAGTTTTAAACCTCAATAAATGTTATTATGTGCCTGCGTTGAGCATGAACATTATTTCTGGATCTTGTTTATTGCAAGACGGTTATTCATTTAAATCGGAGAATAATGGTTGTTCTATTTATATGAGTAATATATTTTATGGTCATGCACCTATTGTGAATGGTTTATTTCTTCTAAATCTCGAAAGGGATGAAACACACATCCATAACATTGAGGCTAAGAGATGCAAAGTAGATAGTGATAATACTACTTATTTGTGGCACTGTCATCTAGGTCATATTGGTGTAAAGCGCATGAAGAAACTCCATTCTGATGGACTTTTGGAGTCTCTTGATTTTGAATCATTTGACACATGCGAACCATGCCTCATGGGCAAGATGATCAAAACCCCGTTCTCCGGTATGATGGAGCGAGCAACGGACTTGTTGGAAATCATACATACCGATGTATGCGGACCGATGAGTGTTTCGACGCGCGGTGGATATTGCTATTTTCTCACTTTTACCGATGACTTAAGTAGATATGGGTATATCTATTTAATGAAACATAAATCTGAAACATTTGAAAACTTCAAGGAATTTCAGAATGAAGTGGAGAACCATCGTAACAGAAAGATTAAGTTTCTACGATCCGATCGTGGAGGTGAATATTTGAGTTACGATTTTCTCACACATCTTAAAGCAAGTGGAATCGTTTCGCAACTCACGCCACCCGGAACACCACAGCGCAATGGTGTGTCTGAACGCCGGAATCGAACCTTATTAGATATGGTCCGATCAATGATGTCTCTTACTGATTTGCCGTTATCATTTTGGGGTTATGCATTAGAAACCGCTGCATTCACTTTAAATAGGGCACCATCTAAATCTGTTGAGACGACACCGTATGAACTGTGCTTTGGTGCTAAACCTAAGTTGTCGTTTCTTAAAGTTTGGGGATGCGAAGCTTACGTCAAGAAGTTGATGCCGGACAAGCTCGAACCCAAAGCGGAGAAATGCGTCTTCGTAGGATACCCTAAGAAAACTATTGGGTATACCTTCTATCACAGAACCGAAGGCAAAGTGGTTGTCACAAAGAACGGTTCCTTTCTTGAGAAGGAGTTTCTCTCGAAAGAAGTGAGTGGGAGGAAAGTAGAGCTAGACGAGGTTATTGAACCTTCTCTTGAATTGGAGAGTAGCGCAGCACCTGAAATTGTTCCAGTGCCGCCTGCACCAACAATAGAGGAAGCTAATGACAAGGATCATGAAGCTTCGGACGATGCTGCTACCGAACGCACTACAAGGAATGTGTTATTCTATGACCTTCTAATAGTGACCGTGAACAAAATCGTCATAGAGTTATGACGATTTTGCATGAGATGGTCGTAAGCAGTTCAAGAGGGCCTATACCCTGGAAAATTACGACGATTTTGCCAAAAATCGTCATAGTTACTTTAGATGAAATCGTCATAATTTGATGGAAGCAGCCTATGGTGTTACTTGTAGCTCACTATGACGATTTTAAATCGTCATATTGTCCAAATTAGCATAACTTGACATGAGTTGTCTGCCACCTCATCATTTACGCCTACGTGTCATTTTTATGTGTCAATTTTTGGCTATGTGACAATCCACGTGTCTGCTTTAGAGCGTTGCCAATTAAGCAGTAAAAAAAGGAGGTGCGGGGTTCGAACCCGCAACCAATTTCTCTATCCCACTAAGGAGGACTAGAACCACTGAGCCACGATGGCATTTGTGCTTTCATCCCACGCTAAAAATTTATGAATATGTCCATGTTCAGTTGAGAAATGTCAATTAATAGAGCAAAAAGGGGTGGAACGGGGGTTCGAACCCGCAACGCCCAGCTAGGTCCGATGGTGGTTAACCACCAGGCCACTAGTCAGTTTGTGTCAAGGAATGGAGCTCGCCCTTTTAAACAACGTTTTCTTTGTTGGGCCTGGGCCAAGGAGACACGAGGCCTCCTGTTTTTCTCCACCTATTTTCTACACCTACAAATTGAAATGACCAGAACACCCACAAATACAGTCTTGCATCACACAAATATCTAGGGGTATTTTGGAGAAGTTGACGATGCCACCCAGAGAACCCAACCCCAATCCGCTCTCGTCCACACAATCCCTAATCGCCACCCTCCTGCCTCCGCTCCCCAAACCCTAATTGCCACCCTCTCGCCTTCGCCTCGCAGCGCCGCCACCACCTTCTCGCATTCGCCTCGCAGCGCCGCCACCACCATCTCGCAGCACCGCCCCTCCCTGAAACCTAATTGCCACCCTCTCGCGTTCGCCCTGCAACGCTGCAACCACTGTCTCGCCTTTGCCCTGCAGCGCCGCCACCAGCATCATGCCTCTGCCCCACCAGATCTCTTCCCCTCCCTCAGAGCCGGATTTCCTCCTCCCACGAATCCGCAGCGCCACGACCTCGAGCGGCGGTGGCCATCTCCTCCTCCCATGCTTGTACGAGGAGCGGCGGCCGTCCTCCCTGGAAGAGCACCCCACGGACGATCTTCTACGAACCCTAGCGTCGGTCTTTCCGGCCGGCATCAAGGACGACGATGTGGCGCTTCCCCAGGCTCACCGCTATCCCTCCCTGCCTCTTTGTCGACCTGATCATCGCACGCTCCACCCTAGATCTTCCAGAGAGGTATGGTCTCCTCTAACCAACAAACTACCCAGATCGAATCCACCTTCTGGGTTTGAAGGGAGACATGCTCAATTATGGGATCTGTGATGCTATTCTTTAAGCGAATGGTGAGTATGATGACACGAGTGGTACCCAACATCAGAATCAGATGGCTCGTGCTTGTGTTTAGCGTCAATGCAATTTTTGTACTTTACCCGGTTTCTTACAAGTCTAAAATTGATAAGTGAAAAATATTTTTTTGCAGAAGCTGCTCTTTAGATTAGTGGTGGAATTTAGTTTAGATAAAAGAACAAAATTTAGTAGATTGTGTTTTACGTATATGTTCTTAAATCTAAAATGAAAACTATTTGGTTATAAAAATATTAGGAGGAGCCTTGATTTAGAGACGTATGGACAAGAATACTTTTGGTGATTTACTGAACTCGATAAAAAAACGCAGACATGAATTGGTGTGCTATAGTCTGCTACACTTCTGGATAGAGTTGGTTAGATGCAATTCCTATAAATCACATTTATGGTAGGTGGGATATATGATATATAATTAAGAGGGGGCCTAACTTTAGTTAACCAAATAAATAATCCTATTTCTTGTGATTAGCTTTATAGCTTGGCCAATTTCCCCCTTTATTATGTTTGCTGATATATCTTTTATTCTTTTTAGATTGCTTGGAATATCTACTTACTAAAGAGTGATATTTCTACAAACAAGTGACCATATGGTCTGCTGGAACTTTCTTGTTATTGGTTAGCGACATTTTATTGCTATATCATCTCCAATGATCGAAACCTTGCCATGGAGAAGGTAATTGGCCTTGCATCAGCCATCAGGTAGTGCTTGACGTGTTCCAGAAATTTATATATCTGTTATCACCATCATCCTGCTTTAAGTGTGTTCTTCTTGGTACTCTTGTTGGGTTCACATTTTTTTTCCCCTGTAGTGCATGTGTAGGCTCTTTCATTTTTCCTTCAGATTGCCTCGACTTTGTTTGCACCTCTTTGTTGCTCGTGCGTTTGCACCTGCCAAGCATGCCTGGAATATCCATATTTACTCAATTATACTCATAAAAGGAATTAAATCATGACAGTCCTATCTCTGCCCCAGGTACCATTGCAGCCATCGCCGTTAGTGGCGTGTACTCTGGTTGGTCTAGCTATGCAGGCTCACTCTTGGGACACGATGAGGATGAAGTGTTGTCGACTCTGCTAAATAATGTCTGGATGGCTGAGAGCTCAGAGAGTATTGAAGGAGTAGCAACAGAATTGGTCTGGTGAGCTCCTTGCCCCCTCCTCATGATAGTTGCTCCCTCTGGTGTGTTCTTGACTTGATTCCCGAGAAATAGATAAAGCTTGTTTCTTGATTGATTAACTTTTTCTGTTGGACGATGGATAGAATTTGCATATAATTATATTTTGTGAGATGTCAGGATTAGCTTTGCGTGTTTGACAATTTGTGGGAAATATAAAACTAAAATTGTGCTCGCATATTTTTGTGGTACTGCAGTTGCTTTGTAATTTTTACGGTGTATCTTCTATAGTTGAAAATTTCACTAGATGGCACAAGGAAACACTCCTAGCTGTTTAGTTTTATTTCTTAAGCTTAGTGCCATATCTAATGGTCAACACAATTTCTGTACCTATCTGTGTTTTGCAACTCAATAGAATGTTGTGATGGTGTCGCCATGGGCAACGCAAGGCAGTAGCTCCAAAATTAAGGAAACTATAACATGTGTTGACTTTGCTTCTGTGATTTTGCAATTATATGTTTGGTTCAACTCCGGCTCTAGCGGTTTAGCAGAGTTTTATATGAGCATGATTGCCAACATTTATCTTTCAACAATTGCATCTTGCTAGGATGTTTAAAGAAGAACACTTATTCTATGACCAAGCTATTTGCATCTTGCTAGAAGGATTCAGAATTATATGTGCATTTATTCTTAAAAAGGGATCAGTATTCTAACCACGGGTCATCTTATTGGAAGGGCGTGATATTTATAGGAATATGCGTTCAAACTTTTTGGCTGGCCTGCTATAATCTGGTTAATTTAGCATTATACTGTTTAAAGTGATATGTTTTGGGTATTACGGTAGGTACTATTGGCATAACAGAGATCTTATGCCCCGTAACTGTTGGCGGCTACCAAGTCATTCTATAGACTATACTAATAGGAGTTTCATTTGTTGAATATCGAGTTAATGATTTACTTTGCAATTACTTTGCAAATATCTATATACATAGATATGCCAGTGCACTATTTTTGCTGTCCTGATTTTGATCATCAGGCATATAGCGGGTTTTGTGATGTTTTTTACATTTGCTTTAGTGTTCATGTGTAATGCTTTATATTTTAGCTCCTCACAATAATAATTCCACCATGAAGGATCTGCACACTATGCCTGCATATTGTCTCCTGAAAAAAAGGGGTCCGAACGAAAATTTTAAGATCCAGTGATGCCCCCTGTTAATATACCTTTGCTAACTTTTTTTTGCCAAGAGACGTCCAATACCATGCTTCATTGTTTTAAAGCCGATGGTTGTACCTCATCCCTTGATGTGTGTCTGTCAAATAAAAAGCCCTTGATGTGTTGTATTCTCCCTATTGTTCGCAAAAACAGTTGACTGTCATTCTTCTGTATCTTGTGGAGAAGGAAAAACTATAGTCATATCAGTGAGATGACATGGTAGCCCATCTCCATTGAACCCTACTTATCTGATCTTGTGTTGATTTGTTTTGCAGAAATACAGAACTACATGATTTGTTTTGCAGAAAAAATATGCATGAGCAGCTCGATTTCTGGCCAACCTCCCTCATACCATCTCACACTGAAGCATCGCCTGTATGTACTGCTAGTTGTAGATCACACATCACCAGTCCACCACCTCCATCAGTCCATCCCCTAGCAGCCTCCGTCCCACACCATTACCTCCTTCAGGTTGCTTCTCACATCCACATTGCAGCTCCGCCACCATCTCCTTGTATTATCGCATCAGGTTCGAAATCTCTGGACGCCTGCTGGATCCAGCCTCATGGGAGCTGGGCATCCTTCTATGACCAGTCAACCATAGTGCCACCACAAGCCATGAGTAAGTTTTTCCTTCTCTTGGTTGCCCTTTTCCGGTTGCTTATGAGTTTTGTGAGGATTCTTTTGTAAGAAAATTCTACACACGTGTTTCTTCTTACTAATGGTGATCAAGTTTCATTATACTAGCACGCAAGATTTGGAGATTGGTCTGGTTATACCTGTATCGATTGCTCTGTTTTTTCTTGCATGTAAGGTGTTTGTGTTTATGTCCATACTGCTATCTGCTGGTAGACCATAAAAGGCAATGCTACCTGATCGCAAAATGACACCCCATAAGTAAGCATAGACCATTTTCCAGATGCACTGAGCCATTGGGCTTCTCAAGTGGACTTAATACCCGATCATTTCATTGCACACCGGTATTTCTTCACTCATGCTGATAACTCAATCGAACGAGTATTAGAGAAGATACAATAGTACATAAGTCAAAAGGTTAAATATCTGAGAAATTAGGTGGAGTTTACACGATATTAACAAGTCATGTATGTTGTATTCCATCCCAAATACGATATATTTCCGTGCAAAGGTACATACAAATGTATAGCAACGCACACGTGCAAAGCACGTGCCCTCTACTAGTTTATGGTAGTAGGCCAATTGCTCTAGGAAGCTGTTTGACAATGTACTACTATGTGAGCCACCAAAAGGAAAGCTAGCATCCATCGAGACACATTATGCTTGCTAGATTTGCTGATAAGGTTGCATCCATTTTGACTGTATTGCCTTCGCTTTGGGGCTAGCTGGTGAATAGATGTATCAACAGTGCAATGTTAAGCGATGATCTCTAGGATGAAAGTGAATGGTGATAAACTATGGTTTTTCACAAATTGTAAAATTCTCCACATGTTTTGGATCTATGTGTACCATTATGATAGAACAAAAATCAGAGAATGTCACAAAATAAACTGATTATGGATGCTAATACATTATGTAAATTTTCTGCTACCCCTATTATGGATTGCTAGAACTATATGTAAAATTTGCTGCTACCCATATTCTGAAACTACAAGCTTTGTTCATGTTTCAGCTGATCGTGCTGGAGTGGAGCTGCGCCACTTCGGGAGAGCGGAGGAGCTTGTTCGTGCAGCGATCCGAGGAGCTTGTCCGAGGTGTTGCAATTGGTGCTATTTGCTAATAAGTGAATGTAAATACTGAATTGTAATCTTGGATGTGCATTTGTGAGCCTGCTATTTGCTGATAAATTATCTGCATGCTGTGTATTTGCTGAAAATGGTGTATTTTATTGATGTATTTGGAAACTCTGGTGTATTTTCTCGATTTATTGCATGGCTGAAGCAATTCCAGAAATGAAAATGCAAATTCTAGTTAAAAAATAGCAGAAATCTGAACTGGATGAAATATATTTGGGCTCTAAAAAGGCTGTGGCCCAAAATATATTGTAACAAATCTGAAAATAAATAAGTGTACCGTAAGAAGGCAAGGCCCAAAAGTGACAAACCTAAAAAGGCCAAGGCCTAGCAAATAAAAGGCTAGAATTATTGGGCCAGCCCATTTAGATCACTAAAATGGACTGGGCTGATTTTGATTTAAGACGATTTCATTTCGTCACAATTTTGCCACGTAGGATCAGCCACGTAGGATCTGAGCTGGCCTGGCTAGATGGTCCATGATGATATTGGATCGTCATAGACGTTATGACGATTCAATATCGTCATAGACGGTTATGACGATTTTACCAAAAACGTCGTTATAGTTCATTTGCGACGCCCAGCTTTCGACGATCTCAAAATCGTCATAGAATCGTCATAAACGGACTACTATGATGATTCTGTGATGAAAATTGAGGGTCATATATAGACAGATTCCTTGTAGTGACGTCGCAGGTCGACAAGGTCGCGTGCCCCTCCTGAGTGGTACGGCAACCCTCTTGACTGTCTTGTTAGTAGAAGACAGTGAACCTACGAACTATGAGGAAGCGATGATGAGCCCAGACTCTAAGAAATGGCTAGAAGCCATGAAATCCGAACTAGGATCCATGAGCGAAAACCAAGTATGGACTTTGGTGGACCCTCCTAGCGACCGTAAGGCCGTTGAGTGCAAATGGATCTTCAAGAAGATAACGGACGCGGATGGTAATGTTACCGTCTATAAAGCACGGCTTGTCGCGAAAGGTTTTCGACAAGTTCAAGGTGTTGACTACGATGAGACTTTCTCTCCCGTAGCGATGTTTAAGTCCATTCGGATTTTATTAGCAATTGCTGCGTTTCATGATTATGAAATATGGCAGATGGATGTCAAGACTGTGTTCCTCAATGGCAACATTGATGAAGAGTTGTATATGATGCAACCCGAAGGTTTTGTCGATCCTAAGGATGCTGATAAAGTATGGAAACTTCAGCGTTCCATTTATGGACTGAAGCAAGCATCTCGGAGTTGGAACCTTCGTTTTGATCAAGTGATCAAGAGCTTAGGATTTGTTCCAAATTGCTACGAAGCTTGCATCTACAAGAAAGTGAGTGGGAGCTCGGTGACGTTTCTGGTACTATATGTGGATGACATATTGATTATTGGAAATGACATCAACATGCTTAACGATGTGAAGAATTATTTGAACAAGTGTTTTTCAATGAAAGACCTAGGTGAAGCTGCTTATATATTGGGCATCAAGATCTATAGAGATAGACAAAGACGCCTGATAGCTTTAAGCCAGAGTACATACCTAGACAAAGTTATGAAAAGGTTCAGAATGGATAAGGCAAAGAAAGGTTCAGTGCCCATGTTGTCAGGTAAGATATTGAGCAAGGCTCAGTGTCCAGCTACGGTAAATGATAGGGAAGCTATGAGAAAAGTGCCTTATTCCTCGGCCATAGGTTCCATCATGTATGACATGCTGTGTACTAGACCGGATGTGTCCAATGCTCTTAGTTTGACGAGCAGATATCAAAGTGATCCAGGAGTGGAACACTGGACAGCCGTGAAGAACATCCTAAAGTACCTAAATAGGACTAAAGAAATGTTCTTAGTCTATGGGGGTGATGAACAACTCGTCGTAAAAGGTTACGTCGATGCTAGTTTCGACACCGACAAGGATGATTCTAAATCTCAGACAGGATACGTGTATATTTTTAATGGAGGAGATGTGAGCTGGAGAAGCTGCAAGCAAAGCGTGATCGCGGGATCCACAGTAGAAGCGGAATACATGGCTGCTGCAGAAGCGTCAAGTGAAGGAGTTTGGATCAGGAACTTCATCACTGAGCTTGGCGTGGTTCCAAGTGCATTGGACCCACTGGAGATATTGTGTGACAACACTGGCGCCATAACACTCGCTAAGGAACCAAGATATCATCCAAAGACCAAGCATATCAACCGCAAGTTTCATATAATCCGAGATTATATATCAGATGGAGATCTGAAGATTAGCAAAGTACATACAGATCTGAATGTCGCAGATCCATTGACTAAACCTCTTCCACGTGTAAAACATGATCAGCACCTCAGTGCCATGGGTGTGAGATTGTTGCCAGATGTAAACTAGATTATTGACTCTAGTGCAAGTGGGAGACTGTTGGAATTATGCCCTAGAGGCAATAATAAAGATGTTATTATTATAATTCTTGTTCATGATAATGTTTATATTCCATGCTAGAATTGTATTAAGCGGAAACTTTAATACTTGTGTGGTTTGTGAACAACACCGTGTCCCTAGTACGCCTCTAAGGACTAGCTCATTGATTAATGATGGTTAAGGTTTCCTAACCATGGACATGAGTTGTCAATTAATAATGAGATCATATCATTGGGAGAATGATATGGTGGACAGACCCAAACTAAGCGAAGCAATTAGACCGTGTTCGTCTTTGCGAAGCTTTTCCTATGTCAAATATTGTATTCCTTAGACCATGAGATAATACAACTCCCTGGTATCGGAAGAAAGCTTTGAGGTCATCAAACGTCATCCTATGAGAGGGTGATCATAAAGGTGTCTCTCAGGTGATCGGAAAGTATCTGTTGGGTTGTATGTATCGAGATGGGATTTGTCCCTCCCAAGTCGGAAAAATATACTTCGGGCCCACTCGGTAATCGATATCAACACCACTTGCAAGCATGTGGTTAAGGAGTTAATCACAAAGTGATATCGGATTACGGAACGAGTAAAGTACTTGCTGTGAACGAGATTGAACTAGGTATGAAGGTACCGATGATCAAATCTCGGGCAAGTAAAATATCGCGAGACGAAGGGAATATATATATATATGGGATTGATTGAATCCTGGCATCGTGGTTCATCCGATATGATCATCGATGAATGTGTGGGAGTCAATATGGGTGTCCAGACCCCGCTGTTGATTATTGATAGAAGATCATGTCTGCATATTCTCGAACCCGCAGGGTCACACACTTAACGTGTCTCGACGCTAAGATAGATTGGATAATTGGTTTATGAGTTTTTGTTCGGAGTCTCGGATGGGATCCGGGACATCACGAGAGGTTTCGGAGTGGTCCGGAGAATAAGATTCATATAAGGCAGTGCAGTTTTTGGAGTTCGGAATTGTTCCGGGTTAATCGGTATTGTACCGGAAGCTTCTAGAACCTTCCGGAAGGGGACCAACGTGGCCCCACCTTCCGGGAGGGGGCATGGGCCTATGAGGGAGTTCCCTGGCCGCATTGGGCCAGGAGCACAAGGCCCCATAGGGCCCAGCCGGCCAAAGAGGGTTTAAACCCTAGATAGAGCTTCTAGAAGGGGGGGGGTTCCTTGCCCCCCACTCCTCCTCCTTGGCCGCCGGCTTTGGCTTGGGGGAGGGGGCTAGGGTTGCCGCCCCACCCCTCTATATAAAGAGGGCTGGGGGCGCACCACCCCCCACACCTTCCCCTCCAACCCTAGCCGCCCTGCTGCCCTCCTCTCTCCCTCCCGACTGTTTGTAGGCGAAGCCCTGCTGCAGAAATTCTCCACCATATACACCACGCCGTCGTGTTGTAGATCCAATCCGTCTCTCCACCATACTTGCTGGTCCGAGGAAGGAGGAGACGTCGAGGTGCTGCACGTGTGCATCTCACGGAGGCACCGCCACTTGTGGTGCTAGATCGGATCGGATCGCGAGGAGGAGAAGCGAGTACGACTACATCACCCACGTTCCGACGAACATTCTGCTGTGCGAATCTTCAAGTGTATGAAGATCTAATCCAATCTCTCTCGTTGTTTGCATATCCTAGATTAGATCTTGGCTTTCCCTCTATTCGCATCCGTAGAAAATTTTGATTTACTATGCCGCGAAACCCTTCAGCGAAGGCGACGACCAGGGTCACCCTAGCACAAACCAGAGGCATCAGCGTGTGCACAAGGGTCAGACGAACGAGATGGTGTGAACCAGAAGACAAGGGGCGGTCGCGTCTTACCAGAATTGCTCGCCGGAGATGAGGGCGGCGTCGGGTGCTCACGGTGCTGGACGTAGTCGACGCTCTGGGTCATGAGCAGATGAATAAAAGGTATGAGAAGAAGCACACGAGCAAGAGGAGCATGGCAGTAAGAAGCAGAGGGCACGGGGCGGACGATGCTCACCGGAATACCTCGTCGGAGTTCGTTGGGCAGCGAGGTTTCAAGTTGAAATACGAGCAGCCTCGTGGCTGAAAGGGGGTGGCAAGTGAGGGGAAATGCTCGCGGCGGGGAGGGGTTTAAGTAGGCAGAGGCAGGCGCGAGAATTACTCGCCGCATCAATGGCAATTAAGCCACGACATCAACGGCGGCAGTGAACGACAGTGGCGACGGGGTCTGGGCGCGGGATTTGGGGAAGAAGGTGCCGAGCTAGCGCGGGGCCAGTGGGCAGTGAAAGCGGGGTAGGTCTAGTGCGCGTGATAGAGAGAGGGGAAGGGGGAATGGCTCGGGTGGGCTGTTGGGCCATTTCTGGCATTGGGCCAAATATGCAGCGCAGTGTTTTTCTTTTTCTTTTCTCCTTTTCTTTTTCTATTTGGTTTTTCAGAAATGAATTTGAATCCTTATTCAAACTTGATTGAATTCAAATCATTTCCGGATTTTTGTAGTGAGGTCCTTGCACTCTAAAGTGTGAGAAACACCACTGACTACTCAAATTCACTTTGGCCCTTTGAAAAATAAAAATAAAACCATGCCATATATGTTATATATAATAGGCATAATAGTGGTTTTATTTGGAGTTTTGGTTTGAAAATATTTGTGCAAGTCAAAAATTCCATGGTTACATGAATGCAATGCATGCTTTTGTAATTCATGAATTTTTGGATGTTACAAATCTAACCCCCTTAAGATGAATCTCGCCCTCGAGATTCGGATTGGCTAGCAAATAGGTGAGGGTGATCTTTCCAAAGGTCATCTTCTCTTTCCCAAGTTGCTTCTTCTTCGGAATGGTGGTTCCACTAAACTTTTTCAGAATTTGATAGTCTTTGTCCTAGTAACTCTTTCTGTAGTCTCAAGAATCTTGATAGGTTTCTCTTCATAGGTGAGATCACTTTCTAACCGAACCTCTTCCAATGGTATAGTATCATTCAAACAAGTTTCTTCCATCTTCGGATGGCATTTCTTCAACTGACTTACATGAAACACATTGTGAACTGCTGACATTGATTCAGGAAATTCAATCTCATAAGCCACTTATCCTTTGCGGCTCAAAATCCTGAATGGTCCAACGTATCTTGGTGCCAATTTTCCTTTGACTCCAAATCTCTTCATACCACGAAGTGGTGAGACTCTAAGATACGCTCTATCACCTACCTCATAGGTAACTTCCCTACGCTTTGGATCTGCATAGCTCTTTTTTCTGGACTGAGCTAGCTTCAACCTGTCTTTTACCAATTTGACTTTCTCTCCAGCTTCCTTAATCAGTTCTGGTACGAACAAATTTCTTTCTCCAACACCACTTCATAGCTATGGCGTAGTACACTTTCTTCCATAAAGAAACTCAAACGGTGCCATCTCAATGCTGGCTTGATAACTGTTATTGTAAGAGAATTCTGCGTAAGGTAGGATTTCATCCCAACTAGCACCATAGTCTAGGGCACATGCCCTCAACATATCCTACAAAATTTGATTTGTCCTTTCTGTTTGTCCATCAGTCTGTGGGTGAAAAGCTGTGCTGAACTCCAACCTTGTTCCCAATGATTCATGTAGTTGTCGCCAAAAATGCGAAGTGAACCGAGTTCCTCTATCAGACACAATAATCTTGGGTACTCCATGCAGACACACAATCATGTTCATGTAGATCTTGGATAACTTAGCACTTGTATAGGTTTTCTTCATTGGAGGCGATCTACCACAACCCAAATGGAATCATATCTAGATCTAGTCCTTGGCAGTCCGGTGATAAAATCCATACCAATCTTGTCCCACTTTCAATCAGGAATATGTAGTGGTTGTAATAACCCTGCAGGTTTCTGATGTCCCGCCTTCACTTGACTACACACATCACACAAGGCAATATGTTCCGCAATATCCTTCTTGAGGTTGTTCCACCAAAATCTTTCCTTCACATCCATGTACATTTTTGTGTTACCTAGATGAATGGAATATGGTGAGTTGTGTGCTTCTTGCAGAATCAGTTTCCGAAGCTCCGGATCTTGCGGAATGCAGATACGTCTTCCATACCATAAAGTACCCTGTTTGTATTCATGTAATCCTTTAGCTTTCCCTTTGATAATTTTTCCTTTAATCTCTTCAATTTCCTAGTCCAACTTTTGGGCTTCTTTGATCTTGTCCAACAATGTGGGTTGAACATCCAATGACATGAGATGTCCTTCAGGTACTATTTCCAATCTGAGATCTTTGAATTGGTCCCAGAGATCATGTGGCAATTCTCCCTTAGTAAGGCCATTCACATAAACCTTATGGCTTAAAGCATCCGCTACAACATTTGCTTTACCGGGATGGTATTGCAAACTCAAGTCATAGTCCTTGATGAGCTCAATCCATCTTCTTTGTCTCATATTAATTTCTTTCTGAGTGAAGATATACTTCAAACTTTTGTGATCTGTGAACACTTCACAATGCTTTCCCAAAATATAATTTCTCCATATTTTGAGTGCATGCAAAACAAAGGCTAACTCTAAGTCATGAGTAGGATAATTCACTTCATGAGTTTTGAGTTGTATCAAGGCGTAAGCCACAACTTTCCCATCTTGCATCAAAACTCCATCTAATCCTTGGTGAGATGCATCACAATAGACTTGGAATTCTTTCTCCAAATCTAGTAGACATAAGACCGGTGCTGTCACTAGTCTCTTCTTTAATTCCTGGAAACTGCCTTCACAACCTTCAGTCCAGTCAAACTTCTTATCCTTCTTAAGTAACTCCGTCATTGGCTTAGCTACCTTTAAGAAATTCTCAATGAATCTTCTATAGTACCCTGCCAAGCCTAGGAAATTGCGAACTTATTTCACTGACTTGGGAGATTCCAACTCAGTTACAGGGACACCTTTGCGGGATCGACAGCTATACCATCTCCTGACACAATATGTCTGAGAAATCCAATTTCATTCAGCAAGAATTCACACTTACTAAACTTGGCAAACATCTTGTGCTCCCTGAGCTTCTCAAGTATCAAACATAAATGCTCTCCATGTTCTTCTTTTCTCTTGGAATAGATTAAAATGTCGTCGATGAATACGACAACAAACTTGTCAAGAAACTCCATGAACACCTTGTTCATCATATTCATGAAATAAGCTGGTGCATTTGTCAAACCAAATGGTATCACAGTGTACTCATACAATCCATACCTAGTGGTGAAAGAAGTCTTAGGTATGTCTTGCTCTCTAAACTTTAGCTAAAAGTAGCCTGATCGAAGATCAATCTTTGAGAACACACGGGCTCCTTCTAGATGATCAAATAGATCGATGATTCTAGGCAAAGGATACTTGTTCTTTATAGTCACCTCATTGAGTGAACGGTAATCTATGCATAACCTTTGACTTCTATCCTTCT